>OW804100.1:93185289-94581125 GCA_942159475.1 Sthenelais limicola
GTGATCTGGAAAGGAGCATGGTCAACTTTAAGACAAAGAGTGATTTGCGCAGAAAAAATAGGAAGACAGACCAACATAAAATGCGAGAAATTGTTGAAAGATGTAATTCCTATTTTCAAGAGAGTGATGGGGATTGTTGTTAGCGAAAATTATCATCAAAATATATACAATATTTATATGCTTGCTTTTCCCCAATGGGGATGGCCGGTAGGGTGGATGTGTAGTGTGTGAAAGGGGCGTAGACAGGAGTTCCCTCTACTAACCAATAGAAGTTTTAGTTTCAAGATAATCTCGGATTAAGTGAGAGGTGGTGGGGGAAAGAGGGTATATATAGCAGCATTTCAGAAGGGAGAGGACAGTTGGGGTATAGGAGAAATATATACACAATCACAACACTGTTGCCATAATCGACATCTATCAACCAGAATATCAGATCGATATCCATTGACCATCAAATTGGACATTGAATTGCAACACTTCACAACTACACTACTCAACTACTCAAGTCTACTCAACTACTCAAGTCACCATGTCGAATGTAAGTTACTCTCATATTTATATTGATATACTTTTTGTTATTGAGCTAAATTCTAGTGACATGTAAATTATGGGATGGATTTAATGGGGGTGGAGGGATGGGAGGGGAGATTAGACAGTCAGAATGCTGATGAATAAATGAAGTATTGAGGAACACGAGAGTAATACAGTTCAATTATATTTCTCAAATTCAGATTAAGAAAGCAGCGTCATCCAACTCTTTCATGAAGAGGAGGGGAAAGGCGGCTGCAACTATGGAAATGGTGGATGATGTGGGAACGTCTTCATCCACATCTGTGGTGAGTACACTTTTTGAAAGAGCGCATATCGGATTTTTTATTAACACACGTAATTTGCATACAAAATATGTTACACGTAACACACATATGTTTAATTGTGGATAGTTTAAAAGATGGGATTTCAGTCTAAACAATCACGTGTTTTTCAATTTTAAAAGACAACTTCGAACATATTCATTATGTGTCTAATATTTGTTGCGTTATTTGCAGGTGGAAGAGCCAGTGGTTGTTACCCCCCGCGCAAAAAGGGCTAGGTTATCGACTCCCATAACAGTCTACGCGCACAGTACTTCTGCAGGAGGGGGAGATTTCCCTCGCGCGGATATCAAACTGACTGAATTCTTGTGTCTGGAACCGAATATTAAGGACAGTGCGCCCGGTTTTGAGCTCAGGAGGTGGAAGAGCGTCCAGACCGGACCAAATTCGGTTTCCCTCCAAAAAGTTGCGAGGACTGTGTGGCTGACATATCGCCGTTTTATTATATTAGTCGAGAACTTGGAGACATTTAAAGAATTCTTGGACAATCCGAATGGGAGTAAAATCGCGATATGCGTTCATTTGGGGGGCGCATATTACGCCACAGTAGAAAGGGGGTGGGCACGCCTCGATGTGCGCAAGTGGTGGAAACCACAAGACCACAAAACACTCGCCCCCTCAAAAACGGGCATATCTATATCGCTAGCAGAAATAAATGAACTAATAACATCGTGTGAACAAGTCGTGGATAAATACCCCCTTTTATTCACAAATGATATGGTCGAGTGCCCCCATGTTGATGAGGCGTTTTGCCCAGAATGTTCGCCATATGGGGATGTTGTGCATCCCAAATGTGTAAATTCCGTTTAACCATCTCAATTTTGTGCATCCCAAATGTGTAAATTCCGTTTAACCATCGCAATTATGTGTGAATTATTGTTTGCTTATTTTAAAGTGAAAAATACATTAAATATGTACATTTAGGGGGATTATCATAATTTTTAGACAAATAAAGATACAGAGTATATAAAGAATTGAGTTTATTGTTCATTTGCTTTAGTTGGAAATTGACATCGGGATCGAACGAAGGAGCGAGTACATAGGACACAATGGCCCATTCAGAATATCGTGATAAAGAGACGAGTCTATTTCGCAAATTAACAAGGATCCTTAAGGGTGCTTTATGTTGCACAAATTCTAATATTGTAAACCAATCGATTAAAATTTCTAGCCCTTGCAACATTAGTTGTTTTCAAACCGAATGCATATTTTACAAAAGGAGAACAAGAAGGCGGGCAACAAGACAGAGACGTGAACACGCGAATGAGCGATAGTTGTACAATCTTTATTGATATTGGGTAATCCACTACATTTAAGAAATAAACAAATTTAACAAACAATATGTTGTTGTTATATTATTCGACAAATGTAGATATTTCGAATCCCCATATCGCCTTTTATGAACGTGGTAATGACCAAGTCTCCAAATACTCCATTAAATCTGAAAAGTAAAAATAGATCACATAAGGGAGAGTGCATATATAAAATCGATAGAAATATGAATTAATAATAAGGATAAAAGAGGATATATCGAGAAAACACCCACCTGGTGTAGAAGGAGGCTCTTCAAGTGATGCGAAAAAGTTGTCAAATGTGAGAAGTTCATGATTTTGGCGAGCAGACGACTCCCTCGGCAATTCCTCTGGAGTGTTTCTGCAAGAGTTCATAGTATTTATTAGTTGTGCGCATAAATATGTGTGGTAATATAATCTTATGGTAAACAAAAGAAAAAATGAAAACGAAAACGTAGTGTATATGTCACGTACATTTCATTTGGGTGTTTTCCAACGACAGTTTCATTGGCTGGTGGAGAGGGTGTGTCCCCTTTTTCTGTTTTAATCCCACAATCATCTACCAAATGTTGAAGGATGTCACATCTGAAATACATAAGACAATCGTCATGAGAGGGGGAAATATGAGAACTTCAAATTATCGGGTAAAGGCGCATGACATATTATGTGCTGTTTCCAAAAAGCGAGCATTAATGTACATACCGTTTGGGTGACTTTGTCGGCCAATTGTGTGGTGTTTTTGTCGCTCTTTTTACTCGTTTCACTTTATCCTTACTCCCAAGTGGTCTCCCTCGTTTTCTAGAAGGATGTTTTGCGGCTGTTGAAATATCCATTTCTTTTTTGGGAGGGCCGCTGGGTTGTTCCCCAACATGTAATTTTGAAACAAGACATTTCAGTGTATCTTGCTCAAAATACTCTATTTTGTCGTCGAGATTTTTGTCTGCATCTTCCCCATTCCAATTCGCCGACACATCCACCATCTCATTTCGCACTTCCCCCATAATTCGTCGAAGCTTTTTTTCGGCCACTAGATCGGCTAGATACCTTAAATTGGAGGGTGAATTATCAATAATGTATTACGCTTGTTAAATATGGTAGTGTGTAGATGAGATTTAATTGTTGAATGTGTGTGTAAAATAAATCATACCTGATTCTCTTTGTCATCCACTTTGTGATGTCGATTGGGATTTCCATTCTGAAAATTCCTATAGTTTAATTCCCCTCCAAGTAAAGCGACTTTGCGATGTCACTTTCTCAAAACAGAATAGAGTTAAAATGCAACATTCTTATTTTGAACTAAATTTCCACCCCATATATTCAAATACTCCAGTCCCCCTCGAAACTCCGCCTCCCCCTTTATTCCGACTATAAACCCCTAATCTAAAATCCGCTTGTACAACAAGCACCATTAAATCACACGATCTCTTACACCCTTTATAGTCCACTTCCTTAACCAAACTATCCTCATGAATGCTTGTAATCCCCCCTACTCACAAAGAATTTACTTTACTCATTCAGATTTACATATATTAACTGACTATAAGATGCTTAAGGGCAAATCGCTAACACCTTCAACTCGCTTTAAAGTGGCGCGCAGCGCAGTGCTGACACCTAACGAGAAACACAGACACCCTCATATGTCCCCTAGCGTAACTTTCCGATACACGAATTCTCGCTTATCCCACGAGATATCTACGCAAATAGACCCACGAGTTGTATCTTTTTAAAATGAATGCCGCTTAATTCATATATGGGGGAAAGATTGGGGATAATATGATGAGAAAGAGATTTTATCCAGGCGATATAAAAAGTGTTCTAAAACTCCCGACGAATGTTCACTTCCGGCGCACATGTTGGGGAGATAGACACGAGGACAGACATATAGCGGGAAGCAAAGATGGATCGAGTTGGATGTCTGTATTTCCTATTTTGTTTGTTTGCAACGCTGTTCAATTGTGCATCATGTTTGAGAAGAAGGGAATATGATTGCGGCGAACGACAGGGGACGTGCACATGCACCAAAACATCCATCACATGCAGGGGTCTTGACGCATATCCATCATCGATCGCTGTGGCGCCTAAACACGTGCTCTCGCTGGATTTGTCAGATGGCTACTTGGAGCTTTATGACTCAAAGTTTTTTAATCGCTTCCCCAACTTGAAGGTGGTTAATGTGGAGACGTCAAAGGTTGAATTCAAGTGCTCATCGATCCCCCCCAAAATATCCTTCAAAATATATGCTGGGTGCGATGAGCCAACATCATCCCCGATTCACACGTGGAAGAAAGCAGCCGTTATAATCCCCATGATTGCAGGAGTTCACTACGGTAAGCTCACTTGGTATTAGCAGATAAAGGGATAAGTTCTCTTCTTCATCGTGAATTACTCCTCATTATTGGGGATTATGTTGATGAGGGATTTGAAAGAGGGGAAATGTGAATACAGAACTGACGTAAATAAATGGGTTAAGTCTCAAATAATCCCACCCAACTTTGATCGAGAACACTGCTTGACGATTGATTTGCCCGTTGGGTGTGCATGCATTATTTCGTATGCATTAGTTTGCATCCAATCCCAAACAATCTCTGACCCTGGGTATGACCATAAAGCGCCTTTCTGTCTCTTTTCTTCGTCTCTCTCCCTCCTTCTCTATCTCTATTTCCTGCGTATGAACCACCCAATTTAAATGATGATATTGTGGATCAACACCCTCCAAATATGGGTCATTAGTTGTTTAATTGATTTGTGATGTAAAGTCGAGTTTTATTTAATGGGAATGCCCGCATTTATTCACACAGCTGGCAAACGAAACCGAAAGACAGACGATGCTACAACTGCAGAAGCGACTGTAGAAGCAACTCTACCAACATTACCCCCACCCCCGAACCCCACAACCATTGGGAAAAAGCGAAATTACGGAAAACCCGATGTCAAAAAGAATTATGATCCCCCAAGACGTAGTGAGAGAATTAAAAACCTGGCTGACAATGTTCGTGAGGAAGGACGTAGGACACGAGGACAAGGGTGGAAAAAAGTGGCTGGACGAAATGATGACCTGTATTTCGGAATGACCAAGACGCAACTGGCCCCCTTCTTTTGGGTGGCAGTTATTGTCTTCCCCATTATTGCAATATCATGCTTTTTGGTTGTACTAACAATGTGTTGTCGTTCGAAGTTTTGTTGTGTAAGAAAATGTATTTATTATTTTACTACTCTATGTCACAACAGTCACATATTTAAGGGGGACTACTGCCTGCAGTATAATATGGCGTTCTTTTTATAAACCCCTTTCCTCATCCCCCATTGTATTATGGGTTGTCCCCCATCTATTTGGAATTATAGTTCCTATTTGGTGAAGTATATCACATGTATATTTCATAACGACGCCATCAAACTATATAATCACGTATTTACTACTCTATGTCACAACAGTCTCATATTTAAGGGGGTCTACTGCCTGCAGTATAACACAACATTCTTTTTATAAACCCCTTTCCACATCCCCCATTATGGGTTGTCCCCCATCTATTTGGAATTATAGTTCCTATTTTGTGAAGTATATTACATGTATATTTCATAACCTCGTCATCAAACTATATAATCACGTATTAATTAATCCATATTTCATATAATTTTCATTATATATTGTTATTCATTTATTTTTTAAATAGGGGCGACGTGGGGGGAAACAGAAGTGTCCGGGTTCACTACTAGGTGAAACGAATGAGGTAATTCCATTATTTATTTATTGGGGAGACATATATGTGGGGTGACAAATTAGAAAGTGGGGAGTGATTTAGAACACAGTAATAACATAATAAGTGCACACAAAATCGTAAAATAATTGTTTTTAAAAATTTTATTGGTTATTCTCTTGTCAACTCACATTTGAATCGAAATTATGTTGTTGTTTCATATTTATTTAGAAGAACAGCGATCAAAGCGATGAAGAGACAACTGTATTCGCACGAAGTTCATCAGTTCTCCCTCAACAACAATCAGACCTTTTCGCCTTCAAACAGGCTACACTAAGAAAGGTATACATTTTTATTCACAAAACTCTAACGTTTCTCACATAATCTATCTCCATTTGCGCGTGACTTTTACAATAAACAATTGCTGTAATAGATTCTGTTAATGCTGCATCAAATGAAGCATATATGCGAGTTTGTCCTTTTCTTAAAAGGGGTAATAACCCCTGTTTTGAAGAGGATAAATCAAATTTAAAGAACGTGAAATTTGATTTATATGAAGCATAATCACAATATACTTCCCCTCGAATTGGAGACCTGCAAATTGATGAGTATGCTTGTATATAGTTGTCTTCTTCGAAATTACACTTTATTGGTTCCCCAGGCACAGACCTCCCATCAAGATAAAATGCAATTTCCCGAACCCCGAAATTTCCGAATTTAAAGGGATTTTTCTCCCACTGACCTGCGGCTCTAATAGACTCCACAAATAAAATGCAAACAGATTCTGGGACAGAGTCCATTAGTATATTACTTTCACACCACTGTCTATTTCCCGTCCCTATTGTGTACATTCTAACGTCCCCCTTCACATACGGGTATATGGCGGGATTTTCTTTTAAAAGCTCGTTATGCGCAATCATCACATCCGGATTTATTTTAATGTGGCACATTTTCAAAACAGCTGATTTTATCACAACACGATATTCCACATAAACATTTCCAGCGTTTTTTTCACAATTCATTAATCGAAATTCATCAGTTGACTGGTGTAGAACAATTTTTATTGGAACCCCATTTATTATTGGTTTGCTCTGATTCATAATACCCAACCTGATTGGTCCTTCAAATTCGGCTTCATTCCCATCTTTTGTGAGCTCAAATCGCTTTTTAAAGCCTGGATTTACAGTTACGAGCCCACTGTCACAACTATCAACATCGTTTCCACCATCTAATGTATACCCCTCTGTTATGAGTATTGTTTTTCGCTCACTATCAGTTGTTTCCATCATCACATCCGCAAAAACTTTAAATGGATAGTTTAAACCAACTCCAACAGCTGTGGGTTGATCATTTATTAAAACCTCAACTTGTCTGAACAAAGATGATAATGGCAAGTTTGATAACCCCACTTTTTTATCTGCAGCTGTTATTGGTTGACCTGTCGACACTCTTTCAATTTGAACTTTAACATACAGGCGAGTTTTTTTAAGACATATATAATCCCCCGAGTTTCCACTAATATAGAATTGTATTGGGGATCCATTATTGATTGAGGATGTGGGTGCGTATCCCCTGTATTCCTCATACTTTACAGCCGAATTTACACTAATGGGAGCAAATAAATCCAAGTCATCATCATGAGCTTCGGCGAAGTTGTCCCGCATGTATTCCATGGTGTAAGTGAATTGAAGCGATGTTTTATGAAGTTTTTTTCTTTTTGGATGGTGACCGTGATTGCGTGTTTTCCTTCCTCTTTTTTCCGCGTGAATGCCCCTTTTGCAGCGAATTCACAAAATTTATAGCTTTGGATGTTTGCGGCTTTTTTGGGTTTTTTTTTTTGAAATTATTGGGCGACGATATGTGTGCAATGCTTTCAGTATTTTTAACACCATCCTCCTCAATTGTTTGCTCCCGAGCCAATGCTTTATTTTGTTGTATAGTTTTCTCATTTTCGGACACCATCTTAACAACAACTTTAGAATCATCCTTCTTACTTGTACCTCCTTCAACTCTGTAAACTCCTCCCTTCTTTTTAAACTTTTTGTTCAAAAGTCTCTTGTAGTGATTTTCCCACTTTTCAATTGATGTTGTGTATGGTACAAGTGACATCATATGAATATCACTTTTTTAATCTCAAGTGAAGTGTGCAGTATGATTTTGAGGCAGCGACTACATTTGGCATTCTATCCTCATCCGCTCTTATATACACCCTTATTTTTTGGATAAAATGTTGTGACACTGGGATATACATCGGCTTACCACGTACCTTGTGTTCAGGAAAAATGCTTAAAACAGGCAAATACTTCCCATACATAAAACTACATTGTACAATATCTGATAAAACTCTAATATTCAAGTTTTTACGCAAAAAATCGGCAGTTCCTATACTACGCTTTGTTGATGAGATTTGACAAGATTGTGGAGTTTTATCTTCTCTTTCTTCACTCACTTGTCGCGTGTTTCTAGGTCTTAAGCGGGGATCTCGCACATGTCCTCCACTAAGCCTAGGTCCTCCCTTTATTTTTTTTTTTTTATTTTTCCTCTCCTTTTGTTTATTCTCCATTTTACCCCCACCCCCACCCTCCTCTTTTTTAGCGTTAAAATCCTCCGTTGTAGTCTGTTCTTCAAGTATTGGGGTTGTTGTTTGTGAAATAACGTCTCTCACACTTTCTTCTGTTATTTTTCTATCCCCCACAATGTTCCCATATGCATCCTCCATGTAAAAATCAATAAGTGCGCATTCCCACCCATGCTTTAAAGTAATGGAGCGCTCCAAACATATTGAAAAATCGAGGGGGGAATTAAAGGGGAATTTATCCAAACAGTCGCTTGAAGACGCAAATATATACATTTTATTTTCTCCGTCGCTTTTTCGTCGTCTTACCCCCAATTTCCCCTCCCTCTATATCCCTTATGTTGCGCACCTGCGACTTTAATGTCCACGTGCTCTCCGAATGTGGATATCCTAACCACTTGATGAGAACTTCTGTTTGCCCTCGTCTGTTTCTCCTCTCCTTTAGTATTTTCTCTATTTCATAATATGTATCGTCATCCACGTGTGTTATTTGGAGTTCTTCTTCATAAAAATGTCCTGAAATTGCTTCATTCTGCCACGACTTTATCGAATAAAACGGTGTGTGTTGTTTCACTAACCGTTCTGTAATTATGAATATTTCTTTTGTCACTTTTTCGTCATATGCTCTGTGAAACGTGGAAGGTATGTAAGTGAGACGCACTTTATCATTCACTTCAAATTTATAGGCTGCTTTTGACCACAAATACGGTTTTTCGTTCTCTATGAATTGTTTTTTCCACAATACATCCCTAGGTGTTTTTCTAGCCGTTAGTGGTGTCATCCCTATGCTAGAATGGGGTGAATTATTTATGGAGTCGACTATTGAATACAGAGCATCAACCCACCTATTTGTATTTTTAAACTTCATTTTTCGTTGTAGACGTATTCTTAATGTTTTTATTGCCCGTTCTGCAAAGTTGGCCTTCTTATCATTTCGAGTAGTAAAGTGGTGTACACCATAATTTTTATAGACTTCATATGCATTTTTGTTTGCAAATTCTGTCCCCATATCTGTCCTTAACACCCTAGGGTGAATATTTTCGAATACGCTCTCCATAGCTGTTGCACATTCAATCCCCGTTAATTGTTTCAGGGGTCTGACCCAAACAAAGTGGGTGAATATATCGACAAATATTAATATGAAGGCGAAACCATCATTATCGTTTTTAAAATAGTTCAAATTTAGCGTGTCCCCATCCCACTGATAATCCATTTCTGACACAACAACACGTGGTCTTTTAAAATTTTTAATGATCGGAGAAAAAAAAGTGTATGAATCCTGTTTCGATAACCATTCTTTAACTTGTTTTAGTGTTATTCGGTGTTTTCCTTCTCTCCGCAATTGCTTATACATCACATTTACACCCGCATATGCGGCACCACCTTTAGAATTATAATATAGGTTGTGGAGATATTTTTCTTTTTCATTAGTCATTTCTCGCTTTTCCTTCACACCTGCCATTCTGCACACACACGTCTTATTTACTTCAAAGGCACCCAAATCTTATGCAAATCACTCTTTACCTTATGACCAACGCTTTTTTTTAATTTAGATTTTTTGGGCTTTTCAATATTTTTTGAAGTTTTTTGAATTTTAAAAAAAGGATGATTTATCTTTTTGCCCCCATTAACAATGTCAATAGACTCTTTCTTATCCGGTATTCCGGGGGGTGGTAGACGAGTAATAGTAGTAGAGTCACTAATGTTGAGTGGGGGATGATCCGTATTTTCACGCCGCTCATTTCCTATTGCTCGATCCCCTTCTGAAAATGGGGTTGATTCCTCTTTTGGCGGTGGAGTGCCCCTGCCGTTGTTTGTCGTGACGCTGTCTCTCCCCAAATGTCCTTCCTCCCATGCTTTAGCTCCCTCCTTAAGTTTTTCGTATTTTTCGTACGGAACTAACACCATCTTTCTTGATTTTTTCATTGTAGTATTGATTCTAACTGCTCTTTTATACTACGAATAAGAATCAAATAATCGTTAAAGTGTTCTTGAATCAATATTAATTGCTTTTTTTTACACTGTCGAGGTACAGAAAGACTTGAAACGAATCTTTTCCTCTTGTCTATCTTCTTTTGAATGTCGGGAGAATGCGAGATATTCTTCAAGTTGGATGCAATTTCGCATAGAGCTCTGACTTGAGTAGGCGTAGCTGTGTAAATCAACCCTTTGGCTTGGACGCGACTTTTGGTGTTCAATAAAAGTCGTATGTAATCCCTCTCCTGCTTAATGTTAAATGTCATGGTTGTTTTTCGATCGAGGGTTAAAGGGGAAGTGAACATAAACAGACACGTCATTATTCATTTAATAGCACCTTTATTCAGAAAATGTTGGTTGTATCACAGTTCTTTGGGCGTATATACAATTACATCATCCCCAAAAATGTTTGTTTTTAAGCGCAAATCTGGCTTTAAAACATTTTGGTGGGGACTAAGGTCAACAACAATGTACCCATACGGTTTTGATAATACACAATCATTATAAGCTTCAACAAGTACATTTCCCATTCCAGTTTGTCTACCAAGGACAGCAATTTGGTTTACATCCCGCGTGTTTTTGGTTAATATGAAATAGTGGGTATTCACACTTATCGATCTTGATTTTTTACCTTGTTCATACAAGTTTTGAACAAGGTATATAATGGTGGCGTTGTTGTGGTGGGATATTCTAGTAAATAGCTGATCGGCTTTTACATCATTCACTAATTCCGACATCAAATCATCAATAACAACAATAATGTGTTCCCCCTGACTAGAAAAATCTTTTACATCCTCCTCCGAGGGTAAACCTTCGTGAAACATAATGTCCCCCTGCTCCTCCTCTTCAAATTTTTTCTGCCATGCTCCATAACAGTACATAACCTTCTCAGTTTTTAAAGAGAAGAGATCGTTTTTATGTCTCAATATGTTGAACAGTAGAGATGTCTTTCCTGAACCTGAAACCCCCGCTATTCCGATACTTGTTGGAGCTATGAAGAGGGGTCCAACTTGAAGTTCCATATCGATCACAATGTCTCAAACGTAGTTTACGTGTGATAGCCTCCCTAGATACATTGAAACTACCAAATAACACCCTGAAAGCAAGCATCAACCCAAATTCCCCACAATTTTTTCCCACAATTGTCCACATATATTTAATCCAGGGTGCATTTCTGGGGTCACAACTCTCGATAAACCAAATGTTAACCCACTAGTCCAATACTTATCAAAATCAGAACCGGGGTGTACAATCCGCTTGTTTTTCATCGTTTGTAAAATGCAACTAAAATCGCCCTCCATCAATTTATATTTCAACAAAATTATTTTTTCCATAATTGAATCTCGTTTATTGACCCAACCCACATTAATGTTGAATGTCATCCTTTGGAATAGCTCTTTTGTTTCCCCATACCCAACTTCTATTTCCCTACACAAATCGACTTTGTTGTGAAAAAGAGCTTTCTGGTATTGGAAGAGGTGGTCTATTGAAGTAAAGACTTTGCCCTCATAGTGCAAATCCCGCTTGTTGTATATGGAAAGAATGTCTAGACTCCCCTGGATTATGTAAATGTTGAGGGGATATGGGGATAAGACTAGATCTAAAGGCTTTGTTGTTGTCCCATCTGACATAACTTTTCTTTTACAATAAAAATAAGAAAAACCCACCTTTTTTTGCGAGTATGTACACATGGAATTTTTATGGTGGCGAAATCCCCTATTCTCCACCATATTACTTGTTTTCGTTTTTAAACAGTCTAAAAAGTGTGTGTATGGGTCATATACACGCGATTTGTTCACCCCCTTGCAACTCATTTTATACCCACTCAAATCTTTTAAAAAGTATAATTTCGAGCACAATGAAATCATCTCATTCCCCTCAGCCTCCAATTTAAATAACCCGGGTGTTCTTTTGTCATACTTTGAGTGGCTATCGCAGCATTTTCGTGGGAACCATGCAGTTGAAGTTGCTCCATACCCATCAACACACGAATCTGAAATTTGGTTGTCAAACTCGGTTTTCATATCAGGTTTAATGCACTCTGTTAAGTTGTTTTTGGAAAAAGAGATGTAAAGGCTGTCCGTATCCATCTGACAAAGTTCATAATCGCTTCTGTCAATGAACTTATCCAAAAAGTCATAATAAAAAGAGAGCATTCTCAATTTTGCTGTTTGTAGAAGTGCAAAAGCTAATTGAATGGGCAAGTCCAATTTAATTGTTTTTTTGGCCATTTGAATTTCGTACAAGTTGTCAGAGATTTCACTCAAATTCGTAAAAAGGGGGTTATTAACCATCTCCCTAGTGGTATATTCATCTTCAGCATAAACCACATTTTGGTGTTTAGTTTTATCCATTATGAGCGAGCCAAAAGCCGAGTTCCCGATGAGCTTTGTTGTGTCGGCGATGACGCTCGATTGGGGGTTTAAATCACCCTCTCGTCTCGCTGCTGTTACTTGATCTTCAAATGATTTAAAACATTTGGCTGGGGAAAACTCGACAACTTGGTATATTCGAGTAACAACTAATCCGTGTTGCAAATACCACCTCATCAAATCAGAGGATAAAAGTATTCTTGAGGCGGCCATTCCCCCAACAAGTAATCTCCTCGTTGCCCCAACTTTCGAACCCCCATTTGAACAAAAATCCTGCATGTGTTCCCCTATGCACTCGTATGGTATATCCGTTGTACAAAAAATGGGGGAAAACTCTGAAAAGTATTCGTAAGGCGTCACTTTCCTTTTAAATCCCTCCCCCCAAAATTTGGGAATTGAGATGTCCACTTCCAAAATCCCATAAAATGTCCCATCCTCCACACATGAAATGATTTTCTCCTCACTGACACCCCCCTTGTTTAATTTGTAAAATGGTGGTTGGACGTTGTTAATGTTGTTCTGTAAATTGGGGTCATTTCGCACAATGTCATTAAATTCACATTCATATATACACTCATAGTTATAACCCATAGCGATAATGAATTGTTTTTTTTCTTCAACTCTCTTTTGACGGTCTAAAAGTAAGGGGTCACTTGTTGGAGGCATGCACTCGTCGTGATAGTGCCACCAGCACCCGTGAAATTCCCACACCGTGTGAGTTAAAGTGGAATATCCATCCACATAATAGTGAGCAATTCTACACTCCCTCCCACTATTTAATTTATGCGATATTTGAATATTTCTTGTTCTTGAAACCCAATCCATCCAATAGTACATTGAAAGGTGTTTCCAAGAGTGGGTGGGTGCAAAACCATTTTCATACTCCCTTCTAATGTAGTTATAACAGGGTAATGTCCCCCCCAAAGCGTATAGGTAGAGAGAATTTGCGTCAAATCCCTGAATTCGTGCGCAAGGTTTAGATTTGTTGCCCCTAATGTATGTCTCATTCTCCTTTTGGTGTCTAGAATAAACAATTGAAGGTCCCCCCACCATATTTTGATTTAACGTGTGATATAAATCCGCATCCCTCTCACAAAAATTCGTTAGATAGACTCCCTCTTCCCTACTTGCTCGAAACAACATTTGCCGTGCAATGCCCGGCACACTTATCGCCATTTTGAAAACGTCGAGGTGTTTATCAAAATAGAATTGTTGGAGTTTAGTGACAGCCTCAACAAAAGGACCCACATCCAAATTATTGTAATGAATTAAATAGTCCCTAAATGTTCTCATATTTTTCTCTTCCCACAAACGAACTAAGTCCCCATACTTTTCCAACCCTGTTTTTGGTTTCGGGGAACATTTGTTTGAGGCACTCCACTTTTTGTACTCCTCATCTAAAACATTAACCTCCCTCAGATTTGAAAAGAATGAGTCATAGGGGGGCAACTCTGTCTCACTCAGTTTGTCAAACGCGTTCAAATAATCATAGGGGAAATACCCCTTTTCCTCCTCCACTCCATACCCCCGTAGAAATGCAGCATAATTTGTTCCCGGAGCCAAAAAATTCAAAATATCGAGAAATAAAAATTTGGATGTTGTAATTGCGGAGTATGCGTTCCCCTTCTTGATCACAAACACATTTTTGTTTACCCCTGTCTCTTCTCCACTTAATCTCGATCCCCCAAACATACGCCCCCTCTCTTCTTCACCATCAAATTCCCCACCTTCTCGCCCTCCCGTCTCCTCATCACCCTCCCCATCACCCTCCACGTCTTCCTCATCTGTATCACACTCGCTCTCACTAACATCAATTAAAACAAAATCCCCACCACCAAAACCAGTTTTCTTGCGTTTTGTAGTCCCACCTTGACCCCCACATCTCCGCTTTTTTATTGCTGATGTTAGATCAAGCTTCTTTAATAAGTATTTCTTCACAAGGTTTATGTCATACTTGGAAGAATTAAAGCCTAGTACAGGCAAGCGGGATGTATACATCTCAAACCTGTTTTTTAATTTCACAAGATGATCTAACATCATTTGAGGGGGCGATTTTTTCTTTTTACCCACACGACTATATTCCCCCATTTTCCCATCACACACCTCTTTCGTCCACCGCTCTATTTTCTCATCCAGCTGCTTGAAAACCCCCTCCCACTTCTCAATCGCCAATGTATTCGCCTCTTCACTAATTTGCGTCAAATAAAGAACTAGTGAATCTAAAAGAGAATCAGGGTCTTCATCCACAAAACATTTGGGCTCACTATACTTTGGGATGTTGGATGAAACACTAACAGATATGGGCACATGTTCAGTTGTCCACTTCAACTGAGTCGTATCCCCCTCCCCAACTTCTATATCCCGCAACAATGCCTCAAAATCGTACACGCAAAACCACTTATAATACCGCAAATCCTCATTTGTGTGCACCCCCACTTGCTCTAAATCTTCAAAGATGGATGATGGGGGAGTGTAAACTCCCCCAGGGTATTTGAATTTAGTCTTTAAAAAACATTTGTTTGAATGTCGAGTTAGATTCCCCTTTCGATTAAAATGCCTATCACAAATGTTGCACACATATTTCTTCGCGTATGATTCAATTCTACTTATAAAACTAAAGTGATTTTGAAATAAATTGACGTGCATAATGTCGTTGTATAACCCTTCTGGTTTTCGAATGAGAGAGCTGCATAAATGCTCATCCAAAGATAGGACATACACCCCTATTTGAAAGCATTGTTCAAAAACTTTTAAATCCCCCAGTGTCACCCCCTTAAATTCTTTGGGATTATTTGAAATTTCATCCCCACAAAATCCTCGATATACACCATATATATCATAAACTCTCTGTAGGGTGTGAGAAAAAGGTGAGGGCTCAATATGACAGAGTAAACACCTAAACAAACAGAGGTTGTCCATATAATGTTCTCCACGTCTATTTTTTTCTAGCAATTTAATGGACGTTGAGTCTTGGAGATGTTTTGGAAAATTTTGCGGAGCACCAATCGGATATGTCCGCCTAAATACAAAAATATTAACATTTGTAATACAAAGTAAAGACCACTTTGTATTCGGTCTGTCAATTCTACCCCACGAATTCTCATCTCTCTCATTAAGTTCTTCAATCAGCTGTAATAAATCTTTTTGAGATGTGATTGATCTCGGGAAGTTGTACACAGTATTATTCAAATAGGCAGTGAAATATCTCAATTCCCCAGTTTCACGATGTTTCAAAATGTATGCAAACGCTATATTGAATTTAAAAGCATCAAATTCACATTCAAATACCTCCCGTAATTTGTCCCCAATACGCATTTCTCCCCCCCTTAAATCTAAAGGAAAGTTATACACCCCCCTTACTTTTCCCCTCTCATGAGCACCCAATATCATCCCCTTGTTTTTCTCATATATATCCCTTAATTCGGGGTATACAACTTCCCCCTCCCCATTTGTCCACGGTGCTTCTATTGAAGAGAAGGGGTAACTGTGAAGTCCATTTTGTTGGAAACATGTTGATGATTTTTGTTTCGATTCCCCCTTATAGTGAGAGTGTTCTTTCCTCCTATGGTTAAATAAATTATGCCATCCTTCAAATTCGTGATCACAATCGTGACACTTAAGTTTTTTTCTACTTTTCAACGAAGCAGATCGTTTCTGGCGAGGAGGGATGGACATGGTGGCATCTCCATAATTCCCACTCCCCCGTGAAGTTGAAGGTTGGGGTTCATCCCCCCCTGAAATTGATGGTTGGACACCATCACCCCCTTGAGTTGGGGGAACGGGTGGTCGTGCGGTGTTTAATGCCTCCTTTTCCTTTTTTTCACAGACAAGTTCATGAGATCTTTTCTTCACTGGTCTCGAAAGCACTTTCCCGCAATGTTTACAACTCCTAGATTTGATATAAGGTCCACATGAAGAGAGGTGCTTCGCCTTTTCATCCGCTGTTAAAAACCTGGTGTTGCAGTGGCGACAATAGTGGGATTTTGGAGTTTCCATCCCTAAAAGATAAAAATGTCATATCCTTTCAGTACATCCCTCATTTTATTTTATTTCAGAGTGTCAACAAAAAGGAAGTACAAGCCCTCATTCACGAACACGATAAACGACAATGAAAATGCGGACGCTATTGAAGGATGAAATGCTTCAAACCTCATAATGGGAGCGTGTAGCCCCTATCTTACACTTCCTCATAATATTGGATAAAAGCATATTTTTATATTAACAGAAATATCGTTTACGGTGCTATTTAAAGGGATGGACTCTCCCAAATGTCATACTCATTAGAACCCTTCGTTAACCACCATAACCATATTGATGTGTATACTCTCTCTCTCCTCAAAGATGGGGAATATCCCACCGCATAACCCTCATAAATATGGGATAACATCCATATTCTATATTATCACTAACACTCATTAGGGTGCCATTTAGTCTACAGTGCTGGTCTAAAGTCTTCCAAACATTATAGTTGTTATAACCCATAGGGGTAAACTATTGGCGTGTATACTCTCTCCGCAAAGAACATAAGTCTATAGTGATAGTCAATTAGAAAGCATATAACCAATGTACGTTAAATATGGTGTAACATCCATATTTCTTATTAACCTTAATAGTCATTAGAGCACTATTTAGTGTGCTATAGTAGTCTAAAGTCTTCCAAACATCGTACTTGTTTTAGCCATATGGGTAAACTATTGTTGTGTATAGTAATGGTGTCTATTGATGTGTATACTCTCTCCTCAAAGATGATATGTCTATAGTGATAGTTAATTAGAAAGCGCATAACGCTGTCTATTGATGTGTATACTCTCTCCTCAAAGCTGTTATGTCTATAGTGATAGTCAATTAGAAAGCATATAATCCATCTACGCAATGCATGATTTTTGTCCACGCGCATGTAAAAGTGGAGTCATAACCCCCTCTCCATGAATATATTCTCAGCCTCGTGATAAATTCTATGGCTGAAGCATTTCACTGGTGCTCAATTAGTGGTGATTTTAAACTCATTATGAAATAATTGTGATCTCATAACGCTCAACTAGTGCTACTCATTCACTAGCGATTTTAAACTTATTATAAATTATTTGTAAACTGTTATTGTTTATACTCATTAAAATGTGTAAACATACAAAAGTGGAACTCACCTATTATGTAGTGTTTCTCAAATAAACGACTTTCCAGAAGTTTAAATTGTCTCTTTTGTAGCGACGTCCAACTTATATGTAAGTTTATGTAGAGTAAAATGGATAAATCATCGGACTCAAATCTCCTCCATGTCTCCTATAAACGCGAAATTGCTCACACCAATAGATGAACATTAAAGTAGGCGACTTCAATCAAACGCTCAACCAAATAGAAGGACATGAAAGTATCCCTCCTCCACTATATATATATACACACCCAAACCCCCACCCACCTCTCACTCTCCCCCAGCCCCTCCAAATGGGGTGGGAGGGACAGTAAAGTGGACGCCACCTTGTGGATGAAACAAGTGTTAATGTTATGTGCTCGAATGAAATTATTTGGGTAAATGAAAAAAAGAAAAGAAAAGGGTTATACTCGTCCCGGAATTGAACCGGGGACCTCTTGAAACCTACAGATTGGCGCTCTCCCACACATGAGCTTAGACAAATTGCTTTGTGTTTGTTTCACTCCGAATCTACCCACACTCAAAGTATAAATTATGACATTATAATTATGACATTTTTAACGACTAGTGGGGTGAAACTATGGGGAGCGTGTGTACACTCGTTCAATGATAATAGAAATCATTCAACAGATGGGGGATCATTATTAGTTATGAAGTGTATCAAATCCCTCCCCTACCCAACCCCAACCCCACCCCAACCCTCACGACCATGCCACCTAGTGGTTGGGTGGGGAGTTACCTAACCCCTTCCATACAGCGATGCCACCTAGTGGTTGGGTGAGGGGTTAGCTAACCCCCTCCCCTCCCACACCCTCCTATACTAGGGTGCCACCTAGTGATTGGGTGAGGGGTTAGCCCATACTGGGGGCGCCACCTGGTGGGTGGGAGGGGAATTGGCTAAAGGGTACCCATACTGGGGGCGCCACCTGGTGGGTGGGAGGGGAATTGGCTAAAGGGTACCCAAACGACCCAAGCGAGGCACAAATGACTCTCACTCTACTACTCATGACCTTTCACCAAAAAGCTCAGCTCGCTCTCGCTAAACACTCTTACCTCGATTAATTTATACATTATAGTAACTCAAACCCTCGCTCAAACCCTTTTTCATATCTCACTATTTCGTCTATCATCCAGTTCTTGATTATTATTATTAAAAAACCTCTGTCATTTTTCTTAAATATTTGATTCGTAATAATAGTTTTCACCGTTTTGTAAGGTGATAGAATATCTATGTATTAACTCATAGGCAACGATTGTAGACGAGCTAGAAGAACGCTGAATTTCAGCGATAAGTCTTCCTCTACAAGTTTTCTCGATATGCTTGAAAAAATAAAAACGTTAAAAAAAAATATTTCCTACATATTTGAGTCAGATCAGAAAATGGTTTCAGGAAATCAAAGCTAACGGTCGCAATGTACTAATTAGTAATTAAATGAGTGAGATATCATGAGTGCTTGCAGCCTACTAGTTGAATTACTTCAAATTGTACATACTCAGCTACTTTACTTGGTTAAATTGAGATCGATATTTAAACTGCGAACTTTAAAAAATAATGTTTTAAAAGGAGAACTACCAAAAAATGATCCATATAAATAATAGAATAATGTGTTAAAGCAAAAATAAAAGGCCACACTTGATAGTGATAAGTGACAGAAATTATGACTAAGGTTAATAGTGTTAATAATGATTTTAAATAATCAGTAAGTAATACATGCTATATTAGTTTCACAGCATATTAGTAGAGTGCAAACTCTCAGGGGGCGGGCGAGGGGGAGTGGGGGGAGTTTAGTCTCGAATTGTTGGGATCTGGTGGTTGGTTGTGGACGTGTGGAGTAAACTGTTCATTCTGGACTGCGCCCAGTCCATTTTGGTGGTGAGCGGGGGTGGCCGTGTGTGTGAGGATCCCAACAATGCGAGACCCGGGACAAATGGTGTGCGCCTTGGTTTGGTCCCTATGCCCGCAGACAACCGGCCCCCCCTACAACTTCAGGGACTAATCGCCCATTAGACCACGGGGAGATCCAGGCTGACCAGAGGCTGATCTCTGGATGGGAGATTTTACACATAGACTCATATATACTTCAAGATCACCTGTCCCTCAGAGCAGCCACCGACCCAGGGGAAGACCAATATAGATCATCTATTTGTCATGTCTTTCAGCAGAATGTGTCACAAGTCGCAAAAATAGGATTTTGAGATGCCACCGTTTTTTGAAAAGATGACACCAAGCGGATTCCAATGATGGTAAACACTCATTAGGACAAGATAATAATTCTTCTATACTTTCTATCATGAACAAACTGTTAGCTATATTTCTTGGGTCAATCACTAGTAAATTAGTTACTTCTTAAGATAATCTCAGATATGCATGTATAGATCTATATATTAAATACACAGTCTTGAGATTTGGTATCTGTATTCATGTGACTTGTGACTCATTTTCTTGTGTCACATTTATCTCGCAGTTTCTGTCTGACCAACTCATCTTAAGAAATAAAAGTACTACGCCTGAGTTAACCAATATAAAATAAACATTGATAGACATAATATTGCATAATCATGCTTTATTTGGGTATTATGTAGCCTAGTTCCTTGGAACAATACAAATATACATTTACCTCCATAATAAAGTGGTTTCTAATAATGAGCATGCCCTGTTATTGACTGTTCCTGACACAACATTAACCAGGATGCTAAATAGCTGCCACCCAACGCTCAATGAAAAGAGCCTTTTGATTGGCTGTTCTGTTTTTGGCCCCTGACAGTAGTGATTGCTGACTTCAGGAGTAAAGTGTCTGCTGTATGGGCAAAGAAGATGAAACTACAGCCAATTTCAGATGTGATGATTTAAGGGTGGTCTCCACTGGCTGCGGTAAGCTCTGCTGTAAGCTCTGCTGTAAGCTCTGCGGTAAGCTCTGCGGTAAGCTCTGCGGTAAGCCTTGCGATGGTGCTGTGTTGTTGAGGAGTGGCAAGGTCCTGCCTACATCATTCACTGACCATGTAGGCAGGACCTCGTCATTCCTCACCACCTACAGAACCAGCACAAACCATCGCAAGGCTTACCGCAAAGCTTACCGCAGCCAGTGGATACCACCCTTTATTCATTAAACAAGAGATTTTGGTGTAGACAAAGGACAAAACGGTTTCCCCCGATAGGGCACGTCACCCCCCCCCCCCCTAGCCAACGGTTCTATAGCTATAGGATCATTGCCTTATCCCCAAATTGGCGCGGGAAAAAGCATTGTCAAGAACTCAAAAGTGCAATGCGCTTTACTAACGCTGCACAAAGGCCCTTGTCCACTAAGCCGATTCTCATGCGATACCACTGAATTTAGTGGAAAAGGGTCCTCTGCGGCGCAAAATCGCACGAGAATCGGCTTAGTGGACTAGGCCCTTTAGTTAGAAGTAGTTATGACGTGGCCTGCATTGGGGAATTCAGTTTACAAATAAACAAACAAATTCCTTGAATCAAGACAATATCAACTATACTCACATATGCCTAGTATTGATGATTTCTCAGTCGAATTTAGCAGAATTTACCAAATGTGTATATCTGCAGATTGTACATTTTCTGATGATCTGACCCTTATATTTGTAATAAAGGAGGTTAATTAAGTGTATTGACAAGTAGCCCAGAACATGATCTGTTCAACTTGTGTTACCACTTAGTCACACGTTTAGTTCAGCGTAACCAAGTATTGATTTATCAGACCCTCTTGAGTTTTATGTTTACTCTCTCCAGGTATAAATAGCTGGTCTATTTGGTCAAATGCTACTCAAGAAGTAAGTGGAGAAAGCAGTATAAACTCTATTAGGGAGAATTGCGATACTGAGAATGGTCAGATCCGAGGGATATGAATTTGTTTATCAATAAGCGGCACTCTCAGCTATACTAACATCGGTCAAGAACTGAACATTTTCTACTTTTTGTTCCATTATTTTCCACACCATCTGAAAGTCATTTGACCAACATTTTGGAGGATTTTGTCCAGTTGCTTTCGCGCTTCTAAAAAGTCCCCATTTGTATTTGAAGGACCCCCCCCCCCCCCCAATCCTTCCCTGACAAAAAAGGAAAATTCTTTCCCTGCAGGGTCTTCACTTATTATCGTTCACCAGCAACCGATTTTGCTCGGCTGATTCGGCTTCAAATTCGTTTACAATCAATTAACAGCAGAATATTGATATATTCAGTTTTATAAGTTATAGGGCCTAGGCCTAATGCATGAAAATGTTTAATTTTGAAACTGTACTATAATTGTCAAAAACATTTAATAAAGGGAGTTATTGGGACTCCACTAAAACTGAACAGAATAATTATCAATTCTTTTTTAACAAATATTTCAAACTAATGATACCAAAAGGATTATTGGGGCATCCATCCTCCCAATTCTTTATCTTTTTTCCATCAGATTTTTCTACAAAATTTTAAAAATCGACCAAGGCTCATATCAGCACCATATCTTTTTTACAGATAAGATAGGCTTCATAATTACATAAATAAAAAGAGCCTAGTCCACTAAGCCGATTCTCATGCGATTCTCACAAAATTTAGTGTAAAAGAGTCCTCTCTGCGGCGCAAAATTGCATGAGAATCGGCTTAGTGGACTAGGTCCTTAAGTGTATCAATTAACATCTAGGGGTAGATTATTATTTGACGAGATAGATATAATGTAGCGATTTTGGTATGTGGTTAATAAATAAACAATTCTATCTCATTTATTTCTATACTTTCTAGTGATATACCCAGCTACCCCCGGCCAAATAGCCTATTTACAATTAAATAATAGATATTTATATTTAGTCCTATCCACCCATTAAAATGTAATGATAAACCGCGGGAGCTCTCAACAATTTCATTATAACCTTCAAATCAAGTTTTAAACTGACTAAACATTTGCATCTACGCAAGTAATATAGGGATGAAACAGGTAAAAGATGTATTTCTTTTACAAAAGAATAAGTTTACAAAAGAATAGTTTCTCCCGATTGACAACTCTTAGTGATATATTTTAAATACGATATGAAAATGAATTTCATAGTTGGTTGTCAAGAAAAATAATGAAAGTGGATTTATAAATAGTACAAATAGCACCGTGGAAGTGAGAATTCGACTAAGAGCATTAAAGATCAAAACAAATACTACGGTAGGCTACACATTGTGTACTTGCTATATGGGCCGTTGCCAATGCTAACAAAATATTGGCCTATTCTGGTGTCAAAACGGTGTTTCACTATTTAGTCTAGAAGGCAGGAATTTAATGCATCTTAAGTGCTGGGTTTTCTGTAGTCAGACTTTTCATGAACGGTCAGCAAGGCGCAACCGAAACATTTAAGTAGAAACTTGATCGGTTATTGAGAACAAAATGAAGTTCTCTATGATTCAATAGAGCAGATTGTGTGAACGTGTTGTCGTGATATAAATGGTCAGATTTGTCTAAGGGGCTGTTCATAATTAATCATTGCTGGGGGCGGGGGGAGTTGAGAATTTGCGCAAAATTGCTGTGCAAAATTGTATAACCCCCCCCCTTTAAAGTCTTGTGTAAAATGTCTTGCCCCCCCCCCCCTTGAAAGTTTGTGCAAGATGTCATGCCCCCCCCCCCCCCCTACAACATTGTAGTTCGAGTCTGTGCAAAAATCTCACGATTTATGATACGTGAGATAGTAACCCTCTTACACTGTTACAGGCAAAAGTAATATGTATCATGTCATAGCAGGAATATACCATGTCAGATCTACCCCTATCTCATTGTATACATTGCTGAGATATTGAGTGAGAAAGTATCCTCAGTGTACTTGGCATTCCTTAGATCCCCCCCCCCCCCCAGGTTGCTTCTTGAATTCCCTATTATCGTCAATCACAATAGGGGACTTCCATGTTCCATGGAACATGCCAGATTCAGTGCTAGGGCGGATTCATTTCAAACCTGACTTGGACACATTAGACAAAAGCTTTATATCAGAAAGAAGCAGTATATGAAGCAACATTTTTATTGATTAAAAGTATTCAGCGTATAATATATATATATAAGAATAAATAGACTGAATGTAGTTGAAACTACATTACAATGGAGAAATATGTGTATCTAGGCTAAATATTATTGATCAATCATGAAAACAATCAATCATCTCTGAGACACACCCAGTCCCGAGATAAATATGACCTTTTCAGTCTAGGCCCAAAGTTGAGAGAGTCACTTCAAACGAAAATGTCCTTATATTCCCATTAAAACGCCTAGTCCTATAGTCCAGGAAACCAATTAGCAACATAACATTCTTATCTGATTTGATAGTTTGGACCTAGAGTGTTTCTTATAACTGGAATTGGATAATTTATCTTCAAGGTGTAGCAAGGTGTCTGTATTAGGAGACGCATATAAATCACTACATGACAGTAAATTATTATTATAATTAATGTATAGAATAGTTAGTTAAATGCATTTATAACCATCCTGACAATACTGAAAATAAACACAAGTAAACAAACCAACGTGCCACAGGATACTTCCGTTGTACCGCTATGGACATATTCCCCTGTATACTGCCTCTAAAAGGATGCTTCACCAGTTTAAGGCCCATTCCCATTACCACGACCAGCCGGCCGATACTTGCCGGCTGTAATACTTTAACATTGTGTTTTTTGCCGTGTGGCGGCCGTACACCAATCGGCCGTTGTAATGTGAATGGGCCTTAAACAAAGAACAAAAAAAGAGTAGATGCTAGCCTCCTAATAAACAAACCTTTGCCATTGTCACCAACACAGGATAGCAGATGACCTTGCTTGTCAAATGTCTTGACCTTCTTGTTGAGCAGGTCAGACACGATGACCTGTCCGTCCTGGCCTAGGCTGAACGTCTCGGCAAACGCTGCCCTCTCATGGTCCAGTTTAACACTCCAACTGGCTATTAGATGCTCCTGACGCAGGGAGGTCACAAAGATCACATCACTCATTATACTTGATTTATCTGACCATTTTATAGGATTATTTCGAGGGGATTATTTTAAGAATTAATGATTGTTTCTGTGCATGAAATAAGCATTAATGGTCATTTCTGTGAGTAGAACTAAGATGTAAAACCATCATTCAACAGGAATCCTTTGTCGTGTATACACTCTAGTATTAATAACCTGTATGAAATAACTCATATAAATGTTATGTCAACCTGTCATCCGACTGTTATGTCATCAAGCCTGATCCATAGAAGAGAATAAAACAGATGAACGACACCATCCCTTTTTCCTCTCTCAATAATCCTTATATAAAAGAGTCCATTCACTTGGGCGGTTCTATAGGTCAACTAAAAATCCTCAATTGTGTGCATTATGTTTTACCAAGATGTTTAGTTCAGCTCCTATAGTCTTCTACTAACTCCTTGGGTAATGTAATATTTTTTTATCGGAGCAAAACATGTAAGTAATGAGATCTCCGACACAAACCCATCCTTTTTTTTGGCTGTGTAGACTTATAAAGTCATGTCAATGATATCCAAATTAAGTGAGATTCTCCTTAATATTTCTATTCAATAGGATCTAATCCAAAGTAAGGTATACGGGTGAGATTCCCAACCAGAGAATCCACTACCACCACAAGCTTCACCACTCCAGTATATGACATGTGTACACCAGACATCTCCTCAATATCTCACTTATCTTCCTAAATAGCTAGACAATAAGCTAAATCGAGCTCTAATCCATTGATGGAGGGATTAGGTGATGGGATCAGAGTGATATAGAGTAGACTGACTGGAGGAGTAGTGAGGTATAGGTAGGTGTGGGAGAGTGGTCTGCTGTTTGGAGGGTGGTTAACAACTGGGAGGCACCGATTGCCTCCTGCTCCTGGGACTGTACTGGAGCATGAGTCGTATAGCCGGGAATAATTGCGTTGGTGCTTTCGCTTATAATAGGGAGGTTCAGCAACTCTAACTTATACGTAAACGTACTTGGAAGACCAGTACACATTACTGAAAATGCTCCTTTTTCCATCTCTTCATATTAAACCTCTAGTCCACACTTATATTTACATTTGTAGATGTCTTATGGAAATAAAAATCTATTATTATTATATTATTATAAACATATACGTTATCTCTGATATACAAACATACATTAAAAGGAAGAAAGAGCGAAATATCAGTTTGACCATAGAAAAGGGTGATTGTAAATGGTTCAGTATCTGAATAATGTTGTTAGAGGTGGGAGAAGTAGCTATATTTATTACACCCCTGTGCTGTTGCTTCCTATACCTTCAGCATTGTATGTCACACTTGGTCAAAGTGGTGCATAACATGTGAGTTATGTCACCCTGGGGACATACAACAAGTAGGTCCGCCCAAAACGTAAATTACTTCTTTTATTTTTAATTATTTATATTTTTTATTTATTAATGGGGTGTAATAAATATGGAACAAAGCTCGGGTGAAGTCTGTACACTTGTTAGTGACCTCGGGAGCACAGAAGATCTCGGGCTAACGCCCTCTAACTTCCCACACTCCCTCGGTCACTAATAAGTGTACAGACTTTCCCCTTCCTATGTTCCATCTATATATATCATTGGGTCAGGAATTATTAACTTGGGCTTTTCGTGAAGATTATAAATAAAGGTGGTTTTCTTATTTTTTGTTTTATTTCACAAGATGTGGGGTTTTCTCGGCCTTCCTAAGGTGATGTCTGAAAAATGATGTTCCTTTACTTTTAGAGAGGCTAGACAGATGAAAGGAAGTAAAGAAAAGAAAGCATAGGTATGAACAATCATTTTAGGTGTCTTTGAACATACTTCATTCATGTCACAAAGACCAGGATGAAGAAACATGGCGGCCAAACCCTAGTTTCAAAGCTGATATCGGTCAGATCATCAAAAAATGTACAATTGGCAGTTCTACACATTTACGGAATTCTGCTAAATTAGGCTGAACAATTATGAATACCAGTTATATCTGAGTATACATATATGGTATCGCATTGATTTAAAGTATCAGTTCTGTTATGTTAAACTGCATTTTGAAGCTCATTTTTGTCTTAAATGTGGATTATTTGAGAGGATCGGTGAAGACGAATTGTACATTTTCTGAAAATCTGACCTATATACATGTATCTGACCATTGTATTTATGTATTTATAATGGGTATAAATGAGGATATAAAAATCTACGGAAATCAGTTCAACATGTTCTAAAGCATTATTTATTGCACATGTATATATATATATACGTGGGTGAAATCGTCAGAAAATGTAAAATTAATCTTCACCAATCCTCTCAAATAACCCCAGATTAAAGACTAAAATGAGGTTCAATTCTAAGTTCAACTAAAGCAAACAGACTTGTTTGAAGTCGAAGCCATACCAAACATATTCAAATATATCCGGTATCTATCATTTTTAACCTAACTTAGCAGAATTCGAAAAATATGTAGAGCTGCTGATTGTACATTTTCTGACGATCTGACCCACATATACCCCCATGTATAACATGTAAACGACATTACATAACCGCCAAAGTCACAAACTGGAAAACCTGGGAATTACTTTCGTCGGAACTCTTTTTGTCTTAAAGACTTATAATAGCATCCTAGAAAAAATAAACAATAATCTTAATACCAGTGAGTGAGCATTCAAAGAGTGAAGCCCCTGCCTATACCGCCCCTCCAATCCACCTCCCTTCTGTCACGTCTATTCCCAGGTATACGGTAGTGGGTAACATTTGGCAGGCAACCAACAATTACCGCTTATAGTCTGGATTATAGACAGGGTTATGTGGGGCCCTTACCTGGAGTGTTCATGAAGCGTTTGTAATGCCTACCAGCAGCCATTCACCCACCCTCCAATGGCGGCTAGTGCTTGCCATTAGGGCGAATAGCATGTGGGTCAGATTTGCAGAAAATGGACATTACACATTTAGTAAATTCTGCTAAATGTGACTGAAAAATGTTGAATATTGTGCAAATCTGAGTATATTTGGTATAACATTGATTTAAAGTATCTGTTTTGTTATGTTAAATTGTATTTTGAAGCTCATTTCTGTCTTAAATGTGGGTTATTTGAGAGGATTGGTGAAGACGAATTGTGCATTTTCTGAAAATCTGACCCATGTATTGCTTCTGTGTACAACGGAGGGGAATAGCATAGCATGCATTGGTTCCATGTAATTGGTACTATACAAATGTTTCAGAACATTTATTATAATGATACATATATGTGATGTAGAGAAATGAGCTGGTCGCGCGAAAAAATGAAAAGGTGAGCTCCCTGGGCTATAGCGTTCATAAAGAAACCTTACACCGAAATTCTGTTTCCGTGTTAATTTTGTGATTTTAAGATACCTAAAACCCCAGCTTTTCTATGTTAAGTCAACAAGTTAAGTTTAAAAAAAGTCAAGACCATAATTTTGTGTGAAGGAAATATTTCTCTGTGAGGTGAATTTATAATATAATCACGATGTTGACGTCTTCCCATGTATTGAATTCTTTTACGAAAGGTTGGAGAAAAAGCAAATCTGTATACTGCGCAATATGGATTAAAGAGATTTAGATCTACTAAGTTTCAGACCTATAGTTTTAGAAATAATAGAAACTTTAGAGAAGATTCAAGTCTAAAAACGCTCAGAAGCGATTTTTTTTATTGATGCTACCCCTGGTGATTTCATGAAAACGATGGTAATCTTTAAAGAATTTGATAAACTTAGAGCTGTATCCTTTTATATTTGAGAAGACGGTAAGATTTCTGCATGGCCAAAGACTAGTAAATTAGTTAAATAGATTCCATTAGAGTGACATACCTTAGAAACGCGGTCTTGAAAGTCTTGAAATTTGGTGCATACGACTAAGCGCACTAAACAACCAAAAAATGAAACAATTCCTACAAGGTCTTGTGGGAAAAAC
This sequence comes from Sthenelais limicola, assembly GCA_942159475.1. Taxonomy (NCBI): domain Eukaryota; kingdom Metazoa; phylum Annelida; class Polychaeta; order Phyllodocida; family Sigalionidae; genus Sthenelais; species Sthenelais limicola. The sequence continues at coordinate 93,214,093 of OW804100.1, forward strand.
ATGTGAAAAATATCTACATAAAATAATATATATATTTTTGCGACTTTCGACTCATTAAAGATATTCTGTGACGCATCATAATATAATATACGTTTACACTTTGGCCTTGATCTAATTCATATAAAGGAAATTTCTGCAATTCATTATTTACATCTTAAGGGCCCAGTCCACCAAGCCGATTCTCATGCGATTTTGCGCCGCAGATGACTCTTTTACACTCAGTTCTGTGAGAATCGCATGAAAATCGGCTTAGTGGACCAGGCCCTTTACCTTCATACTAGTGGGACACTGTACCTCAATTGTCTTATCTATGCACACTGTTATAAAGGAATGCGCTTTCCCCATGCGAAAGTCAAGGTATCCCGTGGAATCTGGGATGCCAACTTCCCCGCGTAATATTTGTGGACCTGCGATTTTATCCCCCATGTAGAATGCAGTACCGGGAAAACGCAGTTGCCCCTGTGTGAAAGTACAGTTGCCCCTTTGGGAAAGTACAGTTGCCCCTGTGTGAAAGTGCAGCGCTTCCCGTGCACATTACTACAGATATACATGGGGTTTCCCGGGAAAGGGTAGTGGTTTTCACAGACATAATGACGCACTTTTACGCATGAGAATCGGAATTTTACTTTTAATGTTTGCCCCCCCCCCCACACACTCATGCAATTCTTTTATTTATGCTCAGAAAATCATCATTTCATCATTTTGGTTCATCATTTACTTGTTGATGTACTTCATCATACCAGGATCTGTAAAGAAAAATACAGGCAAGTAGTAGGCAAGCTAAAGAAGAATTGTTCACCCTTTAGTAATAAGTGAAGAGTTCTTTCGCAGAGATGTCATAATAAGGTTTTACAAGAATTATTATCTGTGTATCAAGTCATTTATTATCTATGTAAACAAATATGTTCTGTTGAAGAAGTGCGAGACATACTTCATAATGTGTGGCTGAATGAGACTACTCTCACTTAAAAATTAGACAATTTGCACTGTCAATTTTACACTGTGATTGCTCTCCCCAGCGATATCACAAAGAACCACATGTTTAGTTCATTCTGTCATCATGAGAGGTTAGTATTAAATACCTATTATGTTTAAATTATGTCCCATTAGATGACATGCCAACCCGAACTAGGTAAATGTATAGGATCACTTGCCTGAATTTATATATACATGGTATTTATACTATCGGAAATTAAAATATCTTATTACTGTATGTATTTCTTCCGGAAAACTCATTAATCGCAGGTTCTCATGGATCTTTTAAAGACTATCTTTTGCAATGATAAGAGAGTTGACTAGAAGATAATTATGTATTCTTCTTCCCTCTGCTAGATAAACAACAACAAACATTCAACTATCATTATTACCGTTCTATGTGATCTATACATATATGTGTCAATTTCTTTCAAGCTGTTCTTATACTGGTACGTTCTTGTGGGTATTCTTAGGCATTGGTTGATTTAATAATTATGTATTATAGCCATCAAATGGTGCGACCATTAAAGTGATATTTTAGGTATATACAATATATTCAGCATATAAGACACCTACCCTCTGTGACTGCAAAATGGCAACTGATGTGTACACGCCAATAATTCCCGCCAAAAACCATGAATCCTTTGTTTAAATGGTCTTGTATAAGTGGATGGCTGTTGCTCCTATTTCCTGCATGGTGTGTTTGTTCAGGGGTACAGGACTGTGGCTGGGTTTTCACGGGACCAACACATTGGATATCACAGGGGGAACCCTCACACTGCTTATTTTACAGGGGCCCTGTGCACTTTTCCGGAGCGTTTGGGATTTCACAGTTCTGCCTGAAGTATCACAAGCAACAAGAGAAATCGCGCTGAAGTATTGTAGAAGTAAAAGTACCCCATGCGATTTCCCAACCATTTCTTAGAGTGCACTATTCAGACTCTTTGTAAATGTAACAACTCTTTCCCCATCTCTTCTAAAGCCGTGGACACACTCAGCCGATTTGGCTCCCGATTGTCCCCCGATTTTGGTCCCCCGATAAATCCTATCATTTCATTTCAAGTCCTGGTTTATCTTTTTGAAATAACATCAACCAGGATTGGAAAGGAAATCCTAGGATTCATTGGAAGACCAAAATAGGGGGACAATCGGGAGCCAAATCGTCTGTGTGTGTCCACGGCTTCGGTAGCCTTAATCTCTTCTCTGTAACCAGCAACACTTAAACGAATTCAGCTCTAAGGCCCAGACAGGAGGACCTGTGATACAGATGTTCTCTACCCTTTTGTCAAACCCAAAACCCGTGACAAATAAAGAATATCTGAAAAGAGAATTTGAGTTGAATAGAAGTTGGGTTGCTTGCGAAAGGACCTATTATGGAATGTCAATTATTTGAATCCTACAAAACAAGATCTATTGGTGCGATAATATCACAGGCCGTTGGCGCCAGATTTAGAAGTCAAAAACCCTATTTCAGGGATTACACCATATACAATATACCATTGTACCGGTCACCCGAACCAGGTCAAGCAATGACGAATAGGGGCCACTAAGAGAACCTAATGGGTCAGATTTTCAGAAAATGTACAATTCACCTTCACTAATTCTCTAAAATAACCCAAAATTAAGACAAAAATCAGGTTCAAAATACTGTTCAACATAACCAAACAGATATATTGAATCAAGGCAATACCAAATATACCCATATATACCTAGTGTTGACGATTTTTCAGTCTAATTTAGCAGAATTTACAAAATATCTTGATTGCCAATTGTTCATTTTCTGAAAATCTGACCCTATTACTGAAATTCCAGACATTTGTACTTCTTTGCAGCTTTACTGCGCCCCAGTCTATAGCTCAGAAGCCTCTTAGATCAGATAAGAAAGGTATGTCAATGATTGGACGCCTACTGCACTAATGACTTTCCCGGCCCTTGAGTAGGCGTCTTAATGCGATTATAATGGCATGTTGCTGTTTAGAGCGAGATGCTTTCGCTCAGTTTGGAGTGACTATGTCAACTCTGAGCCTAGTACTTATGTACACTGTTGTTGCAATATTTCTGATACCTTGCACAGTTGCGACCATCTACCTGCACTGGCCGCTTAAGTAGTAATTCGCCAATGCGGTTTTCACCTTACGGCTGGGCTTTTGCGGCTAACGGCTGATGGTAAACCAATGGTGCCGGATGAGAGAACCGTATCTGCCGCAAGGACGTAAACCTTGGTGTAGCCCTAGCTACCATAAGCCTTTTATTTGTGGCACATGCAGCTCACGTTTGGGGTAATTGTTCTGCGACTTTCTTTTACAGTGTACATATCTCACAACTAGTACACACTAGCAATATATGCAGCTTATGTCAAGGCGTCGAGTGGTGTTATTTGTTAACGACGAGTCTCTAATGGGATAAGATGAAATATCAATAATTACACAATGCCACTGACCAATCTCCATTTAGTTCTATGTTCTTGATCCATGCTAATCAATATAGCACACTGTGTACCTTAATTTATATTACATAAACCACGCTGTGAAGAAGGGTTTAAAGCTACATTATAGTATGGTTCATAATATATATAGGCACTGGTGGCAGCACTGATTAGGGGAGTTCCCAAGTCTAACCCTGGCGTGGTGCCAACAATTCCTTCCATCTTATACTCCACCACCACCACCACCACCTCCTCCTCCATCCCCTCCTCCACCTCCTCTTTAACCTCAACCTCCTCCTGCACATCCTCCGCTACCTCAACCTACTCCTCCTTCACCTCCCCCACCACTTCATTCCCATCCTCCTCCACCTCCTCATCCTCTTCCACCACCTCTTCTACCTCTTCCTGTTCCACTTCCACCTCCTACATCTCCACCTCCTCCTCCGACACAGGTACACCCCCTCCGACACCTCCTCCTCCAACCTCAGCCCCCACTTCACCTTCTCCTCCACCTGCTCCTCCACCTTCACCTACTCCTCCACCTGCTCCTCCACCTTCACCTACTCCTCCACCTGCTCCTCCACCTTCATCTCCACCTTCTCCACCCCACCTCCTCCTCATCATCATGCATCCCATCGCATACTGCTTGCTGATTTATATGATCGTTACAGGAGGCGATCAAACGTTATAATCAGCTTTCATTATTACCATATAAGTGATGGGATAAAGGAAAATACAATATCATGCATACGATTGCACCATTTATGTTAAAAGAGAAGTAATTGTTAGCTGACCGAACTGACCGGAATCAATTATATTAGCAGAAGATTTTGGGGCCAGAATGGCGAGACAGAAATTCTCTTGAAGCCGTCGCTAGACCCACGATCCCTGTACTACTATGGACAGCTGCTGGCCCGCTAGCATCTTTATATATATATATGCAACCTTAGAGATCCTCTCACTCATAAAGTGGCCACTAAAACCCCATTTTCTCTACAAGGAATGCGATAAAGAGAAATACAAATACTGGTATCCATATAATATACGGCTAGAGCGATTTCTAGGAAAGGAGGTAGAAAAGAAATGGTAGAAAGAAGGTTTTCTTTGTCCAGAATGTTCTCGGAATTTGTTGTTTTGCAAACCACTTTACTCATCTGTAGAGGTCTGTCCCCCCTCTCTGGATGTCGTCGTATGTGGTTTGTGAAGGTTTTTGGGGTGGAAATGTCATTTTGAAGCCCTTTTTATATTCTTTTTCATACAACTATTTTTAGCACGGGAAAGCCCCTGTTGGAAAATAAAAGAGAATGACGTCATGCCTCTCCCACCGTCTGTGGCAACGTGGGATTCCCTACACCCTGTCCAGCCTCTGAACAACTGACACCCCTAGCCTATATATCGGTGTAACAGTTCTAAATTACCCCCCTCATCTGATATACCCCCCGGTAATTTAGACCTTAGGTTTAAATGACCCCCTCTAGGTTCAAATTACCCCCCTTTGTTTCATTGATAATCTTACACCAACAATTCTAAAAGAACATATTGGGAGAGAAGGTCATATCTAATGCTTATGGGAAATAAATTAAATATCACTTTGAAGGTCTGATAATGAAATTTATTGTAATTCTGTATGATAATCCTTTTTTCTTTCTATTTGTTTAAACTTAAAATATCATTGTAACTTAAAATATCATTGTAACTCAATGACTATGGGAGCATATTGCAAATAAAAAAACAAAACAACTAAAATCTATTAAGTTCTGTGGGATCTCTACACTCTATTTATAGCCTGGGAAAGCTCCTGTGAGACACTACATCATTTCCCACAACCTTTCAGGGGGACCTAACTACATGCAGAGGAGTGGGAGAGTGAAGAAGAGGAAAGGGAGAGGGTGGGAGTGTTGGAGAAAGGGATGGGATGGAGAGGGTGTAGGAGGGGGAGAGTAAAGAAAGGGAGGGTGGGGGAATAGGAGAGGGGGATCCAGGGGGAGGGAAAGAACAGGGGAAAGAGGTGAGGGAGAGGATGTAGAGGAAGGGAGAGAGGGGAGGGGAGCATGAGGAAGAGGGGAGGGAGACGGGGGTGGAATCGGAGATGGGGTTGGGAGAGAAAAATAGGTATGAAAGACAGAGAAAAGGGGGAGGGAAACGAGAGAGGTGTGTGGGTGTGTGGGGGGGGGGGGAGAGTGTGACCGTCCGGAGGACGGGTACTTTGCTAGTATATATATATAAGACTCATCTGTAGACTTCTACAAAATTCCATTATATTAGAATAACTTAAAGATAAATACCAGTGTTTAATACCGGTACAAAAATGAATGAATCATGTAATTTTCTTTAAACTTTGGATTTAAAAAGAACATGGTTGGGGGAACCCAAAAAGCCCCAAAAAAACATATGTCATTGAATTAGTTTTTATTTCAGGGACCACTGAAATTTACTACTGTTCACTATAGAAGTCTATGAGAAAACGGGATTTTCTGCATTTTCCCCAATAGCAGATGATTGAATCATACGATCTTCTTTAAAATCTGCATATACGTTGCTGACATGTTATTCTACCCTCTCAATTAAAATAATAAGGGGTCATTGAACTAAAAAAAATGTTATTCAGCTAAACTTGTACCACAATGAGTTTCCCCCATTGAAGTAAACTTCACTCCTCCCTAATATAAAACATCCAACCGCAGATTCAATCGCAGAACAGATCTCCACTGCTACGGTTGGTCTGCACATGAACTGCGTTTGAATCAAATCTCCTGATTTTGTATCGCAAGGCTTACCGCAGAGCTTTCCACAACCAGTGGAGACCCCACTTAAGGGGGCAAGTGTATGAATTCCCACACACAATTTTCTTTTCCTTAGCTTATGCAACTGGACGTATTATTGCTACTGTTTACGTACAGGTGGCGTGTAAGCTATTATACGCTTTTATCCAAGTCAAATTACTTCTTGTTGATTCCCCTTTTACAGATTATTACCCGTATACGTGACGTGTTTCAGGAAAATAAGTCACAAGTCGCAGGATTTATATTTTTCAACGTGATTTATTCACAAGTTTTCTTTGTTTGAATGTTCCCATTTTTGGGGGATCTAATGCTCCACGTCATATGAATACATGTACCAAATTTCAAGTGTATTAAATATACCCACAGCTCATCATATAATTATAGAGTATATATTTAGCTACTCTACCAGTAATCATACACCCAGTGATATTGGTAGCTTTTTTTCCAAAAATAAAAATATCAAACTTAGAATATAGAAATACTTGTTAGCTGTGCCAATGTTTACCATCATTAAAATCGGCTTGATTCCATTTTTTCAAGTATGATGTTTCAAAATCCATTTTTTGCCACTTGTGATTCATAAAATGTGACAGTTAAGCTTTAAGCTTTAAGCTACGTACAAATTCAGTCAAATCACAGTGTAAGGATATATAATTATTCTGTACAAGGTACATATGGTTATGTATGCGCTGTGTTATAGAAAAATGAGTCACAAGTCGCGATGATTCGGCGATGGCGGCCTGGCTGACGATCTAGCTGACGTACCAGGCTGACTCCGCGACGATCTCTTCAAACAGAGGTTAGCAAGTAGGTTCTCCGCCTCAGATATTTTCCTTAGCAACTCTAATTTCTCTAGGGATTCCTCCTGGGTAGTAATAATACCTTCCACCAAGTTTAGATAAGCTACTGTCCCTCTGCCAGGCAATCAGACACCTTGATGGCAGCGATGGCAGCTATTGTCACCTTGTCTATTGTAACGTCAGTTCGTGAAATTTCTGTTTCTTCAAGGTTGATATTTTTGTATTCCTCACCAGTACTACTGGTACCTTTGCTTCTTTTAAATAGACAACTCGGTCTGAGATGGTTCAGCAAACAACCTCGCCACCAGATCAATGTCTGTCCCGTCATGTGCGACTATTTTCCATTTCTTTTTTACGGCAAAAGAGTGTTCGACTTCTCTCGCCAAAACACAGCAGTACAGTGTTTGAATTCATATTTTGTAGCTGTTGCTAGAGCGACCAGACAATTCAGGCGTCAGTACAATATTTCGATGTGATATTTATACCAGCATTTATTAACATAATGCTAACCATACAGCTAAACTGGCATTTACCATAACATCTGTTAATGAACCTCTTTAACCCAGCTTAATTATGATGAAAGCGGTTTTTCTTTAATTAACACAAACAATTCAAATTATATTCTAACAAATGTCCTTACAGATCTACGTCTAATATATATATCCACATGTTCATACAATAGTGCCAATGAATCACAACAACGAATAACAAATAGTCCATTAATAACACATCACAACCATCTCACTCACCAAGGCTATTTTCGAGACTATGTATATATTGGCTAGAAAACTAGTGTCACGAACGATAAATGCCAATATCACATTATATAACATTATGTAACATTACATAAGGATATGGCATAAATTAACATTAATTATTATATATGGTTATATCACATTACGAATATTATGAATAAACCCACAGACTAGTACAAGTCTAGGTAACTAGTTGAATAATATCTCACTAGGAGTCCACTGAGGACTTACCTGATAATTAAGTAGGTTGACCCAAATAGGTAACACCTGATTGGTAGGTTACATCATTGGCTAACGCTACAGTAGCCTGAGATAGGTATTTACATATCTCCCTCCTATTGGTTTAATATAAGCGACCCCCTGTGGTCAACTCATGTATATTCATTATGATTGGATAATGTAAATGAAGGTAAATATATGCATGTTGATTGGTTATTAATTACGCATGCGCACACATGCGCAATAACATGTATGATGATATATAAACCCATGTTTCTCTTAATAAAAGTTATGTCTAAACAGGACAAACCTCTGCTCTTATTATTACCTCATACTAGACTATACTTAGTCTAGACAATCATTAATTATACATATACATCTCAGGGACTCTAGCTAGCTCTACCATCGACAACAGATCCCTTGGAGAATAGTGATTGTATCACTAGGAAACCTAAATTTTTTATAAATGAAAAATAGGAATCGATTGAAATGTTGCACTCTACGCTTGTAAAGTAGCATGGTCATGACGCCTACGAAAATCACTCTTCTGAGTGAGAGGGGTCTGGCCACCCACTGAATAAAAACCTTTCAAAAAAACACATACCCTCCTGTATTGGGTGCTTTTATAGCAACTCCTATGTCATGTCATTTAGACAAACAAGTCCCTCTATGTTCCATACAAAATGACGACGAATCGGCAAGATCCAGACACCAACCCGACCATACATTTTCATTAAAGATACATTCTTAGATATAAACATACCTGCAGTATAATTACTAACTGAGGCAACAACACATTAAAGTCCCCATACCTTTAGGCAATACCATGTTGATTGGTTATTAATTACGCATGCGCACGCATGCGCAATAACATGTATGATGATATATAAACCCATGTTTCTCTTAATAAAAGTTATGTCTAAACAGGACAAACCTCTGCTCTTATTATTACCTCATACTAGACTATACTTAGTCTAGACAATCATTAATTATACTTATATCACAACTTGCCTTGTTATCAACCTCCCAACCCGGTGATCCGCGGTATGAATAATGTTTCGGAAAAGTACATGTGTTTTCCGCCGAGTAACAAAGGCGCTTGTTATCTTCGCTCTGATTGGTTCGGTGCGCGCTGTATTATCCAATGAGATTGAGTCTTTCAAAGTGTTTGGGATGCATAAGATAAACAAGTTTCGGCGGAAAGCCATGCGAGGTAAATAAATCCCTTTAAATAAATCCCTTAACATTAGTTGTGATATAAATATGGAATGCAAACTCAAACTGATCTACGAGTTGGGATCACATGCACGAGTAGTTGAAACGGTTGTATCATCACGAGTGGCGTAGCCACGAGTGATGATACACTGATGATATACTCGTGCATGTGATCCCAACTCGTAGATCAGTTATCGTTGCATTCCATCTAAATATATGTACATCTCAGGGACTCTAGCTAGCTCTACCATCGACAACAGATCCCTTGGAGAATAGTGATTGTATCAAATGGTGCAAAACCTAAATAGTTAAACCTGGCTACACATACCCTACATAACAGCTAGGGTAGTTACCAAGGTTAGTCCAAAGAAGAGAAAATACAAGAGGAAGAATCCTGTGCCACGACTTCGTGAACCTGACGAATTTGAACAGATAGCTTTACAGTTTCATGATATCAACATGAATGAGGCAGAAATCGCAGAAGCTAGAAGAGTTCTAGACCAGGCGATTAATGACAGACTTCGCGATCAGCTACAAGAACGGGAACAGGGGATAAACCAGAGAATACAGCAGGGGATAGATGCGGCAATATTAGCAGCACGGCCGGAGGCACCGGCAGGCCAACCGAACGCCCAACTCGCACAAGCCTTAGTAGCTATGCGAGCCCAGGACCCAAACCTGAGAAAACCGGACGTTTTTAAAGGACCGACCCTCACAGTGAACACAACACAATTCCTGGAAACTTATCACCACTATATCATCCAAGCTTATTTTAATGACCAGGCTGCTTTAGCAAGATATTTATCAACATATCTAGATGGGAAAGCTAGGCAGTGGTATGAGCGACATATTCGCGTACAGGCCAATGATAGAAACAATTACCAAGCTATATCAGATGCTATGGTAGTATACTTTCGCCCGGACGAGCGAAACTTAAGAATTACCCAAGTGAGGAAACAGGGTAAAACAGAAACGGTAGAGGACTATTCTTTATACCTACGAGACATAATATCTGCAAGAGCTATCAACGAAGATGGAGCTATAGAAAAGCTCATAGAAGGGCTAAGACCAAGCCTTTCTCCCATTGTCCTGGCCCAGAATCCAGTCACATATGACGCGGCGGTCAAATCTGCAAAAACAGCGGAGGCCAGCGAGAAATCCAGGAAAGAACCAGCTCTCGATACCAGTGAACAATCAGCAATCCTCGCAAAAACTTGTGCGGATTTAACGAAATCACACAAGGAAGAGATAAAATCTTTGCACAACAAAATAGATATGTTGTCCAAGCAGAAAGATGAGCCCAAGGTGGCGGCAACGGAGACAGTCCAAGCCATGGACCAAGACCAAGGGCAAGGCGGCAATGGGCGCGGCCGAGGCAGAGGCCGGGGAAAAGGCCGATGGAACGGCAATAAGCGCGGACGAGGAGGTAATTGGAGAGGAAAAGGAAAGGGCAACTGGAATAATCAAGGAAATCAGAACAATCAGGACTGGAATAACCAAGGAAATCAGAGTAATCAAGGATGGAACGGCGGCTGGAACAACTGTTACCAGCAGCCACAATATCAGAATCAACAGCAGAATTCTGGTATGAACGACCAACTGATGGCGGAATTCCAGCAATTCCTACAGTATAGGAACCAGGGAAACGCCAACCACCAGTCTTATTGGGGCCAATTAGACATGGTGTGGAACTCTCTGTCGGGCAATGGACTTTGGACTTTGATTTGAAAAACGACGATTGTGTGCCTATTAACAACAATACCGAGATGATATTCACGACCAATACAGGCAAAAAGATTGAAGACTATGCAACAATAACTCTCAAGCAAACCAGCGAGATAGGTAAGACAATTCCCGTATCTGCTATTATTGAAAATGGTTGTCTAAGAATTATAGGGTACAAACTAGATATTCCAGCTCTCGTAGATACAGGAGCATCAATTTCAGCAATAAACGATCGTCTTTTAGTGCGATGTTCTCAAAGGGAATTTGTAAAAACTAAACGTATTACCTGGAAAATCTATGTAGCTGATGGAGGGGTTGTACACGTCAAAAGGTTAGCTACGCTAGAATTTAATATTCAAGGTAGCAAGTTCACTCACCATTTTGCGGTTATACCTAATCTTAATAGGCCAATTATACTCGGATGTGATTTCTTCAGAAAATACAAAGCACACATTAAATTTGAAATTGATCCGTCTCCCGAGCACATGCTGGTGAGAGCGGTAAGGGCGGTAACAATACCCCCACATTCTGAATATGCGGTCACAGGTGAAGTTACCTCAATTTATGATATCAATGAGGATGGTATTGTAGATAATATGCAAAGGAGGGTAACTGTACCATTTATTGTACAAAGAAGTATGGTGAGACCGTGTGAGAAGAATAGGCATCCTGTAGTCTTACTAAATACAGCCTCAAGCGCATACAAAATATACAAGGGCCAGATTTTAGGACTTTTTACTAAAGTAAAGGAGAACGAAATCTCCCAGGTTCCAGAGGCTTTAAAACACACTATTGATTCTATGAATAATGTCCAATCAAGCGGTGCTGATGGACAACAGTCAAGATTGGATGAGTCATTTTCAGATTCTGACGCCGATTCAGATATTGAAATAAATGAATTCTCCAACATTTCAATCGATTCCACCCCAAATGTATCCCCATCTTCTGTACTAGACAGCAAGGGAAGAGAACGACTGAATCAGATTCTTGATAAATATAACGACGTTTTTGTAGGTCCGGACAACAAGTTAGGGGTAACTAAACTATACGAACATTCATTACATATGAAGCCGGACACTACACCATGCCATATGTTACCCTTTAGAACAACACTTGAGAAAGCCCAAGCATTTGATGAAGTTTGTGATAAGTTAGAAGCTCAAGGGGTTATTGAAGAGACAAGGACGGGACCTTGGTCAAGCCGATCATTTTAAGTCCAAAAATCGGACGGAGGCCAGAGACTTGTGACAGATTTTAGGTACGTCAATGCCCACTTGATAAATCAAGCCCTAATCTCACCCAGAGCAGACGAATCGTTAGAATATGTTGGCGATCTACGTCCTACCATTTTTAGCAAACTCGATGCTCAGCAAGGTTTTCATCAAATTTCACTAGAAGAAAAATCCCGTGATATCACAGCTTTTTGCTCTTATAGCAAGAAGTATAGATACAAAGTGCTTCCTATGGGTCTAAAAACTTCCCCGCAGGCTTTTTGCGCACTAGTTACGATGATTTTAAATAAACTTCAATACAAATGTGCAATTCCATACCTAGACGACCTTTTAATTCTATCTAAAACAAAGGAAGATCACTTTAGGGACTTGAGCAATGTTTTTCAAGCTTTAAGGGAAGGAGGACTTAAGCTCAAGCGCAAAAAATGCGAATTTTTCTTGGACAGGATCAACTTCTTGGGTATGGTAGTGACCCCACAAGGTATACAACCGTGCCCAGAGAAAATTGAAGCCTTACGTTCCTTTCCTAGACCTAAGACAGTCAGCCAAGTAAGATCATTCAATGGATTGTGTCAATTTTTCAAAAGATTCATAAAGGATTTCAGTACAATAAACAAGCCTCTATATGCGCTCACAAAAGCAAATTCCAAATTCCGATGGGACAATGCATGTGAGAACGCCTTCAATTGTATGAAAAAGTCAATCTGTGAGGACACACTGCTACATTATCCTAACTTTGACAAGCAATTCATTCTGGCCTGTGATGCAAGTAATATATCGGTCGGGGCAGTCCTGTCCCAGATGGATGATCCGGGATTAATGAGACCCGTTGCTTTTGCTGGCAGATGTCTAAGGAGACACGAATCCAATTACAATACTACAGAAAAGGAACTATACTAGCGGTGGTCTACTCTGTCCTTCATTTTCGGCATTATTTGGAAGGCAGAGAATTCAAATTATATACAGACCACGCAGCCCTCATCCCCCTTCTTACCAACAAACAAAATAAAAATCGCATGGCCCGTTAGGCGCTGGAAATCCAGCAATTTTCCTTTCAAATACACCATATTAAAGGACAACTCAACATAGGCCCCGATGTTTTATCAAGAAGGGCATACTCAGAAGAAGAAGCCATGACTTCTCTTCCCCCCAAAGCAAAAAGAATAAGAGTGGCTACAAGAGTTAGTTTTGGAGGGACGCACACAGAGAAAGTTTTCTCACCTGACGATCCCCCAATATTCGTCAAAACCCTCAATAAAGCCAAAAGAGGTATTTAAAACATGACTCAACCCACCACATTTATTGTGATTGCGAACTATCTTGGTGTCAAGAAAACCCCACAAATAACTACAACCCGATTTTGACGTCAAACCTGGACCTGAAGATTCCAAGGTGGTTATATCCAGCAAATCACCCGAATTTTTCAGAAAAACTACTGAATAAGACAAACTCAAACTATGAGAATGCTGGCATAACCAAATTACATCAAAGACCCTTCTTGACACCAGATATTATAAACAACATGCAAATCACAAAAGAAAACACTCTACGCAAGCTTAACCATATGGCGCCCGAATTTGTCCCAATCACAAAAAGTGACGCCATAGAACCCAGTGTTATAGCACGGCGACACAATTCGGACGCGGCGGCCGCCATAGACGCCAAGCATAAAGCCTATGCGTTAGAGCAAAAACAAAAAGCTGAAAAGGTATTAGCGGTCTCAAAGGCAGACTCAGACAAAGATCAGTCAAATAAAACGATGAAAGCTCAGGCAACTAGGGAATTCACAGATATATCAGAGATATTAACAAAAATGCCAGATAATTGTTTTTCCCTTAGTAACCTAAAACGCGAGCAAGCCAAGACCGAATACATTTCACATATGATTAGCTATTTGGAAACAGAAGAATTACCTGACGACAAAAAAATGGCAAGGTATATTCTTTCAAATAGCAAGAATTTGATTGTAATAGAACACATACTCATGCACCATTCGGTGGAGATGTGGAAGAAATATGGTCATCTAAGTTTGCAGATTGTAATACCAGACGGATGGATCGACCATATACTCTACATATTTCATGATGATCCGCTAGCAGGACATGTGGGACAACTAAAAATGTTGTCGGCAATGCTCCCAAAAGTCTACTGGCGATACATGAATAGGGACATCAAGCATTATGTCAATTCATGTGACACATGCTTGAAAGCAAAAAAGCTAAAGAAAATGCAGAAATCACCCCTTACTCTAAGGAACCCAGCTTCATACCCTTTTCAGCAGGTATGCATTGATGCCATTGGTAAGGAGGGATATAAATACGTACACGTAATTTTAGATTACTATTCTCGTTTCTGTCCAGCTTTTCCCACAAAAACTATTGACTCATACAGTGCCATATCAGGATTGATAGAGAGTCTGATCTGCAAATATGGAGTTCCAGAAACCCTTCAGTCAGACAACGGGACATCGTATTCAGGGCAAATTTTCAAGAATGGATGCTCTAAATATGGGATCAAACAGATCTTCTCATCGCCATTTAGACCCAAAAGTAATGGTTTAGTCGAACGTTATAATTCCAGCCTAAATACAGCTCTTAGAGCTTATGCTATGGAAAGCCAATCCGATTGGAGCACATACCTACAACATATAGTGTTCTCCCTAAACGCGACAGCAAACCAAACCACAGGTTTCAGTCCTTACTATCTAATTCATGGCAGACATCCAAACACAATACTCGACTCCTCATTAAAGCTAGATCCAGAATTAAAATCAACCATCAAGTCTATACAAGACAAGGTGATCACTCAGCATCTAGCAAATGAAAAAGTAATAACTAGGCAAGCAAATCAGAAGCTTAAGATGAAAACTCGGCATGATAAAACAGCTGCACAAACAAAAATTCAACCAGGAGACCTTGTCTATGTTTTAGTCCCAAACTTGATTGAAAAACACTCATGTAAGAAACTACAGAGAACGTTTTCAGGACCATTTTTAGTATGTAAATTTGTATCCTCCACATCAGTTATACTAAGGGACATTCTAACAAACAAATTGACTAGAAGGCCCCACCACGTAGATCGTTTAAAGAGAGTACAAGACGTTTCCGAAAATCCTTTCGCAAGTCGATTGATTAAACCAGTACCCAAACATCTACAAAAGAATTGGAAAACAAAAGACGGGACTTTAATTCCCAAAGACAATCTCATGAAAACGGAACCAATTATATCGGCTAGACCCTCACATTCAAAACTTGAAAAACGACGGTAAATCCTCAAAACTAACATCAAAATGCCGTCTGTTTATTCACAATTTGCCATTTGTTTTATTTTCTAAAGAGCCGGCAGCAATGCCAGACTCAATGTCTAGCCAGTCTTTCGCACATTCCTTTGTAATAACATGCCACTAGACATTTACCTAAGTCACAAGCATAAGCAGGCAAACAAGCGATTGTCATATTAAAGCCAAGGTGTTAGATGTTGCCCTCACAAATAATTAATCCCAACCAGACACAAACTAAGCCCTCCCTATACCCACAAGTACAATAGCAGGTGTTATAGCCGACCATATGCTTTCGCGATACCATATGGATTAGGCGACTTGCGGGCCGAGAAACCTACTACCGGCATTAACGCCTCAATAGAAGCTAACGACTGAATACACTCAAGAGCTTGAAACCTACGATGTCTAAGATAATAGACACAGGGGCATAGCCAACCCACTGGCCACGTATGACATGGCAGATAGGTATAAAGTCTCACGCATTCCCATCCCACCTCATTACAATAGTTACTATTGCAACACGAACACCAACAGCTTGACAATTCGCCGAGGATAGTTTGACCGTGCACTCATTGATTTGCAATGGCTAGGTAATTTGTCCCTTACTTTAATACATAGATATATGTACCAGTATATGGCAATGACTTGGCAGATATATATTACACTGTATTTTATTACATTATATTAGAATTTCACTTGGAATTTATTTTTGAGATTCATGAAATTCGGTACTCAAGATTTTGGTACCATTTATTATGCAAGGTTCTTAAAAACTCCTTTGTTTATTTTTTTAAAGGATTATCCTCCTACTATGGGGAATAACATCCTACATTTCATATCTGGAAGCATCAAAACCGACGCTACGACACAACATAGGTATACTGTTTGAACCATTGCCGGCACCAATTATCAATGGACACGACATGACAGAGATGGTGTTGGCAGTTCCTTATGACATACCCGCTTTGCCTAAACCGGCGATATCATTTGCAAGGGAAATGTCATTTCTATCTTATCCTTCTCCATATCAGGAGGATCTATCGGAAACTCTAGTAAAACAGGCAACAATCATAGATAGAATGATTGCAGATATCCATGATCAGACAAGACAGACTATGGATACTATAAAACTGTTCTTAGCAAACCCAATCTCTAAGAAAACTGATAGGAACAAGAGAGAGGCAATTTTCGGTTTTCTAGGAGACTTGTTCAAAGGAGTGTTTGGTGTCGCAACAATGCAGGATATTGACAATATAGCAGCCGCTTTAGCAAATATCGATTATGTTCTAGGCGCTTTTAAAAATCAAAATATAGATACAGCCGAACTATTGCAAAAAGTGGTTAAAGAACAAAACTCCTTCAGAAACACTTACATATCAGAACGTAGTATATTAAACGGAGCACTTACTGACATGGCTAGGAATATGGACTCGTGGAATCTGAATTTTACCTTGAGAATCGGAGCTATAGATGCCAACGCGGCGAACGAACGTTCCCAACTGGCACTATTAATAGAAGCAATTTCAACGCTAAGCCACAGATCTCAATTCCTCCAGTCACTAACCTCAGTATCAAATTCACTCCGACTATTATCAACAGGAATATTAACCCCAGATCTAATCGATCCAGTTATACTAGAAAAATATATTAAACGTGTGGACATTCAGCTCAAAATTTCCGCCCCAGGATCAAAAGTTGCGGTTACCAACATTGAATACTACTTTTCACAAAAAGTATCGGTTTTCATGTACAGTAACAAACTCCTATATGTACATATTCCAATCATCATATCCTCTACAGAAGCATTATTCAACATATATCAGGTAATAGCAATTCCCATTCCCATAAACACAAATGCAACTCCAACTATGGGAACAACAACGATCAATAATAAGGTGGATTTCATAGCAGTCTCTACAGACGAAAGATTATTCCTAGAACTAAACGCTATGGATCTCCAAGCATGTCATGGAGAGGCGATCAGGATATGCAAAAGGACAATACCAAGGATACATAGGACTTCACCGTCATGTGTTGTAGCAGCATACCTGAATATACCAGACATCATCTATGAAAAATGTAAGTTCTTTATAAATCCAGTCGCTATACCAGAAACAAACATTATCGCCATCTCCAAAGATGAATACTTTATAACAACTAACGAAAGATATTACAGCATGGTATGCCATGGGCTGCCAGCAAGCCAACATAGGGCAACTCCGACAATCATATTAGGAATACCCTGTTTTTGTACAGTCATAGTTGGAGACATCTCAATTCCCAACTCCAGGCTCCCATGTAATGCTAGTATATCATTTCATTATCATCTACACACGGCAAACCTTCCATTCATGAACGCCGTTCAAATCGACATGAGATCGTTCAGTGCTAGTAGCACACATAAAAAACCAATTCAATTTTCCCCGCCTAATATCACTAGATTCTTATCAAATCTCATCCATAAACCACTAATGGACGAGTCGACAAGAGTAGATTTATTACCATTTGCTAATGCCTTATTAAAGAACGCAACTGAGCTGCCAATTCCACACATACAGGCAAAAACAGAAGAGAAATCTTGGATTTCAACACTCTTTAACAATCCAGCTTGGGATTATTTATCTCCAATATTCTCCTGTGTAGTGACTTTGCTGGCCTTATTCGCCTTATTCCGCACACACAGGGCTGCACCAATCATCGCATTTAGCAGAGCAGCAACAGGATATAAATTCTTATCTGAAGTAGAGGATATCATCTCAAGACAACATAACTCCTCGTACATTCAGAAACAACCCATCCCAACCCAAGCTTCGCAAATTATAGACCAAATAATGTCGCATAAAGACACCAAAAATCTACTGGCAGCATTTATGATCGTCATATTTATATATATAGCCATCAAGATCATAAAGAAATGTAAACAATGCTTCGCAAGGAGGATTGGTCTAATTTCAAGAAAGACAAGAACAACTCCACACATAACTCTTAAAATGTACGGAAACCCCCATATTACTCGATTCCATTACTGGAAATCCCTCATGAAATAGATGTTATTTCACCAATATCAGCTCCACATATCGCAAATATCGAACTCTCATCCTGCTTGCATTCCAAAATTAGCATAGAATGGTCTGGACCACTGAAGATGATGATAAACGGAAAAGAACATGATTTCTATTTGCCAACTAATGTGAGAGTACCAAGGAAAGCGCACTTCTCCATGAAGAACATGTTACTTGACGAGACAGTGCCAAAACTTCTCATCATGATATCAAACTTTTCTCAGCCAATTACTATCCCACAAACCTACTCAGAAAACAAGGAAAACTGTGTGGTAAACATGGAAGTAGAGGATCCAGAACCACCTATGAATAGTCTTATATATAACTTCACTCAAGCCCTAGTGTACAAACCCTCAGAGATATCAGCAGACTAATTGGGGATATTATTATCATCTTTTCAAAACCTTCATAAAACAATGACAACCAGTTTTTGGTAATAAGGGAATTGTCTTACCTAAAAAGCATGTATTGTATGAATGTAGTCTGTCAAAAATGGTTTATATCTTTCAGAACATAAGAACGATCAACAGACTATGTTGATAAAGGAGGAACCGTCAAAATATGTTGTACTTACAATTGTATGGGTTTTTTTTCTCTCTATCGCTCGTATAAACAATTGACTCATGTACTGTACTTTTGATATATCGTGTTTACGTTTACCATGATTAATGCAGAGGCAAACAGCTCGTATCACATATCACTCTATGATCAGAAAAGGGAAATACCAAATGATTATCGCTATACACAAAACTCTCACAAAAAGAGAAGTTAAGAATAACAAGATTGTTAAGGTGTAGGAAGCTTATCTTCTGTGCAAAGAACAGAAAGACTACATAGTCAGGTCTACCCACATTTCTATTATTGTAACCAAATAACACATGTCTCCAAGCCCGGCCCATAGGCAGACAGGTTCTAGGTACAATACGAAGAACGTATTTGAGTAATGAACGAGATTAAGAAGCACTATAGTTTGGGGTTATTAAAATCCAAACATATAATTAAATGGTTCGTAACATGATAAAGATTTTATACTTGTATGAATATGTGTCCACGAATTATATAGTTTGGGGTTATTAAAATCCAAACATATAATTAAATGGTTGGTAACATGATAAAATTTTATATTTTTGTATGTATATATGTTCACGAAACATTAGTTTAAGTTCATAGTGACTACGGAGAGCCACCTGATGAAGTTGGGGGCGTTATGTCACGAACGATAAATGCCAATATCACATTATATAACATTATGTAACATTACATAAGGATATGGCATAAATTAACATTAATTATTATATATGGTTATATCACATTACGAATATTCTGAATAAACCCACAGACTAGTACAAGTCTAGGTAACTAGTTGAATAATATCTCACTAGGAGTCCACTGAGGACTTACCTGATAATTAAGTAGGTTGACCCAAATAGGTAACACCTGATTGGTAGGTTACATCATTGGCTAACGCTACAGTAGCCTGAGATAGGTATTTACATATCTCCCTCCTATTGGTTTAATATAAGCGACCCCCTGTGGTCAACTCATGTATATTCATTATGATTGGATAATGTAAATGAAGGTAAATATATGCATGTTGATTGGTTATTAATTACGCATGCGCACACATGCGCAATAACATGTATGATGATATATAAACCCATGTTTCTCTTAATAAAAGTTATGTCTAAACAGGACAAACCTCTGCTCTTATTATTACCTCATACTAGACTATACTTAGTCTAGACAATCATTAATTATACATATACATCTCAGGGACTCTAGCTAGCTCTACCATCGACAACAGATCCCTTGGAGAATAGTGATTGTATCACTAGGAAACCTAAATTTTTTATAAATGAAAAATAGGAATCGATTGAAATGTTGCACTCTACGCTTGTAAAGTAGCATGGTCATGACGCCTACGAAAATCACTCTTCTGAGTGAGAGGGGTCTGGCCACCCACTGAATAAAAACCTTTCAAAAAAACACATACCCTCCTGTATTGGGTGCTTTTATAGCAACTCCTATGTCATGTCATTTAGACAAACAAGTCCCTCTATGTTCCATACAAAATGACGACGAATCGGCAAGATCCAGACACCAACCCGACCATACATTTTCATTAAAGATACATTCTTAGATATAAACATACCTGCAGTATAATTACTAACTGAGGCAACAACACATTAAAGTCCCCATACCTTTAGGCAATACCAAAGAAATCACCTGAAATGGGTAGGCTATAAATAATGACTTCTTCATCTAAATTTTGCACTATGTTTCATGTTCATGGAGCCACCTTGTGGCAAATAAATTGTATGAAGAATCAAATATAGCTATATCTAATATGGGTACCTGTGTAACACCTGTCCTACATATAGGTAATGGGTACAGTTGATTCTCTATACATATGTGAGCTATGTAAACAAAAACATGGCTTTATAATATATAGTGTGCACCACCAAACGTCATTGGCTAATTCCTTGCCTTTATACTAACTTGACACCTCATAGAAATCAATGCACATGTTCAGGTATGTTATATAGTTGATGGCTGATGGCAAAGGTACCTCCAGGGTTCCACCCTGGGCGACCATAATTATGTTCTCATAAGGTATGACAGCCTTCCCCCCAATACACCATTACACTGGCTACATACCTTGATGAGGCTTTGCTTACAGTTAGGCCGAAAAAGAGCAATAAATAATCAAACTTGTGGAGGAATAAACCCTTATTTCTCTACATTTGGACATATGATTTAACTAATGTGTACTGTGTAACTACTTGTACAAGGAAGTTCTTTGGGTAGTAGGTAGAATAACCAAGAAAAAGAAAAGAGAAAGGCATGATCTGGAGGACCTCTGTGACTTTTAATCAATTTTGTATAAATTTGGAAGACCTATCCAAATCCTTTCCTATATGATGACTTCACTTATTATCGCCCACCAGCTGCTGTATTTGAATGATTGATTCTACTTCGAATTATTCTTGTATAAACATATAAATGCAGGAGAATATTGATGAATTCAGTCCTATAAATCATAATAGGCCAAAAAAAATTAGGTGTGTTTCCGATTTATCTGGCTGAAAACTATAGGTAGGGGGGTGGTAACTTTTTTTTTTGTTGATTTTTTTTGTTTGGAAACCACCTCCCAGGAACTGAAAAAAATGTCTTTTTCATAACAATAGTTGTTTTGAACATGGGAAATGTGCTTTTTGACAGTTTTGGGTTAGGAAAACCCGTTTTCCTGCTTTTATAAGCTTTTTTTGTAAAATAATCCAAAAAAAGTAAGATATGATGGGGAAAAAATCAGGTATGGTAAAAAAACTTTTAGGTAGGGTAAGGTTTTTCTAGGTAGGGGGGGGGGGGGGTAAATCGGAAACACACCTATTTTTTTTTTGGCCATATGAGTAAATTTGGTCAGATTATCTTTGTGATAATAGCTGAGAATGCTGATTTGAATTAACTACTGGCTACTTACAAAAGTGTTCATCCTTAGAATCTTCTTGAAGCAATTTTTTAATGTCTTATCTTGCCATGCATAAACTAGAGGGTTGAGGCAGGTGTTTGTCAAAAATACTATAATAGAGATCCTCTCAGCTATTAACAAATTTTGGTTGTGCTCATCATAAACGAGAAGATTTAACACTATCCCTCTCTGGAAATAACTCACAATATATATCATCAACACTGTAAACAACATTTTGGTTATTTTGTTCTGTTTTCTTAAATTGTTGGCCATCTCTGAATCAATTACTGCCACCTGTGCAACAATTCTACGCTTTTGAGAATGAGCAATTTTAGCAATGATTATATAACATAAAATAGTCATGCTATAATCAAAGATAAATCTGGGCCGAAGCCATTTATTAACGATATCCCTTTTCATAAAAGTACCTATGCATAAATCTCCTGGTTTGTATTCAGTGAAGTAAGTGAAAGCTAACACTGCTTCTATGCAGCTATCTAGCCATGCGATTATGACCATGCTGAAAGCTATTTTACCAGTCATTATTCTTTTGTACTGGCCAGGAAAAGCAACAAACCAAGCACGATTTACTGCGGTTATTAAAACACTTGTTAAGTTTACCCTCATCAGAATCATAGCCATTGACTGTAAAGGAATGCAAAAGTTGATGGTGCTTTTTGGGTATATCATCTCCAGGATTTCTAAAGGTAGGTAAGTTATACTGAATAGATCTACTATAGCCAGGTTACATATGAAATAGTTAGAGTTGGTGTGTAGTACAGTATACTTGTAGACAGCTGTGATTGTCAGCATATTGCCAAGAAAAGATACAATAGCAATAAGGACACGCAAGGTCAGGAAGATTATGATAAACAGCTTAGGGAGAGCAGGTGTTGAGGGTACAGATGGTAAAGCAGAAGGAGATGTGGAGGTATTCCAGAGAAGGAATTCTTCAGTTTGGTTTGTGGTCCATTGTCCTAAACCATTTGTTATTGTAACGTTGACAGTTTGGCTATTCAGGAGCACTGAAAAGAGTAGAGTAGGAAATTAAAGAATGCATGAAGTGTTGACACACAATTAAAGCTGCACTCTCAGCTCAGCGAAAATTAGTCAAGAACTGGACATTTTTTATTTTTTGTTTGATTCTTTTCCAATCCATCTAAAAGTCATTTGACCTAATTCTGGGAGGATTCTGACCAGTTGTTTTTTGGGACAGGGTTTCTCAAACATTCTCATTTGTATTTGGAGGACCTAGTGTGGAATTCATGTTAAAATTTGCAAACATACATTCTTTTTAAAGGGGAACTCTGGACTGCGTATAAAAGCATTTCAGACGTTGGAAAAAACTACAATTTGATCTTCTGTACTTTGTACTATGTAATTCAATCATTTATAAGTAATTGGGGAGTGATTACGTCTTGTTCTAACTGGCTATTATCCGGTATGTTGGCGGGAACAATATTCCCAGAATGCTATGGGAACATGACGTCAGCAGAGCACTAGCACACTTCCGTCTTCTGTTGGCCTAAGGTGTTTGGCCAAACCTTTTTTTGATTGATTGATTTTTTGATTGATCTATGAGGCATATGGGTGTTACACCTGAACTTCTGGCAAAGGAAAGACTCCATGGATCTCATTCTTTGCTCAAATTGGTAGCCTTCAACCCCTACGAGAGGATTGGAATAAATTCCCTCTTCCTCATTCTCAGTACCACCTTGTTTACTAGCCATGTTGACTGCGCTGCACACACATGTACTACTGTGTGCTGGTCATCATGTATAGGGAGGGGAGGGCTAAGGTTATAAGTAGTTGGTCTGTGTCAAAAAATTTGGCCAAAAAAATGATTTTTAGGATGAAAGCCATCAAAAAGAGAATTTTTTTAAAGTGGGTACCCCTGATGTCTCTGGCCGTCACACACTGTGCTTAAGGTGGAGTAAATAAATAAAAAAACCAAAAAACATCCAATTATGATGAATAATGATAAAACTCATAGGATCTAATATTTATGGACCATAAACTGTATTGGTTGGAGTTTTTCTTGAATACTTTTAAAGAAAAAACATGGTGGCAAAAAGTGGTGAAAATGGGGGGTAATGTCTCTTAACGTCACACACTTTTAGGGGTTTTAGAGCCATATAAGGTGTAAGCAATACAGGTATTCATATTTATAGTCAACTTAACAAGAAAACAAATTTAAGGGGGATAGATATTATATAATTTGTGTAAATATTCCAAACAAAATCGGTTATATATGTGTATATAGGCAGGGTCAATAACCCTTGCCGCTGCCATTATCATTACCATTACTGGAATGGTTATTTGGCTGTAACTTTCCTTCTAATGGGGATATTTTCACAAACTAAAAAGTGCTGTCACCCTTATGTCGAAGCCTATCAAGTACAGAATAGTTTAAAACATTATGTACATATTTGTTTTATTCATTTTTAATTTAAATCCTCATTATGTACAAATATGTACCATTAATTGACATGCTATTTTGGGCATTTTTTCATATTTGGAATCTATTTTTCGACCCCCCTGTAAAAGATTTACTAATAATCAGAATGGTTCCAAACATGGCAGTTTAATGCGCATATATATAAGGTTGATAGAAAATAACAAATCAACTGATTAATGTAAAAATTATTTTTGGGTACTCAGGGGGGGTGCTTGGGGCTCAAATGTTGTCAAATTGGTGGAAATGGCCATATACTATTACAACTATTACAAATTTGCATCTCCCCTAGCCACACATAATTAATGGTCCTCCCTCCTCCCTCCACTCTCCAAGGGTACACCCAGAGTGCGCTCATTGTGTCACCTATAATTGGTTGTGTTTGGAACTGCATGTGAGTTCCACAGACACTCAATTTTTAGTTTTAAATATGGTTATTTGCTGGCAACATCAATTTGTTTGATGTTGATTTCAATGTCAGACATGTTCCCTTCTAGTTTCTAATGATAAAATGTTAAAATAACGATGGAAACAAATTATTAAATGTCCTTCAGGAAGTGCTGGTATATGAACACAACCAGCCTCTCAGTCACACTCAACTTCACCAGAACACGTCCATCCAAAGACACACAGAAAACCATGCACTGACCACATACCGGTAATGAACAGGCCCGAGTTAGTGTCATACACAGGGCAATATGGCAGCACCCAGGACAGGGTTTGGAGAGAGCGGGAAAGAAATTACTTGATTGACTCTGGCAATATCATTGCCCAGAAACCAGTATTATAATGTGGGTCCTCAGTTATCAAACATAATTGAGCTGTATGACCAGCAAGTGTTCAAACCCAGAGTTTTACTTTAAGCATTCTGTGTTCAGAATTTATAAATCAATGTTTGCATTATTTAATTATTCTATCATCATTTTCGAGTAGAAGAACAAGTAATAAAATGTACAACATGAACAAAAATACATTTTATCATGCCGATATTCAAAATGGCGTTCAAATTGTAGGTAAGCAGCACGTTTTGATTTTTTGATAAAAGTAGGAAATTTGGTATATAAGTAGTTAATTATGTATTATCTAATATCAGAGGCATATCCCACTCATTCGATTCCAAATCCAAGATGGCCGCCATTTTAATGGTTTTATTTTCAGTTTTTGGGTCATAACTCAACAACACTTGGAGATCCTAAGTGTCAATTAGGTATTTGTAGAGCATACACAGACCTTTCTTGTGATATCAATATCATTCTTCTTCTTTTATTATCTGATTTTGGATGAATTTCCAAATATTAATCAAAAATAAGGTTTTCGTTCGGTTAGCAGCTTTACCCTAATGTGAATTAACAACGCTTGGAGATACCCACTGAATGTCAATGAAACATTTTTGGAGCATTCAAAGACCATTATATTGATATCAATATCATTATCTTTATTACTATTTTCTGATTTTTCATCAATTTCCAAATATTAGTTAGGGTGAGATTTTCGCCATTTAACCCTCATGTATATCATATTTCCTTTTCCACATCAATATTTTATTTGTAGTGAACCGCAGATTCGTGGGCGCGAGGTTACAAAATTCCGTAAAGAATCACGAATACGAGGAGATTCGTTTGAACCTGGTTTATTTCCCAAAGGTATACAGTTACAAAGGTATTGTCACTGAAGCAAGGGTGCTTAATTTGAACAACAGAAGTATCTCGGTCCGCGGCGCGGCTCGAGTCCGTAGTGTTAAGCGAAGCCTGGATCCCCTTGCGGAGGTAGTAGTATCCTCCGCCTACCGTCCGTCGGAGGGTGCCTGCAGTGTCGTCTGCACGGTGGTCGTATGTCGCCCCCTGACGGAACTGGCCGGAACTGGTGGTAGTCGTCTCCGGCGCTGGTAGAAGTGCCCCCGCTGTCGTAGCCTGGATGGTGTTTGGCGATAGTCGACAGCCTCGCTGTATTCCGGGTGGCGGACCCACTACACTGCCCCCTCACTAGTTGGAGTTGAAGGGGTCCACGATAACTAGTTATGTAGGGTCCGCCGTGGCACTAAGGAGATCCTCGTGGCTCCAGATCCTCGTGTGCAGCGGGGCAAATGTTATGCCACTCCGCCGCACGGATCCTAGAGCCAGGCTTGCACTCGCCCCCAAGGTTCGTAGCCTTCATAGGCCTAAAGAGGCCACCGGACATGCCTGTCCGTCCCAGTCTCGCAGCGCGGTACAACTGGAAGCGTACATTCGAAGCATATAAAAAAAATTTTCGTGCACGAGCTTTATTAATAAAAGCGAGGCTAGTGAGCCATACTAGCCTTGCGGATAAAAACCACCACCTGCGAGGAGGAGAGCCCCCCCCCCTCGCTGTGAGATGAACCCACACGAGACAGCCGCCTCGGGGGATCGCAGTGCTGATCCCGAGCCCTATGGGGGGAGTTCTAGACGAACTCCCCTGCCTCCTTCGCCTCAGCGTCCCCCTCCGTTTTGGAGATGCCGTGAAGCGAGAGATTCCCAATAAGGGCTTCATCGAACGGGTCGAAATGCGAATCTGGGACGACAACTACATTGTCTTCTTGTCCCAGATCGTCGTATATCAACGCCGTTTCGGAGTCTGACTCCTGCAGCAGCTCGTGCTCTTCCCCGTCCGATATTTCTACCGACTTGTCAGAGCCCGAGCCTGCTGCCGCCAGATGGTCCACGGGAGTGGTACCCTCGTCCGTGCGAGGCCATGGTAACGCGATCGCATCACCATTTCCCTCGACCCCTTCCGCACTCGTACCCGTGGGCGCGTTGACGGGAAGAGGTGCCGCTGGTACACTTGCCAACGGACCCTTCGTGGACGTATCCATCGAAGGTAGCGCCTCTTTCAACTTTGGGGAGGCCTCACCGCTCGGAGGCGGTGCCGGCCGTGCCACCAAAGTTTTCTCCTCTATAAAGGAGAGGCGCTTGGTCGCCGAGGAGACGTCCCCTCGGGGTGGCCTGTACGAACGGGGCGTGGAGGAAGCAGCCGGAGTTACCCCGACCGAATCCTCTGCTTCCGCGGATTGGCTACCCGAGAGCATGTTAGGCCCCCACGTAGCTGCTGACATCCGCGGAGTTAATCCCAGGCCCGTACACACGCACTGATTCTCACGTTGCCGAGTTAAGTCAGTAACGCCGATGAGCGTGCCACCAGTATCCATAGGGATCCCCGCGGGGCCCACTATCTGGATGGAGGGAGGTTCTATCCCATGGGATAGTGGAAAGGCCGGCCGGCGCGAATTGAGAGCCTCAACTCGCAGCCGACTCTCTGTCTCACGGAGCTCTTGAATCTCCTGATTCAGCTTGGCCTGCTGCCGTTCAGCTTCCTCCTTCTCGTCTTCCTCGCGGAAGAATGCCATGTCGCGGGCCGACTGCTCCTTGTCTAGCAGACGTTGTTGCTCGAAAGCTTCCCGCTTGGCCGTCTCAGCTAGTTGCTGACGAACGGCTTCCTCCTGTTGGAGCCGTTGCTGTTCCGCTTGCCGCAGAGCAGCCTCCTCCTGCCGGAGTCGCTGCTCTTCGGCCTGCCGTAGAGCAGCCTCCTCCTGTTGGAGTCGTAGGTCTTCCGCCTGTCGCAGAGTTTCCTCTTCCCGGAGTTTCCTCTCCAAGGCCTCTTTGACCAGGCGTGTCTCGGCTAGGGTCGTCTCCCGTTGGACACGGAGCCGCTCTGCCTCAACCCGACCCTGCTCGAAACGACGCTGTGCCGCCGCCTTCTCCTCCTCCTTTCGAGCAGTTGACCCCTCGTGTGGGTCTACCTCCATCTCTGTCTCCGTACCACAGAGAGGGGTCGCGTTAGCGAGTGTTGATGCCCCCGCGGTAGAGGACACCTTCGTAGTCGCGACGCGTGTGGGCGCGCGGGCTTGAGCGTGGGTGGGAGTGCCACGACCTATACCTCCGAAAAGAGGTTTGGCGGTCTGACGATCACCCGGACCGAAACCCGGAGGAATGGCCGGCTCCGCGCGCAAAGCTCGATTGAACTTTTCGCGGACCTCCAACTTCCTCTGTTCCAGGCACAGAATCGGATTCTGCACCGGAGGAGCCGTCTCTACCCTTGGTGGTGGGGGAGACGCGGGTCGCATAGCCCGTTGCGCGGCCTGTGCCCGCAGCAGAGTGACCTCCGCATGCAGCTCCTGGTTCTCCCGGCGAAGTCCGTTGACTTGCGTATCGAGAAGGTTTACCCTCTCGACCAGGAGTTCCTGCTTATTGAGGGACCTGTTAAGGTCCTCCATAAGCTGCGCGATTTCCGCTTGGCTATCAACCAAACGGTCCACGTTATCGAGAGGCCTGTAGGTCTCTGCGATATCGACACAGAAGCCTTCCAGCGACTCTTGTAGAGCCAACCGGAGGACCGCTGCGCGATCAGCCGCCACCTTTCGGGTACGGGCGATGCCCGCCCGATCGACTTCGGGTGGGGGTGCCCTTGCGGCAGCCGTAGGTCGTGACGGACCCGGCTGAGGGTCCGGCACGGTGGCACTAGGTGCTCTACCTTCTGCGGCTGCGGGTGCGGGGCGACGCGACTTCTGTAGGACCGTAAGTCCTGTAGGCGCGGGCAAGGTGGGGAATTCCTTCTCCTTTGTGGACGGAATTTTATATCCGTCCAGCCAGGCGTTCCTGTCGGGAATCGGCGCGGGCACGAGTTTCGGACGTTTCTCGGGCCGCTTTTCCGTGTCGGAACGGTCCGATTTGTCCGACTTATCGGAACCCTTCTTCTTCCTCTTCGTCTTCCCCATTCGTTTAGGCTTGGTAATGTCCTTTTCCAACGGGTACTTGGAGGTGAAGTTTTGCTCCTTTGCGTTCCTCAGAATGGCTTCCGAGGTTGCAGAGGCAAGGTGGAGCGTGCTTTTGTATCCCCACTGTGGGAGATACGAAACGCCCACGCGCTCAAGAACCGGCATAATTTTATCGACAGCCTTTTTACGGGCCATCTTATGCGGCTCCTTTGACCCGTGGGCCACGATGTCGGAGCGACGGTCCCCGGTTACGGGACAATACCTAATGGGACACCGCCAAACCGGTGTCACGGGGGTATGCCCTTCACACAGGTGTCTGGTGAAGAGAAGCCGCGACTTAAATATCTGCGGCTTACCGACAAGCGCCTCCGTTCTGCAGAGCAGGAACGGGCACCGCGAACCCTCTTCGTAGAGGAGCATAGCCATTTGAAGCTTACGGTCGGCTTCAAACGAGTACGCTAGGTCTGCCGTTCGCAAGACCCTACGGGGGTTAGTACAGGTTTCAAAGAACCATTTGTACTCCTCCACGGAGACCGCTTTGTGGTACTAGTCGGGGAAACGATCGACCTCCGATGGGTCACGGACCGCCTCCTTACGCTCTCGCTCGTTTGCGGGGAGTAGAGAAAGAACCGGCTTCTTTCCATCCCCCCACTTGAGCTTCTTCGCCGCGGCGTTGAGAGCTTTGTGCCGGCGGTACTTGCCGGCAGCCGCATCGGGGTCTTTTAGGCCATCCGACGGGCTCGCGTCCGAGTCATCCGAGTGACTTGACGGACCTTCCACCTCACGTTTGAGGCGGCGGTCGCGCTCACGACGAACACGCCGTTTGCGATTGGCTGCAGTCTCCTCGAAGGATTCTGCGGCCGAGTGTCCACTGTCATCGCTCATGATCAGCGTGACTGCGGAATGCTACCCTACGGTAGAAGGGGGCTCGTCTCAGAGACAGTCCCCACTCCTTTCTTTTCCGTCCGCCTCGTCTCGTCCCCGAACACGAAGTCCGTACCCTGTAATACAAAGTGAAACACTCAATTCACGGGTCACAATGAAATCTCGCACACGAACGGCCTAACCAGTAGTCCGCCGAGATAGAGGAGTACGGCAAACCACGAGTGTTTGCCGAAGTTAATTACCTCTCTCTTAGACTCGGGGCTCTTATATAGGGGGCCATCCGAATGAAACAACTCAATCGCACCCGAGGTGTTGACATCGCTCGCGAACTCCCAGGAGCCGTGTCCAACCGTTCCGGTTGCGTAGTTGACACCACTCGCGAAAGTTCGCGCGCTAGGGCGGCCCTACGAGCCGCCTGCGCGATAGGGACTGACACTACTCGCGAAAAGCGTTATCCGGCAGCATTCGTGTATCCATCCGTGCCCGGCATTTTATTAACAATGTAGCCGGTACCCGTACGAAAACACGAAACTGAACCAGATACGCCCCACCTGGCGACAGAAAGTCAGCAACCGAAACCACCGGCAGTGCAGAAAGGTCACCTGCACGCACATGGCGGCCTTCGAGTTGACAATCGAAACCCTCATATTTAAACAACGAAACAGCTTTCCCCCGGGAATCAAAAGTTCCCATCTACTATTTCATCGCTTTACCACGGCAACATTTAGCGAACATCAAGGATAGTTCTCAACGATCCAATTCCATATCGGAAAGAGTTTCATTGAGATGGTCGGCATTGGCACCAGCCTCCTCTTGTTCTCTCGATGCACATGGCGTAATGTCTTAGCACGCTATATGGAAGCGGCCAGAACTCAACAATCGTAATTCATCAATGGTAACATAATGACATGTTTTCATTTTCAATATCACAATGATCCAACAATGAAAGTTAACGTTTGCTGCTACTTACAGTGAACTGGATTTCTCCTTGCTCTGTGTAAAAGCCAAAAATGCGGTTGATGTGAGCCACTTACGTGTGGCCACCAACTCGCTTCTCGCTTGACTGACTGTCTCGGAGGCAGATGCTCTAAGATCAGTCATGTGATCAACAGATCGCCTGAAGGTGGCGCCCTGGTCGGGTCCAGCCTCCACGAACATTGCTACCCGTAAACCGGATAACTTCCGTATAGTTGATCTATACGAATGTTGTACGTATGTAAATACGTGGTCTTTAACCACGGTTAGTAACACCTTCGTGTTAAATATGTTAATCTGCAGCCCTAGACGGGCCGCTCCAAGGTACTATGGCAGTTTTTCAATGATCAGGGAAACATACTTGGCTTCAGGTTTCTTACTGTTAGCGAACATGGTTGATTTCAGCCCGATATCGGTACTGTCCACTTCATGGATCCATACTAGCAGTTTCCACCTATCCGCTTCGTACAGCTATTGCCGTATAGGGTTGATCGTTACAGAGGTGTCCACTCTCCTAGCGTATTGACCAAAATGACTTCTCGTTGTGTACTTTTTTCTTAACCCATGTCTTCGACAGACACGACCGGGTTAACAGACCTTTTGTGTTCGTCATTTGAAATAGAGGCTCTAACGGCCGCTCCGAGCTATCCGATCCCAAGCCTGACCGGACGCTTGGAGACTCGTTTGCCAATGCCTCGCGTCGCGACATCGGGCGGCCTCGTGGGATTCGGCACCTCCGAACCCCGTTGTACAAGCTTATCGGGCTTGTCTGCCTTAGGTACCAAGGGTTTCCTACCCTTGTTCTGCTGGTTCGGTAGAGGAGTTGGTCGCTTTGGAGGGGACACGGTCTCCTTCGTACACCCCTTGTTGTGTTTTGGTGGGCGGCCACGCCTGTTCGCGAGATTAACTTTCCGGAGAAGTGTTTTCTCTAACGACTTAGCGAGCTCTTGGCCGGCCACGGCCTTGCCCTTCTCCTGCGACACCACATCTCTACCAGCAGCCACAAGCCTCCTATACTCAGGAGCTTGTTCCAACCCGGTCGTTCTGCGGAGCTCTCCCCTATATATCCAGTCCCCCACTTCAAATGACCGGTTTGTTGCGGACAAATCAAAATGGCGTTTCTGAGCGATGGCCGTTTTCTTCAACGTACGACGCACATATTCGTGCGACTTCCGTAAATTTTTACGAAGATCCTCGATGAAACCTGAGCCGGAGGGGAAGTCCAAGCCATTTCGAGGTACACCATGAATTAGATCCGCAGGTGTATATGCCTCCGTTCCGAAAACCACGGAATGAGGAGTGCAGCTCGTACTCGTGTTAATCGTATTATTATATGCCGCCGCGATGCATGGGATATAAGTGTCCCAATCATCCGCGCCATAATCCGCATAACACGAGAGCTGTTCCACGAGAACACGATTAAACCTTTCCGCCTGCCCGTTTGCCTGTGGCCTATACGGGAGAGTTGTCTGTTTCTTCGTGTCGTAGAGATTGCAGAGTTCCCGGAATAATTCTCCATCAAACTCTGGGCCCCCATCAGTTTGTATCGCTCGGGGCGCGCCAAACCGCAGGATCCAATTGCGAAATACTGTCCAGGCGACTGTCGCCGCCTTATGGTTCGGTAAGCAGTATGCTTCCGACCACTTTGAAAAGTAATCCACGATGACCAATACACAAGCATTTCCTCTCGTGCTAGTCTTAAAGCCACTAAGGATATCCATCGAGATTTTACTGAACCTCTCTCCCGTCCCCGGATTGAGCCGGCCAGAAGAACCTTCTTCGTAAAGCGTCTTTTGTTCTGGCGTGCCCAAAGTGTCCCGCTGAGGCCGGGCCGTGATATCGCCTGAACATAGATAGGCGTTGGTCAAACGGCAACACGATCCTTGGGAAAACATGTCCAGTCGAAGGTTTTCTCCACTAGAAAGTGAGTACCCCTTCTTCTAAACACAAATCCGTCTTGTGACTCCAGATTGTTCTGAATTCATCACTTTCACTAGTCAGATTTGCAGGTTCCCGGTTCTTTTCCAGGAAACCCATGATACGATTGATAGTATCGTCCGTGCGCTGTTGCTCACGGATAGTCTGGTTTACAGATACAAGATTGTCGTCCGTGCCTGTCCCCTCCCCCACGAAACCAGCTATAGCGGCTTCATGTGCCCCACAATCATCGCAATCTGTACGTTTACAACGACTGTAGGGTCTACGAGAGAGGCCGTCCACATTTTCATGCTTCTTGCCCGGGCGGTGTTGAATAACACCTTTGTTGGTAACCCCGTACTGCTGTAAGTCCAGCAACCAACGAGCCAGCATATTTTCTGGTTCCTTGAAGGTCATAAGCCACGTAAGAGACGAGTGGTCCGTACGGACTATGAAGTCTGCGCCGTATAAATAATGTTTGAATTTCCGCACATAATATACGACCGCTAGCAGCTCCCTGTACGTAGTACAGTAGTTTTTCTGTGATTTCAAGAGCGAATTACTGGCGTATGCGATCACCCGCTCTTGCTCGTCCTGAACCTGCGATAGGACCGCCCCCATGGCCGTACCACTCGCATCCGTATCCAGAATAAACTGGCCAGACGCTCGTGGATACGCCAAGACGGACGTGGACAGCAAGGCTTTCTTCGTAGCCTCGAATGCATCATCGAGCTCACTATTCCAAGTAAGCTTATACCGTAGTACCTTCTGCCCGGCTGTTGCAGTTTCCTGCAATGGCCGCACGAGATCATTAAAACTCGGAATGAACTGACGGTAATATGAAGCGAAGCCCAGAAATGATCTGATGTCCTTCACTGTCAACGGAATAGGCCAAGTTACAACCGCTCGCGTCTTCTCCGGATCCGCCCGTATCCCCTCCTTAGATACGATGCGACCCAAGTACTGTACCTCTTTACGGAAGAGGCGACACTTTTTCGGTTTCAACTTAAGGCCGTACGCCATCAACCTATCAAACACTAACCCCGTGTTCGTAATCGCATCATGGATAGTTGCACCATAAATGATCACATCGTCTAGATAGACGACGCAGATCTTGCCATTAAGCCCCCGGAGAACCTCCGTCATCATTTTCTGAAACGTGGCCGGGGCGTTGCAAAGACCAAACGGCATCACCTTAAACTGGTATAACCCCGTGGAAGTAGTGAAAGCCGTTTTCTCTTTACTGTCCGGATCCATGGCTATTTGCCAATAGCCACTCTCCAGATCTAGGGTACAAAACCACGCATTGCCACCAAGCGCTTCTAGACAGTCGTCTATCCGCGGTAGTGGGTACGAGTCTTTTCGTGTCACATTGTTCAGTCTCCTGAAATCAACGCAAACCCTAGTCGAACCATCCGGTTTCGGAACAAGAACCGTGGGGAAGGCCCATGGTCCGTTTCCCTCCTCGATCTTATCCTCCGCTAGCATCTTACTGACCTGGGAGTCCAGAGCCTCCTGTTTTGCCAAGGGAACTCGACGAAAAGGTAACTTTATAGGCTTAGTGTCACCCGTGTCGATGGAGTGTAGAACCCTGTTCGTAAACCCCAATTGTTCACCTTGCAATCTGAACACCCGCTTTTTCGCGTATACCAACTCGCGCACCTCTTTCAAGGTTTCAGTATCCGCTACTTCAGCGCCCTCTATGATAGATTCCAGTTCAGGGATGCTAGTAATTGAACAGCTATCAGAGGTCAGCTTTCGCTTACCCCCCGTGCTGGACCCGTTCACGGACTCTGCTCTCGCATCCGCCAGATGCGAATAGTCACCCGTGAAGTTTGCCGCTAACTCATAAGCGGATGCCACGGGCGTCCCGCGTGGCATGACTATTGCAAGTCCCGTTGGATTCATAATAGGAAGCTCGTGGCAGTGAGCAGACGATACATATGTATCGCAACCCTCCACGAGACCATCTACTTGTAACCCTACATCTGACTCCATGATATAGCCCACGTCGTTCTCGGGTAGGGACACATCCACAGACGCGACCTTTACCTCGAACGCGGCCAACCGCACATCCTCCCGTAGGAATGCAGTCGATATCGCCCCTTTCCGTCGACAGAATACGTGATTCTTGCCTCCTTCCAAGAGCATCTTCCCAGGCCCCGTCATGCTAGTATCATAGCGCCACATGAAGTCTTGGCCCAGCACGGCCTCCTCCCCGCCGCCTAGACCATCGACTACGAGACAGGCGTTCGGATACGAACGCCCTGCGATCTCAAAGTCAAAGACCGCATACCCCATCGTCACTGGAGTACCACCCGCAAGTGGTTTTACCCGGACCCGCGAAGCGAGCAGGTCGGGCTTGCGAGCTAGCGATTCATAGAATTGTTTAGACACTAGTGAGGTAGTTGCACCTGTGTCGTATAAAAATTCTCCTCGCCTAGTACCCACTGTGACAGGTACGTACCATCTATCCACTATCGCTACCACGTCGATAGGAATAGAGAGATCCCGGCTGGCCGCAGAACTAGTCAAATTCTTAACACAGCGTTCCCCACCCACGGTAGAGCTAACCGCGAGCAGCGCCGTGCCAGCGTCAGTATAGCGGCCGTCCAAACACATTCCACGATCGCGTGGAATGGCTCGAACGCTACTAACCGACTCCTTAGACCAAGGTTTCGTGTCTGCGGGCCTTGTCGGGTCCTCACCCTCCATCACCCCAGTTTCCTCCTTGTTCCGTTCTGCCTGCCTACCTGACCTCCCCAGATTGTACGACCCTTCTGGAGGTCTTTTGCCCGAGCGGGCTACGGAAGGGTTCCCCCTCCCGTCATGAGTTCCGTCGAACTTGCGGGTCTCGTCACCGCTTCCTTGGGAGACCCACGTCAATTTCCCTTAGTTGATTTATCTTCCAGGGAATTTGAGTCCTCACCATTTTCTTTCGCGACGAAAGCGCGAAACTTTTTAAGGTATTGACAACTGGCTTGCAGGTGGGTAGTTTTCCCACAAAGCCAACAAGCTGGCTCTGGACGAGTCGCTTTCGTGTCCTTCTTCCTGTAGTCAGTTTTCGTGACTATCTTCTTGGAAGATTTGGACAAAGTCTTGGTTTTATCCCAAGCCTTTTTCGTGCTACGGTCCGACTTTTTACTGTCATCCTTTCGCACGTCCTTCCGCATAGCCTGGAAGGCCGCGAAATCGGCTATTAACTCCGATTCCGAATCAGAATCCGGGACTTCGGTCGCTGTAGACGCCCCCGAAGTCTCGTCCGCTGACGAGTCAGAGTCGGACTGCGCTTCTGCTTCCGCAGCCGCGTAAGAAGCCTTCCGCTCCTTGTCCTTTCTCTGTCCGTAGAACTTATATCCTCTAGTTTTAAATTTAGAGGACTGTCCCGGCGTGGAACCCAAGACGCGCTGATATGTTTCCGGGCCACCTGCTCGCACGAAATCTGTTGCGAGATCTACGCAATCTTGCATAGACTTTGGGCGATTAGTTTGCACCCACATGCCCAGAAATTTGTCTTCTAAGCCCGTGCAGAAGATTCGGATAGACTCCTTCTTCATATGTTCGAGGTATTGTCCCTCGTACGCACGTTTGCACAAGGTCAGTAGAGCCTCACCATAGTGCTGAAGTGATTCGCCAGGTTGTTGAACACGGCTGCGGTATTCCTCCTGGCGTTGTTCTTCGGTCTTTGTGTCCAAGATGACACGAAGCCTCGTCACAACGTCACTTAACGTTAGGGACCTAGAATTTCCCCAAGTAGACTGGTTCACATGTCGTGAAGTCGCCATAATGAGTTCGCGCATCAGCGTTTCCTCCTGCCAACCGCAAAGTTCGGCATAGTTTATCGCAGATGCGAGATACTCCTCCCAATCCTCCCCATTGCGAAAAGGTTTGAGATTTTTAGGTTTAGGATTTTCTCCCTTGCCCGTTGATCCGTATAAACGAACTTCCGCAGGGCGGTCTTCGTTATACACAACACTAGCTTCCATTTCGGGCATCATCGAACGCCTACACTTAGTAGTGCTCGTTGGTCCCGTCGAACGGTAGTCTGGTTCGTGACCAGTTGACAAACCCCGTTTGGCCTGTAAATCGTTGTCCAACAATGGAATCGAAACATTAGTCAACGAGTAGTTGAGACCATTGTCCGAAGGAGACGAATCTACGAAGTCGACTCTTCTTCCTGCAGTCTTGAAACCTGCCGGAGTGCTAGGCAAGCCCTGGGCTCGCATTTCCGTGCTGTCCGTATTCTGCGAAGGCTGTTGCACTCGCGGATCCGGGCTACCTTGAGACAGAATCGCAGGATATCTCCGATCCAACATATCGATCAGATATTGAGGGCAAACCGCATGTTCGTGTAGACCACGATACAGCCGCTGCACACGCTTCAACGGAAGTTGTTCGTGCATTACCCACAGTAAGTCGAGTGTTCCTCGAATTTCACCTTCAGCGATTTCGCCTGGTGGTTCTCCCGTCTTGTCGTAAGAACAAAGAACGGTAGTCAACTGGTCCATCATGACCTTCGTGTCATCGCTCTGTCCCAGCGGGACTGCTGTTTTGACGGTTTCCGGCGGCTTAACATCGGAAAGCTCCGACCCATCCGCCTCGCCTGTTTCGACGCTGAAACCCGCACGCTCTACGAGCTTGCGAAGATTGTCCTCGTTGTAACACGAGCGCAACCCTAAAACAATAGCTACTAGTTTCTCAACCAAGCTTTGTGTGTCCGGATTGACGATCAATCCGTCGGCACGCATATTGTCTATGTGTGCAACTACTTGCTCTAGTTGAGCAAATGAGTCGTTCGCAAAATTTTGCGCATCGCCCTGACGTCTCGTTAACATCTGAGCGAGAGCCTCGCATGCTCGCTGCTCGGCTTCAGCCTTGGCCGCGGCCTTGGCTGCTTCCTCGTCGCCAAGAGTCATCGTCTGACTCTCAGCATCGGGGATCCTTTCGGGAACTTCCCTACTCGGCCCTAGGCTCACGGCACCAATGTAGTGAACCGCAGATTCGTGGGCGCGAGGTTACGAAATTCCGTAAAGAATCACGAATACGAGGAGATTCGTTTGAACCTGGTTTATTTCCCAAAGGTATACAGTTACAAAGGTATTGTCACTGAAGCAAGGGTGCTTAATTTGAACAACAGAAGTATCTCGGTCCGCGGCGCGGCTCGAGTCTGTAGTGTTAAGCGAAGCCTGGATCCCCTTGCGGAGGTAGTAGTATCCTCCGCCTACCGTCCGTCGGAGGGTGTCTGCAGTGTCGTCTGCACGGTGGTCGTATGTCGCCCCCTGACGGAACTGGCCGGAACTGGTGGTAGTCGTCTCCGGCGCTGGTAGAAGTGCCCCCGCTGTCGTAGCCTGGATGGTGTTTGGCGATAGTCGACAGCCTCGCTGTATTCCGGGTGGCGGACCCACTACATATTCATTTTTATGCTCTAATTTAATCGCTTGTTAGTTGAGATAACATTGGTAGATGATTTCCTATGATTCTTGTCAATATCAAAATAATTGATAATTCCTGGGAATTCACATGCAAATTAGTAATTCTTAAGGACATATATATATCACTTCCTATAAATGTGATGTGTCACAAAAATGAGACACAGTTTGCAAAAAAATGGATTTTGAGATACTAATGATGTTTGAAAAGATGAGAGCAATCAGATTCAAATGATTGTAAACATTAGGGCATCCTAATAGTACTTCTATAATTGTTTATGTAACATAAAATATTGATAAAGGGGTCAGTGTTAAACACATGGACTATACCAAGCTAAATAGAAGAGATAGAAATAGAAGTAGGAGGGTTCAGGACTCATCATCCCCAGACTATGTCTGGGAGTGTTCAGATCGAAGCAAATGAATTAGTGAGAAAAAAGGGAGTTTCCCTTATTTCCTGGAACATCAGGAGTATCCAAAAAATGACTCCACCCTTAAGGGGAAACTCCAAGCAGGTCTGGACATGGTTGGAAGATGGTGCAGGTAAAACAAAATCTCAGTAAATGTAAAAATAAAAGTAAAGTCATGGACATTACTCTCGAAGGTACGAAAAAAATAAAAGCAAAGGCGTACCAATAAAACTCAACCTAAATTTAGCAGATTTAGAATATGTAGATAAATACTGCTATCTGGGACTGGAAATTCACCAGGCATTGACCATCAACAGCCATGTCCAGGGAAAAATTGACCAAATTAATAAGAAACTAAAAGCTATACAGAAAAGGTACGAGTAGCCATAACACCACAGAATACAATGCTTTTCACGAATCATTATTGGGCTCGTGCTGCCATGGAAAAATATAGGCCTACGGTAGTAACTTTTGGTAAAGATCTTTTAGTAAAGAGAAGTGGGCATACATATAATATGAAGATAACTCGAATTTCTGTCGAAAACATGGAAGTTTGGAATCTATGACCGGGCTGTTCCGTCCCTATTCCAGATTTAATATGGGAGCTGTTGGATCTGCGGATTTACACCTCTTAAAGCCTGCTTTCCTCCGGCTTTTATAGGGACATATTGATACAAAATAAACGATAAATAGTATACTCATTTATCATCTTTGAAACAGCAATTTTTTTCTAATGATTAATACTCATTTTAATCATTAATTGTATGACTGATTCTCACGAAATGGGACCAAGGGGCATTTAAACATTTGCCGCTACTGCTGGGTTTACAGATTTACAGGCGTTTCTCATTCTCTTTCTTTTACTATTAGTGTCACCTTGAAAATAATGTCATTAGGAATAACCTTTCCCGTTCTTCCCAGGACCCATGCAGTGAACAATTCTCTTTTGAAGTTTATTAATCGTCATAAATTTGATATTGAATAATTGATGGGTTTGCCAGGAATTTAGAGTATGGTAACCGTTTGATAAAGAAGAAATTGATAAACAAAATTCAACGTAAACTTAACTTAATATTTTCTTTAGATTTGAGATAAAAAAAACACCCCCATAGGGATCTTGTAAATCTTTATGTATTGGTCATCTGCCCAAGCATACCAAGCATTAAACATGTTTGGAAAGCACAAATCAATGTACATATATCATGCCAGTACGTTGTATAATAAAGCAGCATGGTCGTTAGCAGATATATCGAAACGCAGATACTACATGACAGGTAACATTGCCTGGTTATTGTGTAAAACATATGTTATCCCGATGTTAGAGTACGCAAGCCCTCTATTCCTGCATACAAACCTAACGTTATTAACTAAGATGCAAAAACTCTGTTACAGAGCCCTGAGAATATGTTTTGGGAGTAACTTTACTAAAAAAGAATTATTGGATAAAGGTAAGATATTACCGCTTAGATATAGAGTAGAAATATCTATGTTTTTTTTAAAGCTTTTATTTATACTGGGAAGTTCAAGTCCCAGCAGTAGGGCTTTTCACTTGCCCCAGTTTTCTTTTGTACAATATTTCATTATATACAAGTATTTACAGAGAGATGCTATACAATATAGTAGAATGAAAAGGTGGAAGATAATTTGCTGTGCCACTCACTAGTGTTAGCTATACTTCCTTAATTATTAAGCTTTCGTGTAGTATAGTGAAAGGAGGTAAGAAAGATAAAATGTGGAAGATAATTTGCTGTGCCACTCGTTAGTGTTAGCTGTACTTCCTTGGTTTTCCATGATAGTCAAGAAAAAAGCAAGAAAAGGTGGAATGCTATGATGTACTGCTTTGCCACTTGTATTTGAACCTGTGTATACATGTGTTAGCAGTTTAACTTGTGAGGTGTTAATAGATTTCAGGGTATCAGACTGACAGATGTTAGTTTTGGTTATAGGTTATAGTGGTAGGGGTTATTGGATTAGTGAATGTTTTAGGTATAAAGTGTGTTTAGCCATATTTTTTGATTAGATTTAAAAGTTTCGATGGTACCTATATTCCTTTGCTTCGGAGATAACTCATTCCATGCTCTGGCACATTTGATTTGGACTGTATTCTCACCATATTTAGTTTTAAAAGCAGGAATTGTTAGGGTGGGTGCTTCCTGTTGTCTAGTATTTCTTTTGGGATGGTTTGTAAAAGAATCATTTTTGCTTCTTTTATATGCTATCGATCTGAGGTGAACTATTCTCCTATGTATTAAAAGTGGGACTTTTGCTGTTGAATGGACTATGTTAGTTGGGGTTTCATATGGTAGATTTAGTGTTAGTTTGAGTGCTCTATTTTGAAGCCTTTGGAGTTTATCTAGTAGGGGTTTGTTTGTATTATGAATTAATATATCTCCATAATCGAAGAAGGGGAGAATTTTTGTTTTGTAGATCTTAAGAGCTGAGGGTTTATCAATGTATTTTCTGATCTTGTGTAACTGGTGAATTTTGTAAACAATTGTCTTTATTAGTTGTGATACTTGCTTCTTGAAATTTAGCCCTTCATCTATGGTGATTCCGAGGTATTTATAGGTAGATACTTGTTTGAGTTTCTTGTTGTTATAGGAGATAGCTTTTGTTTTTGCTTGTTTTCTGCTTAGATGGGATCTGGTGAGGAACATAGTATTGGATTTATCAGTGTTTACTAGGAATAGGTTATTTGTACACAATTTATGTAGGTTGTGTATTGCTGTTTGCATTTGGTCAAATAAGTTGTCTAGTTTCTTACCCTGGATATAAAATATAGTATCATCAGCATAGAGAGATAATTTTGCATTTTTGATTTCACTTGCTAAGTCATTTATAAAAATAATAAAGAAAAGAGGTCCAATAATGGAGCCTTGTGGTACTCCTGTACGAACCGGGATAGGGTCAGAGGTAATGTTATTGACTATTGCTGATTGATGTCTATTTTGAAGATACGCTCTGCACCAGTTTAAAAGATTCCCTTTAATTCCTATGTGATTTAATTTCATTAATAATATTTCATGATTGACCATATCAAAAGCTTTTTTAAAATCGATATATGTGACTAGGGTGTCATTATTTTTGTCTAGACTCCAGGCTATGTCATCAGTGAATAGAGTTATGGCTTCAATGGTCGATTTCTTAGGTCTGAAACCGAATTGCTTGGGATTTAGGATTTCATGAGCTTCTAAGTAATCATATATTCTGGTATGTACAATTTTTTCAATGATCTTACTAGGAGTTGGGAGAAGAGCTATTGGTCTATAATTGTTAATTTTGTTTTGGTTACCTCCTTTAAATAAAGGGACAATTTTGGCTATTTTCCATTCCGGGGGTACTATTGAGGTGTGAAGTGATAAGTTAATACAATGTGTGAGTTCTTTGCATAGTGTTAATAGTGCTAGTTTTAAGATTCTATTTGGTAGATGTTCTATGGAGGATGATTTATTTATATAAATGTTTTTTACTAGTTTCCAGACTTCATTTACATTTGTGCTGATATTTTGCAGGCAGCTGAGTGTGGGGGGTGTGTATGGAGCCCAGTTTGGTTTTAAATCTTTTGTGAGTGTAGAGGCAAGTTTACGTACTGGGGGATATCTTGTTGGCTTATTGGGTTATCGTCATCATTAGTTAAATTTATTGTATGTGATTTATTTTTGGAGGGGGAGACTACATTGACTATTTCCCAGAACTTTTTTTGGTCGATTTTATTGTTGTTTAGTTCATTTAATATGAATTCTTTTTTTGCATTTTGAAGTGATAGGTTTGTTGATTTTCTTAGAGCTTTGGCATTCTGCCAATTTTGTTCAGTTTTAGAGTTTATTGCTATTTTTCTGGCCCTATTTTTCTCTTTTATTTGATTTATGAGGTCTTGTGTTATCCATGGATCGTTACTTATTTTTACTTTTATTTTCCTAATGGGAGCTAATTTGTTGAGGAGGATGTTTATTCTTTGGAGGATTAATTTCCAGGCCTCAGTGGGATTAGTGATATTCTCAAAGGTTTCCCAATCAAAGTCTGCTTTGAGATGGTTTTGGAAGTCTTGGTCGTTAAATTTCCTGTATGATCTGCTCATTTTTAGTTTGGTTTCAAATTTTGTTTTTTCTTTCTTTCTTACTATATAGATCATTTCATGGTCACTAAGGTTGGAGTCAAGGACTCCAGCCTGTGATATAATTTCACTATTTGTATATATGTGGTCGATTAGGGTGCCAGTTAGCTTTTTGTCTTTATTAATGTGAAATCTGGTAGGGCTAGTTATTTTCTGTGACAAGTTAAAATCTGATTCCAGTTCTTTCAGGAGTTTTCTATCTCTGCTGTTCTCCAGGTAATTTATGTTAAAATCCCCTATTATAAAGACTTCGTGATTCCTGATAGTGGAGAGTGTGGATAGGCAATTTGTTAGATATTCAATTAATAGCTCATTTGATCCATTAGGTGGTTTGTATAAGCATGCAACATAGATAGGTTTGGTGAATTTTATGTTTAGCCTGATCCATATGCATTCAACATTTTTTGTGCTGGTATTAAGGTTCTGGATGAGGGTAAAGTCAATATTTTCTTTGATGTACAGGGCTACACCTCCTCCTCTCTTAGGATCGGAGTTGTTTGCTTCATTCTAGGCTCTGTCAACTCTTACTGAGTTGTAGGTTGGGATATTTATCTGATTTTCAGAGATTTTATTATGTAACCAGGTTTCAGAAATTCCGAGAATGGTGGGGTTTAACTCTTGAATTTCAATTTTTAGAATATCCGATTTATTAAGTAAACTCTGAGCATTTAAATGGGTGATAGAAATGCCCTTTGGCAATGGCATGATGAAAGTTTTGATGCTAGAATTTATTGTTATGCTCCGGGGTATGGTACCCTAGGCAGATAACTGCACGGGTGGGTAGGGGGGTGGACACCCAGGAGGATAGGCGGATAGCCTCCAGAGTGAGTGATAAGGCTTACTAGTGAATGTAAGTAAGTAGAAAGTAGTGTGTCCGTCCCGCTCGTAGGAAGAACGACAAGGTAAGGGGGATCTATATATACGCGAGAAGGGTTGAGCAGCGGTGGGGAAAAGTGTGCGATAGGTGTTGAAATGGGCGTGGCCTAAAAGTTTGGTATATAAAGGATTGGGTTTCACTTTTTTTGGACCGAACTACTGAGGTTTTAACCTTACTTCATAGAAAAAGGCTTGTTTTTGGTCTATAGTGTTGTAAAAAGTTAGCTAAAGTCCTGTATGTGTATTTGTAGGTATAAGCGAGGCTGAGCATTGCCACTAGGTAGTGTTTGCTCAGATGGGTTGATATTAAAAAAAAAAAAACTTAAATATGTTAGAAGAAAGACATGAAAGAAGTAAAGAAACGTTAGGTATAAATTGTCAAGGCATAGGATATCCGGGGTTAGTAGTGTAGAGGGTGGGCGGGGCTTGTTTCTGTTTGAGTCGTACCAGTTAGGATTTAGTATGGGAATTTGAGTTAGTTAGGTGTAGCGATAGAAATCTAAATGTTTGGACCGACCTATTATTGGGAGTTTCTATGTTAAACAGAAAAGTGTCACAAAATTACAAATAGAGCAAATAAGGCGTGTGTAGAGCTTGGTTACTCGAACATGTATTCATTCGATCTTGCATAGAGTGAAGTATACAACATATTAGCAGGCAATGAGACGTTTACAGGAAAACATTAGACTTGCTAGAGCATAAACAATTAGTGTTTTCATATTACATAATACAATTGACCAGTTATATACAATCAAGCGTCTGCTTTCCCTAGGCTTGCCACAACGGGTGTGTTGGCCTGGGTCGGTCTAGTTATGGGTTTTTTTTGACGAGCTAAACTATCTTTGGTCTGAGTGTGTAATAACCATCTGTATAACCACATGCATTGCCACGAGTTGTGTTTGCATAGAGGTAAATAAATACTAATGAGAACTGGTGATCAAACAATATAGTTCCATTTTTGTTCTCAGGCATTGCCACTAAACAGTGTTTTCCTGAGGGTGTTTTTTCTTTATGCTTTCGATGTTTCTTGCAAAAGTGGTGAAGATTAATTTGGTGAATTTATCAATCGTCACGTCCCTATAG
The DNA here is from genome assembly GCA_942159475.1 of Sthenelais limicola. Lineage (NCBI taxonomy): Eukaryota > Metazoa > Annelida > Polychaeta > Phyllodocida > Sigalionidae > Sthenelais > Sthenelais limicola. The sequence continues at coordinate 93,258,906 of OW804100.1, forward strand.
TGTAAGCCATCATAGGTTTTGGATTCGTATCGGTGGTCAATTTCAGCTCCTCTCTTCTTATGAATGATCCCTTCGTAATGTGGGCCGATCATTTTGTTTTTCCTGTTCGTTTTGCGAATGAATTTGTTGGTACCTGCTATTATTAAGTGAATAGTGTCTTGTGCGATTGAGTCATTTAGCCAGCCTTTGGTGTATTTGAATAAGTTGATACCAATCAACTCAGTGAAAATAACTGCTTTAGCGATGGCATCTATTTTCCATATTACTGAGGTTATTTCCTTTTGCATGTGATCAATTCCCTCTTTGGCTGTGGAGAATCTGGGGAAGATATTCTTTCCTTTAATCTTCTCAGTTAACTCGTTGACTCCTCCTATGATATACACCAAGTCGAATTGTTTGAAGTCGAAGTTGGCGATCGCCTGGTCTCCGATAAATCCAAGTCTAGCGCCTGGTGATGGTAGATATGACATATCTATATCTTGGCAGGAGTTATCAGTAAGGAGTGAGTTTAAATAATTGTCCCAGCCTCTCAGCCGAGAGTCTCCTATGAGGAAAATTTTCTTAGTCGACATCTCACCAGTAATTCAAGTAGAGATGTTGAAGAATCTATTCAATAAGAAGGACAGGTACGAAAATCAGATAGCAAACGACCTGGTACTAAGGAATAACCAAGGGCTCAGGTTTAAATTATTCATACCTAAGAGTGAGAGGAGTCGTCGATCCTGTTTCTATCAGGAACTGATCATATGGAATGGGATGGATAGGATTATAAGAGATAACGTAGATAAGAACAGTTTTGCACGAGATCTAAAGGCATTATACCAAGTAAAGTTTGAAGAATTGAATGACCAAGTCCCGACGGGCACTGAGTGCAATTGAGTGTGATAGCACTGCGATCATTTTGTGATTGACTGCAAACTAGTGAAGTGTGATACTTATGGCTATGAATCACAGTGAAATGGACATGCCATTAGCAACCATTATGTGAAATCCATTGCGTTTATTTCCTCCTATGTTGTTGGTTGCCTCACACTTGTGTTGGATCAAGTTCTCATTTATATTCATTTATTTTCGTATTAAACATGTGTTACTCAACCAATTTTATCTGAAATTACATGTTTTCTTTAAAAGTCAATAATAGGCCTATGGGTGTGATTTCAATTGCACATACAATGCGCATTCAAAATCGCACCTAAATACCCATTATAATGCAGCCACAACAGGACGCAATACCTGGCACTACTTACTCACCTAGCATTCACACTTACTGTCGCACATCTGACACTGCATTCTCTGACACTTATACTCAGTCTCTGACACTGAGTCATAGAAACCCCTACACATGACTAAACAATGTAATGGTACCTCCATATTAGCTAAATCATTATCTTTTTATTATGATTTTTTATTTTTTTTGTGTCGTATATTTTTATTGAACTAACAGTCTTGAGGTTTAGCTTTCTTATCACATATCATGCATATGAAAAATCTCCATATTTTTGGTGTTCTGAGTTCTGTAAATGTATTACCACCTACGTTCTCCAAACATCATAATATCATCCAAATTACAATAACTCAAGTTATTAGTTAAATCATTATTTAACAGAGGTGCCAATCCTCCCAACTTGGCGGGAGATCTCCAGACTTTTCAGACAAGTTGCTAATTCCTCCCGACCTCCCCACTTGCTATCTAAACCTCCTGCCAAATGGCCCAACGTATGAAATCATATATATACATGCCCTAACTATACAAATTCGAATAGAGAAACTTCCCTGCTTACAGATTTATCTTACAATATCAGTTCAAGCCCAGCCTTACTCTAGTCAGGGAACCTGTCTCTGCATCTAGTATCGGGACATACACAGAGTATAATATGCGTAACAGTTACGCGCGGCGCTAACGCACGCCTGCTACTAGTGAGACCAAAATCATGCATATGGTTAAATTCCTTATTTCCTCAGCTTTCTTTACATATAAAGTATGTGCATGTTAAATGGTATTTAATATGATAGGGCAGTTACCAAAGATAATAATTTATTTCTGACACCAAGTCAAAGAAATTTGTAAATTGAAAATAATTGTATTATATATGTTCGAAATATTGGGAATAGCCCATTACCCTTACCCTTTACCATTATGTCACTTGTCCTCACCAGGTGATGGTACAGTTTTCACCAGGTGGCGCTTCTGGCTAACTGGGGTGCATTAAAATTTCTTTTACAATAAAAGTGACGTTAACACACTTATGTGGCATTTATAGCACTATAGATGTTCCACATAATGTACATAGGAATCGTATAAGTGATATACTTCTATAGTTTATGTGAGTTATATACCTGTTTGATATTGAAAAATGCTGTGATCAAAGCACCCTAATGACTTTACATATAGATTGCCCCTAGTGGTTGGGTAGGGGCAGAGCCATTTAACTACTGGAACACATCAGATGGGAGGCTACTATATGCTTCAGGCTCCCAAAGATCATGGTAGAATTGATGAAAATGATGCATATAGAGAGGACAATACATGGACTATACCCTAAACTCTCTTCGAAATCTTTAGGGAATAATGAAACCCTTCTTACTTTTCTGTGAGAAAATAATATACTGTCTCTGCCAGGGCAGGAAAATGAAACTGCCATGAATCGTCACATTTATTTCAGATGTTATTAATCTAAGGAATTGGAATGATGGTATATAAATATCCTGCTCAAAATGCCATCAGAATTTGCTATTTTTTGCAATAATATTGCGTTATACCCTTAGCGTGACCATCTCGCGATCATTGCGCAATAATTATTGCGTGAAAAGCGTCCACGCTCATCACAGAACTCTGGCGAGATGATTGCGCATTAAAAATCGCGCAGAATCGCGTTCATTTGCCCGTCGGGGTTAGGTTATAATTATGTCTCAATTATAATGGAATGTAGCCTTAAATGAATGTAAAACTCTTTGGAGGAAATTTTTTTTTTATATATTTTATTTGATTTCCTATGCGATGAAAAAGTCCTTATGAGGACTGGTGATTATTGTATGGTACGTAACGACACAGAAAATAACTAATTTTGAATGAAGATTGAGCAGAAAGAATTGTTTCGAAAGTAGAGTCATATGGTAATTTGTATAATACATCAATGTAGAAGATTTCATAATAGAAACGGAATATACCTTTTGTCTTTTATTTTCCTTGGAAGTAACAGTATGTAACAGGCAACGCAGTAATGTATCAACAGGGTTGATGTGCGTATTTGTTATTATTGTAAATGTTTGGCCGTAATAGTAATAAAAAAAAAAAAAAAAAAAGTGCCTTCCATCAACCCTACTCCCATATGTACATCCCTATAGTATTCCTATACACAGGAGAGGGTGTCAACATGCTTGTTTGCGAGGTCTAGTTGATGGAGAAAACGGGAACAACAGATACTAAAAGCTCTGTGTTTAGCCCTTGCATGTACTATGGTCCAGCGGTTCCCTTGCCCCTATGGCCCTTGGGACCCTCTTCATATTGTTCTCAAGAGAACAATATATAGAGACTGAATAATAAAAAAAGGGAAAAGGTTCCTCATGTCCATTCTACATGGAAAATGGGGGAAAAAATCTATACCTATGCGCAAATTGTTCATAGGACCGACGTAGAAAAATAGTACAAAAGAGGGACAAAATTCCAGGGAAATGGTTAAAAACATTCATGAATATGTGTTTTGTCCCCAATCGCAATGAGGAAGGGTGAGCGGAAGCCTGCAGCCTGCATCTGTATATGCCTCGTACGATAAACTTTTCATAGATTTAATTTACTAAAAGAGATAAATAATCAAAAATGTCCAGTCAGTACCCCCTCAGTCAAATGATTTTTAGATTGATTGGAAAACAACAAAACAAAATGTAGAAAAACTTTAGTTTTTGACTGATATTACTGAAACAAAATAGCTGTAAAAAAAACTCACCATTGGAAACAGTTATATAATCCATCCCGTCCGGCAGATGAATTGGGTTTTGATGACCTGGTAATATTCAAATAATTAATGGGTGAAACAAGGAGGACCTCCGACTGCTTGATAATGAGGCAGGGCTGCGTTTCTCCTTCCAACCTACAGTCCAGCAGTCCTTTTAAAAGGCAACAGCGGCTGAATAAATTACCATGTGGCAGTCGAATTGTTAAAGATGCAGTCCTTAAATTTCTGCCTGAAGTCAGATTCCGAAAGTTAATTTTTCTTTTGTCTAGATGTTCTCCATGGTTATTTAGTTTATAATTATATTCTAGTAGATGAGCTTCGCTCCTTCTTTTCAAGCTTTCTACGGAGCTGCCTTACATTAGTCCTTTTGTTTAATCCCTCTGACATTCTTAAAGCTGTGTTTTGTAGCGTTTGGAATTGCTCTAAAAATGTGCTTTGGGGCAGCATCTTACAGAGTGTCGCCATACTCAATCACAGGGCTTAATGACCACCTTATACCTGGTGCACCAATTCTTCTCAAGTTGGACAGATGATATATCTTATTTTCAATTTGTTTCCTTGTATAAGCAAGGTTACTTGTAATTTGCAATGAATTACTATGGAAGATGCAGATTTCTACTGTTTGAAATGTTGTCTCCTATTTTCGGCATAATAATGCAACCTGCTTAAACCTAAATATGGATGAATATGGATGAATTTCCTTTATAATAATTTAATATTATACAATTAAAACGACAACTCCATTTGGTATAGCTGATCCTTTTATATTTCATTTATATTAGGTTTGTAAGATGCCCGGGAGGGGTTTTCAGGTGCCCCAGTTGACATAAAAAAAGGAAACAGTAAGATTGCATGAATCATCATATACACATGAATTCAGAAACTAAAAATCAGTTATAAACAAAGTTTTAAACTTGTTATTTCAGACTTAAAATCCAGGCCTAAAATTATAATCATACAGACTAGCCTGGTTACAAAACAGTTACAACATGGAGGTCGAGGAACTTTCTGTAGATGCAGATGTACCCAGATGCAGTCTGTAATTTTATAATGCAGAGTATTTTGCCCGATTGATTTTACTGTATAGTGTCATAAAAGTTCAGAATTCAGAGACCCCCAAACATCTTTTGCTGTGGTGGATCCACTTATCATCGCTCACAGGTGGGGGAAAGTATTTGAATTATAGGCATTTTATTCATAGCATTTAGTAACGATGGTAACCATAACCAGTTGACAACCAAAACAATACTCCTACTGGCCATTTCAAAGTCTCACAAGACGACAATGAAATATGGGTGTTGAGTAATGACTTCAAATATAGTAGAGTAGTATCCTTAAATATGGTATTGTATTGGTAACCATGGTAACCATATCAAGATAGCAACTGGTTTGAGATCCTTGGAAGTGTCTACATTGGATTCCCTGACCCCTGAGTCCATGAGAAATTTGTACAACAGTTAATGTAATAAATGTAATGTAAAGGTAATAACATTGAGAATATATTATCTATATAATGTGTCTATATATATTGTGTGTAATGATACCTCAATCGGTGACGGGGGTTGCCTAGCTTTCCTCACTCTGATCGTGGCTATGAAGCTAATGGCCGCGCATTTCTTTGGGGGAAAAAGCTCTGGAAGTTTGAAACGTTTTCCCCTAATCGGAGTCCTATGTATCCAGAAATTTTACCCGCGAGTATTTTTAGGTGGTGTTACTTAGCCTACTGATTTTTTTTTGTTTTTGAGTGTTGGGGTTTCTTTTTTCAATGGAAATAGAACCCATCCACCCACCCTAGCTCTCTCTATCCCTTCTACCTACAATATCCATTTGATTTAGTGTTAAATACCGTAGACTTACACACCACAACGTGCTGTGTACGTCTATGCCACCCACCCTTTAAACATATCAACACTACCGCTATCCATTTCGAATATATCCCATTTGCCGTTTACGTTTATTAGCGTAAACGTGACTTCCGGGAACGGTATGGAACCAGTACTGAACGGAATAAGGGATCGGAAAGGTCATGCAATATTGCCGATAATGAATGTTTTTAAAACAGCATTGCTGTACCATAAATGTATGTATTCCTCCAATTAAAAGATGATTATATGATTATAGCTTTCGATTAAGACCATTTAAACTGCTGTAAGTAGTGTAGAAGTTTGTGAACTGGTCGAGCTATATGGCACAGGTATTACTGGGAAATGACCGGGATATCATGCGACGACTTCAATTTTTAGTTCTGTGGCAATCCGCCTCTTCTCAGAGGGCTGGGTGGTCGCTAGTGGTCAAGGTTTGTTCATTGAAGTTTGCTTCAAGTTCGACTTAACTTATTCTGATGCTGAAACGCTGTTCTACCTGCTCTAGACTGCACTTATATCCTTTCGGTCGCTCATACCTTGGAGCAATGGCGTCCTCCTGGCTGGAGTAGATAGATCCGATATGTCAAGTACACCACCTTGGTCGAGGAAGCTTACACTGCCTTAGTCCGTGATATGGCTACATCTGAGTCCAAATGTCAACAACTCCAGGATTTAGTGGATAATAAAAGGGCTTCTGGTCCTCATGGGTGATAATTTGTTACACAAAAATACACTTGTACAATATTTAGTGAGTCAAAAAGGGGGCATGTACTCTTATGAAATTTATAAATCTTATGGGCCATGAGGTAAGATTTGTCTCTAAACTGATACTCCACATACAGAAAACACATACAGAATTTGTCCCTGAAACTCTGTTCCTTATGATAGGGAAAACATGTGCCCAAAGTCTTTCTATTTCTAAAGTATATGAGATAATTTATATATCATATATCACTCCATGCTGATAGCGGAGGAAGAACTCTAAAATAGAGAAAAATCCTATAATCAAAAAAGACCATGTAAGTCTCGCAAAAAGTGTAAAAGAATATTATGGTTGTATCATTTTCTTAGAAGAATACAATGTGAAATAAGTAACATTACTAATTTCATAATTGTTTAACTTGCAAAACAATTGTTATAAGTGGAAGGTATTTTAGATTAGTATAAGATTAATGGTGAAATGTGTTGCGTTCAATATAGTGGTAATCTGTACGATATATGTAATATTACAGACTTTTCCTCTCTTTGAGCAAATATTATGCATACCAAAAATACATTACTAAGACCTCTCACCCAACCTGTCTATGCCTCTCTTCCCTACCCCCTCAACCACCACACATACCCCTCTCTCTCTCTGCCTCCCTCTCTCTCTTTCTATGCCTCTCTCTCTCTCTCTGAAATTAGGATATCTTGATATTTGGATATCTTTGTGACAGAATATCCCAAACATCCCAAATCCAAGATAGTATCTCTCAGGATATTAAGATATCACTAAGACTTAAAATAAAAGATATCCGTAAGTCATGTTGATTATATGTTGGAACATCTTAGAAAAGGAAAAGGATGTTCCAAAAAGAAAAGCGTTGGATATGTTGGATATTTACTATTACTCATTGATATCCTTATGAAGTAATCTATATCAAGTGTCTAATTCTCGTATTCCATATTATTTATTATGAGCTTTAAATACCATTCTTTTTTTTCTGGCATATCAATAAGACCTGTGAATCTCGCAGAAGATGTGACCATTTTTTCGCTTAAGACATATTTCAATATAATTATATTCAACGGCTAGACCAATATGGATATTGGGCAAAATAATATTGCATAAGGTGGCATAATAAAAGCTTTCAATATTTTTGAAAATGTAATCAGTTGGATGAGAAATTATCAAACAAGTATCTATTATTCAAATACTTATGGAGAAATAAATGAGCTGAGCCACAACATGTGGCAAGAAAGTGTTTTTCGTTCCAGAATGGGGGTGGGGTTTTCAATTGTGAAAACTCTACATTATAATATCACAAAGGAGAATTCCTTGCACTTCTAGAGATATTGGGTTACAAAGCCTATGGAGCCGATGGCCTGGCTTCAATTTTAATAGCCATGGGGCAACAAATTGCTTATGGTAAATCTAAAGGAAGAATGTGTAAGAAGAGATAGAAAAATAGGAAATTAAAACAAAAATACAAGGGACACGATTTAATTGTCATTAGAATTGTAAGAGTCACGAGGTTAAGTCGAATAAAACATTTTAAAAAAAAAGACTTCAAATTCTTGTATGAAATACAAAGAACAGCAGAATAGTGATACATCCAGTCCTAAAAGTCATATATGACTATTTCTTTTTTCAGTTAAACGCCAATCACATTTAATAATTACTTTTATCATTCAAATAAAAAAACGCAATGTCCTTCAAGAACGTTTTCATCATTTGTATGTATGTATCAATTGCATTTCCATATTACATATATACAAATTCAGGAAAAAGGGATGAAGCAAATATATTGCATTCTCTACAAAGCCTTCCTATACTAAATGACAGAAAATATGACAAGAATATCAAAACGGTTTTTATATTTCAATTTTAATGTCAATTTCATGGACTGGTACTGACTTGAGTAAATGACACATAGTGATGCCAAGATATTTTCTAACTTAAATCTTAACTCTGAAATGGGTAACCAGATCTCTTTCCAGACAGCCGTTCTAGGTGCAACGTGATAGATGTCCACAGCTACAGATATAATAGAGTCTCTTGACCGGGTAACTAGATCTCTCTCCTGACAGCCATATTAGCTGCAATGGGTTCGGATTCCACATCTTTTATTTGAGAGAATCGGAAACTAATCGTTTGGTGTCAAACGCAAAAAGAGTCCAGTTGAAGCACAACGGCTAGAACAATATAGATATTGGGCAAAGTAATATAGCATAAAGTGGCATAATAAAAACTTTCAGTATCTCTGAAAATGTAATCAGTTGGATGAGAAATTATCGAACAAATAGGACCGAAGAGTAATGGTAAATGGTAAAATCGGTGTAACGCTAGTGTGCCCCCCCCCCCCCCCCCGATCAAAAAAAGCTTAACACACTTAACACCTCCAATCTCATCGACTCTCTAGAATGTATTGCAGCTCAATGGAAGCGAAGAAGCCTTTCTTTGAAAGGGAAAATCATTATCTGTAATGTTTTGATGCTTCCTAAAATACAACATGTTTTATCCTGTATAACCCTGGAAAACGGGGTAATTAGAGATATTTCTAAAACAATAAGGAGATTTATATGGAATGGAAATCACAACTTTATTTGTATTGATTATTTAAAACAACCCATTGCTCAAACTTAGGGCTCTTAGAGAGATTATTTTCACAAATAGAGTCATGTGGGTAAAAAGATTTCTAGAAAGTCCCAATGACGGCTAGACCCATACCGTGCAAGCATGGCATAACATTCAGAAGGATAAACTTCTAATGTCTCGGTTGTCTCCTAGAAACCCACTCAGCCCTTTCTACAGGGATCTTTTCAAAGTCCGGGCAAGGATTTATCATAATAAAATGCCCACCACAGGTGAGGAAGTCCTATGTGAACGCATTTGGGACAATAAAAACATCATTGTACACAAGAAAAAAATTCTCTTTCCAAACTGGGAATCGGCCGGTATTGTAGTGATCGGTGACTTGCTTACAGAAAGAAACACAATAATGTCCTCCGCTGAAATCCAAAGGCATTATTGGGTAGTCTGTAACTCTCGCACTAGACTTCTTATCAAAAATGCCATCCCAGGGTTGTGGATGAACCTACTAAACAACATCCAACCATAACAGCTATACTAGAGAACATGAAGGTTTTTTGTTATATTGGTCAGAAGCGTATCAATATTATTGGTTGTTGTGCTTCTCCGATTTATCAGGCTTTTATCGCTGTTCAACCTCCTAAGAAGGAAAAAATGCAAAAATGGGAAAACATATTAGATAGTGATATTGTACAATACAATGCAACGACATGGGAAGATAGATTTGTTTTTCCATACGAATGCACATCTGATGTGAGACTACAGTCGCTCCAATACAAAATCTTTCATAGAGCGATAACATGCAATAGCTATCTGGAACAAATACAGGTTAAAACGCATGATACTTGTAATTATTGTAATGAGGTAGACACAATCTGCCACTTCTACTATAATTGCCCCAATGTGTACGAACTATGGGTTAGAGTAGGAGAAAAATTGAAGGTAAATGTCTTTAGTCGTGATGCTCCTGAAGCGTTAAGAAACTTCCCTGGTATGACAATAGCACTATTGGGCACCGGGAGTTCAAGCACGGAGACAAACTTTGTAAACTTTATCCTGCTGTGTACAAGGGCCTTCATCCACAGAAGGCGCCTTTTCCATAATAATGTCTTAACTTCCTCTGTTCTGCATAATGAAATCAAAAGAAAGTTCGCTATATTGCATAAAGCCGGTATTAAAAATCTTAGAAATTATCAAAGATATAGGGAGTGGAGGACATATATCAACAAGTGGTAACCAACACTGGGCACCCTCTCCCAGCTGAAACGTCCGCTTACGAAGAGTTTTTATGAAAACAATATGACCCCCCCTCTTGGCTTTGCCAAACCACAACTCAGTGCAAGCATTAGAACCATCTAGTTCTCGACTTGATCTTAGCGATGGCTTATTTTTAAAGCCTATATGCGGCCTCAGTGAATAGCGAATTTTCTTTTCTGAATATAGAGTCATTGTGGATAATATCAGCTCACTTAATTACGATGTTTTTAGGTTTTCCTAAGGCCAACAAGACAACTTTTCACCAGACCTAAGCTCTTGATGCGGACAGAATGGGCTCTTGTATCTAAGATGTTAATTGCCCTGGGTAGATCAGTTTTGTTGATAGATTGAATAAAGTTTGTTAAAAAAAAATTTTAAAAATCTTAAAATTACAACGAGTCACATGCGGTGTCCCACAAGGAACTGCATTGGGGCCTCTCTTATTCAATATTTACATTAATAATATATATATAAATGCGCAAAAAATACCTCAATACAAAAGTTTGCAGACGATATGATTATTTATGGTATAGACAAAAATTACAAAAAACTAGGGGGTCATTTCATGATAGTTTGATATTAAATCTATACAAAGTTACAATTTAAGCTTTGGTAGATTATGGAGATACTATTTATAACGGAACTCCAAATACAGCCCTTTTAAACAAATTACAAGTTACCCAGAGTTCTGCTATATGGATAGCCAACAGAAAGGGAAAGAGGGAAAATTGTATTGTATTGTGTTTATTTCCAGATTCGACATGACAAATACATATAATAATAATAATAATTCTGGAAATGGGTCTCCCTTTCTATGGTGGCCTTAGCTCTTCCAAGGGGTCCCTTGCACCTTAGTTAATTAATTACAATAAGTTTCCGTGTAGAGTATACATATCCTAGTAGAGTTATACAAGCGGGTTGGTGGCATTCTGAAGAACACTCACCGCTGCGTGTGTAGGTCAGAGGCAAATGGACCAATATAATCATCCTATTTTATTACATCAACTCCTTTTCGAGTTGTTTTAGTTGTTAATTATTCGTTGGCGAGGGAAAGAGGAAGGGTGATAGTCGTCATAGGTTACAAATGGGGATTATTTTTTATTGTTGGTGCAATTGTGGTCGTAGTGGTGGTTGTACTTGGGCCCCGTCTTTCAGTGCCCCAGAGTATGAATAGTATTCTGCCTCTAAGAATGCTTTAAATTCATCTAATGAGAAGCAATTTCTCCCTTTTGCTGGTAATTTATTGTAAAGGGTTGGGGCTTGCACTGTGAAGGATCTCCTTATTCTTTCAATTTTTGTCTTGGGGATTTTCAATGTTTTACCATTTGCCAAGTTTCTTAAATTGAGACCCCTGCGATCTGTATGACCTACACAAGGAATTGTTAATCCCTTTTAAAAACAGAAGAGAGGCCCATATAATTGAACTGGTGTATAAACTCTCCAAAATTATGATTATATTAGAAATAAACCAAGAACCTTAAGATCTTATGGGGGGGGGGGGACAAAATTACTGGTACCAACACCCCATACAGACAAAATAAAAAGATCAATATTATATAGTGCACCCTTTCTATGGAACGAAGCAAGAAATACATTTCATAAGAAAGAATTTGCATATGTTGACGATCTGATGATTATGATTATATTAGAAATAAACCAAGAACCTTAAGATCTTATGGGGGGGGGGGACAAAATTACTGGTACCAACACACCATACAGACAAAATAAAAAGATCAATATTATATAGTGCACCCTTTCTATGGAACGAAGCAAGAAATACATTTTATAAGAAAGAATTTGCATATGTTGACGATCTGATGATTATGATTATATTAGAAATAAAACAAGAACCTTAAGATCTTATGGGGGGGGGACAAAATTACTGGTACCAACACCCCATACAGACAAAATAAAAAGATCAATATTATATCGTGCACCCTTTCTATGGAACGAAGCAAGAAATACATTTTATAAGAAAGAATTTGCATATGTTGACGATCTGTATAATTTGTCATACACGACTAAGGTGGTGCCAGTAGTGGTATACAACGAAGGTGATGGTTACAACGAATTTTGATACGATATGAATAGAAAGGTTCTATGATGACTTTGAAAATTTTACCCTTGAGAGCTGAAAATTGTCAGCCATCTTGGAGTCAAATCATCAAACTGGTATCAGATATGAATTCCTCACCCCCCAAAACCCTAATAACCATATACTGGACTGCCTGGTAGGCCAAACCATTGAAATATTAATTGCCATAATGGTTGATGGTGGCCATTTTGGATGTTGGGCTCTCACAGAGTTTCCCCGCACTTTTGTGAGGGTCGCCCCCCCCCCCCTGGTCGCCCCCACTCAATTTTCTATTTGCCCTTCATAGATGTCAAATCCACTGAGAAACCAACCTTCCCTCAACGGTCACAGAAGTGCTCCAGATGACTCAACTACACACTCACCCATTGCATAATAATACCACCACTGCTAGCTAAGGTGGTGCCAGTGGTGGTATACAACGAAGGTGGTGGTTACAACGAATTTTGATATGATATGAATAATTGAAATGGGCTACTTTTACTAAACACATTTAACTGCCCATTGGAATTAAAAAAGAAATTGTACAGCAGAATAACTGCCTTGACAGTGTGAATATAGTGGTGTTATTTTAGGAATGTACTACTATATTGCTTAGAAATCGAAAATTTTGTGTTTAATGTAGCAGCTCTTATAGGTAAATTAATAAACGATTATAAAATCTGATCACTTTCTTTTCTTCAACTTAAGCTTAGAATAAAATGGTTACAATGTAATGCTTATGAAATCTTTTTTAAAAAATCAATTCAAATCAAATCTATGCAAAAGAGGGTTATCTTATCAGAAGATGATTCAGAAGATGTAGTGACGACTTTACTGAAGTCCCCCTGGAGCAGACCTGTGCCTGGATAATTCTAACAAATAACTCTCAGGTCGCAGGCCATAATTATGGTAACATACATACCACTATACTCCAGGGGGCATCCAGAGAGACACACCAACCCCTTGCACTATGGTACATGTGATTGCGGGGCCGCTACGGTGTGCTCCCTTTCAGCCAGGTTTTTTCCCAAGCCACGGTCGACTCGGAAATCTACGAAGTAAGCGTTAACATTGTCGGAATTGTCACCTCGGTGAGTGTGACAATACCCACTTCCAGCTAGGTGTACCCATGTTTGGAAGAGTGTGGTGCACTCCTCCTTCCAGGCATAGCCTGGTGTAGGGATTGAGTGGTCGCAGGTGGGTTGACAGGCGGTATGGAGACCGATGGTGCTGTAAAGTTAAAGGGCATCAGCAGATTGTTAAATACTCTCACTTCTTGGCTGGGATCCAAGTGGGGTGGAGCATTGCCGGCATTTGATTGATCCGCATATGGGTCAGATTTTCAGAAAATGTACAATTGGCAGCTCTACACATTGAGTCAACTCTCCTAAAATAGGCTGCAATGTGGTCAATACTAGGTAAATTCGAGTATATTCGGCATTGCATTAATCATAACAATCGGTTTGGTTAGGTTGAACTGTATTTTGAACCTTATTTTTGTCTGAAATTTGGGTTATTTCAGAGAATTTGTGAAAGTAAATTGTACATTTTCTGAAAATCTGACCCATATACACGTGGTTAGGCCAGAAAAAATAATAGGTGTGTTTCCGATTTAACCCCTCTCCCACTTCCCACTACCTAGAAAAACCTTCCCCTAAGATTTCATTTCAAACCACTGTTTATGTTATTTCAAAAACATAAACCAGGATTTGAAATGAAATCCTAAGATTCATCAGGAGACCCAAATATTGGGACAATCGGGGGCCAAATCGGCCATGTGTGCGTCGGCCTTTAAAAAAACAATTGACCATGCCTGATTTTTTTTTTGATTTTGCTAATAAACGCAGGAAAACAGGTAGTGCTTACCAGGAAGTCAAAAAGCACATTTCCATATACTGTTTAAAACAACTATTGCCTATAAATATAAAGATAAGTTACCACCCCTCCCCTACCTAGTTTTCAGCCAGATAAATCAGAAACACACCTATTTTTCTTTTTGGCCTTAGGATTAATTGAACCCCCTCCCACCTCCCACTTAGCGACAGCAAATATAGACATGCATTGCACCATAGCTGTGCAACCTCGAATCTACAGTTGGTCCAAATATAGGAACGGAGAAAAATCAGGAACGATCTTTAAAAAGTCTCTCTCATTATATACTAATTAAAGCTCATTTTTAGTTTTATTCTCATTTATAAGGCCACAAAAGAATTTATACCAATATTGAAAACAAATGTTATTGTGTATAACCATCGTTTTTATGCCTCGTTTTGCACAGATATAAATTTTATATTTATTTGTACAACGTTTTTTTTACAACAAATTCATTCACAATTGCTCTTAATTAACCTCCACTACTTTTCTTGTAGTTTATATTTGTTTATTGAGGAAAAGCATTACGTCGAAAATGATGATTTTCTCAGCTCATTCTGGTTAGTAAATCATAGACATTAACCTAGACATTATTACTGATACAAAGACACTATTCTAAGCATCGAGAAATAGGTGACCCGCTCTGCAAAAACGGGTCTTATATACCCCCTAAATAAGACATCTTTTTGCAGAGCAGGTCACAAATTTATTTTTTATTGTCAATTTATTTTATTTATTTATTAGTATGATATTCGTGGTACATGAACAAACGAAGAGAATATGTTGTCTCTGGTTAGCCTGATATATATAGAGAGAGAGGTAATAACATGCAATATACGCAAATAGAAAAATGAATACAAAATGATGCCAAATCGAATATGAGTATACATATTTGTGATGCGTTAGATGATGATGAGACATAAGTCGCAAAATTGATATTTTTTCAAAGTAGTGTTTTATTCGCAAGATCTCTTCGTAGGAATGTTCTCATGTTTGGGGTATCTAGCGCTTTAAGTCATATGAATGTATGTAACACTTCTCAAGACAGTGTATTAGATACATGCATGTATTTCTAAGGGCATCTTATACGTGAAATTAAATTTATGCTAATTAGTATTCAAAATGGCGGACTAATTATGTAAATAGAGTTATAAGGTATCAAAAATCGGAATCCTCGCATAAAAAAACCCTAAAACCCAAATTTTAAGTGGATATACTTAAAATTGTGGAAAATATGGCCAATTAATAAAGGACAATCAGGTGCAAAATAATAATTACAGTAATTAAGAAAGGTGACATTAATTACCCATTGTTTTTATGAAGTAACCATAAAAAATTTGGTTGTTTTTGGAACCTTACTTTTAATGATTACATAACAACCAATGCATGGATTTTCATGAAACAAAAAAGCAGTATTCTTCTCCTCACGAGATCTAGACATCTGTAATGATTAGAATATGATTAAATAATGAACTATTTTTGATGTGGTAATGCCACTTATAGAGTATATTTGGCTACTGTACTAGTAATTGTCCACCCCAATATACTGCAAACTTTTTTTCAAAAATAGAAATATCAAACTTAAAATATAGAAAGACTTATTAGCTGCCCGATGTTTACCATCATTAGAATCTGCTTGAGGCTGAGGTCATTTTTTCAAATATAATGGTATCTAAAAAACCATTTCGTTACTCTCGTTGCTGTAACCAGAGAACTAGTTCTCTGCTGTAACAAATCACATATATATTATTTAGAGGAAAACATGCTCAACGCAGTCAAAGCGGAATACTCTTCGCTGTATGTCCACTAACTGCCCACACCTAGAAGTAGAGGTGTGATAACAGCATGTACACATGTATTAATCCTATGGCACATTCCTTGTGGACGCCACTACACGAGTATAACATGTTCTATAGCTTGCAATAAATAGCGTACTGCCGCAGCTACATTAATATTTAAGTCGGATTGTATTGTCGAGGAGTTTTTCTGCACACATGACCACTCTGGTTTGGGTTTGCTTAAGGTATTATGATGTGTTTCAGGAAAATGAGTAATTAGTCGCAAAATTGATATTTTTCAAAGTATTTTATTCACAAAATATCCATGTAGGGATGTTCTCATGTTTTGGTTATCTAATGCTCGGAGTCGTATGAATACATGTACCAAATTTCAAGCCCGTGTATTAGATATATCCATATATTTCTAAGCTCATTGAACACAGTACCTCCGGCTTTCTTGTCAGGGGAGCGACCTGCACCTTAATAATCTGAGCTAAACCGTTGTGCAAAAATAAAAAAAGATTAATCTGAGCGACCTCGCAGCCCCCTTCACTCCCACCCTACATGGTCTCCCGAATCCAAATGATGCTAGGTTAAAGAGATTTTGTTGGAATTGATTCTGAATAATATTTTATTTATTCCCTCATTAATAAAGTTACATTTTTCTGTTTTATGTTTGAAAGGGGATCGAACTTCTGCGTACAGTGCAGGTTTTCCAGGTCCTCATGTTGCACAGTTCATTCATATATTCATCTGTTGGACATTCTTAAATAGTTCTTTAATAATAACGTTCTTTTAAATATCTGATGCACAACTTTTGGTCATATCTACGTCTAGGTAACAAAGTGGATATATGGTGGAAGTTACTTAATTTCTATATGATCTTGAGGTTGGTGTAAAATTCAGTGAATTATGGACCCTGGAGAGGCTAGATTGTGTGCCTCTGAATTGAAATTGTCCATAAGAAACACTCAAAAGATATAGCATGGGAGCGATTGGGATAAAGTGCATTGAGTCTGCAGTGTTGGGGTCGGCGAAGGAGCACTCACCTCGGCGGACATCATACTTTGAGTGACCTACTTATGCCGGGAGTCACTAGTGTTGCGCGTAAACAATAGCGCGTGTGGCAATGAAGAAGGAGTTCTTTGGGGACGAAGCTGAAATTGAATTTGGTTGAGTTAGATGTTAGAATACTACATGGTTTGATCTCCGATTTCCGAAAGGCCTGTTGCGAAGCTTATTGCGAGGCTCATTGTGGTTATAGTTTGGCGCCAGCTTTCAGGAATTCTATAATCTTAAGGTCTCTATCAATAGTTTATTCATTTTGTTGGTCTTTTGTTTCTTTTAAACGGTTTTATTTCCCCACAATTTCACATTTGTGACACTTTTCAAGCAGACAAAGTAAAGTTATTTAAAAACGTTACATCGAAATAAATTACCCGGTTTTAATTTTTAATTAATATAATTGGGGATTAAATCATACATCTAAGCAAAGAAATAATTTGAAGGTTTCATGATTAAAATTTGAAGGTTTATTATTACCCAGTATTAATCTCTCCTGTCATTCAGTTACATTGAGTTAGGCTGCATCTGGCTTCTGTAGGTCTTACAGCCAGGGCCCTGACAACACGTCGATATATAAACATCATTACAAAAAGAAACTACTATAATGCCAAGTTCGATTGCTTCTCTTGTTTGCCATGTATAGAACAAGCATGAGCCTATACCAGGGCCTGCCCACGCCTACCGACTCTATACTCTGCACCAGCGACATAATAAACTCAGTATTCATTTTGCAATAGGGGATTTGCATAGCCGCCATTTTGAATCTTGATTTGCATGGAATTATGGGACAATTGGTACGGTCTAACATGTTTAGAAAACATGCCATGTTCAGCATGGAATATTTAACAGTGCTTTAATGTCAATACCCATGTGTTATACATGTTTCCATAACACAAGTCCCCATCTTTCCCATCATGTATTTGGTTTCCAAAGATCATTTATACGAGCTATGATATGGGGAAAAACATTCTTGCGATTTTTGATAAAAATGTTGCTACATATTTGAATGTCAGATTTCATCCCATGATACACTGTAAAAGACATGCGCAGTGGCATATACAAATCCCCGATTCTTGGGGTTACTTCTCATTCCCAAGCTGTCCCTTCTCCTACTCCCCCCCCCCCCCCCCCCGCCCCAAGATTCCTGCGCGTCTATTTAGATCTCTCCCATCATCGACCCCAATTTATAATACTCTTATATCATACATGTTTCTTTCCTATAGCATAGATAAATCCGATCATTGACGAATTTTATAGATTTGAAACCCTTTAACAAATTCAAGCTATGGTATGATAAGATAAAACTAAAAGAGTGGTGGATATGGGATAGGGTATTCACAAAACATGAGTGTGTTGTTTTTCACCAATATTTCACTGTCAAGTGGTGACAACTCTGCATGAAAGGCCAATGCAATTGTTTTGTAAATGCATGATCGTATATTCACCTCAAGTCTAGTTGGAATGTTATGCCTTGGCATATATTTAAGCCCTACTTGATTATTATTTACCATATATTTACGTTTCACAACCTACTGACTCCCTGAGATTACAAAACAGAAAAAGCTTTGCTATTAAACCCCATTCAGGCTGCGTATTGCCTTAAAGCATTCCCACGTGTTTGGCCGCATATTGCCTTAAAGCATTCCCATCCGTAGGACTCGTAGTGCATAAAGCACTCCCATCCATAGGATGCATAGTGCTATAAAGCACTCTGTGGGAAAGGACGCGTAATGCCAAAAAGCATCATAATGTTATTTAGCGTGGCGACGTAACGGTCCATCCTTAAGTGACATGACGTTACTAGAATTGCGTCATCCAGAGAAAAGTGGATGCGGTGAAGCGTCATCCTCATGTGATATGTATATTTCACTTAGGACATCATTAATTGAATGTTCTTTTTCCCGCAGCGCTGTCCTGAATGGGTTAAGAGGTTCACTGAATGGCTTAATCAGATTTAGTTAGCCAGTCAGAAGAGTGCCATATATCTGGCCATGTTTGAAAAGGAGCCTGCACTATAATTAGAGTGAAATCTACAAATCTGGCTTGAGCTAATCTGGCCCTGGTTTTCTCAGAAATCTTCTTACAAATGACCAGTTTTGGACACTTAATATCTCCAAAAGTATTAACAGAAAAACTACAGGAGTTACAACAGCATGCAAATTGGAGAGCTATTATAGATGACAGGTGGGGAAATAAATAATCAGTGTCAGCTTTCTCTGGCAAAGGAAGAAGAGCCAGACTATCATCTGACTGAAATAAAAAGTGATAATACTATTTACCAAAGTTTATTTTTTAAAAGTAATTGTACAAACGTATGCCTCATCTGGCGAATAATAATTTTTTAAACACAAAGTTCAGTCACCTTCATATCAAACACATACAAAGTTAAGTCCAACAGCTCTATCAATACGCACACTATTCGTTTGATGATTTGGTCACATTTTGCAGCTGAGAATGAGTGTGTAAATGACTCTGGAGATTTATAAAACTCCTTGTACAGATGTGGCAATGGTGGTTGACTTTACGGTAATGAGTTTTCTCATGAATCAAAAGTGTCCTACTAGACTTGTACTCTTTACCACAATAGTCACACACAAGTCCATGGTGTACACCAATATGGCGTGCAAGCAATCCTTTTGTGAGGAAGGACAAATTACACTTGTTACATTTAGCATCAGTGGACTCAGAATGCTTTGACATATGTAGCCTGTAAGAAATCATCGTTTGAAAAGCTTTACAGCAGAACTTACATACAGATTTAGTAACCACACTTGGCTTAATGTCAGGTTCAAGTTCTTGCTCATCACAAATGCATGCTTTATTTTCAATAAGATGGCTTCTAAGTTCTGCTTTGGAGATGAAGGACAAATGACATGTGCTACATTTGACATTTGTAGACTCAGAATGGTTCAACATATGCAGCTTATACCAAATTTTTGTTTGGAAAGATTTGTGGCAGAACTCACATGTGAATTTGCTAACTTCTTTGAGGATTTTTCCTCTTTTCCTAAGCAAGGGCTTGGCGTTAGCTTTTCGTCCTTGTATACCACAATCTTTAAGTTCCCCAAGATGATGTCTGAGTGCTGCTATTGAGAAGAATGTCAAGCTACACTTGCTACATTTTACATTTTCAGAACACTCTTCATTTTTAGACATTTGCTCCCCATTTCTATTATGTTCCAACTGAAAATGAGTGCGTAAATGACTCTTCAGACTTCTAAAACTCTGTTTACAGATGTGGCAATGGTGGTTGACTTTACAGTTATGAAGTTTCTGGTGAATCAAAAGTGTCCTACTAGACTTGTACTCTTTACCACAATAGTCACACACATGTTTCATGTTGGCTGAGCTTTTACAGTAGTATTTCTCATGCAATTTTAGATAGGGCTGTCTGTAAGATTTACCACATGAAGTACATGGGTAGCACTGGATGTGATGTGTTTTCTTATGTCTAGACAGGAGGAAATAAGAAAGAAATTTCTGGTTACAATCTGGACAAGTCAGTGGTTTAGCAACCACTGAGAAGTGGGTTTTCCTATGTGTTGAGAGATCACCTGTATCAATAAATGGCAGATCGCAAATATCACAATTGTGTTTAAGTCCTTGGTGTACCCCAATATGGCGGGTAAGTGCTCCTTTTGTGAGGAAGGACAAATTACACTTATTACATTTAACATCATTGGACTCAGAATGCTTTGACACATGTAGCCTGTAACAAATATTTGTTCGAAAAGCTTTACAGCAAAACTTGCATATAAATTTGGTAACCACATCTGGAGTTTTCTCTCCTTTTTTACACACTGGTTCAGGTTTGAATTCTTGTTTATCACAAATACATGCTTTATTTTGAATAAGATGGCTTCTAAGTTCTGCTTTAGAGATGAAGGACAAATGACATGTGCTACATTGGACGTTTGTAGACTCAGAATGGTTCAACATATGCAGCTTATACCAACGATTGTTTTTAAAAGATTTGTGGCAGAACTCACATGTGAATAATTTCTTTTTGGTATCTTCTTTAGGGATTTTTCCTCTTTTTTTAAGCAAAGGCTTTGTGTTAGCTTTGTGTCCTTGTACATTACAAGCTTTACAGTCCCCAAGATGGCGTCTAAGAGCTGTTATTGAGAGGAAGGTCAAGCTGCACTTGCCACATTTGACATTTCTATAATGCTCTTCATTTTTGGATTCTTTCTCCCCCTTTTTATAATGTTCCAACAGATGGTTTTCCAAAGCACGAACATCAAAAAAGTTCCAGCCACACACATGACACTGTGGGGATTTTCTGGCACTAACATGGACTACCACTGTCATATAAGATGAATCTCCATCACTGGGCTCTTTGCTAGCATCCCTAGTCACATCAACACAATCAAGTTCAAGTTCTGGATCAGCACTAATATAACTACCTTTTTCATACGTCTCAGAATCAAGAATAGCACCACGTAGTTTTTCAGAGCCTGCAACTTGAGCAATTTGTTGAGTTTCAGAGCTTGTAAGTTTGGCAATTTGTTGAGTTTCAAATCCTGCAACTTGAGCATTTTGTAAGCGTGGTTCAGACTCTACAAATTTATCACCTTGTAAACTTTCTAAGTATCCTACTTTTACACCTGATATACTTTCAGAGCATCCTATTTTAACACCTTGCACACTATCATTGCATCCTAATCCAGGTAACACAACAGGTTTAGTTTTAGAAGCTGGGATACATGATGATAATCTAACCATTGGTGGAGCTATCTTGGTAGAGGATGGTTTTACTGTATGTATGAACTGTTTTGTACTTGAGACGTGATCAGGATGTGAGGGTACTATTATGGGTGTTGTCATGGAAACTTGATTGGTTTGAGATACTGTTACTTGGGGTATTTTCATGGAGACTAAATTTTGTTGATTTAAAGTTTCCATAGAGGCTGATCGAGTCACTGGGGTTGATGATGGCACCAAAATGTTTGGTTGTACCTTGGTAAATATATATTGATCTGGTGCTACAGCCAACAACATTGGCTTGCTAACAAGGTGTGGTTGTGATGGTTCAATCAGTGGTGTTGTCCTGGTAACAGAGTGTGGTTGTGTTGCTACAATTGGCGGTATTGTCTTGGTAACACAGTTTGGTTGTGATGCTACAATCAGTGGCTCTGTCTTGGGAACACAGTTAGGTTGTGAAGGTACAGCCGGTGATGTTGTCTTGGATATACAGTCTTGTTGTGAGGGCTCAATTGCAGTCTTCAGTTCTTCTTTCACTTTCAGATCCTCTCCATCGCCGAGTACACATGGGAGTAGAAAGTCAATATCAGAGTCACCTTCATCTTTTGTTTTCATATCTGTAAAAGGAAACACAATACATGCTGACAAACCATAGTAAACAGCAACAGTTCACAGTAAAGCATTAAAGTAAATCGGTATATTTTCAATGTCCCAATTTATTTTTAATAATATTTAAGCCTATGTGTATCTTATATTTATATGTGTGTCGATTGTTTACTTATTTACTGGTCGATCTTATGAACGGTAGTAGGGAGGGGGTCTGACCCCTGGGCGGAGAGAGCTGATGCAATGTCTCTGGATGATGAAATCCCCCGGCGACATTGCATGTGAGCTACTCCGCCATTAACCTGGAGGCTGATGCAAGGGCCAGCGCATGCTCAACAGCCCTGGTGGCTGACGAAATGCCCACTGACCATTGCAGTACGCCCGGGAAAGATGATGAAATGCATCCCAGGTCTGGTGCAATACCTAGAATATATAAGGGCCCCCAGTCACTGTATAGGCAGACTTCTCCTGGAGAGCTGTACTACCGTATGCTGTATGATGATGAACTGACTGGAAGCCCTGCCACCTTGAACACTGACCATGCTATAACTTGCTATACATGAACACTGTGTTATATTGAAGCCTAATAAAAGAAGCCATTCTGTACTCCACGCCTTACCTTATACCTACTGAAACTACAAGCCAAGCACTATATCCCTATTGAGACGTCTAACCAATCGAAGCTACCCCTATTTATAAGTACATCGCGAGAGATCCGAGTAATTAGAGTAACTCCGTAATCCATTAGTAATAATCCCTAATTGTAGTGTCTACGCTCTACAGACACTAACATTTGGTGAAAGAACCCGGGCCTGGAGATTTGATATGGACATATTCCGTTTCATAATGCCGAATGGCGGACGATGAAAAGGCGAGACCTAAATCAAGAGCAAGTTTCAGATTAAATTGTGTGACTAGAGGAGGTTTCAAGGACACCGACGCGGGCATTCCAGAAATAGCTCCGCAGCTGAGCAAGAAGGCAGAGAAAGAACAACAAGTCGACGATACAAAATTACTGGTCGCAGAGAAAATAACAGAAAAACTACACGATAAAGCCGATATAATTCACGGGGAATTTGAACATTTGACTCGAGCAGGGCACGAATCGGAAGAAGAATTAGAAGACATAGACGACCAGAGCAGCATAGACAGCCAAGATACATTAGTGGCCAAGGAAGAAACCCTCATCCTGGCAGAAGAAGATACCCACCAAGGGGTTTGGGCAGTCACGCCACGAAAAAATCAGGAGAAGCAGGAAACAGAGCCACCAGAAATAGACCAAGTTGCCAGGCAGTTACAGAAAGAATTGGGTGCCGAATTGCGAAAACTCAGAGACGCAGAGCTAAACCAGCCGTTAAATAAGCAACAACAAGAACAGCTCCAGCAAGAGCAAGAACAGGAAGAAAGAGAGCTGGAACAACAACGGCAGGAAGAATTACAGCGCGAACAGCAGAGAGAGAGAAACAGACAGTTGGCCGAGGAAGAACAGGAAGACAGACAGCGAATAGCTCAGGAAGAAGAAGATATAATAGAAAGACAGAGACAAGCAGAAGCCGACAGAATACAGGCAGAAGAAGAGGAACACGAGCAAAGACTACAGCGAGCCCGGGAGAACGCTGAAGCACACGGCCGACAACAAACACAGGGAATAAACGGCGTGCCCCAACATCAGAACGGGCATCCAGCGCCCATAGTAGAGGATCAGAACGCCGATCCTGCACTCAACGGGCCACCGCCACGGGAAAACGGACAACATATACCCGAGATCGTAATTCAAGTAGAAGGACAAGAAGAACAAGAAGAACAAGCAGAGGAAGAAGGAATGGCGTTGTTCGAGAATCGAGTCCAGACCCTACTAGCACCCCCAAAGTTTTCAAATAATGATGGAGAAGATCCAAGAACCTTCATGGAAGATTGCACAGCCATAGCACAACGATTGTACCCAGATGATTTGAACCAGTTCTGCAGACAGTTTGCAACGTATTTAGGCGGTTCGGCTAGACACTGGTTGAGATTACTGGAAACTCCGGACCCATACAACAACTGGGTAAACCTGAAGAAAGCTTTTCTGGACAGATATGAACACATGTCCGATATGGACAGAAAGGCGCTAAAGCAGGTGAATATGGTCGAAGGGGAAAAACTGGCAGATTTCTTCAAAGATTTCCAGACCAGAATGGTGAAGGCGGAAGTGAATGATGCAGCCAACATAAAAGAACATTTCTTAGCGTCCCTTCTTCCAAGATACAGAACGATGTTGCTAACTAAGCAAGCACTCACCGTGACTAAAATGATGGAACATCTACTTCAGAGAGAAAAGGGCGAGCCGACACATCAAATGACAGCAGACGATTTAAAGAAGGTGCAGAAGGCTATGGAGAAATCCATGGAGAAATCCATGGAAAAATCAATGGAAAAGAGCATGGAAAAGAACATAGCACGATTAGAGGCCACGTTCAAAAGCCAAGCAACAGCCATAGCAGCAGTACCAAACCAAAATCAGGGCCGAAATGATCAGAATCAGGGCCAGCGGTGGCACCAGAACGAATACCAATGGCCACAGCAGAACAACAATCCGAATCAATGGAATCAGCAGCCCTGGAGCAACCAACAAGGGAACCAGCAACAGTGGCGGCAGCAAGACCAACAGCAATGGCAGGGTAATGGAGGAAATCAACCGTCGTCGACAGGGGGAAGAGGCTACAACAATAGGCGAGGAGGCAGAGGCAGAGGCCACCACAGCAATCAGGCACCGTGGAAAGGCGAGAGACAGCAGAACGACGATGGATTCCCGAAGTTCAAACCCAGAGTTAAGTGTTTTAATTGTCAAAATTTTGGTCACTATCAGACAGAATGTCGGGCTCAGAGACAGGGGAGAAACGGGACCCAAGGGAGTCAGATTATGCCTAGTCAAAAGAAACAAGTAGGTGCAGTCGACTATACAGGGAATGGGGGAATGATAACTGGTAATTCAGAGGGACCTTTCTTTGCATCGGATAACCCAAACTAATGTCTCTCCCTTCATTGGGGCACATTGGGGGGAGAGACGACGCACAGGGGCCGCAGGGAAGGAATATAAACTCAAGAGGAAAAAAGGAAAAGTTAGATAATAGAGGTATAACGATCAGGGGACAGCCCCATTTGCTAACAGATGTCTGCTATGTAAATAACTCGTGGGATTACTTTGCAATACCGATAGATAGGGAACAGCACTGTGTCGATGCATATATGTATGGAACAAGAGTAATGACCTTGGTTGACACAGGAGCGTCTATATCTGTTATGAGTAAGAAAATGTA
The DNA here is from genome assembly GCA_942159475.1 of Sthenelais limicola. Lineage (NCBI taxonomy): Eukaryota > Metazoa > Annelida > Polychaeta > Phyllodocida > Sigalionidae > Sthenelais > Sthenelais limicola. Next base: position 93,284,671 of record OW804100.1, read on the forward strand.
CATGAGTCTAAATGCCAGAACACCCAGAATGACGGACATGCCTGTAAAGAAATGCGTTTTGGCAGATGGGAGGTTAATACAGGGCTACGGTCCATGTTCTATGAAGCTTGATCTGGCCCAGAAAAGATATCATATTAAGGTAACAGTTTGGCCGGAATTATTTTTCGGTCTAGATTTAATAATGGGTCGAGATTTTCTCATGGAGCATGAACTTCAAATAAGCTATGAAGGATGCGCAACTGAGAAAGATCAAGTTGCTGCAGTTTGTACAAAAGAAGACATAACTTTACCACCTATGACTGAGGTAATTATGGGAGTGGAAATTAAAAGTGGGAATGTATTTCCAAATGGGCGCGAGGTTTGGTTTGACCCTAAGAGTGACGCATTAGAAGAGGGTTTAATAACAGCTAGGTGCGTGGCAAGGGTCAAGGCCAACAACATACCAGTACGGATAATGAATTACTCTCCCATCCCCATGGACATCCAGGCACGCACCCAAATAGGGTGGGTAAGCCAGGACGGGTTCGTGGAGGTGGATCCTAAGGTATGCGCGTCAGGGAACATTCCTGAGAAAGACAACACAAATGAAAATTTTACTCCTGAATTAGATCTAAAAGCCTCTAAGGTATCCCAAGAACAAAAGGAGGAATTGAATGACCTATGTACACGATACTGTGATGTTTTTGTAGGGGAGGATGGCATGTTGGGGTCTACCAATATTTTAGAACACAAAATTAAATTAAAATCTGAATACGATGTGGTACACAAGCTGCCATATCGCCAGTCTCCGATTATGAGAGAAATGATTGACAAGTTGGTAGAGGAACAACTTCACCAGGGGGTGATAGAAGAATCCTATGGCGGAGCCTGGGCCTCTCCATGTTTCATCGTGGCAAAAGGGAATGCAAGGCCTGGGGATTATCGCCATTGGAGGCTTGTCTGTGATTTCAGAGGGTTAAATGAAGCCACGGAACCACAATTTTTAAATATTCCCCGATAGATGATGTTTTAGATTGTATAGGCCAGCATGCTCCTGTGATATTCTCCTGTTTAGATCTCCAATCAGGATTTTTTCAGGTTGATATATGTGAGGAGGACCGCGACAAGACCGCGTTTATAACCTCCTCAGGTACAAAATATCGATATACTAAGTTACCCATGGGTATGACGAACAGCCCGAGAACTTTTCAGTTGTTAATGGATATGGTATTAGCGGGACTAAAATATAAAACTTGTCTGGTGTACCTCGACGATATATGTGTATTTAGTTCCAGTTTTGAACAACATCTTAGTGACTTGGAAGAGGTATTCTTGCGATTAAGACAAGCTAACCTAAAACTTAAACCTTCAAAATGCGTTATGTGTAGAGAAAAGATCAAATTCCTAGGGCACACGATATCCGCAGAAGGAATAGCACCGCATGAAGATAACGTAGCCCCACTCAGAAACATAGCAGTTCCCAATAAACGGTTAGATATTCAGCGATTCTTAGGAATTGTGGGATATTATAGAAAGTTTATCAAAGATTATGCAGTAAGATCAAAACCGTTAACCATGCTACTCAAAAAAGAGCAACCATGGATATGGGACGAACCGCAGAGTTTAGCCTTTGAAGATCTAAAGACAGCGCTGATAGAGGGGGAAATAATTTTAGCTTTCCCAGATTTTGAAAAGGAATTCATTTTAGAATGTGACACGAGTTCCGTGGGTTTGGGAGCAACCTTATCTCAAATGGATAAAGAAGGTAGAAAAAGACCAGTAGCCTTCGCAGCTAAAACCCTTTCAGAGACAGAGTCTAGATGGAGCACAACGGAACAGGAATTACTAGCAGTGGTTTGGTCGGTTAAGAATTTTCGGGTATATTTAGAGGGAAGAAAATTTATATTATATACCGACCATTCAGCGTTGTGTTCTCTTCTGAAAAATGACAAACCTAAGGGCAAGTTTGCTCGGTGGATAATGTTACTAAGAGGTTTTGATTTCACAGTTCGCCATATTAGAGGCGAGCAGAATCAAGTACCAGACTCGCTATCACGCATCAAATATAAATCTAACCCGGACCCTACCCCTTTGTCAGATCTATTACCAGTCCATGCAATCACGCAATACCCTAAGCAAAAAGAGAAGAAGAAATATGAGAGATCTACTCAAAAGAAACCAGTACAGGTTGATGTATCGGAATTCGAGACCTTGGCAACAGATATGTCGACTATTAGCAATGGCCAAGAAGAAGACCCTTTTACAGGTCCAATCATAGAATACTTACGTAGCGGCACACTGCCTACTAACGAAGAACAGGCTCGATCTATCTTGAGATTCGAACCAGATTATTTTTTGCACCAAAATTTGTTATTTAGATATCCCACGACGTCTAGACATGGTGTACAAAATTCAGCACAACTAGTAGTGCCAAAGCAAATAGTGCCACAGCTTTTATCACTATACCACAAGTCAGAAATTATGGCCCATATAGGACCGAGTAAGTTAATACCGATACTAAGAAGAAAATACTTCTGGAAGTCATTGTATAAAGACGTGAGAGAGTTTTGTGACTCTTGCGAGATGTGTTGCCAGAAGAGAAGAATGACTAGACCGATTAGGGCTCCGATGGTCATGAGAGAACTGGCGACTCACCCATGGGAGACTGTAAACATGGATGCGCTAGAAAATCTGCCAGCTAGTAAGTCAGGAATGAACCATATAATAAATATTTGTGATTATTATAGCCGATTTGTCATATCAATACCAGTTCCTGACCTTACAGCAGATACTTTGATAAAGAACTTTTTCAACCATGTAATATTAAGATTTGGGGCGGTAAAACGGATAATATCGGATAACGGTTCCCTTTTCATAAGCAAAGCTTTCTCAGATTTCTGTCAAAGAGCGAGAATTAAGCACTCCTTCATCACTTCGCTGAACCCGAAAGCTTCAGGTTTAGTGGAAAGATGTAATAAAAACGTGCTAGATAAATTAAGATTCCTAGTTTCAGACTCGCAGGATGACTGGGATGAATGTTTGCCTCTGATAAATTACATTATTAATATATCCCCGTCACAGGCAAACGGATGTAGCCCTTTTCTCCTATTATTCGGGAGAGAAGTGTTGTTACCAATGGAAACAAAATTAGTTGACCCATTGGAAGACCCCAAATCGAGAAGGGAAGTATTCACTGAAATATTACAAACTCAAGAAAAGGCAGAAGGAGTAGCAAAGAAAATCCTAGAAGCAAACCAGGAGCGTACCAAGAAAATATATGATAAAAAAGCGTTCTGCCCAGATTTACAGATTGGGGACGTGGTGTATTTATATTGGCCCAGAGTTCCCAAGCAGAAGCTAAAGTTGCATAGTATTTATCAGGGTCCATACTTAATAGTCAGGTTTATTACCGAGAAGACAGTTATCCTTAAACGAATAAATGACGGGAAAATTTTGACCAAGCCAGTAACAGTGGATAGGCTCAAAACAGGGAAAGTAAGAAACCAAAATATGGGGAAATGGAATCCTTTAGTAGGGCCATTTTCAGATCCGGAGCTTTTGGAGGAGAAAGATTTCCCAACCCCACCCGTGCAACCCCCTCCCGAAGAAATTCCGGAGGACGAGGAGGCGGAAGCAGGGGATGAGCTCTCCGAACTCCCAAATAAGGAGGAGGACGCGAGGAACTCGAAGATTCCTACAGCCACCAAGGTCAAAGATAATGGCGACCCAAAGTATTATGAGATCTCCGATATTTTAGACATTATAAAAGTGAAAGATCATGGTTTAAGATTCAGAATTAAATTCAAGGATAAGTCAGTACAGTGGGTTGAAGACGACTGTCTCAATGAAGCGGCAAAAGAAAAATACCTTGATTGAACTTTGGAGGCTAGAACTGTCCTGAGGTTGCTTAGAAATATGTGATCTCTTAAGAAAAGAACTATAAGTTGCAAATCAGTAATTTGGAGAAAAAGGAATAAGAAATAAATGAACAGAAGAACTTAGCAGGAATCAAAAGAAGGAAAATAACCAGCATAAGGTTTACGAAGGAAAAAGTGACATGAAATGCAGGGAGTGACTCAGTTTGAACGAATAAAAGTAAGAAAAAGGGAAATACAGGTTTATGAGAAGTAGAAAAAGATATATGTCCGGATTAGAATGAAGAATTGTACTATGTTTTAGAATTGCAAATATAAAAGGAGCATACGGCGCCCAGCAGGTTGTTGGGAAAAAATAGGTACACCTAACCCGGGGTGGGTAGCAACGACTTCCTGGAAGGTAATAAGGTAGCACACCGGATAACAAACGCCGAGGCGTCAGGGGGTGCAGAGGTTAAGTTGTTGCACGCGCTAACCTTTCTGGAATTCATCACCAAACGTTACCAATATCAAGGGGACATTGGGGAATGAGGAATGTTTGGTAAGGAAAGCGCTAGGTGCGAACAACAAATAAAATCTGGTGTTTTGATTGCTTCAGAAATACCCTCCAGTGAATATGTCATGGAGTCTGAAGAATGTTGGTGTATAAACACGCCTAGCAGAGTCGACATTTCAGATAGATATATTAAGAATTCTCCGTTAACGTCAACAACGGCTGATCACCAAAGGGGGCGGGAGAAAATTTTTACTCAATTGTCACTAGGACAATTTATTCAGAAGCTCCATTTTTCTAGAATTAAGATATACTTATTTTTAGGGAATGAGAGATATTTTAGGAGTTAGATGAACAAAAGTTGTAGTAAGCGCTGTTTAGGACAGCGAGGTTACAATATTTTGAATGACGAAGTTATAAATGAAGAGAAGGAATGTACACATGATTTGAGATAATGATAAGAGAATTACAAAATCCGCGGTAGGAATGGTACAAGAAAGATTCTAAGGACATCGACATGATAATTACTAGAGGAAAAGTTTAAGTAAGAAAATGAGGGATAAAAATCTAGAGAATTGTGTTTTTCCATCCAGATCCCTCTCTGAAGGAATTTGTGGGTAGGACAAGTTGCACTCAATGGCTTAGCATAGACATTGGTATGATGTTTGCGCACTGGTCAAGTAGTCAACAACTCCATATTTAGGGACTGGCCATCTCTTCATAAAATCCTAGGAATTCATCGGGGAAATATTTTTCCCACTTCAGGGGGAGGAGGGGGGAAGTAGAAGAATATTCAAATTAGAATCAATAAAATTCGAGTCACTCCAAGCTGATTGGAAAAGGAAAGGACGCCACGAGAAATTGCTCTGGCGATCCAAAGAGAAGAGCGAATGAGAAGCTCTACAGGAAAAGGATCCGAGGACGCGATGCCAAAATTTAATGACCATCGCCTTATTTGAAAAGAAAAGGGAGGATCCAAGGGTCTCAGGAAAGGAATGCCTCCAATGAAAGGAGAGCTAGGGATTTTAGATAGCTAACAGAGGGAAATTCTGGACATAAAAGGGCGGCGAAACTGGACAGTGGTCACCTTTGGGCGCTTTGACCAGAGACCACGAGATCCAGACTCCTGCCAGATAGACCTGTCCAGACTTCCAACTACAAATTGCCATGGGTGTGATAGACTACATCATGAGGATCTTGTCCTCAATCTTGATGGTGAGTAGTTGGACTTAGAATTATTTTAGCTATCATGGACATACACTACTGGAATACACAAGGACTTTTGAATTTTTGAAATGTATTTGATTGAAGATTGTTTGCGATATGTATTATTACTGTCAGGGGTTGATGGGGAAAGAAGGTGACAAACGGTTTGATATTTTTCTTTTAAGGTTATATGCACCAGTTCTGCCTTCGAACCTTCAAATTACCTGATTCGGCAGGGTGCAGGGGTTGTACTGGAAAGAACGAATAATATTTTATTGGGAAAGAACGAATTCGTCAAGTTGACGTTTGTGGTAGAAAAGCCAAAGAGCATGGCTAGAGGATATCGTTTTCACCCATCTTTATGTGTTAAAAAGTGGGATTGGGCCAAGGGGGGCCTTGAAATAGAAAGCAACAGAAGTAGAAAGGGCATTTTGGGAAAGCATAGTACAATGACTTTACCAACCTTTGGTCGGGCGGTGTGCAGTGCCCTCCAACCAATGATAAGCCAGTTGGACGATACCTTAGTAAGAACAAAATTTCGGGCCAAGAAAGGGGAAAAAATTCTACGAGATTTACTTCAGGACAATGTCAGAAGACGAAAAAGAACCAGTAAAGAACCTATAAAGGTAGTGGGGAACGTCGCTTTGGGATTAGAACTAGCTAGACTAAAAGATGTGAAAGAAGAGGAAGATGCTATTCTTAAACTTTACAACTATTCGAATCATCTTTCAGACACCATTAATGATAATACCCGTATTTTTATGGAAGTTATTAATGCTTCATCAAGTAAATTACAGCAACTAGCAGACGAATCATTAGATCAGGAAAAACAAGTTAAAGAATTAGAGAATGCAGTCACCGACTTATTCAATAACTATAAAACGGTGCTGAACCAGGTAGACAGTCAGGCGTCAGATATTTTATGGTTGCAGTATTTTCAAGCAGCGCTGTCGCAGCGCCAACTTAAGTTAGATCTCCTTACTCAGTATGAGGACTCTTTAAACCATTTTCTGGCAGGTGTCCAGGCTCTCCAGGCAGGGCGCATCACAGCGGTCTTGATACCTCCGGCGGAGCTTGAATTAGCTTTGCAGCGGATATCCGGAACACTGGAGAGCAAGGGTTTGAAGTTGATCTTTAGAGATTTGGCAGTTTATTACGGAGACTTATTGCAATCATTTATGTACTCAGAATCAAAATTATTTATAACTTTAAACGTACCAGTGGCTGCAACACCCGCATTATATGACCTATACTCAGTAAAATCTGTTCAAATTCCTTTACCGGGAGATGGGATAAATACCACAGGGTATTCGCTAACTACAGATTTACCAGACTACCTAGCTATAAATTATCTTTCGGGGGAATATGCGGAGATGTCATCAAAAACCTTAGGGCAATGTACCCAAAAGGACTTGATGATATGCCCTTTCGCTATCCCTTTTAAAGTATTCTCCTCTCCATCCTGCGTGCTAGCTTTATATCTAGATAACGCAACGATGGTCAGAAACCTATTTAACATCAAGGTAAAACCTTTCGCTCAGGTACAGATATCGGTAACACCGTTGACAACTAATAAGTACCTGATAATAAAAACTAAGGAGAATATTTCGATACTTTGTACAGAAAGACATGTAGTTTCACCCCCATGCACTATATGCACAATACAGGTGCCTTGCAGGTGCGACCTAAAAGTAGGCCCATACGCCATAACGGGCGCAAGCGGGCAATGTGTTAACATATCCATGATTGAGGTAGTTCACAGCGTAAATCTCCCAGTCCTCCATGCTTTCGATATTCCAAATCCGACCGAGAAATTATCCTTTGAATCTAAGCTCCATGTTAAAGTATTTATTCCAAACATCACTGACCATTTACAGAAGTTAAGAGAGAAATTTGGCGAGAATTACACAGCTAACCTCTATGACTTTGCGCATGAACTGAAGCTCATCGCAAGAATGAAACGTCCACACCTCTCGGGTATACATTGGGGATGGTATGATACTAGACCAGCGTCCTCAGACTTTGTGTACCAGCTAATCAATCTGATACTGACAATATTTAGTGTGGTAATGGTCATTAGACTGTCTTGGATGGTTAGACAGCTAGCGCTGTTGGTGTTAGGAGCAACGGGAATGAGAGCAGCCACGGTAGTGAGTAGTGATAGATATCTAACCCTTAGGCCAGCGGTTACACCACCAAATAATAACTTGTTAAAAACAGAAGAGAGTATTTTGGCAAACTTAACTCATATGGATAAATTATTTGTGGCCTGGGTGTTATTCATGGTACTTATTTTTACTATTAAATTGGGAAGAAAATGTTTTAGACAGATAGTAACCTTGGTAAGAGAAGGATCCATTTGGATGCCAAATAATTTAATGAACAAATGTGCATCACTAGGTAAGAACAGTGATGACTGCGGGAATACAGAAGTAATACTTAGGTTCAGTAACATGGTCATCTCAGAGTCAATCGTGATCGGTGAGATTTTCGACCTCCCTCAGCACGTAACTTTCATTTCAATACCCCGTATCAGAATCACTCACGTATCCAACGGATGTAGACGATCAAAAGTGTTCCTTGATGTCCCTGGAGAATTTAAATACTCCAGAGGAAAGACGGACATACTGGTAGAAACATCCAATACGGTGGTGGTTCCTGTGTATAAGGGTAGAAGAATAAGAGCATTGTTAGAAACAGGGGACATATATTACGCTATTATGCTTAAACGAAAATGTAACTTGACTCAGGTAGTTCAGTCTAGAATGGAAAAATTCCCGAATTAACACCATGTTTGTCACGAAAGAATCAACACATACATTTGCAGGACGATAGGTTAATTTTGCCTAGAGCAATGGAATTAATGCCCAACAGAACTCGATATCCATCTTTTAACCCACCTTTACAAACCCCCCCTAGAGGGAACATTTACCCTGACTTGCCTAGATCTCTAGCCGCGAATGGCTCGGAGACCGAGCCTTTCTTGGTGGGGAAGGATTTTGGGGAGGGGGCCCAGAAGGTTCTTTCCGGTAAAAACACACCCTCAGCACCCGATCCAGCGAATTTCGTCTAAAAACAAAACAAGGTATTAAAAAGAATGAAACAGAAGAAAAAATGGAAACTTTAGGACACTCTTCAGAAAAGAGTAAAGTATAACAGGGAGAGTATTTATTGGTGAGCAGCTATCGCTAAAGGGAGCGTGCTCGACTCAGTAAGAATATTATATCCTTATGCTTAACAGAGGGAAATCTTTAGACGATTTACAGATAAAGCCTGCAGCGAAGCTTTAGAGGAAGATTTAGGGGCGGAAGGAGTGACACGCGACTCATAACCACCGAGCCATGACCTAATGAGTTTAAGATAGGGCGGGCTCGGCCCCTAGGGAATTGATTAGGGCAATATATTAAGGAAGGGACTGGTATGTTGGGGAAACATACACCACCTACTAGCTAAAATAAACAGTGCCCCAGGGAATACTAGGTAGAAGAGTATCTACTCAAGCATGCAGGAAGGAATAATCTAATTAAGGGATAATTAAGAAGGTAAAGATAGAAAGAGACCAGAGGTAAAAAGAATTACTAGAAGAAAGGAAAAAAGGGGAAATTGATTTGCAACACACCATTAAGGGACAAGGGATTTTACAATTTAAAAGTCTGACAAAGTAGGAGAAAACATTCAGAATAAAAGGATTGTGACCAATTGATAATTTTGATGATTATTACGCAACTAAAGGGTATTGTTTACTAAAGGAAAACACCGTACTTTAGAAAAAAGACAAAGTCTCAAACTGTACTCTATCCACCTGTCGATTTTCATTTGCCAGATCCTTTGGGGAAAACCAGCAGTTGAGGAAGGACCGGAGGAAGGCAGTACCGACAGCGGGTACGAAACGGAGAAGGAAGCAAAGGTCTACGAACGAAAGGAATGGAAGCTGAGAGAGCAGCCGGCTCCAAATTCGAGAATTAAGCTATTCGGGATGTTTGGCACCTTTACCACAGTCCCGATATCGCCGAATGTAAAGAGAAGACTGAACTTTGTGGGAGCTCTCATGAGAGAAGGAGACGGGGAAATGTTCCGTCTGCTGCCCAACATGCTGTCTCCGGAGATGTATCGGAGAGTCCTGGGAGCGGTGTCAGTGGGAAGTGACAAGAAAGCGATGCGGAAATTGGGCAAACTAATGGCTTCGGGACAGGAGGGAAACAATTGGGCATTATTTTTAATGTACATGATCAATAAGCATTATTTGGCGGATATTTTCAGACAGTTAGCTAAGAGAAATTTAGAACTTCTGACCCAACTGATGGTATCGCTAGCAGACACGTGGTCGCTGAGACGAACATGGGCGCCGGGTCCAAACAATGGCAGAGGACCGGTACCCATGATCGTCCGAGCTTTGTCAGGCGTGTGCCGGTTAACCCCAACCGACCTAGTGAGAGCCATGGATAAATCCGAAGGACCATATTCTAGATTTGATTACATTAGTCTGTTAACAGTTTTAAGATTGGGAAGAGGGTTGGCACTAGCCGATTACTACGGATATAAGTATACTTGCCAACTATGCCATAAGCCGTTCTATACGAGAACAGTGGTCAAACAGGGGTTGAGACCAATGACAACATATGAAAAGGATGGGGCGAGATACCCATGCTGTGGAATGGTGGCTCACAAGAGATGCTATGTGAGACACCAGGTCCACAGAGACTCCTGCCTGTTTTGTGACACGGCCTTGCCGGGAGGCGTGGCCATGTTCACAGACAAGATTTTAACCAAAGAGCAGCAGGTGCGGAAAGAGCGAATAAGATCGCTTAATGGGATCGCAAGATTTGCTCCCAATGGACCCCCTCCGGTTCCATTGGGATGCAAGGAAGAAGACTTCCCCAGAGTAATATATCCACCAGGGCACCTGGAGGTGTATATACCCTCGGGAGCGCCCATCCTTGACGTAGAACCCAAGTGGAACAGTAAATGTAATTGGAAACCAGCTCCCAACTGGGCCGATTAAGAAAATTAGAAGTATTTCTCCAAACTTATATAGTTTTATTTATAATCTTAGAAAAGGGAAGTTAGAAGTTTGTGAAGTTAAAAATCTTGGGGAAAGTGTTTGTTTGAAAACTTAGTTGACTAGCCAAAGTTAGTCCTCAGAAATTTTAGGACTTTGGCTAAAACGATTTTGCGTAGGAAAATTTTAGTTTAGTAGCTCAGTAGAAATCCCTACCTGATATAGCCATGATTGGAAATGATACTTGCCCTCGAGTGACTTCGAAAGATTCCCATCGACATCGTTCCCCCACGCTTAGTCCAAGAGCCAGAGGACCAAGAAACCAGAAGGAAGAACAATCGCGTATCCTGTGATGGAAGGGTCCAGGAGAAATGACCTAAGAAGCAAACGAACTGAAATGAACATTCCTAAGAGAAAACATATAGAAGAAAGAACAATGACGCGATTAAAAAGATTCTTAAGAAATAACAACAGGAGAAAATGACGAACAATTATTTCAATCTGAGAGTGAAAATATTTATTCAAGAGTGAAAATATTTATTCAAGTGTGAAAATATTTATTCAAGAGTGAAGATATTTATTCAAGAGTGAAAGTATTTATTCAAGGTGTGAAATTATTTGATCAGGTGTGAAATTACATAATTAATAATGTTATTATTAAGAGTGAATTTGTTTACACAGGGTAAAAGAATTTATTGCGGAACAAGAACGTTTGTCGACGAGTGCAATAAACACAAGCAATCAAATGAGATTAATGAATTGTTTCTAGAATTACGAATTGACTTAGACTAGATTGATTAAGGGAAGACAATAAAAAACCACCTGATTACGAAAGAATTATGTTATCCAACCCAATTTTGTCCCAGAATAAGATGATAACCCAAGAGCGATAGAATATCGAAAACTAGTAGAAATTTACCCTGGCCACCACGTGCGAATAAGTGGGGCCGACATTTGTTATCATAACAGGAAACAAGATGGCGGAACACGAGTAGAGATCTTGGTTTACGAAAGAAAGTTTCTACTGAAACTGACTCAGATTATCCAAGATAGTTAAAAAATTTATGAACCAGTTAAGGCTCGAGCGCGAACTCTTTAACTATACACCCTTATAGTTCAATGAAAATATGAGATTAGTAAGCTTAGCAACAAAAAGAAGCTGACCTGTTTATCCTCCGCGCCGAGCCCATGATTGTAACTTCCGGTTTAGTTAGCCCCTAGCGGATTTGGTAAAAACTATCACAACACCAAGCATGTGTTCTGAGATTTCACTACTCGTTTCGGGCGTAGCTGTGACTCTGTTTTCCGGCCTTATGATCGGATGGCAAGCCGCCAACGATATTTGGTTCGGGAGCCCGTTCCTCCATCTCTTATCGGGGTGTGGGTACTGGGCGGGAGGGATTTTCCTCTGCACGGGATTGTTGGCCGGGAAGGCAGGTAGAAGCGGAGACGCGAACCTCGTGAAGGCGGCCATGGTGGCCAGCGGTGTGGCATTGCTGGTAGCCGGACTGGGAGCGTTGGCGATCTACGGGCGGAATCTGGCGGCACTGATCATCGTCGACGGATGGCAGGAGGAGATTGACCTCAGGGAACTATACGCTCTTTGGTTGCCCTTATTCCTGTTTGCTGTGATCCTGACGGTCCTGGATCTGGTGATTTTTGCCGTGGCCTGTGCGAGTGCCTGTTGCTCAACCCCCGCGGATAGTCCCGTGTAGGCTCACAAACGGAGCGGAGACGGTATCCCCAGAAGACTTTTAGCTGCGTTCGAGTTTGTAGAGAGTCGTTGGTTATGTTTAGGTAGTTTTAGTAACGGATTTACAAGTTTTGAGAGTAATCCGCAGTTTAAATGTTTTCCCGCTAGGTGGCAGCACCAGTCTTTTTAGGAAATTTTAAGTTAAAAAGAAGGTTTTTATGTTTCCCGCCAGGTGGCAGCACCAGTGTTGTATAAATTTAAGAAGAAATTAAAAGGTTTAGAGATGTATTTATATTTATATTATTTATCTCTGGATGAACACCCCAGAGGAGTTATGTATTTATGTTAAGGGACATGTCGAGCGTTGAACTGTATATAAAGTATTTGTATGTTATTAGAAGCCAGCTAATAGATCACAGAATGTGCACCAAGGTGATCAAAGGTTTTTATTAATTATATGTTGTTTTGAGATTATGTAATGTTTATGGCTGGGACAGCCATTCTTCTTTGTCGGGGAGGATGTCAATGTCCCAATTTATTTTTAATAATATTTAAGCCTATGTGTATCTTATATTTATATGTGTGTCGATTGTTTACTTATTTACTGGTCGATCTTATGAACGGTGGTAGGGAGGGGGTCCGACCCCTGGGCGGAGAGAGCTGATGCAATGTCTCTGGATGATGAAATCCCCCGGCGACATTGCATGTGAGCTACTCCGCCATTAACCTGGAGGCTGATGCAAGGGCCAGCGCATGCTCAACAGCCCTGGTGGCTGACGAAATGCCCACTGACCATTGCAGTACGCCCGGGAAAGATGATGAAATGCATCCCAGGTCTGGTGCAATACCTAGAATATATAAGGGCCCCCAGTCACTGTATAGGCAGACTTCTCCTGGAGAGCTGTACTACCGTATGCTGTATGATGATGAACTGACTGGAAGCCCTGCCACCTTGAACACTGACCATGCTATAACTTGCTATACATGAACACTGTGTTATATTGAAGCCTAATAAAAGAAGCCATTCTGTACTCCACGCCTTACCTTAATACCTACTGAAACTACAAGCCAAGCACTATATCCCTATTGAGACGTCTAACCAATCGAAGCTACCCCTATTTATAAGTACATCGCGAGATCCGAGTAATTAGAGTAACTCCGTAATCCATTAGTAATAATCCCTAATTGTAGTGTCTACGCTCTACAGACACTAACACCAATATGAATCTATTTTGGCTAGATATCACAAAGTATGGTCATGTTTTGTACCTCTTTTTCCTACAATTGATCAAAATCAAATCGACCAGAAGGAACAATGTTGCACTTTGTTCATTTCTACAATTTTAAGCCTACATGTATGTTCTAACTATATATTAGCAAATATAGCATAATAATATTATTTCTTTTCCAACTGATCGTTACCCCAGCCAACCTCCATGCATGGGTTTACCTTTAGGTTGTCATTAATGTTTAACGATGTTAAGATCAAAATGTCTATTAACTATCCAATATAACTGATGAATGTTATCTAGCTAAATATTGAAAAACGTATATTTATGCCAAGAAAATTAGCCCAGCGTTGACTAAAACAAAATATGATACATCCCCTATCTGGCAAAAATATTTGTTTAATATTGTTGAATCCTTGATTCACATAATTCTCACCAGTTATAATGTCCTCTCCATTGCTACCTTCTTCCTTCTTCATCTCCATATCTGGTTTTTCTACATCTTGTACTTTTGAATGTTCTCCATTACTGGAATCTCTAGTAGTATCACTAGGCACATCAACACTATCAAGCTCAAGGTCAGGACCAGCACATATATAACTAACTTGTTCTCTTCTTTTATGAACAGGCATGGTGTCAGGTCTGGGTTGTTGTTTTTTAGCTGGCTTCTGAATATACAATTGTTTCTGCTTTTCCATTATCGGCTGTCGCACCTTTTTATAGTGGTCCCGCAGGTGGTTGGTCAGAGCACCAACATGTAAAAAACTCCAGCCACACACATGGCACCGAGGGGAACCCCTGGCACTGACACAGTTTTTCAACTTCACATTGGCTGAATCCCCATCACTGGGCTCTCTATTAGCCCCAATGGTCACTTCAACACAACCAAGCTCAGGTCCAGGATCTTGTTTATAGGTCTCAGAGTTAGGATTCTTTGGATCAAGAATAACATCTGGTAGTTTATCTGAGCTTGGAAATCTAGTGCCTGGTTGAGTTTCAGAGCCAGCAAATTTAGCACCTACTACACTTTCAGGGCATGCTGAATTAACACCTGGTATTCTTTCAGAACATTTTGGTTTAACAACTTCCAGACTATCCGTGAATCCTAAAGCAGGAACCATGACAGTTTTAGTCTTGGAAGCAGGGATACATCGTGATGCACTAACTATAGGTGCAGTTATCTTTGTTGTGGAGGGTTCAACTGTAACCTGCTGTGGTCCAGTGGTTATGTCAGCAAGTGATATTATTTTAGGCGTTGTCCTGGAAATTCCATTGGGTAGGTTTGATGCAAACATTGAATATGATATCTCGGGAATAGTGGACATTGTTATTTCCTCAGTGCAAGGCTCTTTCTTTGGTGTCACTATAACGGGTATTGTATTATTGACAACATCTGGTTTTGCTGACATTGGAAATACAGCTGGTTCAGATAGTGGCTTTATCTCAATAAATGCGGGTCGAATTGGGGGAATATGAGGTTGTATCAGCCTTTTAGAGTCCACAGGATCCTGGCACGTTGGTGGGTTGTGTACTCTTATTGTATTCCCAACAACTGTAAAACATAAACAATGACTTCAGTGAGAATCTTTGATAATATTTTCAGTATACTTAAAAGCTACAGGTGACAGAATGTAATAAAAGTTGATCGGTGCGTACAAATTGATTCAATGAGTTTCAATGAATGTAACATAGAAGGCAGACCATGTTATCCTACCAGACATTAACCATAGATTTAGGGAGTTAAGTCATTGACAGATGCTTTAAGGTAAGCCTTCATACTTATCCAAAAGATATAAAGAATTTTTATTTAGTGTAGAACTTAAAACTGTTTTAATAGAAGCCACACATAGATAAAGTCACACATCTAAGCGAAAGACATAAGGGGTCGCTAAATTAAAATGCTACAACAAATCTCCTGTGAGGTGTTTGTAATTGAGTTGATTCCATTCCTTCATCTTTAATGTTTTTAATAGTATATGAAATGATATCTCCCATTAAATGGCTTCTAGGTGTATTATTATAGATTCCAATGAGTATAAGGCATAATCTTTTACATTTAAGACGCTAGACTCGAAAACCAAAAATAAGATGACAGACCTGGTGTCATTTTTATTATATTCAAGACAAGAGTATCAAGTTTTATCTTTTACATTATGATGTTAGATAGGAAAACCAGCAATAGGATGACAGACCTGGTAGTATGTTTGAGTCACTGTCTCCCCTCTCAGACTTAATCTGCAATTCTTCTTTCAATTTCAGATCCTCTTCATCCCCAAGTACACATGACGAATAATTTGTGAGTAGAAAGTCAACATCAAAGTCTGCTTCATCTTCTGTTTTTATATCTGTTAAAAGAAATATAAACAACTGTTATAAGCCAAGTTAAGATGGGGAAGGTTTTATAGAGAATGTAATTCAAGTACTCGCCAAGTACAAAAACTAATATGAGATATGAAATATCTGACTTAAATTAAATGAAAGACAAAAATTAATTGACTTGTTTTATAAGTATAATTCAGGACAAATGTGCCGTTGCTATGATAAACTGTAAAACTTGCACGTAGGTGCGATAAACACAATCATAGGCCAATTTGAATCTCATGACTTTGAATATATCATGAATCTTGGGCAATATTTTGATAATCGTAATTAAGAATTTCTATGAAAACTACATACTTTTAATGAGGATTCACCAAAAATATTAATTCGACATCAAGATTCTGAATATATATGTGAATGCCAATATATAAATTTACATATTTCCCTAATTAAATGGGACTATAATGATAATTGATACACTTGCAAAGGCACAATATTGTAACACAATAAATAGTTGATTAACATTATTCAATCCTTGATTCACAAAATCTTCAGAGGGTCTCACCAGTTAGTATGTCCTCTCCGTCGCTACCTTCTTCTTTGATCTCTGTATCAGGTTCAATAACATCTGGTTCTTTTAAATGTTCTCCATCACTGGGCTCCCCATTAACGTCAGTAGTCACATCAACACACTCAAGCTTAAGTTCAGGATCTGCATTTACATAAGTACCTGAAATAATGTAGTACCAAGTTATAACAGGTGGGCTTGAAACCCTCATAAATTTAGAGACCCCATGAATGTACCCCACCCCAACCCCACCCTGAATGTTCATATTATGGCAATAAAAGTTATCAATGACTCAATCAATCTTGTTCATAGTGCTACCCTCGAGAACTAGACTATTTTCTACAATAGGTCTCAGAGTGAAGATTGTTTGGACCAAGAATAGTGCCTGGTCTGTCAGCGTCTGCAAATTTAGGACATAGTAGGGATTCAGAGCCTGCAAATTTAGCACCTTGTATACTCTCAGAGCATGGGGATTTAGCACCTGGAATGGACTCCTAATTTTTAGATGAGTTTGTTACATTATGGGTCCGTCTTGTAATACGACCTAAAATCTGTGAGCAGTATTTTGTAAATGCTTGAAAGTGGATTTTCACTGAGTAACAATCCAGTAGAATTTAATGTTGGAAGAATAACTCGGGAGAAGAAAGGGTTGATCAGATCCATACCTGGTTCATCCACATGTGGAGCCTCTTTTAAATGTTCTCCATCCTTATATTGAATGCTGGCAAATATTCCAGTTAGACTGTTGTCTGCAGATTTGGAATCATGCGTGTAAGACCTTGTGTGATGAGGGGAAAGCTTAAGTCCTGGTCCAGACAGGGTTGACAAGGATCCTGCATCCCTGGAGTGGCGTTTGCTGTCTTCATCTTCCATCTTTAAGATTTATCCTTTTCGGCAAAACTAAAACGGGCAGACTCTCACCATCTGGACCGAAACCAGCCTAAAAAAAGCCAGTCCTTCTATTCTATAAAAAAAAATCGAAAAATTACAATCATGGATTCATGACAGGGGTTTGACTAAAATTGTGGTGGAAAATATGACCCCGCCATGATAATATTATATATGTGTTCCTCGCTCTGGTGCTACCACTGTAATGAGTCAAACGCTCATAGTATGTGACGTCATATGGTATGACGTGACAGAACAAATGTGACGCAACTATTCATTGGTCAAGGTTGCGTGGGTAGTTAGGTTAGCTAGGTGGCATGGATACCTTGCTATGATCAAGGTGTGGGTGGCAACTGAGTGTTTTCGTACCCATGGCTAATGTCATAATATATAAGTAAGGTTATGAAATAAACGGTAATTTGCGAAGTGAAACGTCTAAAACATTGTATGTTGAAAAAATATGTATGTTGAAATTGTATGTTGAAAGTAGGACCTCCCCATATAAAAAAAACCGCCATGATAATATGCAGGATTTTATGACCATGACGTACGCTTAGCCTAGGCCTACCCTGGATTTACCGTCTTAACTTGGTTTAGTTTTAGCTTTTAGCCTACTACTGTCTTGTTGAGATGCCATGAATTTTGACTACGGTAGGCCTACATGAAATATAAATACATAAATAATAAAAATTAAACAGGACATGGTGTGTAGGCCTATTGTAGCCTAGAACTAACTGTGATGAGGGGAAGACTACAAGTAGGTAGGCTATATGCTTACATGGCTACTCAGTTAGGCCTACCGTACTATTGCCACTTGTCGCAGGCCTATGGCCCCGCCTATGGCTATGCGGGCTATGGCCTATGCAGCATGTTCACAATGTCAATGGTGTGGGAGGGGGATAGGGGGGGGGGGCGGGATGATCACACCACTCAGTCACATACACTCATTTAATGATTATCAAATCCCACACTCTTTGCTTAGAACTGCGTAAGCCTATAGTGCCACCAATTTGAAGAGATTCTATAGTAGACAGTCACAGGTCACAACAGAATGCATTTATTATACCACACTGAAATAATATAGAATAACGGCCATTTTGAGGAATAAATACTAAGACAAAAATGACCAAGGGACGGAGCGGGAAGTCATATCCTCGCATGGTGGAGGTATCCAACCAAGTGTGCGTAGCGCACGCGGTTGGATACCAGAGCCAAGCGATGATATGGCTTTCCCGCATAGTCCTGTACGTGTGTTTTTAAAAATTTATTTCACTGTTACTTAACAACATGTACACCAAAATGACAGAAATATTGATAGAATTGAATTAATGTTGTTGTGGTTGACATCAACGCCTTTGTTAATATCATGACGCCCGTTATGACTCCCGTCATGAAACATTTGTATTTCTACGCGCCATTTTTTTTACCCACGTGGGTCAGGACTATATTTTAGACAAAATTATTTAATTCTGCACTATCATGTAGGCCCTACATTTATTTTGCTCACTATTTTGCAGTAAATAACTTTGATAATTGTATTCAATTATTTTTTTTTATTTTGCAACTCATTTATATGCGCTAATACCGTATTATTGTTGGAGAACTATATTCATTCCATATCAGCCTGAGGCAGAGGCCTGCTACAGCCGTCTTTTCGGCCTCGAGGACTGAGTTGCGCCCTCAGGGTTAACTCAATAGGCCGTATGTATTGACCACACTCAAAGGTGAAATAATTATAATAAGTTCATTACCGGTACCTCCATATTTCTTAGCTAGATTTAGCCTACTCACTTCGTATTTCCAAAACATAATTAGAATTTATAAGATTATTATATCTGATTAAGCAATTTGTTGTTTATAATTTGGCTCTGACTCTCCTCCAAATAACCAGAATGCCCTGAAATAGCTGTCATTTTTTCTCAAATTTTCCCGGGGGTTATCCCCCCCCGCTTAATATATTATTTCCCTGTATTTTATCCGCACCCCCCCCCCCCATCCCCGCAACCACTAGCACTCAGTGCCGCTTAAGTCGAAAACTTGCGAGCTAGCACCGGCAAAGCCACGCGCAGTAGGCGGGGCTTAGCAGGCCCGGTCACGCATTTACCAGTCAAGTAATTACTTTTATTAGTCAGTTTTTAGTACATACAGTCCACTACTACCTTTATTGACTTAGGACAACCAATTTAAGGTTAGGTTTAGGGTTAGTTATGGTATGGATTTGTGTTCGTTCATATTTTCTTTGATCTTGATACATCAGCCGGCTCCAGCTTCAACAGCCAATCAGAGGTGCGAAGTCACAGAAGCCACTGTCAGTCAGCCGGTGCTAGCTCGCAAGTTCTCCCTCCTTGCCTCAGTGCCAGCGCTTCCTAGAGAGGTCGGGCCACTCTGATGTCGGACCGTTGTATACTCGGACCGCTGTATACTCGGACCGGGTAAGGTCGGACCAGGGGGTTAGTGGACTCGGACCAAGGGGTTAGTAAACTTGGACCATGCTCAACTCGGACCAGTAACTAGTTGAATACAAGAATAAAGTCTTAGACTTAGTCAATGTATTTTCAATGACCCAACGAAAACAGACCGGGGGGGGGGGGGGGGGGGGAGGGGGCGACGTATCTGTGATAGAATAGAATAGAATAGAAAAACATTTTATTCAGTGAATGACTGCTTTGAGGGTAGATCTCCAGCAGACGGGAGGTATTCTGGGCCCTCATGCGTAATATACAACAAGTAAACAATATTTTCCATCATTCCATTGCTTTCCACGAACACCATATGACTGATCAGGGCTCAAAAGAAAACACGAACAAGTATATAATTATAGAAAATCTATAAGTTGTATGATGGTGGATACAGCACACAGTAAATATCTTCGTTGATTTTGGAAGATCGGAGATCCCCCCGGCTATCATAAACATCAAAATTCAAACATCAAACATTAAAAACATCAAACATCAAAATTCATCATTACAAATCTATCTTTTAATATCATATCTGGTCCGAGTTCACAGTGGTCCGAGTTCACAGTGGTCCGAGTCCACTAACCTGGTGGTCCGAGTCCACTAACCCAGTGGTCCGACTCCACTAACCCCCGGGTCCGACTCCACTAAGCCGCCCGGTCCGACATCACAGTGGTCCGTCTTCACCAGTCACCGTCCCAGCGGTGCGTGGACCGAAGCCTACTGATATTTAGTGGCAGTTTATCAGATAAATCAGTCGTGTCGGTAGTATATACATACTTAAGAACTGTGTGTTTCTGAAAAGTAAGGAGCTGAGATCGTTGTAATGTCGTAAAAATTGCTGAAATGATTAGAATTAGACAAAACATGCGTATATCTACTCAAACTGTGTCCACACTTCTCTCTTTGCCACCATTTCCGGAAGTTGACATCGACCGTGGCGTCGTGTAGTGGCGGGATTAGGAACCACAAACAGACGACCATTTTGCCTGTGGTAACTGTATTTCACACCAGGGAATGGTAGTAGGATAGTAAAATGCCAGTATGAGTAAGGCACAATTAAAGCCAGGGGTATAGTAGTCGAATAATTAATTAATTTAATCGACTATTGATTATTGTGAAGCTGCATATTATATCGTAGCCAACATCTCCTGAACGCCGATTTCATTGGAGATATGTTTTTCTGCAGGCAGATGGCGGACAGTAGGCTATTAATTACTTGAAGGAACTATTCCATTGGAACGGTTTGTGGCGAGTTGTTTTTGCAGTCATATATATAGCCTAGGCCTATAGTCCGATTTGCGGTGTGTTGCAGATGAGATGAATTTAAATACAACGCTTAATTCTTAGTGGAGAGGCGGTCTTCCTCCTCTGATAATGAGTCAATAGGGTTGTATCAGCAGCTCTACATATTTATTGAATTCTGCTTAATTAGGCTAAAAATGATAAATTTATACCGGGCATATTTGAGTAGGCCTATATTTGGTATGGCTTTGATTTTAAAAAAGTCTGTTTGCTTTAGTTGAACTTAAAATTGAACGTAATTTTGTCTTAGATTTGGGTTGTTTGAGAGGATTGGTGAAGATGAATTGTACATTTTCTGACGATTTCACCCATCCATATATGGCCACAGCAACTGAAGTACCGTATCAACATTATAACGTGTGTACATTTCAGTATCTGCCAGAATTCTTGGTAAAGCATTTGGCAGTAACAAATTAACAGTATTCAAAGTCTTGATAAGAACTTTGACTGATGAACGATTAAATCCCGGCTGATATCATTGACATTAGAACAACCTGAAAAAAAGTATACAATATGTTTACAGCAGAGAAAATATGTAAACGAATATAGGCCTATATCATATAATATTATACATTGTCAGAGCTATTATATACCAGGGTTCGGACATTATGAAGTACACTACATGGCACTACTAATGTGAAATATTTCTGTGATGGTGGATTCACATTTTTTATTATTTAAACACAGCATAGTATTAGTAGGTATATGTATGAGGCCCACGCACTCCATGTCGTGTAATATAAGACGTTCCATCCTGCCATCTAGTGTTCAAAACGAGCAATAGGCTACTGCGCCCATAGAGCTATAAATAAATACGCTATATGCTGCGCCCTATACGGTACGCAACGCCACATATGGCGATTCGTTGTACCACGATTTCCAGAAGTATTTACCAATTATCACCAAGATTATTAACTTTTTTTGAGTAATATCTAGTCTTATGAAATAATGTTCGTGACAATATTACAAAAATACAAATTCTATCAATTCTATCTATTTTCACTTTATTTTTGTGTTTTAAAATTTCCTTATGGTTATGTTTGGGTACTAATACCCTTCTCAAGGAAATTCTGAATTGGATAGGTCAGGGTCCGTCCCAATTGGTGGGCATCGCTTCTCGGCCTTTTGGCTAAGATCAAAGTGTAGTATCTGTTCTTATCAGCTTAATATCTGATATGCGGTGCATGCACTGCTTCGATATTAAACTGATTTTTGGAACTGGGTGGTAGCTCAGGGGTTTACTCCTCTACCACCACGGGTTGGCCTGGTATTGCAGTACCTCCAGGATCGGCCCACTCCCCACGGGGAAATAACAAAATCTAAAGTCATCCCTGCCCCCCCCCCCCCAACCCTCCCTCATCTAACTTTCCCCGCTGTCAAGTACACTTTTAATAATTCTTAAATATTGAAGTGTCAAAATACTTAATTATCAAAAGCTAAAACTGCATCACAAAATGGAACTTCAATAATTAATTTACTCTCATAGGAAAATTGATTATAAAACAATTCAAAGGGGAGCAATTTGATTCTCTATCAACAACACACAACATCTATTATATTGTTTGTCTTATAATGGTCTTATAATGAGGAAAATAACAAATCAATTTCTATCTGCAGCTAGAATCGCAACAAAAGGGAAAATGTTGACAATTTACTCCATGATATAAATATTCTACCAAACGATATGAGGAGGGAGGTCCATATCCTCGAATGTGCTCATTACCTTGCTAAAAATCAAGAAAACCTGGATTTGAGAAAAATACCCACGAGGAGCCACACTGGGAATAGGAAAAACCTAAAATTAATTCACCCAAATTCGGCCTTCTATCGAAATTGCTTTCTTTATAAAGCCTGAAAAGCCTGGAATAACTTAAATCAAAATTTGCAAAACTTAGAAATTAGAAAAGAATTCAGAAAAGACATACTAGCTATGTTGCGAACTCAGATCGGAGGTGACTAGGATATGGGCCCCCCTTCTGTAGAATCTGTGGAATCTAGATCAGGTTATCAATCTGACTCGATATTATTATTATATATTATGTGAAATGACCAGGGACTCCTTTGGTCACAAAGTGCTCTTAAAAAGAACAGAATACCTTGATATTATGTTGCACTCACCCCACTATAGGGATCTTGTAGTAAATATTTTCTTACAGTAATAATGTATTTTATTACTTTTTTTCACCTAATTTACTCTTGTTAATGCCACATGTAAGTCTTGTGGTATAAATGCTTTTTACTAAAATCTCTCGTGGTATTACCACTATTATTGTTGTAAATATCACATGTAAGTTTGGTGATATTAAATTGTATTGTACTGTACTGTACATTAAACGATATGTTTAACTCTTGCCGTGTTAGTCGCCTAGTTTTCTGATACATAAACTTTTATTTTATTTTATTTTTATTCTTATTATATTACCATATCTAAGTCAACTAGCCTAGTCTTTTTTTTCCAAATTTCGGTAACTGCCGGAAGAATATGCACTCTTTGCAGTACACAAAGGAATGTCGACCCTTTTGTCTGTTTGTAAAATACTCGTCTGTACTCTTCTGTACTCTTCGAAAAGACAAATAAAAAACTTCTTATCTTATCTTATCTTATATCGCATTTGAATGATGAAGCAGAACTGTGGAGAATCTGTGCCCGTCCTGACCCCTCCATCAAGATCAAGTCAAGTCAAGATCAAGTCATATTAAATATGAATTTATTCAACTGATTACACAACAGGCTACATATGATGCCTGTTAATATATTTATTTTCCTATGATTATGGATAAATGAACAAAATGTCCCGTTAGGCCTACGTCAGTGTCCCGTTACGTCGTCATTTATATGTCATTCTATTGACACAATATGACGTCATACGTGACTATCATTCCCTAATACAAGTTTCTTATGCTAGCTGTTAACATAATCAAGTGTCCATTGTATTCTGCATGTACACATTTCTATGTATAACGACATAAGATTCTATGTAAAATGACCTATGATTTTATTTAAATGACCTATGATATTTTATTTTCCTTGATATTTCACTAAATATAATGTCCCCCAATGCCAATTCTTTAGGATTTTGTAGAGAAAAGCTATATTTTTAGGAAATTTAAGCAACGAATGTCTATGTTTATTTTCATTTCTTCGATTTTTTCCCATCCCCAAATGCAATCCTTAAGTAAGACTGCATGACCCATTTTGTTTTGATCACTTTACATACATAAGTCCTGAAACTTTTTAGGTTAAGATGTCTTCTAGTTTTATATCCTACACATCAATGCCTTACATTTTCCAGATCTAAAAGAATATTTTTAAACCTTAAACCTAGGGTCCTGGCAAAACCTTCCACACATTCTAATCTTTTTCTCCATTCCTCAAATATTTGGGGTAAAGCAACGAAACATCTTTTGGTAGGAATCAAAAGAAGGGACACATGGGTAGGACAAGAGGGAATCAAAGGACCATTGTGAACTTTCATCTGAAGCTAGGAAAGCAGCTTTAAATTCTGAAGATCCGGCAGTCTTGGAAGGTTATTTCATCTTTTCGTGAATATAGTGAATATCACGAGTAGATCTATAGTTAAAGGATTAATGACCGATATTGAGAGGCTGCTGGTGTATAATCCCGAGGAGAAGCCACATAGTGCAGCACCAGCAGGGCCGAAATGGGGGTTAATAATCCTTTTTATCACCTTTTAGGTGGTTCTAGCCCCATGCATGCAACACTTTCAATGGACAACAAAAGCACCTATAGTATAGTTTAACATTGCATTAAAACCGTGTCTCTATGGTTGATTCACTGTCATATGTGTCCCACACCGCCTCATATCCTGGTGGATGTGTAGGTTGATATATATCATAAGGAGATGTAATACATGCTATACTGTCATGTGGTGGACTCGGGCCATTTAGCATGGGCCCATGATCCATAACAAACTGGGGATTCACATAGGCCTGCTTTATATTACTGTCTACATCTCTTGTCTCCTCTCCTCCTCTTGCATATCGCCCGGTGCGATGTTCCTCTTTCGCAGGCCCCCAATCTGGCTGGGGCTTTAGTATTCCCATGAGCTGGAAAAGAAAGCAACAATTGGGGTGATATCTGTAATGTAAAGAATGGCTGTCACACTTTGTGTACACTTGTATGACTTATTGGTTATTTATAAATGTATAACTCCTTGATAAATTAGAACATTGAAATATGTTTGCTTTTGGTTGTGAATTGCTATATTGTATTCAAAAGTTAAGAAAAAAACAAATTCGTTTACTGAATGCCCTTTATTGCACCCCCTCATACAGTTTATAACCTTTATAAATGGTAATCCTTTGTACCATAAATTGCAAAGTAAGATCTATACAACAGAACGCAGATGTATATAAAAATATGATTGAAATTCTATAGAACTGTGTGTAAAAACTAAACTAAAATAATATACCTTTTAAGGGGTTTCTGGATTGGAAGATTAGGAAGGTTAGGAAGATTCGTTTTCCTGATTAGCTTTGTTAGTAAAATTAATCACAGAAAATAGGCAAGGTCAAAAATATTTTAGGTGGGGAAGGAACACACCTATTATCGTATTCCCCGTTTATAAGCCGGGGGTAAACCCATTCTTTAATGGTAAAATAAGCACTAAAATGCTCTTGTATACGCCAAGTGGCAGTAATATGAATAAAGATGTTTTAAAAACAAAAAAGCACTATAATCCATACCCTGAATATAAGCCTGGTCTATCACTATTTGAAGCCCAGGCTTATAAACGGTGAAATACGGTATTTAATTTTGGCCTAACTAACTCTCTATACCAGGGTTTCCACAGAGTACTTACATTGAGTTTCCTGCTGTAAATCCACCTGCCAATGAACCAGAGAGGCATTGGAGCCACCACCCCTGCCAACATGAGCCATGCCAGTGAGTTACCCCAGGCGGGGTACGAGTACTCCCCGTTAAACAGGGTCATGTGTTCAAATGTGATGAACTTAAACAGCAGGATTGCCTATAATGTGGTATTAAAGAGAAAGATAAGTGATTCATTTTAGACATGATTTTTTCAACAGTTTCACACCAACTATATATCATGGACAGCTTGGACAGCAGGAGTACCATTAGATAGTAAGAGGAAAGTTCAGATAGACTGATATTAAATGTATTACATGCCCTGGTCTGCTCTAACTGAAGTGCATCATTTTAATTTTTAATTTTCTTTATATGAATCTTCTATTCTACAGTACTCAGGATAAAGGAAAGAAAAACCCAGAGAAAAATATTGTTGGGTCACTTTAGCTGGAAATACAGCTTTATGTCTTCACTTCACATAGTGCACACTTAGTAAGTTGACTCGCTATTTTAGATTGTCTTGTATTATAGTTTAGACCCAATTTGGTCAGATTCTGGGGTGTATTTTTGTCACTCACAATAGACCACGGCAATCACTTCGGGTAAGGAATGGGGGTTATAGACGTCAAAAGAACTGGTAAATAAAAGTCAGTAAGTGGTAAATAACAGTTGAATCTGACCAAACCGGGTCTAAAAGCACTAATACCCTCGGTTTTGGATGGTTTAAGTGGTCTGTTGCCTGGTGGAAATTCTCGGGGCCCTCGAATTGTCCACCAGGCAACAGATCACTCAGACCATCCAATACCGCGGGTATTAATGCTATATTAGACTTACTGTAATAATCCCCGGTACACTGCCTACAAGTGATGCCTGGAAATATATATTGGGCTTCCTTCCTACCATCATTGCTACATCCTCCGAGAATCTGCCAATTCCTGATAGAAAAACACATTTCTTAACTTATAAGTTATTAAGTAGAACTAAATATGACATTTTCTATTTAAATAGTAATACTATGGATAATTTTAATGTGGTTCAGATATAATGTGGGTTGGGTTGGTACTAACTTATTTGCTTTTGACCCAGGGACATCGCAGTTTGGAGGGTTTGAACTGAACTAAATACCATAATACTAAAGAGTATAAGTACTTTGTGTACAACCACATGGAAGAGCCCTTACAAGGGAATTACAGGTGGCTATGCAGTCACAAGGATGTCAAAATAATTAGATTTGCACTTGAATCACTGCAAGCAACCGCTTACAGTAATGATAATAGGTTTCTACATGAAAATAGATTTGTGTTCTCTGTCCAAGACAGTTCTTTTCAACAAACCTTCTGGAACTACGTCTTCAGTTTACAAATTTATAAAATTAAAATAAGATCTACACGCATGTCCAATATATATACTACCTCATATATAACCTTTTAGAGGGCTACGTAGCCTTGCAGTCTTCAGTATTGAGCTTTTGGGGCAGGACTTAAGGTACATGAAATAACGAAATCATCAAACTTCAACCAGCCCCCTCAATATATAGAGCGATTCAACCCTTTTCTATACCATAACTAGAAATATAAGCTAAAATAAAATGTGATGTAATAACAATCTCACCATACACCCATACCATTGCAGTGATCTGTCCCAGGCCTATAGGCAAGCGGGGGAAACTGGTCGTGTACTCATCAGCTAGTGAGAATATATAAAACCCTCCCTGAAACAAGAGTATGACATTATTTAATAATTACATTGTTATAATTTAAGTTTTAGTGCATAAGAAGTGGCATGTCGATTTGTGCCTTTGTGATACTTCTTGGAGTTATAGGTCCATACCATGGTTCACTACAATAGGGGGTTTGCATAGCCGCCATTTTGAATCTTGGGAATAAGGCTACAGTCTAAAATCTATAGAAAACATGCCATGTTCAGCATGGAATATTTATCAATGCTCTAATATCAATATCCATGTGTTATACATGTTTCCATAACACATCGTGCATTTGGTTAACATAGATCATTTACACAAGCTATGATATTGGTGAAAAGATCCTTGCAATTTTCGATAAAACTGTTCCTTACTATTTGTATGTCAGATTTCAACAGAATCCATGCCAGCATGCACTAGAGCAGACATACGCAGTGACACATGCAATTTTCCTATTACGGGTGATATATTTCAGTGGTAATGCTCTCTTAAGTATTTAATTATCCCATATGTCTGCCTCCTGAGTCCAGCTGTGCTACCCTTCCCCAACGACCACCATGTCATATATATTAAATATGTGACATATATAGGCTTTATGGTGGGCTCTGCTTTGGGAAATATCCCATTTAAATCTTTAGTTGTTTCTTATCATCCATCATCTATTATTCTTACCTGAGTAAAGCAGGGAAGAGAGCCCAGGAAGCAGACAACACACAAGATGCCTCGACAGAGCAGCTCCCTGCTTGGGTTTGTACGCAGGTATTCGGGGAACTCATCCACTATACTGCAGAACATGGCTTCGCACTGAGAGAACTGAAACAGTCAGTAGAGTGGTGAATAAAGTGAGTGATAATATGTGTACATGAATGTAACAAGGATACCAGTGTACCAAACGGTGGCACTGTTAATTTAAGTTAATTCTTTCTCTTCAGTGTTGCCCCCCAGCTGGGAACCCGGTCCACACATTTAATTTGTTGAATCTAAATATTGGAAGTGGTAATATTTGTTATGCATTGTTAATGGTGATTGCATTGGCTCTTTTAGATAACATAACTTAAATATTATTAGTAGAGAAGGATAATCTATTTATCTATCACACACACACACTGCGTCTGCGCAAAAAAGGTGCCCCCCCCCCTTCAGAGTCTGCACAAATGAACAGTCCCTGATAATATTGTAGCATGTAATTACATGAGTACTGAGCCCCAGCACAATCATCATCAGGAAGAAGAGAATAGACCAGACGGGAGCTCCATCCATGTGGGAAATACCCTCTGGGTACACTACAAACACCAGTCCGGGACCTGAAACATCAATAGAGAAATAAAATAACTGATCTCAATTTGTATATGTACCCTGCCCAGGGGCCCGTTGCTCCACTTCCTCGCTAACTATTTCTCCATACACTTCCAATGGAGATATTGAGCAACAGGCCCCAGCTGACAACCCAACAACCAACCACTACATAACCTGGAAGGACCATTATAGTCCCCAACATGAAATGCCTCCAATCAAAACAGAAGAAAATAGTCACTCAGACACGAGCCCTTGTTGTTCCCTTATGTTTAATCAACCACCATATTTAATTATATAACATTCAAATTATTCATGTTATATAACATACCTGTACTACCTGTATTTTCTTTTCTAAATTTTCGTTGAATTTTACACCATTGTAAACAGTTGGTCGTGAAATAAAAGATAAAAGGATATGGACAACACTAAACAGGTGAATAAACAGACAGAAAGGTAGAAATCAATCAAATATAGTAATATTATTCAGATGGATTGATAAACAGGTAGATTTCCTTCATATTACTAGTTTCACTAGAATCGGAGCTATCAGGACAGCTTTAGATTATTACCAATGTCACTCAGACACAAGTTTGCTGAGGACCTCTGTAGAACATATTTTGGAGTTTTAGCTAATGCTTTGTCTAAACTAAATAGATGACCAGTCATACTGACAGTTCTGTATAAGCTTAGGTAAGATAAATGTGAACAGAAATCATCCCAACCACTTCTAAAAGGATTAGATCCCCTGTTATCTTCAAAGCAATGGTGTAGCTATTGTCCTCATCCTTAGGGCAGCCAGGGAGGTATATACAGAGGGAGTAGTCACGGCACACTGCTTCAAGCAGGAGATGCGTGTCCACTACATGGTCAAGCCACTGCATGCCAGGTGATGCCGCAGTGCTGTTGTCAGCACTAGTAGGCCTACCAACTAGCCCAGCTAGCCCAGGTAGCTTTGATTGCCCTTTTCCAGCAACAGCATACTAGTGACACACTTATAAATAGTTGGTGCTAGTAGTAGTAGTGGCATTACTCCCAACTAGTTCAACCCTGTGACCACTGCCTCTGTATATATCTGGCTGGGGCAACAGAGAGATCTTATAGGTTATCTAATCTGATAGGTAATTTTGATCTAGATGTTGGACCCCTTAATGTTAAAGCTTACTACATTTTTGTTACGTAGGCAAATGAGACATATATCACTCTTGACCTAATAGCATTTGTTTTAAAAAAAGAAATCTTTAATTAGACAAGCAGATTAATAGATAATCTGACAGATAGATAACTCACCGCTAGCAGCCACATCCCTGACGTCCACATCCTTTAAGTGAGCCATGAAACCAAGCACGGAGAATATGGCAAAGCCGGCCATGACACTTGTAGCACAGTTTATAACTGGGATGAGGGCAGCATTTCTAGGGAGGTAAGTATTGGTAAGAAACGTAAAAATATATACTGACATTTCATAATATCAAGCTGGCTAAAAAAGATTTTTTATATTTATCCTGTTAAATGAAAAGGAGATAATGGCACCAATATGTTTTTTTATGATATTTCAGTATTTAGTGCAAAGCCAGGAACACACTGGACTGACTGATCAATAGATCTGTAAATAAAAATCCCTCAGTTGGCACTGACTGATTGCACCTCCTGATTTTCAATGCAACACAACTATTCTGTTGTTAGATCGGTCCAGTGCGTTCATGGCATAACTGACCTCTTGACATTGTTGTGGAACTTGTTGTAGCTGGCCATGGCTATGATACCCCCAGAACAGCAGCTGATGGAGTAGAGGATCTGAGAGGCTGCATCACTCCATACCTGGCAGTAACAAACTTGTATATCAAAATAACGTTGAGCCTTTCAATTGAAGTTTGTCTATTCATAACATAACATGTTCGGTTGCTGCGGTCTGTAATTCTTCAGACAGTGTGTGTGTCAAAAGGTTCATGTGTTTGATTATGGGAATATGTGACCTAAACAGGCTATTCTGAATGGTTGCAGAATTTGTATGCAACCCTAGCTCACTGCATGGATAATTTTGCCGTATTTTTTCCCATCTTTGGGAGCACCTGTGAAAACGCCTGATACTATTTTAGGTTTAAATGATGCACTTGAGAGGTTGCTATTACATCATTCCCAATTCATGGTTATCATGCTAAAAGTAAAAGTTGTTGTTTTCTTGGCTCCTTACCACTGTTTCACAATGTCGATTTGCATATGGCTCCAAACTCCTATTCTACCCAGAATATGACTGAAATTTACAATTTGTCACTCTTTGCTAAAAGTATGCAATCTTACCCGAGCGTCTGCTAGGCGTGTGACGTCAGGTTTGAGGTAGTAGGTGATGCCCTCTAGTGAGCCCTCTAGTGTAGCACCTCTCACTATCATCACAGTCAGCATCAGGTAGGGGAAGGTGGACGTGAAGTAGACTACCTGGAATAGGGTTTATTGACAGTTGAAGTTAAGTTAATGTTAGAGGTAATGATATATATTCTACAGCTAGCCTTTTTTTATAGTCTGTCTGTATGCAGCGTAATCCTACTGCTCTCATCTAAATATCTGTTAATGTCCAATGTGTTATACATATTTTCATAACACAAGTCCCCATCTTTCCCATCATGCATTTGGTTTTCAATAATAAATTCATCATTTTATAAAGCTACGATATTGGTGAAAATATTCTGGCAATTTTCAATAAAAATGTTGCTCAATATTTGTATGCCAGATTTCGTCAGAATCTTCCCAGGATGCACTGTACCAGACATGCGCAGTGGCACATGCAAATCCCCTATTGCAGGTATTACCTTGCCGAGAGAGCTAATGCCCTTCATGAGTGCAAGAAAGGTAAGAGCCCAGCATATGAAGAGGCAGCACACCAGCTGCCAGACCAGATGGCCCTGCTCATCTATACCACTGGATAGCTGGATCACCTCATTGCTGAAAAATAATTGTAGAAAACAGGGTCACAATTTTAATTAGAACTACTTTGGGACGATTTGGGCTTTTATCAGATGCGATAACGAATTGAACATACCATAATTTGTGAGAATTTCGGGGCTGGCGTGTAAAGTTATATGGAAGAAGGAAATGATAACTAAACGGACAGGATCACAAAGTCCCTGGTGCACTGATACTACTGTGCTCATGCAGCTAACCACAAAAAATGCAGCTAACCACAAAACATGTCAGAATAGGTATTTAAGCACAATGCAAGAGAAAGAGCCAATTCGACTTTGATTAATGTAAATAAAACATGAAAAGGAAAATTACTAGACTATCACAGAACACCATACCAGGGTAAGATCATCTCATGTGACCTCTCATTTGGCTCATGTCAGGATATTAACACATCAATTATTTTTTTTATTTAAGGCGTAGACGTATCACATTATCTTATCTAAATAGGCCTAAGCATCCAGAGGAATTTCAATAGTAAATCAATTGTTTGGGTTAGTGAGGGATTAATGTATTATTGGTTTGGAATGATTGTCATTGATTGAGGAAACGATTTTACTTACTAATAATACTCTTCACTCGGCGTTTTTATTTGCTTGTTGGTTATGTTTTCACCTGAATAAAGAATCATCAAGGATCTATAAGATATTTGTGATAAATGTTCTTCAGGGCATTCCAAGAACAGTTTCATTCATTTTCATTTCTTAAAAAGAAAAGAGCTTAACTCAAGAATATTGTGCAACACTGCCCATATCTGCCTAGATTCAATTTTTCTTTTGTCTCATTAGGCTTTTTAACAAGAACACATTTTGTTGTTTTGTGGAATAAATCTTTTGTTTCCTAATTTAAACAAACTGAAAAAAGTCACTGCTAGCATTAGAGGCATTTATAATTTCATATAACGAATAATGGCACAAATTTACGTGAGTAAAGAAGTCAACGAACAATATTAATTAAGACATAATGCAATCCAACACTCTCTCTAGTTTAGAAGGTACGTAACTGACAAGTCTCACAACCTCGGATTTTGAGCGGCATTTGGAACTAAACTATGCATAAGTCACTCTCTTCAGTGAGAGTTAATTTCTGCACATCAAAACTATTAAGGATGATAGTAGTAGTGGTAACTAAGGCTTTACAAGATGATATTCTTGTAACAATAAAGCAGCAACCGTATGAATATTTATTTTGTAAACCCAAGAAATTGTAACTATTATTTAACATTGAAACTTGCAGCACAGGATTATGGTACTAATGCTTATAAATGCACCAAATCATTCTGTCTGGGATCGTATGACCTGCGTTGTATGAAAATTAAAATCTTTCTATGCTCACGGTCAAGGAACTCCTGAAGAATGGTTTTGTTCCTGATGAGATCTGCCTCCATACAGAGGCGCGTGTTCCACCTGTTGTTACACGTCGTCCATGGCAACTCTGACGTCATAGATGCGAACAGGAAGTACAAGATGGTGGCCAGCAAGAACCCGTATGTCATGTTGAGACAGAAGCCCAGCATAAAAAGGGAGATGCCCACTCCTAGAATAAAAACATTGCGTCAAATACATTGCGTCAAAAGACACCCCCGTGGCAACGATATCATATTCTCGATTGTGACGTCACAGGCCCATCTGACGTCATAGACGCTTGGCATCATTTGATAGTCCCTATATATAGAGAGAAACTATTCATGTTTACCCCTATTACATGAAACATTTTCTAAATCACTGTGATCACTATAGGCCTTTAATACAATTTTAAAGGTTGACACTGCTTTCCACTAAGTATTATCAACAATTGTATAACGTTACAAACATTAACTAACGTTATTATTATTTGCTACTGCATTATGGTCGAATGACATGAAATACGATTCTATTAAATAAAGAGTTCAAATGATGCATCGATATCGAAAAATGATCAGACATATTATATTGAGCCCATTTGGCGCATTTCGTGATGTTAAATTATACCAAAAGATTCCTGTGATTATTAAATTCCGGGAACGTCTCACCTTTGAAGATAGGACTGAGTGTATCCCATATAGTGGTGGGACCCAAGCTGGCGAACTGACCAAACGATGTCTCCAGGAAGAAGAAAGGAATGCCAAGCAGGAGCAACATCAATACATAGGGGATTAGGAATGCACCTGTAGAGGTGAAAATATAACGAGAATAGTTTGTGCAATTTTGATAAAGATCATAATAATGCTTTGTGTCAAGTATCGATGAATAGGCTACCTGCATGTATTAGACAAAGTTAATTAGCCACAAAACCAACATGTATATGTAATAAGTCGATGACACCCTATACATTTCTGATTTAGATCTATAATGGGCTGTTGGCTAGCGTTACACGTACAAGTCTCACAGAAATGCATGGCTGTAGAACACCAATTCGAACAGAGCAACTTTAAGAGAAACCCATTGATCCATTCAGTCATGACTAGCATTTATTCAACACGATTTGAAAATCCTATCTTATCTACAGTTTACCACATACTACTTGAATGCCCTTCTCTGTAGAATATAACAGCTCTTGAACTCCACTCCCAGCTTCTAATTGCATCATGGATTTGATTTTAAATGTCAGGGACTGTTCATTTTTAACTACTGGGGGAGGAGAATTTCCGAGGGGCACCTTTTTTTGCACATACTCTCAAGGAGGGGCCACCTTTTTTTGCGCTAAAGTGTGGGGCATCATTTTTGCCCTCATATCTACAATGATGTAGGGGGGATACTGAAATTTTGCACAAACTTTCAAGGGGTGTACAAGACTTTAAGGGGGGTCATCCAATTTTGCACAAGAATTTTTCTCAAATTCTCCACTTCCCCCACACTTTTACACTTACTTATATGATAGAACCTCACGAGTAGGTATTATTAGCAATAGGATTGCATGGGTCAGAGTCAAATCTTTTCCATGGCAGCACGAGCCCGATAGGGCAAGTGCTGTTATGTGAAAAGATTTGATGAGGACCCATGCAATCCTATTGCTAATAATACCTACGAGTTGGGGTTCTATTTTTACTCCATGATGATTAAGAAATACATGTCAAAATATATTATTGACAAAGAAAATCAACAGTTGACAGATCGGAAATATGACTGTCCTAACTTTGAAACAAAACTTCATTTCACAGGAAGTAGAACAAATGGCTGTTCCTAAAAGCTCCCCCCTCCCACCGGTGTATCAGTGAGATGCTATGTAACAGCATGGCAAAAGGAGGGAGGAAATTTGCATGGTAGCAAACCGGAAACATGCTGCTGCCGGAAACAGGAAGTAGAACAAATGGCTGTTCCTAAAAGCTCCCCCCTCCCACCGGTGTATCAGTGAGATGCTATGTTACTCCATGATGAAGGGAGGATTAACTGCAGTTTGTATGGGCGGGAGTGTAATCCTACTGTGTAATCATGTGTGTAGGATTACATGCAACCCAGCAGCATGTTTCCGGTTTGCTACCATGCAAACTCCCTCCCTCCTTTTGCCATGCTGTTACATAGCATCTCACTGATACACCGGTGGGAGGGGGGAGCTTTTAGGCATGGCAAAAGGAGGGAGGGAGTTTGCATGGTAGCAAACCGGAAACATGCTGCTGGGTTGCATGTAATCCTACACACATGATTACACAGTAGGATTACACTCCCGCCCATACAAACTGCAGTTAATCCTCCCTTCATCATGGAGTAATACACTTTTCCCAGCAAGAGCTCATTAAAAAATATACATCACTATAGGCCTTATAGTGACACATGAGAATATTCAATTTATCGAAAATGCGTATTTGTGTAAAGATTTGTCTAGGAAAAAGTATTAATTTGTAAAATATCCCAGCTTGAATATTTTATTATTTGCATAAATGATGACTACAAAAAGAAGGCCCAGGTTCCAAGTCTTCCAGTGGGTTCCTGGTGGTTGGTTATTGCCAAAACGTCTTCTTTTGCGTCCATGAGCGTCCAACTACTTTGGCAATCTATGGGCGTTTTATTTTATTATTGAAACTTGGTCTGTGAAATTTCTGGAAATAAAAACCTGTTAAAAACGGCGATTGGGCTTTTAAATCGCCTCGTAGATTCCCGGCTTAAAGGATAGCAACACTCGTCTACTGCACTGGGATACAACAGCATTATATATCTTACCTCCGCCATTCTGGAAGGTGAGGAAAGGGAAGCGCCAGACGTTTCCCAGGCCTACAGCAAAACCCACACACGTGAGTACAAACTCTATCTGCCTGCCCCAGTTGCCTCTCTCCTCATTGCCCTGTGTAGGGAGTATAATATCTTATAATGGTGAGGAAAATAGTCAAATAGACCACATATATATGTGGCGTGTTACAGAAAATGAGTCACAAGTTGCAAAAAATGGATTTTGAGATTATATACAATTATATTAGAAAAGATGAGATTCCAATGATGATAATCATGAAAGACAAGAAGTGTTTCATATTTTATGTTCAATATTTTTATTTTTGGTAAAGGCTTGCAATATTTTTTGGTGGACAATTATTAACTAGTAATTAGCTAAATATACTACATACGGTGACCTTAGAAATGCAAGTATATAATTTAATCCACATTCTTGAAATTTGGGAAATGTATTCATGCTACAGGCTATGTCGCAAGAACTTATTTTACTCCACGGTGAAGTATGTATCACATAACATTTGTATGTAGAGGAGTGTGGTACATACCGTGTGGTACATTGTTTTGTACCACACGCAAAATAAGCTCATTTGATTGGCTCCCTTCCACGCGGGAAAATGCGTTGTCAATGACTCTTACTAGCGTTACTAACGTCGCGACGTTACGATGTACACTATTGCGTCGTCGCCGGCATCAGTGAGAGAAGCATGGCTGTCACTTCGTAAGTAAATAAAGGACTTTGTGTTATAATTTATAATTAATTTAATAGCACCGTGGAGTAAAAATAGCACCGCATCTCGTAGGTGGTCTGGCTCAAAGGATCACATTGACCCTCGACGATTCTTTTCGATATAACACACTCGCCTATCGGCTCGTGTGCCATGCGAAAAGAAACGTCTTGGGTCAATGTGATCCTTTGAGCCAGACCACCTACTCGTGCGGTACTATCATAAGAATATTTTTTAATTGTTTATTCACAAGAACCCTTGCTCAGAATATTTTTTGCGGTGGTAGTAGCATTAATTCATTTACGGAATCTCAATTAAGACTGTGTAATGTATATCTATGCATATTCAACTATTTTACTAGTGGTTGATCGCTAAAATTTCTTGCATGTCTGAAAAAATATAGAAGTACTTATTGGATGTACTTTCCCAGGCTATAAATAGAGTGTAGAGATCCCAATTTAAAAAAGGCTTCAAAATCACATTTTCACCCCAGATACCTTCACAAACGACATATAATGTCCTCCAGAGAGGGTCGACAGAACTCTACAGATGAGTACAAACGGTTTGTAAAACAACAAATTCCGAGAACATGTGAGACAAAGAAACCCCTCTTTGCTACCTCTTTTCGTAGAAATCGCTCTCCCCGTATATTATATGGATGATGATATCTCAAAATCCATTTTGCATGTTATGTTGACTATTCTTAACATTACCGAAACTCTGATATTTCAATAATCAGATTAATGCATACTTATATATAAGACAAATATAATTGAACTTATTTCTCTAACATAATTAAATACATTTTGAACTCATATATATAGTGAATGTTCTTTCTACATGAATACATTCAACTTTATGTATATACCTATTTTTATCAGTGTATGGACAATGAACAAACACGTATTCATTCACTGATAAGCATTAAGTACAGACACAAATTTACATCATGCACATGTACTTGTATGATACTTAATACAGGTAGCCTCTCATAGGCACAGACTGTGACAAAGATTCATACAGACTATGACAAAGAGTCACAGATAACAGCCTATAACCTACTCGGTAAAACATGTTTCCAAGTTTCACAAAAGATCATATATATATTATTGCCACCTTAACCACAAAATGTTGCATAAATGGCTTACCATTGTCCTTGAGAAATAACCTTAGATTGATCACAGAGGTGCGGCCAGTCGACTATCCAGACGTGTGAGGGGGAGGAATGAATGTGTCACTAATAACCATTGAGCTATTTAATAAGTATCCTATTAGCCACTATCAGTCAAGATACACCTACTATAGGGAGTTGCAATGGTAGCATGCAAGCAGAGACAACAGTTTATGTTGGACTCGCTGCATTCTCATTTTTTTATTCTGTTGTGCACTATGAAACAAATAACTGAAAATGTAATACTGACACGATTCTTCTTGATTATTGTTATGTAAACGTCAGGTATAATCCACATAAAATGGGTAAATTCACTCAAAGATAGCCACTTATATTTCGCTTTCTGACTACCCGAATAATTTGGCGCCATACATAACTGGGTTCTTTTATATTCAATATCACCAAAATTCTCGAAAATATACCTCATTGATTCCTATTGATTGATTTATATAATGTTGAAAAGACTTTTATTTTTATTTTACTATGTCTTTATTTAAAGATGTTAGAAAATTCCCTTAAACGTGGCAATATTTGCTCGTCGGGCACACATATATCTGGGACCATATATATGTCCATGCACTAGGTGAGGCGAGGCCCATTACATTGAGTTCAATGCATGATGCCACCATATTTAATCACCATCCTTTCTATTATCAGTACCAACTAGTACTTCATGTTAAGTGTTCTAAGATCCACCGATAAGAATGTAAACATGAAAGGAAAGATAGGATGATACAAATATAGCAGACGATTGTGCAAGTTCCCATTAGCACTTGAAAAGATTAGCGGAGATTAATATGAAACAATAGCGGGGTTGTACCAGCCACGATAATTGTCACATTCCTGTTATATGCAGCCTTATCATGTAAACAACAAACAGAACAAATTTAAATTATGTTTCACATTTGGAATGGAAGTATAGAATTAATCAGAAATATAGAATCACAGAGTATAAAGGTCAGATTTCCTTTTTATGTGGGATGCACAAGCATAATTGAATATAATCAAGTCGTATAATGCACACTAAAGGATAATACATAATTAATAAAAGGTAATATAAAAATGACAATGTGCAATATTTACTCTAAATATAAATATAAATTTGTGTAGCTATACCTGCCTTGATTTTCACACCTTGTTGGTAAGCCTATTCAACCAACATAACAGATAAGATTAAAGATCAAGCCAAGAATGCAGAGAGGATCCGGCTCAACCTTACCTTTCCTTCATTGTTAAGGGTGCGGCTGGAATGGCTGTGACAATATCTATAGAGGAGTTGTAAAGTACAGACAAGTTAGCTAATGTTGCTTAGTTGCTGTGTCTATTTATCTATTGATAATGACTTCATCAGATACATGTAAATATGCATAAGAGATACACATTTATTTATATTTTTGGTATTATATGCTGATTAGTAGTGACTTTGAACTGGTATAATTTAAATTCTGCTTGTGATCAATGGGATCTTTTTATTTCCTCTATGCTGATATGACTATATATTAATAGTGTTAATAGTCTACTTGTTAAGGTTGATACTTTAATTCACACCCAATCATCATCTCCCTAATTATATTTCAGACAATTACTCACTCTGATCAGTATTAAGATGACTGGTCATTATTTTATATAGGTGTTAATTATTTGGCTGTTATATCATTACAGGTAATAACCAACACCGATGTTTGTTAAGGATGATGTGTTATACTTACCTATAGTGATCTCATTCGATTAGAATAGTTGAAAAAATTACATATCTTAGGTTCAATTCTATTCATTTCAAAGAATATGTTATTGTTCTTCTTTGTTCATTTCTAGTATAAATGCGGGTAATCTCGACACACTAATGACTTCCTAGACCCTGAAAACATATGATAATATTCCACATATATATATATATATATATATATATATATATATATGAGAACATTCCACGTTGTATACAGACTGTTTTCCTTAGCTTTCTGTCTGACATGCAACTTGTTCAGGTGTTTCTCCTCATATTTTTAAATGCCAGTTTAGTTGGGTTTCTTCAGCGATCATGTAGAGAGAACATATATAATGCATACCTAATGATGTAGCCGATTCTCATGCGATTCTCATGGAATTTAGTGCAAAAGGGTCCTCTGCGGCGCAAAATCGCATGAGAATCGGCTAAGTAGAAAAGGCCCTTTATGTTAAAGAACGCCAAGACTAGAAAAGCTTTTGTAAAGCGTGTATGATTAGTTATAATGAGATCTACTAACTGTGTGATGCGCAGTATTTACGTATCTTTAGATAGATGTAGAAGTTGTATTTCTGTGTGCCTAGTGTAGTATAATATTGCATATATCCAATAATATACAATAGTCTTTTGATAGGTATCTATACTACAGACGACGCGAGAATACAATCATGGGATTGCGCGTTTTTGTATAATTCATTTAATGTTTGGCCTAAAAGTTAAAAAAAAAACTACCATGATTCAATACAATTTAAGATGCAAGATGGCAGACATTATCATTGAGCCATAAATGTGTCATATCCTATCCCATCATGCTCCTCCCAGAGCATGCGCAGTGATTTCTTTTTATAAGTCTTATTGAATACGCTTTCATTCATGATGATATTTGCAGGACGGAAACCCCCTGATGTGCGTACAGCATAAGATTTAGCATTCGCCCATACATGTGTTACTCTCCTACTCTACGTGTA
Organism: Sthenelais limicola; assembly: GCA_942159475.1. Lineage (NCBI taxonomy): Eukaryota > Metazoa > Annelida > Polychaeta > Phyllodocida > Sigalionidae > Sthenelais > Sthenelais limicola. The sequence goes on from OW804100.1 coordinate 93,325,194, forward strand.
GTACGGTTGTATTATGTAATAAAGGATTATGGAATTAAATTCTAAAACTATAGATCACTCCCAAAGAATATGGCCACAATATTTAAGATTTAAAATTGCCCATCATGTATCATTAAATTAATGCTAAATTGTTAAGTAGCCTATCTTTTCCCAAATTGGCACATTTCCTCCGAAATTTATTAATCATCAATTAGCTTAATATTTTAGATGCAAAACAGATTTGCCTGCATGTATGTCATGTGTTACAGAATTTGATTGATAATTTAATAATTCAAATTGGAGGTCACATTATAAAGGGAAGATCTTTAATTGACAATTATCTTATAACTCTGTTTTCCATATGGGATCATGTTTCCTTTAGAGCAATGAACACAGTACAGGCACCTAGGCCTGATGTAGATTTAGAAATGCCTTTCAGTTCATGTTCATTTCCAAGGGGACGAGTGAGAATCGTTTTATTACTTCTCTTTCTGTTTGGATTACTGTATATATTGGCTGGGCGCAGTTTTATGCCAAAGGTAGGTGTTTCCATTTATGTGCCAGATCCTATAAACGGGTAAGCAATACTGCATTTACACAACCTCAATATATTGGATATTAAATTGGAACGGAATTTATATGGGAGTTGTAGGCCTATATATATTATGTCCAACAAAATCTAGAGAAGGATAATTGTTAACTCAGAACTTTATAAAGCTGCATTTTTACGACAAGTAATGTTTGTAGGCCTATATGACTTTAAAGTAGAATCGGCCAAAAGAAAACAAGCACTCGAGAGCGATAAAAAGGGAAACTACTGCAGCAAAGGATTGCGGTGGGTCACCGTAATATCAAGAACTGGGTGAAATCCTCCACAATTTTGTTCAAATGACTTTCAGAAGGGTAGGGGGAAAACTATACAAAAGGTCGAAAGTCTTTAGTTTCTATAATGAATTATTAATGTTACAAAATAGGAAAAGACAGAAGATGATGGTGTTATGAACAACGTCCACTATACTTTGACCATGCAGTTGAGTAAACGATCACACTTGATCTCCCTTGGCGGCCATCTTGGATCTGGAAACGTTGTCTCCTGTTCTTGTCTAATTCCTTGGAACTCATCAGTGTCAAAACTTCTTTAATCTATCCCTTATTAATACACCACAACCGGGCAACCCAGCTTTCTGTTATGTATGCCATAATCCAACATACCTACTTGTTTCCTGAATTATAATAGGCCACTTTACAAATTGACAGTGGCGCCATAGAAAGAGCGGTGGAAACGGCCCGAACTATGAGCTATGCGGGCAGACTATGCGGAAGACTTATATCTTAACCATAGGCTTCTAACTTTCTCCTTTTTATCCCAGAATTCTAATTTTTGTATAATACTGTCTGCTATCAGATATTATGAAATGACATGTTAAGATTAGTCATGCTTGATACCAGGACATTTCATCTGCTAGATTTTAGTATATGGCAACTTTTGTAATAGTGTATCAACAAAAACAAGTAAGTGTAGGGGTACGGGCTGCAGTGGGTCAGCGGCCTTATGGTCATAGGCACACGCACCTCTGCCCGTCCACTGGGAACCCAGGTGGAGGGTGCATGTTTTGGCCCGCATAGCTAGGTGGGTCAGCTGAACTGGGCATGCGCTGAGTGGTAGAGATTAATCCCGCAGTCACTGGTGCGCACTGGTGGCACAATATGTGAAGAAGGCTATTGTCAAGAAAATATTCAGACGATTTTAAAGTTGAAAGCAATAACCGATACTGATGCTGATAGGTTACAGATGACGTGGAGCTGGCGCCAGAGAGTGCAGTAAAGTCTGCCTTCAACCCACCCTTCTTCTACATGGACAAACATGATGTAAAGTCTAGAGCCCAGGGCTACAGCCTCATCAAGTACCCACCTGTAGAGTTGGACAAGGACATGAGCCTGGTACAGAGACACGATGCACTCATCAGGTCAGACATCTTTTTTTGTATTGTATATTGTTTATTTCCCGATTCAATACATGACATTTTTTTTGTATTCATTATAGGCCTATATAATCTTTAAACAGTTACAGAAAGACGCAATATTCATCATAAATCATACATGTTATGCCTTGTTATGTAATCATACAAGCTCGGATATGACAATATATTAATTTCTCAATTATTTTCTAATGATAAAGACTGTAACAGATTCTCCATTTCCATTGCAGTCTTGCACAACAAGCACAGCTCATCTGCCACAAGTGGGAGATGTTTGGTAAACAGGGTGACGGTAGTTGGCCTGTCTGCCTTATAGACAAATTATTACCCTCCACCCCCTGCGTCATCTACTCATATGGGTAGGTGCTTTTTTTCTCCCATATGTTTTTATTGTTTTATCAGGCCATTTCTAGTTCAGCTCATACAGCTGATTGATACAGATATATCTCTCTCTTGCCACTCGGTCTATTGTAAAGAATTGCATTCTTTGGGTTGGATCATTGACCCAATTAGCCTAGCCCACTGGGCATGGCTTGACCAGGTACGCCACACCTGAGTCAAGTTGGCAGGGAGGAATGTGCTATCTATAGCTGACCGCACCACCTATCCGATCTAATTATTGTTCACTCTGCTAATTTAATCAGTGGGAAGTGGGGGACCACAAGCTTGGGTCTGGGGTAAGGGAGGGGAGGGGGAGGGGAGGGGGAGGGGAGGGGGAGGGGAGGGGGAGGGGAGGGGGAGGGGAGGGGGAGGGGAGGGGGAGGGGAGGGGGAGGGGAGGGGGAGGGGAGGGGGAGGGGAGGGGGAGGGGAGGGGAGGGGACCCTATCTAACATGTGGACAATGCATGACCTTGGCATGATGGGGAGCTGGGGTCAATCTACCTAGAAGAGAAGGATTCTGCCTCAGCAAATTAGAATGGGACAGCACAGTGGAAACATTTCTAGGAACAATGTTTATGAATAAATTCAGTAGAATGCTCGGATATAAATAAAGCTAGATGTGAAGCCTAAAGCACTCCTTGCCTGGGCCGAGCCAACAACTACAACCGATCTCTGACTTCATTCTTCTGTTTACTACAATACCAATCTCTGGGCCAAATTGCTCTTGGTATCTCACACCATACTAACAACTCCTATCAGGAATCACTATCAGGAAAACTAGTGCCCCAGTTATAAATATATATGATGTCATACCTTCACAGTACCATGTTCCCTCACTTGTGGACCCTCTATGTATAAATAAGCATATTTGATGTGTTACAGGAAAATAAGTCACAAGTTGCAAAAATATATTTTGAGATATAATCATATTTGAAAGGATGAAATCAAGCCGGTTCCAATAATGGTAAATACTAGGATTTCTAATAAGTATTTCTATAATAAATAAAAAGTTAGTGATATTTCTTATTAATTACTCTCCATAGTAAAGTAGATAAATTTAGTTAAATATATTCCTTAGGCTAACATCAGATATGCATAGATATATTCAAGACACAGTCTTCAGATTTGGTACATCAATGTATGCTACTGGAAGCGCTAAGCACCCTAAGAATGAAAATATTCAGAGTATGGGTTCTTGTGGATAAATCACTTTCAATTTTGCGACTTGTGACTCATTTTCCTTTAACACATCACATGTGTCATAATATTGAAACTACAAATATATTTAAACTGTCCAAGCCACACCATAGTAATCTAAACATCTTAATGTCCATGATTAAAGTGTATAGTCGTTGAGATGATTGCAACAAGGGAGCATTATATCTAAGATATTATTCAAATATCCCCTACAAATATGTGTATCAAATGCCAAGCTGTAAAAGGCATACTGTTTATGTAATGCTGAAGTAAATAAACTTAAACGAACATAAACTAATGGGAAAAAATATATATTCTTTGCATACTATAATAATACCAGTTCAGCCAGACTCTCATTCAGTCTGACTCTCATCAGACTTTCATTACTCTTACATTGCAGAGTCAACTTTGATTGGAATTTTGAGGATGCCTTTTACCACAAGTTAGGCTGCCAGGCCCGAACCTTTGACCCCAGGTAATGTTTGGGATGATTCTCAGCTTCATGCCAGACAACAGAGAGCTTTATATCAGATTGAAAATTGACCAGCCATCAGTGTTTCCTTTTTTTAAATCCAAAGATATCCAATCAATGTTCAAAACATTTTATTTTCTTCCAAAATACCTGACATCTGACAGTATAGTGAATTATGTCCTCTGTCACGTCGGCTTGAATACATGTGTGCAAACAAATCTGTCATGTGATTAAAGTTCTGCCCAGCATATAAAGATACTAGGGCTATATGGGTTGGCTAACCACTTGGTTAAAGGATCTTTGATATGACCAATAGAGTGGTCGCTAGGACTCACTCACTTCTGTGTTCAGTACACTACTGTCTTTGCAATTCTATCAGGTGATTCTCCGTGTCCACAATATCTGGTTTCTGGCTCCTTGTTGTCTTTGCTGGTGTGTCTTGCTTCTTTTGCATTCATAGGTATCCATGACTGGGTCGGTCCTCCACCAGAGGTATCGATATTTGTTATGTTAAAATGAAATAGTATTGCCCTACTGTTTTGACATGACAATGATAATTAATAAGCATATTCAATCATTCATAATTAATAGCTGTTAAACACTATTACATCATGTTGCATATCAATTAGTGTCCAGACCTTACAAAGTGACAGTTCTTTATGTTTCACCACTTAAAGGGGACCTTTTATCACATGGGCTTGAGGCGGAGTATGTGTACCCTCTTTGTAAAAACAGCTCCCATGTTTGATGTATTGCCTTGCAGTATGAACCGTATTGAGCACCCTCACTCTCCAGGCGTCTTCTTCTACCCCATTGGTGTATCAAACAGGGATCACGTGACCAATCATGGCTGGCACATGCGCACTCACAAACAACTCCTTACCAGGTTCAAGGAGGAAAATGTAAGTCTAGCAATGATAACAATGTTTTAGGTATTCTAGTTTAGCTCTTATAGCTGGGATGAATGCCACATATGTAAAGAAGTAATACTTTGATTGAATTGAGATTTTGCCAAGCTACATCTTGTTTTACACTTAAATTTCATTTTAAATGTATCCACTTCCAACTAGTTGTATAAAGAAATAAGGTCACTGAGACTGGTGTGGCATTTATGCAGATTATCACTCCTCATGCAAGCTCATTTAATCCATTAAACTGACTTCAAATCTGAAGAAAGAAATGTATACAATAGAAATGTGTCTTAACTTATCTTATCTCTGTAAATCTGACCTATGAATAGCACTTGCAAAATGTTTCAGTTATACATTATAAGCATACATATGATATGAATCAGTTATCATGTGTGCAGCTCTTAGAAAACTATTTCTGCAGTTATTTCTGCTACCTCAATTTACCTTTTTAGCTAACTAATATTTATTCTAAGGTAAATATTTAAAGGTGGATGTAGTGACCTACAAAGTGGGGTAATGTAAATACAGCTCATAGTGTAGTATACTACCATCTATTTCCAGATGACTCTACCCTACCTAAAACTGGATGTGGAGGGGTATGAGTACAGTGTACTGGAGAACATGATAGCTGATGGAGTGCTTAACAACGTCATGCAGCTCTCATTTGAGATACACACCACTAACCCCATCTATGGTCATGGAGCAGAAGCACATGTGAACCAGATGTTCAATGCCATCAAGAGGTTGGAGGCTGTAGGTTTTAGGCGCTGGTACTATCGTCACAGACTGAATGGTTTTCCCTTCCAATGTGACCAGTCTTTTGTTAATACTAAGTTCCTTTAGACCAACTTAGTGATGATTATTTTAACCATATAAGGCATCCCTAAAACACATAGACAGCTTGCTTACCCAAGCATGGAAGTAGCCTGTGAGATAAAAGGAGGCTAGGGAAGCCCAGTCGGATGACCGCTGACCATATGATATTGAAGTGTGAGGAGAGTTTATCCATGAAATCTCTGTTCCTAATGACAATTATTATTTAGGAATGTCTAAGGTAAATCCAACTGAAAGGCAAAATTATCATACAGTTCTAAAAAGATTTGCTATTGTGAAGACTCAAGCACTGTGAACTTCTTGGTTCTACATCAAGACTCCAGAGTCAACAGTGATATTCTCTTCTCTGTTATATATATTGGGTTGCTTGAGTATATTCTAAATAAGTTATAAATTATAAATGTTATGGTATCTGCCCTGCCGCCTACCGACATAGCAACTGTAAGGTCAGGTTAGGTTACTATAAGAGATGGAAGGCAGGGTGGAGCGTTGTCCAAAGTGAAGTAAAGTGAAGATACAAGGGACTTTACTTTTCAAATATGTCTACCTAGTTCATTTTGATCCTTATGATGCAGCTTTCAGTATTTCAGATCGAATTTTCTGGTTGACGTTATCAGGGGTAGCATTTGCTCCTAACCTTTGTATCCATATCATAGCGTAAACCCTATATTTACCCATTGTGAAACACAAGAAACAATCCATATCTAGTGCATATAATGCCATTTAGCAGCACATTTGTGTGTGTACAATGGTTCAATATACATTAAGCACTTAGTGATCAATAGAATGAAATGTAAATTTGGTTTGGGATACATGACAGTTTGATTTTAGCAATGATTCCTCCTCAATTAAATTGCCCGCCAATTCATTTCCCAACTTAATTGTGGCATATATCCCAAACTGTAAATCTAAACTTGTATGGATCCCTGCAGTAAAGAAAAACCATTACTAGTATTGTATGAGTTATCAGCTTTATCCTGTGACCTTGCTAGTACGTCCTGACAGATGTGAAGACTCAGGTTACAATAATTTAAAACAGATGGAAGGCAGGGTGGAGCACTGTCCAAAGTGCTGGCTCCAATTTCAAAGGCACAATGGGATGGAAACCTAATATCATGAGTAGCTCTATCTAGATGACATCTATCTTTTCCCGAAATTGCTATAAAATCACTAAAACAGAGAACATTTGGAGGGGTTTTGTTTCTAACACACTGAGAATGTTGTGGGTTCAAACTCTGCCATGGATGCTGTTTCTCCTCCACCCCAATACTTATTTCAACAACAGGTCATATTCTTTTTTTTGCTTCCTTTCTTCTTTTTTGCTTTGGCATTTTGTGACAAATGTATAATCTAATAACCTTCAAGATATATTTTGTATGGATGTGAGACATTCTCACTCTCAGAAAAGACAGTTTGGAAATTCCCTGCCTGCAGCACAAGGTTCTCATAGGGTCTGCCAGGCCGTGCAATACTGGACACCTAGTGAGCTTCCAAAAGTCAGACTCCTAAGTGAGTGATGCTTGGCTGTGGTCAGTGGTGGTCAGCCTCTCCTAGGTCTACAGGCAACACACACACACCCACCCTCACCAGTTGTAAACAATCCATTATGGGATCGAACACCCGAACTCCTGGTCTTAAAACCTGCACTCTACAACTGGGCAACAGAGGCCATAGCAGTATAGACCCAAAAATTAGTGAGTTACACCGGAAGTGAGAAAGTAAAAAACAAGTGGTAAACAGAGTTTGTTGTGCAACCATAATTTACATCAAATTGTCACTATTTTTCCACGAAAAACATCGGGAGAGGGATAATAAATACAAAATTGTATGAATACAAAATTGGGCAATGCAATTCCATCAGGTGCTTATGCACCCTCATGAAATTGCTATGCCCGTGGGATATAACCACCTCTTACACTGCCCTCACTTAATTTTACATGCTTACTTTATTGATGAAGTTATTTTTTTGCTCATGTTTAGCAATGTAGGAGCCAAGAAGGCAGGTTATGCTTGAATAAAGGATTTGTGGAAAAAAAAAATTAGAGTCATAATTATATTATTGACAGTTTTGCAATTTTGACCCTTATTTTCCTTTGTTTACTTACCTTTCCTGCATTGTCAGGAATGCCCATAAATAGATACACTCCGAATCAATATGACAAGCATTGACACAACCCAAAGGATGTTTTTTGAAAGATACAAGGAACTTTACTTTTGAAATATGTCTTCCTAGTTCATTTTGATCATTATGAAGCAGCTTTCAGTATTTCAGATCGCAATTTCTGGTTATCAGAGGTAGGGTGCTCCTAACCTTTGTATGCATATCATAGCTTAAAGCCAATATTTACCCATTGGGAAATCCATATCTAACGCATATAACACCATTTAGCAGCACATTTATGTGTGTACAATGGTTCAATATACATAAAGCACTTAGTGATCAATAGAATGAAATGTGAATTTGGTTTGGGATACATGACATTAGTAGCAGTTAGATGAAGAGGTAGACTAGATTTCAATGATTCATCCTCAATTAAATTGTCTGCCAATTCATTTCCCAACTTAATTGTGGCATATATCCCAAACTGTAAATCTAAACTTGTATGGATCCCTACAGTAAAGAAAAACCGGACAAAACCTCCATCATATGACTTTCAGGTGGATAGAAAAGGATTGCAAAATTAGAGAAAAGTATAGAATTGTATTGTTTGAGTTATCAGCTATATCCTGTGACTTCCCTGGTACATCCTGTCGGATGCTCTTACCATCTGAGCTTGTGGGACTGTCCCCATGATATAGCTCCTATATAGACATACTAACATTCATGATCTACAACTACTTCTGCAAACTCAAACTCAAATAAGAAAAAATTATAAAAAAAAGTTGCTTCAGTAAGAGCTACTACCACTAACACTCACAGCGTTGGTGCAGGGTGAGGAGAGGAGAGAATCATGGGCAGCATGCCTGTTATTTGAAACTCAATCTTATTCACCAGTACCTGTTTTAGCTCGGCCTGCCCTATTACTTACCCTAACCCCCTCCTCCTGTAACTTCCGCCATCCGTTGTAGTGCAGCATTAAGTAAGGAACATTCCACCTCGAATGTATTACAAATACAGGCCACACATAGCCTTGTGTTTTCTCTTGAGATATAACAACACACAGTCCATTTACTAAGTGATTCAGAGAATATTTCAGGAGTCTGTGTTTCTTTTTATCCCTCACGGAAGACTTTCCTATGATTTAATCTGTGCAGCTGGAAGAGAAGTTGGGAAAATTTAATGAGTGATTCAAAGATGCTCCAGCATATTGGTGATCGTCTCCACTCTCCATAGGGTCTACTCGGGGATAGAAACAAGGAATGAACTTTGGTACCATAATGATTTACTTGTATATGTCAGGATATCTCTCTGACTTCATGCCTAATACATATCCTGCACGTACTAGTCTGGTGGGTGATATTAAGCTACATAACATCAAAAGAAAATCAGTTACAGGAGCCGGACATGAAAGACGCTTGAAAAACATCAAACATCAAAATAATTATATTACCCCAGGAGGTAGTGGAAGGCCAGTTATCGGATCTCAACCAGAAACAGCCTGATACATCAAATTACAATATATATTGTAGTATACTGCCCAAGATAAAGACCCGTTTTAAGAGCCAAACAAGAAACAGAATTGTAAAACAGGATATCACACTAGGTGTTAATACCTCTGAATTAGATGACTAAAGGCAGTATACCAACTTCTGGGGAGGCTCAATTATTATAGCTCAACCCAAAACAGCAGGAATAGCTGGACGAGAAACCCATTATAATTCAATATAAAATAAATAGACGATAGTATACTACCTCAGGAAGGTCAGCTATAAGTGGTGAACAAGGAGCCCTTTGTCTGAACACCATATAGATGGTAGAGTACTACCCCAACATTAGGAGTATCACTGTCAAAGTAAAACCAGAAATGAACAAACAAATTATATTATCAGAGAGACAGAATGCAGATATTTTTTTATTTTGTTTTGGAATTAAAAGATACTGTCAACTTTAATATCTAGGAAGTAATGATAGTGAAAAAGCTGAAATCACATGAGAATATCTGCATTTAGACAAATTCTAAAATTCGAAACATGAGACTGAAAACAGAATGCCTAGAAGCCTTGAAATCCACGTCTATGAAGGGTGTACCCAAAATATTTTCATCAGTCACACCTCTTCAGAAGGTTCTGTGGACTGTTTCGGTGCTGTTCTTTCTTGCAACATGTGCTTTGCAAGTGACCACTACCTTGATAGACTACTTGGAATATAATACAGTGGTAACACTCAGACAAGTGCTTCTAAATGGTACTGAAGATGTATACCCTGACATACTGATATGTAATCCCAATCCATATTCAAGCAATGTTTCTGCTTATCAAACTGCAGGAGCACCTCTACCAAAAGACTACCTCAACCATCTTGATGAAATGCTGCATTGTTCGAATTCAGCTAACTGTACCATTGATGCAACAGATGTGGAGATGATCAAACATGCAATGTCAGGTCCGAATGGATATTATGCTTCAGTTGGGGAGGAAAAGGCCTCAGCAGTGAGTCATAAGAACATGATAGTTGACTGTAAAGTTTACATATTATTAGCACATGAATATGCGACATGGCCTTGTAAAAGCTTTGCTACTATAACAAAAGTTGTCATACCAGGTTTGTTTAACTGCTTCAAGGTCCACCCTCACTACCACATGTTCAACTCCTCACACAGAATTCAAGGCTTCAATTTTATTCTGTTCCTCGATAATCTTGAAAGTAGCCCTAATTCTGAGTATGACGACTGGAGGAATTTCTTTAACAAGGCTGGTGCCTGGATAGAATTACATCCGCCTAATTATCGCCCATTTTTAAGTGAGACCTTCAAATCTGTATCTCCAGGGTTGAATTCTGCTATTTCATACACAGTGCAACGTGTCAACATTGCCCATGAACCATACAGAGAACATGGTTGTCATGAAGACGGTGGCAGATCAACTCCTTATATCCAAAAGGTGTGCCATGCTGAATGCCACATTAAGAAGATCATCCAAGAATGCAATTGCTTGAACATTCTCAATACAGCCATGCAGTTTCCAAATTACTCCAATACCAATCACTGTGCCTCAGTCTATGATACCACTAAAGAAGAGATGGCCAAGAATCTATGGTGTTCCCTACATTCTATTCTTACCCATACAGAAAAGTGTTCAGCAGAATGTAAAGAGAGCTGCTCAAAACTGGAGTACAAAACCAAGTTCCACACGAGCAAATGGCCACTAGTGGCCCAGATGTACAGCTTTTATATCAAGATCATCAATAAATCACACCATGCAGAGGCCTTCCAACCCTATGAGCATATATACAGAGCTATTGGTGACAATGAACAGAAAAACATTCCACTTTCAAAAAAACTCATGGCCATGAAGTTGATAGAAGACAACTTTGCAAGTGTGGATATTTATCTAAAATCATCATGGTTAGAGGTAAGGGATGAAAAGCCTATGACAACTCTGGTTAACTTATTCTCAAGAGTGGGAGGGACCCTGAACCTTTGGGCTGGAATTTCAGCAGTAGTTTTTATTGAAGTGATTGACATTTTCATCAGGCTTCTGACTTGTAGAAGCACTGATCAGAAGATAAAGAGGATAAAGATTGCAGAGAAACATTAGATATTAGAGCTGTGAAATTAAAACTGCATTCTCAGCTATTAGGACAAAAGATTTCAGTTTCATAATATGATGCACAGAATTTGATTTATTAATATTCTGCTGCTTTTATATGCTTATGCAAGAATTTGATGTTGAATCGATCATGAGAAAACGGCTGCCTGTGAACAATAATTTCAAAAGGATTCTGCGGGTCTCCGAAATATAAATCTGTTTTAGTAGTTTATGAAGCCCTGTAGCAAAACCAACCAGACAAACTCCTCCAAAATTTTAGATGGGTGGCAAAAGAACAAAACAAAAAGTAGGAAAAATCTAGTTATATTAAGACATTTGACAGATTTATCCCAGATCATCGATACTAAAATGATTTGGTGCTCCAGACTAAGCAAGATGGTGCCTGCCTTGCTGACAACATATTTAACTAACCATATCATGTCATGACAAAAACCAAACAGCAGTCACACCTTTTGACACTCAGAAGGCAACCCTTTACAGCACAGAAGTAGCTGCATGAGTATGTATTAAAACAAGGGCAGGGGGATGGAAAATGGTTAAGGCCAAGAGGTATTTAGAGGCCCAGATTCAAATCACATGAGCGACTTGCATCATTTCACCTACCACCAAAGGCCAAGTGGGTTACCTGAGGCCAGACATGTGTATAGCTAATAATGAAAAAGAGTCCCAAATCAGTAAGGATATTTATGTGTAATAGGAAATATCCACATATTCTTTTTGAAATTTCCTTTTCCAAGATCTTTCAACACATTTTCAAAGGAACTAATGGATATTTTATTATCAAGATAGATACTATTTTGGATTTGGGATATTCTTTCAGACACAAAGATATCTCAAATATCTGTCATCTAACTATTTTTTATTCCTTTTCACTACACTTTATCTCAATGTATTCCTACACCTACATACCTTAAGGCCCCAGTACGTCACCTGTGACCAAAACCCAGGGAGAGGCAGGGGAGGGGGATAAGCAGGGGGAGAGGCAGGGGGAGAGGAGGGGGAGAGGAGGGGGAGAGGAGGGGGAGAGGAGGGGGAGAGGAGGGGGAGAGGAGGGGGAGAGGCAGGGGAGGGGGATAAGCAGGGGGAGAGGCAGGGGGAGAGGAGGGGGAGAGGCAGGGGAAGAGGGTAGAGGGGAGGGGTAGGGAGCCAGGGGAGGGAGACAGGGACAGGGAAAGAGGGACAGGGAAAGAGGGCAGGAAGAGATGGGAAGGGGGAAGGAGAGAGGGGCAGGGGAGAGGGAGGGTAAGAGGGTGGGGAGATGGAGGAGGAGAGGGAGGGGAGAAGAGGAAGTCAGAGGCTCGCCTCAGGATTATACACCAAACAGTGCACTATGCAGCAGCCCAAATGTTCCTTCACTGGGTGCCTAAGTGACTCCCTCAGTTGTATATACTACTAAGTGGTGTTTGATTATTAGCTAGTAGACTAGCACTAAGTCCCTTCGACTATTCTCATAGACCAGAAATCAGACCAAAGTGAAGTTGGTTATTATATGATACAGTTCATTTCTGTTAAAGAATAATTCCCAGATCTGCAAATGGCATCAACTGGATGTAATGCTTAAAGGGCATAAAGCAACAAATACAAAATGAAAATGAAAATTTGGTTTTGTAATTTCGTAAACCATACTCAATTCAGAATCCTATTTTACAAATAAGAATTTGTATATATTATAATATTACGCTTCGGTACTTGTAGTTCATGCTAACAATTTACTTGAAAATCAACTACGATGAAATTAGTAATGCAACGATCCTGAGATATATATATGCTGCGATTCTACCATGTTTCGGTTACCTTCGTCTACAGATATCTCAGAGGTTAAGTTACTCTGGACGCCAATTAATTTGGGTCTACATTACCATCGATACAGATATTGGCAGTTTGTATTTCTTCATGAATTTATCATTATTATTATACCTTTTGTGATACACCATGTTACTTGTCCATTCCTCTATTAATTCATGTTCAAGTTTGCATTTATATAAATATTGTACTTATTTTGTTATTCCTGTTTCCATGTTAAAACACAATGTTATCTTACTTCGATGTACTTTTTGTTCGTCGGGTTGAGGAGACATGGTCTTCAACCCAACACACTATGGTGGAATAAAGTTCGAATCAAGAAAGTATTCCTCTCTTGCTGATTTTTTTCAGAGCAGTTTAAAAAAATAGGATATTTCAACCCTTGGTCCTTTGGCTTCATATTCCAGATGCTATAATTCTTTTCCCCTTTCTCCTGCTACTGATATTCATAATATATATTCACACAGAAGTAACTATACAATACATATTATTATTTAAATATCGACACACAGAACTGCAACATTGTCCTCTACTACTACTCATTGGAAAGAACATAGGCATGAATCGCAACACTAATATAAACAAAGGTTGATTAAGTGATTAACTCTTTTATTCAATACAAAATTTGTACAGACCTTGTGAGAAGACACTCCTAAATAGATTAGATGTTCGATCAATTTGATAGAAGGATACAACTAAGTGTGAGCGATAATAAGTACAAGGAAGGATTTTGGCACCTGAAATCTGAATGAGTAAATGCTTTTAAGGAGGCTGGCCACTATTTCGAAAAGTCATTAGATTTTCCCCCAAATTGCTACAGTGATAGTTTCAAGTATCCTGAATTCGAAAATGCCATTTATTAAGGACCTTTCCATATTCATTTCTCCACTGTGGGGCCGATTTCCTGCAGGGAGCTTTACTATTGGCGGCTATGGGAAAATGTCATAATTCAACACATTTTTGCATTTTTCATCAGGTAAAAGTAATCAGATTTCTTTCAAATTCACATATCATATTCTCATAACAGTTTAGATTACAAAACAGTCAAATATATAGGGGGTCCCCACTCTAGATTTTTTGGTAGACAATGTTGCAAGTGTCAGGTCTAGGTTGAGTCAGAGGTCCTGTTTGCTGTAATTTTGACTGTTTACATCGTTGTTTGCTGTTGTCAACTCTAAGTTAGATAACCTAGACCTAGATAATACTTTTCTGATCAATTCTACAACTTGTACATATGTTTTACATGTTGATTTCAACAGAAATATCCATGCTTTACCCTGAAAAACTTGGCCGTCGGCGACTTGTCAACAAACAGAGTAGAGCGAGATTTAGCTTGGGAATTAAACCATACATATGTCGTAAAATTGGACAGAATGATAGAAACGATGATAGAAACCATTTATACTTTAACAAACAACATAAATCTACTCCAACTTCGGGTTTCAATATGATTGTTGAAGTGTTGTCTGTTTATTACTACACTAGATATGTCGTAAAAGAGAGATTATGACGACCGTATAACGGTAAATTCCGACCAAGAGAGCGCGCGCTATCCACCAGCGCGGAATAGTGGCCAGCCTCCTTAATACAAATGGAATCTTTTAAAATTCTACCCCCATTACTCTCATCAAGATAGGACATAGATGGGCCAAGAGGAAACGAAAATCTATTAAGAGGTGAAATATCTTTTCTCTCTGTGCTTTTCTGCCCCGACATATTAGTAAAACAATCATATTATAGCAAATAATCACAAGTATATATTTCATTTAATGAAAATAATTTGGTATATCTTATTGAGATATGAAAAGATATATGTAAGATAAGTGTGATAGCATATTTTCTGGGGTATCTACCGAATTTATCTTTCATAGATCATTTGTTAATGTGTTGGTAGATTCAAATAAAGCTGCTTATATGAAGGAACAATGTGTTTCTTTTATTATCACAACAAACCCTATAACTTTTATTTGTTAAACATTTATGATATACAGCTACTTCGACAGGTATAATTGTGAATAAGAAAATACCTTGTAGTATAGTTCTTGAAATAAAATAGAAATAAACTATACATGTATCATATAGTGTATTATATAATCTGACACTTTTGTATCAATTCAACTCTTTCTGTACATAACCAATACTTGGGGAAGATGAAAAGACCCACAATGGGGAACTCTATACCAAGTCTAAATAAAATCTTTAAAAAAAGATGCTAAAAAAAAGTTGCCACTTAGGAAGCTTCAGACCAGTGATCAATTCAAAAAGTAAAGCGATGATAAATACCCCCTCCAATACTATTACCTCACATAAAAGTACAGCGTTTATGTTACAAGTACATAAACATGTAGCAGAACATGTTGAACTGATACTGATACACAACCTTAAATATTAGCATTAGCATATTGGAATTACATGTATAGTATACAGAGGCTCCAACTTGGTTGGTGGTTGTCAGCAGGGGAGATCTTCCAGTCTTCAAGCCTGATTCCATCATTCTCCTTTTTGACACTCAGACAAAGCTGGCAGCAGTTGACTGCTACTTTTCCTCACCTACAGACATGGCCACAGCACCTGAACTCATTCATGTTACATAAAAGTGTTTTACTGGACTTTTTATCTACAGATACATTTGTCGTGAGCTGTGTGGTTTTTAAAGTGGATGGGCCAAGTGGCCTCTGTCTAATTTGTACACATAGAGCACCCACACTTGATCCACCCTTAACTTTTCCTCTCCCTCCTTATCTTCTTCCTTAACTAGTGTTTCTACTATTTCCTTCATGCTGAGGGCCAGGAGATGATGACCCTCTCCTCCAGCATTTACTCCAATACCACTTCCTAGCCCTGCTCCAGGACCCCCTCCACTACCTGCTCCGGTACCACCTTCAGCCATCCTGTGATATACAGCCACATGCCCTGGCTCCCTCACTCCACCCTCAACCTCCAAGTGATTCACAAATTCTCCCTCTATTGTATACACTCCAATCCTCCAGTTCCTGGAGTCACACACCAGCACATGCCTCCCTCCATTCATAGTACATGCTCCTAAGGGGACATCAAGTTGCTCGTATTCACCCGATCCACCGACCGACATAGTCTGTCTAGTGTTCATATCCAGAACATAGATCCTGTTAGTGGCCACTGAGGTCATCACTAATTTACCTGACTTATTACTGTGTATACATCTATAGGCGGGGTTGTTATGGCAACCAATTGCTTGGTAATCAGTTATATTCCCATTACTCCTGCTGTAACATTTCACCGTGTGTCTGTCATTGATCAAAGCATATATGTTATCAGTATCAACGGTCACCCGGGTAGGGGCAGTGTCAGCTTCCAGGATCCACATCCATGGGGCCTTTTCAGGTTCATGTATAGTGATAGTGTGAGAGTTGGTCAGGTACACCATGCAGCCATCATCTGATAGCCCGAAATCCCTCACAAAGCCTTCCTTGATCAGCACCTATTTGTAATTATAAGTTAAGGTTCTCAGAGATTGTTCACACATAAAAGAATGGCACAAATTATAATACAGAAATTGATTTTTAAAACTACTTAAATTAGCTGTTTGAAATCTGCAAACTCAGGCAGAATTTGGAGCCAAAATTTAGCTGATATTAATATTCATGTTCTAAATAATATATCAACTTTCATCCCAATAATGATACTCTGTTACAGCATATATATTTTTTTTGTTAGATTTTGAATGTTACATTAAAGATTAATGCCTGACACTGAGGTCAGGGTTTGGGCCATGGTTGTTGTTAATTGCTGCCTTGACAAACTTGGGACTATAACCACCTAAAGCAAAGATTAAAATCAACTTACCTGGTCAGTGGGTTGGAGGTCAGTGTGACCCAGCTTGACCCTCCACACGCCTGCCTCAGTGGACACAAAGAGGTCACCTTGGGCTGACCAGTAGATCTTGTAGATGTGCTCACACCCAGGAGGAGGTCTCCAGCTACACACGTACATGGCTGCCATGGCAGAAAGAACAATTTTCAGACTATCTTTAAAATTTGGATATTATGCCTTAGGGTCATCCAATCAATGCCCAGTATAACTGTCAATCACAACCTAAGTAACCCTTCCTACTCCCAATATCTCCCATATTATGGCAGTAGGATCTGGAGAATTAGTTGAATTTTTTATAGTTACCCTGTAAGAAGGAGGCCAAGAAGGCTGCCCATTGTCCTAGGATATGTTGTTATCAATTTTCAGATGTGAATGTTTAAATGACCCATTTGCTAGAATTTTCATTGTAAAACCAAATTAAGTGCAACTCAGTTATTTGCAGTTCATCTCCAAAGCATGGCTCACCACTTTACAACGGTTATTAATAATAAATATGGTTGTGTAAATGAAAACATTTGGCAAACAATGGTTCATGTGCAGAAAGTTTGTAGTGCACTAACATGCATTCTGCTAGAGAGATTAATCGATGGTCATTATATTTCTCACCTCTCCTAAGTAGCTCCAAATCAAAGACAATCAACCTCATCTCCTGCAAGATATCCATGCATGGATAAAGTTCTTGGGTAACCGAACTACGAGTACAAGAATACAAGAATACATTCACTGCAAATCACAAAATCTGTAAGCTTCCGAGGCATTTGCTTTGTGTTATAATCATAATGCATATATAACTATGGAACAATTCAAGGTTAATTAGGAACAGATCACACCAAAGGTAATCCACGCATTTCCTGAGTGTATTACTAAACGCCAGTTGTGATGTGTTGCACAGAAATGAGTCACAAGTCGCAAATATCTTCATACTTATTTGAAAAGATGAGATCAAGCCGGTTCCAACGATGGTAAACACTAGAACATTCAATAAGTGTTTCTATATTTTAAGTCTCATATTTTTATTTTTGAAATAAAAGTTTGCAATACCTCTGGGTGGACAATTACTAGTAAAGTAGCTGAATATAGTTAGGAACGTATGGTTCTATTTAAAACACCGTCTTGAAATTTGGTACATGTATTCATACGACTTGGAGCATTGAAAAACCCAAGAATGAGATCTTGTTAATAAAATACTTTTAAAAATATCATTTTCATTTTTTTTTCATTTTCCTGAAACACATCACAATTCATTAACGAAGGTTTATCAAACTGGCACTATCAAAACCTATATGTAACGGTTTATTTTACCGCTCTTGGGCGGGCAACCATGAGCATTCCCTCCTCCCATACCGTCCTCCTCTGCTCCTGATTCAAAAAATAACAATTGATAACATTTAATACAACATGACAAATAAATGTCTGTTTATACTCACCAGCAGTTCTACTTCAAAGCATTATGCGCAGCCAATTAATACAAATTTGTTGCAATTGACAAGTGCATTAATATGATGTACAGGACTGCATTTACCAAAATTCTATGGGTGTTAAATGTTAATACAAGAATTTGAATTGAATTGAATTCGATTCCCCCTGAAAATGGTCGCCGGTAAGCAATACTTGAGGCCAGTGACGGTTTATGGCGGGTCGCAAAAAAATATAAATATCGACTTTTGTAGAAAGAACAAGAATAAATTAGAGAGAATCCTCCAAAATGTTGGTCAAATAACTTATAAATAGATTGGTTAAGAATGTGGCCAACATTAGAAAATCGTTAATTTTTAACCGATCTTAACTGAAAGAGCAGCTTTAAAGCTCTGTACTCTGTACCAATAACTGTATATGTTGAATAAATATTTATGGATGAGTTTCAAACGTTTTGCTTGATTTAGCTGAGAATACAGTTTATTTTAACATAAGTTTATACCAGTAATATGGATAGTGACTGTACCGTGCAGTAGCTGAGAGAGTAGATCGGGTCCCCCTGTTGTCGCTTCTTCCATCAGTTGAACAAGCCTACTCCAGTCTGGGTGTGGAGCATCCGTCTGACTCTCCCGGCTCACCATGGTTACCTCCCGCCTCCCCGCCCCTCCTCCTGATGCCTCTCTGTTATATCAAAAGACTTGAATAATTAGCAGGAAAGCCAATGATTTATTCATTATTGTATATAATGTATTGCATATATGCAGAGTAACGTTAGAGGTGACATGCCCAGACGGGAATCATTATAGACAAGGTAATCACTTCCTGCATTTGGTGAAAGGATAAAAAACACAGTATAGATTAAGAACGGTGCCATATTAATAGGGTGAAATCGTCAGAAAAAGTACAGTTCATCTTCACCAATTCAACACATTTAATATACCATTTAATATACCATCTTTGCAAATAAAAGAATTCTTCAAATCAAATCAAATCCTCTCAAATAACCGAAATCTAAGACAAAAATGAGGTTCAATTTTAAATTCAACTAAAGCAAACATTTTTTTAATCAAAGCCGTGCCAAATATACTCAAGTATACCCGGTATTTATCATTTTTAGCCTAATTTAGCAGAATTCGAGAAATATGTAGAGCTGCTGATTATAATTTTCTGACGATCTGACCCATTAGCTATAGCTATGGGTGTTTCACAACGCCTGTTTGTTGCATATTCGTGGCTGTTCGTAGCCTTTCTGTTGCTCGTTGCAATTCGTAGAAATCCCTGCTTGTTCTTTGCCTTAAGAACGAGAACCTATTGCATAACACAACCAATCCATAGCTCATTCATTGGGACATAGAAACACCCTCAAGGTTTTTCTAAGTATTCTAAACATTTATTGTGCAACAGAGGGTTAATCGCGGCTATTCCTACTCGTTTGTAGGCCCCAATGAGGACGGAATCCCGTTCGTTTAATCTTCTTGTGCAACACCCCTCAGGCTTAATTCCCGGTAGCTTCAAGTACAGAGTGAGTGAGATTGGTTGCTTTACGCCCTTATCAACACATTTAATATGGTTATATCAAGGGCGGGAGAGCTGAGAGGAAGGCAGTTTATGATCATACCCAGGAAATAGAGATAGAGAAGAAGGGAGAGAGAGAAAGAGAAAAGAGACAGAAATTTTAAGGCACTTTATGGTCATACCCAGGACCACAGCTTCACGTACATTGTCACTGACTATACTGTAGCTCTCGATTTGATCATTAATCTTGCGGGACTTGGAACCCAACAATTAATTAAGCCCAGCTAAAAAGAGAAAAGTGGTACTTAACCTACTAACCTATCAGGGCGAATAAAGTCGCTAGGGTCATATGTCAGACCCTCCAGTAGGTGGCCCTGCATGTTGTCATGGATGATACAGGAAATGAAGAAATGCACGCCCCCTACAGTGCCCCTGCGTAAGTGGTCCAAAATAAGGGTCACCTTCCGAGACGTGGTCACTTCTGCCTGAAGGTCATAGGGCAGGTAATCAAAATATGAGCTGGTTCAGTCCACAACTGTATTGTAATATCAACTTCGACTTTGATGTTTAGTGATCTGATTTGATTTATTTTCATTTCTATAAGCATTACATTGAAATAATGTTATTTGATCTCAGCTTATGTTTGTATAGAACAGGGTATACAGGGAAATACAGAGAAAACCCAAAGTATAGAAAATAAATAACAAAGCGCGCAATGACATATAAAAATGAGTGCTGTTGTTGTTATCTGTCATTCTAGCAATAAGACAAGAGTCTCAAATAGAAGATCTTAATTTTAACAATAGGGAAACCCATAACTATTTCCTCCATTTCTTTTTAGTGTGTTCCAGTAAGGACATACAAATTATTAGTCACAATAAATTCGAAGCTATTGAACTGGTCCAAGTATTTATAACCAGATGTATAGCCTACCGCACTTAACATTTACCTTTTAACATGTTTAATAATTTATAATCAATAATCATTACACTATATTACGTCTGGTGTCATATTAAGACTACACCTATAGACCTGAAAAGGTGTTGATGGTTTAGACCAACGTACAATGTTACTGAAAGCTGTACTCTCATCTATTACGAGAAAAAAAATCTTTCACGTATGTTATTACTCATGGGACTGAATGTATCAATATTCTGCAGCTGCGATATGATTATAAGTTTTTGAAGTCGAGAATACAAGAATTATGAAGGCCTGTAGCAAAAACTAGCGGGGAAAAATAATCCCTCAAAATGTTGGTCTAACGTCTTTTGGATGGGTTGGAAAAGAACAGAAAAAAAGCAGAAAATCTTTAGTTTTTGACCAATTTTAACTGAGAATGCAGCTTTAATAGGTAGGCCTATATTTGGGTGAAATCGCCAGAAAATGTGCAATTCCCCTTCACTAATCCTCTCAAATAAATTAATCCAAATTTAATACAAAAATAAGGTTCAAATTTCAATCTAACATAACCAAACAGATTGTTGGAATCAAGGCAATGTGAAATATACTCAGCTACACTCTGTCCAGCCTCTGAAGAACCGAGACTTCAAAGAGTGCCGGTATAGTTTAGCATTGCGGTTTCGGTTCTTTAGAGGCTGGACAGGGTATATACTCAGATATACCTAGTACTGGCCATTTCCCAGTCTATATTACATAATTTACTAAATGTGTAGATCTGCCGATTGTACATTTTCTGAATATCTGACCCATAATTTACATGCTTAACGGTACCTCAACCGTCTCCTTGACATCCTGAGTGATGACGTTGTGGTTGAAGAGAGAGGTGAGTAAGTGGACGGACACGTTAAGGTTGCGCAGGAGCTTGAGACCAAGCTGCCCCAGGTAGTTCTGTACTTCCCCTACCTCACACACCGCCTTATGGTGCAGGCTATGTGGCCACTCCTTATATACTGCTTCTGCCATTCTGCTGATAGATGGATGGATATATATAGAGAGATAGATAGATAGATAGATCCTTATATAATGCTTCTGCCATTCTGCTGATAGATGGATGGATATATAGAGAGAGATAGATAGATAGAGAGATGTGATGGAAAGATAGATATTGCATGTGTTACATAGCACCGCGTGCAATATTCTAAGCGACTGAAACAAAAGAGTTAGTTAACTGTTTTATTATATATATGCTTTTAATTATATAAATAGAAAATAAGCAATAATCGTAAACTTGGTGAAAAAACGCATTGGTTGCCATGACTACCACACATAACTCACTACAGTGAAACGCACTGTGCATATGCTCAACGCACTTTAGACGCTGTTGTCATACATATAGTAAGACTAGACTATGGAGGCCTATGCTAATTAGCTACTGAATACACATGTAAATATTGTGTTGAAATTGAAATTGAAATTTTTAATAAGTAGGCCTAAGCCATGGCAGAGATTTGCTGAATGATAAACATGTAAAATACTTGGTAGCGAAACAAATATTATAAAGCCTAGATATAGTGAATAATATTGAGTTAATTGTAAAGTGAAGAACTTCTGGTTTGTGTAGAGATGACGATAACCAACTGAGATGAATAGGCTATTGTAGGCCCCTACTGCTCCGCTACTGCTATAAACTCCGACGGAGAAATACACTATATGTACTAAAACAATCTAAGAAAAGTTAAAGATTATATGTAAAGAAGTTTGAACAAAATTACCGTAGGTTGACATGATTTATATCGAACAGAACATGCACCAATATGAATAACCAACGAATGGATTTAGGCCTATGAAGTCAATAATATCAGACTTATGAAATGAACAATTCCATCTGAAATCAGACTTTACGAAATGAACAATAATATCAACAATATAATATGATAGGATTGGCAGAGGCGAATTGTATATTTTCTGGTGATATCACCTTGCTCTTCTTTGCTCCGCTGACAAGACTGAGAGTAGGCCTATAAAATTAATTTGCTTGTATAAAACACTGTACCTTCCCGATCCCTGGATCTCACCATGGATTCCTCGGCGTTTTTCTTTTACTCACATATGTAACCATGGTTTTCCAGAAATGGCTAAAAATAGCGCAGTTAGAGCAACTCACAGTCCTACACTTCCTCCTTCCTCATTCACCCCACGATTGTAATTCGCATTAAATCTATGTATTTTTACCAATATCTACGTCGACCTGTAGATGTTATTAAGCGTACGAATTAAATCAAAGTTTGATAAATAGTTTAGTTCATGTGTGAATAAGTTACTCATGTCATAAGCTACTCACGTGTCGTGCCCTACTCCTGTTAGTAGGTAGGAACCGCCTAGTGTCAGTCTAAACTACCAGGTGGCAGCATATACTGAGCGTTGTAGCTGGTTATTTCAGATTTCTTTGTAGCCGGTTGCAACCTTTACGTAGACTTCCGGTAAATGGTGCACATATGCGGCTTGCTGATCTTTCCTGAATTTGCGGGAAATCTTTTAACATTTACAGTACCCAGGTACCCAGACTGACACTTTTGAATGTGGTAAATATCAGAAACCATCTTATAAACTTCCTTTCCTTGTGGTTATTGGTTTGTATTCATTTGTATTGTTGTATTAGCCTATCTTAGCCTACAGTAATATTGCCGCGTAGGCCTAGTATAACTAGTACCGGATTCTAATTTCTAGCCCGAAATTTCGCTGACCAAAAAGGCCGCGAACCCTGCTAAATTGTTTGATTGGTGGGATAAACTAGGCATTTTTTGTTTAGTCATTTCTTATGAATACAATCATGGGTGCGGCGATCGTTTAAAACAAGATTTTAGTTAGGCCACCGACCCAGTCATCAAAGTCAAGTTCAAAAAGGGGGGTCGAGTTTGAGAATGATATTAAACATTGATATCTACTGGGGTTGGACTTTGGGAAAAAGGACTGTATTCCTTTGCATAAGATCGGTACATCGATAGGGGGAAGGGGGGAATGAGATATTACATTTATAGAAACTACTATCTTTAAGTTTTGTTATTTTGACTTGCAATGGTTGAATGTAAAATACTGACTAGTAGTAGTACAAGTAGTATTGTAGAAACAACCTTGTTATAAACATGTGCTGATTGTGATTGAAAATATTGATTCTTAGTATCGTAAATTATTATTACTATTAGTAATTAATTAATAATGTTCTTCATTATATTGTAGTTTGTTATCGATAAATGTGCACAGGTAGAATAATTTCTTCACTTAATGGAACTTGCAAAAATAATGTTGCACGGAATTTTGGAACTATCTCATAGTGATATTCACTACAAGGACAATACAGACCTATAATACATTATGTATTATACAATTTGAACACTGGACAATCTATATACAAACATTCACTATTCGGACACTTATAAGTTCTAAACGTTTTATTTAATAGGACTACCCAGGAAGACCTGATTCCAGAGGGCTAGTTTCCTGTTCATGTATCTTGATTATTGTCAGCATGTGAATAAAAGTCTTTATATATATATATAAAAAAGTAAAAATAAATATTGGTACGAGTGACATCCCCTAGCAGCAATGCCAGTGCACTGGCAGTACAGTAGTAGTAGTAGTGCGAATTAATTTCGGTTATACTATCACTGGCGCTGCCTAGCGGCTAGTGTCTGGAAAAAAATCGTTCACATATAGTTTAGCGTGGTGAATAACGCAGGGATTGCATATGATTATGAACCATAGCACTCGGTGTCAGGTCGAACTTCAATGGCAAAAAAAAAGTAGTGCGAATTAATTTCGGTTTTACTATCACTGGCGCTGCCTAGCGGCTAGTGTCTGGAAAAAAATCGTTCACATATATTTTAGCGTGGCGAATAACGCAGGGATTGCATATGATTATGAACCATAGCACTCGGTGTCAGGTCGAACTTCAATGGCAAAAAAAAAAAGAATACTGGCCCTGGGGCTGTTTGGACGAAAAAAAAGTGTAACTAACAATGAATAGGGATCCATCCAAACCAGTTAGACTAGGCCTAGGGGAAAGTACTGACCATTCATGTCAAATAATGTATGGTCACTGAACTAAAACTTCTTAAATACAAAATAGCCTACCTTGCTTATTACAAGGTGGAGAAAATGTTTATTTATAAGGTTGTGGCTGGAAAAACTATCCCTGCTCATGTAAAAGTCAATATTGAAACTATTTTCCGTTGAACTTGGCTTGTAACTAGGAATGCCAGAATGAATGATAATAATAATAATAATAATGAAAAATAATTTCAATGAATCGTGTCTCATAATCTTGACCCAAAATATCAATTTACATTTCAGATCTCCACTCTATTGCTGCTATAGGAAGAAGCAAACCACAAAATGGTGCCAAAGCCAGACCAGAAGAGAATCAAGGCCTTATTAACTGAAGCCATCACGGTGCTGTGTAAGAATGGGCTGAGTTATGAGTACACATGCAGCATTCAGGGCCTTCTGGGCATAACCTTGGATGAACAGGATGTCTTCCTGGTCGACCTCAAAGAATCAATCATCAAAAAAGAGAGACCTGTGGAGAAGGCCTGTGAGGAAGCATTAGAGCAGACCTCAGAGTCACAGTCTCCAACACGGCCCGGTTCTCCAAGAAGTGGGGCTGCACGAAGAAAGCGACGGAGAGAGACCAGTGGTGGGAACTCTCCAGTTAAACGAGCTGCATTCAAGGAAGAGATAGACACTGGAGAAGAAGTGATTGTGATAAAAGAGGAGTTGTCTGACGTTGAGAATATGTATGGAGATAGTGGTGGAGGTGATCATGGAGAAATGCTGCATCAGCAAGACACTAACTTATCTCCTTACCCGATAGGTGGTTACACAGGGGAAGGGGGCTCACATCAACAAGACTCTAACTCATCCCTCTACCCAATGGGCCCTGGTGGTGACTTTCCAGGTGGAGGGAGCTCACATTGGGAAACAGCCTCTTCCTCCTCCTCACAGTCTCCCTGGCCATCATTGGCGCAGCAGGACATGTACCAACCTGCCGTCCCATCATCTAGCTTTACTCCCCCTACACAGTTGAAACAGGTTAGTAGTTTATATTTGGATCCTTTAACTAATCGATATTATTATTGCTGTTTACCATGGGGCTGGTGGGGGGGGGGGGGGGGGGTGCATAAGAATCATAACTTCATTCTTACTGGGCTACCAAAAGCTTCAAGGCAGCTTCCTTACAAACACATATAATATTTTTGTTTAAGGTACATACATTTTTGCTGAATATAATAAATATGTTTAATCCAGCCTGACTTGTTTCATTCATACATCTATAGAATAATGACTATGGTGGATGCATCTGCCTTTTTCCATTTTCTTTCTGTTTGGCCCAATAGTTGGTTGTATTGGGGGAAGGGGAGGGGAGGGGCGGGGGTAGAAGCTTTTCGCAGGTCTTACTCCCTATCTTGCTTTTACTTCACAGAGTGCGAAATTAGCACCCGCCCGCCGCAAAATGCAGGTAAAAATTTGTGCGGCCAGGTAAAACCGCCAAGTTACCCGCCCTCCTTGGTGGGTGGATGAAAATGAGCTACACATGAATTGATAGGTCGTCATGAGTCTAGTCTCTCACCATGTCAGCGCCGTGCTACTGAGGCCTACCCCCTTCCCCACTTGGAACTTTTTATGGGCTAGATTATGAAATTGAATAGACCAAAGAGTGAGAGAATTAAAGGGAGTGTGTTTTATAAAGGTCTGGTGTTGTGGAATAGCCTGCCAGTAGCAACGGGAATTGAAAATGATGGAGCCACCTTTGTGAGGAAGATTAAGGATTGGGCGAAGATGAGAGTAAATTTTATTATATATGGATTTTATGGATTAAAGTGCAATTTGTGGGCGGGTAAATTTATGTGTGGGCAGGTAAATATCTGCAATTACCCGCCAAGTTGGCGGGTGGAGAAAAAAGTTAATTTCCACTCTGCTTCAAATGTTATAGAAAACTGGTTGTTAATGAGTGTGTTGGCATGGTATTGATTGGTGATGCCCCAAATGTATTATTTGTCCTCTTCTACATGAGAAATACATATAAATGTGAATCATATGGAGCATGCACATAGCTTAATTGATTTTAGCCGGGAATTTATGGTGGCACAGTAGTCCATAGCACTGGTTTTGGACCAAGAGACACTGGGGTTAACACTTTAGCATAGCTGCAATTTTCACCTTCTCCCAGCTATTAGAGTAACTGAATGAGCTGGCTTAGGCCTGGTAAAAAAACCTGCTTCTCCAATTGCACATCTCAGGAGTATACAGGGTCTGGTATACTATTTCAAGTTTCAATGAGTGAAAGTTGTAATATATGTTTAATTACAGAGACATTTGAACACAGCAAGGAATGAAATGAAATATGAAGGTCATTATTTATTGGCGATCCATATTAAAATCTGAATTTATATGGATAAGGGCTGCACCAGATAATATCTTAAAATATCCTTCTGGTTTGAAGTAAAACCCTCCAGTCTCTGTTCCCTCCCCAACCAATGGCTGGCACAAACAAAGTAAAGTATGTACCTTAATCTACTTTAATGTAGGCTCTACAAAGCTTTCCAAAAAGACCTGATTATGGGGCAGGCCGAGACCAAATTCTCTTTAAATGCCCGAGCCTTTTAGAGGTTTTGAGGTGGATGGAGCGTGATCAGCTACAAGCAATCCCGCCCGTTTTGCCCAGGAAACTGGTGGAGGAAATGTCACATTAAATACAAGATACAGGTGACATAGGAAATATCCTCACCCTGCTTTATACTTTCCACTCCATACGTACCTTGTAGAAAATGGAACATTGTCTAGGAGAGGGGGGAGGCAGTAATTATTCTAGATGGAAAAGAAGCAAAGGGCATAATAAAATAATCTAGAAGCTTCGTTTCTTCTAGTTCCTTTGTCATATATATATTCTCATTTCTATCTCATTTTGATTAATATGTGCCACAGTCTCTATAGTTGAATTCACAACGTAAAAATTATGTTGTTAGTCTACATACCTAGATAGTTAATTTTTAGTTTTTGTATCATTACATAATATCAAAAATGAGAAACTAACTAGTTAGTTAGTTATCAGAATATATATCATTCCTTTACTGAGGACCAATATTATAAATAAAGCTGCCAGTGGTGAAAACTTTGAAAGTATACATACACACATACCAGCCCCTTCTACACCACCAGGTCCTCCAGTAAGCCACCTGTATCAGGTGGTATAGTGTGGAGTAGACTGTACCCCATGCAGTGTATAGCTGTAGCATTATGGCTGATATTGAAGATGATCTCACCTGCCTTTACCTCCCTTTATTCTCCAGGGTCTGGAGGCTGGAGGAGGAGGAGCAGGTGGAGGAGGTTATGAGTGGGATGGAGCCGCCGCTAAACCTACCCTTACTCTGCAGACAGTGCGTAACATGCTGATTCAGGCGGTGGTCAGCCCCACACTGTCACAACCTTGCTCTGTCACTGCCGTCAGACTCAGCTGGTTTGCTGATGATGCTGAACAGATAAAACCATTCTGGGAAAACTTACCGGGATTGCGCACAGAACTTGACAACCGGTTAAAAACCATCACAGAAGTCAAGTTCTTCATTTCCAGTCTCACATCAACAATATCAGGCAAGAAGAAGAAGATTTGCTTCCCTGGTGTGTCATACTGGATTGTCTCAGACGAGCAGATCTCTGCCATGCAGCTGACTACAGCGTTCCAAGACAAGCTTGGGGCAACCATGAAACTGCTGCTACAGCCCTACCAGACAGGGGCGAATCATGCAGAGCACAGTCTGTTTTCTGTGTTTAAGGACACAGGGGATGGTGTGGTGAAGAAGGTGATTGACCGCCTGACACAAGGGCGGGAAGCTATAGTGAAGCTATACACTTGTCTCCCACAACAGCGGGACTACCTCCAACAGGTAGCACGACAGATACAGGAACAGCGGATCTCTGTACAGGTGGAGATGTACAACAACAGCTAGAGACTGTGCACATGTTAAGTGGAAATTAAGACTCTATAGCAACATGGTACAAAGTTTCTGGGAGATTCCTTCAGAGAAAATGCCACCCACCTTGGAAACTGGAACCTCTGGTTGACACATAGGATATAGGATATGAATCTGTGTTTGTGGAACTAAGTGGTTCTAGGGTCACATATGCCAAACTTATTGAAAGAAGTTCTTAGTTCATTGTTTAATTGCGGCCACAGTAGTTAGGTCTAAGCTCCTCCTCTTTCTTGATATTTCATAATTTGGATAAAGTGACTATTTAAACCACATAACTAGCTCTGACCACTGAATGCATCCACTAGCCCTGGACATGTGGTTATGAACATACCCTTCCTAGGGAGCTCTAGATACCAATCATTCTACCTAACGTCCTCAGGTGGTTATCTGCTGGACTGTATGATAACTCTTGAGATGGTAGATCTTAAGATTAAAACAGAATTGCAATTTTTGTTCCTTGAGAGTTTGTTTGTATTTTAAGATTTTTATTTCACATTATACATTAAGTATAATCCTCAAATTACCTGATCCAAACAAAAGACTAAGAGATAAATATAAAATGTGATTCCGCAGCTATGGAGTATTGACATTACGAGTTAACACTTTCGTTGGTCCAAAAATAAAGGAGAATCATTTATAATTTACAGCCAAGTAAACATTCATAAATAGAACCAAAAACACAATTTTGGGATTATTTCTTCCTCAACTTAACCCTTCCACATGAACCCGGGATGATCAATATAAAAGTTATTTCCTACCTTTGCAACCTCCAAATAAACATTTAACAGGTATTTCTATGTTAGCCTCACAGTAAACCACCTAATGTTGAAATTACAATAAGAAAAAACTATCCATTAAAAGGAAAAGAGCATACAAGTTTTCGCAAGGAGGAACACTCCTTTTCATAATACAAAGAAAAAGCATAAACAAATCCCATCATCTCAAATTTACAGAATGGAGGTATGATCTGGTTTCAGATCCAGAGGCTACAAAGGGTACAGGTTTGAGTGTCATGCTGCCTCACTTTCAAGGGTGGGGGGAACATATAAAAAGAGCCTGTTGCAAAATAAAGAAACTGCAACTAATTCTGGAATTTAAGTGAATAAAGACGATCAGTGTATGGATGTGTTGATGTATGTTTAGTAATTGTGACCATGGAAATTGTAACTGATGTGGAATAAATACTCATATAATGTGCCAACGATCTTACATTTTTTCAGTTTTATCCTGTTAGTGCTATATATTGATATGTGACTAAATTTATCTTCTTAATTTTTACTTAGTTACCCTTGCGAACTTAGAAAAACGTTCTTAGTAAATGGATCTCAGTAAACTAAAATTACATTTAAAAAAAGTTTATTTCCGTCGCTAGAAAAGGACATAACAGTAATTTTGAGCAGTGAGCTCTCATCATATACGCAATTCTACAATTTTGGATAATAATCGCCACTGGAAGTAAGTTCAGGTGTTCAGATTCAAAGACTGGGTATTTTGACCTAAGAAAAAAATTGTGATTCTTGCCGTCCAGCAGGGTAGACACAATAGTGTAATTTCCCATTGAAGCCTCCTTGTTGTAGAGCTGACCTACTTGTGATTGCGTATGTGCTTTAAGTCAGTGGACATGCGTGTTAGATTTCCTTGCCTCATGGTGTTGCTCAACACGGTGGCTTCACAGCTAGAGTGGTAGACTAATTATCTTTTCTAAAAATATCTTAAATCTCAATGTGTTGACTTCCAATCATATAACATAATTGTAGTGTCCCACATCTCTGTGGGCCCCTTGGACTGTCATCCACAGTTTTTGTGTTTTGCACAATGCTTGTAGGACAACAGGGTTACCACTTGTCAGGTGATCAGCAGAATACAGATTTCTGTTTTCTAACAAAACATTTCTTCTCTGTTCAAATTGACTAATTTCATCAGAATATCATTAATCCCTAGTTGTAGCTAGGTAGAATCTTCTTCCCATCACCCTTTACAATGGGTGTTCCTGTGCTTACCAGGAAGCCCAACATTCCCCTATTCTTTAGTTGGTCCTGGGTATGATCATAAAGTGCCTATCTGTCTCTTTTCTCTGTGTCTCTCTCCCTTCTCTATATCTATTTCCTGGGTATGATCATAAACTGCCACCCTCTCAGATCTCCTGTCCTTGATATAACCATATTAAATGTGTTGATAAGGGCGTAAAGCAGCCAATCTCACTCACTCCTATTCTTTAGTAAGTACTGTTACTGCTAGAACTCTTTGAAGCCCAGACATTTTGATTTGAAAGAAGATGGAGATTATTCACTGGGTAGAACAGTGGTCTGCAAGATCAAGTTTCAGTGTGGGCTGGTCGGATTTCCAAATTTTCCCCACCTGCCCACAAAATTGATGTAGTGGGGAAAAACAAGAGGAATAGGGGCTGTTGGTTATGTATGGGATTCTGTCTATTGAGTCCAACATTTGTGGCTACATGAGCACCTTTTCAGAGAGGTTTTGTTTTAGGTGTCTATAATGTATCATACATAATTATTTAATCACCATGTTAATTTATGCAGTACAAACATTCATTGGTAAGCGATGAATGAGATGAACATCCTTTTACATATTTATTAATTAAGCTATTGTAAATATTAATTATTGAGGATCGGCCAGTGGCACAGACTGGTGCTGCTCCCTTTCCCGTGTTTATCCCTGTATAATACTTGCAAAAGGAATCAAGCACATGGTAGACCTAGTAATATAATATAGGGTGATTTAGAAGATAATGAATTATTTCATTGGTGGTAAATTATAATGTAGATATGCAGGCAGGTGACTTTTCAAGGCAGGGAAAGTGAGGGGCAACCTGCACACCACTACCAAGGCGGGGAGATGGGTACTGCAAAAACTGCTTTAACTCGACTGGCTTCAATGGACTTCATCTAACTATGTAAAGCCGCCCCCACACTGGCCTGTATGATACCATCCATGCGTAATGATTCTGTGAGAGAGCCCCCACAGACACCTCACATATATGTGTGGTAGGGTGTGTGAGAACAGACTCATTCATCTGTGGAAGGCCTCACAGAATGTGGTCTGTGTGGATCAACTATGACATTGACACCATTTTTAATGCGGATCCAAGAAAGGTCAGCCATGGTGATTAAAGTTGGTTCTTTAAGTTGCTACTTTATACAGACTGTGTAGGCGTTTTTTAGTCATGGGATATGCATGACTCAGCACAGTATTATCGTTGACGTAACGGGAAGTCTTGACTGGCTAAAGTCAAAGAAGAAGACAATAGGGGAGAAAGAAGTTGAGGTAGTGAAGGGCATGCCTCTGTCGCCAGAAATGACCAAGCAAAGCAAGTGCAAACTAAAGAAGAGACAGCCAGTATCAAATCCAGTGAAGAGGAATACAATCCAGGTCAGACTTTTGTGGAAATCACCCATTTACATACAATAACTTGTATTAATAGGTATGCAAAAGATTTCATCTCATTAATTTTCATAGCACAGGGATTTCACAATATGGAAGATTTGAAATAGAATTTATGACTGGGAAACTGAGGCCAGGGTAGAGGATCATGGGTAATTCTGACCAGAAGAGGGGCCTGGGCCACCTGTGTTTACATTATGTGGCTACATGTTCCAATGGAAACAGAGAGGGCACTTTATTTAAAGTCATTTTAAAGACAGAAAAACTTCTAATATCGCCACCAAACTGCATCCTACTTTATTTCCCTTTAATAATTATAGAAAACAAATACCAGAACAACTCCTCAACAGGTCATTGGATGTGCTGTGTGTAGGTGCAGGTTGAGTGCATGATACCTGCACTGTGTGTGGAGGCACATACCTACAGCTGGGGTCAGAGCCCCACCCACCCTCAACTAGCCTCGGTTGCTCTATGAAATCAGTGGCAGCTGTTGCTATCTCAAACCAAATAGAGTATTTCAAATCTTGCCTATTAGTGTTAATCGATGCATATTGTGTACTTACCTCAATTAGTTTTTAATGTCCAATATAGTTGTAGATCATTAAACCAAATATATATATATCCAATAAAAAACGGCTAGTTATACTTTATAGGGCACATTTCTCTATATTTGGGACCCACTGACAAT
Source organism: Sthenelais limicola (assembly GCA_942159475.1). Classification (NCBI taxonomy): domain Eukaryota; kingdom Metazoa; phylum Annelida; class Polychaeta; order Phyllodocida; family Sigalionidae; genus Sthenelais; species Sthenelais limicola. The sequence continues at coordinate 93,358,259 of OW804100.1, forward strand.
GACCAGTGACCGATGAACATTAACAAACAACATCAACCTTAGTAACAAGGGTGCACAAAGAAACCATAAATTTCTTTAAATAGGGTGTAAAGCCACCCACTCCGTTAAAAAGGGTTCATGTAACCCGAAACATTGCACCTAACTGACCCTAACCCATACTCCTAATGTTTTGGGGGGTTTTACCACTACATCTATTTTTATTAATAACCATACTCTTTTAGCTTCCTTTCCTACTTCCTTTTCTCCTAATTCATTATCTTCTTTGTTCTGAAGACCTTCATCTTAACCACTTCATCACCAGCCTGTCATCCTAAATAGTCCAACCTTCTTGACAGACCAATAATCAGACACACCCCTTCTCCAATCAGACAATGACATACTATCTGAAGACTATCACCTGATGTGATACCCTCTGCTCATAGGTCGCAAGTTTACAGTATATCATTACAACCAATCAAACCCCAATACAAACTTCCCCAGACATGTGCTCATGCTGAAATATATCATGACAAATGGCTAAAGGCTCTCTCATCCATATTCAATTGAATTACAATGTTGAACTACTGATGACATACATTAATAGGCCCTACCCACCTACATTTTCAGGACAAACGTTTTTTCTGTATTTCTTTAATCGATATCCAACACATTTTTAATCTCATATTGGTGCTTGAGAATAGAAACCAGTGCATCCACTATGGTACTTGCCCAGCGCGATCACCTACTTATGAGCAATTATGAGTGGACAAACACCCGATTTAACCCTGTGGTTACTTTGTGCATCGAGTCCATAACATTTAAACTTGCTCGAGTTAAAAACCAATTATAAAAGAAAAAGAAAAAGAAAATAAATTTTGAATTGGGAATCTGGTGGAATACAAATAATGAATGAAAAAAATGGGAATAGCCGGAAATAAAATATAAACATAACAAAGCTGGAAGTGTATTTTGGGGGGGGGGGAATTGATATTGGAATTAACTATGAAATATCAATGAATTTGCAGATACCAAAGGTTACATCTACCCAAAGAAATAACAGCAGTCCAGAGGGCTTCCCAGAAATCACTGGGCCCAGGCAGTCGCCAAGGAATCAACCAGGGATTAGAAGCCCAAGTCCTAGCAAGAAAGCAGACGGATCCCACAGGTACATGAGAAAAGATGACTGGACAAGAGAACAGGAGCAAATGCTAATGACCATGTGGCAAGAGGCATCCTATATGTACGATACAAGTGACAATCTCTACAAGGATAACAACCTAAAGAATGACTGCCATGAACGCATTGGTATAGCTGTCGGTAAACCAGGTAACACATCATTTACTTATAATCCTACTTTTCAGATATTATTTAATGGAAATTGGGGTATTATGTGTAAGAGAAAAAGTTTCATTAATGTCTTTACATTTATATATTGTGCATATATTGTATTGCATATGCACAATGAAATCGTCTGGGTACAGAAATCATTTTTAACCTCTTTAATTATTTGCTGTTTTTGCAGCTGCTGATGTAAAGAAGCGGATGCGTTCTCTACGTGACCAGTACAGGAAGCTTCAAAATGTGCCTTTGGGAAGTGGAGTGCAGTTGACACCACGGAATGAGGAAATCAATCACATGTGTTCATTCCTCAATCCCTACTTGCAAGCAGGGTTTGAGGAAAGTAAAGAGACAGTAAACAGCACAAGCAAGAAAGCAGACGGATCCAACAGGTACACAAGAAAAGATGACTGGACAAAAGAACAGGAACAAGTGCTGATCACCCAGTGGCAAGAGGCATCCTATATGTATGATACAAGTGACAATCTGTACAAGGATAACAACCTGAAGAATGAGTGCCATGCACGCATTGGCATAGCTGTCGGTAAACCAGGTAACATGTCATCTATAATATCAATTCTGTAAGAAAAAAGTGCAATTCTCTGCATCTCCTCTCAAACTGCTGGAGGGATTGCTGCTAATTTTGTGGCGGCCATACTTTGGCATAGTGGGAACCCGTTCCACTATGTTTTATGAGGAATTTCTTAGAAAATAAGGGTTTCAAATTAAATGCCCATTTGTTTACATTTGACTTTCCTTAAGAAAGCAGTAGCTGGACAACTAGTGAACATGACTCAAATAGGTTCAATGCTGCATCATAAGAAAGAACGTGTTGTCATAGCAACAGATTTCAACGCTGCATCATAAGAATGAACATTAGTCAGTAACATAATCTGCCTCGTCCTTCACATTATGTCATTACATAGCCTAATATTAATCTCTCTGTCCCTTTGCCCTTGATCTCAAGTACTCAGTATCCATCTCACATTGCCTCTGAATCTGTATCTCAATCTATATCAGTTGCACAACAGTGACCAAAAGGAAGAATCTTAAAAGTGTCCCATTTGAGGTATGAATGTTAAGACGGGCACTAACTTACAGAGTTGAAAAGAAAAAGTTGAAAGAGAAAGATAGTGGGAGAGGGAACAAGGAGCGATGAAGATGCGGGCCCGACTGTCCCACAAGCAAATCCTTTGCATAGCACGGGTATTTGCTAGTTTAGTTTTAATCCTTCTCTTCAGGTATTATTCAATGGCATATTTAAGTGATGGTTAATATTAATGATGAAAGAACAAAAATAAACTGGGAGAACAAATTTTATTTATTTATATTATATTATATTTTTTCACATCAAACAGAAATTTAAAGGTCTAAAGTGCAAGAGAAAAGGCTTTATTTATATGCTTATATAAGTAAAGAAATACATTTTAACCTCTATTAATATCTCCTGTTTTTGCAGCCACTGAGGTCAAGAAACGGATGCGTTTACTACGTGACCAGTACAGACGGCATCAAAATGTGCCTTTGGAAAGAGGGGTGCAATTGACACCACGCAACGAGGAAATCAATGACATGTGTTCATTCCTCCATCCCTACTTGCAAGGCAGAGACACGTTTAGTAACGCTGCGATGCCTAAGCAGGTGTGTATTGTGCTTAAATGTTCATGTAGTGGGCGCTCTGAAATACTTTTCCATTTTACAATGTAGAGTAGGAAATGTATTATTTTTAGTTTCTCCTTTTGCAACTATTTATCAAATGTTTGTACCCTGTTTATTTTTAGCCTGCTGCTGAAGAAGATAACCAAGAGGTAGTAGTCAAGGAAGAAAATACTCAGGAGTTTTGGGAGTGACAAGGAAGACCCTGCGGAGGGACCCATCACAGGTGCTCCTGTCAAAAATTCCTTCCCTTCACATGCAAGCAAAGGGAAAAAGAGTTGAAATGGGAGCAAGGATCAGGGGGCTCAAGTTAGGGGCAGCATACAAGAAGGTATCAAAGAACTAGCAGCTGTAGTATCTAGTGCTGGATCAGCTGAGTGTGCCTAAGAATTGAAAGACGAAAACTTTTTTTTGTTGACTAAACTGGCTAGCCCAAGACTTGAAGAGCTACCCAAACGCACTGCTCAGCTCCTCAAGAACATGACATTTGAGACAGAAGAGCTAGACAAAATGTTCTTTGATTCATTTCAGAAAAGGTGCTATGTGACATTATTATTCTTTAGTCATTATTTAACCCGACCAGAAACTAAGGAGAGGGATATAACTTTTTTTAAAGTGACATTTTGTATTCTGTGTTTCCATGTATATATTTGTTAGCTTATAGACAGATGTCATCTGCATTTGTTATAGTGTTCGACTGAACAAGAAAGGTGCTATACAGTTTTGATACCAAAGTAATTATTCAAGATGTTGGTGCATAAGAGATAAAGCAGTACAGCTCTAATACTTAGTACATCAGTTCACACATCAGTGCAACATAATTTAACAGTTTAGAAGAATTTTTCATTACTTTTCATCATGCATGTATCCTCGTTAAGCAACACAGCTGAAGTACTTAATATATTTTTTACATTCCATTACTTTTTAGTATGCAAAAATGATTTCTCACTTTTCAAGACTTTTTTGATAAGGTCAAGGGCACTTTACAGGACCTTTTGACGCATAGTGGATGTTATTGACACCATAAACCCCACATAAATGTTTTGACAGGTGCTCTACTGGAACTTGATTTGAGTTCTCCCATGAATATCAACCCTGTGTTGATATTGACGGCATCAATTTCATTAAAGTCCAGCATGTGCCAAGAACAATTAAATTTCAGTTTTTAGATTATACTTAGATGTTCCACTGGCGTCCAATTACTATGGAGTGGTAATCATTTTGTTTTCATAGTGTAAGGAAATATCCCATGTTTTCCAGTGTTACACCACATTGTAGCATACTCATCTACTTTAATTATAATCTAATTAATGTACCAAATATAGGTTTTGATATATTTTTCATCATGTTAAATACATGTTCATTGTGTAATGGTTACACCCCTCCATAAAGTATACCAGTACAGTAGTATATAAAGTATACCTTAAAAATAATGTGTAATGACAGGGTTTTGACATTATTAAGTATTTTTGCTTTTTTGTTGGAAATATTTTTTATAAGTTTTGATGGGTTTACATTTACTGATAGAAAATATTGGCAAAGTACATTCCATGCATTAACACATTCTCACTTGTCCTTACTATAATGCTATTATTTTCTTAAGTAAAATAAGATTCATCAAATGGTTTTTGGCATACATATAGCAGGGAGTATCAGCATAATGCAAATTGAGTATGGGGAGGCTGGAGCAAATATTTCGATGGTTCAGATACTTCATGATGTGAGAATTAACCTCCAGTCTGTCATTGGTCCCGGTAATATTGTACATAAAGTCTCAAAACACCCGTTAACAGGGGGTATTGACACCTCTTGAGGTATAGTGGATACCCTACTTAATAATGCAATAATGCAGGTTATAGAGACTTTAATCAAAATCCTACCAAGCTGTTGCCTGAAGAAAACAAAGAAAGAAAGAAATGTACCTTTCATTTGCTTATGTATTTTTTTAAAAATACAGAAATAAAAAAGTTCATTATTCAAGTAGTTTTCTGTGGAATTACATTTACATCTTGCACAGTAATGACACTTTTTATGCTAGTTCATATTGCCATGGAACTTATTCTCAGGGTGAGGAAGGAGGTGACAATTTTCTTTCATGTAGGCATCTGGTGTTTTTCTTCACAGGAGTTTATGCAAAATGCATGCTGCCATAATGATATGGTTGGTTTCAATGAAATGAAATATGGAACCTTACAGAAAGGATCCCAAACCACCAGTTCCTCAAGAACTTTTGGAAGTACACAATTCTGTCTGGTCCTCCCCATCTAGAAAAACAGAAGACATGGTCATATTGAAAGAGGCGGACCCGGAATCAGTGATGGACAGATGGGTGGACCTTTGAACTCAATAATGGATAGTTGGGATGTGGGTGGTGGATGGTGACAAGCATAAAGAGGGTTGTTGTCATTGGGGTGGAATGTCGGGCTAAAGCGGCAATACACTGTGTACATCTCTAATAAATAGACAATAGATAAATTTCCCTGGTGGCAAATAATTGCCACTGGAGGAATTTGATTTTGGGGTCACTGGGATGTGGGCCCTGCTTAAGAATGACCAAATATGAAGCTTCAGCCAAATCTTTATCTTCTGTAAATGCACCAAACTTCCCTCCTGGACCCTCTTATGGGTTTCATGCCTTCAGCAAACTACATAACCTCAACTTTCAACCCTGTATCCAGAACTACAAGGTAGGCCTACGCTGTGACCTATTCCCCATTCTTTCCTTAGGAAGTAGCCTCTATTCCTAGGTTGACTACCCATTTAAAGCAAGGCCCAGCAGGGCTTGTGCATACACCATTTTCTGGGAGATTATTAGTTAATCATGCATAGAAATCAAAAGCGGTGCACATCATCGTCCATAGACCCATGTCCAGGTCTAAAGAATGAGACTTGGTCTATGATATTGACTTTTGTCATAGACCCACTGTCTACGGCTTTCCAATTCACTTTTTCACACCTGGATGTTTGGGGTTTATACAAAATCCTCTTGGTATATACTGGTACTATATCTTTTGACCCACTATGTTACACGCTATGCAATTCTTTGATATTCTGCTTGGTCCAGCACACATGGCCTGCCGTTAAGATACTACTGCTAAGTGCTACAAGCTAGGCATCACTGATGTCTTTCGTGCTTCGATTACTGATGCAAATTATCTGTGGGTCTTCAGGTCTTGTGACCCCTTTGTCCACACACTGAGCACCCAAGGTGGCATTGGTAAGAGAATGACACATCCTGCATCAGGCAGGGAACCACCTTCATCTGCCATGATCAATTGTACAAGTACAACATAAAAGAAGCTGAAATCATCTGATTCAACTGTGAATGATGGAGAGGCCCTGCAAAATAAAACCTCACCTTCATCTCCACTAAAAGTAAGTGCCACACAGATGCACATTCTTGTTTCAACAGTGTTGTAAAATTGTGATCCATCAATGAAGCAACAAGCATGCAAGTTGTCTCCAATGATTAGGATTTCGTTAAATTCCATCATTAGCTAAACGTTATGAAAAAGTTGTCCTTAATTACAATTAATGTAATGTTATGTCCCCCAAAATAGACCACCCCACACATTGCTTTGCCTAACATGTTCCTGCGAGCTCAGGCTGTCAAATGTCCTAGTGTGCAAGAAAATAACTGACTGTTAGTGCTGAATGCAGGGAATAGAGGTAGAGCTCGCTATTGGACCACCCTCTTCCCATCCTTGGCTGACCTTTCCTAATGAGATCAAGATCCTTGTACTGGAAAGTTTGTTAACAGTGCCGGGCTTGGTGAATGGATACCATCCTTTTGAATATATAGATAGATGTAAATAGAGGAAGAAGATGCATATACTAACCTAATTATACTGTATATTATTTAACACACACGGAAGGAGACAAATAATATTAATGTCATAATCAACCGATCACAGTGCACCTTTTGATGTTTGATATAACTTGCATCCTTGTTCCATCAATGTCACATAGTCATGATAGTGCTTCCTAAAGAGCTAGGAAAACTGAATTAATTATGAAATCTATTTAACTTAAGTGTGAGTATTTTTCTTATTAATAACACTTAAGAATTATTAACAACAAGTATTTCAAATTATTAGGATAGAATAATACATATCATCGTATTTCACGGAAAGAGCACATTTTTTCAAGTCAAGTTTTGCAGTCAAGAAATACAGCTGTCACTATTCAATTGGTCTTATACCTTCACAAAAGGTGTCCAACCTTCCCCAACTTTTGTTCCAAGAGTTCTAGCTCAGTGCCCAACACACAGCTGTAGTGGTGGAGTCCAGTGGACACTGAAGTGATGGGAGCATTTGTGTCTGCAGTTAGGTCTGGCTCTATTAGATAGGGCTATCAAAAATATTCCTGTAAATAAATGCAAATACTCATATCTCTACCATAAGAGAAACAAGAGATATGTCAAAAACAGATGGATATTGAAGTAATAATGAGGCAGTAGTAAAGTTCTAAATATTGTATTGTCCAAAACAGTAGATTTAGCTTATAAGCTAAAAGCAGTGTGAAGTAATAAAGTAAAAGTCCAGAGATTATATAGTCACTGTTCTGCCAGTACCCTTTCCTGACAGAGACACCACATGCAGCTTTGAGTCCAACTCCAATTCTGGCTATTCCTTATTGGGCACCTGGTATTTCTAGTTTCAGAGAATTTTGTTCTTAGAAGTATTGACAACTTCTATTTCTGAGAAGGGAACTTTCAACTCTGAATCAGTGACAGTGATCCAGTAGTCACGGTTGAAAGAGAGAGGAACTAACATAAATCACTCCTTGTTCCATGTGCTCTCCAGAAACAAGCCAATATATCAGTTAAATATACATTAAAGTTCATATTTTGAAATAACTACATTAGATACACTGTTACAGAAAATACCATATAAAATGATAATATAATGCCTCTTTACTCATATCAGAATTTCACTAATTCATTCATTATTAATTTTGGACATAACTAATTGACAATTGAAATAATATTTCAAAGTCAATAACTGACAGTTAGACAGTCATTAAAACAAAGCATAAAACAAAATAATTGACAGCCAAGATCACAATAGTTTCTCAGTAAATAAGCTTTAAAGATAAAAGTTCTGGATCCCATCTTTATATGTACACCACATCCCTAATTATTGGCATAATAGGTTTCTTTAAGTTTATCATTACCATCTCTACCTGATTTGTAATTACTAAGGTAATGTTTTGATTCCATCATCAAATTAGGATTAGGAGGTAGGATACCTGAGTAAGTGGTCATTACTTTCAATACTAAATACATGGAATAAAGGCATATGGATGTGATGTTACATGCAAACAAACGCCTGCCTCGGAAAAGGGCTGGGGGTAAGGGTGGCCTGAAAAAAATAAGCACCCAGGCATTTATAGGTGAAATACAGTATTAATTATTTCCTTAATTAAATTGGTTTAACAAGTAAACCTACTTACATGCAGTTAAATAACCCATCACGTTTCTTCAAAGCAGGCTCTTATTTGGGACCAGGTGACATTTTAAAGTATGTCACAAGTAAGTTATCAATTATCCTAGCCTATGTGATATTACTTCGCAGATCAATACGTTGAAATGTTGAGTTGTGAAGGCATTGTTTTGTTTGAAATATTTTTGTTTTGTTTGAAATATTTTTAATCAGGCTGTGACATTTTATGAATCAATCCTTTTTTCTAAACAAATTTTACAAAAATATACATTTTGCATGACTCAAATATTCCCATGTGTCACCTCTAGTGCATATACAATGATAATAATTACATAGTTTGAAGAATTGAGTTTACAACAATTTTACATTACCGATATCCTTACAGACAATATACTTAAAAATTGATAATTTTACTTTATAAAGATTTGTAAAGGTGCTTCTGATTGGTCCAGAGCAGTCTTGTGCCATGAAGTATTGTCATCTGATATAGCCAGTGTAGAATCCATAGTTCCCCACTGAAAGTAAGCAAGTGATTTAAGGATTAATAGGGGAAATAATTGCCAGAATCTAAGTTAAATAGAAGATAAGGATCCTTTGAAATAGTTGAAAACCTTGAAGAATTTGCAGAACATGTTAAGTACTTTGCAAACAGTGTCAGAGACTTGGGAATGTCACTCAAGCCAAGAATAAAAATAGAGCCTAGAGCAACGTGGTCATAATTAATATGTTCATGCATATTTTTATGAACTAAAAAATAATTACTATACAGACTCATAAAGGCTCATTCAAATGAATGGAATGATAAGTGCTCATTGGTAAATCTTCTCATTTCAGGGAGATCCATATGTAGAAGAAGCATACAGTGACTTTACCCCTGTTGAATCCCCCGACAAGAAAAGAAGAAAGAAACATAAACATTGGCCAATGCCATTGGAAGATAGGCTGGTACAGATGTGGCAGGATAACAGCCTTCTCTATGATCAGAAAGACATGGATTACATCAACTACAACAAGAGATGCAAGGCTCTGGCGAGGATAGGTGCAGCTTTAAACACGCCTTGTAAGTGAAAGCATATTTATAACCTGTCAAGTGGTCCCTTATGATTTGCGTAACATTATATATTTCACTTGTAAATAGCTTCTAAAATCTGTCCCACCTGCACATCAGCATGAGTGTTTAAGATACATTCTCAGCTATGAAAATACCTTAAATAGAATTACTAGCTTTAAGATAACCACTCAGTCACCCTCCCTTCAGGAGATAGCAATGAAATGAAGAGTAAATAAAGTTCTACAACGATGTTTTACACTGTTTGCAGCACTACAAGTAGACTGTAATCTCTTGTTGCAAGTGTAAGAAACCAGCTTGTGCACCCAGTCAACAGTAAGGGTATTTGCTGAGATCCAAAGAGTGCCCACAACCCAGCACCCAATTTACTATTGTGACTAAACATAGCTCTTATCAGGGCTCGAAAAAAACCTACCAACTTCACTTGCCCATTGGGCAAGTGGCAGCCAAGATTTACTTGCCCAACATCCTTTTTCACTTGCCCAAATTTATTTGCAGAATTATAAACGTAATCACACTGATCTGTATTATCTTGTTTCATTGTAAGTAGACATCACAACAGGGGTTTGTAATCGGGGCCGTAGAAATTTCCACTTGCCCATCAAGTAACATTAAATTGTACTTGCCCAGGGCCATTTTTACTTGCCCCGGGCAAGTAAACATAGGTTTTTTCGAGCCCTGCTTATGTTTGTTACTTCATTCAAGTTGATACATATTGCCCAAGACAAATAAGAAATGTATTCACCCAAAGTAGGGTAATCTACACAAGACAGTGTGAGCTCAGTGTAAAGATTAACCAATAGATAGAGAGTTGGGAGAGGCAAAACAAGGAATATCCTAGTGGTCAGTGACCTTGGTCATTAGCATATATGTGACGAATGGGTCAGTGCGAGAATCCCTGTTTACTTCTCAGGCTTGTATACAAGTAAACAAGTCTTTTGCTATTTACATTTGCTAGAAATAAATGGACATGTTTGAGTATGTTAGGTAGTTGATGTTTGTGTAAAACAATAAAGTTTGTCTGGTTTTTTGCATGCATAGCCTATAATGCATTTTTAAATGATATCAAGTTTGATCCATGAAACTGGGTGAAATGTTGCTGTTTGGCCTGTGTTATCACTGACATTCATCTTATTTTCATTTAATGGATCAATGTTTTTACCTCTTCTACAGGGCTGGAGGTGAAGGCACATATGAAACAACTGCGCGACCAGTACCGTAAACTGCTCCTGTTGCCTTCAGGAAGTGCTGTCACCCAAACCCCTAGGAACAGCAGGATCTTGACCATCTGCTCCTTTCTTTATACTCATTTGAAGCACAGAGATTACAGCCAGAGAAATGCGGAGGAGGTAACTTTGTCTAGAATATTTGAACTATGACAAAAGTAATAATTTCCCACTGCAAATTTGGATAGCACACAATCTTTTGTGATTTGATTCCTGAAAAAAGATGCAATAGCCCCACCCTGTTCACATCTGGTAATTAAAGCAAATAGCAACCCAATACTGTCCCTAACAAATGATTGAGAAAACACCCAAAAGGGCACTAAACACTTACAAATATCATTTTGCACATGAAACGTTCTCAGGTTATTTTTGGAAAAATTTTGCAGACTTCATCGACCATAGATGGTGATAATGAACAGGAACCACTGGATGAAGCTTCATGACTAGACAATGCTATTGCAATTGATAGGCCAGAAGAGAAGGAAGAAAATGCAGACGGTGATAATGTTAATGACATCTGGGCACGACAGGTGGTTGCTCGTCTCAAGAAACTGCCAGAGAATGTAGCCCGTCATCTCAGGCTAAAAATGGAAATGGAGTTGCATAAAGCTGAAAATTCAGAATAGACACTTTTTACTTTCCATGTGTGTAACATTTGGGAGTAAATAGGTCATAATGTTGGTCAGACCAGTTTTTGCATGGCTAGAACACTATACCTTGGACACTGACACACTGAGAATAGTCAATGATCTGTGTAGTCGTGGAAGCGAGTAGTACTATCTACAAGTAAGATTGTAGATGTAAATGTGTGGGAGCATAGGTATGAATGCATACTAGTGATATAGAATGTAAGAATTGTAAAGTAGTACACATACTGCATGTTGCTCCATTATATTGGTATAAATGTGTATACATGTTTTTTGTAATGTTGGAGGTGAACATACAAGTCAATATACAACTTGTAAAACGGGGTCATTATGTTCTAAACAAAATTTCAGCTTTGAGGATCACTAACTATTCCACCATTTCACCACTCATTGACATTACTCTTCAGAGTAAGAATTCAGTCAAAACATTTTTTAGAGTATGGTGACCCCCTATTTTTTTATGTCAATTTTACTCAAAGGATATATTTACAAATAAATGTACATTATCTCAGCTGTGCATTGAGAGACTTGTAAGAAAAAAATATGATTTGTTTGTATGATGTTTCAGTGGTCACTGAAATAATGATAATTCTTAATTTATCAAGCAAAGCAATGATAAGAAGTCAGCATGTTACCGTATTTCCCCATTTATAAGCCTGTCCTGTTTATAGGCTGGGGTTAAGCACATTATTATTGTAATAAATATCATGTGAAATAACTGTTGATTTATTATGAATGAAGCTGATAATAAATATGACATTCAGCATAACCTAATTTTCTTTTCTATTGTTGACTGGGTCAAGGCTCCCTGCTTTCAGTTATTGTAATATAAGCCCGTCCCCGGATATAAGGCCGGCCCAAATATAAGCCTGGTATATACTCCACTTAAAAATAATAATCCCCGGCTTATAAATGTGGAAGTACAGTATATATATTTCTGCCAGGTGGGCTTTTTTCCTATATGCACAGGAAAATACATTAAAGAATGCAATATCAACAATAACAAATGTACAATGAAATGAATAAATAGTAAATAAAAACTTATATAGTGATTTATATTGGCTTTCTGTATTCACCCAACCATCCCCTTTCTTTTTCAAGTTTCAAAGTTCAAAGATAATTATTTTCTAATGAATTGACATTCATCCCTTTTACACATGACACTATCGCTTTCTGTCTAGCCATTTGTACCTGCCTCCATGTGTATATTTTTATAGCATGCATTCAGTGCAGATGAGAGACATACTTTCCAACAATTTTCATGCAATTTCAGGGATTTAGAGGGAAAACATAATTATGAGGAACCTGTACTAGCATTTCAATTACCTTTCAAAACCATTTGGAAGCATTTCATTAGAGTTGACCATGTCTAATTTTATTTTGAATAAATTATATTTTTTTATGGAACAGGACGTAAAACCAAATATGTATTATATAGTTACAATAAATATAATTTCCTAAGATCTTATTTGAAATTATCAATACATACATTAAGTCATTATTTGGATGGATAACACTCACTGTGGGGACATCTTCCCTAACTCCATTACTCAAGTTACATGCATACAAGATGGTGGAAGGTGAGTTTCATTACGAATAGACAAGGTCGAATTTTGACCTGTAAAGGCTGTTCAAAGATTAAGTGTGTGCCAAGGTCCAGGAATGAGTAGAGTAAATATAAACTGATATTATGCCCAAAACAACCCGCCAGGAGCACAGCTTTAAGAAATGGTTTTACTTTCCCTATGCAGATGTTGCAGTCCCAGCAGAACCAGCCGCAGCAGCCTGCCACACGCTTTGGCTGGCCTCTAGGTCACCTCAGGTCCCATGCTATCCGTGACATATTCAGTGCACATTTGCTCAAACCCTTCCTCAGTAGTGACAAGCGAGCTGTGGCTGTGCGCTTCTCATGGTTCAACCAGTCCCAGCAGTTCCTAGACAGGATGTATGACCAGTTGTTGACACTACGGTCACAGCTTGATGATCACATAAAGAAAATGCCTGGCTCTCTCATGCACATATCAGCCATCACAGCCACCAGGTCAGCCAGTAAGAAAGATGCAAGTGACTTGAAGATCTACCCAGGTGTGTCTTATTTCATACTGGTGGAGAACTCCATGGTCAACCAGAGAGACATCTGTAACTACATGAACGCACAACCACTTGGGGTGACTATGAAGCTGCTGCTTCAGCCCTACCAGCAGACACATGGTGATGTGGAGAAGGTTATGTCCATTGTGCTGAAGGACACCATGGAGGGGTGTGTGCCTCGGATGGTGGAGCACAGTGCACAGAGACTCTATAGTGGTAACCCTCCCCCTGCAGTGTGCACCATTACCCATGCATACAGCTGCAACCAGCAATACGCTCAAGCTCTTGCTAACTTACAGGCCAACCTTCAGTCCCATAATTTCCCTATGGAGGTGGAGTGGGCCTCTCAACAGCAATAACTCTCCCCCAAAGTTTTCAACTTCCAAGACAGGAAGCAAGCCCCAAGCCCCAAGCCCCCAGAAAAAAGAGAAAACTCTGCTTAAATTTGAAGGGTTTGAGCTCCCCTACTGAGTGGGAGAGTGCTTGGGGTGGAAGGTATCGCTGTGAAACCTTGCTAGACCCTGATTCCAATCTCCAATACCTTCCCTCTACTTGTACAGGAAACATCAGTCTGTGATGTAACTTGAAGGATTTAATTCTGTGCATCAATATTATTTATGATGGAAGAGTTTGAATTAGTATTCACCATTTGAGGATTGCGTGGAACCCTCTTCTCTTTAAGAGCTAGGTAGGGGGGTGGTAACTCTTTTTTTTGAGAAACCACCTAAAAAAATAATTTTATAACAATAGTTGTTTTCAACAAGGGAAATTACTTGTTTAATCAAGTAAAGATATTAGATAGTTGAGGTGTTAAGGTTGAATTAAAGAAGTCAATTAAACAGAGTTGTAGATAGATAGATAGATAGATAGATATGGCAGGAGAACAGTTTAAACATGATTATTTCTTGATTTCTAAGGAGGGTAGGGATTAAATTGATATTCTGATGATATGAAATCCCTCTTTTCTGACAGTGCCCCTAACCTGTGTTACTGCCCTTACTTGTGTGTGAGGGGCAGGGTTGCTGTAAGTAGTTAGTGTTTTATTGAATGTGGAGGCATGGTGGTGTAGGTGTTGGAAATGCAGTTGTATTATGTGGACTGGAGGAGCAGTTGTTGAAAAAGCAATATCTAAAACAGATTTTGATCACCCAATCCTGTCACCACTCCAACAAAACATCTTAAGGTACAGGGTTGTCCCAATAGAGCACTTTAGAATTAGGTTTATAGAATGTAAGAAAATTTATGATAAATCTGATGATGTAAGTGTCTTCCCTAATTACTATCACACTACCTCAATAGCATGAATTAATTAACACTGGCTGAAACATGATACTTTTATGTTTTACAAGACAGTGATAGCCTTTCTAGAGTACAGACTAATGGGGTGGGTGGATTTTTCTTCTCTTTTTTATCTTTCGCTTTTCTATCCTCTCTTTGATACACATTTTTATAAAATTGTATGTTGTATGTCGATTTTGAAGCGATATTTCTCCCCTTCAACCATTTTTATAAAAACCATAAAATTGGAGTAATTTGACCCTTAAAGCATTTTGATATAATATTTAAGGACGGTAAGGAAAAAATGTTACAGTAGGGGCAAAAAGGTGGAGATACATATACAAAAAGAAAAGGTTTAAGAAGTGATCTGAAAAGCTACATCCTGTAAGATCTTTATCTTTGGATCTGTAGACTGTCATCGTTACATCTGTGGAAACTGATTTCAGTGAGAGGAAATAGAAACGTAATAGATCTAAAGAATGAGACCATCAGATAAGTTATGTAACTGAAGTGTAATACTAGATGTTAACACAGACAGGTCACTTTAGTTACATAATTTATGTGATAGATGCTCCTTAGATCTCGTTCTTTAGATCTATTCCCTTTCTATTTCCTCTCAGTGCTTTGCCTTGTCTTTCTGGATAGATACTTTCATTCATTCATTACAGTTATTCTATTCAATTTATTTTAAAATTAATTATATAACTCCAGCTACAGCTAGAACCTCCTGATATCGGTAGATATCATAGTATGTGACTATAATTATGTTAGCTTTTATTTCCAGTTTTATATTTTGGAGTGTTTAAGGGTTTACTACAAAGGTTTTAAATTTGTGATTTGCAAAACCAGGAAGCACTGATGTATTGCAGTCAGTGGTAACTTCAACAGACACACAGAATAATATTCAAAGTTTTTAGTTTAGGATGTTTACCTTAATTTTCATAATGTGAGAATTTTAGTTTCATCTATATATATTCAGTCCGACCTTCATTACTATTAAGCTGTTGTGTGTTTTTCTAGTTTCCATAATGCTGATTTTTGTCTTTAACCAAAGTCCAGTATTGGTAACATAACCATCTTATGTTAAAGGTGTCTAGTCTCTCCCTAGAGGTAGCTTTTTACTATGGACAGAGATGGAATACAACTTTATATTATACCTTTCTGGGGGGTAATGCATGGGGTCATTGGCATAAACTTTGGGAGCCATAGCACAATCTGATTACATTAAAATTATGTGTTGCCCTCATCAAACTCTGTATGTACAACCTACCAGAGAAGCTAGTCCACTCAGGGCTCTATGGATTTTTTTATTGTGTCACCGTAGTGCAATATTATGGTTTAACATGGATGTTACAAAATGAAAAAAATAGTTCAATCTAACTATCAAACCATCAATGTCAACAGACTTCGGCAATTTGGTTATTGCTCAACCTCACTATTTTTTCAGGGTGAAAGACATTATGCTTGCAGGTTATTTACTATTCTAGCTTATGACAAGTTTTAAGTAACATTTCCTTGTCGATATTGTCTGTGAAAATCCTAAACCATATACCAAACATACCTCAGAGGCCCGCGTACAACTTTTCGTTATGTAATTTATATGGCTTAATATTGGTTACATAAAAAGGGATCATTAATGAGAAACCCCATAATACCATTCTTCACATGTTTGCAGGGATTAAAATCACTTATAATAACTGGATGAATGTACAGTTTTTCATTATATCTTTACTTTTTGCCACATGTGTAATTGATGAATGTATGGCTGTTTATCTTAATAAAGGGGAAATCTTTATTCAGATTTCAGAGTTGTTGTTCCATACTTTTATTTAGGATCAATTATATCTAATCCCAAAGGAGCATTACTTAAAGAGTCACTTAAAATTATGAGAACATCAACCTCTTTGCTATTATTTAAATGTAATGGCCCCACTGGAACTTAGTGCAACCTAACATTTCGTGAGTTTTACCCATTTAGATGAGTTCCACAGTTCCATAGTTCCACAGTTTAACAACCCACTCAGGAGGCCACTTTTAGCCTATGTCATAATACGGCCAAATCTTGAAATGAATATGCATTGTACAGGATACTGGAGTTGTGTACATTTTGTACATTTCACCTGCCACCAGACCTTCTGACGTCACACAGAACCTTCAATGCCCTCTTGTGTTAAACAGACCTTTTTACGTTAGCTTCCTTTGTTGGCGCCTGTAGTTCCCTATAAGTCAGTAAATGAAAGCTTAAAAATTGAGAATTGGATATTGTACTTATGGATCCGTAACGTTTGCTACCCCAAAAGTGACCATTAACCTGTTTAGTGACCCTCTAACTATACAAACGAGGTCATTGAAGTGACTGGGCTGTAGAGTGGTGCATGTGGTTTACTTAACCTCATATCCTCTATTTCTGCCTCGGTCTTCTGACTAATATAGCAGCGTAGTGTTTAGAACGCAGGGATACTACTTCATTCACTATTCAAATGACAAACAAGGCCAGAGCCACAAGAGATTCACTAAAAGGGCTTTATATGAAGGTAAGATACTTGACCTTTTTTATGCAGTTTAGTCTATTGGATGAATATTCTATAAACTTGGGCCTATATAACCTGAATCTATAAACTTGGGCCTTTATAACCTGAATATATGGAAGTCCCCTAGAAACTGAAACTGAGGTTTTAATTCTGTTTTAATACGTTCAATGGCCTTTTTCTTATTGTACCATTTGTTTTCCTATATTTTCAGTATTTAGTTAAAATGTAGCATATACAAATATTTGACAATGTTGACAACTGTTGAAGTCACAATTCCATTTAATATTTGTATGTTCCTGTTTCAAACATTCAACATAGCTTGATAGATGATAATTGCACAAATAATCTTTGCACAGTCATGGTGATACAGAAAGTTACTCACTCACTTTTCCTTAAGACCATTTTCATAAATTCATAATAAGTTTTAGTGTAAATTGCCTTTGGCCACTGTCACTTGCTGACTTGTGATGATTTCTTTGCCGGTGATAAACACGTTGTACATCATAATAGATGGGTGCTGTCAATCCTTTTTATGTGATCTATTACATAACAATGATTAAACAGTGTTCCATAAGAAGCGAAGAAAAAAGGAGAATATGCAGCTTGTTTTCTATTCAAGATTCTTCTATGCCAGCCATGGCTAGCTTGACGCTGCCGTTTATCTGGGTTTTACACTATTAACTTAGATCATGTGAAAGAACATATATCATCTTTTTAGGCCACCCCTTTCTTGCCCTCCTCTACCAGAGTGACACTGACCTTGAGTAGGGCTTCATGCTCTTGGTTTAGGGGGTCTTTGTATGAAAGGACATCTGTGATTTTATCAGTGTTTGGTCTGACATGATGATAAAAGTGTTGCATTGATGTCCCCCTTCTTTCATTTGTTAGGGCAAACTAGTATGTCAGTTATGTTTTGAAGTAAGTACAAATAAATTTATTTTTTCTATAGTGGTAATAAACTTTTTTCGTAGAGCTTTAATTTTACCTAGGTTACCCAACATCCCCAGGTAATGCTTTTCACTCACCCTAGGAAGGCCCACTTGTCCATGAAATAAAAACAAAAATGGTGTTTTTCTGGTCCAAACAAATTTGTGGTTTATTCCTTTAATTCTCGCTAACCCAGATAGGCTGATTTGAGCATCATGCCACCTAGTGTTTTAATTTGACGTTCATCCCGCTGAAAAAATAACATCCAATGAGGGTTGATAAAATAAACATAACACACCATACCCGTCAGTCTTCACGCCATTTTGATAACCAAAAACACCAGGCCAAACTTCTACAGATCACAGGACTCTAGATCATATAATGATAGATGTGGTTATGTTGAAAATCTCCGTATAAACAAGGACTCCTGTAGTTTCTGTATATGTTGTTTTATTGTTGCTAGATGAAATAGGGCTGTATCCCTACGCGTTTCGGTCTAAGCGGTGACCTTCTTCAGGGGAATGACAGAGTGTATTCAAGTGTGGTATATATAGTAGTTAACATTTTGACACATTTTATCATATAATGATAATCCACTTAAAATTTCTCTCTGATCAGATGTCTCATTCTGGTTGTATGTATAACCAGTTAATAATTTATTTTATCTTTTTGGACATCAAGTTCGCCAGGTTAGTTTGTTTGTCATAAATGCCCCTGGTGTTAAATTTGCAATGTCCCGCCTATCCAAGATACAGAGAATTGATTTTCAGTTTGTTTTATATGTTGTAGAGTTATTATATTTTATGATAATAATGATATTGACGGCTTCTCTGATTCAGGCGGATAAAATGGGATCTCAGAGTGCAACACGTGACGCGTCTCAGTGTCCAACAATTGACATCTTTCCTGTCTACTCTGCTCGCATCCAAAGACACCTAGATGAGGGCAACATATTGGATGTCTGGGATCGTTTTGTTGATGAGACAGCCCACTACCTGATACTGCATCATCCTGAACTAAAGACATATCAGATGTTGGGGCAAACAATGTGTGCCAAATATCCTTGCCTTGCAATTGACACTGGCCGAAATGAATGGGTGAGTGTGATTCACTTTATAGACAGATTAAGCAACCACTACCTATTCCCGGTGAACGCTAACCTATGCTGATTGAGTCCTGTACAGCCTGAACATACATAGAGAATGCCAAATGAGATTAAGCATATTACTTCCCCTGTGACATCAACCATGGCTACCTTCGCTGAAATATTTAAGTTTCCGAATACAAAACTCAGATTAAACATAAATGCATAGTTTTTTTCACAATGACATAGGCTCCCTTATTACCTATGCAGAAGGTGACATTGTAACCTGGTTAAGCGATAGGTTAGGGTGGAGGAGGATAGGTTGATTGCTTAATCTGTCTTATGTACCATATAATTTCCTTGTATGCAGGTAGCTAGATTTAATACATGACTAAATGATGTGATGAAATGAAGAAAAGCCTATACAATTTATGAACTGGAATAATGACGTAAAGAGAGGAATTGATACTTATAATTTGAGGCCTTGAGTTAATAATTTGTATTTGATATAAAAGAGGTAATCATTTGTATTTGATATAAAAGATATACACTCTGCTTACCCTGAACTCGGTTTAACTGAATTTTCAGTTAACCTTCACCTTTTGCAATTTCCCTGCAGACTTCCAACTTATTGTATCTGTTCTTTTTAGCTGAATTTTCGGTTAACCTGAACTTTTTCTTATTTCCCCTCAAATTCCAGTTAAGTGTAACATAGTTTAATAATAATAGATTTTGTGTAGCAGAGTCATACTGTGTCATTACCTAATCTGGTACTGGCCCAATCAAATGAAATAACATCTTGTTGACCATGGAATTTTATCTTTGAGGCCACCCCCATTTTGCCACTTCAGGGGTTGAAATATTGCTTAACTGCCCTATAATTATGTCATGAACCTCATTGATATTTATTTCAGACCTACTTCTGTGGCAAGCTGTCTCAAAAAGTGAGGAACATTCGCTGGCGCCAGAAGTTAAAGACAGAGGGTGGTCAGAGGAAGACTAAAGTTGTGGATACTAAATGTAAGATCCCTTATAATGATCTTTTTTCACAGTTGATAATTTCATCAGTTTATGTGTAGTCACAGATGTTTAAGTCACATTCATATCTAAGATGTGGAATTCATTTTTTAATTGCAGCAAGCACCCCTGTGAATATAGAGGCTGACAAAGCATTCATGACAAAAGCTATGTCTTCCCAGAAACATGATAGAGCTAAGCTGTTGATGGTCCAGGAAAGGTCCTTCCTGGCAAGACGGCAATGGATTAAGACTGTAAGATTAGCTGAGGGGGATGTCACAAACATTATTCACGAATATCCAATCCTGGGGAAAGCAACATATGTAAGCCAACTGACCCTAAATTTTCCTCTTTATTTCACTGTCATTCTTGCCCCAAAACAGTACTTGTGATGTTGGATAAGTAAATTACTTAACTATGTTGGTTTAGTAACTTTAACCAACATTGAATTGAAGTATCCTTTATTTGCCTAAAGGTGCTTTTTCCAGAAGGGTTTGAAGTGAGAATTCTAACATCTAAGACAAAGGAAGTTCATTAGAGAAAAGCATCATATTTATCACTGTTTCTTAAATGAGTAAAAATAATAGGAAAACAGTTTGACTCATAAAGTGGGTGAATAGTGGGTTTTGCAAGTAATGTCAAGCATTTAGCATACATTCAATTATCAGATATCCAATCTTCCCTCTTTGGATCCACCACTGCAGTTTCCCTTCTATTCAGGTAGTGTAGACTTATTTTACAGATTTGAGGCATACATCAATCTTGACATATGATGCATACTTCCCCCACCTTGCTAAATTATCCACACATCTGTTTATGTTAGGTCCAGAAGGAGTTCATATTGATGAACCCAGACCACGATAAGTCAGAAGTTATTGCCAACTTCGAGATTATGTACCATAAACTAAGCAGTTTGCTGCAGGATGAAGGACAAGCTCTAGAGGTAATTGGAGTACAAGTGGTCAGAAAATAGTTATTAATTCCTTTAAGACTCCAACGTCCAGTGGTGCTCACAGGTGACAGACTTGGAAAATAATACACTATTATAGATAGATAGATAGATATTGTAGATTATGCTATGATGGTGTATCCCAACATGTATGTTCCCTCATAACATGAACACTAAATTATTTGCTCATCAAATGCAATTAAAATCATTGGGTCTGAGATATTTTAGGACTTCACCACTAATATCAGTACTGTAGGAGCATATAATGTAATCTTCTGGTATATTTCTTATCATTTATTATTCTGTAGGACATGTCTGACAGGTTGAAATTACTGAGTAAGCTGGAGAAAAATGTTGCGATGCGGGGCAAGGCTGCCAAAATATACAAGCCAGTCATAATGAAAGTGGAGGTAAGTACAGTGTACTTCATGGATTATAAGGAAAATATATTTGTCTGTTCACATTTTTTTTTATTACAAAATAGGCCATACATTTAAATGTTTTTATCAAAAAACGCATGTCCACCAAGTGGATTGTGTCGCCTCAATTTACACAGTATAATACTTAGCAATCATCTACCAGCAATATTACAAATTACTGCTATCTAGGAATTTTACATCATCCTATATAATTCTCCATTTTAAATCAAACAAATATACAAATATACCAAGAAGATATTCACTGATTCTACATAAGTAATCGGTGTCAACAATGAGAAAGCAAATTTTCATCATATTATTCCGGGGGCACACAATCGCCTAGCCCTTATAAGGGCTTTACATAAAATAGAGACAAATTAATAGCTACAACTCTATCTGATGTAGTATTTAGACATCAATTGATTCAATAAGCCTCTTCCGATACATTTCTTTCAATAGTCTGCCAAATGATATTAAATCCTCACAATTTCTATATTGCTCAGGAAGGTTATTCCATAGCGAAACCCCCCTATAGTAAGTGCTCTTTCGCATTCTCTCTGACCTTGGTCGAAAAGTTTTAAAAATTACCCCCCCCCTCCCTCTCAGTATTTTCCCCTTGTCACTCAAATCCACATATGCCTCCTTGTTCTTAAAAATTGTCTTGATCAATGTGATTTCACGCCTATGTTCAAAAGATATTATCTTTCCTCTTACTAACAATTCCTTTTTTGAATATTTCCACCCAAAAGCCAAACACAGGGCTTGAAAACATACTTTTTGTAGTTTCTTCTGTGCCTCAGTATTGCTATTCATAATCATTGGTCCAGCGTAATCTAGCAGTGGTAGTACATAAGTTTTGCATAATACCCAACACAGATCACAGTTCAAAAATTTTCTTTTTTTTGTTATACCTGATAGGGCCCAGCTGGCTCTCGCTATCATATTACCTGCTTGTATGTTCATGCTTAGACGATCATCGATTGAAACTCCCAACTCCCAAGTATTTAAATAGAGAGGCTCTCTCCAAAACTTACTGTTATTCCATCTTCACATTTCAGTATAACATTTTCATCTGCACGACCATTACTAAAGATTTGGAATTTCATTTTTCTTTGATCACCATCACCACTCAAATCTCATTTCTTTTTTTTTTTACTAATGCTGAAACACTTATTGCAGATATGAATGTAGACTTTAGGCATATTTCTCCTTAAAATGTGAACTAAATTTTTACTGAGGTTGGCTTGCGACCTCTTTTATAACTATAGCTTTGATCCTGCCATCTGCTAGAGCTCCCACCGCCTCACTTCCCAGATTTCCGAAGTCCCAGACCCAATTTTGTACTCTGGTGCCTCATCTGGGCACCTCAGATCAAGCTCCTCATCTGGGCACCTCAACTGCAGCTCCTCCCTCCTCCTTCCTCCTCCTCCTTCCTCTCCTGTATCTCTACTATTGCAGGCTCAGTCTGCTACTGCAGGTTGCTACCACCTATTGGCGTTGGAGCGCCCAAAGCTTCTATCGAAAGAAGCATCTGAGAACTGATGCCCATCAGGTTCTTATATACCCACCCATAGGCCCGCCTTACAAGGCAGTCGTGTCCAACAAGATATGATCCTTTATGCACACAAATCGTTTTTAATATACGAGAAACAAATTAAAAAACTAAATCTACCCTTACAGTACTCCTAAATACACAATGTGGTATATTTATTTAGCATGAATATCATATTTAAAGCTCATTTGTAGCTATTTTAAAATTTATTCTCTATAATTCCATCAGTAAAAATGTCATCTTTTCATGAGTCAGGTATATGCAAATAGTATATGCCCCAGTGGCATTTTCGGGAAGGCTTGCACGAAACGGTCTCTATGCTCAAATCATGATCAGATCACCGGGATAAAGTCTGAATTAAGACAGATTTGCTGTTGTTTTCATAAATAAATGCTGTACATCAGCTTAAATCTTTTTGTTCTGATATTTAAAGCAATTTCAGCCTTACCACTTGCTAGGTGGAAGTAGCTTCATTTTGATTTGACCCATGCGCAAATGGTACAAAACAATATCGAGCAAGGCACAGTGTAAAATCACACACTCCTAATCGACTTGAGGAGATGTACAATTTACAAGTCCAGAGAAGTCCAAGATAAATCTTTTATCTCCCTTCTCTAGACATATCTCTAAGTGTACAGACTATACTGGTCTGCCTTGACTCAAACTGTATTGGGAAGACTATACTGTCATTCCCTGCCTCAGGCTGCTATTCTCGTATCTGCATCAGGATGAATCCACACGAACAACTGGTTAGAGAATGAATTGTTTTATTGGTGAACTGGGGTTCTATATATACTAGCGAACAGGAATTATACATGGAGTCGCATGATGATGAAGTCAGCATTGTTTCTTGGAAATATTAACTCAGCCAACATTACTATATCCTTGTGAGAACAGTTGTCCAACTTAATGGGTTTAATGACCTTGGGGCCACGGAACTGGCCTGATATGCTAGATGTTTTTATGGCCATTAAGGTCATTTGCTGGTGACCATCATACCGTAACCACCCAAATATGGAAGAGTCTGAGTCAGTTCAATTGAACCTTTCAGGACATTTACCAGGAATCTAACCATTAATACATTTCGAAATCATAACAGGATCTATTCTCACATATGGTACCTAAAATCCAAGGATAGTTGCTGACATCAGAACATCCCTAACTCTCAGGGGAAACCCCTATTTATATTGTACCTAGTAACCTGAACAGGACATATTGTAAGTTCCTTTGAGTACACTCTATATTATTCCACAATGTACTGAAAAGTTTTGAAAATAGTAATTACCAATTACTTAATTAATTCATTACTTTTACAACAGGCTTCTTGTTAAGCCTATAAATGACCAAATGGAATCAGAATTGCGAGATATGCTGATATTGATTTTATGAATAAATAGGTATGCTTTATTTCATTCAATTTGCAAGCCTATGTCATTCTTGTCCTTTATTTCCTTGGATTTGTAAGTTTATTCCACTTGATGGCACTGTATCACTCATTCACCCTAGTATTGCTCATGCCGGGTGCAAACACAAACAGAAATGTTTAAAATTTACGACAGAGAATCCTATTTAAGCTACCTGACATTTCATTTTTCATACTTTTATCGATTCTGGGCAGAGGTAGAGCTTTTAAAATATTACTAATGATAACATTTGAAGTTGTTAGGTAGTAGGGCTTCACCCAGGTCCATGCCTAAACCTGACAACCTCAGTATCATCTTTCGTAAGAAGATTGTTACTTGTGTTGAGTGAGGTGCAAATAGTATATTACTTGTTAGTCAATGATTGTGTTGTTTCATGGGTAATATAAAGTTACAATAGCCTGGTAAATATAAATTGGACTATTTTGTGTTTCTGTGGTTGTTTCATACCATTTACCAATAACCACAATGGCAGTTTTGGTGTTTCTTAACGAAATAGATCTCACTCCTTACAGCTCTTGGCCATTGTGTTTGAAATAATGTGCCCTCTGCCCTCAGCGTCAGACACACTATATCGCACAACAGACTTGGGCTTACAGTTATGATCTATTTCTTGTATGTATGTGTCTGTGTCTCCTAAATCAGAGGAAAGACATGTAGACATTCCTGGAAAGTACATAAAATGTTACTTATCTGTGTTATTCATTTTTCTTCCAGCATATCAGCAAACAAAAAGCCTCTCAGAGGGGGGATCCGCCAAGACTGCTAGTTGAGGGCACAACAGGCTTTATCACAGCCGATGGTGTTACTATGCAGTGTGATGGTAAATCATTGGAGGAAATGGTACTGGAACTTCTACAGGCATACTATGTTTGGGACCTGCCATACCCCAAACAATATCAACTTTTGGCCTTCCTCCAGAAGCATATACTCAAAGATAACACCTCATTTCACCGCTCATCATTCTTTCATAAGTTTGAACAGAAGTATATGGCCTTAAAAAAGGATTATTTCTCTCACTCACTTTCTTCTTAAATCTCTTTGCAAGTGGCAATAAATGTAGAGATTTATGTTCTTCAGCCATTTTTGGAATTTAGGTTAATTGACAGTTATTTTAAGTAGTGTTTTCGACCAGCCTTATGTTATTTATTCATTAATCCTTCCAAAAACACATGGTTCGCTCCTTTTTTCAGGTTTTTATGTGTTGGCTTGGTTGATTCATGATGTAAGTGACAGATAATTGATATACTTTGTCATTTTTGCATAAGTTCCTATAGGAATGATATTGAATGTTCATGATCAGATTGTTTTTATCAGTTTCCTATTGTCATTTAACATTTGTATCACAATTGTAATCTTTTACATTATGATTTTTTCCTCGAGGTGTTAATCTATAGATTCACTGTTGTTAATATTTATCATTTGTTCAATGTAATTTTATTGTGAATAAAAGCTAAAACACTACTACTTTACTTGTCTACTTTTCTTGTGTTGGAGGAATATTTCAAATGATGCTAAAGATATGATATTATTTCTGATATTTTTTGGAGTGATAATGCATGGTAACATGTTACTGGAATGAAGGTGCTGGAATAGATGTTGATTATCAGCTCCTGCAAGAAGATACCTTGATTACCCTTGTGACAATATTTAATTTTTTCACTTTTCAAAAGAATTTAACACATATCATTTTCATGGATAGAAATAGTTTTAGAGGGTAACAACTACTATATATAGCTTCATTTTGCTCTACAACTACAATTAATGTCTCATTCCTCCAGATACTGCCAGAAGAATGAAAACGATAGTAAAAGAAACTATAACATTGGTACAACTGCTTGCTAAAATGGAGGTCATGTACATAGAAGTTGTCAAGTCACTGCATTGAAACACAATGCTATTGTCACAATAATTATTTTAGAACAGCTCACACTTAGTTTTTCATTGCCTGTTGGACCAAAGGGATAGATGTAACATTATTATACCAAATGGCACGATATATTATTATACAAAATGGCACAAAATATGTATTGGTATGCCATACGACTTATCAGATGGCACAACGTTCTAATAAATATCTGTAAATCATCAACAAGAAAAATCAGGCTATAGAAAAAATATTTACATAAGGGTGAGAAATTCTCTTAGGCTCTGTATGGTAATCACTCTTCTCAGAGTTAATTTAGGTGTGCTATAGCATACAAGAGCAATCATATGCCTGAAAAAGTCCATTAGCACCATGAGTGCTCATTTCTGATGTATGTTGCAAATAAGCATCCGGAATGAGTGCTCCTGTCTTGTGTGTGGAGGAACAAGAGTAAGAGAATAAATTGATGAATAAGCAGTGATCCACCTTCAGTCAATGACAAAGGTGGTATTGTTCACTTGCTTTTAATAATTACTGTAAGACCGGGATGGGGGCTTGGAAACCTCCTGACAGACAAGGAGAAACGTCCCCAGACTTCCAAATAAAACGTTTCTCAATCTCAATCTCTCCATGTCTGCTGTATGTTCCAGGGCCAGCACAAGTCCAGCAAGTCACCGCTGCCCAACAAGCGGCTCAACAACAACAAAGTCCTGGACCTGCTCACTGACAGACTCGTTACCCCTGTCATGACCCCACAACACAAGGTCACTGCCATAAGGATGAGTTGGATCAAGCTCAGCGAGGACATGCAAGAGAACGTGTGGAGGAACATTCTGCCCTGGAGGGATGACCTGGATAGGATTATCAGACAGGTACCAGGCATCCGTTACTTCATATCTGCTCTCACTGCAACTCAATCTACATACTCTCAGCGGGGGCAGCCAACTCGGTATGGTGTCAACCCAGGGGTAGCATACTGGATAGTGAGTGATGCAGCTGTGCTTGAGGAGTGGAACCTGCTGACACTGCTACAGAGGAACCCATATGGGGCCTCTATGAAGCCCCTGCTCATCACCAATCCCAACCACTCACATAACAGTCAACAGCAGCTGTGTCTGGCACTCAACACTGTGCTGAAGGACAATGTGGATGGGGTGGTGCTCCGAGAGGTGCAGCATTACGCCACCAGTACAATGATATTTGTGAAGGTGGTGGTACTGGAGGAGGAGGAGAGACAGGGGCTGGAAGGGGCCGTGTCTGCTCTACAGCCTCACCAGTTCCCTATGACTATTGTGTGAACACTATAGACAAGCATGAGAAGGATGGAAGATGAGCACGCAGATGTTTGGGAGAGGATAGGTTATTGTATGCACTGTATTACTGAAAAAAGGAATGTATAGAGAAAGGGGTCTAGGCCCTTTAAATATTTCTGTGACATGATCAATTAAATTTTAAACGCTAAAATTGATATCAGCAGTTCTTTGATTTCATTATGGAAGAATAAAAAGTGTCAAATGACAAATTTTCAAAACTTTGGCCAGGGAAAATTTGATCATACTTCCTGGAAAAACTTATTAAGTATTTCTACTAGAGTTTGTGAATGTATTAATATTTTCATTCTTTGCTGTGTTAAGTTATCTAAAAATAAAGTTATACTTTTTGACAAATGTTTCGTTCATGATTTTTTTTCTTTTTTATAAGGTGAAAAACTGTTCTCAAACTTCCAAATTATCACGTGAGACTTGTGTTTTACTGAAAAAGTACATGGTATGAGAATGGTAAAGGAATGGTACTAACTTTCATAAAATTTTAGACAACTCTTTAAAACTTTCCAAGAAGAATCTTAATAAATATGATTTATACTACTCATATCTTTATCAAATTAGATAAAAGAATGCCAATTAAATTATGATCTCCAAATAAATAATTTTGGGATTTGATAATGTTTATAATCTAATGGATGAAATGATTTACAATCATGTATAAATCATCGATCATATAATGTTGCAGAATATTATAAATAATGTATTTAACATTGTATTTAATGGGGAAAAAAGAAACACAAAAATGGGAAATCAGATCAAGATCTCCCAGATTCTAAGTGAGTGGCTTACCATTTGGCTTTGACCTGCTTTCCAAGGTTTACACCTTTACCAGATTCTGGTATCCACATGAAGATATGGATAGAACTTAATATGCAATTCAAATATATATGTTCTAGACGAATCGTGGCCGTGCGAAAACCATTTTCGCCGAAAATAAACACAAGCTTATGATTGCCACCCATACCTCTATAACAGAGAACCTATACCTTATCCTGATCTATGGACTTTTCTCCCTTAATTCGATCTTAGACTGTCTAATTCTTTTACCAATCGAAAGGGCTTGAGATCAAAAGCTTTCTCCCTTAATTCGATCTTAGAGACTGTCTAATTCTTTCACCAATCGAAAGGGCTTGACATCAAAAGCTAAATCTGTGAGTTTGATAGAAAACGAAGTCCCAGATATGAAGATATTAATGAAATTAAAAGATAAAATTACTCGAAAATGAGTCAAACTTAAAAAGGCTGGCTGCTCTGGGACTCGACCTCACAATGTCCAGTTCGGAAGTCCACAGCTTTAGCCACTTGGCTATAGGGGAATACATTAGGGGACATGCATATAAACAATTATATTGATTCTTCACAATTAAGGTTTACTTAAGTCCCCAATTGTCCTCATGAGGATTGAGGAGAATAGGGGAAATACACTATCTTTGAAAGTCCCTCTGTTTGACTTAATAACTCAAACTAATCATAAAAATATATCTTGCAACTGCATTCTATTTCTATAATAAGCGAATGCAGGACTAGTTCTGCATGCTTCCTGGACCTAACAAGCAGAACAAGCCTAATTTCTGACACCTGGAAACAAGGGAAAGGTACACCATTGTATAAAAATAAAGAAGTGGAAAATTATTAATCTTTTTAATCTGCCTTAGGTTGTTATAGTCCCTGGACTGTTCAAGGCAGTGACTAAAAGCTAATTACCACTGTACCGTTAATGCCCCAAATATAAGAACAAAAAATGCAAAAGCAAAGTTCTGGTAGACTCAAAAATTCCATGTGTGACAAGCTATGTGGCTTCCATACATCCTCATATCCTACTCAATATTACATGTTTAGGTTTCATTTAATCATTATATCACTCAAAGAAAAAGGCCTTCACACAAAAACACTAAAATTCCACCACCAATATAGAGTTATGTGTGTTCCAATTCATGCCAATTTTGTTCATCATGATACCCAAAATGTATGTCTTATGTACCAAAAAAATTGTAAAGCGGTGTACACCCTCCACTGGCTGTGGTAAGCACTATGGTAAACCTTGTGATACGAAAATCAGGGAATTCTCTTAATGTGCAGTCCAAGTGAAGTCTAAAAGTGGTCTCTACTGGCTGCGAACCAAACCAAAGGCTTATTGCAGAGCTTACCACAGCCAGTGTAGACCCTGCTTTTCTCTGCATATTATGGACTGAAATTGGAAAAGCTCCCAATAATCTTACAATTTCTCACTCTTATCCTGATAGTGTATTCCCATTTCCTCACCATTGATGAGCATTTTCCCTTCCTCACATTTGACGTGAAGTATTGTTATACAGCAACCAACCTCCACTGCTCACCTCACTTAGTAGAGAATAAATTAGTTCTGCCTTCATATTGTTTCAGGTTGTAAGACAGACTGCAGCCAATACAGCCGCTGCTGGTCTCTACTCTAATTCTATCAGGTCCATCCTACTGTCACACTTTGTCAAGCCATCCATGGAACACTCAGCCCGCATCCACTGTTTCCGCTTACATTGGCCCAGACAAACTGAGGCTGCTGAGAAACAAATCTGGCTAGAGATGGTCAACATCAGGGCTATACTAGATGAGCTGGTGAAAGAACTGCCTCATGTTGAATACTTTGTGTCATCTGTAGGCGGTCTCAACAACAGGAAACCTGGGGTGTTAGAGTACCGCATCACCCCAACTGTGAGCTACTGGGTGGTGAGTAATCAGCCACTTGGGGATCAACGACCTATGCTTGAGAAGCTCAATGCCAACCCATTCAACACGGTGACTAAGATAATCCTACAACCATACCAGAGCTCTGAAAAAGACCTGAGTTCTGCTCTGTTTCTGAGTGTGAAGGATAATACCACTGGTGTAGTGAGCAGATTGATGGAGGAGAGTATTGCCCACTGTCAGCCTAACAGCCCTGAGCTGGTCAGGCACATAGTGAGGGTGTGGGTGAGTAGGGGTGCTGGGGCAGGGACGAGGGAGAGACTCCAGGCAGCTGTACCAGCACTACAAAGACACAAGTTCCCTCTACTGGTGCATGAGTTCTAGGTGTGTATGATGTGTGTGTGTGGGGGGGGGGGGGGGGGGGCAGACAACGCAAAGAGAATTAAAGGGCAATGGATGTGGAGAAGGAAGGTAGCAGAGACTGGTTAAGTAGGTTGGAGGGGATGGAATAACAATAGCCCTGGACAGGGAGAGGATTGGGAAAGAGGCGTATCTGGAAAGTTGTAGGAGGAAAAGAGATGGGAAGGGAGGGGATGATTGGGACAGATACTGTGAAGAGAGAGAAAGTGAGGCAGGAGGCATGACAGGCTGGAAAATGGAAGGAAAGAGGGGCGAGAGATGAAGGGGTTGGGATATGGAAGGGGGGATGAGATGAAGGCGTTTGGAAACCTGGTCCCCGAGCAAGCGATAAAGTGGATGGGAAAAGAGAAGGGAGGAGAGAAAGAGAGGATCAAGAGATTAATGGACGTGGGAAAAATTGGTGCAAGAGATAAAGCAGGTGAAAAGAAAGGGAAGAGAGAAAAAGAGCAAGAGATAAAGTGGGAGGGATAGAGATAAAGTGATAGGGAAAGAACAGGAAGGAGAGCAATAGATAAAGGAGGTGGGAAAGAGAAGAGCGGACCAAGAGATTAGTTAGGTTTCCTCATTTTGTCAAGCATGTCTTTGTTTTACCTTACACATAGTTTAGTAAGGGCTGTTATATTTACTGAGATCATGGTTAATCCAGTATTTGTATGTTGTACTCACAAGTTAATTTACGTTTTTTACTTCCATTTTATAGAGAGAACTTAAAATTTACACTAAGTTAAATTGAATTTATTAATGAAAACTAAGAGAAAATGACAGGAACGTTACTTCAACACTATCTCTTGATTGAAAATAATCTAAAAGGATTAGAAACTTGATTTTCTTCAGCCCTCCAGCGTCATTTTTTAAGACCTGCCCTCAGCCTTGATCAATGTGGCACATAGATATTGTAATACCATATAGGCTACATATATATTGTGTTGTATGAATAAATATATTTTCAACAAGTATAGGTGTTTCTTCATATCTATTTCCTCGGGTACGGGACTTTTAAGCATATATAATGAAACAGTTAAATTATGTGTTATTCTATGTTGCTTAGAATATTCCACACATGTTGCACAGCTATAGGCTCCTCTCCTGACCAACTTGTAATATATTTTATATATAAATAATTGTATTCCTCAAAGTACAAAATTTTACAGTACCGTACCATAGTCTTTCAGTTGAGAAAAAGGAGTGTACACTCTTTGCACCATAGAAACAAGTTTCTACACCATATCTTAACTTCATTATTCGATTTATTCTTTATCCCTTTTTCCGTACTTTTTTTTTTAGAAATGTAACGTTAGATGTACAAATGGGAATAAGTTATTACATAGGCCTAGGCTACAATTATTACATACATATCTGCCAGGAAGCCATTAAATTGATAAGTGCATTTTAATCTAATAATATAGGAATAAAATAGGTGTCCATTGTTAATGTTAGTTTGATTAATGCATTTCTAGCATCATCTATTGGGAGATGAGTTTTTATGTTGATACCACTATGTCCATGGTGGGGTTCGAACTCCCGACCCTCCACTCTACCATTGATCCACAGAGTTGGGTCTCCAATACACCAGAGCGCGCGCTGGCCCTACCACTACTACTGTGCTGCCATCTACTGAATAGTTATCTACCTAACTACACATTTACCCTTGACCTTACCGCTCTTGAAAATTGAAATAAATCCTTCATTAATATGCGTTTTAGATGATATTCAGATTGAATTGAAATAACTTAAACATAATTTTGTCATATTGAGGATGAAAATAACCAACTTACGTCGATATAGGTCGTTTATACAGCGAACTTCCGGTATTGAAGGGAATGTGGTAAATGAGGTCACAAGTCCGCCATCGTCAGTTTTCGCATGGTGGCCTTAATGAGCAGGAAACATTGGAGTGCGAGTTGAATACTGACCTTTTTAGGGTATAATCAGGCACCATGGCTGGCCGACTACCAGCTGTAGTTATTGACAATGGAACTGGGTAAGAATTAATCATATTTGTCTTCTAACTTTCCTTCCAGATGACATTATGTTTTGTCCTATCAGACGCCGGTCTCTTCCCAAGTGGGCATTACTCGGGAGTGGGCTGGCCTCCTCTCACTTGATTTCCGGGGACAAGACCCGGCATTTTGCCGTAATGAACTGTATTTTAATGCTATAATTCTCCCCGATTCACTGTCCTTTGATTTGTTAGGCGGAAGAGGTCTAATGCAAATCATTCAGATTGACTTTCTTGGGGTAAATCTCTGAAATTCTCTGCTATCTTTCGTGTATTTTGAAAGCGGAAATGGGGGTGGGTGTTGTCGGTCCGATCATTGCATTGACCCATTGTTGACTGGGAAGTAGGAGGAGGATCCAAGCAGAATCATGCCAAAACGGGCACGACCCTCTATACTAGATGCCAGTGTAGTCTTTTATGATCCCCAGGGGCCTAGTTTTGAGTAGAATTTCAAGGGACATAATCTATCCACGTCACTGTTGAGAATTCCATTGAATTTCAACTAGAATACATGACAACCTGCCTCATGTAGTTCTAGAACTAGAAGTAATTTTTAGGGCTTTTTACTCATCACACGATTCACAGATTTCGATGGTCAAATCTCTGGTGGTCCTTGGGTACCGTATAGGTTAATATATACGCTCCCATACTTCTTTCTGTCACCCGAACATTAATTACTAATCATTTGTAAACTTGATCTTAAATGCCAGAATTCAGGCACAGAAGTCAGAACCCTGGGCCTTGCCATGTCACTATAGTCACTAGTGTTTTTTTTCCTGTTCCGTGTTCGTTTTCTGACAGGCGTATTAAAACTACATCAGATTGACCCCCCTGTTTAAAAAGCCTGTTTGCAGCATAGAATTCGCGTTCAGTTTCTGGACACCAGTTTTTAAAGCCAAAGTAAAACGTCTTGAAATTAACGCATTTTGAGTTACTAATACTAGGCCTAATATAAACAACACCCATTTCGACCAATGTCATTGCCAATGAAAATGTCCATGTCATTTGGATGAGTATAAAATGCTATTCCTGTCAGTCCCCATACACTCTACTAGGTTAGGCCTACAGGTCTGTAACAAGTGTTATCAGCTAATAGTCGGTTTTCGTTCTGGTAATCACCTTGATTATGTAACTATTTGTGTAGCTACGTTTAGTTGGATCCAGATCAGTAGTAGAATCAGTGGATGTAGAAGTTCAATTGTGTATTGATAACTAATTTTCTATAATCAGGAGTTATACTGAGAACATTACTTTTGTAAAATGTCTAGGCCTGAATAGAAACTTTAAACAACAAAATTTAATGATAACATAATAAACACCAGAACCCAAGAATTCCGTATTTTTGCTGTTTTTTATTCGGCTGTCGTTTGTTCATTATTAATCATTTCAACCTTACAGTGGGTCTTATTTCAGAGCTATTGTTTATCTACGGAATTGTTATTTTTAGGTACACAAAAATGGGCTACGCCGGCAATACGGAACCCCAGTTTATATTGCCTTCTTGTATAGCTATAAAGGAAACAGCCAAAGTTGGAGACCAAGCCATCCGACGACTGGGTAAAGGTGTGGAGGATTTAGACTTTTTTATTGGAGACGAGGCCTTAGACAGCCCGTCTTATTCTGTGAAATGGCCCATTCGCCATGGAATTGTGGAAGATTGGGATCTCATGGAGAGATTCTGGGAACAGGCAATATTCAAGTATCTCAGGGCGGAGCCAGAGGACCACTACTTTTTGTTGGTAAGTTCGTTATATAATAGGGAGGTTCCGCAAGCAAACCTATCTCAATTACGTAACCGTATCCGGATCCTTTTAGTGAATTACGTCGCATTTTAATGTATACAAAATAAATTGTGAGCTGAAACCTTTTGCTTGATATGTTACGTTACGTTTTCCCCGTCGTGTTTTGCTGAACCTCTTTCTACCTTTTCACGGATACGTGCTGTATAGGTTAGACTTGCTGAACCTCACTATTGAGAATGGCCGCACTTCTGATTATTTAAACGCGCACTAATTTGTTTAATGTTTTTGTATAGCCTATTAATTCACCCAAGAAGGTGCATCTCCGCCGTTTTCTATACTAAGTTTTAACAAATTGAAATCTTGTTTATAAATCCATTAATTTCCTTTCTGGCTTCATCCATAATAAAATGACATGATGGACGAGACTTAGCGGCCCGATAATAGTTTATAATTTATTCTTTGTTCCCATGTTATCAAGAAGATATTTGTACATTCAGAATTCTATGTGACCTGGCGTCGGAAAATATACAGTTTTACACCTTAAGTAAATTAGGCTGAAAACTGATAAATACTAGAGGATACATTTGGTGCTGCATTGATCCAAAGACCCGTTCATTAATGTCAAGCTCTATTTTGACCTCATTTTTATCTTTAATTTGGGTTATTTAAGAGGATTATTCCGGGCGAATTATTCATTTTCTGATGCTTTAACCCATATATATATTCCTTCCTGATAATGTCAAATTAGTGACAGATTTTATGCTAAATAACCAACCTTCTGTCTTTCGCCACATACTAACTTTTGAACCCTCTGAGTGTAGTGACAGCATTTACGACCTCCCGTTTGGCTCAATTCCTCATTTGTTTACACTTAACAGACAGAGCCCCCATTGAACACGCCGGAGAATCGTGAATACACAGCGGAGATCATGTTCGAGTCTTTTAACGTGCCAGGCTTGTATATTGCTGTCCAAGCTGTGCTCGCGCTCGCTGCCTCATGGGCTTCACGCAAGGAGGGCGACAGGACGTTAACAGGCACAGTTATAGACTCTGGCGACGGTGTCACGCATGTTATACCTGTGGTAAGTAGAGTTAGATACTCTCTTCTTCTTCTCATCTATGGTCTTAGACAATTCACGGATGAAGGTCTTGTATGTAGTATGTATACTGAAATCAGTATTTTTGAAATTTGTTGAATGCCCCCAGAATGGCCAGATGCCATCATTTTTAACCTAGGCTAATATTGTAAACAAAATTCTCAATTTTCCGAAGTGCTTCATCAATTTTTTTCTCGAAACGTTCAAAGATTAAAATATCGCTTAAAATATAAAAACTTGTTACTTACTATAACCCCTTCTCTCTCACCGCCCCCCCCCCCCCCTCCCCATCTTACTTTGAGAGAGTCTCTAATAGAAAAATTAAAATAGAAAAGGGATTGTGCATATATGGGGTAAGAATGTTATGATATGACACAACTAATTGTACGGTCTAACACAACAACTGTAGGGATGTCATGGTCTGATTCCCACGGTTAAAAAGTGTTTTATTTGATTTTAAATTACGTTATATCACCAGAACATGACATGTAAGGTGGCATTTGCCAACATATTCGAAACGATGATCAAGAACATTAATGGTAATTTATTACACTTGGTAAGAAAGAGTGAGATGTCGTAGTAAAATGATCAGCAAAGGTATTGCATGGTTAAAGTAATTTTGGCAATTTACATAGCAGTACTAATTGCATACAGTAATTTTAGTTTTTGGCCCAATATAAAACATTAGTTATTCGTCAAGTTTAGTCGGATTTACCCATACTATCTAACTTGGATCTCATCGCGTGTAATTTCTAAAGTCTAACAATTCTGAGGACTTGTCCTCTCGGGAAAAAAAATAAACAATTTCCCTGGCACCTTTCTTTCTTTCTTCCAAGTGCAAGTTATGATCATGTGCTCAGGCGGGTATCGTTCACTATCAATGATTGTCTGCTATTTTGATACTTGTTTTCTAGGCGGAAGGCTATGTAATAGGCAGTTGCATTAAGCATATTCCAATCGCGGGTCGAGACATCACATATTTTATTCAACAGTTGTTGAGGGAACGAGAAGTAGGCATCCCTCCCGAACAATCACTCGAAACTGCTAGAGCAATTAAGGTGAGTCAAAATGTTCTTTAATCCGAATTTTAATGTGATTTACGAAGTACGAGTTGGAATAAAAATATTTCAATAACTTACTACATCATGGACCCTAGTAATTCAATTCACTTTGAGAATTTGGGAGTAAGTTCATTCTACATACTGTAAACGTATTAATGTTTGCGCAGTATTTATTTTAGTGCACCCACTTTTGCGCGTGAAAACAAATCCTGCGCGAAAGGTATAATTATTGCATAAACATGGTGGGAGACCTCCTTGCTGCGCGAATTTAAATCCGTGCGAAAAGGTGTCAAAGTACTTAGTGCGCGAAAAATTATCTGCGCGAAAATGGATACGTTTACAGTAGTTATGAGTCAGTCTCTACATGACTCTTTGTCATTACGAATGAAAGACAGAAGAGTATTCAATTCAATTTAATTCCTTGCCATAACATTCGTTGTTTGACGATTCAGACTACATATTGTGATTATATGACGTTAAGCGTATTTAGTCTAGTAATGTATATGAAGTTAAGTGTATTTAGTCTAGTAATGTCTAGTTAAGCGTTTTTAGTCTAGTAATGGCATTCTGATGAGGGAGTACGATCTTATTAACATGTACCATCTTTTCTTTGACCTCAGGAAAAGTTTTCGTATGTGTGTCCCGATATAGTGAAAGAATTCAACAAATATGACTCTGATCCCGCCAAGTGCATCAAGAAATATGACGGAGTGAACGCTATCACCAAACAACCCTTCGCCATCGATGTGGGATACGAACGCTTCCTTGGACCAGAGATCTTCTTCCACCCCGAAGTAGGTTACAGTCTAGGCCCTAAGTTGAGGGAATCCCTTCAAACGAAGGGAAAGCCCCTAGCCTCAAACCGCAAAGTGCCATTGTAATTCCATTAAGACCGCAAAATGTCATTATATTCCCATTAAAACGCCAAGTTTTAGGCCAGGAGACCTAGGTTGACCTACCATTTCTATCTGACCTGAGGGTTTGTACCTAGAGTAGTTAAAGGTTTTGGCCTCTTCAATTGAGTGCCTTGTTTATGAATTGGAATTATACGAGTAAAAACAAATTTCGTCCTTAGCAGGAGATTGTATTTACTTACCGGTATTAGAAGTCATTAAACATTTTGTCCGATTTGAATTTCA
This sequence comes from Sthenelais limicola, assembly GCA_942159475.1. NCBI lineage: Eukaryota > Metazoa > Annelida > Polychaeta > Phyllodocida > Sigalionidae > Sthenelais > Sthenelais limicola. The sequence goes on from OW804100.1 coordinate 93,396,198, forward strand.
CTCATATCTATTTCCGATGCTGAATTTTAAATGTTTATATCAGGGGTCCTGGTCACCTCTGTCTGTTTGTTGGATGCTGATTCATTCATGGTGACGATCTTATCTTTTTCTCTTCCAGTTCACTAACCCAGACTTCACAATACCCATCTCAGAAACTGTGGATAATGTAATCCAGAATTGTCCCATAGATGTTAGGAGAGGATTATATAAGGTAACACTATTTACTATATTTCAGAGCAATAACATGCATAGCTAGAATCGCCTTTTGGGCTTGTCTTTCTTAAAATAGTAACCGATATGCCACATTTAAATTATGGTAATTTAGCTTATATTTTGATGAAGCTTGGTGAACGAAGTAATTAAAAAGTCATTAATTATGTCTTTAGAAAGTCATTATTTGTCGACTAACTAAAGCTGTAGGTACTCTGTAATGACGCACTAAAATCTATGATAGATTAGTAATCTATCATAACGTATCAACAGTGACAGTTTTTGCCTAACACTATTAAAGCTGCACTCCCCGCTATAAATGTCAATCAAATGAATAAAATCCAATACTTTTTGCTTTATTCTTTTCCCAGCCATCTGAAATTTATTTGGCAGTATTGTTGTGTAGCGGATTTGAACCCATTCTGTTGAGTGAGGGTTTGGTCCCACTAAAGTTCAGACGTTCCATTTCTTGGTACACTTAAATTTAGGCTCTTATCACTCTTAAGTCGCCCATTCTTATATGGTTAATTATGACGGTACGAAGCTATCTACCTCCTTCCCATGTAGTCAAGGTGTGGTGTCATCACCTTGTTTATTTCATTCAAATTATTCATTTTTAATGAAAAATTCGAGGATAGACCATTAAATCCCGAGTGATGATGAAATTCCGCCAATCAAAAATAAAAATTTGAATAATTTCAGTTATAAAACACACACAAAAATACTTCTTATGTGGTTGTTTACAATGCATACTTGTGGCTGACACTTACTGAATACTATACTATCTGTCCAAACATCAATGTTTATCACGCATTTATGAACAAAATAAGAGACGATAGTCGATTAAGCCGGGAAAGTATTTATAATAAATATAACGCGATTTGATGGAATTATTTTGTTCTTTTCAGAATGTAGTATTGTCTGGAGGCTCAACAATGTTCAAGGACTTCGGCCGGAGGGTGCAGAGAGACTTAAAACGACAAGTAGATGCCAGATTACGACTCAGCGAAGAATTAAGTGGGGGAAGAATAAAGGTTTGTGGCATTAACTTTAGGCCGAAGTTATCTTTGATGAACTATCGTTGAAAAGAGAAGGTCCATGTACGTGAAAATGCTACCAAATAGTTTTCCACCGTCCTACAATTCTGCGAAACTTCAAAATGACCTACGCCCCGTAGGTCATTTTGTAGTTTTCCGAATACAAAATTAAAGATAACTAAGATATAATGATGTAGCATTTAAGTTATTTCTACTTAACGCTGCTTTGTGTTTTATTTTCAGCCTAAGCCCATTGAAGTTCAGGTTATATCTCACCAAATGCAGCGTTACGCAGTCTGGTTTGGTGGTTCATTGATTGCATCTACGGTAAGTCATTGTTCACCTTTTCATCACCCAAATTTGGTAGTAAGTTGTCGTAGTTGGATTATAGGCATTTCAATAAATTCTACCACCACCGGATTATTTTTTATTTTGTTGCGGATGGGCGTATCTTATAAATTTCTTGTTGAAAAGCCAAATTCTCTTTTGGGGTTTGAACTTTGGATCATGTCTTCAGTCAATCGGAAACTTTTGTAGAGTTTGGCGCCCGTTCTTATCACCAATGAGGCAATGACACTATTGTGCCGATTGAATCGGAGCTATATTTATCATAGCACCCTAGTGTATGGCCTGCTTTATTCTTATTTTTATTTGGATGTCCCTGTTTGCTATACAAAGGCCTTGTATTATCTTCCAATTCGATGCCCTGGACTGAACATAAATTGAGATTTCCATTTTTAAAACTGTGAGCAGAGTCCTCGCCCGATCCCTAAACGCCTACTTTCCAGAAACTACGATTTATTGACAGAAATTCAAAATGTTGCATTATTTCAGTGACGCCTTTTAAACAACCAAAATGTTTTCGTCTCATTCACCGAAAATGTAGGCTAATGTGCCATTGCTATTACTATAATCAGAATCACATTGAACAGTGGCCTTGCAACAGTTGCAGTGGTTGTAGCACTGACTATAGAAGTTAGTACTTATGTGGGATTGATTTGTAGTGAGTGTGTCGCTCACTTTTGCCACGTCACAGTACAATAATTCGCTCCAAGATAATTAATGCATTGGCTGAGGTGGTCCTCCCTGCCCCTTACAGGCCTGAAGACGATAAAAACACTAGTGAAGTTACTTAATTAGACTTTCTCTTCTTTAAAAAAAACTGGCAAACTTTCAATGTGGGACGTCAATATGACATCAATATTTTTATGTAATATTTCAACAACGCTCACTTAATTCTCTTGCCCAAAAAAACTTGTTTTCATCTTTTTTTTTAGACACATGAATCATTTATTTTTAGTTAAATAACTTAAAACAAAAAAGAATCGGCATTTGCGTTGTTACAGGGTGAAACGAAATTAGGAGCTAGTGTAGGTGTTTTTCTCATGGTTATTCAATGTACAGGGATGAAAGTCTTTAGTATTATACTCAAATCAGTATTTCCAACAAAAAAAAACAAAAAAAAAAACATACAAATTAGAACAATTCTATAAAATTCCATCATTTTTAACCAAAGAATTTAAAAGAAATTCAATTTTCAAAGTTCCGTTGAAGTTTTTTGATGTTAAAATTTCCCCTTAACCCACCTATGGGTGTTTTTCCTCGTGCCAGAAATATTTCGGTATGTTTGCCATGGCCCCACTTTCATCCCTGAATGTATAAGGACTCACTGTGGACATAGTTAAAGGCATATTCCATCTTTATTTTTCAGCCTGACTTTTACCATGTTTGCCATACAAAGCATGACTATGATGAATATGGACCCGCCATATTTAGACACAACCCTCTGTTTGGCACGATGACATGAAAGGGTTAATTCCCCCCTCCGCTATATCCTCCATCATCATAATCATCTCCATCATCATGGCCGCTTTTCTCTCCACACTCTCCTTGTTTTACACTCTTGGATCTCATGTTAACGCTGTTAACTTGTACAAGTGTATATAATATGAATCATAAAAAAAGGATTAACGCTTGGGGTTCGATGTTACCGTGTTGTTAAAAGCTAAAAGCTTATGGTTGTGAGATTTTGAAAAGGAAAAAAAATATATATAAATCATTCCTGCTTCCATTTTGTGGGGGCTTTTCTTTCTCTTAGCATTCCTTTTTCTTCATCTCTCTTTAAGATAAATCTGAGTTTGGTGAAAGGTTAAGTTGAAGTGTTGGTATTATCCGCCATATAGTGTGTACCACTCATGGCCATGAGTGGCCAGTCCAATATGACAACTTGAAACTCTCCTAGGCTTGTGCCACACTCACGCTAGTGTGATTTCCAGAAAGCTGCATTGAGCATTAGTACAGCTTCTCCTTGTTCCCCTCAGGATAAAGTTCCGTATCCACTGAACCGATTATGTTGATAGGGGGGCAGGTGAAACTGAAGGCTGTCGGACCGGTAGAGATGTAGTTTTCTGGCGGCCGTCAGTCGAGTGCCTCCCGTCAAGGTTTGATCACTCCAACCAGTCAGGCCGTTGTTCCATCTGTCAGTTGACTGTCCCCCTGTGAGAAAATCGGCTCAGTGGACACGGGGCTTGAAAATACCAGGCCTCATTTCCTTGTGTGATATGAAAATTCCAACGTCCATTAGAATATATTAAAGGGTTCCTGCCTAGACCCTTTGACAGTGGTAAAGTTCTACAATCTAGGAATAATCTGATATCTCACCAACGTCAATCATTATCACTTCAGTCGTTCGGGATTAAGTTTTATGATCCATCTCTCAAATGATATTGAAAATTATCCGTTAGTGACACCTTGGTCTATATAAGTTCCAAAAAGGGGACACAATCTTCCTCCCACAAGCCATGCCATCATCAAGGGCAGGATTCTTATACGGTTTTTTGCATGTGATCCCATTATTACATAGTCGGAAACACAAAACACTAACAACTGTATGAAATTATTTAAACTGAATACTTTTACATATCAGTATAGTTCATCAAAGAAACAGTATTGCTTGCAGTGCTAACTTGGGCTGCTATTGACACAAATCATACAATCACCTCGAATGCCAATCCTGATTTGGAAACTTATTAAGAAGGTGTACCTTTGTATTTAGGACCGTCACCAAGTCGATAAAATTCCGAAACTGATAGTTAATCTTCTGAATTAAATAAGAAAGGAGGAATCTGTGATTTAGAGCGTATTCATTCAGTAAGAAGTTTCGATTTTCTTATCTCGTTGTACATACATGACTATTCTTTACATGTAATCTATCTTGAAGCTACCTGATCATTCTGCTAATCCTATTTATTTGAGTCGATATAACTGGAATTGAGTTGCCCATGATATTGACCCATAATCGGTAGTAAACTAAAATTTGGCAGGAACCCCTGTGTTGAGATATATCTTCTATATATTCGGCTTTCAATTTCAAGCTGGGTTTTTTTTTGTAAGAAAAGATTTGTGTATGTATGGCACTTCACAATGCTAACAGTCCTGTGATGACGCACATACACTTACTGGTGTTACATACGAAAAACAGTTTGCTGAATAATGTGGCCAAATCATACTCTTCTTTGGATTAAAGCCAGAGATTTTTTAAAAAGCAATAATCAACTTACCAAAGATATTAATGAAATACATACATACCACTTTATTATTTTTTAGAGTGCCAAGTCGTGTTTGTTTTTATTTGCTAGCGAGCATTGCTACTAGTGTTTGAGGTATGGGTCTTATTAATGAAGCAGCTATCAAGTAAAATGGGTTGTTCTCATGTTTGGAACGCAGGGTTGGAGTGTTTTGTATATATATAAATATATATAAGTTGTTAGAACGAGAAAAAATACTTGAATGGCGTTTTCCCGTAGGCTAGTTCTATATAATTCCAAGGATTTTTCCGTGTCGGTTTTTAAAGACAAATCGATGTACGACTTGCCTAGGGAATGAATTGATATTTTATTTCTTACAAATGTTGAAAACGAGTGCAACAGCATGCTAGATAAGAATGGTACCCTAGCATGGAGAAATACTAGAAGACAATTAATAACCAACTTGACTAAATTTCAGCAGTGTAAACCATGTTATTGAATCGAACTAGAAGGTGCTCCCTTTTAATATCAATGCTTTTCACGATGTCAGAAGATTCTGAGTCATGTCAATGCCCATATATGGACATGTACAGATCAGTTCGTGTTAATTATTCCTGATATGTTTAAACCCGGGTCTATATGGCCAGTTTCTCATCTCACAACATTGGACAGAATTACCAGAGTTGAACCTATGTGTAAAATGTCAACGAAATGATAACAGTCGTTTGGACACTGTATAAGTTTGACATGGAAATGATCGGTTCTTACTGTTTTCAAACACCTAGCAAATAAGATAAATACATTTCAGCGCCATATTTGAAGAAACCAGTGAAATTTGATGTGGCACAGTCTGGAATTACAGCTCTTTGTTAAATTTACTTGTTTCATTGGTTCAGTTTGCATTCAGTTTTGTGCTCGTTTGTTTTAGCCCTGTTTCATTACTAGCATAGTAACATAGGGGAAAAAGTCTCTTCTTTTTTTTCCTAATTCGAAAAGATTTGCATGATGAATATTCGGAAATAGTTACCTCTAACGATGTAGGAAACTCTTGCCAGATCAGTATTTTTTTTCTTTGCTCGCAGAATCCCCTTTAACGGTTGCCACAGTTGTAGTGCAAGGTTGCCATTGGTGTGTTTAGATGTGTGCTAAGTTTATCAGCATGGTACTCGTTTAATCGTTTCATACTAAGATTCTTTTGGCATGACTTACCTTGGTCCTTCTCTTCCAGAAGTGTTGGATGCTGGAAAAGGCTGTCCAGAAAACATCTACTTTGATATGAGCATTGTTTACAACTCCGCTTATTATTCAGCAGTTGTTTCACTCAACACCTACAAAAAACATGAAGTTATTAAATACTTCAGAAAATCAATAGTTGTGCAGTGCGTTAGGTTCCTAAACTGTGGAAGACTAATTTAATTCGACGGTCGGAAATGTTGACGTCTATTTTTAAAGCTTGATTTTCTCATCGTCATTACAGTTCGAGATTTGGAAGAGTTTTCCAAACAAACAAAATTACTTTAAAACTGTCCTTTTCCCCAACCCCATGTCAAATGTTGTGTTCTTTTGATTTGCCGAAAGTCCTGGACTTTCTTTTGCTCAATTCACAACGCGTATAGTGAGCGTGTTTTGCCTCCCTGTATTTCTGAATACATGCTATTTCTGACCGCGGTCTAGAAATACATTGAGATTCCACAAGGTCATGTCCCAACATAGTCTCTTAGTAGATCTTACTGATCCGTTTTAAGAAGTAATCCTTCCGTCTCTGCCATGCTACATTTTCCAAAAGCAAACAGTCCTTCTAAACTATTGCACTGGATTTCCTTTAGTCTAGCCTTTCTGTGGGAAAGCTTGGAGAATGGTTTTGCAACCGTATCCAACCAAAAGCTAGCGGATTCCTTCTATTTAAAAAAAAAAATACTTTGCGCTTGTATTTTTCAATGAATCTATTCGTATGCATACATATTTCTGCATTTTTGTCGTTATTTATTTTCATATTTGCATTTTGATTTTCTTCTACATTGTGCCATATCGAATGATAATTATTCTCCAAACATAATTTCAGTACACCTAAATATAAATACATTTTAGGGAAGGAAAGGATTGTTTACTTCTCCAAATCACAACACCATATAATCATATTCAGCTCTGTTCTGCGCATCCTAAACTCATGTCCAGAGATCCCCCTGTCCCGATAGAAAGGTCTTGTGTGTTTAAGAAAGGGCCCCCACTCAAGTCATGCCAATTAGAGGGTTTGTGTGTGCAGGTGTGGTCGATGTGTATAAGAATGGAAGACAGTGTTATAGTTTAATTGTTGTTTACAGGTAACTTTGGTGTAGATTAGCCTATAGAGTGTGACATTTACCCATAGTCTATCCTGTATATTCATTAACAATAAGATATTTCATTCACTGTGTTTTTATGTACAGCTTTTTTTTCTTCTTCAAGCAACCCTTCCAATGGAGCAACTTACCTCCTTTTTTTCGTGTTCTGTGAATGGTTTCGTATTTTGCGCAGCTTTTCTCTCTCCTGCATAAGTTGTCTTAGACATACTTTTAGGCTTTCTACCCATTTTCCAAATCAAACAATATATATTTCATACACAATTTTATTCATAACAAATGATATTTCATTATTGCATGGGAATAAGCACACGCGTTGAACCGAGAAACCTGCGCAGAAACAAGCCAAGATACGGGCAGGTCTGACGGTAGAAATAATAGCAACAGCTCGCTACAAAATGACTAATGAAAAAAAAATCATAAAATTGAAGTTGAATCATGTCTTTATTCGGAACTTCCTTAACAAAAAAAAATGAAATTTGGAAGATAAAAAACAATAAACTGTTTGAGATATATAATGATAAAAACAAAGCAGTGCGACCAAGTGAGTAACAGTGGTTGTACAGGCTGGGCTTTAAGAGAGTCCCTCCAATCTGAGGGAAATCACCTCGCTCTGAACCGCAAAATCCCATTAGGACGCCTACTCCATGGCTTGGAAAACCATTAACGCAATAGGCGTCCAATCACCATTCTTATGTAATCTGAGAGGTGTTGAGCCTAGACTGTTATCAATCACTATGTCCACAACCACTCAAAGAGTGGGCCAGCGGTAGTATGGCGAGCTCAGCGTTGCTAGGTTTTCTCCCGTTCCCCTGCCTGTTGAGAGTATTAATTCTCCCTCTTGTGGTGCATGTTTGTACTAGTCGTTATTGATTTGTTTTTGTTTTCCTTTTCTCATTCCAGCCTGATTTCTACCAGGTGTGCCACACCAAAGCCGATTACGATGAATATGGCCCATCCATATGTCGCCACAATCCCGTCTTTGGCGCCATGGCTTAAAAAAAAAAAAAAGGGAAAGAATTTATCGTTGCTCGTTTTGGGAAAAATAATTTGATTCCGGTCAATTTGCATTCTTTTTTTTGTAATTTGCTACGGTTAACTTAGAATATACAATTTGTTGTTTTATGGATATTTTGTAAGGACATGTGCTGCTCTCACGCGGCAGTTGTTGTAAGTAAAACTTCTTTAATATTCCCGACGATGGGAAGACGTTAACAATTCTGCTCACGAAATGTCGAGGTTCATGGGTTTTTTCATGCGTTATCGAACTGATCAGCAAAGCTAAAACTACATCAGGTTTCCAGATATCACCAGCGTAGAACTGAAGAGTTGGCTATTTGTATCGACTTGTTTCCATTTTGTTTAAAATAGTGTTTTAAAGTCTACGAAGGCAGTATTTATATAGTAGAAATAAAAAAGTGAGCAACTTTTTTTTTACCAATATAGTTTGATGTCTGGAACCAGGATGTGTTTTCTATTTGCGCAAGTGGATAAATGTATGCGTAGCAATGTTGGAGATGCACAAGCTGGACTTATGGTGTAGAAACTATCAATTATGATGCATGTTGACTATTTGGAATAAAACATTCTTTTCTAGCCTTTGAGGAAAAGTTTGTTGGGCGATGCCTTATGATGCGACAAGTATATCTAATCGCCAGAAAGGTCATTGTAAGGTCATGATAAAATATTTCATTCCAAGACGGAACCTAAGCTCATTATACATATGGCCTGATTTATCGGAAGATATTATAGTATTTTCCTATTTGGTAAAAAAGAAAAAGAAACATAATTATAAGGCGCCCTATTAGCCCTCGGTATGAGATCTATATCTGTTAGGACAATATAATTGTTAAAAATTGAGCATATATGTAAGAAATGCGTTGGCGTGGAAATGTGATGATTCTTACAGAAGAAACGCTCAGAGAATCGTATGGTAAGATTACTATTGGCGTTAATGGAAAATCCCCTGCTTGTACCGACGCATTTCTATTTCTCCCCCGCCTCCTCTAACCCCCTCTCTCCGTGTATCCGATTATTAAATATAATCTAAGGATTAGGTAAGAGTTGTGTGCTCAAATGTGCATGAGAAATATATATATATTCCAATCATAATAGATACTAGGATAATGTCCTCAAAAATTACGAAAACTCATGGACAATAAAGTTCACGACCCAGTTGCTTTTAATTATTAAGAGTCACAGTAATAGCTTTATCATACATTCATGGAAACTGGTCTGTGTATTTCTAATCGAATAAAGTCATGTTCCTTGTCTTCTATAAAAAATGGATACCAGAGGCAATTTGGACTGCAATGCCTTCACTCTATACAATCTCACCGTTCTAAACTGGCAAAACATTATAGCTATTCGTAAAGAACAAAACGCCGTAAATAATCTAAATACAAGAGCGAGTCGTCGTCTTCAAATGTTGGATTCATGAAATTCGATTTTGTAATTGTACATGAGCCCCCCTCGGGGTACAAATCGCCATAATCTAGGAAGAAACGACAAAATGGTTGGATGTGTTTCAGTGAGAGCGAAAAGAGGAACTTTCTAGGAAGGATTGGAGTAATGCTTTACAACAGCGTTACTAACATCCTTTCTTTCTCAAACAGTTGTTGGTTTTATTATAATTCAATACGTGTGCTATACTAAATAATAAATGAAAAAGATGGTTGGAAACTTGGATAAATTGTGGATGCATTGTGTAATCGATGTTCCGGATTCATCGAGTGAAACTATTCCTGACTGGTTAATGCTTAAATCCGACCAACTGGAACCTGTAGATATTTATGTAAATGGTTTCTAACATTTTGATGGGCTATCCTGAAAGAGGACTCTGTGCAAATAGTAATAGTATGAGGGGAAAAGAAATTTCTCTGAATGTCTTTTTCTATTATTGAGTAGCATGGGCAGACTTGTCCTACTACCGGTATGTAATTCTAGAAAAGAAATAATGGGTGATGGCTAGGCATAAGTGGTAGGAAGGTTACCTTGTACGGCTGTGAAATAATCCTTTAATGCCCAAGATGAATGTATCGCAAAAACATCTGCATGGTGGTTGACTGCAAGAGAATCGATTCTGCTTTGTTATGTATAATGATAAGTCTTATTTTTGTTAATTAAGCTACAATATATTATATATTATATTTCCCCTATCCTCAGTTAAGTTGTTAAGCAATTCAAAACATACAATTAAGGTATATACTTGCCATATTAAAACCTCGATCAAGCAAAGTGATTGCAGATGTTTTGTTGCAGTGGCATTTGACAATAATAAAAACGAAAATCTACTTAAGAAAATACCTTCCCATTTTACCCACATGTATCTGATTATATTAGGTGATTAAATTATGATCTGCACTGCTGAAATTAGGCGAAGATCTAGATCATCAAGTTAAAAAGGTAACCATCTAACAATGACTATGTACATTTTCTTGTATGTCTGAGAGGTGAAATGCTTGTTGCCATGGAAGCGTCAGGTGCTTGACTCTGTAATAACCATGTGTATCATAAACACTGAGCACTTCGTAAAAGATCGGTAAGAATAAAATGATCAATCATATTTATACAAGCAGTATTTGTTATTTATTGTCTTCGTATTGTTCTAGCTGTAAAGGAGGTACTTTCTTGTTGGTCATGTTTGCTTATTCAAAATATTTGTTGCAAAAATGGAACTGGTATTCCAAACAACACCAAGTGGTTCTCAGAATGCAAGATTTAGTGATTCTCTAAACTTCGAATTTTTTTAAATGAATTTTTTTTAAAAAAAATCTATCATAAATATTGGTTAAGGAATCCCATATAAGACTGGGTGTACGGCAGGGTTTCCGCGGGGCCTGGAAAAGCCTTGAATTTGGAAAAATAAATCCAAAGCCTGGAAAATGGGTATTTTGGTCGAAGGGCGTGGAAAACCATTATGGGCCTTGAATCCTGTTGGAATCCATTAAATGGCCAGTTCGAAGATTCTGTTTCTTACTGTACACTTATCCCTGATTTGCCCGTTTCACACCTTCCACCGGAAAACAATAACTACACCCGCCAGGTCCTGAAAATTCATTGATATCGACCTGGAAAACATCTACCTCCCCAAAATAGGTCATCAGTTCCGATTAAAGACATTAAAGGATTTGGCCAAATGGAAGGAATATCTTCATATTAGAAAAAAGTAAATTCTCTTATTTGAAAGGCATTCAGACGACTCACACATGTACATATATATATAGTTCTTTTATTATGTCATGACATATTTATTCTGTTCTATATGTTCTTCAAACTACTTATTGATGTGTTTATTTATGCTCATTAAAACCCGTGATCTACCAAACCCAATGGTTTCATCCGACCGATGTTGGCCCTTCCGATTTTCAGATAAATTATTTTGTGGGCGGAACATGCAGCTAATGTAATGCTTCCCGTCATCGTGTTTAATATAAACAGGCACATCGGATTGACTTTGTGGACATCGGATCAATTCGTATTTGATGGAACAGGCTTATACATTAAATTTAAGAGTAGTTTATTTGACGCTGGTGCATGCATTAGAAGCACACAGACTGCCACACTGGCAAGGTCGGTTGATGTACTTGTATGTAGTCGGAGTGGTCGGACGCTGTGGGGGGAGATGGTCGTCCCGTCCTAACAACGTCTGAAGGGAATTGAGGACACAGTCCTCGTAATCGTATCCCTCTGCTACACTCGCATTCAGAGGTTCTCTGTTCTGGATCTTCCTTATCACCCTGGCAGAAAAAGAAAAATCATCATGTCTCAATTTGTTAAAATACACGTATAGAAAACCAAATGTATGAAATATGTATTCAGTCAGGTTCAGAAGGCAGTTTTGGACCCCTAAGTTTAGCGGGTATTAACACTTTTAGCCTTAGTCTTGTGGTTAAGCTTATCGCTGGATGCGGAATCGAGGAATGTGGCCGTCCGGACCTGACTGTATTGGAAAATTTTAGCTGCACGTGATTAAAATTGGAGGCTAAATTATTAGTGTGCATAATTGGGTACAGGGGGCGGCACCAGGTGTGATGGTATACTATGTGGGAAAGGTGAGAAACCATCATACCGCAATTTTTAAAATATTGAAAGAAAATTGAGGCGCAGTATGGTAAAATATGTATTTGAACATTTTAGCTTTAACTTTAAGTGATTAAAATGGGGAACCGAATAAATACTAGGCGCCAGGCTACTAACGTGGTATTCACGGTACTGACTAATAGGACCACCAATTTAGTGTTAGGGTTATAATTAGAATTGATTCAATCCATGTATTCTTTTCCACCTTACACGTCACTGGGAAAAAACAGTGCATTATGTCTAAATAGCTGTATTAGTAGGGGGCCGTCCATTTACATCGTACCCTCTCTTTTCCTGGACATTGGTAGTTATTTAAACATGAAGATTGAAGAATAAAAGAGAACATATTAGCTTCATGCACATGGAAATGATCTTTTTTGTTAATAAAATATATGACATGTACAGAGAATGACTATTTGGTAACGTTCAAGGTTTGTGTACGGAGTATGACACTTTGGTACCCAGTCAAGACAAACTACTCTGATTTAAAATTTGTTGTCTAAAAGATTTATGTACCGGGAATGACTTCTTGGCAGCACGCAGGCTATACATTTGATATGACACTTTATCACCTTAAAAAAGGGGTTTTTAACATCGACATCGACGTTCCTACGACTAGCTTAAACCTATAATTCTCGCTTAGTGTCTAGTCTGTTATTTTTCTCTACAGCTAAGGAGCCTAGTCCACTAAGCCGATTCTCATGCGATTCTCACAGTATTTAGTGCAAAAGGGTCCTGTGCAGCGCAAAATCGCATGAGAATCGGCTTAGTGAACTAGGCCCTTAAGACGGAGAAGCTCAAGTGCTTACCTGTGAGCAGCTCGTAGTTCAGGGTTGATGTCCATGCACATGAGCTTGGAGGACAGCAAGGCTGGCCCCTTCTGGGATATAGGAGGCAGAGCCGGCAACTGTTGACATGAAAATACCATTATTTTGTATATTATGATCTACATTTTTTTATTATACATCTAGAGTTAAATAATTACAAGCAGGGTCTTCACGGGGCCTGGAAAAGTCTTGAGTTTGGAAAAATAAATTCAAGGTCTTGAAAATGGGCATTGAGAGGAGGGAGAGAGGAAAGGGGGGAAGAGAGGAGAGGGGGAAGTGAGAAGAGAAGGGAGAGATGAGATGGGGGAGGAGAGGAGAGGGGGAAGAGTGGATAGGGGGGAAGAGACAGAGGAGAGAAGGGCGAAAGGAGAGTGGGGAAGTGACACATAAAGTAAAAGGTGAAAAACGGTGATTGATATAAAATATAAATATAAAACTTGTTAAAAAGCCAGAGCAGACGCAATACCCGCGTCAAATAATAAAATAGTAAATATATCATTGACCAGAATAATAAAAAAAATAAAAAAAAAATAAATAAAATAAAAGGCGTGGAGACCCTTAACAAATAGTATTTCTGCTCACATCAACTCTCCACATGGACTCCTCGCTGCCGCCAATGGCCACGTTGGTGCCGACTAGCCGGGAGGGCACCAGGTGGGGCAACGTGCTCCCGCGTCTGGCCCCGCCCACACTCAGCGCATTGGCGCCATCTGGCAGCATGTCCGGAGTAGCAGTGCCGCGTCTCCCGGGCCGCTCCACGGGAATCTGACTGACATGAAGCAGCTCTGAGTTTCTGATCATCTCGGCCAACCTGAAACATGAGAGGCATTTATTATTTAGTATAACAATAATGCATGTGTTGTGTTGTTCTTATATAAAAGTGCGGCCTATACATCCAGGAGAATATACATATACATCCAAAGGCTTTACCCATATACATATCGACCTAAGAGGCTATAAGATCTGAAGACATGACTTAATAATATCTAGAAAAGTGTTAATAACCTACTCGATCCCACCTAGCAGACACTAGTTCGAATTCAAGTTCTTGAAAAGCTTTAATGAGCAGAACTTGAATGAAATAAATAGCCTGGTAAAATTTAAAATGTGATGTGCTTCAGGAAAATGAGTCTTAAGTTGAAAGAAAATGGATTTTGAGACATCATCATATTTTCAAAGATTGGATCAGGCAGATTCCAACGTTTTTAATCGTTAGCATACCTAATCAGTACTTTGTACATGTTTGTATGTTTGAAAAACAAGTTGGATGGACAACGACTGGTAAAGTATATACATCTTTAGGACGACCTTACAAATGCAGAGACATATAAACATACGTTTTATTTAATTTAATTTTATTAAGGCCAATAACATATTTAACCATCTCGAAATTTGGTGCATGTACAGCTAATACTAGAAGCGCTAAAATCCCCAAAATCAAAACATTCCTGCAAAGAGATCTTATGGAAAAAACATTTGAAAAATATCATCTTTTGATACTTTTGGTATTCATTTCCCTGTAACGCATCACACATACTTAATAAACCTGCTCTGGTGAACATCTTGTCACATTTTCCCTCCCAGTGTGATAAGAGGTGCATGATTTGGAGTTGAACTACAAGTAGACTGATAAGATAAAAACATAACTATTATTATTTATTTTCAAAGAATGGAAAAAATACTAAGGCAGTCTTGTTATCTGAATGTAAGAAAGAGGCTTTACACTTTGTTCATGTCAGTGAAGAACTGCTGCCTCCGGTCCTCAAGTGTTTTGCGTTTTTCTTGCCAGACTTCTTCTGACTGTTGGAGTTGCTCGTCGACGCGCTCGAGGTAACCCGTCAGTTCCTCCCGCCTGTCTAACAGTAGGCTTTCACTCAGCTGCTCCTTAAGCTGACCTGCAGCACCCAAGGCAATTTGCACATTGAAGTTTGTAATTTCATAATGCTAGGGAGGTATACAGATATATATATACATAGGGAGTAGTCATGGCACACTGCTTCAAACAGCAGATGTGTGCCCACTATATGGTTTAGCCACTGCAGGCCAGGTGATGCTGCAGTGCTGTTGTTGGCACTAGTAGCCCTACCAGGTAGTCCAGGTAGCTTTGATTGCCTTTTTCCAGCAACAGCATACTACTGACACACTTATAAATAGTTGGCGCTCGTAGTAGTAGTGGACACACATCAACCCTGTGACCGCTCCCTCTCTATATACCTCCATGATAATGCGGAAAATAGCACAAATTTAAGGGTTATTGATATCTAACAGAAACATGTAGAGACATGGATATGAAGTAACATTAAAAATCCAAATGTAGTACATTAGTATATGATAAGCTAGTATATGACACAAGGAGGTATAACATTATACACTACTTTTAGCTGCAATGTTTATACACCGAACGTGGTTGCGTCTTTTACGTGGTTTACTACTTTTAACAAAAAAACATGGTTCAACTTTTCGTTACAAACAACAAAGGGTTATATATACTACAAAGGTCTATTTACACTACTTTATACTTGTCGTTACAGTCAATAGAGGGTTATAGCATTATTTCCTTTAGCAAGAAGGTGTTACATATATACACGCTTCTTTTAGCAACAGGTAAAGGGTTATACTGTTCGTTCCACACAATAAAGGGTCATATAATGCACTACTTTTTAGCAAGAAAGGGTTATATATATCTACTTTTAGCATCTTGGAGTCTCCGGAAGGCGACGTAACGCTCGCACAACACCTTGAGTTTCAATTCTGGCAGATGCATGAATTGTTTGATCAGACCTGACGTCAGCTGTACAAGAAGGGGTTAATAATATGATATTTAGCACCAGGGATGGGTTGTCAGAAGAAGGAATAAAGACGCAACTAGAGTCAATTGTATACAATGAAATATTTACGAATTTCAATATTTTAAAATTCCACCAACACATTTTCAGTATAAAATAAAGATGTGTGTGTCCGAACTAATGCCTTACCTGATGCATCTCGTGAGTAATCAGTCCTTGCTTGTAAGCTTCTTCAATCTTCATCATATTGTCATATTGGTTTGAAATATTCAGGACGTAACGCTTGTCTATGTCCATGGATTGCTGGAACAAAGAAATGAAAATCTTTATTAAAAAAAAACGGTTTTTACTACATAATATCGCCAAATTCACAGTTAATAAATTAATAAAATGAATGAAGCAGCCTAATAGATTAGTTATAGCCTACCTGCTATATAATAATAGCCTACTGCTATATAATTATAGCTTTTATAATTTTTAGAGACTTACCGTGGGAAGTTGAATTAAAATTTAGATTTTTATGAGCAACACATAGGGTTGCGGGAGTAAACCTGCTATATAATAATAGCCTACTGCTATATAATTATAGCCTACCTGCTATATAATTATAGCCTACCTGCTATGTAATAATAGCCTACCTGCTATATAATAATAGCCTACTGCTATATAATAATAGCCTACCTGCTATATAATAATAGCCTACCTGCTATATAATAATAGCCTACCTGCTATATAATAATAGCCTACTGCTATATAACAATAGCCTATCTGCTATATGATAATAGCCTACCTGCTATATAATAATAGCCAACTGCTATATAATAATAGCCTACCTGCTATATAATAATAGCCAACTGCTATATAATAATAGCCTACCTGCTATATAATAATAGCCTACCTGCTATATAATAATAGCCTACTGCTATATAACAATAGCCTATCTGCTATATGATAATAGCCTACCTGCTATATGATAATAGCCTACCTGCTATATAACAATAGCCTACCTGCTATATAACAATAGCCTACCTGCCATATGATAATAGCCTACAAGCTATATAATAATAGCCTACCTGTTTTAACTGTGCTTGCATGAAGTTAATTGATGCCTTCTGTTCTTCTACAAGTTTGGTGAGGTTACCACGCCTTTTCTCAATCCCCTTCATCTGCTTGTCCTTCCTCCGCAGAGATTCTCCACATTCACTTTGACTGGTAATGAGACATGGCATAGAGTTTGATATATTGAATTATTTCCATCAATATACACAGGAAAAGGGGCATTAGTCTCCCGCTATGTAGGTCTTCCAGACTGTTGGGTTTTTTTTATATCAAATTTTATTCTCAGCAAATTCTCTTTGCATTGCGAGAAAAATAATAGATTTACATTATACATCAAAATATCAAACAGAAAGCAGTTAAGTTTAATCAGTATTGCTTAAATCATGGGAGCTATATATATAATACTCGGAAGCAGATATCTTACAGTTTTATGAGGGGTTAATATCAACCCGTTACACACAACATAACCCCTTTGTTTTGGTATTTTGGTCAGTCTAAGAGAAACAGAACATTTATATTTCAACTCAACCCTATATTTTTGTACTGGTTCAAATTTTACTTCTATTTTTCCATTGTTTTGGGTAGAAGCCTGTTACCTCTTCCAGCATATGATGAGATGTACCCTTCATAAGTCTGGATAACTCCTCAGAGCTGCCACCTAGTGGCTGCGCATGTTGATATGTATGGATTGTTAATGCTATGTGATGATGCATAGGAAGGTGAGAATGGAAGGTGGAATCGAGTCCAATATTTCCACATAAAAGCTTGTATTTTTATATCTAATTTGTATTGTAGGCCTACCAGCATATTTGTATACATGTAGCGAACAGCTTTTGGGCCAGAATTTCAGAAAATGTGCGATTGAAAGCTGTACACATTTAGTAAATTCTGCTAAATTAGGCTGCAAGTTGGTCAATACTAGGTAAAGTTGGGTATATATTCGGCATTGCATTGATTCTAGCAATCTATTTGGTTAGGTTGAACTGTATTTTTAGCTTTATTTTCATCTGAAATTTGGGTTATTTAAGAAGAGTTGCGAAGTTGAATTGTACATTGTCTCAAAATCTGACCCTTATGTACAATGCCAGAGAACGCCGACTATTTCAATATACTACTCTCACCAAAGAAGATTTCCAGCGCTTACCTGTGTCACCTTACCATCAGAGGGAGCCATATTTCATGTACCATTACAATCACTATTTCTATGTCATATTAACATTATATCCATGAACACACTGTTTATCATATGTAGTCAAAAGAACTACATCCATTCAGGGCTTCTAGTAAAAACTTCTCGAACGATAGCGGGTCACTCTATACAGTCAGGGGAAGAGATGGCATCAAAGGCAGGTATAAATAAACTACTGCTGGTTTTAACTACTTACATGGAAACCAGTTGTTTCTGCATGGTCTTGTACTGGTTCATCAGTCGCTCATTCCTATCACTCAGGCCTTCCATACGCTTCTCCTGATAAGCAAACACCAATAAAATCCTTTATTAGAAAAGCACCAGAAGCACAAAAAACATTACATGTTATTTATACATCATAATATATACAGGTTAACTAACGTGTTGGTTGAAGATCGAAGCATGAGTATTCCAAACGACTGAAACCAATGAGTTAGTGAACATATGCTTTCAATCATGAAAATAGAAAAAAAAAGAGTCATAACTTTGAATTTCAGCGGTAATCTTAGTAACAAAACAGATTGGTTGCCATGACAACCCCACATAATTCACTAGTGAAATACGCTCTATGCGTTGTTTTCAGAGCAATGCGTGTATAATAAAAGCCCAAACCTTGTTCTTGCGCATTTCTATGAGGGCTGCCTCTGCGTGCTTGAGTTGATCCTTGGTCTGGCTGAGCTTCTCATGCATGTTCTCTGCGTTCTGGCGCGCCTTGCTGGTCACCGTCAGCTGAAGCTACACGTACCAAGAGGCATATACTTCACAATTATCTCCAATTGTTGTGGTTATAATGGACTGTTCATTTTTAACCACTAGTAGGGAGGGAAGAGAAGAGAATTTTCAGGGGGGCATCTTTTTTTGTTGTAGACTCTGAAGGGGGGGGGGGCACCTTATTTTGCGCATGCTCTAAAAGTGGGGGGGGGGGCATGGTGGGGGGGAGGCTCACCTTTTTGGGGCACAGACTCTAAAAGGGGCTTATTTTTTGCACAGACTCAGAATTACAATGATGTATGGGGGGGGTCATGAAATTTTGTACAAACTTTCAAGGGGGGGGGGGGCAAGAAATTCCCTAATGGTTAAAAAGAATTATTAACATGCCCAAGCAGCACGTTCAGAGCAAAGATATTAATTGGAGAAGGGGAGTAAATGAGAAATTAAGAGAGAGCAAAAAGAGCAGGAGAAATTTGGAGTGAAGAGCAAAAAAATGTTAAAAGGAAGTGCAAAAGAGAAATAAATTTTTATAAAAACCACTTAGTTCAATGGTAAAAAAAGAAAGAAATTTCGAGAAGAATAAAAATGGAGAAAACGAAATGAGTGTTTAGGGAAAGGAGCAAAAGAGATTCGGAGGATATAATATGGAGAAAAGAGCAAAGAAGACAAAAGCAAGAAAACTTTGAAAAAAAAGAACAAAACATATTGGAGAAAATTGTCCTAATGATAGCAATTAAATAGCTTAAGTTGTCCCCATTTCATCCTTTAAAGAGTTTATTGGTTCATTGCAGTGCTACTCTGAGCATAACATTACTGATTTAATAGCATCTTAAGCATCACGTATTCTGAGTTACTCCCCTCAGGCTAAGGATATATGATGTACATTATTTATGCGGCAACACAAAGTGAGACACTTATCAGAAAAGGTAATAATAATGACAATGTGAGGACTCAGAGGGGAGGGACAAGGGACAAACATACCTCGAGGTCTCTGTTGGCAAAATTCCTGGCGAATGAGTTATCTTTTACCTCCAATCGTTTATTCATGAGAGACTGGGACAACTTAAATTCTATAGCCACCAGCACTGTGGAGTTGGAGGAGGGTAGGGACAGGGGCAGCGATGTGGAAAAGGATAAAGTAAATTATCTAAATGACGGGAATGCAGATTTATTGAATTTATTCTAAAGCTTTCAATTCTAGTTTTCCTGGATAGAATATTAATAATCATAAATAAAGCTTTTGTGCTGAAAACAACACCACATACCAAGATGTATCGACTGCATATCAACATTTCTACTTTTGATTTCCTGAATCCCTAGCGATTTTAACTCTTTCCTTTAAGATGGAATATTATTTAAGCTGGGTTAGCAATATCTCTCTTTTTTTTGTCAACATCACTAAGGGAACAGTGAGGTATTGGTTACCCACGTCTGAGGACCTTCCAAGTCCTCAGTAGCATGGTAGCACTGGTTGGAGCAGGTCGCACGTAGCATCGTTTAAACATGGGTTAGCAATATCCTTTGGTGGTTTGTTTGTTTTTCAAAAGGCCCACCCAATATAAGCACATTGCCATTCAAAAACAATAATAATACTTACACTCAACTGCGTCCCTGGCCATCTGATTCAACAGTTTTCTAGTATCTGTGTGAGTCTGGAAAGGAAATGTTGACCCTATGGTTAGGACAGCTCCAGAGTTCAAACGATTGATCTTTCCAATACTGCTAAATATAGACATTTAGAGAACGTAATGGGACTGAAGCACTATTTATAGAAGTCCGCTATTATGACTCATTACAATTGTTCATATTTTATTTTGACAATTTTATTTCTTCACATTTAGAGAAATACAGGTACCAACTTTGCTCAGTATAGTTTAAGCGTTTTTCCTGTGTATATTATAACAATTAATAGATGGGAAAATAATTGGCTTTATATTCGAACAGTCATTGCCCACTAAATCTATACATGTGTATGAAGTTGCTAATTCTTAGGAGAGAAAAAAAGGCTTATACATATAGATGTCAAAAATAAACAGTAAATGAACTGTCTAGTGCATGAGGCGGGCTAGGGTATGTGGTTAGTGGGTAGGGTATGTGGTTAATGGGTAGGGTATGTGGTTAATGGGTAGGGTATGTGGTTAGTGGGTAGGGTATGTGGTTGGTGGGTAGGGTATGTAGGGTATGTGGTTAGTGGGTAGGGTATGTGGGTAGGGTATGTAGGGTATGTGGTTAGTGGGTAGGGTATGTGGCTAGGGTATGTTGTTAGTGCATTACTAGTGAGTCAAAAATAGGGAAGAATTACTTACATCCTCTGCATGTAAATTCGCCATTTTCCTCACATCTGACGCAGCATCAGGTAGAGATTCCCTCTCTAATATGTTGGCCACCTGGCCTGGTAAGACAAATGGAAGGTTTTAGTAATAAAGACTTCTTTCCACACATTACCTATTACAGCACAGCACAGCCCCACCCCCAAAAAAAGGTGTGTTTCTTATTTCTGCCCCCCCCCTAACCTAGAAAAACCTGACCCACCTGTTTTGACCTTTGCTAATCTTTTTTTAATGATTTTTGGACAAAAAAGTAAATTAAAGCAGGAAAACATGTCTTCCTAACAAAAAAAGCTCTTAAAATGTACATTTCTTATGTTTAAAACGATTTTTTCAGTTCCTGGATTGTGGCTCCCTTATTATAAATTATAAAAAGAATAATTACCACCTGCCCCTATCTAGTGTTCAGCTAGATAAAGGGGAAACACGCCTATTTTATTTTTGCCACATCTCCAATCAGTTATTGTCCATTTACGAATGTCCTCATTTATTAACTATAAATCAGGCACCCCACTCTTGTTTTATATTCCATGACATGATGTTATAATTCTTTTCTGTTGTTAGCATTGTAAATCAAGACTTAAAATACTGTGGACGCTTGGGATTTACCGTCCTTCAAACATCCTTCGGCTTTGCCTCAGGATATTTTGAAGGACTGTAAACCCTGGCGTCCACCATACCTTGGCCATTACTCCTTTAATGTATCCAATTAAGAAATTAAAAAATGATTACCTTTGAATCTGTTGATAGCCCTTAAAAGATGGATACTTTGCTTGTGAACGTTTGCCATCTGGTCCTGATGACTGTTTTCCAATCGACGGATATCAGCGTCACCTCTGATAAATGCGAACCACAAAAAGAGAAGATATGAATCAAAGGAGCTATTGCATTGCTTATAAGACATTTGAGACTCGTAACGTTTATTTACAAATGAATATTGTTAATGGCGATATGTAAGCTAAGTGTGTATGGGTCAGGTAAGAATGGTAAAAGAGAAGAACGGCCATGTATGCTGGGAATTATTGTTGTCAAGATTCGGTACACACCTTTTTCTTTCAGACTCCACGTGAAGTTTCAAGCGCGATAGTTCTTCCTCGTGTGATTTCCTCATTTTAACCATCATGCGCTTTGCATCGTGACTCTACAAGATCAGATCAAATTGTGTTACAGGGCAATCCATATAGCGTATTTCCCCGTTTATAAGCCCGGACTTATAATTATTAATTTCAAATGATGATTAATTACAAATGATAGCTTACATTCGGGTCGGATTTATATTCCATATTACCATATTACCATAAGAATGTAATTTATCCCCCGGCTTAGAAACGGGACAGGCTTATAAACGGGGCATGCTTATAAACGGGGCATACTTATAAACGGGGCATGCTTATAAACGGGGCATACTTATAAACGGGGCAGGCTTATAAACGGGGCAGACTTATAAACGGGGAAATACGGTAATCAGATTATTAGCATATTTTAACACTGGTGGAACTTCGCGAATATGAGACTTACCACGCTTAATAACAGAACAAAAATGATTATTTGTGGTATACAGTCTAGGTCCAAACCCTCAGATCAGATTAGAATGGTATGCCAGTGATTGGACCCCTACCCCTACTTACAAAAGTAACTTAATCGGGTAACTCTTTTGCTTTAACCATTTATATATTGGCTGGCAACGTTATTTAGTTTCTGTATAATTGTGACTTTAAAAAAAACAAACCTTCTCTTTCGGTCCATCTGGTTTATCAAAATCAAAGCCTTCCTGGCTGAGGATTGCCAGTTCTTCCTTCATGCTGAGGATACTCTTGTCCTGGAAGTCTATTAATTCGTCCTTACAGTTCAGTTCAGTCTTCAGACGAGCAATTTGGCGTTCCAAATTATCATCCTGTTGTAAATATTGAATATTGAAAATTATAATTAAATGGAATGAGAGAAAATGAAGGAAATGTATAAGAGTATGGGCTCAGGGACAGGGACAACTATTGGGCAAATGCTTATAAACGGACTTTTTTAGGCTTTATATTGGAAAATTCCCTAGAAATCTTGTCTGTGTGATGGGATTTTCCTAGAAGTCTTTTCTATGAAAATCACAACACTTTTATCAGATGTATTCAAGATATTGTCACCGAATTAAGTGGTTCGTCAGGTTCGGGGGAATAAACTGATTTGCCATGGTGAAGAAATACTATGACTTGCGAGATGATCTTGGATTTATCTAGAGGCAAGAGGGTAGGGGGGGGGGGTAAGAGAGAAGGGAGGAAAACCTACTAACTGTTACATCGAACACACACCTCGACCCATAGTAGAATTATTAATTAACAAAGAAATCGACCCTTCACCCAGACTGTCGGTCCCCAGTGACACTGATCATAAACCCACTCATCAAGAATATCATCAAACGAAATGATATTCTTGGATACTAGTCTACTTACATCATTTGCAAGGCTTCTTATTTTGGTCTTTGCTAATTCTTGTTGGACTTTCATTTGAACCATTCGTTCTTCCTCTCTCGCTCGTTCTTCTTCCTCTTCTTCTTTCAGCCTTTCTTTGGACTACAAAAACATATAATGGTATTAAATAAAAAATATTCCCTTCCAACCCTAGTGTCTTTTTATGATTTGTTAGAATAGTTGAGCACCAAGTAATACAAATCATGATTAACTTAAATGATAACAAAATATACGAAATCTTTAGCCATATTGGCGCTACTTGTCATTCTTTTACAGAGACAAAAATAAAAGAGAAAACGAACTTCTAAGATGGTTTTCTTGAGTTGCTCTTCAAGTAGCTGTGTTTCGAACTCTCCTGTGCGTGCAACCTGCTCCTCTAAAGCCGTCCGTGTTTCCTCCAGCTCAGCCCGCAGTGCTCGCAACTCTGGCGTACCTTTAGACAAACACAACAATTGTTATTACCTTAACAATAAATAGGAAAAATAAGAAAGATAGACATTGGAAAGTACATTATTACAGATTGATATTACACTTATAAGTAGTAGTTTTTGTTACAATTTACTGTACATGTTAACAAAGGTCAAGCTTAGTGTGAATAGGGGATTTGCATGTCTCACTGCGCATGTCGTCTGTTACAGTGCATGCTGGGATGGATTCTGTTGAAATCTGACATAGGCCTACACATATTTGGCAACATTTTTATGGAAAATTGCAAGAATGTTTTCACCAATATCAGTGCTTGTAAAAATGATCTATGAAAACCAAATGCATCATGGGAAATATAGGAACTTGTGTCATGGAAACATGTAAACACATATATATTGACATTAGTGCATTGATAAATATTCCATGCTGAACATGGCATGTTTTCCATAAGTTTGAGACTACCATTAGTCCCATAATTCCATGCGAATCTAGATTCAAAATGGCGGCTATGCAAATCCCCTATTGCAGAGCAATATCAATGGTGAATACATTGTTGTTATTAGGTAGGTACCTAGCTTAGTGGTGGACGCTGCACCTGTTTAACAGTAAGGGGATTACCATTAGGTAAGCCCTCTAACTTGATTGGCAGGTGCAGCATGACCAATGAGAAAAGGGGTAAAGTCATTAATAGGCTAGCCTCCAGACAGGTAAGAGCTAGCTAGAAAAGTTAAATTTTAGGGGTATGAACAATGAGGTATAACAATATCATCATATAGCCACTAAGTTACTTAGTACTGTAATTTGTTTAATTAACACACCTTCAATAAATTCAACTAGGTTAAATATCGGTTTCAAAACAGTTATTTTTATTTTATTATTATTGCAAAATCAATCTTATAACATTCATATATCCAAGTGGCTTATATCCTATCACACACCTTTTTACATACATTTTGCGAGGTTTTTAGCATGCTGATCAATATTAGTCTATGATTTAAGATTTTGACAACGATATTAAATTCATGGGGGAAAACAGCAAACTGCAGCTTTATTCTAGCTTTGGGGAAAACATCTCGTCCCTATAACATACCTGCACTTACTGACAAATATGAGCTGAGATATAACCTCAGATAAACTTACATTCTAATTAAATATGTTAGAATTTATTATCACATTTTCCTATTAATCCCCTAAAGAGTGATGAATTATGATAACTAAGAGATCGCCGACTCGGAAAAGGAATGAACCCGGTGCAAAGTACATTTTTCGTATACTACTTACGAATCGACCAACGCCTAGTTACAGGACAACGTCTTATATTAAGGCGTAGTTTATGTTTCAGTTGACTACCACCAGTCGGCCATGATGACCTTGACATTATGATTAACCAGCAGTAACGGATTAGCGATCAAAACACCATAAGTTGGTTTTAAAATGTTTCCTCTTACAGTCGCATTGTGCACTTAGTATTTACTGTTGGAAAACATCCCATAATTATAACAATACGTTCAGGGCCAACTTTGTGTAATCAATTATGATTAGAGCTATACAACCGTAATGATAATGATATCCATTGGTAAAATTCAAAGAAAGATCTATCATCAAAGAGTTTTTTCATTGTTTAGAGTAGAAATATAGTTAGAAATCCAGTTAGAAACCAAAAAAATGTAACAAATTTAAGGTAAACAAACAGGGCGTGAACTCTAATTGAGAAGTTCACAATCCTATTGTCGACACTATAACTAGTATGGCAAATAAAGAATCATCTGTTCTTATCTTGCAAAAGTCTAGCCTGCGCCACGGCCCTGATCCAGTATACTACTTACAAGTAGTATACTGGATCATGTAAAAGTCTGGGTGATGTCGCCACAGAAAACGTACAATTCACCTTCACCAATCCTTTTAAATAACTCAAATTTCAGATGAAAACACAGTTCAACCTAACCAAGCAGATTCCTAGAATCAGTGCAATGCCAAATATACTCGAATTTACCTAGTATTGACCAAATTTATATAAGAAACTTTATTTCCGACAAATAATAGAAGAGGAACTATGCACGGAAACAGGTTGCTGTTCTCTGTTTGTAACAGTTCTTCCGAGCCAACCCTATATAGCCAACCGTATAGCCTAATTAAGCAGAATTTACTAAATGTGTACAGCTGCCAATTGTACATTTCTGAAAATCTTACCCTTATAGCGGAACTCCACTATTGGAAAAACGGCGGACAAATTTTCTTGTTGCCCACTAACAACAGTTCATTTCATGTTTGCAATGAAAACGCAAATGGAGGAGTGTCAGATGTGTTGCCACATTCTCTGGGAACTGTTGTTTCTGTATGGATATTTGTTGCAACAAATTACACCCTGTCCAGCCTCTGAAGAACCGAAACCCCAATGCTAGCCTATACCGGTACTCTTTGAAGTCTAGGTTCTACAGAGGCTGGACAGAGTGTAGTGGGCAACAACAAAATATGTCGGCGCCGTTTTTCTCTCTAGTTGAGTCGCCCCATTATGGGCAACAATGGGTGCATTCCTACTCACTTTCCACAACACGCACACGTGTCGATTGTCGTCGCATGCTCACAATACTGACTCTTGGAGTGGACGGGGGAGGGTTTTCCAACCTTTCATTCATCTCCTGTAAGTCTTTTACCTCCTCTTCTAAGATGTCTTGTCTGTCTTGTACATCAGCCTGCATGTGAAGGTAATACATGAATGCATGTCAAGTTGCTCATTTATTAGACTTTTTACGTTTTATTTTTATTGTTTAAAAAACGAAATCAGAAAAAGAAAAGAAATGTCATGATATGGTCGCTACATGTTAGGGTCACTCCCCCTTGACTGAGGAAATTATGGGGCGGCGGGGGGGGGGGGGGGGGGGGTCATGAAATTTTGCAGAAACTTTCAAGGGGTCCAATAATTTCTAAACAGGGGGGGGGGGGGGATTTTCGTGGGGGGCACCTTTTTTGTGCATACTCTGAAGGGGGTGCATCTTATTTTTGAAGACTGAAGTGCGTGTGTTGGGGGGGGGCACCTTTTTTTGCGCAGGCTCTAAAAATGGGGGGCATCTTTTTTTGCACACCCAGAACTACAGTAATGTAGGGGGTCATGCACAACCTTTCAAGGGGGTCAAGAAATTTTGCTCAAGAGTTTAAGGGGGTCATACAATTTTGCACAAGAATATTTCCCAAATTCTCCCACCCCCTTCCACCCCCAGTGGTTATTTATGAATAGTCCCTAAGTTGAGTTTACTCACCATCTGAGCCTGTGTTGTAATGAGGTCGGCGTCTAGTTTGTGTATCTCCTTGTCTTTCTTTGCAACCTCCGTCTCCAATCTCTCCTTGGCATTTTTCAGTGTGTTAATTTCCTATAACCAAAGAATATGAATGAAAATACAATAAAACATCGCGACATATTGAAGCGGCCCATCTAAACAACTGAACTTTATTTCTTCTATTTGCACACATATGAGAACGTGTAGGCAGACATGTTTGAATTACTTACGACTTCCAACTTGAGTATTGTTTCGTCTTTTTCTAAACTAGCAGCTACACGTTTCTCAATGGCTTTTATGGCAAATCTGTATTGTTTGTGGGCGTTTCTCATGACTGAAAATAACAATATACTTGTATATTAAATATTAAAACGTACATACCTCAATAAACCTCAATATCCATCAATAATCAAGCTATAGTAAATGAAAGCAGAATTACGAATGCTTTCAAAGTTGTTGATTAATTGACCAAATTTATAACTTGATACATAATGCTAAATCGTTTTAAATTACCAATAAAATATTTGTTCAAATACTTAGTAACATGGTAGCACTACAAATGCGTGGACGTTGACCCATCGTTGAACAGCTTTAACAAACCCAAGGGAACGTAAAACAATGAAAAAAGAATTCCAGAAAATTTTCCAGTGAATAACATGTTTGTTTACCTGTTTTCTGTTTGTTTGTTTTCACTGCGCGCACAGAATGGTCGATAGCCAAGCGTATTTCTTCTAGAGCCTCAAAAAGCGAGGTATTGTCAGCTACAAACTGTGATTCTGAAGACACAAAATGTGACAAGTTTTTCATTTTAAGGGAAAATACAGGGCCATTAGCCGTTATTGTTAAAGAGTTTTTGCACAAAGGGACTGCTTTTTTTTATGTTCTCGGGCACTAAACCTCAAAGATCATTCGATGAAAATCTTGCTTCATAGAATGAATCCGAATGGAGTTTCTTGGACTAGGATACAAATTCAGCTAATATTTTTTTAAAATAAAAATCACATAAACATTTTATAAAATGTAACCCGGACTTACCATCGCCTACCGGTTTTATTTGTGGCACAACGAATTTTTTTGCTCTCCCCTTGTTGCTGAAATCATATTAAAATCGTGACAAAATGAACTTGTAATTTATTTGATTTTGATTTGAAAATACTTTATTTGCCAATTTAATACATATATAATGTAAATAATAATTTGAATGTTAAGTATTTTATTATGGTAAAGATCTATAGAGGGACTTAGATATTAATATTCCTCAAACAAAGGATACCAATGAATTAGTCCAGCAGTGGGGTAATGATTGTATCATGAGTATGAATATTAACATTATAAAGATCCCTAATTATTTAATCTATCGTCGGAATATCTAGATGTAAAGAATTTACCTATGTAATTTATCTAAGGATTGATATTTGCGAAAAGAAACGTATCACATTTGTGAAAAATTCGAAATCTGTTTTTAAACAAAATGTAAATAAATAAGTTGCTGTTTACGTTGACCCGTCCTCGTCATCAGAGTCCAAGAATCCTGCTTCCTTGAGCAACTTGTACCCAACCGTATTTATATCTCCCACAGTTTCCACGAAATGGTCGAAGGCCTCGCTGGATTGTAAGTACATGTATAAAGTAATTGGAGAATGAGATAATGCGACACATTCTGGCTGGTAAGTATATGGGTGAAATCGCCTGAGAATATACAATTCGCCTTCATCAAAATTCGCCAATAAGACAAATTCTAGATAAAAATGAGGTTCAAAATACAGTTCACCATAACCAAACAGAGCTTTTGAATCAAGGCAATACTAAACATACTCAGATATATACCTATTATGTATCATGTTCCACATAATTTAGCAGAGTTTTCTAAATGTTATTTTGATTTGAGGATAAAAGATTTATAATCCTCAAAAAGTATAAAAGTTTTGATATCAGGATAAAAAGATTTATAATCCTCACCCGATGGAGATGTTGTTCTCCTTGAGGAATAAAGCAGTCGCTTCCAGATCGTCTGCGGTCGGTACACCCTGTTATGCCCAAACATGATATTACTAACATGAGCAGAATTATTATTTTCACATACATTATTAGGAGCCTTGTCCACTAACCCGATTCTCGTGCGATTCTCAGAGAATTTAGTGCAAAAGAGTCCTCTGCGGCGCAAAATCGCATGAGAATCGGCTTGGTGAACTGGGCCCTTTATGGTGTGTACAGTTATATGAACTGAGGAAAAGCCTCTTGCTCCAAACCGCAAAATGTCATTATAATCCCATTAAGACCGCAATTTGTCATTATAATCCCATTGGGCCAGGAAAACCAATAGCGCAGTAGGCGTCCGATCACTGACATACCATTCTTATCTGATCTGAGAGGCTCTGAGCTGAGACTGAATTCGTGAAGTTATTACCAAAATAAACTTCAATATTATGAGAGAATTCAAGCGATATGGTATAGTTGCTGAGATCTGTTTCCTTAGTCCCTAGACGTAAGATCCGTCTAGACATAAATTAATTTGGTTCCAAAGCCGGTACATGAGAGGTTTAAAAGGAGGAATACTTACTGCAAGGCTATATGTTTGTAACCAATCCTCTATTTCCTGTATTATGTTCTTCTTCTCATTACAGGATTTGAGGTACTCGGCAATACGTTGCATCAGTCCTTGTCTTCGATCAATCTGTGGTAATTTAACAGGACAGCAAAGTTCAGATTTATTACTCGATCGATTTTGTAGCAACAGTTTTCATGAAGTTGGGTTGAGAAGTTGTGGACAAAGCTTCAAAAGACAAATGATCTATAGAATTGGGTGAAAGAGAAGTGAACTATAAACCATAAAGCTATAGCAGCTGGGTTTTTTTTGTTAAGACAGTGCTTTGGTTCAAAGGCATCCGACAATTTGGGCATATCAAGCCTCTATCAAAGAGGGGTACGTAAGTTACTAAAGAAAAAAAAGGTGTAATGAATCAAATTTAGGTGCGCATATATATGACACATTGAGGTATAACCACTATTCCATCAGATCTTTTATTTGCAAAGTCCTGCTTCAACAGCTAGGATACTAGGAAACTGGTAAAATGTTGCTTACCTCTGATCGCTTATCCGATGCATTGTAGCCTCGTGTTAAAGTGGACACATTGAGAGCCTCGTGCTGTATATAGTGGTACATTGTGTAAAAACAATTAGTAATATGCCTATTTATATCATGAAACATGTGTGAATTCGTGGAAACATAATATATATACATGTATCATAAATCATCTATGTTTTATTCGTCCATACATTTCAATTCAACGAAACATGCGAATGCACTCAAATAATTCTTTTTTTATTGGAGGGTCTAATACTGACTTTTACCATTTTAAAATGAAAGTTAGTTGGTGGTACTTTTAACATGGTATGAAATATATACAGGTTAACTAACGAGTTGGTTGAAGGAGCGTGAATATTGCACGAGTTGCGTAGCAACGAGTGTGATATTGTAAGTGACTGAAACCAACGAGTTAGTTAACAGATTTATTATACATGCTTTCAATCATGAAAATAGAAAAAGAACGTTTCATAAGTTTCAATTTTACTGGTAATCTTAGTATAGAAAACAGATTGGTACCCATGGCAACCTCATGTAAATTACTAGTGAAATACGCACTATGCGTAAGTCACGCTAGATACGTTGTTTTCAAAGCATTGCGTGTATAATATTTTCAAATATCTTGAGCACTACACATTGAGAGGATCTAAAGTTTACCTCGGAAGGAGTAATCTCTATAGTTCCACTCATGCCGTAGTGTTTCAGAGCCTGTATGATATGGGAAGACATAGATTTCATTATTTAAAAAAAAAGAAAAAAAGATTTCATTTCTCAATTAAATTCATATTGTGATAAAGCGAATACTCATGCATGTATATAACAATTTACATGAAATAGCAGTTTACACAGAGTTATGATCATACAGATGGCACAATTTATTTTGAATTTGAAATGAGTTATTGCGACTTTAACTGTTAATACATCTCTAAAACTTACCAATACAACTCTTTGATGTATTTTAGTCATTTCTCCGACTATTTCCTGTTTCCTCCGGTCTAGAATAGCCTCATTGACTTTGGCTAGAAATTCCTCTACTGATAATGGTACCCTGGTAGGAACTAGAACAATGGAGATAAATGAAGTTATTAAATACTGACATGGTCAACAAGAATAACGCCCATTCTGGGGCATATTTATCTTGGATGGGGGCTCTCACAAAATAGCTGATTAAATGGATCCGCCTAGGATCGATGTTGAAATTCTTGGGAAAAATAATTTATTTCAATTTGTGTCACAAGATAGGAATAGATATATGGGGAGAATTATGTGACTTTAGGCCGACCCTGAAATAACGCTCGCATACAAAACTTGAACACAAGTAAACGCAATTTTCCTGTATAAAATAAATTTTAAAAGATCCGATAATAATCCCATGTAATTCACGATTTCATGACGTCATGATTTTTGGGCCTACATCTAATGAGGTCAACTACATGACTGTTCCCTGAAACGGTCGGGGATCACCGACGTACTCATTTCCCTCCTATTTTAGAGATATATTTCCTAATTTTAGTACTATTGAAGGAAGTTCTGAATTGTATACACCGTAGTAGAAATAGAGTAACAAAAGAAAACTCAAAACAGAATTCAGGCATCCAATGGAAGAACTAACTAAACACATGTTTACTTAGATTGTTGGTCCACCTTATTGTAAAAACATCAGCAATAAAGAATTATTGAATTGAATTGAATTGATTTATATGACCTATAGAGGTATAAATTGAGTAAATACCTCCGTGATATGACTACGTGCATCTGAAACGTTGAGTTAGATTATATCAATGTATACGGTTGGGAGAAATATTCGCAAAGTTCCATACCTACGTCTATATCTACTTCTTGCATTAAAAGCTGGCCCTTATCTGTTTTGCCTTTAACGCGTCTACGTGAGGCCATACTCCTCTGCCTCTTGAGTGACCTCTTGGTGACTTGTTTGGTGACTGACAACATCTTCTTATGTTATGGATCAATCTGCATAAACGAAAGAGGCAAATCAGATAGAACTTAACCCTGTGACATATTGGCTAGATTTCTTTAATACACTTACCATATGGTTGCACCCCCATTAAATTTTGTTTATTATTTTTAATATCAGTAACCAGCTTGATGTATATCTTGCTATACTATTTTCGGAAATGCTTGAGCCCATGTATCCTATATACGGTATATCCTACTCTCTTAAATTTCAATCATGCACAAAGCTATTTATATAACTATCCATGTGCTA
Organism: Sthenelais limicola; assembly: GCA_942159475.1. Taxonomy (NCBI): domain Eukaryota; kingdom Metazoa; phylum Annelida; class Polychaeta; order Phyllodocida; family Sigalionidae; genus Sthenelais; species Sthenelais limicola. The sequence continues at coordinate 93,428,764 of OW804100.1, forward strand.
GTTATTGGGCCAAGTGGAAAAAAACCCTGGGAAGGGGACTTTTACTCCCAGTATAAATAAAATCTTTTAAAAAAATGATAAAGATAATTTAACCATGTGCATATTCAGTTAAGAGTCCATGTATTTGCTGTTATGCCGACAGTTATGGGCAAGTTAGGGCCTACATTGTATACTATGTCAGATCGTATTCATGGCATCAAGTATCAACCATTATGAGACCTAAATGTGAAGTATATAGCCTTTAGAAGCTTCACTCAGTGGAGAGTAGCTCACACCTTGCTGTTTATCGCGGTGTGCTTTATAACCGGTAGGCTACCGAGTTGTTCGCCTACGGCGGTCACATCAGTTCACGGGCTCACAGGCTGGCACAGCCCAGTAAAAAACTTAGTCTAAGCCATTTAAAACTATATTTCAGTTAAGTTTCCGTTCAATAGACAAGGATCAGCTCTATCTAGGATTAAATCTGCGATTGTAGGCACGTAACCCCAATTGTTGATTACCCTTCTTTGAATTTACCGCGAGCAACTGGGTATTTTCCACTGCTGTGGCCATCCGGCATGTCACACCCCCGCCGACATAAGAAAACATAACAAAGTCACATGGCTACAACAATCAAAACCTCTCACCTTAGGCACATCCATCGGTAGGGGTAGCGGGATATATTAAAACATGTCAACCACTATTTATTAATCGCAATTAACTTGCTCTAATTGTAGGTATGTTGAACTACAATACCAGCTTTTATAACGATGGTGGAAGATAGTGGAATTTCGAAATGATTGGAGATAGTAATTAGTTAATTCCATATTTTAGAATGCGTTACCCCCATCTTAAATGGACCAGTCCGTACCAAATATGGCATAGTGGATTCTGATTGGTCGAAATACCGTGACGTCATGATTTTTGGGCCTACATCTAATGAGGTCAACTACATGACTGTTCCCTGAAACGGTCGGGGATCACCGACGTACTCATTTCCCTCCTATTTTAGAGATATATTTCCTAATTTTAGTACTATTGAAGGAAGTTCTGAATTGTATAACACTTCCTTATTGGATATAGGCGGCCATATTCACCACAATTCTGAGATAATACGGATATCTGTGAAAATAATGAGGCATTAAGTGATCCGACTGGGGCCTCGTTTCCATTCGTCTCGGACGGCGCTCACAACTTTTCCTTCAGCTGACTTGGATTTACGAAAAATTCTTTCTATTTGGAGTACGGTCTGGTACAGAGAATCGAGATAGGACAATTTGAGAAGATCTTTTCCACTATTTACTCATTATAGTCGACGCGATTAATCCCATAGGAAACTCGGAAGATAGCGTGTGGTCGAATGAACGATATTACCAGAGGTGAGCATACTTAGTCTTAGTGTATTACAAATTGAAGCCTTGAATTATGAATTAGGACTATGATTTGACGTAGATTCTGTGTGATAAACACAACTTTATAGGCAACGTTCCTCTCTAGAATATATAATGGGTGTCGGAAGTTCCTTCTGACAATGTTAGTTGGGTGTGTATTTTGTGTACGCCCGGGTAGACTTGCCCGCCCGTGTCCCGAATCTTGGCTGCGACCCAAGCCATGACCAGACTGTCAACATTTCACTCATCAGTCACACTCTGAAGTTTTAGTGCCCCTAGATAGTCAGGATCATATCTCACCTATATGAGGGATCTAGTCGCTTTTACTAGTCTCCAGACACATATGAGAGTTTGAATTTTGTAAAAACTGGGGACATATTTTGGGCTTAGGCTCTCGGTCTCAGGAGGCAGGCATTCTTTCTAGCTCTGCTGCTACATGTACATGTTGGCTAGTAGGTTTGTAGTTGGGGAGTGGGAGGTGGACTGGATCGGCTGGGGCTTCACTCACTTCAGCCTTTGTTCCTAGAAGCATTTCTAGGCATGGCCTCTCCCGGTCATCGATTTCTGGGGAGCGCTAGGCATCCGGGGGCATGTCACACTACCGCCCCTTCACTCAGACTCAAGTTAGCGTCTCAATTAAGTACTTAGATGAACTGGCAATTTAAGACATTCTCCCTAAACCTTCTCTTGAGTCTGATTCTGTTTGCTCTCATTGATGATCGAAGCTCGACAATGAGATCCTCTTTGGATAAGGGCTGAAGCAAATTAAAGGGATGACGCCTGCTTGCCAGCCGAGCGCATCTCTGAAGAGTGTGTAAGCACACAACATATATTATGAACATGACTGTGGTGGTGGTGGTGGTGGATATGCTGGGGCCACCTCCACAGCAGTGACAGGCACCATGTGTAGTGGTGGTGGTGGTGGTGTGGTGAACACCAATGGCCAGAGGTTAACTCTACTAAGATCTTAAGGCTTAAGCACTCGTAGGTTTTAATTAACATTTCCCACAAATCAACCGCCAAGATTACCACTTGGAATCTCTATTATATCACTCGGTAAGTGACCCATCCACTCTCCTCATGTTCCTGTCATTTTCAAGGTAAATTATTAGTGATACATAATGTGTACTTAGTATCAATGCTTGTGTAATTTAAAGCACTTCGTTACTTGTTATGTTACCCTCGTTGTAACACAACACCTCCATTACAGTATTGTTACTTTATAATACAGGCAATACAATTTTCTAAGTAATGATATTGATGTATCATGTATATTCAATTTATTGAAACTTGACCGGCTTCGACAAGAAAATATTTCTTTTGCATCAGTTTGGTAAACTTTGGGTATAAAGCAGCCCATATACTATGATGTTCATATGTAAGAAAGTTTCCCCTTTTTCACACAGTGTTTTTTTCCATGTGAGGACATTGCCCTGCTCTGACATGGGAGACTGAGGCTGAGAGTGTCGGTGCAATGCTGTACTCTGATTATGCGATACATATTGATTTCCAGGCAGGTGTGCAACACACATGCTAATCACTATTGATGGATACATCCCAGGCTTGTGGAAACACCCTTTTCCCTTCATCCAGATTAGCAAGTTTGATCTAGTAGAGCATCAAGTCTGATCTATGAACCTCATCAATACATTAGAATCTATTAAAGCAATATAAATTGAACCGCACAATAACACAAAATGCATCATCTTCTTTTAATATTCAGCCGTCGCTTTGAGAATTTTTCCTGGCTCATGGAATAAATCCCACTGATTCACAACTTAGTTTTCTAACTTGAACGCCTTTAAAACTAAGCTTTAAATAAGTGACCTAAGAATTTCCAGACAGATTTAGGTTTAAGCCCAATAAAATAAACAGACATGGATATCTGAAGTTATCGGTACCTGTACATGGGTGTACGAAGCAGATCGTGGATGGATGGGGTAGATAGTGAGGTAGTTGGAGGCAGAGCGATGAGCAAAGGGTTGTGATTGTTATTATTTGTGTGTGGAGTGAGTAGGAGGGCTAGACTCACTCAAACCTCCGCGTAATAAGCTCCCCTCACTCCCTTCATTTCGGGGCCAGGTGAGCTATTTTTAGAAATGACCTGCTTGGGAGGAGCTCAAGCCAATTTCACCAAGTGGGTGTTTTGGAAAAGGAAGTTCGCTGACTGGGGGGTCATCCCTCTGGAAGCATAATGCTAGACCATCTCTGATAATATAACCACTTTACTGGACGATAACATAAAACGGAAGTGTTTTAGTTGGTTCTAGGAATCCGGAACCTGTTGTGTATATATCGCAGTTATAATCAGGGATGCAAGTCTTCAGTATTTGTAATGAAATCAGTATATCTAAAAGCTTCAAATATTGTCAAATCTCTCAAATTCCAACATTTATAACCAACGTCAACATTTTCACAAATTCTCAAAATCTGATTGTTTTGAGTCTACAGATAGTAGAGGCTCTAAATATTTTCATGATAAGAATTCATCCTATTCTTTTTCTAAAATATTTTCAGTATTTTTGGCAAGACCCAACTTGCATCCCTGTATAATACACCCCCTCCCCCATGGGGTTCAATAGTTTTGAAAAAAAAAAAATACTTTTAAAAAATTTACCTGAGCCATTGGATTAAATCTATGTTGCTGTTTTATCCTCTTACTTTTCCTTCTTGTTGTCTGTCATTGTCATTTTCTACAACCCTTCCAATATTTAAAGGACTTTGTGTATTTAAATATATACGAAAGTATGACATTATTTTCTTCATTCCATTTATATTTGATGTTTGGGGGAAATGATTTGGGGCATCTTGGATTTTTCCATTTGTATTTGGGTCCAATATTTCGCCCATCTGGGGACATTAATCAGGGACAGTGGTGTGTCGAGGGACATCGCTGTTATTTTATAGACGGATATGTGTAGAAAATGTGTAACGGCTTGACACATGATGTGTAGATAATGTGTAGAAGTTAGGGCGGTAGGTAGATTTTAAGGTAAAAAAATTATGCAGGACAATTGATGTAACTTCTATAGTTTAAAAAAGGACTTGTTGTAGACTTACTTTTTTTTGTTATATATATAATACTAATATAGTTATAAGAGAATGTAAACAATTCAGATCTATAATTTGAAGTCTGGATGAATAATAAATACCAATAACATGTATACTTGAAAAAAAAACCCACGAAAAATATTGAGGTCAGAACCAGAAAGCTTGATTAACTTAGCCCTGCTCAGAGTTGTTTATCTGGACGCTCTCAATGCCACCACTTCCTCCCACTGGAACCTACGCACCAGCGATAACCTCGCGAGTTTCGATCATGGAAATAGGGGATTTGCATGTGCCACTGCGCATATCGTCTGTTACAGTGCATGCTGGGATAGATTCTGATGAAATCTGACATACAACTATTTGGCAATATTTTTATCGAAAATTGCAAGAATTTTCACCAATATCATAGGTTTTGTAAATGGTCTATGACAACCAAATGCACAATGGGAAAGATGGAGGCTTGTTCTATGGGAACATGTTATGTTAAACACATGCATATTGACATTAACGCATTGATTAATATCGCATGCTGAACATGCCATGTTTTCTATAGATTTTATACACTGTACCATTAGTCCCATGATACCATGCGAATCAAGGTTCAAAATGGCAGCTATGCAAATGCCCCTATTGCCTGTGCGGTATGGGGAAGTAATGGACGCATGTCGAGGAGGAGCTGCTCCAGTTGTACCGCCCGCCTGCCATGTGTTGCTCGTGCTCTCTTCCTCATCGCTCTGCCTGCTCAATATACTGGTCAGATTTTTGGAAAATGTACAATTCGCCTTCACCAATCCTCTCAAATAACCCACATTTGATACAAAAAAGGAGCTTCAAAATGCAGTTTAACATAACAGAACTGATACTTTAAATCAATGCGATACCAAATATGCTCAGATGTACCCGGTACTCATCATTTTTCAGCCTAATTTAGCAGAAATTCTTAAATGTGCAGAGCTGCCAATTATGCATTTTCTGAAAATCTGACCCACATGTTGCTCGTGCTCTCTTCCTCATCGCGCTGCCTGCTCACTATATGGCTTAGTTTCTGGACACTTTGGGATCCTGCCCCAGCAGATAGGGTGGGAGGGCGGTGATTAACATTATCCCTCTACCATTACTTTCTCGGCACATCCATTAGATGCTCACTAATTTGTGCCTGCTAGCTATCACACGCAAGGCTCGAGATAAGGATGGTATGTGTTACAGGAGAATGAGTGTGAGTAGAGACATAAGGAGAGGAGAGACATGGGTAGGGAGGGGTGGATCTATAGTCTATAGGAGAGAGGATAATAGTATTTATAAAGGACAAGACCCTAAACGATTAGATATATATCATTGTTTGGTGTGATCTTGCTGTGCCAGTCTAGGCCCAAAGCTGAGAAAGTCCCTTCAAATGGAGGGAAAGCCGCTTGCCCTAAACCGCAAAGTGCCATTGTAATTCCATTAAGACAGCAACATGTCGGAGCGTTGTATATCTATTCTGTAAACCGCTCTTAGCTTGAATTCTTGTCTGACTAATGAATAAAGACCCGGTGTTGGGGAAAAAAAAAGAAAAAAAAAGACATGTCATTATATTCCCATTAGAACGCCTAGTCCTAGGAAACCGATTAGCGAAGTAGGTGTCTAATCACTGACATACCATTCTTATCTGATCTCAGGGTTTGGACCTAGACTGGAGCATTATTAAAGCTGCACGCTCAGCTATTACAACAACACAAATCGTACCAAATTTACTCATGTTGTTCAAAAACGAAATCTCGAAAAAAATGAATAATCAATCATGTTATGGTCACTGCCATGTGATGGTTGCACTACCGCCTCTACTGAGCATCAACGACTATGAGTGAATGGGGAGCATTAGACCTGCACTAAGGTCCTACAAACAATACTGGGGACGAGGGCTAGTCTATATATATGGTGCTGACTTACAATTTAACAGAACCTGGGTGGTTTTTGAATCTTTAATGCATTTTTCTTTATAGAATTCAATTTAACAAATCCACATACATTATTATTATTAAACTATGTATCAGATGCATTGTATATATAATATCCTGTTCACCGTTAAAGGCTATAGGTCCTGCAGACGCATTAACCTCCTTTAAAAGTCCAAAATCCCTAAACAGAAAATAAAATAGCGGAAACTAAAACGATGTTTTTAGTGAAAGACCCGGCATATTCCGCCAGGACTTTCACTCTGGCCAGACAGTAGACAGACGAAGACAATAAAACCTCCAGACAGTCACAGAAAACTAACGCGCGCTTTTATTCTTTAGAGATCCGCCGCGTTCTTTCTCTTTGACTTTCCTATTTATTTTTCTCTCTTCTTCAGTTTTCTAACACCTGGGAGATGTCGGCGTCATATCCTGGGTGGATTGTATACCTATATTAATACTGTAGTAACTTTTAAAGTCAACTCATTTGGTTACTATAAGCACACTTATACTCACAGGGATCTGAAGGAAATACTAATGTTGTTAGTCCCACTTTCGGCGATCAGAATTATTCCGTATTTTAATCTGTCTGAGGTAGACGTCCCCATTAGCTACAATTGTCTCTGTGCAAATAATCAGTTTTATGCCCCTAGCCTCTGGCTAAAAGGAATCAATCTCATGCAGTGCTCTCCCAAGTTTTCCATTTTAAGGCACATCTCCGAGGGTTGTGAATCTCCAGGGCACGCCTGGCGGAAGATGGGTGCATGCAAGAGCCCTAAGGTCGCCCCTCTCAGTCTAGGCTCAGAGCCTACCTGACCCCCTTCAAATTCAGGGAAACTAACCGAAAATACCATTAGAATCTCATCAGAACGGTAGCGGTGGGCCTACTCCAGGGCCGGAAAAGCCATTAATTAGCATACCGATCTCATCTCTTCTGATAGCCTCTGAGAGCCTAGCTAGAGCCTAGACTGTTCAAAATAACACTTTTTCTTTTTTTAACTTTAACATGGGCGGTTCAATGTCATAATGTAACACATTATTTACTCATTGTTGTCACTTGGATTGTCCTGGCATCTCCATACTCTTATTGTGCTCATATTCGTCGTCAGAATTCTATTTCCCCATCCACGCCCCCCTGCCCTGCCGGCCCGCAAGTAAATAGACTAATTGGATGACTTGGTTGTTAGCCCTTGCTGGTCACCGGACCCACGGGAGAACACTGCATTGCTTTCAGACATCTGCCATTCTTACATTTCACTCAAATGATTCTCTGGCCAGCTGCAGGGTTCCTCCACCAGACCGCAAGAGTACATGCAAGCCATTCAGTCGCAAGGACAACGCAAGTGTGCTCAATAGCGATCAACTGGCCAGAGGCAGGGATATCAAAACAATGCAGTCTAGGCTCAGAGCCTCTCAGATCAGATAAGAATGGTATGCCAGTGATTGGATGTCTACTGCGCTAATGACTTTTCTGCCCCTGGAGTAGGCGTCCTAGAAGTGGGATTATGATGGGATGTTGCGGTTTGGAGCGAGAGGAGGCTTTCCCTCAGTTTGGAGGGACTTAACTCTGAGCCTATTCTGCGTCGGTTGCAAGTTGTGGCAAGTGTTTGCGATCAAGTGGAGTAGAGCTATAAGTATAAGGGTGAAGTCGCCTGATACACTTCGCCTTAGAACACCAATCATCTCAAATAACACAATTTTTAGACAAAACAAAAATGTTCAAAATATTGTTAACCATAACCAAACAGTTTTTGAATCGACGCAATCCTAATTTAATGTATACTCCCGGAGTCCGATACACTTACTATTGATCAGTTTTTAACCTAATTTAGCAAAATTGACTAAATGTGTAACGGTGTATAGAGCTGTCGATTGTGCATTTCTTGATGACCTGACCCAGCTGGTTCTGATGTGTTGGATCGCCTACATTTGCCATCGGATGCATCCCAGGTTTGGATGAAATCAAGAATGTTTTGATTCATTTCTATAAATTTCCTATTTGGAAGGGAGCATCTTGATTCGATGTCATAACATAACGGTTCATTTCACTACCAGTGATATATTTCTCCCAGGTTTTAATTTCTATATATTATCCTACAAATGACCAATCCTTATGCCCTTTGGTTCAGGGTATCCGGTGGTAGAGCTAGCGCATATCTATCTGCTAATAAGTAATCAATCCAGGAGGCAGAAGTATATTCAAAGAATATCAGAGAACAAGCTTTATTGTCTACGACATGGTTATATATGCTTTAGTAGAAAACTTGCGAGCTAGCACCGGCGAAGCCACGCGCAGTGGGCGGGGCTTAGCAGGCCCGGTCATGCTTTTACCAGTCAAATAATTACTTTTATTAGTCAGTTTTTAGTACGGACAGTCCACTACTACCTTTATTGACTTAGGACAACCAATTTAAGGTTAGGTTTAGGGTTAGTTATGGTATGGATTTGTGTTCGTTCATATTCTCTTTGATCTTGACACATCAGCCGGTTCCAGCTACAACAGCCAATCAGGGGTGCGAAGTCACAGAAGCCACTCTCAGTCAGCCGGTGCTACCTCGCAAGTTCTCCCTCCTTGCATATATGCTTTAGTAGAAAACTTGCGAGCTAGCACCGGCGAAGCCACGCGCAGTGGGCGGGGCTTAGCAGGCCCGGTCATGCTTTTACCAGTCAAATAATTACTTTTATTAGTCAGTTTTTAGTACGGACAGTCCACTACTACCTTTATTGACTTAGGACAACCAATTTAAGGTTAGGTTTAGGGTTAGTTATGGTATGGATTTGTGTTCGTTCATATTCTCTTTGATCTTGACACATCAGCCGGTTCCAGCTACAACAGCCAATCAGGGGTGCGAAGTCACAGAAGCCACTCTCAGTCAGCCGGTGCTACCTCGCAAGTTCTCCCTCCTTGCGTTATATATCAGCAGGGGTCCAGGTGTGCCTTATGGTTAGCCAGTGACCGTTGGGGTTACATTAGGTCACGTGGTCTGTCACCAATAGCAGGTGGTATTACATGTGGTCACGTGGACCAATGGTGGATGAGGGCCGGGCCACCATGTGGCCGGTCCGAGTATTAATTAGTGTATACTGGTTACGTAATATGTGGCACACCTGGACAGGTGTAGAGGTAGCCTTGCTTGGCTAGACATGGCAAGATGACCTAGATTGTAACTGATACATTAATATTCATATTCATGTACTGAGGTACATATTCATAATCATAATCATATTAATAAGGTTACACCTTATTATGTAATGTTATACAATATTACGTCATTGAATATTTAGATTAACATGCGGAAATATCGGTATGACACATCCCCTCAAATAACCCTGATTCAAGGCGGAAATCAGGTTAAAAATACAGTTCAACACAACCAGACAGATTTATTGAATGAAGGCAATACAAAATAGACTCAGATATCATATACTCGGTAATTATCACTTTCCGCACTAATTTAGCAGAATTTGAGAGATGTGTAGAACTGTAGATTGAGCATTTTCTGAAAATCTGACCCATATCTATACCTCACACCATGACGAAATAGCAGAGCTCTGTTTTGTCCCTTCCATGGAAGGGAGAGCTGGTTATACTGGCCCTGTTGAGTAATATTCTGGCGATTCCAATTATTGTCCGTCGCCGCCTCTAGGTGGCGGCAGGACACAGGAGACGCGGAGCGCAGTAGCCAGTCAACCGGATTGCGCTCATGCGTTCGGTCCTTTACAGTGTGAACTCCTCACCTTTTTCGCTTTTTTAGCGTTTTCAAGTCAACTTTCTTCTAGAATTTCGACATTTTGTGCTAAGCCTTTTCTTAGGAGTGGAAATTTATCCTCCTAATTCTTGGTGGAGTAGTATTCTGTCCTTTTGAAGGAAATACTTTTCTCCTAGCCCCTGTCAACCTCAGCCTCGTGGCTTCAGACTTGACCTAGTTCTTCTTGCGAAGGCTAGTTCTCATACTGACTTTGACTTTCTTCGTTGTGCTTCATTGGATTTAACTTCTAGACATGGATGCTTCTCAGACAGTTCCGTCGACTCCTCCGCCGACTGCCATCACTTCTGGAGAGGATATTACTTGTGCTCAACCTGCGAATAGTAAGAACTCTATGGACATGTCCACTTTCTTAGAGAGCCTGAAGTCTATTCAGGTCTCTCTCGACCAGAATAACAAGTTTTCTACTGATTTGGCTGCTAGAGTTGCCGACATGGATCGTCGGATGCTCTCTCAACAGCTTGGTCGATGTGAGCCTAGCTCTCCCATGCCACCTCGTGGGTTCCCGGGGTCTCGGGATTATGATTATTTTCGCAACTGTGAGTACTCTCTTTATGATAAGGAGGACTTTGATCGTCATCGTTTCCGATCTAGGAGCCCTAGAAGATATCGTTCTAGGTCTAGGTCGAGGTCCCCCCTTTATCGCTCACGCGCACGTGGGTTTCATGATATAAGTAGGTCACCAAGTCCGCCATTAAAATCCTCGGACAAGGCGGAAGCTCCTAAGTCTTCTGGGAAGCCTTCAGCTACTGTCACTGCTTCCGCTTCCGTTCCTGATGTAAACAAGGACAAGGTCCTCAAGGACGGAGAAGTGGTAGACCCTCCGCCCAAGCCAAGCCTGTTTGGGGATCGGATTCTCCAACTTTCCCTTGATGATTCAGTGGGTGTGGCTGTCCACAATGATGAGTTTCGCACCTTTGTTTCTGGTATTCTCAACGCACCACCCACGGGTAAAGTACTTGACGAGATGAAAGCTAAGTACAAACGTCCATCCAATGTTGAGGAGTTGCGTATCCCTTCTATTCCAACTGAAGTTTGGGGTGCTTTGAACAGAAGTGCGCAAAATGATGACAACGGCCTTCAGAAGTTGCAAGGAACTGTTCTCTCAGCCAATATCGCTTTTGTGCAGTGTGGTGACAATTTGATGACTATTCGTGATTTAGCCATGGCGCAGGCAGATCTGCTAAAGGAGCTTTCTACCCTTTTTCCGCTTCTTTGCCAGGCGGAGGAAGAAGATGCTGCCCACCTTAAGGCAATTTTGAAGAAAACTGAAGCGTTTACTGCTTCTGTTCAAGCTTCTGCTGAGGCCACTGCATTTGTAGCTGCTGATGGGGTGAGTCTGCTTGGGTTCTACTCACATCATATTCTCACCAAGTCTAGGCGCACAGCCTTGTCTCCATTCATCAAGGAGGCCTACAAGGAGATGGCGACCAATACTAAGCGTTTTCCTTCGACGCCTATTCATTTGTTTGGTCCTGATCTTGAACAGAACATTAAGTCCATGGACCAGAGTAAGAAGCTGTCTGTGGTTGTGGATACTTCTGTTACTACGTCTGCTCAGAAGGGTGCTAAGTCTGCTAATAAGGGTCAACAGAAGGGCTCTTCTAATAATAGCAACAACTCTGGACAACAGAAGGGTGGAGGAGCAAAAAACTCCAACCCTTCTCGTGGAAGGGGCCGTCAACGAGGACAGGGGTACCGTTATCAGGGCCGCAGACGCCGCGACGATTACGACCGTCGGGACAGCTACTACGATCGGAGGGACAGTCGGTACGACCGGAGGTCCGACAACCGACGATATTAGAGGTAGTTAGTCAACAGACTTCCTCTTCTGTTAGTTCTCAAGGCACCTTGACTCCCTCGGGGGTCGTTCCTCTTCGTTTTGTGCCTGGGAATATTCAACATTATATTACCAACTGGCTTACTGTTACATCTGATCCTGAAATCATTTCTTTAGTGTCTGGAGTGTCACTAAATTTTGTAAAGCCACCTGTGCAAGTTTATCGTCAAGGTCAATATAATTTTGGCCCCATTCGCCAACAGGCAGTGGACTCTGAAGTTCAAAAGTTAATTGACAAGGGAGTGGTGGATGTGATTCAGGAGAAAGAGATTTCATTCCTTTCGAATGTGTTTGTAGTACCTAAACCCAATGATAAGTGGCGCTTGATCATTGATTTGACTGAACTGAACAAGTTTCATCAAAAGCTACACTTCAAGATGTATAGTCTTCAGACTGCCGTGGAGATGCTTCGCCCTCATTCTTTTATGTGCTCACTGGACTTGCAGGAAGCTTATTTCTCTTTGGCTCTTCGTGATGATGCTAAGAGATTCATTACCTTTCCTTGGAAGGAGAGGTTTTACAAGTTTAACTGTATGCCTTTCGGCCTTACTTCAGCTCCCTATATCTTCACAAAGATTCTTCACCCAGTGTTTTCAGAAGTTCATGCTCGAGGGGGCCATGCCTTCTCTTACATTGATGACAGTTTTATTTGGGGCCAGTCTACTGATGACTGCCTCAACTCCTTGCGGATTGTGTTAGAACTATTTCATGAACTTGGTTTCTTCGTTCATCCGTTGAAATCTTCTTTAGTTCCTCAGAAACAGATGAAGTTTCTGGGTTATATCCTGGACTCAGCTAGAATGGAAGTTTATCCTCCAGAGGATAAAAGACAATCAGCTCTTCGCAATGTTCTTTTCTTCCTGGACAATCAAGGAAAGTTGCATACTATTCAGGCGGTTGCCTCCCTAATAGGTACTCTTGTGGATTTGTGTAAGGGCATTGACTACGGCATGGCTCACTACAGGTTTTTGGAGCGTGACAAGACTTCCGCTCTTACTTGGAACTCTGGAGATTTCTCGGCAAAGATGAAATTATCCTCAAGGGCGTTTGATGATCTTCTGTGGTGGGCAGAGAATTTGCCTTGGAGAGTCAGGAATATTCGTACCTTCTCTCCTACAATCACCTTGTTTACCGATGCTTGTGATACTGGCTGGGGAGCGGTTCTTGACACCCAAACCGCTAAAGGCCTGTGGACTGATGTAGAAGAACTCCATCATATCAATGTGAAAGAGACTCTTGCTGTGCAGTATGGTGTGTTATCTCTTTTAAGAGATGTGTCTGATACACATATCTTAATTAGGAGTGACAATGTCACTACGGTGGCCTATATCAACAAGTTTGGTGGGTCGAAGTCCAAGGAATGTGATATGGTAGCAAGAGAGATTTGGAGCTGGGCGGAGCAGCAGAATAACTGGCTGTCCGCAGCTCATATAGCTGGAGTTGAGAATGATTTAGCAGATATTGCTAGCAGACATCTTTCTGATGATACGGAATGGCAGTTGAATCCGATCATTTTTCAGCGCATTATTGAAGGTTTAGGTACTCCAGACATTGACCTGTTTGCATCCAGGCACAACTATCAGGTGGATCAGTTCGCCAGTTGGTTCCCTGATCCATTATCTTCGTTTGTGAATGCCTTCACTTTGGATTGGAATATGTTTGATCTTCCTTATATTTTCCCACCTTTTAGGCTGGTGGGCCGCTGTCTTCAGAAGATTCAGATGGAGAAGGCAGCAGCTATTCTTGTGGTTCCGGATTGGGAGGGTCAACCATGGTACTCCCAAGTTATAGCGGAAAGCAGGGCGCTCCTGAAGTTCAGGCGTCGTCCAAGAAATCTGATCCCCCACAAGGAGAAGCTTCAAGATCCAAAGATGGAAAGAATACCACTTCTCGCTGTTCTCTTCTAGAACGCCATATTCGAAGTCTTAATGTTTCTTCCCGTGCTAGGAAGCACGTCAGAAATAGCTGGGCGTTGAATACCCGCCGTTCTTATAAGACTTATCTCCGGAAGTGGAGGATGTATTGTTACATTAATAACATCAGCGATACGACCAAGGACATAAACCATGGCATTGAGTTTCTTTGTGATTTGTTTGACGATGGTCACTCTTTTGCGGCCATTGGAAGTGCCAGGTGTGCACTCTCTATTATTTTTGGAAAGTTTGGTGACAACACCTTTGGAACTTTGGAAGTTGTCCGTCGTGTGGTGGACGGAATGTTTCGAGTCCGTCCTCCTAAGACTAGATATTCAGAGACCTGGGATCCGAATATTGTTTTGTCACACATAGAGACGCTATTCCCTCTATCAAACTTATCTTTGGTTGAATTGACACACAGGACTGCGACTTTACTTATGTTAGTTACAAGTCAGCGAGTTCAGACCTTACAGACAATTAAGTGCGAGAACATTGTTTTCTCTAGGAACAAGGCTACAATTTTACTTTCCGAAATGATAAAGACCTCACGTGTGGGTCGTTCTCTTGGGTCGATTGCTTTGGAAGCTTATCACCAGAACAAGAAGTTGTGTATTATTTCCTGTCTTCGCTATTATCTTGAGAGAACAGCAAGATATCGTCCTAAGGATGCTCAAGGTTCAGCTTCTGGACCTTTATTTATAAGTTTTGCGGCTCCACACAAGCCTGTGGGTAACGCCACTATTGCTAAGTATATTCGTTGTACTATGAAGGCCAGTGGCCTGGACACTTCTACCTTTAAGGCTCATTCGGTTAGAAGTGCGACTACTTCAAAGCTTGCTTCTCTTCACGTGCCTATCCAGACTATCATGCAGAGAGCATTATGGCGTGACGAAAATACTTTTAGAAAGTTTTACCAAAAGCCCATTAACGTCACCCAATCTTCTACGGAGACTCTTCTCGCTGACCATACAGCGAGTACGTCCCGGAGGCATTAATAGGTGAGATGATGATATGTTGCTTGAGAAATTTTAGACGTTAAAGTCTCCTGTGTCCTGCCGCCACCTAGAGGCGGCGACGGACAATAATTGAAAGATATACTAACCTTACTTTGTTCGGTGAAGTATATCTGTGATTATTGGAGGAGCAGCCGTTAGGTGGGGGGGACACAGGCCCTCCCACCCTTACCCTCTGTGTCTTTTACGGCTGCTCTGTTTGATATATGTTCTGTGTTCATATATTTTATCTATGTTTTTCTCCTATAATCACTATTTCCAGTGTCAAAATATTTCTCAAGTCGCTCACCCGGTTTAAAGGACTGGCTACTGCGCTCCGCGTCTCCTGTGTCCCCCCCACCTAACGGCTGCTCCTCCAATAATCACAGATATACTTCACCGAACAAAGTAAGGTTAGTATATCTTTCAATTAATGATCTGGCGTGTGAAATAAGCATGGGTGACTATGCCGAGTGGAAATGCTTGGATTCTGGACGCTTGATGCTTGATTAATGTGAACATGTTTAATTTCAGCGTCCAGATGGACGCCCAGGATCGCTGATTACAGACACCAGAGTATTTTTTTATATTTGAAAAAAGATGTCATTAAGGCTTCAAAGAATGTCCATGCCTTTTCAAATGAAAAATGCTTATAGCTATTTATTCCATGATTTGGCCGTGAGCGTACAATATAATCGATATACTTGCCGCTCACAAGGTGTACAATATAAACTCACTGTATTGTACAGTGACGTCACGACCGTTCGAGAGTATAAGGATAACACAGTTTGATGAAATTAATGCAAATAAAGTTGTTTTAGGGTAAGAATCATGGAATAAAAGCAAGAATAGCAAAGTATCGCGTCTTTGGGGGCCTATATTCTCCTCGTATGGCCGAAAAACAACTCGGCCTACGGCCTCGTTGTTTTCGGCCATACTCGGAGAATATAGCCCCCCTCATACTATGCTGTTCTTGCTATAATACCTGTTGCCAGCCTTTTTCATGCGTCGCCTCTATCCTAATGCTATGTTTTTTTTTACTAAGTTTGGAATGGCTGTTTGTTGTTTCTCTATTAAAATGTTCATATAATGTTAAGAGTTACTCTAAGATATAATTAACCAGACAATTGTATTTTATCTTGCAGCTATGCGTTGCTAGCTGGCCCTCCAACTGCTCCTAGAGCACCTACTCCCGGCGGCCTGTGAGTGACCACTGATCCAGGCGGCGCAGCAGGAGTACGGCCAGAGACAGAGAGAGAGAGGGGGAGGAGGAGGA
The DNA here is from genome assembly GCA_942159475.1 of Sthenelais limicola. Taxonomy (NCBI): domain Eukaryota; kingdom Metazoa; phylum Annelida; class Polychaeta; order Phyllodocida; family Sigalionidae; genus Sthenelais; species Sthenelais limicola. The sequence continues at coordinate 93,444,910 of OW804100.1, forward strand.
AGAAGGGCAGTACATTCCAGTAGGAGAAGAAGAAGCACGTTTCACTCAACATGCCTAAGCGTAAGCTTGACGAGGTGGACGGCCTGGCGGAGTGTGGTCGCTCTGGTCCGGCCGACTCGCGGGTTGGTAGGGAGGAGAGTGGCGGGGAGTGTGGTGGGTCTGAGGACAGCAACAGTAGTATTCAGACCAACAGTAGCACAGATGTACCCATGTCTGAGGCGCACGCTACACCAGGTAAGGACGACCTCCTCCTACACCCTGTCCAGCCTCTGAAGAACCTAAACCCCAATGCTAGCCTATACCTATACTCTTTGAAGTCTAGGTTCTACAGAGGCTGGACAGAGTGTAGTGTCACACCATTTTTTTTTTAAATACTTTTTTTAACCAGGACTAGATCACCGCAAAGGTTGCTTAGTCTTTGATATTTTTTGTTTTTCTAATAAACTAAGGGTAAAATAAAATAAAATCACAATTAAATTGAGTCAATACCCCCTCGACTGAGGAATATCAGGGAGTGCCTAGACTTGCACTAGGGCTCTACACCCTGTCCAGCCTCTGAAGAACCGAAACCCCAATGCTAGCCTATACCGGTATTCTTTGAAGTCTCGGTTCTACAGAGGCTGGACCGAGTGTATAAACAACTGCAGTCTTAGCAGACGAGGGCTAGTCTAGTAGTCTCCCTATAGTTACTTTCTCTTGTTCTTGTTCTTAAACGTTCATTTATTTGTTTATATGATCTATTTATTTGTTGGGAAGGAAACACTTATTACAAAATTGAACTTAGATAGAATACAGGTGGGTTGTAATTACCAATCCCACCTTCAGAATTGGGGAAAAGATACCTAGGGTCCTAGGGGTCAGACCATCCATGGGAACACCCATTTAGAAATGTATCTATACATAGATTTCACTGACGTCACAGCCCTGGCCATGTTTGGGGTCAAGATAGATGGCTATGTATGCTGCGATACTTGAAAATACCGTTTTCTGGCTGTTTTAACCTTTACCAGTTTTAATCTGACACAACAATACCTTCATGATAGGTTAGATAATCTGCCTTTAATGTAGAATTACCCAAGTATCTACTCTTGTGAGTTTTATCAACTTTGTTTTGATACCCCCGCCATAGACGGCAAGCCTAGCAGTGACCCCAGACATGGTAGCCACTGTGATACTCCAGCCTACTGGGTGACGTCATGTGAAATCTATGTATAGTGGTAAGTAACATATCATAGCATAGAATACTAGTATAACATTAACCTATAGGCATCAGCCTCATGTCATAGACCAATTATAAAAATGCAATTAAAGATAAAATTATACCAAATTATTAAGTAAATTACTTTTACCTACCCCCCCCCCCTTTTGCATAGCCTTCAAGCTTGAATGTACCTCGAATTTCAATCTTGGGTGATTATTTTGTTTTCAATTTTCAACTTTAGTTTACTTATCGTATGAAGGATATGTTTATTATTTGAACGTAACTATGTTCTCCCCTTCCCACGGGTTATACCATTTAACAAATAAAAAAGCCTTAGGCTTATAATCACAATCAACAGGTAAAACAGAAAAAAAACAAAGATAACAAAATGAGATAGTTCTCTTATTTAATTGAATGAAACGTATCGCAGCAGCGACATTTTCTGTGTCAATAAACACGTTTTTAAAAAGAAAAAAATTGTTAGTCGAGCAGCACATCTTAGTAATCCATGCATTTATCCAATCAGATTATCTTTTGCGGATGTTCACGTCACACCCACTGTGTCGTGACGTATGACGTACATGTTTAGAGGGTCTTGAAATGTGAACCATGACACATAGTGGTTGCACCGCGAGGTGAATGGCGTATCCTTTGAAATGCTTGTATTTCCAGACATCAGACCTGTGTGGATGACTGCCTATTCGTTAGGAGAGTCATTACAGTTTGTTAAAAACATGTTACAGCATGCTGTCACCGTCTATAATTGGTAACTTTCTGTTAGTGATACTGCATCATTGAACTCTGTAGGTTAAGTTTGTAACTACAATTTGTAACATTTATGTAATCCAACAAACCAACCTGAAAGTTTCCAGAAATGGCCAATAGAGGATTATTCAATTCAATAGGGGATTTGCATATGCCACTGCGCATGTCTGCTACAGTGCATCCTGGGATGGATTCTGATGAAATCTGACATACAAATATTTGCCAACATTTTTATCGAAAATTGAAACCTAAATGCATGGTGGGAAAGATGGAGGCGTCTGTTATGGAAACATGTATAACCCACTGATATTGACATTAGAGCATTGATAAATACTCCATGCTGAATATGGGATATTTCGGATCCTATCGATTGTATACTGTACCATTAGTCCCATAATTCCATGCGAATCACGATTCAAAATGGCGGCTATGCAAATGCCCTATACAATGTGCTTGCTTTCATCTAACATAGGTTTCTGTTCTCTGATTTAGATGAGTACACAAAGATCAGGACACGGAGCAAGAAGAACGTCAAGTTCAAGGGAGTTACCGTCTACTACTTCCAGAGGAAGCAAGGATTTGTCTGCGTTCCCAGTCAGGGTGGTTCCACCTTAGGTAGGCATCCACTTATTACTTGTATAATAATGTCTCTTCCATCATTCATCTCCACCACATCACCCTCAATGTCTATTATAATGAGTCAAGTCGCCAGAAGATGTACAATTTGTCTTTACCAATCCTCTCAAATAAGTCAATTTAATTATAAAAACTATGCTCAAAATGCAGTTCAACATCACCAAAAAGGTATTTTGAAACGACCAAATATACTCAGATATGTATACTTAGTATTTATCAATTTTCAGCCTGATTTAACAGAATTTACTAGCTGCCAATTGTACATTTCTAGGCGACCTGACCCACATATGGGTGAAGTCGCTCGAAAATGTACAATTCGCTTTCACCAATCCTTTCAAATTAAACGTTATTAATAAGTGTAGTTTAAGGCAAAAGAACAGATACCCAAAACACTCAGATATACGTAGTATGGATTTATCATTTTCTCAGAATTTCCTGACTGTAGAGAACTGGCGATTGTACATTTTCTGACGACCTGACCCATATTCATGAATATGGGTCAGATTTTCAGAAAATGTACATTTACCTTCATCAATCCTCTCAAATAACCCAAATTTCACACGAAAATGAAATTCAAAATACAGTTCAACCTAACCAAACAGATTGCTAGAATCAATGTGTTGGTGTGAGATCCACAATATGTACAAAATGCAACTTTAAGAGATGGATATTCTATAGTCAGACACTTGTTCGAATGATCTACCTAGATAAGCAGAGATTGATATACTAATATAATACTAATTTATAACCCCAGAGCAAACCTACAAATGCAATGCCAAATATACTCGAATTTACCGAGTATTGACCAAATTGCAGACTAATTTAACAGAATTTAATAAATGTACAGAGCTGCCGATTGTACATTTTCTGAAAATCTGACCCATATATATGTTGAGTGGGCGCATTGTTGGCCCACCTGTGGATTGCAGGCAACAGGTATAATACTATAGTCATTAGAGTTGTTGCCACCTTAGGAGGTGTAAACATGTTTGTGCACAAGGTTGCCATCAACAACATATTTATTGTTATTCCGCGTTCTTCATTTTAATTAGTGTGTTGGTTAGGGACAGGTGTTAATCAAAGTTAAGTCATTTAGAAATATGTTCGTAGTTTTCGTTGGCATGCATAAGTAAGGACATTTGTGTGGAATACCAACGCTATATATTCCTTAGATTAATTGATATTTGTTAATGAAGAATGTGGCAGAGATTCCATTGGGGAATTCAAATCTGAGAGGGAAGTAACTTGACAATAAGGTGCTGCCCTCAGTGCCTGGGCAAGGGATGTGAAGTAGGAGCGAGGCAGGAGGTACATAGGGACATATATACCTTGTCCCGTCCAGCTGGTATCATGATATTGTGGTAAGAGGTGGCGGGGACTTCCCCCAACCAACAAGACTTGGCTTGTAACTGTTGTGTCTGGGGGAACATCGACCCTGCGGGACGATACAGATTGGAGTTTTAAACTCTTAAATACTCGAAATACATTATATACATTCATACATTAATGCTCCTGGGTATTCATTACTCATATACTAAACTATAACATGGTTGAAATACAAGAAAATTTCGCCCAAATCAGGAACTCAGCGGCAAGTGTCATTTTAAGGAGAAGAAGCCAAAACAGGGTGAACAGGAGCTGGGTCTTGAGATTTGGGTTTATTTATTGGGGTCTGACTTTTCAGGCACATTAGCCCTTTATCAAGGAGGTAACATTTGCATTAAATAAAAGCGAAGAAAGAGGAAGAGTTTTCCCTCTTTATCTTGTGGCAATAATGCATCCAATCACAAGGATGGAAGTCTTCAGTATTTCTACTAAAATCAGTATTTTGGAAAATAAAACAAATATCACAAAATTGTTCTTTTAAAATTAATGTCGTCGCAACTTTTAAAAGTTAAAATAATCAGTCAATTATTTTGTGGGGTTGGAAGTGCCTGTAGGTGTTTTTCCCATTTTGAAATTATATCATATCCACCAAATCACATCATATTTATCCTAATATTAAACAAATTGCACTAGGACGGATACCATAGTGACAGCTAGCTACATGTGTGTCGTCCCTTTTTTGGGCCTCTTTCTTACACATGAATACATGCTCTAAAAAGTATTTCTCTTTTAACACCAGAAATAGTTCAGTATTTTTGCAATGACTCCACTTTCATCTCTGGAGGGTGGAATTTATGTATTGGGAGTCCAGCCTTGCACATGCCCCATTTGAGCAAGTCTACTACCCCCCCCCCCCCCCTCCTGAAGTGGGGTTGGGTGGGAGGTCGGGGGTGAGCGAGCTTATAGTAACCCCCTGAGTGACTCTGGCCGGTACAATCTGCACAATGGGTCCCCAGCCACCCAGACAACAGGAACACTTAGCTGATGTACACCGCTTCACCTGTGTGGGCTGTTGTGTCTGGTCTCCCGGGGCCGGCCAATTGTTTGTTTAAATCATTTTTATCCAGGTATGAGCTCAAGTACATCATTGTTAGTCCATTTAATTTAAGAGAGTTGGCTCCTCGCGTCGTTCACCTAACGGTAGTCTTCCCCCGAGCCCTGAGCCGGTCGGAGTTGTAAACACTTTAAGTACATGCAACTTTATCAATTATTTTTTTTTTTTAAAGAATTTTATTTTCATATTAAACAGAAAATTTGCAGACGAACACGTCGCCTAAAAATGAATCCAGGCGATTTTCAAGGCAATCTGCCCTTTTCTGCCCTATAGAGATACATTATAATTATAATAAATTGTGGTATAATTTTAGAAAAACAAATTCTGGCGACAGAGTATAAAGATCATAGATCCGATATGAACCAAATTATATGTCTTTATGAACTCTACTATTATAGTGGACGTATAGTTCTAATAGAAGACAATTTAATTACGCTAAACTATAAGTTAAATCTCAATATTTGTATTTCAAGGTCATATCATGGTAGAATATTACTGAATCAACATAAAGGTTCTTTCCAATGCCATGCGCGGATGCAGTAGTTTGAAAAAAATCTTTTTTATTGGCCGTACACATTACAAAGTCGGCATAATCAATGAAAATTATTATTTTCACGCGTCACCACTCATAGAGAAAATAGGTGTTACACTTTATTCTACCTTTTAAGACAGCAGTATAGGCTCAGAAGCTCTCAGATGAGATATGAATGGTATGGTAGTCATTGGACGCCTACTGCGCTAATGGCTTTCCTGGCAAACAAATTCCGATTCTGACAACCAGATTTTAATAAAGGCTAATATCATCTAATATAGAAGTTGCATACCACAGGCTGTGGATGGTAGAGTTGCCTGTGAAGCAGTATCATGTGTAATACGGGAGAGCTTATTACTGCCACTGTATATTCCATATGGGTGGAGACCGAGGCACAGGGCGAGACAAGCTCTGCTATAGGGTTAATTGTCCAATCAAAGGCAAGAATTCAGGGTAATAATGATTGATTGATGAATTCTTTATTGCATCAATAAGCTTCTGTCTGCTCGTCATGCCCACCAGTGTGGGCCCTGGACACAACAGATCAAGTATGATTTACAGGGTCTTTCTTCCTGGGGCTTGGAAAAGCCTGGAAATTTGAAACCTAAATTCAAGGTCTGGAAAAATGGCCATTTTGATCGATTCGCCCGGAAAAATCAAAATATGAGGCTTGAATTCTGTTAAAAAAGGTTAAATGGCCATTTTTAATTAAAGATTCTAAATTTTCATACTTGACACTCTCCATATATTGAGTGCTTGTGAAGACTTCACATGACAACCGTTTTTAACCTTTACTTCAAGGAAAGGTTAAAAAGGGTAAAATGTGATAACTTGTCGATTGAATCATTGGCCCATGTACCCGAACCTTTCCTGAAAGATGTGTGAGTCACTTGTAACTAATGAGACTCCAAAGTCCAAGTTCAGAGTTCAGTCTAGGCCCAAAGATAAGAGAGTCCCTTCAAACGGAGGGAAAGCCTCTTGCCTCAAACCGCAAAGTGCCATTATAATTCTATCAAGACGCCAAATGTCATAATATTCCCATTAGAACGCCTAGTCCTAGGCCAGGAAACCGATTAGCGCAGTAGGCGTCCAATCACTGACATACTATTCTTATCTGATCCGAGGGTTTGGGCCTAGATCGATTTATTCTCTGTGGGATTAGCACCAACAATAATATACATGCATCAACAGCTGTTTCTTATTCCATTCTGACTTTTCTGTATGTGTAACACTCTTGCAACCTGATCTCTCAGGCAGCCAGACACGAGGTGATCATATTGGTATTTCATTAGATAAGATTGCATTCTAAAAACTCAAAAACACTTTTTTATGCTTTAAGGAAACCGTTAATCATAATTAACACCAATCTATCCTATCTCATGTAGGCGCTGGAAACAAGAGACATTGATAAGTCCTTATGTAGGATGACTAGGAGATCTTATCACAACCTGTGCGGGTTTTTTTTACATGTTTTTATTCGGGTATTAATTCCAATGGGTTACACTCCCAGCCCACGGGTGGTTTTTGTCGTTTCCTGATTTTAATATCCTATTCACATCGAGATAAAAGTGATCCATTACCTTGTTTTACATTCGTTACATTTGATAAAAGATTAACAAAATAGCAAAACTATAGACTCCACCTTAGTTACCAGTGGGTGAAGATGAAGTTAATAATGGGTTGATGAGATGAGATGAAATAACAAATATAGTACAGACTAATAAACGAGAAGGTCTATTTATGAGAGGGGAGATGGTTGAGATCCATCAATTCTTAGCAGGAATTTATGCAAGGTTTTATGCAAGTAGGCAAGAGTCATTAGGCAAAGGGGAATCGGACAGTTAGGACATGGGTTAATCAAGTTTATTCATCTACACATGAGATCATGGTGAGATAATACAATATTGTCTAGACCACTTCTGCAGCCTTAATCTTGTTTACAGTTCTAGTCTCCGTATGGCCTTGGTCGCCTGGAAAGGCCTTGAACTTCTTGAAATCGATCTTCAACTTTACGTTCTCATGAAAATCAGCACGTTCAAAACAATTCAATGTATTTTTTATTCATACAAGAAAGGCGTACGAGACCCGCATCTGAAAGTGAGTTCCAGGTCTTCCAGCGGGTTCCTAACTAGTTGCTACTGATAGAAATTTTGATTTGACATTAGTATGCCAAAATAAATACTAGGAGTATTTGGTTCAAGGGAGAAGTAGATCATAGCAACAGAAACAATAAACTTCAGCTAACAGTTAATATGATCTATCTAATACAGTTTAATAATTTCATCGGTAATAGAAACGAAGAATAAAACAAAATACAACAGTAAAAACAGCAATAATGGTTGGTCCAGACCAAGCAGCACAAAAAACACCTAATAACACAAATATGTCACAATATTTAATTTACTAAATTGCATTACATGTAGAACATCAAGGTCTTGATTAATCATTAGGGATTAGAGATGAAATGTAACACATAGCTGAGATATGTACAGTGTAACCAACGGCTTGGTTGAAGGAGTGTGAAAACGCGTGCAATGCTCTAAGCGACTGAATTCAACAAGTTAGTTCCTTTCACCAACGAGACTAGACTTATTTATACTAGTTGTTTTCACCTAGCGTTGAATAATACTTTGCATATCCCGTATGGTATACGTCATGGTCGTATCCAATGCTATAACTATAATAGATCTTATCTGTAAATCTGCTGTAACCAGACTGGGGAAAAAATAAGCCCCACGGAGACATTGTCATGGTTTTTGTGACAGCATGATATTATCCCTGATAAATATATTCCACTGTCAGGGTTTCTACAGGGCTTTAATATCCTGGAAAGTGCTTGAATAAATTGTTATGTGTTACAGGAAAATGAGTCACAAGTCGCAAAAACGTGATTTTGAGATACCATCATACCATCATATTTAATTTGAGAAGATGAGATCAAGCCAATTCTAATGATAGTAACCATTAGAACATCCAATAAATATTTCTATATTTTGTTTGGTTTTTATTTACCGGTATATATCTCTGGGTGGACAATTACTAGTAAAGTATAGTCTGGAGCATTACATAACCCAAAGATAAGAACATTCCAACAAAGATTTTGTGAATAAAATACTTTGAAAAATGTCAATTTTGCGACTTGTGACTCCTTTTCCTGGAACACATCACATAATAATTTCCCATCCTCCCCAGTTCCATTTTTCAAGGTCATGGAACTGTCAGAAACAGGAGACATTGCACCTTGAAGCTTAGTTCCTGTCGGCCATTGCAATGCCATCATTAGGCATGTCCTACTAATTGTTATCCCTCTGCATATAGGTGGGAGGTGGGAGGAGGCGTGATTTACTCGTGTTTGTCACCATAAACCTCATCAGTTTACTATATTAGGCATGCGCCGCCTACTTTCCTCCTCATGAATATTAATGGGGAAATCTGCGGTGGTAAAATAGCCCCCTAGCCAGATGAGTAAATCTCACTTGGGCATAAAGCACTTTTTGCATCAATTCTGTCCGTTTTCATACGACAACTTTGACAGGGACGAGTGTCGCCTAACATGGTAATCCTGAGCCAAGAGACGCTAGGTTTTTTACAACCTGCTTGTTTGTTCCCCCCACTTAAGGGTGGTCTCCACTGGCTGCGGTAAGCTCTTCGGTAAGCCTTACGATGGTTTGTGCTGGTTTTGTAGGTGGAGAGGAATGACGAGGTCCTGCCTACATGGTTCACTGGTCATGTAGGCAGGAACTCGCCACTTCTCACCATCACAGCACCATCGCAAGGCTTACTGCAGAGCTTACCGCAGAGCTTATCGCAGCCAGTGGAGACCACCCTTAAACTGGAAGATTTTATTGGAGAGGGAAACTCCCCTTGTGTCGGGGATTTACCTTTGGTTCATTGGCCTTTGGTTCATTTACCTTGTCAGCGTCCCCATAGACGGGCGCTTTGGTCTGATGAGACCCAGGCTATGGTATTAACAATTGTCATACACCCACTGTCTATACAGTGTATTTACGAGACAAATATCTAATCACCTCCTACGAGTTAGGGAGCAGGTGTTTCCCGTTAACTCCTCGTTGCCTCTTCTGGGCGGCGCTTTGCCTTCAGTGAGGCTCTTTATGGATGGGTTGGGAAGGCAACATAAATGTTTTTCAGCAATTTCTATTCAAATTTGACTGTTTGAATGCAGATTCTTTTTTCCAATTAGTACAAAATCCTTAGAAATAACAGTAATAATATTTAATGAGTGTGCATTGCTCTCCTGTCGACACCTCTCAGCCTCCTATAACATTGCCTATGAAGCTCGCCATATCCACCCTGGCTGGGGTAGAGAGCCCCACAAGGAGGAGGATGCAGGAGGGGTTTGTGGTTCAGCTTATCGCTGTATGCGGTGAGCCAGAACGCTGGGCAAAATCTGCTTTGTAATACAGACTGTATAGATGGCTTTCCACTATACATTGATGGTTTTGGTTTATGCAAAATCTTCTCTGGTCTATTATACTCTTACGATTTGGTATAGACCGACGGTCCATGGCCTTGCAATTCACGAAATGCATGGTTCCACCAGACTGCATGCTTATTGCGGCTAATATGCGGTTTTATATTTATTGTCATATATTAATTATTATAAATAACCTTATGTTGCACAACCTATATCAAGAATCCTCTGAATATAGCTCCATTTTGGCAAAGAGGTTTAATATTAGTATCTAAACTCTTTGATTTTGGTATTGTATTTGGAATGAGAACCCACTGAAGAGGGCAACCGCAATCACCACAAAGGGAAAAAACACCTGTAGAGTCAAGCCGTATGTTGCACACTGCCTTGTTGTGGCTATGAATGACAATTATTAAGGGGATGTGGAATTAATGTCCCAGAGATTACTAGACAGCAAGCAGATAACTCACAGTTATATAGACTCGCATTGCATGTTGTATTAAAGCTGCATTACCAGATAATTTCTGTCAAAAGGATTTTTTTTGTGATCCCAACCAATCCGAAAGTCAAATATTAAAGGGTTTTAATCTGTTGTTGATGTTGCTGTAGAACCAAATCATCATGGAAACTATAGATTTTGAGGTTCACCAGAATCCTGCTATTTTCAATATGGTGTAGTATTGAGAGCTCTTAGAGTGTAGGTGCAAGAATCTACAATGGCTCTTTTTCATCTTCTTAAATTTAGAAAAGAAAGAATTAATTAATTAATGAGGCTATCACCCAAAAAAAATAAGAAAAAAAAGAAGACTTTAATTTAGTTGTAAGTAGTTTATACATGCATAAGTAGCAATTTGCAAAGGAACTGGATGCAGTCCATCTACTCTCAGTCTCTCAGATCAGATTAGAATGGTATGCCAATGATTGGACGCCTACTTTGTTACTCTAATGGTTTTCCTTACCTTGGAGTAGGCATCCTAATGGGAATATGATGGCATTTTGCGGTTTGTAGCGAGAGGAGGCTTTCCCTCAGTTTGAAGGGACAATCAACTGTGAACTTAGACTGGATGGGTCAAACAGCTTTACAGTACTCTGATTATTGGGGGTCATTTAATTATTCAGTCTAGGTCCAAACCCTCAGATCAGATAAGATGGTATATCAGTGATTAGACGCCTACTCCGCTAATCGGTTTCCTGGCCTAGGACTAGGTGTTCTAATTGGAATATAATGACATTTTGCGGTCTTATTGGAATTATAATGTCACTTTGTAGTTTGACTCTTTGAGGCGAGAGGCTTTACCTTCGTTTGAAGGGACTCTCTCAACTTTGGGCCTAGACTGTATTCATTCATGCTGGAAAAGTCATGGACTCTGAATCCAGATGGTCTGTGCAACTCTCGTTGGTCTGTGGGAATGGATGAGAAAAATAGTTTGGGTGGATTTAGCAGGGAATACTACTTTAAGACTAGCAGCTGGTGAGTCAGCGATGGACACTGCACAGCACCCCCTCACATTAAGTACTGTCTCATATGCCTTTCACTTTTAATTAAGCATTCCCCTGTTCCGCCTGGCTAGATTTGTGTCATTGGGTGGGAATTAATTCCGTCCGTCCGACCGACTCTTATTAGATTTTTGACTAATAAAACAGAATAATGTTCTGTGATAAAGGTAGAAAAAACAAGAGGACGACGACCTCAGTTCAACTCCATTCCCCCTCCTCACTGTTTATATTTGCGAGTAGATAATATTGCTACCGCACGCCTTTATTAATTAGAGATTTCCTCCGTAATGATTACAGCTGGCGAAAAGGAAATTAATCACGGAAATGGCACCAACTGTAACGTGATTCATTCATGAAGTCTTTTATTATTTCCAGTATTTTGAACATTTAAAATATGTTAATTTATCATACCATATTACTTTTGTTTAATTAATGGGGGAGGGTTGCTGCCAACCGACGCAATCACCAACATCTATACAACACCAAAGTGTTCCAAGTCTGTCAACTGATAGCCTGAAAGGAGGAAGCTACAATGTACGTCCTAACTATACAGTCTAGGCCCAAACTTGAGAGAGTCCCTTCAAAAGAAGGGAAAGCCTCTCGCCTCAAACCGCAAAGAGTCATTATAATTCCATTAAGACCGCAAAATGTTATCATATTCCCATTAAAACGCCGAGTTCTCGGACAAGAAACTGATTAGCAAGGTAGGCTGACATACCATTCTTATCTGATCTGAGGGTTTTGGCCTAGAGTGTATAGTGCTATTAGAATCTTGAATTGATAAAAGTAATTCCTACACCCTGTTGCATTTTGTACTTACAATAGGACCTCAACATGTGACTCACTTTCGATCGAAATCCACGAAATGGTCATATGCCACACTGCTAAACCCTCCTAATTTAATGAGAAAATAGTCAACTATCCTCGTGGACTAAACTGGCTTATGCAGTCTAGGCTCAAAGCCTCTCAGATCTGATAAGAATGGCATGTCAGTGATTGGGTGCCTACTGCGCTAATGGGTTTCCGGGCCCGGGAGTAGGCGTCCTAATGCTATTATAATAGTATTTTGAGGTCCTTATTGAACTATAATGGAATTTTGCGGTTTGGAGGGAGAGGCTTTCCCTCAGTTTGAAGGGTCTCTGTCAACCTTGAACCTAGACTATGATTTGTTGGGACTATTACTAGATAAGTTTACATCGTTTTCCATGGGCAGACCAGCTTATCAGCTGTTAGATATACTGCTCAGGGGCGTCCATGCACAACAAAATGAAAGTGAAACGAAGCCATCAGTCTGTCCTTGTGTTCAGACCAATTAGATGGGTCAGATCTTCAGAAAATGTACAATCGGCAGATGTACACATTTAGTAAGTTCTGCTAAATTAGACTGAGAAATGGTCAATACTAGGTATATCTGAGTATATTTGGTATTGCCTTGATTCAAACAATCCGTTTGTTTATGTTGAATTGAGTGTTGAACTTAATCTCTGTCTTAAATGTGGGATTTGGAAGTATTGGTTAAGGCGAATTTTACATTTTCTGTCAATTTCACCCAGATAAGAGCCAAGGCTAGAGTATATATACTATATCTCAGCCCGACACCAACATGTTATGTATGCTATCTCTACCATACAGCAGTGGCAGTGGTAATGCCTATTTACGACGTCTTGTATACATGGAGGATGTGTAGGATGGTGCGTTGGCGTCGGATGCATTGGGCGAGTGTGTGTGCTGTAGTGGGAACAGGGAGAACAGGGCTCCCCTGCATAATCAATACACCTACTCTCAGTCAGGGAGGTGGGGGAGGGGGGGGGGAGGGCGGGTGGGGTGGGGGGTGGGGGGGGGCGTGGTGCCTGTGGTGGTGGATAGGTAGTGTAGGCAGGCTGGAGATAATCCTCCTCTTCCTCCTCCACCACCACCACTACCACCACCACCAGGATGTGAGGGCTTTCCTCCTGCCTGTAACTATCTGCAAGTGGACACTCAACACCTACCGTCATTTATTACACCCCTGTGCTGTTGCTTCCTATACCTTCAGCATTGTATGTCACACTTGGTCAAAGTGGTGCATAACATGAAAATTATGTCGCACTTGAGCGCCCTTGGCGCATACAAAAAATAGGTCCGGCAGCTAAGCCTGATCACCGGAAGTCAAATTGTGTATTCGTGCGCCACCGATCGTTCACCCTGATTTCTCTTGAAATAATAGATATAAAGCTTCAAAATGAAAAGTTCTACCATATAATAGCATTAAAAAATGTTATTTTGCTAAAGTATATCAATGTAGACCCATCATGAACAAAGATCCTATAAGAGAGTAGATCCACATTGTTTACATAGCTGTCAGTCAGACTCAGCCTGTCAGGCTATTGGGGCTAGTTAATGAAATAAATTATTATTGTCAATATACTTTAGCAAAATCACATTTTTACATATGATTCTTCGATCGAACATTTCATTTGAAGTCTTTAGCTTGATTATTTCCAGAGAAAATCGGTAAAACGATTGTATGGGCGATACTATGAGCTTCGCAAGATGACAATAAGAGCTCTCACTTGTACGCATTTAGTGTGCTATCGAAGAACAGGAAATTTGCTATCAAATGAAAGTTTTTCCGGCTTTCTAGGCCTATTAGAAGTTAATCTAACCTTTATTCTTCTATCTGTTGAATTATTGGTTGTCAATCTGTTAATTATTACCAGAATTTCGGAGAAACGATCGGGCCTTCTGCAATGATCAGGCAGAGCCCTTGCCTCACTGCACTGACTGTTGTTTTGATTTTGCGAAGCTCAATTATCGCCCACTCGGTAAACCGTCGATCGTTTTCCCGATTTCCTCTCAAAATAATAAAGCTAGGGACTTTAAATGAAAAGTTCAATCGAAGAATCATATGTAAAGATGCGATTTTGCTAAAGTATATCGTCGATAATCATTTATTTCATTAATCAGGCACGACAGGCTCTGACTGACAAGGCTGTCATCGAAGCAAGCACTCTGGCCAGAGGGACTATTTTCTTCATCTTTCGCAAAATGCATAAAAAATGGCATTACAAAATGGCGGAAAACTGAATTTAGTTCTTTTATTTTTATTTATTTATATTTTCTTATTTATGAACGGGGTGTAATAAATATGTAATACACCTCGGCCGCCATCTCGGTTGCGGCGGGATACCTCGGGACTACGCTGTGCTCCGTCCCTCTGTATCCCGCCGCAACCTTGATGCATAATAGTTTGCCAGATGGCGCCCTCGGCGCATTCCATCTATATATGTGATGTGTTTCAGGAAAATGAGTCCCAAGTCACAAAGAATTGATTTTGAGATATCATATTTGAAAAGATGAGATCAAGCCGATTCTAATGATGGTAAACATTAAGACAACTAATTAAGTATCTCTATAGTCTAGGTTTGGTGTTTTTATTTTTGAAAGGAAAGTTTGCAATATTTCTGGGTGGATAATTACTAGTAAAATAGCTAAAATATACTCTATATGATGACGTTAGAAATGCATGGATACAGATATGGCAAAAACTTTAGAACTTTCACCAGTCCTCCAAAGGTTTCTCCAACGTTTCATATACCTTTAGGCTTTTTCACTGGACAGTCGGACCGGTGAAACTCCAGTTTCACCGGTCCGACATGTCTTTCAACAGTCAAGGACTGCGGTCTGGCAGGTTTTGCCATGTCTGTGGATATATTTAATGCACTGTCTTGATATTGGGTACAGGTATTCATCCTACTAACAGCGCTAAGCAGTCCAAAGATTCCTACAAAGAGATCTTGTGAATAAATAACTTGGAAAAATATCAATTCTGTGACTTATGACTCATTTTCCTGAAACGCATCACATATCTTAACTTGCCATCTCATTTGGTTAACATAGATCATTTATAAAAGCTATGATTTTGGTGAAGACATTCTTGCATTTTTCGATAAAAATGTTGCAAAATATTTGTCAGATTTCATCAGAATCCATCCCAGGATGCACTGTGACAGACATGCGCAGTGGCACATGCAAATCCCCTATTTGTTTATAAAGCCTCATTGGTAGTGACTTAGACTATACCGGGGTGAGTTGATGTAGAAGCTCTTGGCCCCAAGAATCTACATCTTGGTATATGTCTAACTTAGGCTGTATAGTGATAAAGATGGCGGGCTACGTGCTGTTGGAAACAGCTTCCAGCTGCACTCTCCTATGTCCTATAGAGTATGTCTTTATGGTCGCAGCTTCAGTGAAAAAGAAAGATAGATAGAAAGAAAGAAAGAAAGAAAGAAAGAAAGAAAGAAAGAAAGAAAGTGTTATAACTCATTGTGCATACCCCTAAAATTTAATTCCATTAAATACCTAGTTCCTACCTGTATGGGAGCTAGCTCAGAAAGAAAGAAAGAAAGAAAGAAAGAAAGAAAGAAAGAAAGAAAGAAAGAACCCAAACAATACCTGGGTATATAGAAATCAATTGAATGAATTAATAATGTAAATAAATATTGAGTGAATACTTTTAATAATAATAAACTTTCTCTTGAAAACAGCATTGTGATATTGCTGCTGCACCCCTGCCGTCCTCAGCCATCCGTCCTACACATGTGTATTATGCACTTTTATCCAGTCATTTTCACTTTGATGTTTAGATGGAATGCAACAAGTGGTTGTTCTGGAATAGCTTATCAGACAAGGAGTGTAAATGTGTGTATCATCATGAGTGGCAAACAAGTGATGATGCGTACATTTTCACGCCTGGAGGGGCGAACGGGGAAGAGAGGGCCAAAGGAGGAAGGAGAGGAGGCCAGCGATGAGAGATGTTAGAGAGAGAGTAAGAGAGATGAAAATAGGGAGGAGGAGAGAAAGGGAGGGGAGAATGAGAGAGATATCAAGAGAGACGGAAGAGGGCGAGAGGAAGAGGCAGGGAGAAAGGAGGGAGGAATCGCAGAATCAAAAGAGTACCTATGGGAGACGGAGGGATGGAAGGAGAGTGAGAGAAGGGGATAGGCCTTGGAATACAGATATCTAAAGATTTCTATCCACAATAAATATGCACTTGACTGGCCGCTTTTCGTTTGTCAACCGTCACAGATGGGTACATTGCTAGTAAATAATAAACAACTACCAAATGGCCCAATGGAGGAATGTAATTCATTTAAGACCGCTGGGTCAAACATAGAGACCCAGCATAATGAGATGGATTACAAACCGTACAGAGACCCATTTGGCATTTATAACATACTGACTTGTGGCAAATGTAAACACGTTTATCCAGTATTTACCTTACCTAAGCTGTAATTTATGTTGTAGTGGTCCTTAACCAACCAGATTACATCATTTAGGTCACGTGTAATAACAAACCTGTATGACCTGCATGTCACACGTGCGGTGTTATGAAAAGAATTGTAAATGGAATGGGACTCCGACACTCGGGAGAATCTAATAATTATCAGACTCGCCCCTCCTATGGATTCTCATCAATAATAGTGACTCTAAATGTTCTTTTTTACTGGTTATAGCCTGGGCATATAATAACAAGTGAATAGAACTCGATACTCTTGTCTAATGAATTAATTCAATTGCTAGCAGCCATTCTCTATAACAGCTCACAGCCCCTCACATTTGATTTGATTTGAAAATTCTGTTTTTGCCAATGGCTTACATATGAGGAAAAAGTATTGACAAATAGGTATATATGTGGACAAGTTTCTACAACTTACAAGGTCTCCGTGAGGCCTGGAAAAGCCTTGAATTTGGGCATTTTGGTGGAAGGGCCTGGAAAATCATTTATGGGCCTTGAATTCTGTTGGAATATATTAAAGGGCCTTGAAATTTTCGAAGGTTCTGTTTCCTATTGTACACTTTCCCCAGACTGGCCCCTCTCACACCTTACAGTAATGATTCACTAAGTAAAAGTTGAAAAGGGGTTATTTATATAACATTGAATATAAAACTTGTTAAATGCATCGTTGGCCTATGAAAGAAATAACTACGACCGCCTGGTCTCCTCATTCTAAAGAATCATTGATATCAGCCTTGCAAATCACGTAAATGGGTCCAGAAAAACCTTTCAAGAAAAGCCTTGAATTTCTTCAGTCCAAAAGCGCGGAGACCCTGTTCTAGATAATGGGTAAATATGATTATAAGAATGGTATACATGTTAGTAATTTGATATATGGTAATGACTTTCCTGGCCCTGGAGTACAGGCATCTCAATGGGATTATAATCGCATTTTGCGGTTTGCAGCGAGAGGCTTTCCCCAAAGATAGTGTACGTTCTATTATCTTTGCTTTCCCTGAATATGGAGGGACTCCCTCAGCTCTGAGCCTAGAGCGAACAATACCTTGAATACTCTCAGGTGCACTTCCACGCGTGCCACAGTGTGCACATGGTATTCACGCGTACTGCACATGTATACATGTGTGTGTACCAGTAGTAGAGACATTTCCATACAATGCTCAGCTTGAACTCTTATATAAGGCACCTGCGGCCGGACATGACATGACGTCTGTTCTGACGTCTCTGTCCATCTATTGTTGTACTATTTCTGATCTGATTGTGGTCTCAGCAGTTACCTGCATTGACAATAATGAAGTAGAAAGCTTCTTCAAAATATGCCTATCACTTAAACCAGAGCTATGCTGTATACAAACTGAAAGATGTTTCAAGCTATTATTTTTGGAACGGACTTAATGCCTGGAACGGACTTAATTGGGGATATAACAACCTTAGACAGACTAAAAGTTCTAAATTGTACGGCTGCCCAATCTCTCGGCTTCACCTCGGGGTTATGTACAAAACATTGCACCAGAAACCCCTCAATGTAGGTTATTAATCCTTTAATAATGTGTGTTTGCGTTTGCATGAGAAAAACAAGTTTTGTTAATATCTAGGTTAATACAAATTTAGAGCGCCCTACTTTTAAGTATTGATTTAGTGTTAAGATGGCATTTTAACCTTTCCTGCAAACTTTGACTTTAAAAACACGCAGGGTTTCACCTTGAGCTATATGGTCTCCCCATTAGTCTCAATGTTCTTTACTCCTAGCGCACCCGGGGGAAATAGAGTCCGATTATTGTCACTTGGTTGATTCCATCTAACGATGGGTAAAGGGGTGGGGAGGTGGGTTGTGATCATCATGGAGGGGTGGTGGGCGGTGGCTTGATCCATCTTGATGGGCTTTTGTCGGGGAAGTGTAGAAGTGGTTAATACTTAGTTGATATCCTTAACCATTTCTCGCCCACCTGGTAATGCCTCCTGTGCTACAGTCACTCAGGCTGTGGGCACATTTGTAGGAGTAATAGTCCTGTCTCTGCCCTTGTAAAGGCAGTGAGGTAGTATTCAAACGTATTAGTTTGATTAATAATAATAAAAACCCTGGTGGGAAGTTAAGGTGGGGGGAGTTGGCTTGAGTGCCACTAATTTGTCGCTCTGCAAATGGACGCTGTGACACGATGTGTTGGCATCTGCGCAAGTGAATGGCAGGAGGAAAAGAGGTGGGGTGGGTGGGGGTGGGGGAGGGGGATTGCAAGGCAGTGAGGAGGTAGGGGGGGAATGAATGGCAGGGGGGAGGGAGGGAAGTGGGGGAGGGCAGGGAGGAAGAGCTGACTAAGGTGGGGGAGGGGGAATGGGTGGCAGGGGGAGGGAGGGAAGGAAGGAAGGGAACGGTGATAGATAAGGCAGAATAATTGGGCCATTACATTAGACCTCTAACTCCAAAATTATAATTATTCATAATGTTATGACTCCCTTGTATTTTAATTGATTCTGTTATTGTCAGTGTTCAGGGGGCAAAGGGTCATTTATTATAAGCTCAGGCCATATGACAGGTACAATAAAGCGGGTGCAATATTAGTATTCATAATGAACACGTGCAATATTCATTACATTGTTGTCGAGCCAGTTAAGTGATAGAGAAATGAATAAAGGAGTTGAAAGCAGCCTTGGGAAAGTAAGGTTTTATTTAATTGAGTGGAGTATTTATATAAAAGTATTTAATAAAATGATTTGTATGAAAGAAGGTAAATTTGTTATTGCAAAATTGGTAAAATTTGATAACATAAAATAATTAGTGATGGGGAATGAAATGATGAGAAATAGGTGTGGGTGGGTGGGTTAATTAGTGTGGTCGTGGTTGTGGCGAGAGGTGAAGTGAGTGAAGTTAGTACGGGCATTGAGATGTAGGTGGGGCAGTGGTAGGTGGAAGGTGATAGGCTCCCAACAATACACACGCATGGCTCCAGGCTATACACATAAGTGTTCAATTAGCAGCACCTTCTGCCTTTCATAACTGACCACCCATTCCATTCAGCTTTTGCCAGGGTCATGTGATCTAAATGGTGTGATATGATTGGATACAAACGTGGTCTCCTAGGCATGGCTAGCTTACCTGCTCTGAAAGCCAAACCTAAAGGGTGGGTTCCATTGCCACACTACTTCTCCCGCTAGTCCTCCTGTTTCTTTGGTCCTGCTACTTTAAAAGCGGCAGCAAGTCACAGGAAGTAGGCATTTCAAGCATGTTTGATTTGAAGCTGCGACTTCCATTTACTTCTAAAGTAGCGGAACTAAAGAAACAGGAGTAGTAGCGTGCCAATGGAACCCACCCTTAACTCACAGGTATCATTACAGCATAATAGGGGATTTGCATGTGTCACTGTGAATGTCAGTGTATGCTTGGATAGGTCAGTTAAAATATGACATATAATTAACAATATTTGGGAATATTTCTATCAAAGGATTTTAGCATCTCTTCACAAATACATTATGGTTCCAGCTGTCGTTAAACAGTCAGTAAAAGTCAGTAATTTTGAGTTGGGGGTTTTAAGGACCTTAAAAAGTCAGTAATTTTCAATCTGAGCAAAAGAAATGAATAAAGTTTGATCTGAGCGGTGTAGAAGCTTAATAGTAGCAAGGGCTTGAACATGGAAAGCTCTCAAAAACCTGATTATCACTAAACTTACAATTGTAACTCTAATTGTGTTTTTTAATTCAAACACATAATTTGTAAATAGCCAGGGGTAAACATGCTACGTCATACTGCGATTCAAACATGAAGCCTTTCTTGACCAGCTCATGTGACTTCATTTGGTCAGTAAAAAGTCTGTAAAGACTGGGGGAATTTGTCAGTAAAAGTCAGTAATTTTGATATCATCTCGGCCGTGGGAACCATGTGTTGTAACAATAGTTGTTTTAAGCAAGAGAAATGTGCATTTTAAAAGTTCCAGACTTGTTTTCCTGCTTTTTAATTGCAATGGGCAGTTAAATGTGTTTAAGTATATGTTACCATTGGAATTCTACATTTGTGAAGAAAATCGTCGTCTATCGTCTATGCACCACTTTCGTCTAAGTGCAGTGGTAGTGGTAGTGGTAGTGGTAGTGGTGGCAGTGGTGCTGGTCATGCTATGTCACGGTTCGTTGGCCAGCTGAGTGGGAGCTTAGTGGTAGTGGTGGCAGTGGTGGCAGTGGTGACAGTGGGTGTATGTACTAATGTAGGTATGAATGTACATGTACAAAATGTACATGCAAACATAGTTACACCTTACAACTACAATCTGAGTAGCTATTATTATTGTGGTGACCTAGTATGTAGTATGGTTACAATCATTTAAACATGAAAAGTTTACATCTGTTTTAACAAATGTATAATTTGAATATTTTGAAATTTAGAATGGTTCTTCTATGTATGTATGTATGTATGTATGTATGTATGTATGTATGTATGTATGTATGTATGTATGTATGTATGTATGTATGTAACTGTATGTATGTATGTATGTATGTAACAGTGTGTATGTAACAGTGTGTATGTAACAGTGTGTATGTAACAGTGTGTATGTAACAGTGTGTATGTAACAGTGTGTATGTAACAGTGTGTATGTAACAGTGTGTATGTAACAGTGTGTATGTAACAGTGTGTATGTAACAGTGTGTATGTAACAGTGTGTATGTAACAGTGTGTATGTAACAGTGTGTATGTAACAGTGTGTATGTAACAGTGTGTATGTAACAGTGTGTATGTAACAGTGTGTATGTAACAGTGTGTATGCTGCACACTAGAGTGCTGCGCAGCACAGTGCTGCACACTAGAGTGCTGCGCAGCACAGTGCTGCACACTAGAGTGCTGCGCAGCACAGTGCTGCACACTAGAGTGCTGCGCAGCACAGTGCTGCACACTAGAGTGCTGCGCAGCACAGTGCTGCACACTAGAGTGCTGCGCAGCACAGTGCTGCACACTAGAGTGCTGCGCAGCACAGTGCTGCACACTAGAGTGCTGCGCAGCACAGTGCTGCACTCTAGAGTGCTGCGCAGCACAGTGCTGCACTCTAGAGTGCTGCGCAGCACAGTGCTGCACACTAGAGTGCTGCGCAGCACAGTGCTGAACACTAGAGTGCTGCGCAGCACAGTGCTGAACACTAGAGTGCTGCGCAGCACAGTGCTGAACACTAGAGTGCTGCGCAGCACAGTGCTGCACACTAGAGTGCTGCGCAGCACAGTGCTGCACACTAGAGTGCTGCGCAGCACAGTGCTACACACTAGAGTGCTGCGCAGCACAGTGCTGCACACTAGAGTGCTGCGCAGCACAGTGCTGCACTCTAGAGTGCTGCGCAGCACAGTGCTGCACTCTAGAGTGCTGCGCAGCACAGTGCTGCACTCTAGAGTGCTGCGCAGCACAGTGCTGCACTCTAGAGTGCTGCGCAGCACAGTGCTGCACACTAGAGTGCTGCGCAGCACAGTGCTGCACACTAGAGTGCTGCGCAGCACAGTGCTGCACACTAGAGTGCTGCGCAGCACAGTGCTGCACTCTAATGTGCTGCGCAGCACAGTGCTGCACTCTAATGTGCTGCGCCGCACAGTGCTCCTCCAGGACATCAAAGATACATCATTCATGGCACTTATGAATATATGACGTAACAAATTCGCCAATACTTTTGTACGTCAAAAGTTCTATGATTAGAAGCATATCCTTGTTTCAGGATCTATGAGTTTTGTGTTTTCATATATAGTCCCATGACTTATAATTATACATGTATGTATGTATGTGTACATGTACTTATTTATGTATACATTTAGCCCATTGCAATTCTATATGACGTTAGTCATAGCCGTGCATCTTGTTATTAGCTTTTTGGGGTAAACAAAATCGCCAAAAAATATTAGGCATGTCAACGTTGTTTAGGGGGTAGGTTTTCTAGGTACCGGTGTGTGTGTGTGGGGGGGGGGGGGTACATTTTGTTGGCCTTATCATCAGATGGAGAATAAAAAGCAAATGCTTCTGCTTCTGCTCTAAAAACGGCCAAGTAGACACTGGGCTTAAAGGTTAGGTGTAGTCTGTAGGGTTGAGTAAACACTAACGCTCTTCCCATCACCTCCCTGTGCACATGGCCCTTTATAGCAGCAGCCAGACATTACAGCACTGTATTATGCAGACTCCCATGCACACTGCAGCCTTCACACCCTCTAGGCTCAGAGTTGAGAGAGTCCCTCCAAACTGAGGGAAAGCCTCTCGCTCCAAGCCACACAGTCATTAAAATCCCATTAGGACGCCTATTCGAGTGCCAGGAAATCCATAAGCGCAGTAGGCGTCCAAATCACTTACACTGACAAGTCTTATCTGATCTGAGAGGCTCAGGCCGTGAGCCCGACTGCACACACACTCAGCTGACTTTTTAAACCCCAATACGATTCGGTGACTGTCCTCAGAGGTTCATTATTTTTTTGTACATTTATTCATTTGAGATCAAAACATTTATAATTGCGGGCTTCTCGTGTCTTAAAATAAGGCGCGATACAAGCTGGACAAATTTCACTTTACGTGCTAGATTAGTATTTGAGTGGGCGCTCTAATGGAAGTGATGGGGTTAAGTGGGGTTGGGGGAGGGGGCAGGGAGATGGGGGGAGGGTGGAGAGGGAGGTGGATGTGGGTTGGGATGAGAGTTAGATCCCTGTGGATGGGTACTGACCGTAAGTGATGGAGGGTGAGTTAGTGGGAGGTGCTGGTGGGGGGATGGATTTACTGGAGGGGCCAGGCGGGGTGGGAGGGGGTTCTGGAGAGATGAATGAATGGAGGGTGTGGATCTGTTGGTGATCGATTGGGTACCTCATAATAGACCAGCGCTCTTGGGGACTAAGCTGTGGATGTGTCACGGTGGTGTGGGGCAATGTGTTGACGGAACTGTCATGTCTTCTCTACAGTCTAGGCCCAAACCTGAGAGAATCCCTTCAAACGAAGGGAAAGCCACTCGGCTCAAACAACAAATAGTCATTATAATTCCATTAAGACCACACGTCATTATATTCCCATTAAAACGCCAAATTCTAGGACAAGATACCGATTAGCGAGGAAGGCTGACATACCATTCTTATCTGATCTAAGGGTTTGGACCTAGAGTGTCTACATCTAGTTGAATTCCACCCTCTAAGTAGGAACATATATTGTCAATTAATTTTAAAAATATATTTTCACGAATTCAGGATATTTTCCTTTCGGTAAACTAGTTGAATGCCTACCCTCTAAATAAGAGAATATATTGTCTGTTGAATTAGAAATGGTTTTCATGAATTAATGATGTTTTTCCTTTATGTAATCTTAAAATATTTTCATGAAATATCTGGACCCTCTTAGTAAGAAAATGTGATATAATATGTCAAACTAGAAATACGTTTTTTCTATAATTAATTCATGGTATTTCCCCATCTGTAATCTAGTTGAATTCGACCCTTGAAGTCGAAATTATCAATTGAATTACAAATATGTTTATGCTGTATTTAAAGTGTTTTAACAACTTGATTCTATAACGCAGTCCTGTTGTAGCACAATTACAAATTGATTGACCTTAGCGAATGTATACATTGATTTGAAGTTATATAAACATCATGACTAGACTAGAGAGTTTATCGATGCTTTGATTTTAGTCTGTCTTACAGTTGTCATTTCACACAGCTTTTGTTCCTCTTGAGGTATTAATTAGGGTAATTTTTTTAACAGAATTATTATTCAGCTAGTTATATCATATATACACTCTCATTGATATTCAAAGAATGGTCTTCGTTGTGTCCTGAAAATCATTTCTAAGTTCAGCCGATATTTGTTGGGTAAAAGACTGTAAATTAATTTAATAGGGGATTTACATACATATGCATAGTATTGTACTTGTACTGCTGGTTTGTGTCCTGTGTCACAGTGAGAACAGGCAATTTATTAATAGGGGATTTGCATAGTCGCCATTTTGAATCTTGATTCGCATGGAATTCTGGGACTAATGGTACAGTCTAAAATCTATAGAAAATATGCCATGTTCAGCAAGGGATATTTGTCGATGCTCTAATGTCAATATCCATGTGTTATACATGTCTTCATAACACAAGTCCCCATCTATCCCATCATGCATTTGGTTTTCATAGATCATTTCTAAAAGCTATGCTATTTGTGAACACATTCTTGCGATTTTTGATAAAAATGTTGCCAAATCATACTGTCTGAAAAGTAGTTGACACGGGATTCCTTAACACCTTTAAGAAGAGCGGGTGGGGGAAGTGGGGGATTATTTACTTCTATTTATGACAAGGACCTGTCAACCCTTTGCCCAGCGAGCCGCTCATTGCAATCAACCATGGATAAACAGGGCCATTGTATAATCAGCTCTTCCTTCCTTCTAAGCAAAACAACAGCTACTGCACATGGAACAGAGACAACACAATACAATACAGCTGTATATTTGGCCATGGTCGGTCGCAAACAGTGACTCAGGTTTGAAGTCAAAAGTCCCCCCTTTTCTCTCTTCTTAAAGGCACTAAGGAATCCTGTGTCAACTACTTTTCGGACAGACTAGTTTGTTCGAAAAGTAGTTGACACAGGATTCCTTAGGCCCTGTTTCCCCATGCTTGATTGCAAAGAGCGGCTCGCTAGGGTTGGCAGGTCCTCGTCATAAATAGAAGTCAAAAATCCCCCACTTACCCTCCTCTTAAAGGAACGAAGGAATCCTGTGTCAACTACCTGTCGGACAGACTATAGGCTAACTCAGCAGGTATTCTCCACCCTGTACGACTCCACACTATGGTATTGTACTACACATGTCGGACTAGATACAAGGGCAGACTGACCATTGAAGGGAACTAACTGACCAGTGAGGTGTATGGGAGTGACTGGACACTGGGAGGTCAGTACTACATACATGCATACATTTCAACGGGGGAATTCGAAATATAAATAAGCAAGAAAAATAATCTAATCCGCTGTGTCACCTCCCCAACCAATCCCTTCAATCAGGAGAACTCCGGGGATAATAATTGACATGGATAAAATTGGTCGGGGCATGGTCATATCGTTGCCATAGAAACGGGCATCCCAGGTCAACCAGTAGGGTCGGTGTATGGCTGGTGAAGGGGTATGTCGATGTGGGAGGGAGGGAGGGAGCTTGGGGGGGGGGGGGGGAGGTGTTGTGTGAGAGATGGTTATTTATCCGGATGCTGTGGGTGCTATGGCTGTTTGCATGGGGAAACATGGAGTTACTGGTGGGGAAAAAGGACCTTTCGCGAAGAAGGAGGAGGAGAGGAGGAGGACGGGGGGAAAAGTGTGGCCTGTCGAGGAGGTGGGGCGGAGGTATAATAATTTGGTGGTGGTACTACTGGAGGGAGTCGCGCGGGGGGGGGGGGGGGGGCGGGGCGTACACAAAGGTTGAGTTGTTGGGGGAAAAGAGGGGGAGGGGCGGTAGGGAGGCGTGTGGTTGTGGATGGATAGAGGACGGGGTGGGGGAGGGGGAGGTCTGGGATAGATTTATTTGTAGAAAATCAATATGTGTGGGTGTTGTTGGTGGTTGAGGCGGAGGAGGAGGAGGGGAGGGAGGAGGAAGCTGTGGGTAGGACTAATGCAGGTACAATCCAGGCCCAAACCCTCAGATCAGATAAGAATGGTATGTCAGTGATTGGAAGCCTACTTCGTTAATCGGTTTCCTGGCCTAAGACTAGGCGTTCTAGTGGGATTACAATGTCATTTTGTGGTCTTAATGGAATTATAATGGCACTTTGCGGTTTGAGTCGAGAGGCTTTCCCTCCGTTTGAAGGGACTCTTTCATATTTGGGCCTAGACTGGCCTTATCCACATATAAATGCCTGTCTTTATATTTATGACTTGAATACATCACTCATGTAACAACATCTTTATGCGCATTTTTGTTTCATAGACTTAACATTTACCATAGCCTTGATGACCTTTCCAAGTATACCCACGTATATTATGATATCGCAGTTAGAAGTTGTATGAGGTACATAGTATTGTAACCAACAAACATAACACTGTATATTATCAATTGGCAATGAGAATTAACACGTTTAATAATGATACGGTGCAAACGTCCCAGCCCTCTGGGACGTGGACGTTCTCATACATGGGTTACCATGACCTAACCTGTTACCTCGGAGATGTTGTTGCAACGTCTCCAAGGGTGCCGTTATTGCTAGGATAATTTTCCAGGCAGATTCCATAGGGGAAAAAACAAGAACTATCACGTTTATTGTGAAACTTGACCAATACAATTTATTTTAAAAAAATCACATTCAGTGACAAAGACCTGATGGGCTACTTAAATTGTATTGCAACAATCACTTGTTGCAACAATCACTTGTCGCTGCTGCTGCCCTGCGATTCTCATGGGACTGACCCTCTGTCGCCCAGGAATCGCTATAGTGGGGACAAGCTGATAACGATAGTGGGGAAAAGGTGATAACGGTGGATAAGTGCTTTAATCCCGCCTGCTCATGCCATGCAGCAGGGACGGGAGCATGTTGCTTGTGTATTGAGCAGTAGTTGGGCCGCGTGTGGTGGTGGTGGTGGTGGGAGTGGTGGTGGTGGTGGTGGTGGTGGTGGAGGCTGGGAAAGTCTGCAGTGTGCAACAGCAGCTGCCGCAGTCGCTGTTAACTGCCATGACAAGACTTTTATGGCCTCCTTACTGCTCTCGATACAGGACAAATATCTGAGCTTGGGTCCTTAAAGAAAGTTACACCTTAGTTGCAATATTAGGCCAAAGTGTTTCATGATTAAACCCTAGAGTAAGATTAGGACTGAAAACTAGGGAGTGAGTGAGTGAGGGTTGTTTAATGTCACAACGACATCCAAGTGGAGTCATATCAGTGAGGGCGAGTGAGATGAGATGGGATGAGTAAGGTGTCAGGTATTTTACAGTCCAGGTACGTTTTATCTTGTAATGATCTAAAATCTTCCAAAACTAATGTTCATGACGTTTAAAGTTTGTGTTGTTTAATTAGGAAAATTGTTTTGCTACATTAATTAGCTTTTTAATGTCAAAAAGGTGTTTAGGTACCGTAGGGTTACATTATAGGTAGTGGGGTGGGGGGCAGAACCACTTATTTTTCTTTTGGCCTTACCGGACCCGGAAGGAATAAGAAGCGGGAGGGAAAGTGTTAAACATGTGAGGAAAAACTCCCGGAAAATCGTTCTCTGTGTAAGAAACATTTGCTTAAAAAGTGAACTTGGATGGGGACAAGCTGTTATATTAACATGCAAGCAAGAACTCTCTTAAGAGATTTCTTATATTTGGCCGGGGGGGGGGGGGGGTCGGGGGGGGGGTCGGTGGGGGAGGGGGGGGGGGGTGAGCTGGTGATCATAAAACTTTTTCGTGAAGTTTCGACTCGGGATGTCAATCAACCAAAACATCTGCCGAGAGAAAGTCTATTTCTTTTATTATCATAACTTAAGGTACGAATTTGACGATTATCGATCTGTGGGCACCACTTTTCATCAGTTATAGAGAATTAAGCTTAAGTGTAATATTACATGTAAAATTGTAATGTTACTTTATCAATCAAAGATTAACTTTAAGGTAGTTCATATTTTTAGAGACGCTTTGAATCATTTATAAAGACCCGACAGACGATTTTTGGCTGGCTGGCTGGCTGGCTCCCTCTTTTCCCTTTTAAGGCCCTAGTCCACTAAGCCGATTCTCATGTCAGTTTGTGCCACAGAGGACCCTTTTCGACTAAGTTCCATGAGAATCGGCTTAGTGGACAATGGCCTTTATTGTGCTGATATAAACGTCTCTGCGTTCATCCACCATTTTTACAATTTAGTTGTAAAAAGTTTACACGGCTTCTCTACCGTGCAGAGACCGACAGCTACACATGCTGTCAAATTCCAACTCTAAAATCGGTGGATAACCGATTGAATTACTTTGCATCGGTACTATGGAAAGTAGAGGGAATGGAACGGACAATGTATAATTTGTCTTCAATATTTAGGGGATTTGCATATGCAACTGTGCATGTCGGTTACAGGGGCGTGCATCCTAGGATGGATTCTGATGAAATCTGTCATACAAATGTTTGGCAATATTTTTATCGAAAACCATAGTTACAGTTCAGAAGCAGTTGGTAGAAAATCAAACCATCATTATAAAATGAAGTTGGAATTCATAGGCAATAAAGAAAGTCAAACAAAATCAAATGATGCACTTTATCCATCCAAGCACCAAAAAGAGTTCATTCGCATATAGTTAAATCCATCAGTAGTTGGTAGAAATCAATCCAATATCATATTAGAAAAGTACAGTATGGGTATTTGTATTGCACCCGCTCTATCCTTATACAACATGTGCATATGATAAAAGATAGAAAGTTTGTCATCTGTTTGGTGAATACAACACAAGTTTACATAATTTGGCTTCCGTCGCTCAGACTGGTCCTGGGTAAGACCTTAAAGTGCCTTTCTGTCTCTTTTTTCTGTCTCTCTCCCTTCTTCTCTATCTCTAATTCCTGGGTATGATCATAAACTGCCTCCCTCTCTGCTCTCCCGCCCTTGATATAACACTTCAAAGTGTTGATAAGGGCGTAAAGCAACCAATCTCACTCACTCACTCCGACGCTCAGAAAGCATATTGGCTTCAAGCTGCACTCTCAGCTAACATCGATAAAAAACTAAACATTTTCTACGTTTCGCACCCATCTAAAAGTCCTTTGACCAAAATTTCGGAGGGTTTCTCCCGGTTGTTTTTGCCAGAGAGATTCATAAAAGTCCACATTTATACTTCCGAGACCCACCGAAATCTTTTCCTGTGGTGGCTTCACTTATTATCACTCAGGGGAGGTTGTTTTCTCTCGGCCGATTCGACTTAAATTTGTGTTAATAAACCTATATAACAGCAGCCGAATATCGATAAATTAAGTCTTATAAGTCTTAATATGAGTAAATCTGGTAAGATTCTGTTGGTCTCAATAGCTGAGAATGCAGCATTAAAGGGCTGGAAATAGAGAGATTTAGCAACCACAACGCACCAACACAACACTAACGCATCCACTAACTATTTGTACATTACTACCGCTGTGGGGATCCCTAGAGGTGCTAGCCGGGGTGCTAGGCTGAGGGCATCGGCATTGCAGGCCTCTCGAGATATCCCCACAGCGGTAATAATGTACTAATAGTTAGTGGATGCGTTAGTGTTGTGTTGGTGCGTTGTGGTTGCTAAATCTCCCTAATAATGGCCACTTAGCACCTTGCCAACACGATCACATTCATTTATAAATATTAATTTAAAATTAGCGAGAACTTCCATAGCTTTATACATTCTGCATTCCTTAAGAGAAGAGATCTGCCGACGTTGAACTTGGGTTAATATTTCTGATCCTAATTGGAAATGTTAATTGATCTTTCCCAGACTCCTGAGTCACGGTCATCAATCATGCTTCTACTTTTCTGGAACTTGCGCTTTCCCGCGAAGTTGCGCCTAAAGGATTGAACATTTTAATCCTTATTTCTGCAAATCAAGTTTTGGAAGTTTGGAACTGGGGAATGTGTGGCATTTTACACTTTCTTTGAAATCCCCGAGAAATTCGCTCCTGGTGATTTGCTATGGTGATGGTCGTGAGAACCAACTGTCGCGACCTCATGATCACCATAAAAAGGGGCAAATTTTCGCGGCCACTATTTTCGCGAAGCCCTCGAAAATTTCTTGTTCTCATAGCAACTTCATTACCAGTTCTTCCTAGAGAAAATGACTTTGGGTTTAGAAATCTATACCAAATCAAATACCTTGTTCAAACTTTAAATAATTGTCTTTGGCGAAAATAACCATCCCGCAATAATAAGTTGGTTGGGGCGTTTTTATGGCTGTCTCTCTCTCGTCCTGATGCCTCCCAGAAAATTGCCCCAGCGCAGATCAATACTAGTTACCATGGCAACCAAGCATTGTGACAGAATTGCGAGTGGCTTTGTTGGTGGTAGTGTTTGCAGGGGTGGGGGGTGGGGTGGGAGGGGGAGGGGGTGAATGATGGGGGTCTAGACATACTTGTGAAACCAGAGGGAGTTGGGGTGGGAGGTGTAATTAGGTAACATGGGAGGAAGGTGGGTGGGGGGAGGGGGGAGGGTGATGGTCTTGTAAATATTCATGCATGGTGGGTGGGAGGGAGGGAGGGAGGGTGGGCGGGGGCTGGGTGGTGGTAGAGTGGGTGGGAGGATATATGAGGCTTTAGGATATATTTAGCCTGGGAAGGCCTGTGTGTGTGAGCTCTGTGGCCTTGCAGAGAACAGTGCTGTCTTGCACGATGTGACATATATGGTTATAGTCTACTCAGACACTAATGACTACTGAATGCGATTATATCAGTTATATGCTACAATATATTTAGCTGTAGGGCGAGTCCCGGAATCTCCACATTATAAACACTAGTTTCCCATCTATTTTCCACTTCTAAAACTTCTAAAACTGGGTGATAACATAAATATAATATTGGAAGATTGGTTTGTCTATTTCTAGTATCATCTCAAACTTGTTATCACAAGTCCTTTTACGTACATTAATAGAGTCTGAATAGGTATTGTAAATTTATCGAATCAAGTATATAATATGATGGTTGTAAATCTTTCATGATTTTAACTGAAGTACTTCATCTTATTACCCAATTATCAATATTAGTGTAAATGAAGTATTTAGTATGAATGGAACTGAATTTGCAATGGTGAGACAAACTTATAAAACCCTGCCCACACACAGCCGATTTGCCTCCCGATTGCCCCCCGATTTGGGTCTTAGGATGAATCCTAGGATTACATTTCCAATCCTGGTTTATCTTATTTCAAAAACATAAACCAGGATTTGAAATGAGATCATAGAATTCATCAGGAGACCCAAATCGGGGGGCAATCGGGAGCAAATCGGCTGTGTGTGGGCAGGGTCTTATGCCGATCATGTCCATTTAATCTGAAGTCGCCATCAATTCCATATACTACTTAGAACCGCTCCCGACCAGTGTTAGGCACAGCTTAGGATACCTCAGTTGTCCCCTCACCCCAGAGAGTCGGATAATAATCTCAACATTTCTTTTAATTTCTTCCTCCCTCCTACTTGGGATGGCATTCGAGTATTTCGGGACTTTTTTTAGGGGTGGAACTCTTTTGCTCCGACTTAGTTACTTACTTAAATCGCCTTCCTATAAATCTCAGCCTATTTCCCAGTTCCCAATGTGACCATCTCTTGCTTTAGTCTCTAGTTCTCTGTTCTTGTACCTGTTTGTCCGTCTCTCTTTCTGTCTCTCCCTCTCCTTCCCCCCCCCCCCTCCCCCTACTCATCCCCATACTCTGTGCCCCCCCCCCCCACACACACACACTCTTACCCCCCTTCCCATTCTCTGTGTGCGTGTGCCGCTGTATGTCCTGCTTTCCCTGGCGTCTATGTGGCCCACTTTCCTTCTCCACCTCCTCCTCTTGATGAGTCACTGTCTATACGACTTGGTGACAACTGGTCAGTAGTCCTGGGATCTGTGGCCTTCATTAGAATGGCCATTACTAATGTCTGTTTGTCTGGGTCTGCCCGCCCCCTCCCTCCCTTCCCCTTCCCCTCCCCCGACAGCCCACTCTTCCTCCCTCCCCCTACTCTCTGCCCCCTCTCCTATGACGTATATTAAAAAAACACAATCGAATTGAGGTTCATGAGAATACCAATGTATCAAAATTGAACTCAAATACAATTTATTAAAAGTAAAAAAGTTCACTTCATTGCCATCTAATGGTGATGAGCAGGACCAAATAAGATATATTTATCTTCCCTGTTTCGCCTTGTAACAAAAAGCCTTAATGAAATGTATATATACAAAACATAATAATATTATTGTTATTTTGTTGCAGGTATGACGGATGCCCACGTGTGTGCAGACAACTTCTCAGTGAAGGAGTACTCCCAGCTCCAACGGCAAATCCACCGCCAGATCCTTGCCCAGCAACATGGTGGCAAACTGCCGGTCTCCTCCAGGGACCGTGTGCGCAAGAGGAAGAGGCACGACTCTGCCGACAACTCCCCTTCCTCCTCCTCTTCCTCCTCCTCTTCCTCCGCCACCGCCTCATCTTCCTCCACCACCCCGGTGTCTGGCAACAAAACCTACTCGAGTAGCTCAGAGAGTGAATCTTCCGACGACGACCTCAACGTCGATGACTACTACTTCCTACAGCCTGTGCCGACGCGACAACGGCGCTTGATGCTGCGACAGGCTGGCATCAAGAAGATCGACACGTTTGAAAAGGAAGAGTGTAAAGACATCAGGAGTTCGCGAGAGTCATGTGGCTGTGACTGCCGCGTGTACTGTGACCCTGAGACCTGCTCCTGTAGTCTGGCCGGTATCAAGTGCCAAGTGGACCGACTGTCCTTCCCTTGTGGATGCACAAAGGAAGGCTGTGGCAACCTGTCCGGTCGTATTGAGTTCAACCCTATACGTGTCCGCACCCACTTTATCCATACATTAATGAGAATAGAAATGGACAAAAAGCAGGAGGAGGAGCAGGTGCTGAGAGCCAAGCGCTTGCAAGAGAATGGACCTAGTAGGGCTGAGTCGTCGCCTGTTTGCCCCGAACTGTCCGACCCGGACCCTCTCGGTGCTGCCACTAAACCTCACCAGGAGTCTGTGGAGGACAATATAGAGGACATTACCAAATACAACAGCAATGAGAGAGGGAGCTGCTGTGACTGTCAGAACTCGGACATCCACGAGTTCATGATGCAAGAGTCACAGTTCAACGGTGGCATTAACACAGGGTCCATGACAGTGGTGGCTGCCCCCGGCACGAGTCAGGACTGTGCCAGTGCTGGGGCCATCATCCCCACCATGGACCCGGTCACCACGAGCAGCTCCACCTCACAGAGCAGCGAGTCTGCCGGGGGCGCGGGGGACAAAGTGGTCCCCCAGCACCTCTTGTTTAATGACAGTGACGATGAATACAGTGGCGAAAACTCGGCCTCCATGTACCCATTCAATAAGGAGGAGAGCTCCTACTCGGAGAGCAGTGACTGTTCTAGTGAAGGCAGTGTGGTTGAGGCTGATCAGAACGGAACGAGCGCAGGCTACCACCACCACCAAAGCTTCCCCCACCAGCCTGGCCAGGTCTATGACAATGGCTTAACGCCCCCTCCGCCGTCAGGGAGCGCTTACTGCATTCCACACGCTTCTTCCACCACACAACCAGAGCAAAAGTTCATGGATCTTACCGAGCCTGGCTCCTCCTACAAACTCGAGCCCATCTCTGAGATTCTAAACCCCATTCGCTTCCCCAGCTACAGCCAAGCTCAGAATGGCAGCTGGGGTACATGTGGTGGTGCCCCCACAGCAGAGAACTTTCAGAGCTACGAGTCGACTACCCCGGACCAGTCCTCTTCCAGCCAAATGCCTCCCACTACTGACCCTGCTGCTTACAACAGCAGCGTCGTTCATAATAATATGAACGACGACTCGCAGTCGTCCTCCTCCAAACCAACGTCGTCCTCCTCCACTTACAGCATGTACTCTACTGACCATCAGTCCACGCCCGCCGCAGATAGCATGACGTGCCTCATGAGCACACCCCAGCAACTGCCTGAAGCCTACCTCGAGCAGTCGTCGTACGAGAACGGTCAGGCCGACTCCTCCTTGTCCAGCCAGGAAGAAGCTGCTGTTGAGAAGGACCAACAACAACCTGTTGACGCCAACAAGCGTCACCAAAACGGTCACCTACGCGCCAGGGTGCCTGGGGAACAGCTGCAGTATCACGATCTCTCTAATTCCATGTCCTCCTCGGGGAGACAACCCAGTAATGATAAAGACCTCCGCAGCAGCAGCAGCAGCAGCAAACAGAACTGTCCTGCCTCACGCTCTGCTGCAGCAGCAGCAGCCTCTGTATTCGCAGCTGGTTTAGCTGAAGTAAATGGAGACAAAAGCAGCAGCAATGGCTTTGGTCACCCTCTCCGTCACCACCACCACCAAGCCCCCAACACCACCACCACCAGTGGTCCTTCTAACCCCAGCAGCACCCAGCAGCAGGTTTACCTGGACTTATCCACCACCACCAACAACCTGGCAACAACAACAACAGCAACAAGCAGTAGCAACAGCAGCTGCAACAACGGGCCGGCCAAGGTCCGTGAACCCGTGACCGTGACCAGCTCAGTCAACGGCCAACAGCAACAACAGCTCGACCCTAAATACAAGGATCTCTCCTCGGCAGCGATGTCATGTTTGGCGGACATGAAAGGATGCTCAGTAGTACTCGGGGAAAAGGTGCAGAGTCTCAACTCCTCCACCTCCAGTAGCTCGGAGCTCTACCCCTTGTCACCCTGTTCCCAGTCAGTATATGCTACAGTGAACCACCACACACAGGAGGAGTCTGGCCGGAGGAAGGTAGCCTCAGGGTCAGTCTCAGCGGCGGCGGTGGACTCGCTGACCACCTCCCCCTCCATCTCCTCCTGCCCCGACTCTTCCTCCTCCTCCTCTTCTTCCATCTCCTCCACCTCCTCCTCTTCCAACCTCACATCATCCCACCACCACCACCGCACAAACGGTGCCAAGGATGGGACGAGCGCAGGAAGGGGCAAATACCGCGAGGCCACCGAGATGGAGGAGGAAGACGAAGAGGTTGAGTCTCCCCCATCGGCACAAAACTTTGGTGAGATTATCAAAGAATCCATAGTGGAAACCGTTTCAGCTTAAGTGTCGGGGGGTGAAATCTAGGAAAAAAAATGAAATCATGGACAATAATAATAATACTAACTTCTAGGTGGAATTTACTATCTATATTCATACAGATGCTTTAATTGTTATCACACGTACTTATTATCATGACGTCTGAGAAATCATACGAAAAAAGTGGACACAAGAAATTTCCTGGAAGGGAGATTATTATCCGATCAAATTATCGAAGCACTAGGATATATTATAATTGTGGTTGTTGATCATGGAAGGAAGAAATAACCCTAATTTTACGAGTCACATTGACGATGCGGATCTCTTCTACTACCCTCTACATACAACTCTTCCTTCTCCTCCTCATCCATTAGACCCACCCATGGCGGATCTGTGCTATTTTTAGGCGTTGCCAATGAGGTTCACTTACTACATTAAGGGAGGTGTGCTTGTCTAGATCATCATATACATCATGTTCTTTCCCGACCATGGTTATATTTATTGAACGGTCAAAGCGCGACATTTACTACCCATGGTCTCCGGAATCGCATCGATTCATGAGTTAAAACCTCGAAATGTGAAGATTGACGTGACAAGTTCTTCTGGGACTCATACTGATATGTTTAAATGGTCGTAATGTTATCACACGTGACTTAATTTACAAGATTTACTCTTTCTATGGGACGAACCATTCTATGTTAATTCTTTTTTATACTTAGCCAAAGCGACAAGTAGCTATGTACATCCTAACAGCTAAACTTAAATCAAGCCAGATTGTATTTAGTATAGATTTATCTGAGGTTTTACGAATTTAAGAAAAGAGTGTGATACTAACTGAGAATTTGACAAAATCGAATGTCAGAAAAAGATCTCTAGGAAATTTTGCCCAATGAAGGTTGATAACTAGGAATAACTGAGAAGAAAGAATTTGAAATATCTCATCTCTCTCGCATGTACTATCCTAAATACACTGTCAGACATGGACGGTGGCTTTAGAATATAAATTTCCCATTCACATAACAATCTAAGCATTTGAAACGAAAGTCATTATCACAAAGTTCTTAAATTTTAAACTAACTTCAAGCATATAAAATATTATTTGTAGGTGGTGTAAAATATAGTAGTATACTGAAAGGATTTCATGGAGAGAAAAAAAGTATTAATTGCCGCTGGATATCAGTCAGGCAGTTTGAAACATTAGTAGAAAAAATAATTATATCATTGTATATTTTCTCTTTTTATATATTGTATATTTTCTTTTTTGTTTGTGATAAAAGACATGGCTTTTATATGCAATTGCAAAAAAAGCATTTGACTTTTCGTCGGTTTGGGTGGTTTTTTATGTGTCATGGAATTGATTCAATGATCAATCAATCAATCAAACAATCATTCTGCGTGGCGGATTATCTTTCTTGTATGACTGGCCATTGGGTTCTCGGACTTGTTCCGTGTAGAAAGGGGGTGTTATATTATATTATAGATATATACAAATGTTGGTAATGTGAACTCAGAGGTTATCCTGTTGACGTGCCGCCCAATCACATGGACGCCGCTCTGTGGTCATCACAAGGGACATACTGTAATTGGAGACTTGCATGTCCGCCATTTTGAATCTTGATTCGCATGGAATTCTGGGGGTTGTATATCAGGAGAAAAGCTATAAAAACATTGAACGTTCAGCTTGAAATGTAAAACTTAAAGATTGGCCAGCGATTGCCCTTTTTTTATAGGCATGTGTTATGAATGCAATGTTAAAAGTCTTCATTTTTTCCAGCATGAATATGGATTTTAAATAATCTTATTATCTATGATGGTATTGGTGGAAACATTCCACTTTTTTTCTGGTAAAAAAAAAGATGTTACTATAATTATTATTTGTATGTTAGATATTACTGAATCTATCCCAGCATGCTTTGCAAGTGACATAAAATTGGTACATGCAAGTCCCATATTACTGACCTGGTATTGGTAGAAAATAGTTTTTTTTTCACTTATTCAGATTCCATATATTTGCCAGTCGAAAAGTCATCGGATTTATCAGTGTGCAGTTATATCTGTCTCATTCAATGGGGCTGTCGGCGAGTAGGGGAGGGGGTTTAATTCTGAATTGATATATTTACTTTAATTGAATATTACATTGTTGCAAGATTTAGGGAATCGATGTGTCACTGGGTTATATTTTCAATGTTTAGTGTATATATAATATATCATCTACGATCCAACATTTTCATTGGGATTTTAGTGAATGATTATGAAAGGGTTTGAATGATTCTGCTTTATGATTATTTCTGTCGGTGGTTAAGTGGACTCCGATGTAATGACCACAGACTGGCGTTCTCTCTGATACGATTAATCTTCAATGACCAAAGTCTAAAGATACAGTCTTATACTTCATTGTTGGACTCTCACCCAAGATGAAAACGGTTGTTGTTCTCGTTTTAGAACTATATGGTGTTTTGTAGCGAGTTAGGAAAAAACTATAACCAATAATAAGTATATATGAATATATATTCTATGTCGATAACGTTGCGAAGGACTCCCTTTTCTTGGTTAGGAGAAATATCATAGGAGACTGTGTTGTATTAGGTGGAGTTATCCTTTATAGGCTATATGATTTATCATGAGTGTCACATTGAGTTGGCAGACACCTCGAAGTTTGCATAGCAAATGAATGTAGTCAAGGCCTGCCAACGAGAAGGTTATAATAATAATAATGGTTCTATTTATTTATTTGATGTTTTATGCTAATTTATTGGCTGTTGGGCCATGGTTAAGAAAACTGCTTTTACTAGTGGTATCTGTCACATTGAGTTGAATATACTATTGATAGATATTGAGTAATAAATGGCATAATTACTGAGAATTTGATGAGATTTATATTATGGATATATTATATATATTTCATTTTAGTAATCAAGGATTTTGTGTAACGTGCTACTTCCCTGTGCTTGTAGATCTTACCGAGTAAACATATTTTTATCGTTGATGTCTTCACTCTTGCTCAGTCTAAAATTATATATATATTATATGATCATTCCCTCCCCCAATGAGAAACGCGACACACAAACACACACACATCTGTGGTGATTATTTCACTGGTGTTTTGAAACCTTTAATTTCTTGTTAAGAAGCAGTCAGAACTATTGTATTATAATAAAACAGCAAGCTGAAGATTTAT
The DNA here is from genome assembly GCA_942159475.1 of Sthenelais limicola. Classification (NCBI taxonomy): domain Eukaryota; kingdom Metazoa; phylum Annelida; class Polychaeta; order Phyllodocida; family Sigalionidae; genus Sthenelais; species Sthenelais limicola. The sequence goes on from OW804100.1 coordinate 93,483,493, forward strand.
TCATGCAAAAAGGTTAGCAAGGAAATGAAAGTATGAAACTACCTCCATTATAACTGTAAGATAAGGCTACCGCACCAAGTTGTGTAGCATATCCATGTTAGCGTCAATGTCTAGAACAATTCAACATTTCCCTGGTAGATGGTAGCACCTTCTCCTAGTCTTCCATGACAACGTTAGGAAAGAAGAAACCTTTGAACAGATTCCCTGTGAACTTTGGTGTAGCAGTTGGAGTATATATTATCACTTTTAAGTCAAACGCATGTATTTCCATGTGAATATTAACCGAGGCATTTGGTGCATCTTCCCATGGTCACTTTCGAACTTTATCTCGCTCAGTACCATTTTTAAATTAGTTGATAAGGAAATAAGGATGTTTATTATAATAGTATAAGCCTGAATAAACTTGATATTTAAGAGTGTTGCTAATACGTTGTCATGGGGGAAACGTCTGTTCCGTTTTTAGGATTCAGATAAACTGGATGTGGTTTGTATACGTCTTGTTGGCAATTTTGAACTTTTTGTCCTTGGTATAATAGTGACAAGCCTTAGTAGTTGGTTTTCTATCTAAAAGGCATGGGCGCCTCTTAAGGGAATGCTGGTTTAAACGTTGCCAAAAGTCTATAAAGAAACTATTCCTCCGCTAGGTACTTATGGTGTTTTTCAATGAAAGACAAAATATACCGAGACCGAACAATGAAAGAATGATTCGTTCGGCAATTTGTATTTCAATAAGCGTTAATCAGGATGCCACATTGGCAAATTGGTTTTTTATACATCTCAAGGTCTATTAAAAGCAAAATGGTAATGGTTTGTATGTTTTGCAATGAGCAATTATGAATCATTGTAAAATAAATCCAAACGACGACGATGATGATGGTATTAATAATAATAACAATATTATGATAATAATTATTCGCCTTTAAATAGTATTTATTATTGGAAGATGCTCACTGGGTCAGCGATAGGGAAGATACAGACTACAGGTTTTACATGTGAGAATTTTAGATTGAAACTAAACTTGGTGGTTATTTACAGAGATGTTAGAATGACCATTATATCGCCACGTGCATGATTTTAGTCAGACACCCTGGTGTGTGGTGTCCTTTAGAGCTTGATCAAAATCGTTCACATATATACAGGGAAGTATGTAGCTTCTTTCTCCTATGTATCCCCCCTATCATTTTGCAGGACCATCTCTCTCTCTCTATCTCAACTTATTTTTCTTTTTTTATTTATCTCAAACGCGCTCTTGCTCCTCCTCACTGTATCTACTGCTCTTTAAATATATTTTAATTTGCTTCTCTTGGTCAATCTGGGGAGTAAAGGAAACATGCGCCCTCACTTGCCGATTTTTTTTATTTTTTTTTAGAAATATACAATGTATATGCCAATATGAAACCTTTAAACTTGTGTCCCATTAGGAAATTTTTATTTTACCATCTGTCGTCCTGCATTTTTCGTTGGTTGGTGTACATGTCGATTACTTTGTTTTTACAGAGCTCAATATCCGCACCAGAAATGCTGTTTCCGTACACAATTTATGAAATAAGATTTGTTGTGCATTTGTTTCTGTTCTAGACCACCCCGTCTAGACGAAGACTATTCAACTGAATACTTGTGTTAAAAATGCGTGTGCCTGAAAGAAAAGAACAAGAAAATTCCCACATAAATTCAGAATTGTTTCTTGTATGTGAAATAATTTAGGAAAACAGTCAGACATGGTCAACTCTATGAGGGTCATACCATAATTACCATAGTTGAGCCATCCTGGAGAAAATGATCAAGCATTTTTAATGACCCAAAAGCTACAAACCAATCATCCGTAATTATTGCAGTCATGTGACGACCATCAGTGGCGCCTCCTCTGTGTGACGTGTGTCACTAGGAGACAGATGAAGATGGTGAATGTAATATGCTATATTTCTCTTGTAACATAAACGTGCAATAAACATCTCTATATTATGAAACTCTTTGTCTTGTTCATAGGCTAGCTTACCCAGCAAGTCTATTTATCATGTATAAATATTTTGCATTCTTTATAGTCCTATTAACCCTGCTTATGGTCTCCCAATATAAGTCACTCATATTAGTTTCTGGAAGACAACATAATGATTAAATGTCATATGGGTCAGATTTTCAGAAAATGTACTACACATTTAGTAAATTCTGCTAAATTAGGGTGAAAAATGAATACCGGGTATATCTGAATATATTTGGTATCGCACTGATTTAAAGTATCAGTTCTGTTATGTTAAACTGCATTTTGAAGCTCATTTTGGTCTTAAATGTGGGTTATTTGAGAGGATTGGTGAAGGTGAATTGTACATTTTCTGAAAATCTGACCCATATATATATATATATATGTACTATATAGCGCTCATCCACTACATCGCATGAAGCAATTCACTCACGAGGGCTAGCGACCACCGATCGCAGGCAATCGCTGTGCCTTGTAATCTAGTGTGGAAGCCCCTAGTCATCTTGCAACAACTGGAGTCCTTGAGTTTACGTCCTTATTGCACCTTTGCAAATCGCTAATCTTTGGTTACAATATATGCTGGGTAAGTTCTAATCCTTTGACAAAGGTTATCCCCAAATGGCAAAGCCCTTGAAGTATTGCCCTTAATCAAGTGATAATTACTACAGAAAACATTAAATGAAACTTGGCTTATGGTGTTTCTTAGTCATCAGTAAGCCAGTCTTCGGCTTAAGAATTTACTTATTGGTAAACACACATTCTGTTAATATCTCAGCTTGTAAGCATGGAATTAAGGTTTTCTATTTGCAAAATGGTCATACAATTTAATTATCCAAATATACACATTAATATTCATGTTCCCTAGCCAACCATGGCGGGGGGAGGGTTAAAGTAAACCTAAAATGTGATGAATCAATGTGAGGGTCGATATGCATGTGCCCTACTATACTATTTAATTCCCCTATACATTAGACTTCCAAACGGGACATAGTGAGATCGGGCCCTATAGCAGGCAACCTTTTCAGATTTATCTCATTTTCGAGTCATTTTTTAAAAGAATTTCACTAATATCTTCGTACCTGGGGCTCGGTTTTCTTGTAAACTCACATATTTAGATGTTGATGTCATTCCCTTTCGATTGGTGAAAGAATTAGACGGACTAAGCTTGATTTGAGCGAGAAAAGTGAGTTAAATGGGGTTTGCGGACACTACGGTTCTATAGAGTAGAGGCATGAGTGGCAGAACTAAGTAAAAGGCCGATTCTCATGCGATTTTGCGCCGCAGAGGATGCTTTTGCACTAAATTCTTTGAGAATCGCATGAGAATCGGCTTAGTGGACTAGGCCCTTTAGTGTTTATTTTCAGCGAAAATGGTTTTCGCACGGGGCCACTACTCGTCTAGAACGGTATTTTTGAGGGGTTGTACATGATGCCTAAAGTGGTTTAATGTCACAGTATTCACGCTACTACCGCGGCCGTAACATGCTATTTAAAACAAACAATATATGAAAATTAATTGTAGTTTATTCCTGAATTATACATCATTCAGACTATGCATTTGCATCGACAGAGAGTAGAGGAGAAACAAATCATTCATTTTCCTCCTTTAAAGGAATACGGTTTAACTAGTTTTATGCAGCATTAATTAACCGAGTTTCGCGAATACCTCTTAAGGGCAAATGATTTTAAAACTATAAAGTTAAGTAGAGTTCTCGAGATAAATATTTGAATACACTCCAAGAAACAGAAGATGCGTGTACAGTATCAATCATACAAGGAATGAATATCTTGAATTGAATTGAAACTCGGCTGAATAGGAAATAGTGAAATTGGTCTCTCTCTTTGGTCAAGTTTTTGAGGCAAGTAGGTGACCATAACCTCCATTAATTTCTATTTTTACAGCCAACTTAATACAGGAGAAATGAAGGGAGATGATGTAGAAGTAAGACAGCTACAATAATTCACACCAACTACAATCGACAGATATATATATAAAAGCAAATAAAGGTACGGGACATTGCTGATTCAGTACGTACTCTCTGGGTTATCGAAGCCCTTAACACAAGTATGTGCCCATTTTCACAATATAACCAACATAGAAAATGCCTGATAACTTGGTCCCAGATGCTATCGGAATGAAATAAAGGAACTGGAGATGGGATATTGTAGCCTCTCGTACGGCAGTACTTTTCTCAACTGTAATTCATTATATGACTTCCCTTCATTTTCAAAATGACGGGCTCAAGGTGAAGAAGATAATAAAATCCTAGGTCTAACTCCCGATCCAGAGCTAAAAACTTAATCACTATTTGCTGCAAGTTAGTGAGCTCATACTTTAGAAATTCATATATGGGAAATTGGCGATGAATTAATAAAAATAGTTCCAATGGAATCATAATCCGTGCAAAGAATAAAGTTTGGTTAAGGAAGGACGAAAGAGAAGAAAAACGCATACAAATGATTTTATATAAGAATGTATTAAGTAATAAAAACATAGAAATCATTTAATAAATTGTTTGGCGACGCCTTTGATAAGTGGCGTAAAATTAAACACGTTTTCTTTACATACGCTCATTTAAATTTAATTAACAAAATAATACATTAAAATGTTATAACACTTTTGGTTGGTAAAATGGTTTGATAATCCAATACGCTTAATATTGGTAAAAAGAACTACTTCTGAGACTATCATTTAGATTTAATTAATTAAAGTAATTCATGAAAAACATCATGATTTGGATTTTAAGTGCCAACAAGTTACATGAATCAGAAAAGAGGAATGTACAGCAAGAAGGAATATTCGCATGAAGATATATGAAAAAGCTCTTAAGCATTTTACACAACGCCCTTCGTTGCCGTTGATATCCAAGAGGCACTCAGTGGTCTTAGGCTGCATCCTTCAGGACACTAATACATACACTAAAGGCACTAGTCTACTAAGCCGATTCTCATGCGATTTTCCCACTGAATTCCGCGAGAATCGCATGAGAATCGGCTTAGTGGACAAGGGCCTTAAGTTAAACAAATGGGCAAGATCCTGTCGAAGAACTCCAGATGTCAAGCAAATTAAGTTCCATCTTTCAAATAATACGAATTTAAGTAAGAATTGAACCTAGATTTTGCTCTGCAATTTTCGAGAAAGTGTCTATGGTAGACTACATGGGTTGAACTTGAAGTATCGTGCTCCTGACAATGTGTGATATAATATACGATTTAAATACACGTACATGTTTATGGGATCTTTTTCTCCCTGGCAGGGCACAGAAATGTTGAACATATCCTGCTAGATTTGAGCCTCAGAATTCTAGTATGAAGTAGTCTAAGTATGTCTAACCTGTTGTCTATTAATCCACCATACATTCTCCCAATAGTTAACCTCTTATATACAAATGATTTGATTATGCAAAACGTAAGTAACAGTTACTCTTAGACCATTATGATATGATGGAAATTCCGCAAGTGATTCATATTTTATATAAACAATATACAGACAGTAGAAACAGATAATTTCCAATTAGTCATGTTTCCACTTCATTTGAGGCCAACTGGTATTCTGAATCCATTTAAAAATGTTAATCAGCCCCACCCATCTTTCTCCACCCCCACCCGCCTGGGAACGCCCGTCAAGTAACATTTTATTTGGGCTTCTCTAGATAAAATTCTACATACAATGTTTGTCCCTTTTTTCCTCCTCACACATTTTGTGTACTAAATATAAAGCCTTTGGATTTGCAGTGGCCGTTTGTTTAAGGTCAATTAGAATTAACGCATTTTTTCTGCTGCAAATCAGTTCATGAGGCCATCCTTTGTGTACATAAAGCGAGGACACTCGTAACTCGAACAACTCAACTCGAATATTATTGGACGAATTATCACAATCACAGGATTTATACACTCAGCGAACATGTTCACACGTTGATCAGTTCAAAGCTTCATTCTCAGCTCAATTGATCAACAATTTTAACTCATTTTTTTCATTTATATGATAAAACAACACAGGTTGATAACACTTTTGTCGTTGGTAAAGCAGGAGGATATACTCGAACGACATGGTCAATGTTGGAAAGTCACTCCCAGTGTGGAATATATTTCAAAGTCAAATGTTGCGACGGACAAGAATCGATATATTGCTGCTAATGTTTTGAAGAGACGTCAAAGTGGTTTGGCAGAAAAAGGAAGAGCGAAACCTGAGTCATAATTACTAAATAAAAACAAATCCCTCGGGTCCAAGTTTTTAATTGGTTCCGGCGTTTCCAATAAATGAAACTGCGTCGTAGGATTTTGGTGACCGCCGAAATGTAAAAAGCCGAATCTTGCAGTATTAATATTCCTGAACAAAACCTTCCACAATTTGGTCAAATTACTTTCAGATGAGCGGGAAAAGATTGTGACAAGCAGCAGAAATGTTATTTTAATCAACATGAGCTGAGAATGTCTCTTAACTCCAACGAAACACTTCGTCTTTTTATAGAAAAAAAACTCCACTTAAATATTGGCATATAAAGTTACAAGTGTCCAGCTGGTGACTTTAACCGACCTCGTATTATATTATAACTCCTCAATATATTACATGGCAATGTTCGCCAACATGTGAAAACATGAAACAGTGAAGTCGAGATAAGGAGAAAGAGGATTACACACTGATTCCAACCATACTCAGTAGTAGTTGACAACATTTGTCATCATAACATCAGTCAAAACAATTTTTGTATCATCATCCACAGATACTTTAAAAAAAAGAGTAAATATGCGCCACATTCTCTTCTATCAATCTCCACTGTTTACACCAACTCTACCAATAACGATTTATCCATTATTTGCATCAAATGTATTCATTATATATACTAATATACTAATACACCCATGTATACACCAAGGTGCGCTGGATAACACATGTATACTCCAATCGACAAATATACAAGACCCAAGGTCTACATAACATTGAAAATCTTTTAATCTGAAAAAAAAAATGAATACACAAACTCGTTGCTTCAGAAGGATTGGAATTTAGTTCCGAACACACTCACAACGGTATGGGGGACACAGTAAAAATAATAATAAGGCTCTGTGACCACTTAGCCGATTATGTTGACGGGGGTCAGTCGTGGGAAAAACGGGTCAGTCTTCTCTACGATTCTAAAGGGCCTAGTCCACTGAGCCGATTCTCATGCAATTTTGCGCCGCAGAGGACACTTTTACACTAGATTCTGTCAGAATCGCATGAGAATCGGCTTAGTGGACTAGGTCCTTAAGGCTTTTTTATGAGATACTCCATTTGAGTGTATGTACAGTAAAGCATCCTAGTGATGTAGGTATCGATATCGATATTACTGTGCTATGGATAATGTTAAAACGATGATGATCAAAATTCGTGTTTCTGAAATATATTACATACATTTGATCTCGATGTAATTTAAAAATGTAAGTTTTATCTTTATTTTTTACTTTAGCAAATGAGACCTATCACTTTTGTGGGAATTTGTCCAAATAAAATTTGTTTAAAACAAGAAAAATTCCAGAGAAGCGTGACAAATGGAGGTAGCTGACTGTCAGCCGTCCGCTGAATACTTCCCTTCACGAGTGGATGAATCCATTCGTCGGACCGACTTTCTATCTATCCCGCGACCGACAGGCCCCTGTGAGCTAATCGCCTCAGTAGACAAGGGCCTTAATAGAGTAAGAGAGACGATGAATGTGTGGTTTGCTAGCGTGATGATCAATGGCAGTTATTTATTATTAATAGACCCAACTGACTGGCACCCATTGGGGTTGTGTACTGAGGCTCTCAATGGACCCACGAAGGCGATTGAATGTCTCGTCCATGTTGTCGTTGACGATGGTCAGGTCGAAATACTGCTTGTATCGCTGCTCTACTTTACGGCTCTCCTCCAGAGTCGTGCGGAAATCACGTTCCTGTAAGCAGCAGTACGAGGAACAGTGTCATTTATAAGCAATATAATATCATATTATATATTATAAGAAATTTTATTTCCATTAGGGACTGTTCATAATTAACCACTGGGGGAGGGATTGGATAATTTGCGAACAATTCTTGTGCAGAATTGTATGACCCCCCTTAAAGTCTTGTGCACAATTTCTTGCCCCCGTTTGAAAGTTTGTGCAAAATCTCATGACCCCCTCCTACATCATTGTAGTTCTAAGTCTGTGCAAAAAAAGATGCCCCCCCCCCCGCACACACACACTTTTAGTCTGCACAGATTCTAGCTTAACAGAAATAGAATAATTTCGACAGAAGATTTGCTGTGTAAAAATATCAAATATATATAAAAAGATCTTGTTGAAACCTACCGTCCGGATTTTGTCTGTTTTGCCTCGTTGTCTGGCTAGCTCATGCATATTTCTCATGATTTCCACAGGCGGTGCGGCGACGAACACAACAAATGGCATGAACTCCGAAGTCTTCATCGATTTTAAAGCCTGGAAGTGAATAAACATGAGTACGATCACATTTGCTAATCTTTACTCGATATGCCACATGTCTCTTTTAAAAAGAGTTTGCAGTTTGAAGATGAGGAGATGCACCACCTCGTATCGATAATCCTTGAACTTAAACTCACCCGTACGAATATAACATTTGCTCATACTTTATAGATACTTATATGACCATAAAGTCCTGAAGAAGGGCAAGTCGCCCGAAAGCTCGAGAAACTAAATAAAACAACAAAGATCAAGTTTATTATGCTCTCTCGATCATTACATCATTTAAATAAGCCAGCCTCCCCGTTATACAGCGAGCCCTCCTCCCTCTACTTATATGATTAGCAAGAAGAATATCTCCTCTTTCCATAGATGTATAACACTTTGATATCACTGAAAAGTAAAATGGACCATGTGCCACTTTGTTACTGGAGAACGCTGTAAAACCTGAATTTGAGTAGCGGGGACAGCTCTGGCGGGTAATGTTAGCTTGTTTCAGAAGATGTATTATGCATATACCTAGTTGTAGGATAATAGGACACAGGCCAGTGAACAACAATGGGCAAGTGAATATAATAATATAAACCCCTGTAAATCTTATAAAGATAGGTTCGCTGGCAAGTGCATCGAGTTGGGATTTTCATAATCTAAATAGAAAGTTTGAAGGCATTTTCAAGTTTGACCTAATGTTACCGAAGTTTTATGACACTAGTGTGATAACAATAGCTTATTAGCACCATGCTGAAAAGCAGGCCAAGAAAAAAAAACATTCTTAAACTATTTTAATCGCCATAATAAAGATGATTATTATAAGAATTCTTTTCACCATGATGTCTGACAAAAAGGAGATCAATTCTTATTAAGAGATTTCAATTTTTGTAACACCAACAACATTTTTCCAGCAGTTTTTCTACTTTTTAATATAGTAATATTTCGAAAATTGTTGTGTACCTGGGGGTTAAGGTCCAAGACGCACATCTTGCCCTGTTGGATGACTTTATGGATTGACTCGAACTTTGTGCCGTAGTAGCTGCCTTCAAACTCGCCAAACTCGAGCAGGTTATTCAGCTCGATGTCGCTGTCGAACTGTTCCCTCGTCACGAACCAGTAGGCGTCACCGTCCGTCTCGTTGCTACGGATGGGCCGCGAAGTATCTGAACACAAGACAAGTTGTATTTGTATTGTTATTATAGATGAGCTATTCTCCTTTATAAAGGGTGTATGCTTGCCGACACGTTGAATGCAATGCATCTAAACCACAACCAAACCACGAAGTCTCTGTCCTCCTTGTTTATGGGTGTATTCCCTACCACTGGTATTATTATTATTATTAAAGATATTTAGTTAATAGACTTTATCTTATTATGTAGCTCTTAAGCCGCAATCTCAGCTATTACGACAAAACACAATCTCACAAAAGTTACTCACATGATGATGCCTTATAGGACTGGATTTTACAATGTTCTACTGATCTTATTTATGCTTATACACAAAGTCAAATCGAGCGGGCAAAAACGGCCGCAGGAAATAGAAGCTCGGCGGGTCCCCCAAACATACATGTGGACTTTTATGAAGCTCTAAAGCAAAAACAACCGAACAAAATCCTCCAAAATTCTTTTCAAATGACTTTGAGATTAGTTTTAGACCGACGTTAGCTGAGAGTGCAACTTTAAACAATGCATTCCAAGTTACAAATATCATCATCAACGTCACAAGCAGAAGAATCCTATTTCGTGCACTTACGTGGTGTGACGGATCCAAATCGTGACGTATCTGACTTGATGAGACGCTGTTTGAGCGTTCTCCTACCGACACCTTGCGGCCCGATTAGAATCAAAGTCTTCCTCTGGAAGGGAGGCATCCGTGCTACCTCCTCGTAGATCATCAGGTCATGTCTGTCTAGTTCTGCAACGCCACATAATTATAGTAAATAATTATAGTAAATATGTACCACACAGGGGTGAAAGTGGGGCCATGGTAAAAATACTTTTGGCAAGGGGAAAAGCAGGGGGAAATTGAAAAGTTAGTTTGATGATATTAATCTTTGAAAGTTTCTCAAAATTTGGTAAATAGAATTTTGTGAAATGTTTCTGAAAATGTCTCTTTTGAAAACTTAAGGTTAGAAATAATGAAATTTGGGTGAAATTTAAATTTGAAATTTTGTGCAATACCATAGAAATTAATGAACCATGACAATGTTGAAACATAAATGATAATGGGAAATATATAAAACATCATAGGGAATGCAAAAATGTGTTATATGCCACATAAAACATATTGATCAATATTCAGAAAATCCTACATGTTGGACACCATTTTAACACTCAAATGCAGACTCTGTAACGTGTCACTAGAATAATATTTGAAAACTGTTAAGTGAAGATCTTGTAATGAATAAATTGACAGTAACTGACAAAGGAATTACAATATAAAACCATTTTCGCAAGTAAAACAAACTTGAACCCGAGGTGCAGCGAGCACCGAAACGTCGGTATCATTTTCAATAAAACAATTCAGCAACCATTTACCCACGCTTGTTTCTTTTCTGGTTTTGATGTTTTATTCCTTTATTTAACAAAAGAACATTTACTATATGGGTCAGATGTTCAGAAAAAGTACAATAGGAAGCTGTCCACATTAAGTCAATTCTGCTGAATTACGATGCAATTTGGTCAATGCTAGGTAAATTCGGTATTGCATTGATTATAGCTATCTGTTTGGTTTGGTGGAAATGTGAATCGCCTGAGTGGATAAGGCCCTTTAATTGAATACTGAAGATGTATTCTACATCCACTGACAGCAGGAAGCGGGGCGGGGCTACTTACCAGTGCTCTGTTTGGATTGATACATCATTTTGCGCTTTTTCTTTGTCACGATTCCGCACAGTACTGAAAGGAAACGCAGAGTAAGTAACAACACTAGAACCAAGGACAGAAATTGTATGAACACGAAGCAAAGCTGCCTGTTCCTTCTCTCGCTACCATATAGAATGAAGAGAACGACATTATAACGAGTATAATGATTATACTCTGTGCATTATTCACCCGATATCTAGCAACCCTATATATATACATAGTGACGATTATAACATCAGTGAAAGGCATGCACTTATGGGAAGGGGCCCCGGATCCCTCCTGATGTTAGATGTTGGCCTTTTATCATTGTTTTTCATATATATTTTTTTAAATAAATGTTATTGCGTTACAATTTCGGGAGACCCGATATTCCCATCTACACAAGTAAAAGGAGACATTACAAATCAACATTTAAATTGATACATCAGGTTTATCAGGTATGGCGAATACGAATTAATTCAATTTGTTGGTAACACGCGCTTGCCACTCACACCTCGATGAGAGATGGAATGTTGGCGGTTTTTGGTTTGGTTAACAATTTTAATCACCGCATGTTTAACAGAGATATTATACTATTATCTTGCATTAACATAAGATTGATACTTCCACTTGACGTGAGATTTTACCGGCAAGAATATACTTACAGAAATTGGAGTTAGAAATGATCTAAGGGAACGTATTAAGTCGAGGCCAGGTAGACTAGAGATATACCGGGCATTGTCGTATATGCCTGGATTTCTCAGCGTTTTTCTTTGATTTTTTGTATATTGTCTATGATAAACATTTGTGAATCTCCTCGGATTGTATTAATATGATGCTGCCCGTGTGATGGTTTTTTATGCGTCTCTCTCTTATTTTTTCTGATTATTGCCTTTTTTATGCCATTATGGCTATGAATAACATATCATAAATTTTCCTTTTGTTGTAGTGTATTTGTAAAATTTTTCACTCATATTAGCTTCGAATGAGAATAGTGTATAATTACATAATTTCACTCTGCTGAATAAACATCTTTAAAACAAATAATTTCTGGATATAACCATATGGGATTATGTAGCCAGATGGGTGACAGTGGCATACTATACGTACATGATTTGTGGGTGTAGTCGTACTCAGGTCGGACAAAGGCCTTTCGCTTCTCCTCCAATGTTTGTGATGGAATAAGACCAGATGGGTCGTTACCGCTGCTTATCCTCTTGGCCTGCAAACACACGTCAATATGTTCAAGTCAATTTAAACATTTAGGCCAAACCAATGAAATCTTCATTGGGAAGAAGGGAGTATCACTATCCAAATATTTAATTCTATCCCATATGGGAACCTTTATTTATTTGAATATTAATTCCTTTTTAATCTCTGATATTTTTACAAACACATAGAGCCTAGAGGTTAAAATCGCTTGGATTCGGATGCCAGGCAACAAGCGCACCCCTTGTTGATGTCACGATGACATCACCAAGGGTACGAATGAGGTCTTAGTAACCCACGTCTGAAGAATGTGACGTTCTTCAGTTGCATGGTAGCTTTACGGGGGAGTGTCATCGATCCGTATCAATAATTTAAACATTTAGAGACTGTTCATAATTAACCAGTGGCGGCGGGGGAGTGGAGAATTTGCGAAAAATTGAACTGAATTTTAAAACTCCTTTCTGCCTAAACATTGGTTATTGGAGGAGACTGGTGCTGATGAATAGGGGATTTGTTTGTCTCACTGCGCATGTTTGTTACAGTGCATCCTGGGATGGATTCTGATGAAATCTGACATCCAAATATATGGCAACTTTATTTTATCGAAAACTGCAAGAATGTTTTTACCAATATCAGAGCTTGTATGAATAATCTATGTTAAACCAACTGCATGATGGGAAAGATGGAGACTTTATGGAGACATGTATAACACATAAATATTGACATACGATCCTTGATAAATATTCCATGCTGAACATGACATGTTTTCTACTGATTTTAGACTGTAACATTAGTCCCATGCGAATCTAGATTCAAAATGGCGTCTATGCAAGTCCCCTATTCTACATAAGTGAGCAGACGACATTTTAACCCCCAAATGTTTAGTTTGCGCACCTGCCACCAGTTGGGATCGTCCATGTTGAGCACCTGGAGGACGTCGCCCTCATTAAAGCTGAGACCGGCCTCCCGACACGGGATGAGGTTGTCCTTCTTGGGGTTGTACGAAAAGTGGGCTTTGAGGAAGACCTAGGGTGGCAAGAGCAAAATATCAACATTAAAACATCAACAGAAAAAAGAGTGAGTGAGATTGGTAGCTTTACGCCCTTATCAACACATTTGATATGGTTATATCAAGGGCGGGAGAGCTGAGAGGGAGGCAGTTTATGATCATACCCAGGAAATAGAGATAGAGAAGAAGGGAGAGAGAGAGAGACAGAGAAAAGTGACAGAAAGGCACTTTATGGTCATACCCAGGACCAGAAAAGGAAAAGGAAACCATGAGAATGATGTAGCCCTTATAGTGGATGACAACAGTAGTCCCGGTAATTGGAAGTAAGATATGTATCGATGCGCCTCTGTGAGCAGACAAATTCAATCTTTTGTATTGTTTGACATTGTAGCTAACGTCACTAACTAAATTCTGGCAGATTAATAACTCAGGCTACGCTGCTCTGCCCTTTGTTACTCCCCGCCAGCGTCACAGTGTGCAAGGGCTTCACTAGTACAATAGGTGGACAATTCCTAGTAAAGGATAGGATAACCTTAGAAATGCATGGATATATTCAATACGGTCTTAAAATTTGCTAAACGTATTCATATAAAGTAAAGCACCAGATATCCCCAAAATGAGAACATTCCTACACAGCAATCTCACGAATAAAACACTTTAGAAATTTACATAAATATTATATCAGGAAGGTATATATAGAGGGAGTGGTCATGGGGATTATGCATGTCCCCCAAATAGTTGGGAGTAATGCCACTACTACTACTAGCGCCAACTAAAAGTGTCATTAGTATGCTGTTGCTGGAAAAGGGCAATCAAAGCTACCTGGGCTATAGGTGGTACTAGTGCTGACAACAGCATTGCAGCATCACCTGGCATGCAGTGGCTAGACCATATATAGTGGACACCCATCTCCTGCTTGAAGCAGTGTGTCGGTACTACTCCCATTGTATTTACCTCCCTGATTATATTGACTCATTTTGCTGTAACACATCATATTTGAAACAAAAAAAATCTACCTGTCCGTAGTTGCCATGTTCATCAAATCCAGGTAGGATTTTGAGTGTTATGGAGCCGGAGCATTTCTTCATAAGCTCCTGTAGCTGGTCAGGGTCTGTCACCTCCTGTCCGTTAATCTCCTTTATAATATCCCCCACGTGTAGCAAACCTTTATATTGACAGTAAAACAATGGTTACAAGGTCTGCACAAAGATAGCAACATGTATCACTAAATAGTATTTCGTACAATCAATTAATTATATCTCGTAATAATAAAGCGGACGGCATGTGTCGTCACATAAATGAATATACTTTTTGATGGTGAAAAATCTTATTTAAAAAAAATCTGGTATGTATGCGAAAGCTTTTTAGTTTTAAGACACAAGGATGCAACCAAACAACTAATAATTAATCTAGAGGTTGACTAAAATAGACGTATAACTTACAAGACAAAGGTAATGAATGAATTTATTCCAGAACTATTTCTGGGAAGGAAGTCTGTGGACGATTAAACTATGTGAAGCATCAATTTATTTGGTATTAATTAGAAGTTACAGATTAGCACACAGAGATTAGTGTTTTACATAAACCATAAATGTGTTGAATGTTTCCATTTACATAATATTATATTATATTACATTATATACAAGAGAATATGTAGTTGAACGGGTATACAATTGATTGCACAATGTCTATCGGTTCCTGAAATGCCGATTTGAGAAAGACTATATACTTGAATGAAGTAGGAACACAGAAAAACAAGAGTCGAATATAAGGAAAAAAAAGAAGGCACGAACTTATCATTTATAGTTATTTCTCCTAGGCATACAAGATATGTTGAAATAAAAATATCTAAACTTCCAACTCTATGATCATTAACAACAGAAAGTTGGGTGAACATTGGGATGGTGATTGAGAAGGTCAAATTTGAGAAGAGGTGAAATGCACTTTCATTCTTAAAATTATAACGTTGCAAACTGTTGGTGTGATAAGCGGTTTGTTGCAATGAAGATTGTATAACTATTGGAACTCAATTAAAGAAGCGTGGGTGGGTGGAGAGGTGCGGGAGTAAAAAGGACGGGTCTTGGAATAAAGCAAACGAACTTTACATGTTGCTAAACTATTTCTTTCTTTCTCGTTTTTAATGAAAAAAAAATGCAATGAAATCTTAGCCCGAATGATAATGAATTTGAAAGAGGGTGGTGGTGTTTGGGGGTGGAAATTTGAAGGTAATACACATCTGGAATCTCGCTTAACTTGGCTGGCTTTTGATAAAGAAGGCAGCAATAACTCAGCTAGCCCGAATCCCCAATGATATAAAAGGGTTGGAAGGAGGACGGGGAATAACCAGGTTTGTGGGTTGACAGGCCCTACACGAACAGCTGTTTGTAAATGTTACCTTGTCGGTCCACCACTCCCCCGCTTAGGATTCTGGCAATGACCATATCTCCCTTGTCATCTCTCCGTATAGTAAGGCCCTACAGGCGTACACAGACATTAGCACAGGACAATACCGAGACAGGCAAGTGTTAGAGGCCCTCTCCGGGGGGCAGTACTAGCCCTAGCACTCCACCTATGTATACATACGAGCATTCAATGGGGCAAAGTATAAGGATCAGTGACAACAGTGTACCATGGCAGGTTATGGGCAATTGCTTGGCATTCTCTCTTTAAATTTATAATTGATTTATATTTTTTAGCAGCAGCAGTCTTTGTTCTCACAGGAGTGACATGAAATAAAACCTGCTTCAACTGTTTCTGTTTTGTTTGTTTGTTTTCCTCAGCTGTTTCTGTCCTATATAGTTCTAGTTTGACCGGAATTATATAGAGCTTATTCAGTTGAAGACGTTCTTGGACGTGGACTATGCACACTAACGCTCCTTTACTAATATTCGAAAAGAGTAGAGCATAGCACCCACGTTTCCCCTCAGCAATAGATGGTAGTATACGACCCCAGGTGTTAGTGGAAGACCAGCTATGGAGCAGGAGTAAACGAATTGCCTGCTCAAATACCATACAAATGCAATAATAGTAGATAAAGACTTGCATATTCTTTTAAAGTCCAACTGAGATTAAAATATGTGTTAAGAATGTCAAGGGTTGCATTGCCCACAACCTCAGACCATATCAAGCTTGTTCTGTGAGATCCTTTCTATGAGTACTGCAAGATATCTAACACAAATAGTTTTACAAGCCATCTTCTAAGCAGAGCTTACTGGTTTCAGAATTTACGATCTAAATGGGGAGGGGAATATACGGCTAACCAGTGGATGATTGGCAATCAGCGGAAGACCTGACACGTCAGAGATGACCAACCACTTGTAATAACATCAGCAATAACGAATTTTTGAATTGAATTAACATGTGTTTGTGCTCTCCAAGGAAAACGAGTTGAACTAATTTTCAAAATGTTTGAACTATGTCGAATTTATATATCGATAGTGATATATGCAACATGAGCAAAAATGTGATTCAAATATTTTTAGAACAAGGATTTATGTATGAAATGTGATTCATCATTAGATTTTTTTACATTGTGTTGGTGAATCAAAAACTGATTAACAAGGACATTATTCGAAACCGAATATCTGAACATGTGATTTTATTATTGGTAGTGCCAGTAGTTAGTCGGGGGACAAAAAAATATAAAACCAGTAAGTATTCCGAGCATTGTATTGTGCGTAGTAAAACTAAATATCTAAGACACACTGCGTTAATAAAACACGGTTAAATAACAATGTAAATAAGTGAGATACACAAACTGTGCACTTTAGTAAACGCTGATGACATTTGTGGTATTGAGTAGCAAAGATCTCCTAATTATGACGTCACAATTAATATTTATCAATTTTAACATCAACATTAAAATACCAATCAAACGAATATAAGAAACTAACACAATAAGTATGTGGTCAGTTGGATGCAAACAATTTTGAGCTCATTTAGTACGATTTAGACAAATTAATTTTGGCCAATCAAGAAGGGATCGCAGTTTAAAAATACCCCAAGGTCATCAGGCGTTTACCAAGAGCATAAGATTTTAAAAATGAAAGTAAACGTGAGTAAAGCACACGAGTAAACAACGAGTAATGTATGAGTTGAACCAGACACTGAGACGTAGAGCTTCTACTACTTGGATACGTTTGACAGTTGGATAAAAATAGATCTCTGCATTCTTACTGAATGTAATAGAGCGAGTAAGGAAGGGGTAATTCGATTAGCATATGCCATTCCAACATAATGAAAGTGAAGTATAGGGAACGGATAGAGATGGCAAGAGAGAGAAGGAAAGGGTGGGGGGAGAGAGCGAGAGAGGGAGAGAAAGAAGAGGGGGAGAGGAGAGAGGGAGAGAGAGAGAGACGGGGGACAGAGAGGATAGGGAGAGAGAGAGAGACAGCTAGACAGACAGACAGACAGACAGAGAGAAGGGGGATAGAGAGGATAGGGAGAGAGAGAGAGGGAGGGATGGACTATATTAATCCATTGTCCATAGGCACATATAAGAAAAGGACCCATCTATGTGATATAGAAGGGAACACACAGTGAGAGAAGCACACTGTCACAGAGTCTAGTTCTATTATAGGTTACTCAGTGCACGGTCACAAGTAACTGTGAGACAAGCACGTTCCTAGGCACGACTTCTGTATAGTAATAAGTAACTGTCCATAGACCAGCAACAAACGCCAACACATCACCCAACACAAATATTTAGTCAAAATTCAACATTAACCTCTTTTAACCCAAGGTTTAAAACGGGCTTTTTGGCTTTGCTATTATTAAATAAGTCAAGTTTTACTTATCAAATGAATTTCACTTATTGAATAAGTTAAGTTTTATTGTTATTTTATATGCCTACAATTTGGCTAAGTTCTGTGGGTGGGAAAGCTTTCATTTGCTGGTCTATGGTATGATAAGGTATTAAGATCAGGTATCATCGGTGAGTATTCATTGCCAAGTGTTGGGACACAGTCACCTTGTCTTTCTATCATGCTGTCGCTCATGATCCTGGCGATGACAAGGTCTGACAGCTCCTTGCGTACTGTGATGCCCTGTTATATTACCAAGGTACGAACAGAACATGCCCATTTAACATCAATGTGTTTTCATTTTTTCCCCAAAGAATATAAGATTAAAAACTTGTCCGGTGACGAAATGGAGAGTAGGAAAATCTAGAAAGAACTCAATTTTATCTTAGTAGATGGAAAATTAATCTAGTTCTTAATAAGTAAGGAGATAATCGATGTTTGTTAGACAAGAGAATTGTGTTTTTAAACCGAGGGGGAATCTCATAATCAAGAAATTAGACGAATGTGTATTTTTCTTTTAAAAATTATCAAGGGCATATCATTCCAAAATGCAAACTTCTAGATAGAAACTGAGTTTATCGTTAAATCATCACATTTAAATTGAGAAATTACAAATAGGTGATAAGGTTAAAATAGAGGTTTAAATACTTTAATACCCTAATTGGTCAATTGGGTTACGTCAACATTTTTTCGCGAAAGCCTAGATGATACATAACAGATTTTTTTTATTATAGAATTTTGAGATACCGGTTAAGTAGTAAGGTTAATTAAATTATGATATTTTCGAGGCAATTAGCTCTACATATTTAAGTTGGCTGACTTAACAGCAATTCACCAACCGGTTCGCGAAATGATTTTGACGTAGTTCCCGACCCATTAAATATATTATTATTTAAAGTGAAAATCCTATGAGGAGGGAGATGACGTACCAATGATTCCTCTGGTTTCTTGCGGATGCCCACCATGCGGATGGCATCACTGCTAGAGTTCATCATCACTTGTGGGGGCGGTGTAAATGTAGGCACGAAATCAGGGCATTCATCGAAATTCTTAGCAGCAATGTCATCGTGGGACGCTAGCAAAGCCTTCAAACAAACAACTCACATTATTATTTTTAAAAACATTATTTTTTGATCATACAATGGGAGAAGGAGAAACACACATTTATAACTCCTACCCACACAAAAGAATTTGAATCACATTATCATTAGTCAAACATTTAAATAAAAAATGTTTCAGTATCATAAAAGTGTTTTATAATAAATACAAAATGGCATGAAAAAGAGAAACGTGGCGACATCATCAAGTCAATTCTATCGTAAGATCTCTGCAACTTACTTTATTTGATCTTTTTATCTCATTTTATTAACTGTATAAACTGCATCTAAATTCATAGTTAACTCTGCCTTGAGAGAGATGGTAACGTCTGGGAGAACTGGATCTGATCTAGAAGTCTGTATACCTATTTGTCTGTTTTCGTAGCTTCATAATGTACTGTGTGAGTTGGATAAATAAAGTAGTATCTTATCTTATCTTGCCCCCAAATCGAGCTGTACAGCTACAGAAGAAAAAGTGAAATTGTCTAACGATAAAACCGCGGTACTTTTAGCCAGTAGACAGACAGGTAGGCAGGAAGGCTTACCTGGAAGTGTGGGTTAGATATAATGTCTGAGAGCTCGCGTGCGGCTGGGTTTTTACTGCGGTGAGGGTTGAGCTCCTCTAGACACTCCTTGATTAACTCGACGTTGTCACAGCCAAGTGGTTCTGGTCCTTGGTCCTCCAGCGTGTCGTGAGCCTTTAATAAAGGTCTTCATTAATATTAGGGAGATCTTTTATTTTAATTTTTGAATTATATTTTCATGGCGCTTCTGACATTGGTCTAACAGTGCATGCCAGGAAATGAAAAGAGCATAGAATTTGATACAGATTTTCTAGCTATTTATAGACTTAAACATGTATGGACATAGACAAACATAATATCAGGAAATACACTGGAAATTTAAAAACGATTACCCATGCCAAGTTCCATATACTATTGTACACGTTCTTAGCAAAGAAAAATATTGAATTATACAAATTAATTTTTTATTCTGCATTGCCATAAAATATCTAAAGTAGAACAAAAAACAAATTCGAACTCATATATATGGAACATGTCCAATATAACATTTTTAAAATGTGATTCTAACAGCACAGCCACAGGTGTAAAATAGGGGATTTGCATGTATCACTGTCTATAATAGAGCATCTTGGGATTGATTCAGTCCAAATCTGACATAGAAATATTTTGCAATATTTTAATCGAGAATTTCGAGAATGTTTTCACTAATAGCATAGCTTTTATAAATGATCAATGAAAACCAAATGCATGAAGGGAAGGATGGAGACTTGCGTTATGGAATATATATAACTCATGGTTATTGACGTTAGAGTACTACACTCTATACTCGTCCTCTAGGCAGCGGCGTGCCATACAGTTAACCGTAGAGGGCTTTCATGTTTACTGCCTACATGATGCGTATAGAGTGTATTAAATAGTCCATGCTGAACATGGCATGTTTTCTAAAGATTTTAGACAGTACCATTAGTCCGATAATTCCACGCGAATTAAGATTTAAAATGGCGGCTATGCAAATCTCCTATTAATAAATTGCCTGTTTTCACACAGGACACAAACCAGCAGTACAAGTACAATACTACATGGGGACGTACCTTGACCAAAGACTGTACAATGGTGTTGTTCATGAGCTCCGACAAGAAGACCATGTCGTTGTCCTTGGCTCCCACGGCCATCTCAAATGTGGGCGAGCTGAGGTTCTCACACACTACGTCAAGCGCGCCTGAAATTTAATGTTTATTTATCATTCATTAACTATTATTGATTAATTATCATGAGTACAAGGCAATGCCTCACCTCCTTCCACTGCTAAACGAATCATTCATGTTATTGGCACACTTTACCTTAGATTAAAGAAAAAAATTTTTCCTTTCTCAGTCATGAATATTAAATATAATTAAATGTAATTAAACGAATAATGTAATTACTCTACATTAAAGAGGTCTGGTCTTGTCATATATATTAATGAACGCTCTGAATGATATCTTTGAGTTTTACTGAGGAATAATCACACGTAGACATATAGAACAAGACATTCAATAGATCATCTTTTAATGTTAACTTTATGCAAAACTCCCCATTTGCTATTTGAAGATTAAAGGTCGTTGTATTAGATTCATAAGAATAAACTGGAAGAAAATTAAAAAATATCAACATAATTCAGCACGGACCAATGCAGTTCATTACCACCGGCTGCAGCTATAATCCTAGACACGAGAATTCATCGTCACACTAAAACTACCATTAATTAACGTAAATCAATCAAACAATGAAATCAAAGGGAAGCAACGTCCTGACAAGATTAAGTAACGGATATTACTTATACACATCTTGCCAGTCAATAAAAATAGGACATCTAATAATGAATATAAAGCTACGGAGAACTCATGCAATTTACAAGAGGTAAATTATGTATTTATACAAATCTGGAATATCCTGATTATTGGTAAGCTAGTTGGGAAGAGCGACAAATGTTACCAACTGTCTTCTTCTCCCCATGTAAAAATATCTTCAAGCTTCATTCCCAGCTTTTTGAATTCTTTATTTTCTATTCTTATCACTGTAGAAGAGAAGATTTGAATATATAATTATGTTCTTTTGTATTTTGTTGTACTAGAGTGCAATTTTGGGGGAACAGTTTGATGGCCTCTTGAAATATATTAATTTAGGCTAACATTTTCAAATTCGTCGAAGATGAAAAAGGCATGTTAAAAATAGTGGTATTCTGGTTTTCAACGAAAAGAATAATTTGGGAAACGATTTGGTTTTACACCTGTCACACCTACAGGAACATGCCAAAGTCCTTTAATATTCTTGGTGACTTTTGGGTGGTTTGGGAATAAATATACACACATTCTTTTAAAAACGGACAATTATCTGGTTTATGTTGCTTTAAAGAACTTCCCCTCGATTAGAATTCACGAAATTATGAAAGCCCGAATGTTTACATTTGAAAGATTCCTTACCGATGTAATTCAAAAGTAGGAAAGAGACTAGTGAGTAAACCTGCTAGGTCAGTTTACCAAAGTTGACCCATCATTTCTGCTTTCCAATGCAACATAATTTAATAGTTTATAAACCTTGAAACACAAATCCACTGTGAAGATTTGTGTTGACAACAAGCAATTTTCAAAGATGCTCACACAACTCGCTGGAAGTAAAACCAACAACATGTCTCCACAATACACAGCAATAACACCTTGGAAATAACACTATCATGCACCAAGATGGAACTAAAAAATAATAACTCTCATTCATGAAGTCAAATCATCCTGAGAAACTAGCCTACATTTGTTTCTTCCCAAAAGAACACGGAAATCCTTACTTTAATGCGAAGAGAAGGTCATGCATTACGACTGAAAAGACTTGGCTAGAGATCTATATAGGCATTCTACAGGCTGGGACCAACAGATGTTTCCTTCATCTGACTCACAACTTACTTACATCACGGCTGTCGATATTTATGTACAAGCCTCAGTATTTTCCCTTGGAAATTAGACTGGCGACAGCCTTAAATTTAGAAAATATTTAAAAAAAAAATCACCTGAATTTCAAACTAAGTGTAGCCGCGTGAAACGCGATCATAAGCTGATTCCGAGTCCGATGTCAGCTTAAGATAGGATTGGAATCACTGTCCGAAGTGCGAGAAATAAGGCCCAGCACTAAGAATACCAATGACAAAGTAGGAGATGAAAGAAAGCAAAGCCTACACTACCATGTTCCGTGGGTGAAGTAGTGAAGTTGTGGTGGTAGCGATGGTGCAGGGAGGAGAAAGGCTCAGTTATACATGATGAGCTAGAAAGCACCATATGGTCCATTACCACAGAGTTCATAGAGCACATTATAGAGGGTTATATGGTGGGGGGAATGTTACACAACGAGTACCAGTATCTTAGTACCCACTGAAAGAAGACATGTAGGGAAGTAAAATCACCCACTTCCCAAGAATGTTTCCTCTACACTCTATACGCGTTTTGTAGGCAGCGGCTTTCCATAGGGTTAACCATTGCGGGTTTTGATGTTTACTGCCTACAGGACGTGTATAGAGTGTACCATAGCATTGCAAACACAGGTTTGATTACCGGTTATTCAATAAATACGTCTTAAGTAACAACTTATAACTCATTGCAAACACAGCTTTGATTAATTCCATAAATACTTCTGAACGTCAAACTTATTTCCCTTAATTTCTCCTCAATGAAAGAAAATGGGTTTTAAACTTTAAGAAGGCGTTGTTCAAGATAACTCCAAAGACACCTAAGAGAGTGATATATGATAATAGCTGCGGGTTTGTACAATCGCTTAATTATGACGATTAATCACTTGAGCAATCATTAAACCTTACGAACTGAATTTGAAATATAAATACTCTACTCGGTACGGAAAGCATGATATATTAACGTCAATACAACAATTGGTAGCACGAGGTTCATCAATATTTAACACCTTTGTTAATAAAATAATCCTTGGAATTACATGACTTATCAACACTTAGACTCTTAGGCCTCTTAGTACAAAGAAGCTTTATCAAAACTTGGTCTCTCTTGAGCCTCCTCGTACAAAGAGGCTTGATCATAACTTTGCCATCTATTACTCCTTTTATGACATACATGTACCTTACTAGTCTCTTTACTTTAGCTTTTGCACACCTCTGGTGCAAACTGGCAGATCTGGTATTGTGCCGAAACACAACTCTTTGTTCAAATAACGGAACACATAAAGGATGTTTTTTTTATCAGAATTATTAAATTATCTATAACCACTATCTCCAGGTGTATCTATATCTTCACCTCACCTAACCCTATTTTCCAGACGCCTGAAGGCGAATATGCTCCATTTTTATCCACACATGCCATGGCACACAAATCAAGGCAATAACGACTGACACCAAACTTATGACATCATCCCCCCCCCCCCCACATTGACATCACTTGTTGAAGCCTATGGCCTGACGAGCTATTATTCGCGAAACCATGTAGTGCCAAACCTATGATTTTTTCATTTTAGCAGGGAGGAATTTTGCCAAAATTCATGAAAATCGGACACTTTGTGACAAGTTTTTGAAATTTGGTACAGTGGTAGAAGAAGGAGTTAATTTAATTCTGAAAGACCACTTTTATCTCTTGTAGAGAATCCGTGTTTTTTTTAAAAAATTTAAATTCTTTTTTTAGCATCATTTGCTTTTAATAATAATGAAGTTATTACAACGGCTTGGAGAATGATATCCAAGCACCCCTTGTTACCAAGGGTACGAATGATGTCTTAGTAACTCACTTCTGAAGAATGTGACGTTCTTCAGTTGCATGGTAGCTTTTATGGGGACGAGTCGTTTGTAGTCTCGTAGCAAAAACTTATAACTTCACTATATAAAATATTTCTCAAGGACCAAAATAAAATTAACTTTTTTCCGGTCCCTGACCGCCCCCCCCCCCCCAAAAAAAAATTGACGCCGACTCAAGCGTTTCTGACTGACCTACCGATCCAAATTTCTACCATGTGGTGACCGAAAACAAAGATAATTTTATTTTAGGCCTAAGTGAGTGGATTGATTCGTTCTGACATAACTATAAATTTAACCTGCCGACGAGTTGAACCTGATAAATGTTTACATACAAAAGTGCCAAATAAAATCTAGATAATAATTGACCAGGTAATCCTCCTATTTATGGAGGAATTTCCCCACCTTCTTATAATGTAGATTAATATTAAACAATATTGCTCAATCTTAAAAGTGAATGAAAAATAATCAAGAGGCATCCATTATTAACCCAAAGAGGCAAACACATAATTCAGCTAAACGCCTCCAAGAGAATGACATCATCGAGTATTATTTATAGGAAAACACTGACCAATCACTACGTCAACATTTACCATCACTTCATAAAGGCAGGACCATTTAATGAGAGAGATAAGGACCTCCAGGCCGAGCACATCAGCAGTAGAGCAGAGTGTAACAGGTAGAATGTTGGTCTGGCATGGGGGGTAAGGGTGGGGGTGGGGGTTTGGGGGCTTGCCAACCCCTTGACTCACTGCTACGAGCAGCGGAGGACAGAGAATAGTCGAGCTCACTGTCAGGCGTAGTATCTAGCATGGTGGTACCCTCATCTTGCTAGTCAAGGGGCTAGAGAGATAGAGGCTTATTATGCTAAGATTTATACAGCAACATGTTTGTATTGTGTTTTACCAGGCTGTCTAATTCAGGTCTTGGTATTCCACCAACTCCTGGGGTAGTGTACTACCACCTATTGTTGTATGATGTTTTACCAGACTGTTTAGTTCAGCTGGTCTTTCGCCAACCCCTGGGGCAGTATACTACCATCTATTGCTGAGAGGAAACGGGTGTTATATATACCTAACTCTTTTTGAATATTAGCAATGACCCTATGGGTTATAGATCCATTGCATGCGCGTTGTAATATAAGGCGCATAGTGCCACAGACAGCCATGCACACTGCTGGCCTTAGATGACCCAGCCAACAAGCACTGGAGGGGGAGTTGCCCACGGTGGGGTTTGAACCCACAACACTCTGCAGTCTAGGTCCAAAGTTGAGAGGGTCCCTTCAAACCGAGGGAAAGCCTCTCGCCTCAAGCCGCAATTATAATTCCACTAAGACCGCAAAATGTCATTATATTCCCATTAGAACGCCTAGTCCTAGGCCAGGAAACCGATCAGCGAAGTAGGCGTCTAATCACTGACATACCATTCTTATCTGATCTGAGGGTTTGGGCCTAGACTGCACATACCAAAGGGTCAAAAGCAGGCCCCTTAGACCACTGCACCACCCCTCCCCACTACATAAGAGGGAAGGTTTAGAGCAAGCTTTTCCCATTAAATAGTTCTGTCCGAAAATGGGGTATCTGGGGACAGTATAGACTAGCCCTGTGTTGTTTGTAGGGCCCTAGTGCAGTTCTAGGATTCCCTATACAAGGGGGAGTGACCCTAACATGGTAGTGACCATAACATGATAATTTTTTTTCAGATGTCGTTTAAAAAAATTCAGATTTCGTTTATCAAAGTCTTGCGCAAGTCTAGGTATGCAAACATGTTTGCCACAACTATGAAAACCTTATGTGCAAAGTTCTGTACTTGTCAGGGAAAATATCCTGTCTGAAAGTCGATTTTGTTTATTTCTTGTGAACTTGAAATGAATACGGTGCATGGCACATTGGAAACTTACAAATAGAATGTAGGAAACAATTAAGGAGATTTAATTGATCGAAAATACCAAGTGTTAAGTCGTTTTTTCCCATTGCTGAGTCATGAACTGACCTCGGGAGGAAGTATTACATGTAGTTACATAACCGCTTACATGTTTCCGACTCGCCTACCCAAATTACGGCCATAACAATAGCCTCCTTCAGAGCATTTTAAAAGAAACTTTTGAAATAATCTGTTCACAAAATCTACAGCAGACTTATGGTCTTTGATTATGTACAGAAGCTTATAACTCCAACGTCCCCGGTACCTCAGAGTTCTGAAAGGAGTTTCCAATAATTCCCGCAATAATTCAACCAATAACAAGACACATAACATATCACAGCAAGGAGTGGTTAATTCCCCTCGTCTACTATATGTAACCAAACACAGCAGGATTCTCCAAAACAAATCTAGTGGAAATTATCACATGTAAGTTGAGAGCGGTGCTGGCTAGGTGGAAAGTTAATCAGAAAGTTCAGTGCCTCTCGCATGATTCACCTAGATATGATTATGTATTAAAGTGTGAAAGAGAGCTCGTGGTGAGAGGAAAACAAGAAACAAAGAGTTGATACTCACCCTGACCTGATTGCTGAGCAGCGACAGGCATTCTGTTCTCACACTCAATCCTGGCGCTTTTCTATGGCACAACCCACGAAGTGAAGAAGTCTTTACCTGGGAGGGGGGAAAATGTCACTGATTAAAGCATTCAGTCGGTCACTCACAAGCACCGCTATAAAGAACAATACAATCTCTACCCCAACCTATTTTCTAGGTACTTTATTTTCAGTCCTAGAATCAATATTTGGATTTGATAATTGCCGAGTGGTGGCTGGGGTGGTTCTATTGTTTTCTATTTATTTAGAATTTTTATACGGCAAATCCTCCGTAAAACGACAATTGAATCGTAAACAGGCATGCACAGTGTACAATGAATGTTACAATTGATGGAGTTCAATTACATATCAATATAATGGGCTCACGGGCAATAATTCAATACAGAATAACCATGGTCTTCCACCCACTGCTGCTGCCGCAGTATATAGCTTGGGTCATATCAAGAGAGAGAGGAAACAGGCCTCAGGGTATCACAGCCTATTGTTTCAAATATCAACAACGGTATTTAAAGCTGTAATCTCTATAGCAATAAATACACCGTAGTAAGATATCTATTATGAATAACCGAACTCCCCTTTTATAATTAAATGGAAGTTAAGATACACATAAATATCTAATATATGAAAACAATGCCAGAGAATATTGATTTGGCAATAACTGAGCGATACATTTACCATTTATATAAATAAATACATGGGTTTCAGCCAATTACAGTCGTTTTTGATAGATTTATTATTATATGTAACTCTAGTGGCAAATTATCGCTATTATGCATGCAGTAGGTTACAGACTCTAGATATGCCAAGTAATCTTGATTGATAAGTCAAAGTATAATTGAGGGACAATACAACCAATGGCCTATAAGATTATTACTGAGACTGGCGGCCTCGGGGTCAATGAAGGGAAAGAGTGCCTAAGGTCTGATTATTCATTCACTGGATCAATTCATATGTTATGATTGCCACCTGTATGCGGATCAAGGCTATTCCCAGTCATGATCAAAACTACAAAACAAGCCCAAACTCCGAGGCAATAAAATATCATTCGTCCCCCGACGAAGGTCTACCAATAGACCGAAATAAATTGGGTATAAAGCAGACAAAATAACTTCAGTTTCATTGTATTTTGTGCGTTATAATCTCTTCACCTTCAACATCAAATATCAATAATCATACTTATTCATATCTTGTGATTCCAATATAGGTATGGCATGTCAAATAAAATGAAACATGTTTGGACTCACAGTCACTCAATCTTTCATCAGCATTTTATTCCCCGATTTCTAATAAAATATGAATGGATTCACCCAATTTTTAGATTCTAAGCAATCGTTTTACGGTCTTTTCATATAATTGATCCGCATATCACACACACAGGAGAAAGGGAAGAAGCTTGTTTCTGTTATACATTTTACAGTTTCATCTTCCAAAATGATAATTTATAAATAAACAAATAAATATTGAAATTTATAAATATCAAACCTCAACTGTAAGCACATATTTTATACAGTTGCCAGCTAGAATCGTAGGGACATTATAAGCTAGGCTTACAATACTGCCAACCACAAGATTCACATATTGGGACGCTCTTCTCATACACTAATGCTTATTATTTGCTTAGAGTGTCTTTATTCCAGACGGCTGTTGGTCGGCCTCCGAGGGACTATATGCTATAGTATAGGAAGGAGGGAGAACTGACCATTGACCCAAGGATGACCACCCCAGGGGAAACGTATGAGTAGCCGCAGATAGTGAGTGGTCAGAATGGTGCTAGCAATGTACAATAAAACGTAACGACCTTCATTCCATGTCCTTTCTATGGATTCTGTTTCAGAGAAGGGGTAAAATAGAAGGCAGCGGCTGGTTTCTCCCCATCGTCTCACGTGATATTACTGCCGTAGTATTTTATATTCAGACGTCACGCATTCAATGTGCTTTAATAATTTCATGACCATTGGGATCCTGTTTTATGGTAGAACTAGGTCGGCATCAGTCTGATTCATTCACCTTCATCGACCTTTCGACGCTTGTCGGTGTGGCCATTGTTATTGTACTTCTCACCTTTACAGAATCGTGGAGGCTTAGCACGTGCATTATTAATTAAGAGCTTCATATGCATTGAATATATGACAACATTAGTCAGAGGCTTAATACAAATATGCTATGTCACCATTATTGACCATAGCGGTCAAGTAGGGGAAAGTGATTAATTTATTCCTAATATCGGCCACCCAATATTACCACCATTTAAAATCATTGTATGCATTACCTCCATGATAACTTACTGCATTATCAATATCATCATGTTTATGTACATACACTAGTTCTGTCAATAGTGAATATGGCCATAGACCAGGGATCCAAGTGATAAGGTATTTAAATCCATTTGATTTACCATGAGCCTCTTTGTCTAATCTTACTTTAATAATTAATTATTTAAACACAGAATTTCAACTGAGGGCGGGGCTGTACGGTTACTCAGGAGTTCTGTAATTCGAATCAGTTCATAAATATTCAGGCAGAGGTCTATATAATATTATGATATATAGTGGTTCAAAAGATATTATTATTACGGTCCGACTATAGTATAGTTTATACTCATGCAGTAAGAACATTTTTTAAAATAGAACAAGTCACGCAAAGTAAAAGTTATCTGCTCATCTCTTCTAACAAAGAGTTATAAAAACTGAATGTAGTTTCCTTTGTTTTGAAAGCAGAGAAAAAGGGTCCTCCTTTGGATCAGGCCATTCAGGGTTGATCATTCATACAGGTATTTCCCCAGCATCATATAGCCATGCCAAGAGACACACACACACATACAAAAGGAAGGGAGGCAACGCCTACATTAAAATTACATGTTTTGATAAATTCCAATTTTCTCCAAGCCAGTGAAAGGGAAACAATGGTTGACACGCACCTATCAGGTCAGAATAATCCGATAGCGAGTTAAAGAGAAACATACAGGTACGAGGGGAACATAACCTAAGCCTATCAAGCCATTGGTATGTCAACACACAACCAAAACGGGGTCAGCCTACCCCATCCTAACAAGGAAATTCAAACTTTCCAGGCCATTGACCGACTTTTTTTCCATCCTCCATAAAATAATTAATCAACGTGGTAATTACATGCATAATAGACAAACGGTTAGGTTAGATGTTTAGTATAGCATGGTTTATTTTTTGCAGTCGGGCGTGGTCCGATTATGGAATATAACTGATGATCCGAAAATGGTGTCAGTGGAAATGTGGCCTTTTGAAGCCATGTCTTCTTATATGGTCACCTGTGAGTGTGTATTCAGAACTGGGACTCCCTCTTTCCACCTTCAAACAATCGCTTCGAGGCGTTTTTCTACCTTGACACTCTCATCACGGACGCGGTGAATGTGATGCTTTCCAGAAGTACCTTCGTTAAGATGGATAGAAGCAGAATATTTGAACTTACCTGCAATTTTTGCAAGATTAGGGGTATATTTTCCTCACCAGCCACGGCCCTTGTATTATCACCGCACACACACCTGCCAATGCAAAATACCGACCCCGCTTGTAAGGCGCTCTATGATTGGATGATTCATCTGTCCCAGTTTTGGGGAGAAACTAGGTCAACATGGCGGCGATAGCAGCGCCACCTTGTGTATTGGCCGCAGTGCTGCCATCTATTATTACACTATTTTAGATGTAAGTCGATGAATGCCGGCTTCTCGGAGATATTTACATCGGTGAAATTCCAGCAACCATGTTTTTAAAAGGTATGTCAGATCTTAAACGCATTCTTTTAACTAAATGCTCTACGTTAAGCACCTTTAACCATTTCATAAGTTGATAGTTTTAAGAGTTCTGTACTTGACATGTGTCCATGAGCGATATTGAAGGTTTTTCACCCGTATCCATGTCTCAAGGACGTCTTGGACTGGGAAGTTGGCTCCCCCGGTTGGCTCCCCGTTGAATCATACATGTATTTAGGTTCACAATAATGTGACACGGGGATAGCTATTTTGGTATTGTGCATTATCGCTAAAATGGTGAAATGGTAACCAATGGCATTGCCAATGTCTATTTTGTAATCTACTGTCCCCAGCAATTATTTAACTTTTAAGACTCCCCCCCCCCCCCCCCTAGGCCTAGCTCTGCCTCTAGTCTAGGCCTAGTGGGAGTTTGCTGACTGGGGGGGGGGGGGGGCGGGCTAGGGTAGCCCGCTTAGATTTTCAAGCTTAGCCCCCCCCCCCCCCCCCATCAATCAGTGCTTTGAGCCTTGGGGCTACTTGAAATCAGATGCTCATGTTATTGTTAATCATAGTTCAAGTTGAAATAAGTTTTTCATATGTGTTCTATTCTATATACCGTACTAAGTTTAAGTTACTATGTAAACATATGGTTGTATATATATGGAGACTTAAATAATTGTTCTTGTGGTATTGATAATTGGAGGGTATGTGAAACTGTAAATTAAACGGAATAGTTCATTGAAGCTCCAATGATTCTGAGTAATTTACTCAAATATGAGTTCACTTCAGTACGGGAAGAATAATTAACCACTGGATCTTTTTTCTTCAGCCACACTACGGTTATTTGGAGGCTCAGGGAGTCGTCTTATTCATACTTCATCCTACCTTTCGGCAGTCGACAAAAATGCACTTAGTAAACTCAGGAAGAAGACCGGTTTCCCTTTCATCAACTGTAAAAAAGCCTTGGAAAAATTCAATAACGATATTAAAGAGGTAAGACTTCCATCCATTATTAAAGTAAACGGGCCTTATTCGTTACTGCTATCTCCTGTGTTTTAAATAACACACCAATCAATTAAGGGACTGTTCATAATTAACCACTGGGGGTGGGGTGGGAGTGGAGAATTTTCAAAAAAAATTCTTGTGCAAAGTTGTATGACCCCCCTACATCATTGAAAATTGTATGAACCCCCTACATCATTGTAGTTCTGAGTCTATGTAACGTAGATCCCCCCAATACACTTTTAGCGTCAGCGCAAAAAAAGGTCCCCTCTTCAGAGTCTGTGCAAAAAAAGATGCTCCCCCTTCAGAGTATACACAAAGAAGTGGCCCCCTGAAAATTCTCCTCCCACCCCCACCCAGTGGTTAAAAATGAACAGTCCCTAATTTTCAGGTGAGTTTCACGTTTGAAGATCAACAGATCTTTACAAAACTGATTATTATTTATTGTAATTGTGTTATTATTCCAGGCGGAGGTCTGGCTTCGGGAAGAGGCACAGAAAGAGGGATGGGCAAAAGCTACAAAATTACAAGGTAGACCGATGTCCCAGGGTCTTATAGGAATCATTGTCGACCACCAGAAAGCTGCCATGATTGAGGTAACCATCTTATAATTTGATGTTCAAGGACCAATTTGTATACCTGCACCAGATAGGGTCACTACCTAAAATTAAATGAAATTCAAATATAATTGACGCAATGTTACATTAAGTTTAGACATTTCATTATGTAACTTCTGGGAATTGAACACATCTTTAACAATCATATTCAATTTCAATAACAGATATGTGCTGGTATTTTTTGATATGGCATTGTTGTTTGCTGTTCTTAGGTCAATTGTGAGACAGACTTTGTTGCCAGGAATCCAAAGTTCTTAAACTTAGTTTCTCGTGCGGCAGCTATGTGCCTTGTTCAGGGACAACGGAGTGGACAATCTAAGGTAAGGATTTCGCCGGTTTCCATCGATAGATAAAACTCGGGAATCTTAACGAAATGTCAATACAGATTAGATAGGTCGGTTCAGTGGCATAAGAAACTACTCTGGGTTTCCAACTTTGCCACAGCTTCAATTTTATGTGTGATATGAGAATTAACCAGTTAGCTGCCGTATTTCATCTAGGTATTACACCACTTTATATACCTGTACGGAATACACACCTCTTACAATTTATATACTTTGTTACCTTTTGTGTTAACCACGTTGTAACAGCACATTGATAATTTCATTTTCAGGTTTTATTCGACAAATCTTCTGCAAATGCTATGCAGTCGGAGTCAGGGGAGAAATTAAGCGACCTTGTAGCCCTAACAGTTGGCAATATTGGTGAGAATATGGCAGTACGACGGGCAGTGTATCTAGCAGCCGAGGAGGGAGGCCACCTTGGTTCTTATGTCCATTCCACAGGTAAATCTTAAACAGGATTTTTTCATTCAATGGACTAAAAAAGGAACTTATCATACTCTACCATTATTGAAAGTACGCAGAATAATTGAATGATAAGTGTGACTGTTTTAACAAATATTTGGACTCAATTTTAATTAAACTCACTTACTCAAAACTTTTGGTTGCAACTCTTCAGTAGTTGTAATTTCAGTATTTTTGTAAACTTACACAAATTTCAAATTTTCCCCAAATCTAACCATCATTTATAATCAAATTTCATAAAACTGTTCAACAAAAAAATCAAAGTCTCAGTGGCCAAAAAATTAAAATTCTCAAAACAAGTTTAAGGAACGCCTAAGAATATTTCGTGCAGGCAGTAGGGGGCATAACTGATAAGAATTCACTCTCTCGTTTCTGGAGGTTTTTTTTCTCTTGAAATTGTTCAGTACTTCTTTCAGGTCCTCACGTTGTTCAAGATAACAAATGCATCATGGGCAGATTTGGAGCTATCGCCTCTTTCTCTCAGACTGAGCAACTAGTGAAGGACAAACTGGGAGTGAATGAATTAGGACGTCAATTGTGTCAGCACGTAGTTGGCATGAACCCCACATCTTTAGGCTCTGCGTCAGATGACGATATGAAGAAGGATGACACATCTTTAGGCTCGGCGTCAGATGGCGATGTCAAGAAGGATGACACATCTTTAGGCTCTGCGTCAGATGACGATGTCAAGAAGAATGACACATCTTTAGGCACTGCGTCGGATGACGATATCAAGAAGGATGACAAACGCATGTTGCACCAGGAGTTTCTGCTCGAACCTTCTCTCACCGTGGCTGAGTTTCTAGCACAAAATTCCTCCACCATCAGCGACTTTGTGCGCTTTGAGTGTGGGGAAGACTTAGGGGAGGACCAATAGTGGACGGGCGGTTTTATCATATAATGTAATATCATGGTAAAGAGGGGCGTGATGAAGTATTGAAATACTGTAATGCTTTCAGTTAATATTGTGCAGGAGGGGTTAGACGAATATTCCAGGACTCTTCAGTTCTTAAAACAATACCAGTTATGATTTAAAGCCAGGTTTAGACTTTTTGAGATGATCGATATGACGTGTATTTAAATTTTGGATTTTTTCATGTCTCATTAAATAATAAAGATAATGTAATATAAAATCTAAAATCATTTACAATGTTTGTATGATTGATGTCTCAACTTGTCAAAATATTGTGTCCGTTAGATAGGGACCCGATTCCAGAGTTCAATTTCATATACTACTCAGACACTATATACGGGCAATGCTTATGAATACAGCCGCCACGAGTATACTCGTTGGTCGTGGATAAAGGCTTAAAAGAACTTGTCAAGAATCTAACTCAATTAGGTCACATTCGCCTCACGTATGGCTTAGCCTTTATTAATCTTCATTCAAGACCAAAGAGTACCGTATTTCCCCGTTTATAAGCCCGGGTTTATATTAATTTCAAATGGTGATAGACCAGGCTTATATTCGGGGTAAGGATTATAGTGCTTATTTTACCATAACAATGTGTTTACCCCGCCCCGGCATGTAAACGGGGCAGGCTTATAAACGGGACCCGGCTTATAAACGGAGAAATACGGTGTCGGATGAATCGATATGTCTGAGTAGTATATGAAATCGAACTCTTGACTCGGGTCGTTTCCTATCTAACGCACTTCGAGCTTTCGGTATCCAACATTTTTAAGCAAACACAAATCAACTCATCATCTCTATACCGAAAACTAGACGTGTTTGTTTGCTTCAAGTACTTAACAGTTACACACATTCCTCTTATAAGTTATAGCAATAACAGACCCAATATGATTCAGGCCACATTTGCCATTTTGGTCAACATTTTTTATTACATTTGTAAATATAAATGTCTTTTTGTTTGTCATAGTATATTTCTTGTATATGGAAAGTGTCCCTCATTTTATCTAGGAAATTAAGGTCTCTATCATAACGAATTTTATTACAAAGATAGACCTGTGTATTACAGTCACACACATGATGAAACGTTTCTAAAAGTGCATCAAATGTCTCTTCTATGTAAATAATATCAGCACCAATAACGACGTCGTACTTGGGAAATGTAGAATGGTTATTTCCCCATTCTAGTTCGGCCACCTTGATGGTATCAAGACTGTTCTCCGCTCTATTTAAGGCAACATTTTTCTGGATGATTTCCAATGCTTCGCTCCTGTCAGTGACTGTCACTCTACCACCTGAGGAAGACAACGATGATACTGGAATAGCACATCTAACAGACAAATCCAATAAATTAAGGACGTCAGTTTTTTTGTAATCCAAGGGGACAACGCACGATCAGAAGTATATTTCAATTATACAAAATCCCACACATATTGCATTAGATTCACTTATAAGCGGAAATTAGTTTGTATAAGATGTGTTATGAACTAGTTGTCGGGTATTTACTGGGGATAGGCGCTGTAGAGTCGAGAGCTTCAACAAGAACTTTGTGTTCAAACGATTAGGCCTCTTTTATATGTGGCAGGTGAATGGAGTCCCCCTTCTCAAATATATTAACTTCGATGCCACGCCCATATAAGCAATTTGGTATACTACTACCCCCAGTACTGCCCCCTATACCCAACTATGCACACTAATCTTCTTACTTATCATTAGTCTCTTCACAGACCCACTATCCCCAGGTAGGGTCCACCGCATGGACTAACAGTAACTTATCACATGATATAGTTGATTTACCTATAGCTCCGACAACAATTATTAAACCAAATCTTACCATAAAGACAAGCGACAATGCCAGTCACTCCGGTACCAGCACCAAGCTCCAGCACATCTTTATTTTCTATGAGATCTGCGTGTTTCATGAGGTACTCGCCAAGAACTACAGCCTGAAAGTGAAATGACATAATTAATATATAATTCAAAGACAGGTAGAAGCTAATACAATTTTAAATCGTATTTTACATTGATTTCCCCAGCGCCAGCGGTATTTACAAATGAACATCGTGTTGTATTAAGGTTGATGTGTTCAATTAAATACTAAACATTAATATTGAATAATTGTGAAATTGCTGATGAATTATTTACAAGAAAATTGAATTTCAAAAGAAAGGACCATTTTTAATCTTAACCTTAGGAATGAACGATAAATTAAATGCGATATTTCCTGTTAAAGTTGAGGCCGAACTTTACATGGACCCAAATCGGAAAATATTGTCATTAATTCAAAGTTTTGGCTGATATTATCAGATTCAGAATGAGAGCTCTGATTTTATTCTATTATTGAAAGGCAAGACAGCTACATTGGACAGATATATATATATATGTAACATTCAAATTACCGCATCCCACACAACGGCCGCAATACCAATATTTTTCCAGTCTTGCAAGATGGTTATCTCCTTCGAGCCAAACGATAAAACTTTCTTCTCTTTGTGGAAAGGCGAAACGTACTTCTCATCATACAACACAACTGCCATGTTGGAAGGGGAGGGCTCCGGATTGTTCTTTTCACAGGCAGGGGCGAGTGAATTCTGACTGTCACACTCTTCCGAACATAGCGATAGGCGAAAAATTACAACAAGCAATAAGAAAGAAACTTTTTTAACACTGATAACTCGTATAGATGTTAAAATGCGAGTAGAAACAGAGAGCCACATGTCAAATGACGCCGGAAGTTGTTGATTCGCAAACGTTGTCAGTGACGCCGTTGATCAGTTTAGCAGACGACGTAACTTATTCTGCTCTAGGAAGCCATTAAATTTCAATAACTTTAGAATCGAATTCTACAAAATTATACTGTTTCTAACTTTTAAATTTCATCCTGATGAAAAGGAGTCATTTAAGGAAAGAATCGTCATCTAAAGTTTGCTCGATCCAGAACTACGAGTCATCAGTGTCCGTGAACGGTGACATGTGGGTACTGCGTGACCACGTGACCAACCTAGCAACACGTCACGTTCCGCCATAACAAAATCTGCTGCTCGCCACTCGAATAAACAACATCAGCGGGACATATTAACTTATAGGAAACTTAAATAAGGGAATGCCTTTCCAAAAACCTGCCGACCAAGGTAAGAACTGAGTGCCAGTATTAGTTATTATTGAATTATGCATCCCGGTGTTTTCCCCACAGCATCAGGATTCAGTTTTAATATTATAATAGTCCTGTAAAAGCGAAGGCAGGGTAAATTATCTGCTAGCTACTGCAGCACTGGCAGCATTATGATTGTAGCCTGTAACCGTAGGCATAATTACCAGTAAATGCGCTCAGGTGCTAAATTCACTACAGATTCAGGTGTGTGGGAACCAAACCTTTGGTTACGTAGACAGGCACCTGTTATTTACCTCGTTTTTCTGACTGATAAACATCCGAAATACTAGATATTATTTAGGCGACATATAATTATAAATAATGCATTTCAATTTGGCTTTGCCTAGCTAATTGGTAAATGACTAGGGCTAACACCTGTGTAGTTGATATATAAAGTGTTTTTTTTCTTCATTTTCGCTCAATTCAATTACATATATTAAATTAATATAACTGGTGTTGTAAATTGACACTGCCAATAGCTCCTCTGGATGGTCACCCAAAATATGTGTCTGTCGTCAGAGCAAATGATCAAGGTAGGACTCGATGAAATCGTGCGGGACCTGTAGGCCTAGTATATCTCTTTAATGATCACGAATGACTGTCTACGAATCTGACTTGCATGGATTGTGGTTTTCATTGTTCAATTTGTTGCTACGTCGATGTCAACCTTGCATTTACAATAGTCAATACTCTGATGAAAAGTGTCAATGTTTCAACGATTTCCCCACACGTTTTCGAGTTTGAATTTGATATGATATTATAGGCTTGAGCCTTCACTTTAATCAGCACATCTTTTCTTCAGCAATAACGTGTTAAAGATGCATGCCAAACGGCGTGAGGATAGAGATGCAGGTACGGGTGAACTAATCCGAGTATAAATAGCAGAACACTATCAGATTTAGTAACCATACACTCCTCCCCATATCCCTCAAATAGATCACATTTCGCAATTGTATCATTCAATGCAAAGAGATAAATTTATGTGCAATTGCGAACAAAGATATACATGTAGATTGACTCAATATTATATAGTATCAGATTAAAAATCGACACAGAAAAAAAATCCTGAAAATTATTACATCATTTATGCGTACATTGTATATATTTAGGATGAATATTCAACTTTGAATCCATTTATGGCGGTCAAACAAAAATATTCATGAATGTAAATAAAGAGACATTTTAGAAAAAGATAGATATAGAAACATTTCACAGTGAATAAGGTAGTGTACTATAGCTATAGCTCCGCATGACTTACTTCTCATTGTCATTGATCCATTCATTTATATATCCTTCATTGTATATAGGTAGAGGAATAATTCGTGAATACTTCCAGATCTACCTTTATTATATTTGTGAAATCACTCATATACATCAAATCACATGTTTATTTTCATTACATATATGCATGGCCATGATGCCAAACTAATATACCGTAATTTAGTATAGATTGTTTTGATTTGATTTATTTTTATCTTATTGCCCTGATAATCATCCCATATAGGGTAGAACTCTAGTGAATGTAATAGTCAGACCTTCTAGAGATTTTTCAGGATCCGTGTATTTTGCACTTGTCATTCCCTGTTAATGATGTTTCAGTTATTCCAGCCAATATAAGTTATAGATTTACATCCATTTCATCTAAAACGACATAAAATGTTTAATGATTGTTAAACGGAGACCCGGTGGATATATATCAGACGAACAACATTTGACAGAATGATAGTGTTTCCGAATCAAAGCAGGCCAATGTAATCAATATATTCTTGAGGTCGAGATCTATGAAACTAGTTACTAGGTGGATAGTTCTAGCACCTAGAAAACCGTGATATCAAATTACTAGGCTCTTATATCAGGTGTTGAATACTAGAGTCCAGAAAAGTGTACCGCCTTGAATTGGATTGTTCTAATAGTTTGGTTATATTTCTGACCGCCTAATATTGTTTTTATATATACAAATGAAGCATTGTCGCGAAAACGACCCACCCAAACCGCCCGGGAATCCCGATTACTAAACTATTTCTAGCTGCTTGGTCACGCCAGTTACGGCATGGCTACCGAGTCCCGTTCTCGTTCAGACATTTTGCTTTGAGTTTGTCTGCTCAGGTCGTGGGGGTTACACCAACCCAACAACCAGCAGACACTAAGATTTTAGCAGAAGAATCTATATTTCGTTACCTTTTTAATGGAAAAAAATGATAATCCCGGATTTTCTACCTGCAACAGGCTATGTCAGCTTTGTTTTTACTGATCGGAGGGCTTCCCCAACCTGCCGCTATATATGACGTCATTGTCCCCATGGTCACGTGACCGATTCGCATGATCTGATTGGCTTAGAGCGGCAGTGTCTCTTCTCTGGTTGCTCGTCATCTACTTTTTGTTATGGCGGCCATTTTAAACAGCCCTCGCTTCGAATATGCGGTTAGCGATAACTTTTTAATTATTCATTGAATGAAACATTTTTCCATTTGAACCTTGCTCTCCTTGACTCGATCTAGCATCTGGGATCGGTTAGAAAGTTCCAGAAAAAAATAAAGCATGAAAACAGGTCGATGATGGGCAGTTTCTGTATATACATCGTTTCTCCCTTCGGTCAGTGCCCCGGTCACGTGATTTGAGAAACATAGCGGAGCTATTCCTAGCGGAATAGCAGTAAGGGGCTGTTCGTCTAGTTAGGAGTAGTCGAACGAACTAATAGGGGATTTGCATGTCTCACTGCGCATGCCTACTGCAGTCCATACTGGGATGGATTCTGTTAAAATCTGCCATACAAATATTTGGCAAGATATTATCGAAAATTGTAAGAATGTCTTTCCTAAAATCATAGCTTATATAAATGATATATGAAAACCAAATGCATGATTGGAGAGACGGGACTTGTATTATGGAAACATGTAAAACACGTGGATATTGACATTAGAGCATTAATAAATATTCCATGCTGAATATATGGCATGTTTTCTATAGATTTTAGACTATACCCTTAGTCCCATAATTCCATGCGAATCAAGATTCAAAATAGCGGCTATGCAAATCCCCTATTTGTAAGCGATATTACTTCTCAGGATAAAGATCTTTGAGAACCGTTGTTTTGTCCTAACCATCTCTTCTATTGGTAATCTGACACCTCGCGTTTGCTGTGAAATCTAGCTCTGTGTTTCTTACCAAGGCCGCCTTGCTAAATACAGTGTAGTTTTGGCACGTGAAACTTTCATTCGCGTCCTTCGTTAATATGTTCAAAAGCAGAGAAGATGATCATTTGAACATTATGGTGGCATTGTCGGACCACCTGGTGCATTTGTTTATTATGCCCCCCCACCCCCACCCGCAAATTAAAGTGGGAATTTTGTCCGGTATTATACTAATCTGCATGGAACCATATCATATCTTTTACAAATCTTATCAATAATATGTCCCTTTGGAAACATTCAATTTAATCAAAAATTTCTTTATTGCTGGTATTGATACAATTTGCTAAGTCATTTGTGGCAAGCCAATTCTTCCAATGAACGCCATTTTTGTACATAATTTTAGAACGTTGCAGTAACTTGACACTATAACTTATACTATTATAACAAGAACAACCTTGTAAAGTCAAAGTTAGCTCGTTACTCAGAAAAAAAAAATAAGTTAAAACATAAATAAAGATCCCTGAAGGAAAATGATATAAAATTGAAAAATAAGATTTCAGTCTTTTAAATCCAGTTATAGAATTTAATGCATGATATACAAATGTACATGCATGTGCACATTGCCACTTACAATATGTGGGCGGGTGGGCGTACATGTATGCACACTCATTATATCCCTAGTCTTCAAATCCCTCACCCATTCTAATTGATTTGGTTAGGGCCATGCCCACAGTGACACTAACTATTTGCGCTACCTGTAATGTTGATTACCAGCCCGTACCTCTACTCATGTTGCTTACCTTTACAGGTGAGCACATGTGGGTCAGATTTTCAGAAAATGTACAATTAGCAGCGGTACACATTTAGTAAATTCTGCTAAATTAGGCTGCAATTTGTTCAATACTAGGTAAATTTGAGTATATTCGGCATTGCATTGATCTTAGCAATCTGTTTGGTTAGGTTAAACTGTATTTTGAGACTAATTTTTGTCTTAAATGTGCGTTATTTGATAGAATTGGTGAAGGCGAATTGTACATTTTCTGAAAATCTGACCCATGTGTCACTGTGCTCAGGCGCTAACAGCCCTTGACATGATTCACGTTCTCCGAATGTATACAATTGGCTGCCTTATACAATTAAGTAAATTCTGCTAAATTAGACTGAAAAAATATAATATTTTATTTATAATAAATATCTGAAGAATATTGCAAAATCTGTTTGAACGGTGATATTGAACTGTATTTTGAACGTCTTTTTTGTTTTGAATTTGTGTTATTTGCCCAAGATGGTTGGTGAAGGCGAAACGCACATTCTTAGGCGACTTGACCCATATATATATATATACTCCTGTTAACAGCCCGTCAAACCATTGAAGACAAACGCTGCGCAGCTAGTATGTGATAAAACGCACCTTTTAATATTAAAAATTTCATTCGAAGCTGTTTGTCTAATTTCAATAAAACTTTAGCCAAACCATACATCAGTAACATTTTAAGAACTCGAGCTTGAAGGATGCACACTTGCTTTGATTGATTATTCAGAAAAAGACAGCAGGTTTCTAGAAGTAGGAAGTAAACATTAAGACATTTATATGAAGCTTGTTAATCATAGGAGATTCACAAATTTTAAATATTGTTATAACTCATTGTGTCATAATATATTAATGTACCTAAAATTTTAATTATTAATGGCCATATGCCTATACCTTCACCATAGCTCCTACCTCAATGGAATGGAGGCTACCGCTATAATGAGCAATTAATTAAACTTAATTAATTTGTTACCTTTTGTGTTACACTAGTTAAAACAATATTGTATAAGCTACGCCGTTTGAAAAGGGTACTGTAAACATATTAATGTTCGGGCAGTATTTATTTTCGCTATTTTAGCGCACCCACCCTTGTGCGCGAAAATAAATCCTGTGCGAAAGGTATAATTATTGCATAAACAAGGTGAGAGACTTCCTTGCTGCGCGAATTTAAATCCGCGCGACAAGGTGTCCAAGTACTTAGTGCGTGAAAATTTATCTGCGCGAAAATAAATACGTTCACAGTATTGTTACAACAACCGGTAATAGCCATACATACATATTGGATCGGCTAGGACGGTACGTGGCCCTTTCAAGTATCATGTTCATCAAAGATTGGTGCTTTGGGTTCTGCTACCTGTTCCTAGCATCGAGTCGGAGATATTCAATAGCCTTTGTCTGTTACCTGTGTATTTTAATCCTTGGTCCGACTCAGACATATAAGACACGAATTCCCATGTATTTTTTATTCTATAATTGCATGGCATAACATGCATGCAAATCTAATCTCATGAATTTTGATTTGATATAGCATAATTTTCATTAAATGCATTACTGAGATAGCTATTTCAATGTTGGCAATGAAGGGTTTCTATAGTATAGAGGGGAAGTGCATTCATATCCAAACAGTATCATCCATATCCCTTTCAGATCTAATGGCTTGGGTCAATATTGTGCTCGCCATTGAAGCTCCCTAAATCTTAAAGTTTTTCTTCTTTGTCACATAATATATGGTATATTGATCCAAATGTCTGTATACAGAGATTAGAGTTGTGGCCAGAGCCTGTCTGTTCACGTATTAGGTACAGGGTTTATATCAATAAATTATCTGGCGTTATAGACCTGTCTACATGTATTTCTCTTATGAAGTTCATATCATCTGCCTTTGCTTTGAAAACTCCAACTTACCAAATCTGTATTTGGATATTATGATGAAAACTATAGCTACTTAGAACTATAATTGTGTAAAAAAAAATATGAAAACAATGTATGACATGTGCCCATTTATGCCATAAATGTTGCATTGAAGTATATATATATTAATATGTTTCCAAAATTCCCTGATTTGGTATCAGTTTCCCTGACCCAGTAAATAAATACAAAATTAACATTATATGTTAATATCTGCATAATATAATTTGTTTTCGAAGTTATCGAGGCATTACCTGACTATCAAACTAACAAATATTACAATACTAAGTAGGATATGTAAATAATACCATTGATTCATTTTTGAATGTCAACCGCAACCACGGAACTGACTTATTGACTATTTTCAAATCTTTACCACACGCACATGTGCATGCTTTTCATCATGGCATGGAATGAGTGGCATTGAATTTTAACTCTGTCGTTTTCCTATGGCGAATTTGAAATCACCAAGATGATGACCTGGGTATGTAACCACTAGATTCAACGTACCTGTCACTGAGCATTGTTACAATAGGGAACATTGCTTCGCTGTTCACTTGGGAACTAATTTTCCAAACAAAAGAATTCTTCGCTGCAATGTATGTCTTACATTTACTGTTTCACTGCACATGCCTAATTGGGAAACATTCACAGCGCAAACCTCTTACTTCTGAGCTCATAATTATGTCATATTATATGTTTCTCTACTATTATCTGTTCATGAACATGAATTGTAGACTCTCCCACCAACTGTTGATATATATTTTGCACCAAATAAGGATTATGTTGGTTAAAGTTTTTATAGGAGGTCTTCGTGCAAAAGTCAAGTGGCCACTCATGAAAAAACCGGCCGGTAAAACAGAGTAGAATGACTAACTTTCCTGATCACCGTTCTCTACATTATAATGCTTTAGTGATAAGATGTTCACTTTCATCAACGATCATATATTATATGTTACCTTATCATGAACACAATAGATGCTGACTATATATATTTTTTATATCCAAGGATCAAAGAGAACACATTTTTATGTTTTTTAAAATATATGTGATATGTTACCGAAAAATGCGTCACAAGTGGCAAAATTGATATTTTTCAAAGTTATTTATTTACAAGATCTCTTTCTTGGACTGTTCTCATTTTGGGGTGCTTAGCGTTGCTACGTACTAGCATAAATAGAGATAGCAAGT
Source organism: Sthenelais limicola (assembly GCA_942159475.1). Taxonomy (NCBI): domain Eukaryota; kingdom Metazoa; phylum Annelida; class Polychaeta; order Phyllodocida; family Sigalionidae; genus Sthenelais; species Sthenelais limicola. Next base: position 93,527,942 of record OW804100.1, read on the forward strand.
CTCAAGAGTCTGTATTGAATATATATATATATTATATCTATGCAAAAATGAAGTCATCTTAAACTAAATAAAGGTATATTTAACTAATTTACTGTAATGTCTGCTTATTTACTTGTATGGCGATTCGGGTAAATAACAACAAGAATAGAACAACACAGATCTCCGAGTCCTTGCTAGCGCTTTAGTCTTTATTGCCGACTAAAAACCCTTCAACCACAGTGAAAAAGGTTCTCCCTCCGCTTCACAGAAGAGAGGGATAAGAACAAAAAATTACAGTTAAGAAAGGGTAGTTTAACACAAGAATTGGGATCAGACATATGCTAGCAGTAAAATATTAAAATAAGAGAGACAAAACCCCCACACGACATCTGGTGGAGGAGCATTGTCCGGCTAGTTACCAACTAACCTGCCCACATGCTTCGTCTGGTCACGGCACCAAATTGTAATGTCTGCTTATTTACTTGTACGGCGATTCGGGTAAATAACAACAAGAATAGAACAACACAGATCTCCGAGTCCTTGCTAGCGCTTTAGTCTTTATTGCCGACTAAAAACCCTTCAACCACAGTGAAAAAGGTTCTCCCTCCGCTTCACAGAAGAGAGGGATAAGAACAAAAAATTACAGTTAAGAAAGGGTAGTTTAACACAAGAATTGGGATCAGACATATGCTAGCAGTAAAATATTAAAATAAGAGAGACAAAACCCCCACACGACATCTGGTGGCAAACCATCCCTGCAACAGGTAGAACAGCCAGCCCGAATCCAATCCGGCCGGCCGCACCCGGATAACCGGGTACTAGACCAGGGGTTCGGGATACTGGCTAGCGGCGCCGGGCCGGGATAACCGCTCCGACCCGGCACCACCACACTCAGCACCACATTACCAGTGATTGACCCTCAAGAAATATCGCTAACTTTTTTTTCATACATAGAAAATATATAAAAAATATATTATCTATGTCCTAATGTTTGCTATCATTGGAATCCGCCTGATCTCATCTTTCCAAATATGATGGCACCTCAAAATCCTTTTTTTGCGACTTGTTACTCATTGGCTGAAACACATCACATATATTTTGGAACAATTTTAGTCATAAAGCCTCATATCTCCTCAGAACATATGAATGACCCTTCATAACATGACGGTTTGTATATTACAAGTACATAACCAAATCAACTTGAGATAGTCTTCCTTTCCAGAAATCTTGAACGTATGAATAAATCATCTGTATACATTTATATATGCAGGATGTTTTCATATTATTTGTTATATTTCCAGTCTTGATTTAGGGGAAACGTATGTTTTTCCACATCCATGTGTACATACTGTATTTTATTGATATCACTCTAATTTCTACTAATAATTTAGGACATTTTTAATTATCTCGATCATATAATGTATAAAAATCTAGAAACTATCTAGAACTGTATTCTAATTCTACATTGTTGCACATTGCCAATTACAGGGTGGTTTTACCACGCGCCGCCCAAAACGAAACATGCCGAACCGGTCGGTGTCCCCCCAGTCAGCCAAATCCCGATGTTGGCCGACACTACAGTGGAAACTTACGAACCCCCTGCAAGAATGATGTTCAAGGATACAGACAGCAAGTATGTGAGACTGGCCAAGCAGGGAGGAAGGCAGGACTTGCTTCAGTTTAACTATGGCGACCGTGGGCGGTCTAATGCAGCGGAATCTTACCCCAGAGTGGACTGGTACTATCTAGAAGACAACAGAATGGAAGATAACATGACCAAGGAAGAACCAACACAGCAGTAAGTTTTGGCAATATAGACATACAAACAAAAGTGCTTCTGGTTAGGGATGGGGGTGGGGTTGGGGTAGGGAGTCCTAATTCCTTTGTCAGCATCTCTCACTTTACCATACAAAATATTTTGTCATTTGTCGATGTTTCAATCATAAGAAAAGGAGCTAAAAGGCAATGTCAAGTTGTCGATCATATTATAAAGACAATGTTGTCGATTGCCCACAAAAAGATCACGTCAATTGGTTGAATTAAGGCATCAGGAGCCCTAAAACGTATTATTAGAATTCCAGCTTCTGTTACGTTAATTTAGGGATATATACAGGTATATAGTATGCAAATACCTCTACATTGTTTTGTTTGCATTACCAACGACTCAGTGCATTCGTTGTACCATATGCTGTTAATTATGGCTACTAATTCGCAATCAAGATATCCATGCAACAGTTTAGCAGAGATTTAGGATCGGTGACATTAATTAATGATATTATAGCTATTAATTCGAGTCCCAAGGCCTTATGTCACAAGGTATCTAACAAACAGTTTAGCAGATTAAGGATCGATGAGCTATACCTGTTAAGATGCTAAGATATTGATCAGACCACTACTTGTACAGTAGGCTGGAGGTGAGTGGTAAGGGATGTTTTCATCGTACATACTACGTCCCATTATTACAATTAAACCAGATTCAATGCGTACTATACAAATATACATAATTAGGGAGGTTCCGCAAGCAAACGTACCGCAATAACGTAACCGTATCCCTATCTTTTTTTGTGAATTAGGTCGCATTTTTACGTATGAAAAATAAATCATGAGATGAAACATTTTGCTTGATATGTTACCTTGCGTTTTTTCCGCCATGTTTTCTTGAATCTTTCTTCCTTTTAATGTATGTTTGTATATCAGAGATACGGATACGACGTTTACGTATAGGTTAGACTTTACTGAACCTCCCTATTAACAGACGTCGATCCATTGTTATGTCAGATGTTATAATATTGTCTAAAATTTAAGAGGAGATGTAAATGACGACTGTCCACAACAAATTCCCAGTTCTTAAGACCTTTCAGTCGAAACCACACACCCCAACACGGTTTTATTTATTCAGTGACATCAATTCATTGTTTATCTAAAATCATTTTCCTAGTAATATTTCAATATATTTCTGGGAATAAATACCAAACTAAATTGGTATAGAGCCGGCTAACTCTACTGGTCCTGGGTATGATCATAAAGTGCCTTAATTTCTGTCTCTTTTCTCTGTCTCTCTCTCTCTTCTTTTCTATCTTTATTTCTTGGGCATGATCATAAACTGCCTCCCTCTCAGCTCTCCCGCCCTTGATATAACCATATTAAATGTGTTGATAAGGGCGTAAAAGCAACCAATCTCACTCGCTCACTCACTCACTCACCTAATTCTACATTAGGATCTCCACATAGCAACCAGCTGTGAGGTCATAATCAGGGGACAAGCGACTCCAGGGTAACGCACCTGTTACACCTGGCAGCTCAGGTGGATCGTTCTAAGGAGATTGCGCATCTCTCATTAGTGGTCATTAGTTATTAAGGGCCTTGTCCACTAAGCCGATTCTCATGCGATTCTCACAGAATCTAGTGGAAAAGAGTCCTCTGCGGTGCAAAATCGCATGAGAATCGGCTTAGTGGATTAGGCCCTTTAGTCTCCTTAGCGCATCTGGAAACGCAATCCCTATTGCTAACTTTTGCTAAGATTTGAATCATTTTCTTGTAGAGGCGATTACAAATTTCTCCTGCCTGAATACATGGTACATGAAGAGTATGAAGATCAGAGCAAAGATGGCGGCCACAGGCCTAAGCGTGCCCCCTATGGCTACGACAGAACCAATATTTTCGAAACAGATGCTGATCCAACCAAAAAAGATGTCAAATTACCAGAGGTAAGACATGTCCATTTATACTGCATAATAGAAACTATATCGATATCATGATATCTATGTACCAGGTAACGGACTTATTGATGAATTCCTCTACATGTATATTAGAGTAGTGTTATGTAATAAAATAATGATAAAATCTGACATGTTATAGCCTATACAATGAAATCGTCCTTTCCTCGAGTTTTGCGTACTCGTGGAAACTCGCAGCATACGAGATTCGTTACGGCTCGGTGAACCCTCCACTCCCGGGAGTGCGAGAGTGGCGAGAGTGTTTGTAAACAACCTATGACGTCACACCGTTTAGAGGATTACGTAACTCACTACCCAGACCTTTAGTGGTTGCATTCGGGTAGGTTCAGTGTGCACCGAATGCACCATTTCCCTAATTCCCTGGGGGGGGGGGGGGGGGGGGGGGCTCTGAGACATGGGAAAGGAAACTAATGCCAATGCAAACATGTGGGAGGCCCATATGCAGCTACTAGTATATGCGGAAATTCAGGAGTATGCTAGCCATTCTGCTCTCTGATACCAACCATATGGGATGGACTACAAATTTGAATGAAGTATGTTCCCATGGAAATTCTTTTTTTCTCACTTATATTTTATATATAAATAGATTCTTTAACAAATTCAAAGATTTCTTGCAGGACGACGTCCTCCCCCACAAATTCGGAGATAGTCAGTATGCCTTCCAATAGCTGGAATATGATGTGAAAATGACCCTAGGATGCACCATTTCACCCGGGGGGGGGAGGGGGGGGGGGGCAGTGGGGGGAGGGGGGGGGGTGAAGAGGTGAAGGGGGGTGACCAACTTTATTTTCAACCAACTTTTTTCTGAAACATTTTTTTCCGACCAACTTTATTTCGACCAACTTTATTTCGACCAACTTTTTTTTACGAACAACTTTTTTTCGACTTACTATTTTTACGACCAAATTTTTTTTTCGACCCAACTTTTTTACGACCTGCCAACTTTTTTTACTACCCAACTTTTTTTACGACCCAACTTTTTTAATGACCAACTTTTTTTCGACTAACTTTTTACGACCAACTTTTTTTACTACCCAACTTTTTTAATGACCAACTTTTTTTCGACTAACTTTTTACGACCAACTTTTTTTTACGATTTTTTTTTATGAAAGAATGTCTGTCCACACATTACTCATTATTAATAATAATCCACACATTACTCATTATTATTATTATTATTAAGGAGGGGGAATTAAAGGGGAGGGAGAGCAAGGGAGGTAGTCGGGGAGGGGGAGGAGAAGGAAAATTGATAGATGTATAGGTGTGTGTGTGGGGGGGGGGGGGGGAGTGCAAATTTGTTTCCATGAAACCCTATTATATCAGTCATCCTCCTCTCTCCTCTCCCTCTCTTCTCCTCCTCCTCTCTCTCTGTCCCTCCCTCTCTCTGCCTTCTACACCTTAGGCCTACTACCCAGACGTAGGCCCCCTGTGATTTTAGCAATTTTTGGCAATCAAATTAATATCTCCAAATTAAAATAAACATCCAGTAAATTGTTGGATTCCTATAAGAAGTAGAAACACAACTGCCTCTACAATCCAAGTGCCAAAGGCACTTGTTTCAACAATATCATAGCTTGTGTAAATGATCTATATTAACCAAATGCATGATGGGAAAGATGGGGGCTATTGTTATAGAAACATGTATAACACATGGGTATGAACATTAAAGCACCAATTAATATTCCATGCTGAACATATTTTCTATAGATTTTATACTGTACCATTAGTCCCATAACTCCATCCGAATCTTGATTCAAAATGGCGGCTAAGCAAATCCCCTATTGATTTTTAATTGCAATGGGCAGTTAAATGTGTTAAAGTATAATGTTACCATTGGAATTCTACATTTGTGAAGAAAATCGTCGTCCTTCGTCATGAGAGCACCACCGTCTTAGTCTGAGTGTGAGCGCAGTGGTAGTATAGTGGTGCTGGTACTGGTCAAGCTAGTCACGGTTGGTTGGCCAGCTGAGTGGGAGCTTAGTGTTAGTGGTGGTAGTGGTGGCAGTGGTCGTGAGCAGTGGTGGCAGTGGTGGCGGTGACAGTGGGTGTATGTACTAATGTAGGTATGAATGTACATGTACATACAAACATAGTTACACCTTACATTGTAGTATGGTTACAATCATTTAAACATGAGAAGTTTGCATCTGTTTTAACAAATGTATAATTTGAATAATTTATGTATAATTTAATGTATGTATGTATGTATGTATGTATGTATGTATGTATGTATGTATGTATGTATGTATGTATGTATGTATGTGTGTGTACATGTACTTATTTATGTATACATGTAGCCCATTGCAATTATATATGACGTTAGTCATAGCCGTGCATCTTGTTATAATTGCAGGTCTTACGTCAAGGTTACGGAATACGCACAGAGAAACTCAAGCACAAATCGGTCCCCCACAACAATCCTCCTCCACCAAAACCCATTCGCCAGGAGGAGGCTTCCGCACTACAATCTTACAAACCAATGTAAGTTATTACTTATTTCATATTCTACCGTAAACCCTTTAATAAAAGCCACGCCCCTGTTTAGGGGATATACCTTGTCCTTATTGATTTTAGGAAAACTTCTAATAGAAGCGGCAAGTTGACTTTTAAAATTTGAAAAAATTTCAGTTTTTTTTGCGTGTGTGTTTTTTTAGAATAGTCCGTGTTTATTTCATAAGATATACACAAAACAACGACCTCCTCTGTACATCTAAGTATACATGGGTTAATATTTGCCTTAAATATAATGCCATCAAGAAGAAATTGTCATATCTTTATATATTTTTAATGTTAATATTTGCTAGAAAAAATATGTTCACCTATGAAAATATCATAAATGTTAAAATGATATTCATTGGATATGTGCTGCCGCTTTTGTCTTTATCCCCAGAGTGTTTTCAAACTGCGGTTTCTAATTGTGGTTTTACGGTACTAATTCTCTTAATGATGTTTAATAAGGCCTATCCCAATTCCAGTAGTCACAAATCTCAATCAATCTCTTAGCTGTGGTTGATCAAAGTCGATCGAATTTCAAATTAGATTTAGTAATGATACGAATCGATGATTGTCCAATAGCAATATGATACGTACATGTACATAGGATTGACATACAAAAGGTCAATAATTAGCCGTTGAATTGTCCCCTTAATTAGTACCTGTGGAAGTATCAAGACCTAACCATTAATAGTATGCGGAAATATCTTCAATTTTTATTTAGCTTGATTCGATTTTAAGAGATAACATGGAAGAGTTTACTTTCTGATGAGTTGTATGTTATTTTGCCCCAAACCAAGGCCACAGATTGGTGGTAAGGATCGTGCAGATATGTCCAAGATTCTTTCCTATGAATATAACCAAGAGTGGCAGAATCTGAAGACTGAGTAAGTCGTGACATATATACGGCCACCTACTGTTCCCAGAGTTTGTTGTCTCAACCAAATGTTACACGTTATGTATTTACCGTTCATTATTGGTATTTGTATTGTATCGAATTGCAACGAGGAATATCAGTTAGTGGTTTCAAGCTTGATGTCAAGGTTTTGTGTTGAAATTGTAAAGGGCCCAGTCCACTAAGCCGATTCTCTAATGCGATTTTGCGCCGCAGAGAACTCTTTTTCCACTAAATTCTATGAGAATCAATAGGGAATACGGGTTGCTGTGCCCGATGCGCTACCACTAATGAGAGATGTGTGGTCTCTCTGGAACCTGTGAGAATCGCATGAGAATCGGCTTAGTGGACAGTGCCCTTAAGTATATCATGTTATATCAAGCCAATACAGGCACAGGAAGATGGTTATCATATCGCACACGAGTGACAAATCAGAAAGAAAAATCGAGTGTATGTGGTCCAATGTCAGTATGTTTGCTACCGTAAGTGCTCGAATAAAATTCCCCGTCAACCTCATTATTTGTATTGTAGGCAAACGCCATCGACCGCAGATAGGTAGATATTGTTGGCATATTGTATACTTGTTAGAAGTGACTGTAATCTACCTCTATACGCCATATTTATTTATTTACACGAAGCTACAGTTTATTGTGACGTTTCTTTATTTCTCTCAGTGGATGGATTTATATTTATTTTATAGCTGTGGCAGGAACAGATATATAAATAGTATGTGTTACATGTATAATATTCATTTAAAGTAACCAATTTGTTACAATATTAAACCCATGAAGTCCGTCTCTATGATTAGATGTGGGGGAATATAAAGGCTATGATACAGGTATGGGAAAGGTAAAGTTATGCATTGTATTTTCATAGCAAAATATTGTAACATCTTGATCATCATTTTTGCGGTTTGGAACTAGAGGCGTAAATTCCCTCAGTTTGAAGGGACTCTCTCAGCTGCCTGACATTTTTGACGATCTGTTCTTGTCACACTATCTTTATTCTCTACAAAGATTTCGTATGGAAGAAAACATGATGTTTTCTCCTAATTAAATATGACTATGTTTCTGTATAAAGCTAATTGCCAATTAATATTCACGAATATATTTTTAATTTGTGGTTGCGTAATGTTGGATAGTATTTAGTAAAGCTACCATTTAATCTTTCACTTTGGTCATCTTTCTACCACTTCTTTTATGCTATGTTACATTGGGTCTAAAATATATAGCCTTTTGCTTTTCTAACTCTACCAAGGTTATTTTAAATGAGTATGTAGTTACACCATTCTTTGGTGTGTGCTGTTTTCTTTCAACTGCAAAGGTGAGCAAAAGTATACTAGGCGAGTTTATTGACAAATTTTCCGTTGTAATTTCTTTATTTCATCTCGCATTCTAACCATCAAAATCATTTTGAAATTATTTGATTTCATTTTTTAAATATAAATAGAAGACATATGCTGCTATCGTCACATATTGTTCAGTATTGGCAAGTTTTAAAGCTTGCGATCATGCAGCCAGGCCTTACGACTTGAGAAGTGCTACAGCTAGGCGCCTTTACTATGTCGCAAGGCCTAGCGGTTGCTTGCTGGCGGCGATTCGATCGCAACGATATCAATAGGTATTTCTGCGATTGAATCGCCGCCCGAAAACTCTGCACAATCTGTATGCGTTCGTCACAATGGGGAAACAAAGTTTTTTTTGTGGCTTATGGTTTCATCATATATCATGATATTTTGTGTATCATCTACACGATAGAAACGCTATCATTGTTGATGTCGGGGGCCCTTTCCTGGAGTGTTGTTTATTTCAGGAGACCATACTCATATGGGTCAGATTTTCTGAAAATGTACAATTGTCCGTTCTACACATTTAGGAAATTTGGCTAAATTTGGCTGAGAAATGATAAATACTGGATATATCTGAATATATTCAGTGTCGTATTGATTTATAGTATCAGTTCTGTTATATTAAACTGCATTTTGAAGCACATTTCTGTCTTTAATGTGGATTATTGGAAAGGACTGGTGAAGGTGAATTGTACATTTTCTGAAAATCTGACCCATACTAGTTGCTGGGGAAGAAATCTAAGATTCAACCCATGTATTGAACATAATCACTAACCCCCACCCCCCTAAAAACAAAACAAAACAAACAAAAATAAATAAATACAAAAAAGTAATAATAATAATAAAAAATATCAATAATATAGAGAGTGCATTTCTTCCAGCCACTTGTAAATATACGCCAGCCATAATTAAAAAAAATATATTTATGTTTATTTTCATACTTTTATTTCTCTCTCATCACAGGTGGCAGAAGAAAAACCAAGTGAACCAGAAGCACTCGGCAGGCAGCAGACAGAGTGACCTGCTCTCTGAATACCAAGTTGGATTTTCAAAACGCGAACCAAAAGCAGGCCGTCGGGCAACACCCAAGAGCATGGTAGAAAAGTAAGCAACATTGCTGTAGCCTTAATTGCGATTTGTTACACATTAGTAGACTTAAATATTGCCTAGACAGTTTTCGACTTGCTTGTGTTTTCATATCCATGTATGTTAAATTTAAGGCTAAGCTTACTACCGTATTGTCAAATGTGCTTTGAATTTTAATCGAACATGTCCAGATATTGCTACTCTGTTTGAAGTGAAGGACAAAATGTATTTTTCTCTGCAAGGAACGTTTGTTAATGTTATAACGATTGCGTTGATATATATTTTTTTTTATTATTTATTAGAGACTATTCTTACTAGTAAGTACCAAACTACATCATAAAATCTTTCATTTCACTTGAAACACTTACAAGTCAATCTTGAAAAGTTCCATTTCTGGGAGTCAGGTTCTCTCCCAATGGACAACCTTCAACAATGGGTTCTGTAAGGATATATTATATGTGATATGGCCATGCTTTGAGCGTCCTTTCTGCACCAGACCAAAGTTTGCATTGCATGGGCTGCCATGTGATATCTTGCACCAAATGGATTCAATTATTTTGAATGATGCATGCATTTAACGGAAACATTTCTGGGGGGCATTCCAAGCCATCCTTTTCATATTCACTTTATAACGTTTGTTTAAACAAGGAAAGAAAAGAAGACTACACAGTCCAGGTTCAGAGCTGAGAGATTTCCTTCAAACTGAGGGAAATTAAGCATCTTACTCCCGACCGCAAAATGCCATTATAATCCTATTAGGACCGCAAATACCATTATAATCCCATAACGACGCCTACTCCTGGGCTAGAAAGCTATTTGCGCAGTAGGCATCCAATCACTGAGATACTATTCTTATCTGATCTGAGAGGTTTTCAGTCTAGACTCTACCCTTAAGATTCATTCTTCATCGGGAATTACGTTCTTACAAAATAGCAGCATTTCTCCGCTCTCTGGGTGTTGGTGGCGGTTTTTATTTTCTTAATTCAACTTGTTTTCATCCAAGGAGGCATTTAATTTGATGTATTACGTAAGCAACATTACTTTAAGTACTTATTCCCTGAACCATTTCAGGTAGATTGGCAGTATGGTCCCAATACGTAGCTCTTAATGAACTAGCGACATCTTACTCTTAAGGGCCTTAAATTGTCCACGAAGCCGATTCTCATGCGATTCTCACGGAATTGCTGTAAAAACGTCCTCTGCGGTGCAAAATCGCATGAGAATCGGCTTAGTGGACTATAGGGCCTTTAGACTACTAGCTATTCTATCCGATAGCGGAAAATCATAAGTCTCAACATAGTTGAAATAAGTCTAAGACATGTGAAGTAGATTTAGGGAATACAAATGGAAGTGTAAATTGATGAGTTAAGTAGGCTAGTACTATGGATAATCGTCTATCGAAATATTAAAACTTCTTCCAATGAATATTCGCCTGAAATCTGCAGACCTATTCAAACCACAACTATTATTTTTTGCACCCATGACATTCTAAATAAATTTAAAGGGTGTCCACAGAATGTTTTACATATTTCCCTCTGCATTTATATTAATTTAAGCATGATTTTCTAGTCACAGGGGGAACAAAGATTTTTATCGGTTCAAATTGTTCAACTTATCACACATGCAATCTCAGTCCACTTTGTCGGTTAAACATTATTCGTTGATGTGCCTTGTGTATGTACTACCGCCCTGCTAATGCCATTGTTTGAGATCTATATCTAGAGAAAGCCAGTTGTAAGGGCCTAGTCCACTAAGTCGATTTCAAAATCGCATGAGAATCGGCTTAGTGGACTAGGCCCTGTATTGTTGGTGCAATAAGTGGTAACTGTGACGTTGATTATGAGGTGTATATCTGTCAATGCTTTGTCACAGCCCTGATTGGTCCCCGGATGATGCCAGTTTGGATGGGTGAGTCGCGTGTGGGACTAATTAAGAAGCCATAATTAATGAATACTAATTAATTAATATGTGATGTGTTACAAGTCGCAAGAAATGGATTTTGAGATATCGTCATATTTGAAAAGATGAGATCAAGCGGATTCCAATGATAGTAAACAATAGGACATCTAATAAGTACTTCTATATTTTTTTTATGCATGAAAAAATAAGTTAGCGATATTTCTTGATGATCACTCACAAGTACAATAGTTAAATATATTCTTTATGATAACTTGAGGTATGTATACATAGATATCCTCAATCCATAGTCTTCACATTTGGTAAATCTATCTCTGCTACTAACAGCACTAAGTACACCAAGAATGAACACATTGTGTGCAAGGGTTCTTGTAGATACATCAGAGACAAATAGACATATATATATATATATATAATTTTTATTCAGTAATAAAATGTTACAGAAATGGACTTCTACTAATAGATCTTCCAGTATGCCCAAAATGAATGGGAAATAAGAATTTATACATAAAATTCGTGAATATAAAAGTACATAGAGATGACTTTAAGAGTTTTACATCGAATTGCTTATTAAAACATTGGAGCTTATAACATTAGACAAATACTAATTTTGCGACTTGTGACTCATTTTCCTGTGACACATCACATATGGATTTTACATGAAGTAGACTAGCAGGTATTAATGGCCACTAATGGGTGATCGGAAATGGGAAAATGCCTTCAACCGAACGATTACACAATGTTGCTTTAATTTAAAGCCCAACTCTATTTCTAGCGGCGATATGTAACATATATCTTCGTGTCTCTCCGTCCTAGATATCTACAGTTGAGGGGAAAGGGAATTCGTGTCCATCTCTGACTTTTATCTCTGATAACACCTGTATTTTACCAGCATAACTTTATAAATCTTAGTGTGTAAGTTAAGTTTGTTAAGGACTACTAATTTTAATGTCCGATGCCGGATGTTTTTTCAGAGTTTAACAATTACTTTACCTTTACATCGAAATTTACAAAGACTGTTTCTTTTTCTCTGCACCTTTTCATCAGAGTTCTAACAAATATTCTTGTTTCTTACAGTCCATATCACTCCTTTCCATTTAATTCATCGTTCTATATATAATTGTACAGTTTTCCCAAATCTCAACTTACACATATTTAAAAAACACTTTATAAGTTTATTTTGGTGGAACAATCTTTGCTTATAAATGTACTGTGTTGCTGTTAACAGGATATAAATGATGGTCTTACATTTCGAGTTGTGCTCATGCATCTGGTATCCCCGGTACCTTGTTTTGTAAACTGTTTATCATTGATATTTTATCCATTATTTTCTTCCACTACCAAACTCTACTTTACATGTATATGCTATACTATGTCCATCCCCTGTGCTCATAGAAACTTCCAGCAGAAACACTCTACTCTACTCTATTTAATAAACTATTCAAGACTTTATTCCAGTATTATGATTATAAATACAGGTTAACTAACAAGTTGGTTGAAGGAGCGTGAATATTGCACGAGTTGCGTAGCTACGAGTGCAATATTCTAAGCGACTGAAACCAACAAGTCAGTTAATAGATTTCAATCATGAAAATAGAAACAAAATCGAGTCATAAATTTACAATATATCAAACCATCTGGTAATCTTAGTAAAAAAACCCAACCAGATTGGTTGCAATGAATCGACAACCCACGGAAATCACTAGTGAAATACGCACTATGCATAAATCACTCTAGATACGTTATTTTCAGAGCAATGCGTGTATAATAAATATAATTATTTCATCGGATTAGTGAAGGGTGGCTAACTTGAAGGACATGAACGACATAATTTTGAGACTCAAATATATGATGTCGTACATAATATGATGTGTTACAGGAAAATGTGTCACACGTTGCAAAAGAAAAAGGTTCATACTCTCTCTTAGTATGACATAAACACAAATATAGTCTTGAAACTTGGTACATGTATTTGTACGACTGAGCGCTTAACATCTAATATGTCAAAGTATTACGTTTGGACGTGTGAACACCCGAGTAGCGCTACCACAAATGAGACTGGGCCTCAGGTACGAACATTCTACCTGAGCTCACCTGGGCAACTATTGTTGTTGCCTAGTGAGTATTGTAGCCCCGATTGTGACCTCATCCGAGTTGTTGTTGCAACATTTTCAACCATTTCGTTCAATAATATTTCAAAGTATTACAACAAAGAGTTCCAGTGGGAAAAAACAGTTGAAAAATATCATTTCTGCGACTTTAGACTATTGGTCCTGGGTAAGACCTTAAACCGCCTTTCTGTCTCTTTTCTCTGTCTCTCTCTCCTTCTTCTCTATCTCTATTTCCTGGGTATGATCATAAACTGCCTCCCTCTCAGCTCTCCCGCCCTTGATATAACACTTCAAAGTGTTGATAAGGGCCAATAAGCAACCAATCTCACTCACTCACTCGACTTTAGACTAATTCTCCTGGAACACATCACATAATATTATTACATCTGCTAAAGGCGTAAAGATAACAGAACATGTTGAAAGTCATGTTGGAAGCAAAGTTTTGGTAACAGTTACAACTAAGATTTAAGCATTTAATAACTTTTTTAACAGATTAGATTTGGTACATGCCTTTCATTTTATCAGAAATAAGTAGGAGGTCTCTTTTAGTACTAATAAGTATTAACTATATGATTTATGTAAGCTCATGTAAGACGATGTAGATGATCACCCATATATAATAAACCACGGGACAATTTATTACCTGATATCCATAAGCATACCATTTTAACTATTACTGGTATATCATATTGTCAAAGTATTAACTGGTATATCATATTGATGAAGTTCCCATTATTCAGGCATCGCCTTTCTAAGGGGTTCGTATCATAGGCCAATTTCCGTCTCTCGATTAGATATGGGACACACTATCAGAGTTTTCCACAGCATAATAATTAATGTAATAATGATAGAAAATACAGCTAGAACAGATTGCACGAGGTAAACTGTACTCAAACCGTTTTTATTGTTCCTTGCAGGCGACCACCCCCAAAGACAGCAGCGCAGGCAGTGAAGAAACAACAAGATCCCAAGGAACCATTTAAAATGACAAGGTATTATAAGATCTAAAATGCTTGAACAAGATATTGGACCTGAAGTGGAAGTTCAATGTCCGCTGCAATGGGGGATTTGCATGTGCCACTGCGCATGTCTGTCACAGTGCATGCTTGGATGGATTCTGATGAGATCTGACATACAAATATTTGGCAACATTTTTATCGAAAATTGAACAAATATTTTCACCAATATCATAGCTTTTATAAATTATCTATGAAAACCAAATGCATGAAGGGAAAGATGGAGACTCGTGCTATGAAAACATGTATAACACATAAATATTGACATTAGAGCATTGATAAATAGTCCATGCTGAACATGGCATGTTTTCTAGAGATTTTACAGTGTATCATTAGTCCCATAATTCCATGCGAATCAAGATTCAAAATGGCGGCTATGCAAGTCCCCTATTCTCCCATTCTGTATGAATAACGATCGATTCTCCTTTTTGTCTCATTAAAACAAAAAGAGGTTGTGGTTTATTTAGTGGGGACATTTTAATAGATTTCTGGCGGTCAGCCTCATGGCGCCATCTAACTGAATGAAATGTGAAATAATAGTCCACAATTATAGGAACATTTTAAAGGCATGTTCAAGTTCTATCGGACATTACCAAAGGTTTATCACTTTCTATCAAAGATTTAAGTGTGATAACACATAGAATTATCCTATATATCATATCCCATCCTCTGATAGAATATATCAACTAACGGGGATGTTGCAAACCCAGTAGAAATAAAATAGAATAAAAACAAATATATTTAAAACAAATTGTTGTGGGGTTTTTTTTCAGATTTAAAAATGTCCCAGCGCGCACGGAGAGTCACAGACAGGCGGGAGTCGTCGGGAACTGAAGAAAATCTCACATGATTTGTTAGATATGACATGTTAGATATGACATGTAATTAAGATATAACATGTTACACATGACATTTTAATGTACAAGGTTTATCCATGGTAAATAACTCTGCCAACTCGGACCAGCAGTAGAGAATTTGAGACAATCTATCGTAGTTGCACGTCAAGGTGATCCCCTCAAGTCTGTCGGTATAAAAAAAAACTTCTTCTCCGATGTTGATTGTTTTGGGATGCTGCCATGTTTAACTTGTTTTTACCAGATTTTACAGGGAAATGTCACTTGGAACGTATTCAAGTAGCTCGAGGCTCAATATGTCTATCTTCGTTTCTTTTTTTCTTCTTTTAAAAAAACTGCCGTGTATTGGTGCGTTTGCAGAGGGTTCTAAATAAATATTTAGATTTTGACAAGATTTTAGGGCAATATATTCTGTCGAGCAGCTGTCTTTGTGAAAATGGGTCGTCTATTTTTATTGGGTGAATAAATAATTGTATTTGCACCCTCGCTTTTTGTGAGGGGCAGCTGGATCCATCGGGATAGGACAGTATTGTAAACGTTTTTGCGACATGAAGTATATATATTCATCTTGCCATACTGCCCCTGAGGTAAAGTCCCCCATATATATACGCCTATAATATAGGATCTATTCAGGACCCACTGAGCCCGGCTTGATCCGGCCGATTTTCCGTCGGGCGTAAATCGGCCGTAGCCCCGACAATATAAAAACCTGATATTGTCGGGTCTACGCCCAGGGACTTTTTCTTTCACATTGAGTAGAATTATTTAAAAAAATACGCACGGGGACATTTTATTTCACATTGTGTAAAAATATTAAAAAAACCAACCGAACTATTATGGCCCCGTCGGGTGTAAATGGGTCAGCTGAAGGTACAGTGTATCTCCTATACCGTCCGTCCAATTTAAATCCGTCCTATACGATGTAGGTGACCACAGTTCTAACCATGAACGGTGAATGATGTGTACATGTTCTGTAAGTGTTCTTAAGATGAAATGCTCTCTATTACCAGTGGAAACTTTGGGAGAGATTTTGATTTTTTTTCTGGCGTCTTTTAGGAATCTAGTCAGCAACAAATCCCATTATATATTAAAGAAGATATTTTATTATAATAAATTTCATAAAGGTCTTTTATCAAATGGGCATTTGGACTTGTTATATTGTGTATACACACAGTTGTATATTGTATGTACAAATGAAGCACAATAAAGTATCTTATATGTTCACAAATTGTCTGTATTTACTTAGCAATCATAGTCGAATATCAACCATCAACCTCTTCACAGAAATAAGTAAATTTGAGCCTCTGAGGCAATTAATAGATTTGACAAGGAAATTGTAACATAATGAACCTAAAATATTGTAAATATTTAGAAATTTTCAAGCCCAATGTTGAACATCATTACAATAATGGGTGAAATTTATAGGATATATAGATTTATCATTACCAGAGACCCGCACTAAAACTCTCGAGGTTTGTTTTACAAGCTAAGTTAAAACAGTTGAAATTCTTTGGTACACCATACTAGTAAAAGTTCACA
Organism: Sthenelais limicola; assembly: GCA_942159475.1. NCBI lineage: Eukaryota > Metazoa > Annelida > Polychaeta > Phyllodocida > Sigalionidae > Sthenelais > Sthenelais limicola. The sequence goes on from OW804100.1 coordinate 93,544,917, forward strand.
AATTCGAGTAGTGCTTTTCCGAACGCTAGAAAAAGTATAGTGGGTATTACTTTTCAACTATATAGCTACAGTAATACGAAGACTTATTACAGTTTCAAGTTGTGTACCGGGACTTAGTAGATCAGTGGATTGTTTAGTCCACGACAAAACAACCCAAGTATAATTTAATCATCTATCTATAATATTGCTAAATTCACGTCAAAATTGGAAGAGGAAGTTCAGTATTTCTCGCTGCTTCACATCAATAAGTTGCTCCTTTAAAACAAGATGATTGGAATTTGACGAGCCTCGTCGGCAAATATGCACTGCAAGTGTGCGTCAACTCTGCATCGATCTACCAAATCATGAATAATTGATAACTTCTCTGAGGAAGAAATTCTAGAATTTTCGTTGTGTTGTCAGGACCAGCAGAATGAAGAGAGAGAAAGACCAATTATTTTGCTTAATCTTCTCTTATACATAATAATTTCCATTGAGAACATGAAGATCAACTGATATTTTCACCTTTTTCACATAATTATAAATATACTTGTTTTTTCTCAAAATTTCCTGCACATCAAGACTATCTCTTTCATAAACATGTTGTTTTAGTTATACTTATTTTTCACAAAATCACCAATTTTATACACAACTCCTCTAGTTTATGAAGTTTATGATCATGAAATATAATCTTGAGAGATGTTTGATCTTACTTTCAAGTTAAAATAAAGTTATTTATTTATGCTTCTGCGGCCTCTGGTGTTTTTTTATAACTATTTATCCACGAAAAACCCCGCAAAAGGGGTCGACGGTGGAAGTCATTCTAAAAATCCGAACTTTCAGAGCGAATGTTCTGCATAAATAAACAAAGGGGTTTCTTATATTGACTCTGACTTTGAAGAGCATAATGGTGTTTTTAAGGATTGATCTGATCGAGTTTCTCAGTGTTTAAAAGGGAAACGTTGGGTGAGTTACCTGTCCATTAGCCCTCCCCGACGACCCTCTCACTAGTGTGCACACCGCAGTCAGAGCCGATGCATGCTTATACCTGTCCATACTTTGAAGTAGAGCTGTCTCAACTATTCTACCTCGGGCATTTCCCTAGTCTTATTGGACAGGGCTTTATCTACAATTCACAGACTTGCAGGATCTGATTGCAAAGAATATAAATTTTCTGACGTAATTAATTGTTTTTATGACCTCGAATTACTTTCACTTAATTGCGACATCTTTATGATTGAGGGATCTGATTGTAATAGCTGAGGTAGGAATTGGTGTACTAAGGTATTCTTTGAGCATGTCTTTCTTTGAAGTACTCAGGCCCATGTCTTATATTATGGTCACTACTGGAGCGTTTGTTCAGTCCATGTTTCCTAAACAAATATGGAACATAGTTGCTATCTTCTGGTGTAGTTGGATTGTAGTGGTTAACATTACCTTGTTCATTACTGGCTCCATTTATCTTTACTTTTTTCACATCGAAAGTCCTGATCGACCCTTTGAGTATACAACTTACTGTGTTGCTATTATTTGTGATTTAGTTCTATATCTCATGTATTGTAAAGTCGCATTTTCCTTTTATTACATATGTGCCGCACTCGATACATTCTTGAAAAGGGGAATTCGTCTTAGAATTGAAACAATTCATAAAGTAAAGGTGTTCTGCCTAGTTTCTCTTCATGTGTCCTGCATTATTTATTTCATCGTTCTGGGCACCTTTTTCTGGCACTACAGGGGAACAACTTTAAACGACACATTGACTGTCATAGGAACTGTCAAACTCTTTTCCAGCAAAACGTTACTCTGTCTGACACTTATCAACGTCATAGCATGTCTGTATTTCACATATGCTTCACTCGTGCAAACTATCGCCGCTGACGTCATATCGGACATGGCGTCTCCCTTGCTTTTTCGGACAGTGGAAAAAGGGAGACAGCGTCTGGAAGAACTGGTCAAGTTATCTTCAGAGGTTGATAGGGTTATATGTGTGCCAGTAGGTTTAGACATTTTCATAGACATAGTTTATATGACGTATGAGATTTATTGTTGGTTGCAGTGTTCTATTGATGTGCGGCCAGCGAGAGCTATAAATCTGACTTACCTATGTTCCAATGTGTTGGTTATATGTATAGGGTGTGGTATGCTCAGGAAATTAGTAAGTATTTATACAGAACTATAACTATTATAAATCTGTGGTATTTATCATTGTGGCTTACTCGATATTAAAGCACTACTCATATTATTGGTAATGAAATATGATTGTGAACTGTGGTAAAAGTTAATGAAATGCTAACAAAATCGTTTGATATCATAAAAGGAGTAAAGACCAACATTAAGGGACTTCTGGTGTAGGCCTACTGTTTGGGGTATAATCCTGGGGCGAAGCAGAAATTGAGGTTATTAATTCTTTTAGTCTCTGTCTTAGGTGGTTATAGCCTCCAGACCACTCAAGGCAGTGACTAAAACAATAACTAATATCCTTGATCATTAAACGCATTTAAGATGTCTTTCCGGCTATAGAACTGCAATAGATACCGTCAATGCCTTTGTCCACTAAGCCAATTCTCATGCGATTTTGCGCTGCAGAGCACCCTTTTCCACTGAATTCTGTGAGAATCGCATGAGAATCGGCTTAGTGGACAAGGCCCTTAAGTTATCAAATCTTTTTATTTTTGTTAAAAACACAGAATCAAACATTAACAACTATCCTGCATCAAATAAAAGTGGAAACTTCTGATGCTCGACTGATAAGCCTGGTAGGTAAAGATGTGAATATCCAATTCTCATAGTTTGACATTCTTGTTTAAAATAATTAGTTTTGTAGCGAAATGAAATTCAATCAATAGCGCTGATATTTCCCCACTTGAAGACCCTATTAAACGTAAGGGAATTATATCCTGCTAATAGCGCTCCTCCACTATATAATAGATCGCAATAAGAACGCAATTGATCACAGGTTGATCACAATTAGATGCGAGGAAGTGGCGATTTGATTGCTTGGACATCAAAATAGCTAAATATTTCTGCGATCAAATCACTGCTCGCAGTTAATCGCTAGCCCTAGCGATTTAGTGGAGGAGCCCCATATAATACACTGTATATTGTCACACCCCAGATAAGCCTATTCGCAGCACGAACTGGTGACAATCCAATACGTATAACGGCGGCGGGGCTTTTCACCACTGATTGCTCCACCATCGTTACTGTACGTACTGAAGGAATCATTAGTGAGGTTCAGCAAGTATAACCTATATGTAAACGTATCCGTATCTCTGATATACAAACATACGTAAAAAAAAGAGATTCAGCAAAACATGTCGGGAAAACGTAACTTTTTGTTATATTAAGCAAAATGTTTCATCTTACAAACTATTTTTATACATAAAAATACGACCTAAGTTGCAAAAAAGATACCGATACGGTTACGTAATTGAGATAGGTTTGCTAGCTATTAACTTTAATTCCATTAATATGTATATACATATGCAAACAATAAATCTCTATTCAGGCCAACATATCAAGAGTTTCATGTTGTTCTCAATTGAACTTGAGCATAATATTAGATCTACTTAGTTAAGATAAGTAACAGAAGGACATCTACTTTTTGTCATAATTTGCATTTAATTATGGGATAAATGACAGATACAATAATAGTCACTATTATAAATATACAAACGACAGGGATCGCACACCAGCATATATATATCTGTAAGACCAAACAAACACGCTGCTGGCCTCCGCTATTGCTACCATGCTATGACGTCATCCCACTATGAAGATCAGGTTGGATCCCATCCACCTTGGTGATACCTTGGCAACATAAAAAAAAAAGCATATATATATCTGTCTGAACTAGCGTAAAAAATCTCTAGAATGTTCCATATATCATACCATATAAAACAATTAATTACGACGCTAATTACTGCTGACGAACGACAAAAATACACCTGGCAGTAATTCATGAATAGTAATTTATCATTAGCATCAATTCTTTTCAGATTACGGGAACGATTTTGACTTATGCTCTCGTCCTCTACCAAACAACTCCACATTGTCTGGAGGAGGCTGGTCCTCTCTTGTCCCAAGCCCCATGGAACGTTTCCCAGGCTCTAAATGAACTGTGAAAACTACTATAGGAGTGATGATGATGAAGCTCACAGGCTCCACTGAGGGAGCCACGAGCGGCCAGGCCCTCGTAGCTATTTGTGGAAGGAAGGGCCTAGTCCACCAAGTCGATTCTCATGCGATTTTGCGCCGCAGAGGACTCTTTTGCACTAAATTCTGTGAGAATCGCATGAGAATCGGATTAGTGGACTAGGCCCAGAAGAGGTCTAAAATAAAGCTTCAGTTTATATCAATTAAGACCCACGATCTCTGTGTCCACTCATCCTTCCGAGCTCCGCCATTTATCTAATATCTCTGAAATTGGAATGATTATTAAGAAGCAATATAGAAGATGAACTAGAGGAACGTCTAGATATAATAATAGGTTTAGTATTTCGGGAAGCACTTTCAGCTTATTCAAGCTCGTTTTTCAAGAATTTATCAGAAAACCGTTACTTATATATTGCGAGGTCCATATTTAGGCATACACAGAAAGACCTGGATATAATATGTTAACATAATTATGTACATCATTTTATGTCATTCATCCAAGACAAATAAAGAATTAAATTCCATTTCAAATATAGAATCAGGAAGTGAAATGATTCGGGTGAGTACTACTCTAGATACCAATCCCCTAGAGAGTGCTCGGTGATATTAACGTATTTCCATTCGTTTTTCTAAAAACATGTTCTTCACTTCTAGTTCGAATAATAGGGGATTTGTATAGCCGCCATTTTGAATCTTGATTAGCATGGTACAGTATAAAATCTATAGAAAACATGTTATGTTCCGTATGGAATATTTATCTATGCTCTAATATCAATATCCATGTGGTATGCATATTTCTATTACACAAGCCTCCATCTTTCCCATCATGCAGTTGGTTGTCATAGACTATAAAAGCTATGGTATTGGTGAATATATTCTTGCAATTTTGAATAAAAGATCTTGCCAAATATTTGCATGTCAGATTTCATCAAAATCCATCCCAGGATGCACTGTAACAGACATGCGCAGTGGTACATGCAAAGTCCGCTATGGAGATTTATGATTTTCCTTGTGTCCCAGTCTATAGTCCAGGGGCACATTTTGGCTGAACCTTGCGTTTGGGTCATACAATGTTTTTTGATTGATTCTAGGTTCCCCAGAATCTCCTGATTCCAAATTATATTTACTCAAAAGAAACATTTCCCTCAATTTACACTACCCTTACAAACTATTGATTGAACATAAAGTTTATAAGTGGAATTACATTTCACATATATGTGAAATGTTAGAAAATTTATCATGACCACCCACCAAGAAAACTGATATCACCTTGATATCAGTCCGATATCGGGCAATCCATAGGCCCGATATCAGATCTGATATCGATCGATATCAGACTGCACTCTCAAATTCGATCGGCCCGATATCAGATCTGATATCTATGGAAAGCGGTTTGAAAGTACCGACATAGTGACGTATTTGTCGGCCGATAATCCGATAAAGTCGGTAAATGTAATGAAAATGTGAAAGAATTTAGTTAGATCGGCCGATAATGTCGGTAATCGGCCGATTTCTCATAGTCTACACCGACATGATCGGAACCTGACAAAATTAGCTTTAGATTTCTCCGACATTACTCCGATATGTCGGACCTGCTGGCGGTCATCGGCCGACAAATTTTCGATGTTGTCTTAGTTCTGTAAATCTATTGACCGACAAATCGGCCGATAAAAACTGGATATAAAAATTGACCGACAAATCGGGAGACAGAAAAAATTTACTGATTATCGGCAGTACCTTGTGCTGCCCCCCATTGGCGAATACTGGCCTTAATTCAGTATTCTGAATTTTGATATACATCATAAAAACTGGATATCAAAATTGACCGACAAATCGGGAGACAGATAAAAAATTTACTGATTATCGGCAGTACCTTGTGCTGCCTCCTATTGGCGGATACTGGCCTTAATTCAGTATTTGCTATAGGTTAGTGCTGCCCTCTAGTGACAACCATATCATACACAATATTTATTTGTGCTGCTATTGTGATGGTCGCTAGTGCCGAGTTTAGGTATTTGGCAAGTTGTACACTTATAGGCCAATGCTCTGCTAGTAAATGATCAATATTTTGATTAATTTGTGTCCGATATTATTAACTCAGAGGGAAGAAAAAGTACCACAACGACCGATTAATTATTGGCAATGAATACTTTATTACTTAAAAACAACATTTTCTACTCACGTAATCTACACACAACCCTGTACTGAACCGAACCGAAGTGCATATTCAACTACGTGTGACGCGCTAAATATTTTACTCAACTTATTGCATAGGTACACTAAACTAATATACATTCACTTTAATACACACAAACAATTTATAATGGGCTTAAATTGCCTTGTAAATATGTCTGCTTTGTTAACAAGTACAAATCATACAAATGATTGTTATAATATCCTTAGAGAGGAACTCATACATACTCCTAACATACCATCAATTGTCCCTCAGCAATAATATAATTCGCAGCTATACAATATAGCTATACTGAAAAATCTTGTGGCCTACCTACAGCCACGGTCTCGCTAACTAATACACAACATAAATACAAACAATACTATTCTACGCGTTGTAAGAAAATTGGCCTGATCCGGCGGTAGAGCTCTTTTGCCTCACGCCAACTGGGTGGCCGTGGATTAAGCTGTAACTCCCGGCAAATTTGCAAAGCCAGTCCGTGTTTCACTGGGTCAATGTGTCTGTTTGCTGTCAGGCGACGGCGTAATGCCTGTACTTCGGCCACATCGACTTCAAGTTTACATTCAACATGATCTGCAAGATAACAACAACTATATTATGTTCCCGAATGTAATAGAGTGTGGGCATACAAGTGGCTCTAATAAGGCATTGTTAGTGTGACTGTACATTTCTGGACATTGTATGACTGTTTATTGCAATCAATGTACTTTACTTGATGGAAAATAATACTTGAACTTATAATGTCGCTAACGTGCTACATATACCAACCATGCATTTCTGGGCAGCGGTACATCATAATTGGCCGGCCAGTTGGAATTTGACCGTTTCTCTGCTTGCGAATCAGTGATGCATTATGTGATTTCCGCACATACGCCAAATTTTCCTGTAGTCTCTCCAAGAAACAGAACGCGACTAGGAATCTGAAAGTAACAAGTATTAAAATATGTTTGTATTGTCATTCGTTGGCGCCAAACTCTAGCATGTAAAAAGTACTATTTTATTTGGGTATTACGGCAGTCAAAATCCACATGAATTTTGAATTAACACTGAATGATACATTACAGTCCAGACGCGTATATACAACGAATGGTTACGCCTTTTCTTTCTTTTACCAAGTAACCAATTCACATGATTCCTTACACAAATTAATTATTAGAGATGAATGAAACATACTATTTGAGCATATAAAACCAGGGTTCACGAAACACGGTCGCCTGCTCGCCCCAGGCGACCAGAATTTGGTAAGGACTAGTAGATCCTACCAGGCCACTCATCCTGTGGGCGAGTGGAAGTTTTTGGGGAATATAGACGCTTTTTACCTACTCTAAATTCCTGCCGAAATATTGCATTCATATGGACGAGTTTCCCAATTTCACTTGGGTTCAGACGCTGTTATTGTTAATGATGGAAAATGGATATACTATTGTATTGTGGGGACAGGTAAACGTTTCTAGAAGTAAAATGAATAATTTTAAATGAAATATTGTTAGACAGAGGAGGTGATGTACTTTTGGTTCGACCATATACAGCAAGTATATTCAGGCCAAGCTGCAAATTGGAAGATTTTTTGTAGGATTTTTCGAAAATTTCGAAACTTTTTCGGGCTATTTCTGGTCATTTCCCAGATATGGGAAAACAGATTCCCTCTGCCAAAAGCCTACTCTTAGATTGGGTCATATCTGGAAATGGGAGGCAGGAGATTCCATGTGCCAAATGTGACTTCTGCTAAAGAAAATTGTACTTTTGATTTGACCAATATGAAACCTTGTAAAAGCATCTTTAAATTTGCCCTGTGTAGGCCTATTCATTTCATTTATTTTTTAATTTTTGACGAGATAAAGGTAACGTTTGTCTATAATATTTAACATGAATAAATAGATTCTCTATTCTTTGGTTACTATCAATTATGAGGTATTTTAAATGCTATTCGATACATTAGTCAGCCCCCTGTCCCTGCCTCTCTACCTTGCAACAAAAGATGCTGAAAAATGCCGAGGAAACTGTAAGGACTACCAGATTTCTATAAGGACTAGTGGTTTTTATACTCTACTAGTCCTTTGGGCGAGTGCTTGATGACCACGTTTCGTGAACCCTGAAAACGCACTGGCCTTTGTGTTTTTTGGACCTGCATTTAAGAGGATAGTGTAGAATGTCTTTTTGTGTATAAAGAATACAGAATTTGGTAAATACTATAAATACTTGCCTGTCGTTGTTGTCCCAGCACGTGAGTTGGCCTTGTGCGACAAGGCGAAGGAAATACTTCCGCCAGCGCTCGACATGAAGTAGACGTAGTGTCCCCCAGTACCTTTCAATACGCTGCGTCGATCCATAAGGGAATATAACAGTCATAATTCTGAATAACTAATTATTGGAACCACTAAAGCACATATTTCCTTTCAAATATTTTCCATACTAACAGATAGCGAGACAATCCAAATTTTCCATTATAATTGAATGCTACTCATTGTGTTCAGACAGTTAAACCACGGCGATTAATTTCGTACCCTTAAATTTCTAGTAATTACCTCGTTGTGGTTGCTGCTCCCTTGAATGACTGCTGGCAGTTCGTTCCTCCTTTCCCTACCATTCCATAAGAAGTTCTGTGCAATACATAGGTTACGATTTTCCGTCCCCATATCGGTTCTCAGCGAAAACGGTGCGCCATAAGTCTGCACTGCTTGGCAGTAGAATACTGCAGTTTGCCTAGGGTCGTGATTTGTGACACACGCCTCCAGCCACATGATGTGACGTGAAAATCCGTCCACGGCGCCGTGTATGGGTAATCCAAATGGCGCAAGCTGAATTAAAAGTAGTTAACATAATTATAATTATAACATAAATTACAATAAAAAAGACATAGGCAATGCACATGAGTCTCTTCCCCCTGTAATGTTGGAGTGGCGAAGGCACTGCTGCGATCGCCGAAGGCGAGGTAAGCAGTTTATGATCATACCCAGGCAATAGAAAAAGAGAAGAAGGGAGAGAGTGACACAGAGTGACACAGAGAAAAGAGAACAAAAGGCCTTTTAATGTCTTACCCACGTCCCATGTTATGATTTCCGATGAAAAGAGGCAAAGTGACATCAATGATAATAAACAACAGTATATCATTCATTTACTTTCTGATATGTATCCTGAATTCACACCAACTCACAGCAGGCCGTTATTGGGAGCAAAAGTAACATTTGAAAGACAAATGAAAGACAAATGAAAGACAAATGAAAGACAAATGAAAGACAATATTCTACTTTTGCGAAATAATACGGTGTGCTATCTGAATAGTGATTGAAGTTTTCTATACTCTGTGTCTTAGGGCCTGAATCAAATTTAATTTGGTCCGGCATATAACATATGCATATGTAATGCTTATCTAAACTAGGACTTGTCAGTTAAGGGGAGCCGGGACCCTTGTAAGTGGAAATTTATTTAACATGGTGCACAGACTTAGGAGCTCAATGATCTACCACAGGCGCAATAGTTACCTTGTCGTAGCCGTCCACATGCCATATGTAGTTTGGGCCCTGCAAATACAAATAAAAAATGTAATTATACACACAAATAAACATGTATAATCTATGCAGTTAATTGTATAATATATAATCACGGCAGTCAATGGTTACCACTTCGAAATAAGGTACAGTAAAAGTCTATTTATTCCAATGTACGATTTACATCGGAAGCTTAAATATTGAAGCCTAATTGACCATCATTTCTTTGTGAACTAACGTACAGCCGGACAACAGATAAAACATTCACATGTGACGTACCAGACTGAAGTAAACGCGCCTGTCTAGACGCCCGCAACGTCTATTCTCTACATATTGTGGCTCAAAGTGACGGTTGAGTAGCTCTATGTGTCGCCTTAGGAGAAATGGCACAGATTACATTTGTAGCCAAAAATTCTGTTCGAATTCATTTATTTCAGCACTTGCATGTAACATTGTTTACATGATAGTAATTTCCTATAGCAGCTTAATTACTAATTACGAACGGTAGACTATGGTGCACTACCTATTAAAGTACTTACCTTGACAAGTTTAGGTGATGCACATTGCGTAGCCTTTGCACGAGCTGTCTCGCTGACATATGTACGAAATCCTGCGCCCTCACCTCAGCCTGTCAACCAAGTGCGCATCATTTTAAAAAAAAGTGAAGTGGAGGAATATATCACAAACTATATGTACATATTTAATGTTGGACTGTACTGCCTCATTTGTACTGTAATCAGTTTCTGAAAGTGTGATAGCGCATCGGCGCAGGCAGGCCATATAAAGTTAAGCAAAGGCGTCGCAAATAGCACTGGCTGTCAACCAATATATCCTATGTGGTGGTAGCTGACGTCAGCAACGGCCAAAAAGATTATGAACATGTTACCTGATATGCAGCTAGTATTTCTGCTGGTGTAGATAACTGCCGTCCTCTACGACATAACCCCAAACGTTGAAACACCTGGACACGTAGATAGTTGTAGCTGCAGTGAAATAGGCAAATCTGCATTAGTGAATATCAATTAATGGCGCGTCAATCAGTCCATCAAGCAAACGGTTCTTACTTTCATTATCTTCCTGCTGTTAGTTAGTTCAAACAGAAATGATGGTCACTTAGGCTTCAATCTTTAAGCGTATGTAAATCGTGCATTTGAATAAACACACTTTTACTGTACCTTATCTCGAAGTTCAATTCCGCTGCTAGTAGTCGCCGAATGTCTTTGGCGTTCAATCCCTCTCTGTGGCGAATGCGGATGTATTCTTCTACTTCTGCAGTACATAAAGATATATAATTTGATAGGACTAACGTCGACAAGCTTGTTTACATTGTTAAAAGACGTTGTCCGACAAGTGGCGCTAGTTTGCCTTGGCCTACAGCACACATCCGAGCGACCAGTGAAACATCACATGTTGGGCGATAATTGGGTTATGAGGGACTTTACGGTGTCGGTCGTCCTCCACCCCCGTACCAAATGATATGAACGGTATGGGAATTCATTAAGACCTATTACTACCTGTAGCTTACACTAAATTGAGGGTAACAATGGGATAAAAGATGGACTAAACTTGTACATACCCGGTGTTATTCGCCGAGGTGGCATTCTTCCGGAGTCTCAAATCTGGTGTAGTCATTCAACGCCAGGCGCCGGACAAACGAAAACTGCTGCAGTCAGACGTTGATTTGTCTTTGACTTAGATGTAATATGTCTTTACATAAGGTCACTTTTTTTTTCACTTCTGGATATGTGATTGGTAGCCATACTGAATTTCAACAACTCATAGTAGCCACTTATTATTAGCACTGCAAAACTCCATGAGTCTACACTAATTGTCAATGAGTCCTGAGTTTAGAAACTCTTTGGAAAAATATAATAATAATATACTAATGTTATGTAGAAACATCTTAATACCGAGATGTGTTGGTATGACCTGACATTAAAGACTGAAGCCCTTGGCATGTGGCCATTTGCAAAAACATTCGGTAAAATAGTCTGCGAAGAGAATATCACACCATAAAATCATAATAATCACAGAACTGCGAGCTGTACATAAATGCAAGTTAAAAAAGAGCATGACAATCTCGACTACTATCAGAATAAATAACTGGATATTAAATACGTTGTAACAAAGAATAGAATCGGTTCACAATAATGCAGGTGCTTAATTGAACATCAGCCGGCCTGACCTTCTTAGGACCAACTTTGATGTTGACGATCGACGAATTATGTATCACTGATAACTTTTTTTTGGGGGGGAGAAGTTAATTAGGCCGCTTTGTTCTTATCTCGTAGTGCATCCTGTTTCCTGTTTGAAAACGCACTGGCAAACTGAGGTCCATAACACTGGGACACTGGGATGTTATTTTTTTGCTATTTATGTTCGAATGTGCAACAATGCCTACACACTTTTACATATCATACCTACGATGACCATTTGGCCTGTATCGGATCCATTAACATGCTTAAAGTCAACTCTACATGTTGACGTATGTAATTGCTTAGACATTTCTGAGCAATTCCTGTTGCATTTTTGGCTGTAACATTGTACACAAGTACACATTGTTGTCTGGAAAGGGCGGAAATCAACTCATTTGGTAGAGCTATAACTGTACCCAGTCAAACCTAGGCAATTGTTATATGTGATACCCGCAACCACTGTTTTAAGTGATGAATAAATGTATAAAAATTACCGAAAATTACCTAAAGGAACCTAACTAAAGCTTCACCAGTACATAAAAATGCTACCAACACCACACACACATAATGGGTTGTCCATGGCACTTTACTGCCATTGGCCCTTGCCTCAGCAACAGTATTAGTAATCGAAAAAAATTATAGCTTGAGGAAAGACCGCATAAACAATTCATTATACATTAGACATCAAGAAATGTATTAAAAAAGACACGAGACACAGTGACTTATTTAACAGGCGAGCCAAGAAATTGTACCGACCGTCAATATAATTCATGTATTGCTTAAACAGTGACACGAGACAAAAAGTGACCTGGGAAAAATGTCTTATCATGCCACACTCACATGATAGGCTTAAAAAAAGGGACATTTGTATACACCTTCTACACAATTTCATGCCCCTCCAAGTATTGGTTCGGTGTCAAGATGTTATACAGGTCTACATGTGTTTGTAAATCTTGGTTATCACACCTTGGGTATTGGACAGTCATGTTCCCTACTGTAATAGAGTGTGTGCATACCAGTCGCTCTAAATTATTAGGGAATTTGCTGATAACTTTATGCCAGGGTAGGTCCCACCCAAAAGTAACGTGAGGAGGTAACGCGCGTTACTGGGTTCAAACTCCACAGTGGTAGGAGGCGACCTCAGGTGTGCATACCTGTTCCTATTCAAACGAACATGGACTGCTCTCCAGAGAGATTCATCTCTGTGGAGGTGGCAATTTTCGACCAGGAGACCCTCCTGTTAACAGTGACATATGTATGCTCGGTGGGTCGAACACATCGCAACGAAGAAATCTTCTTGACTCGTGGTCAGTACATACTTATCAGTTAATTATATTACTAAATCAACTTAGTAGAATTTACTGATTCGCCTGCCAATTTGACTGTTGTATGTTTAATTTGATCCGCTCTTTGTTGAATCTTCTGCAGCACGATTTGTTGGTGCGGCGGCTGCTGTTGGGGAAGGGTATGTAATCCAGTGTTACATTACATTTGTACCCTGGATTATCACACTCTGCTGTACTCTACAAAGATCGTCTATCATTCAATCGGATAATATACATATGGTCTTCACATGGAAGCGGTTACTACGGATCTTGACTAGTTATTGTACAACATCAATGCTAGCTCTAACTGACTATTTTGGAAGTGTCAGTCAACTGGTCTAAATTTTGGCTAATTTAAGTTGGCAGCGTTCTTCAATACTGGGAAGGTAATGTTGCCTTTAGTCGCAGCAGTGGCACGATTAGGCTATCCAACTTATTCTGCAATGACTTGACATTTGTGAAATAATTATACAATGTCGAATCATGTCTCCTGTCTATAACTTGTATCACATATGTCACGAAGATGTTATAATTATATTCATGTCACTTCCTTGTCTATAATACAGAGATACTGAGGACCCCGGCGTGACCACTGAGGCCCAACAATAAATTATTGTTATTGGTAAGAAACAGATTTTTGTGTTGATTTTTTAGGGCAATATAATTTCTCCCTCTTTGTCTTATGTTTCTCGGAGTTAATTCTGAAACATTGCATAGGAAACGGTTGCTATCATTAGATTCCTATGCACGCGCCCGCTGCGTTAACACGAAAGGTCGGCCGGATTTTGTGTTACTGCTGGATAACTTTCATAACACACACACATTCCGCCAGATGGCACGCCGACGGTGTCGCCGACATTTTCCTCCAGGCGCTACTCAGTTTCCGCTATGAAACCAACACTCGGCATCACCATCAGGCCTTTCCAACCTCAGACTCTGAAGCGATCAGACGTGTTCAACTTTGCTCTCCACCAAACACTGGGTTAACTCACATAAATTGCAATTAATCCTCAATATTTCGTGCTAAATTTTCAGTTGTTGCCCTTGAGATCATGGCGGGGGAGGAGACCCAAGTCCTGGAAACAGAATCAGCAGAGCAGCAACAAAAGCAGCCAAAGTAAGTTGACATTATACATGTGTTCCAAAACTACATTTTTACATGCATTTCACCAACTACAGTCAACTACAGGCTACATGCATGTGTTACTGTTACTAGTTGTCGGCAAATGATCAAATGCACCAGTTGACAAGGGCATCAGTACAAATGCCTCTTCCTTAATTTAGTTTTGGTCACAAGGAACTGACATCACTGATTCTGAAACCCTCTTTGACACAGTAATAAGTTGATAGTATTATATCTCTATTTCTATTCAATTCACAGGTCGGAGCCGGACACCAATGGGAGTGGTAAGTAACAATTCATTCAATTGTACAAAATGCATTCCATTGTTTTCCATATTGAATATTAAAACGCAAAAGTCATTATGTTCATTGTAGCTATGACAGTCTTAGTACAAAAGTTGTAGTGAACAGTTCCGGGTTTTACGTCGGTCTCTAGGTATGATCGTAAACTACATCCCTCTTGGGTCTTCCTGCCCCTCTCGCCCCGCAACACCCTTTGTAAATGGGTTGATACTATGCATTGCATAGTTAATATCACTAAGACCAAAGGCAGTCAATCAATTATTAGAATAATCGCATTATAATGTTACTTTTACAGCTAGTACGCAGCGCCGCCCTCAAGCAAAGGCCAGCCAGTCATGCGCCATGCAGCTGTAAGTATGATACCTAAATAACTATAAATTACAAAATCATCGTAACAGTCAATGAAGTACTTCACACTTGTTATAATATCTATTCAGAGATGCCACTTTTCCTCTTTTCATCGGAAATCAGTAAAAGATATTTCTGTCGATAAGCTTTATTTAATTTAAAACAGCCTTTAAATAGCCCCTGTGACAGTGTGTAATCAAGAGATTCCCTTGCTGTGCATGTGCATGTGGTTGTACACATAGCCGCTATAAGGTTGCTATGCAACAAAAATCAGGGGACTTTGACCGCACTGGAGTGAGCGGTGGACTGCACCCTCTGTCCTGCCACTGCCCCACTGCCGTGGTGAATGGTCCTTGCTACTCCAGTGCCACAGATATAGTGTTAGGGAGACTATGCACGTTTCCCACGGAAAGCTATAGGGAGACAGGCTCAGGACACACAGCTACTGCCACCCTTGGCCCTTACTCCGGGGATGCCTCTGACATCTTCCCCTGATCCCCTGATGGCGGTGACGGACTCTTGGAGTCATCTTTTATATCTTTAATTCAGTATAGACTAGTATACACAATTGTATATCAGCATACACAAAATGTTTTACAGTAATTTATGCCCAATACACAACTCTATTACTCTACCTGGATAAGCCACTTGGTTGGAAATAACAGAAATTTGCTGACAACGAATTCCTGCCCATATTATTTGATCTGCATATTGCCCCATATCTCCCCTACTTATGTGTCAACGAAGACATTACTGAAAATATATTCGACCACCAACTTCAATGGATATTTTAATTAATTAACTTAAACTCATAGAACGTTTCATCTTTAGCTACATATTTAGTCTGTATATTTTATATGCATATTGCCTCATAACATCCCCACCGTCCCAACTCCAAAAATCAACTAACATGTGAGAGAAAATGCCCTCAGAATGCACCATTTTACTCATGCCCCCGGACCCCTCTATTGTGGTGTCACGCCTTCGGCGTTCGCATCAGTGGCTTTGCCAATGCAACATTTAAGGGGGGAGAGCCTCCTGTGCATTGCCGAGTTTTTTGGGGATTGTGAGTGGCATCTCTGCTATTTCAAATGCACTTCCAATGGTCTAACCATGAACGCTGCAGCCCATATTATATGTCATGTATTGTATGTAGTCGCAGTACTGACGAAACTTTCAATTTCTACACACAACAGGTTGAATGAAGGTGTCCGCCTATTATATTGTCAGCATGTCATATGTAAAAAAATCATTGGCATGTCAAGTAAAGTACAGTAACCTGTGTACAATAATAACACCCCACCAACGAAAAAAAAAAAGTTTTATTAGATAATTAAGGTCCCCGCTAATGCCTGCTACATCAACATACTGACCATACCCAGTCAGTCTCTCCATAGTATACCACAGTTAGATCGAAGCGTCCTATAGTCCATAATATAATACCAGTGGCATGTGATCTTAAAGTCATTAAAAATAAACTGAACCAGTTCCCAAGCTTGACATGACATCTTCATTGTAAAGTTAGTGTAGTTAGTAATAGCCTAGAATATCATTATATATAGAGCATTTCGCTACCATGTCATTTTGCTGTTATGACTTATATTAATTGTGTAGTGAATTTCTAAAATTTCCGTGTTAAAATAAGGTTAGCAACATTGGATTACAAATATGACAGTGTCAGTAAGGTAGTGATGACTGTTATTGTAATGGGTTGTATTATTTCCGATTCAGCGCGACACCAGGATGGACTGGAAGAGCGTCTTGATGAGTTCATGCGAACCGATTCATCAAAAGCGGGAGGAAACAAGTCAAAGGTATGCAAGTCGAGTCACATATTATTAATTATACTAAGTATCAGTATCAGTCAGTAAGGTTAAATATATGCCTAATAAATGTTAATATAATAAAAGTTCTTGAAAAATGTAGGTTTATCCATTTTTTCTAATTCAGTAGGCTAATGTTGTTTTTGTTGTTTTGCGTGTGCCTGAGGCTGCCTCTAACCCTTAGTTAACCCCTCAACTACTACTAGCACGTGGTCACCAACATTACCTATAATTTATTTCAGCCATGTTATAACGTCAGCATACGCGACAAGAACTTTAAAAGGGTCGCAGGCGTACCTAACATCTGCGTCGCAGAGATGAACGATATGGGGGAGTTGGCCGATTACATCGGCCAACACTACTTCGTCCCGCCTCAGACTCAGCTTGTGCCCTACACGAGGTTACCAAACAGCGGTCTGACACCACTGTTGCGAAATACTACAAAGTCAGACCTCAAAAAAATGCACAAAGATAAAAAAGCGCCCTTACGCCGCTTGCCACTCTTGATGCACGCGGGGAGAACAGAGGGGAACGTCTTGCGGCAAACATTCTACCCGGTACGAGTAGAAAGTTTTGTAATAGTACATATAACCGTTGGTTCCCCATAGGGGCCAGCACTTATACTGACGATAGAGATGAACATATGACCATATATATTTTCTCCACTGGTTTGGTTTAATGTGTAATGCCGGCGAATTAACAAACTCCTTCTAAGTAGACATTTTCTAATCCCAATTGTATACGTGACGTACAGTTTTGTCCTGATGGTTCATTTGTGCAAGGTGTGTAATTAAACATGTCCTCTTGCCATTCCAGCCGCCCGGTGACGACTCGAAAGATGATTTCACGAAGAAAGGTGAATATTGCAAGAAATAATTGACATAGCTTTCAACATTGACTGATTACTTTGGATAATTGTTAACAGTATATTGAAGAAAGAACGTGCCCAAAGTAAAAAAAAAAACACTTCTAGATTTAGTATTAATATCTAAGCCAGTGAATTGTGTCACCAGAATTGAATATGTTTACAGTTATATTTTCAGTCTCTGGCCCGAAGAAGAGAAAACTTGCCAAACTCGAGTGGTCCGACTCGGACGACGACAGTGTGGACAGTGAGTGTTGCCTAAATACATCACCTACTGACAAAGCAACTTTATAGATATACTAGACCATATTACTGCTCCTAATCGATGTTATTCATGGTAATACAAATTAGTTGTTTTTCGGTTTAAAGAATTGAGACATGTGGAGGACTGGCTGTTGGGGATGACCTCGCCCCGGCCGACGACCCCAAACCCCTCGACCAGCCAAGTGGCGAAGTCAAGTGCCCAACAAGTGGGCAACACTCCAACGAGCCGAACAAATCGTAGTTGTGCCCAAGCCCAAGCCCAACCTATCGCCAACACTACTCCACGTCAATCGACGAATAGCAGCTGTGCCAACACTACTCCACGTCAATCGACGAATAGCAGCTGTGCCCAACCTGCAAGGCGTGCCAGTGCCCAAGCGCAAGCACAAGCCCCAGCCAAACATGACGTCTACACTACTCCACGTCAATCGAAATCGACGAATAGCAGTTGTGCCAAACCTGCCCAACCTGCAAGGCGTGCCACTGCCAGTGCCCAAGATGTCGCAACGACTCCCCAAAGACCAAGTTGCAGCAGTGGTGATACGAACGCACCACAATTCGAGCCTCGCCGTAAGTACTTTTGCAACAGTTTCCCCTTTCTGAAGCACTCATTAATATACCCATTAATATCCATATCACACATGTATGCTACTATGTATTCCGATTTAGTGAGTCCGATTATTTTGAAATAGAGCAAATGCATGTTCATTCAGGTTCATTGTACAATGATACTATTCATTGTAACCACCGTTGTATAGATGAACGCTTTTTTTTTCCAGTTCTCGAACTCATCGAGGGCGTCACACAAAATCTTGCAGTGATGGCCAAGACGATGGCACGGTTAACTAAAAATGAGGGCAAGCTCATCAAAGTGCTAAACAAAGGTATGCTTTACATTGGTTACTATTATTATTACAACCATTATGTGGAAACTCAGACATCGTAGTACTATAGTTTAGTAAATAGGCTACAACATTTGTTCATTGTCCCCGCATATGTTTACTAGCCGGCTATCAGACGACCAGTATGCAATCAAGTAACATGAGTATTTTTCTCGTTAAATAGTGGAGCTATCACAAGTAAGGCCAAGAGAGCCCGAGCCGAGACAGCCCGAGAACAGCCCAACTGCAGTGGAGAAAGGTAATTATATTTGGTGACTATTTAGATATAGACACACACCTGAATAAAGTTGATAAAGTTATGGTTCATAAAGTACAGATGTGACAGGTGAATTTTCTCATGAGTAATAATTTATATGTTTCATATGCCTAACCAAGTGGTAAATTACATTGCTTTCTTATGTTGCATACTTATTTATACACAGAGTGGTAAATTACATTGCTTTCTTATGCTGCATACTTATTTATACCATACATGTCAAGAAAAGCACTGGGCGTCCGTCGTCTGCTAGTGCGACCATCGACTTGGTGGTCCGTCCAAGAGACTACCAAACCACTGGTAGTGCGCCACCACGGAGACCGACAGACCACCAAATGGCCAAATCTACATAATAATAGTCGCACTATACAAGCATGGGGTCGGACTATCATGGGTAGTCCCACTATACATGCACGGGGGACCAGAGCCCCCCCCCCCCCCCCCCCCAATAATCTCGATATTGGGTAAATGGGTAGTCTTGCGTGTTGCGCCACTTTCCCCAGGTCCTGATATTGATGAAATGAAAGAGAAAATATACAGTATCATGGCTCATATAGATCACCGTTTCCGCTTATATGGGTAAGATTTTCAGAAAATGTACAATTGGCAGCTTTACACATTTAATAAATTCTGCTAAATTTGGCTGAAAATTGGAGAATATTGATATATCATATTGATTTAAAGTATCTGTTTTGTTATGTTAAACTGCTTTTTGAAGGTCATTTATGTCTTAAGTGAGGGTTATTTGAGTGGATTGGTGAAGGCGAATTGTACATTTTCGTAAAATCTGACCCATATATGACGTATCTATGGGTGCGGGGGGGGGGGGGGGCGTCATCATGTACATCATGTAAGGATATCAATATAAATATATATATATAATCATACAATTCTATACCTACCAAGAGACTGTTTTGGTGAATATTCATGTAGAGTAGTTGAGCGATTGTGCCTCGGATTGTTTTCATATATCTAAGCAATTGTGAATGATGTATTGGTCTAAACTTCTCACCCATGTGTTGCCCCTCATAACCCCCTTATCAAAAATGGGGCAATGGGCCAGCATACATAGACATGGCAAGGAGGTTCTGCTCTTTGATAAAAATCAAGATTTATTCAGATCAGACCATTTTAAGGGAGGATTTACGAGCTTACTTTCCATCTATTTCTATCACATCACATTTCTATCACATCAAATATATGTATACATGAACCATGTTACCTCTCATAAGCATAGATGTGTTATGCTTCAGTGGAAACTTTCACCTCATTCATCCCCTTTCTTCTAATTAATTACTGGCACTGGCAGAGATGTTCTGGAGGTTACTGGAGGAGTTCATTGGAGGGGGTTACTGGAGGAATTAATGGAGGAGCCTACTGGAGGAGGTTACGGCGGGGAGGTACTGGAGGGGGTAACTGGAGGAGGTTACTGGAGGAGTTCATTGGAGGAGGTTACTGGAGGGGGTTACTGGAGGAGTCAATGGAGGTGTTAATGGAGGAGGTTACTGGAGGAGGTACTGGAGGGGGTTACTAGAGGAGGTTACTGGAGGAGTTCATTGGAGGAGGTTACTGGAGGAGATCAATGGAAGTTACTGTAGGGGGTTACTGGAGGAGTTCATTGGAGGAGGTTACTGGAGGAGGTTACTGGAGGTGGTTACTGGCGGAGCCTACTGGAGGAGGTTACTGGAGGGGGTTACCGGAGGAGCCTACTGGAGGAGGTTACTGGAGGAGCCTACTGGAGGAGGTTACTGGAGGAGTCTACTGGAGGAGCCTACTGGAGGAGATTACTGGAGATGGTTACTGGAGGAGGTTACTGGAGGAGCCTACTGGAGGAGGTTACTGGAGGAGCCTACTGGAGGGGTTACCAGAGGAGCCTACTGGAGGAGGTTACTGGAGGGGGTTACCAGAGGAGCCTACTGGAGGAGGTTACTGGAGGGGGTTACTGGAGGAGTTAATTGGAGGGGGTCACTGGAGGAGGTTACAGGAGGAGTTCATTGGAGGAGCATACTGGAGGAGGGTACTGGAGGAGGTTAATTACTGGAGGAAGTATTGGAGGAGGGACAGCAGGATCATTTTCAGAAAGGATACTATAGAGGAGTTAGGAGGCGGTACAGGAGGAGAAAGTATGGGATGAGATGCATGATATCATGTACAGGAGAAGGTACTGTGGTAGTACTGGCGGAGGTTACTGGAGGAGGTTATGGAGGCCATGGAGGGGGTACAGGAGGAGGTATAATCTGTGACATATGGGTGGACAAATCAAGATGACATTGAAATGCAATTTTTATTACCGGATTAGTAAAGTGAAATGTGCATGCATATAATAACAGGAGGTAACAGAAACATTGACAATCGATTTTTGGTGGTGTTGGTTTGACTGGATAAGAAGGAGGTTTATAATTGTTTGTTAAAAGTCAAATTAACGTATATGGTATAGCTGATTACGCCAATTAATGTCAATATATGTTAGATAAGGTTGATTGGGCATATGTTGTTTTGACGTTGGTTTGACTTGGTCAATGAAGGGCATGCCTCCCTAACTTATATTCAACCAATGAATTGTCGTTAATCAAACATTGGTTATCCTAACGCTAATAAAACGTTGGTAAAAAATAAGGTTGTTTTGTGCCACGTTGTTTTAACGGTTGTTTGACTTGGTCAGAAAGACGTCGTTTTGACGTTGTTTCACCGCAGTGAAATTGAGGTGTTTATGAATACGTTGTTTTAACGTTTTTAAGACGTTAGCGGACAAACGTTATATTAGGTTCATTATTAGTGAGGTTGGATAAACGTTTAGGAAAAGTACGTAGTTGATAAAAACGTGGGAACCACTTCTATATAACGCTGATTGCAAAACGTTGCTAAAAGTGATTGACAGTCAACGTTTGTAAACGTTGGCAGAACGTTTTTTGTTACCTGGGTTACCAGCTGAAATCGTCTGAAATTTGGGTTATTTGAGAGGATTGGTGAATGTGAATTGTACATTTTCTGAAAATCTGGCCCACAAGCTATTACTCTCATTTTGTATCATTACTTGATTACTGAATGAAAGTTGTTATATATATACACATGAACAGGTATGAAAGACAGAGAAGAGGTGGGGGGGGGGGGGGAGGGAAAGGGGGAAGTATGAGGAGAGAGGACATGCAGAGGAGTGGGAGAGTGAAGAAGAGGTGGTAGGAATAGGAGAGGGGGGAGGGAAAGAAGAGGGCGGGGGAAAGAGAGGAGGGAAAGGATGTAGGGGAAGGGAGAGAAAGCGGGGAGGGGGAGCATGAGGAAGAGGGGAGGGATAGGGGAGTGGGAAATTAGAGATATGGTTGGGAGAGAAAAACAGATATGAAAGTCAGAGAAGAGGGGGAGGGAAAAGAGGGGGAAGTGTGGGGAGAGAGGGTGACCGTCCGGAGGACGGGTATTTTGCTAGTTATATAATAAACATCTAATATATTATATAAGAGAGAGAAAGGGTGTGTGTGGGGAGAGGGGGTGGACAAATATTAAAGGAGAGTAATTGCAAAGTCAGAAGTTACTGTAGTTTTGTCAGAAATTGCAATAGTAAGGTCATAATGGCAGCATATATATGTATCTATTCTTCTTTCGCCATTACGACTAGTTTTCATTCCTTTCAAGCCAAGTCCTTTTAAGGGTTTGTACTAATGCTTTGAAGGCAGTATATGAAAAAATGCGCCGACTAAATTCCCGCCCCCCCCCCCGATTTAATGAGCAAAAATGATGATTTAATGAGCAAAAAAGACGAAATCATTTAAAATAAGTATTTAAAAGCATTTAGAATCATGAAAAAATGTCTACAATGACTTCTTAGATAAAGAAAAAATTTGCGAAAATATTCTCCGCAACTGTAGTGATATCTAGCGATTCTTTGGTAAAAACGATCGGGACATAAGGTTTATCCCGACCTGTGGAACACCCCCATTACAGTATATTGATGATTATCCCAAATTATAATTATAATGTGCGTTTGGTTTGGTAATGCTTCCCATCAGAATGAACCATATTTCATGTCAGTATCATAATTAAAATGTGATGTTACATAAACACTTTTGAGCCAATAAAACTTAATAACCATGCACATGAGAAGGTAGTACATTGATTCTTAGGCTATTTTAATAATTCCTAGATATTTCGCTAAGTTTACCTTTATTTAATACTTCTTTCTTTTTCTACATGGTTCAAGCTTTACATAAATGACCTGCCCCAACCCCTAGCTACTACCCCACCGTTCGTTCTCCTTCCAATTAATACCATCAGTTATCCAACTTGGTAAAGTCCTCACTAACTCCCTGAACAAACAAACCATGCAGCCATAGAAACAACAGCCATCCACTATATACAAGGCCTGGAAACAAAGGAGTCATAGTTTTGGGCGGGAACTATTGGCATGGTTACATCAGATGCCATCTTGCAGTCACAGAGGGTAGGTGTTTTATATGCTGCATGTATTGTATATATACCTAAAATATCACTTTTATGGTCACACCATTTGGTGGCTTTATAATACATAATCATTATTCATATAGGTGACAAGTTATGTCCATCAAACCGGCCATCAAACCAGACTCTCTTCAAACACCTGAAGAACTGGAAACTCTGAACTGGTGTGGGGAAAAGGAATTTAGAATGTTTGACTCCCTTTAGAATGATCCTTGCAATGGTAAGTAGTTCTTACACCAACGATTCTTCAGCAAACCTTACTGAAATAAAAATGAAAATATTGGGAAGACTTTAGGAGAGAAGGGGACTTCAACTTCATGAATTTGGTAAATTCTATTGATTCAATTACTTGCCTCAAATTAAGATTAGTCAACAACCCCACATTTAAATTGAATTGGACTATTCCTATTTCAGGTACCACTATAGATGCGTATGATATATGCTTCCATCCCATGCGACCAAGAAAAAAGGAAAAACGATGACTGAAAAAGATGAATGCAATGAAAATGATTGAACTTTCAATAAAGATAAATTAATGAATAATGCACCAACATATTACCCCATGTCCAACCAGATTATATATGCAATTTATAGGCGCAAAAAGTGTGCACATATATATATGCCATAGAATTGCGCTCAAAATTAGCAATAATTCTGCATTATATCTATAATAAAATGCACCCAATAATTGCGCATTATATATGCAAAAAGTATACGCAATTTATGCGTTTTTCACGCAATTAAAATTCCGCAAAAAATGTAAACTCTCAACTCAGAATTATTGCGCATTCAGTTGCACCCGTTTTTTTGCGCATATGGGTCAGATTTTCAGAAAATGTACAATTCTCCTTCACCAATCCTCTCAAATAACCCACATTTAAGACAAAAATGAGCTTCAAAATGCAGTTTAACATAACAGATACTTTAAATCAATGCGATACCAAATATACTCAGATATACCCGATATTCATCATTTTTCAGCCTAATTCAGCAGAATTTCCTAAATGTGTACAGCTGCCAATTGTACATTTTTTGAAAATCTTACCCATATATATTGCGCTAAATTGCCCATCGGGATATAGGACAGGAGGCATATATGAATTTGAAAAACTAAACCTAGTCATAGACAAGAATCTAAAGCCATGTCAGACAGTGTATTCTGTGATTTACCTTGATGGTGTAACTGACATGGAAAATTAGATAAACCTAAATACGAGATGACAGATTATGCTGTGACACTTGTAACTGATGAATAAACATTACTAACGGATGTATAGCCTCTACAACCAAGAGTGATGTAGTCTCTATAACCATTGTGCCCTAGAGAGAAATAGATCAGCATTCTCTTCTCCTCTATGCCACAGAGAAGGAAGGGAATTTAAAGTATAAAGTACCGTAGCCTACTTACTCCTATAGTTTAGACCCAGAAGAGGACATAGCGACCACCAGGTGAAAAAATCGTTGGGGGCTAGCCAATGTTTGCACGTTTGTGGTGCAAAATACACATGAAAAACATTCATATAAAACTAAGTATAGAATAGGATATACACTTTGCATATAGGCATATAGCCTCATAATAGGCCCCATCTACCTCAGCCAAGGTATATGTCCCCTTTTCTTCTTTGCACTCGTGTCCTTCTCTTCCTCATTAGCTCCGTTCTTTTCCTCATTTTCGCCCTCTATTGCGTCCAATGCGGTGGTATACTTTATCTCAGTGGCGGGCGTTTCATAATCGAGACCAGCGCGCGCTATTGGACTTAACAACAGTATTCCGTTTCATAATGCTTTAACGCAACGACAAATCTGTGCACAGCGCGCATTAATGAACAACTATTGTGGTTAATCAGCGCAACGCAGAAATCGTTGCGTTAATATAGCGCGGAATTTTTTATTTACTTATTATTAATATAATCGTTGCAAGGGTGTTGCAATGTTATTAATATTAACTTTAGTCATTTATCTCAGTACCAGGAAGAAAAATAGCCATTTATCGGCCAATTTAATAACTTTTTGGGTCAGAAATCAATCACTATACATTAACAGGAAATTTGCTGTGTCATAATCAATACAAACATGGCGCTAGGTGTAAGGCCAAAAGAAAGAAAGTTATTCCCTCATTGATGATTCCCAAAATGTGTCCAGATTTACGGTGTGCAGGTCCATCCAGGATTTTTGGAATTTCATGTCAGAAACCAGTGTAAACTACATATTTTGGCCTGACCAGCAAGAATCAGCCGAGATAGCTGGAAGGATCTTCCACAGATCTTTCACAAGGATATTCGTGGATAGATTGGTAGCGTCTGGAGATGTTTGGCTAATATATGTAGATATATGTAAATCAAAAGAAATTAATAAATCAAAAGTGCATACACTATACATACAAAATCGCATAACACATAAAAGTTATTGAGAGGGAGAGAGAGGGAGGTGAGAGAGGGAGAGAGAGAGGACAGAGAAGGAGAGAGAGGGATGTAATGATAGAATTGATTATTAAATAACTATGGAAAGCGGAATGCATATAACCGAAAATTGCGCATGCGCAAAAAGCGGCAACCGTTTTTATCGCAACATTACCGAAATTGACGCAAATTCCATCCGACTTTCGCGGCCGTCGAACCGCTTTTTACGCACCGCCGCCCGCTTTTTACGGGGCCGGCGGCCGCAATTTGCGGTACTTCAGCCGCCCATTTCGCAACTCTTACCGATTTCGTCGGCCGTGATATGCGGCCGGATTATGCGGCTCAAATATGAATGTAGACATGTATGTACATGTATGTACACATATATGTACACATATACATAGCCTATTAATCTCCCTTTCCTCCCTTCACCCTGCCGCCTTCTCTTTATTCAATTCAATTCAAGATGCTATCTATTCATGTTTAATGAAGGATGACATACACATGCATATATGTGTATGTATATAATTATCATATGTATATGTAGGAGGGGTATGTGGGTCAGATTTTCAGAAAATGTACAATTCCACTTCGCCGATCTTCTCATATAACCCTGATTTCAGTCGAAAATAACGTTCAAAATACAGTTCAACCTAACCAAACAGATTGCTAGAATCAATGTAATCAATGCCGAATATACTCGAATTTATCTTGTATTGATTGACCAAATTGCAGCCTAATTTAGAATTTACTAAATGTGTACAGCTGCCAATTGCACATTTTCTGAAAATCTGCCTCATGCAACATGTACAATATAATGAACCGTAATTTTTACGTTCACATACACCCCCTGTGCCTCCTCCTGGACATTCCCCTGTACCTCCTCCTGTACATACTCCTGTACCTCAAACCTGTACATCCTCCTGTACATACCCCTGTACCTCCTCCTCTACGTCTTCCTGTACACCCCCTGTACCCCCTCCTGTACCTCAAACCTGTACATCCTCCTGTACATATACCCCCTGTACCTCCTCCTGTACCTCCTCCTGTACACCCCCTGTATCTCATCCTGTATGTCCTCCTGTGCATACACCTGTAAATCCTCCTGTACACACCCCTGTCCATACCCCTGTATCTCCTCCTGTCCACCCCCCTGTACCTCCTCTGTACATACCGCTGTACCACCTCCTGTACATCCTGTACCTCCTCCTGTACACCCCCTGTACCTCCTCCTGTACATACCCCTGTACCACCAACCTGTACCTCCTCCTGTACATACCCCTGTACCACCAACCTGTACATCCTCCTGTACATACCCCTGTATCTCCTCCTGTACGTCCTCCTGTACATACACCTGTAAATCCTCCTGTACACACCCTGTACCTCCTCCTGTACATCCTCCTGTACACCCCCCTGTACCGCCTCCTGGAGGATATACTGTAGGAAAAGCTGGATGAAGTACTGGAGGAGATACTGGAGGAGGGGGTACTAGAATTGTTACTGGAGGATATACTGGAGTAGCATTAATTGTGAAAAACAATGATAATACCACCGTCAGATTTATTATGCACTAAAGATAGTTAACATAGGTTTGAATGGAACTCCAATTGAATCCTAGGTTAATTCTTACTGCACAATTTTTAGTTTGCATAGGTTTCTATGGGATTCCCATTCAATCCTATGTTAATTCTTACTGCACAATTTTTAGTTTGCATAGGTTTCTATGGGATTCCCATTCAATCCTATGTTAATTCTCACTGCACAATTTTTAGTTTGCATAGGGCTGAATGGAACTCCCATTGAATTATATGTTAATTCTCACATCACTAACCTTCTCCAGTACCTCTGCCAGTAACCTCCTCCAGTAATCTCCTCCAGTACCTCCTTCAGTAACCTCCTCCAGTAACCTCCTCCAGTAACCTCCTCCAGGAACCAGCTCCACATACCTCCTCCAGTAATCTCCTCCAGCAGTGCCTCCTCTAATAACCTCCTCCAGTAACCTTCTCCAGTACCTCCTCCAGTACCTCCTCCAGTATCTCCTCCAGTAACCTCCTCCAGTAACCTCCAGTAATCTCCGCCAGTACTTCCTCCACTTACAACATGCAGTAACCTCCTCCAGTACATCCTCTCATTTAGTCCAATCTGCTAAAATGTGTCTTGAATAATGTTGGAAAATTGTGGTTACTCCAGGGCTGGGCAAGCCATTAAAACATGCACTATCCCCCATATGTTCCAGTGCTCCCCCCAAATAGTGATACACTAATAACACTGGTTATGATAAAAGGGGAAATAGAGATAAAGTAATGGTAGAAGTAATGGTAGAAGTAATGGGAGGTAGTGTAGGTAAGTGTAGGTAAGTAAGTGTAGGTTGGAGTTGTATAGAGCCCTTGAGAAGGGCAGGAAAAGGCGATAATAGGGAATGTTGATAATTTTAAAGAATTTTTAATCGAAAATGGTAGAGGGGTAAATAAGAATTCTAATGAGAGTGAAAATTTAATAAGGAAAATTAATAGTTTAGAAGTTATGAGGGTTGAAAGATGAGAAGATTGTATGGTAGGGATATCGTGGTAAGGTGAGCGATAATAGGGAGGGTTGATAATTTTAAAGAATTTTTAATGGAAAATGGTAGAGGGGTAAATAAGAATTCTAATGGGAGTGAAAATTTAATAAGGAAAATTAATAGTTTAGAAGTTATGAGGGTTGAAAGATGAGAAGATTGTATGGTAGGGATATAGTGGTAAGGGTTGTATGGGCAGTTAGTATGGGTAGCAAGCCTGTAAGCAAGTGTCCTAAGTGTCTGTACATTTTCTGAAATCTGACCCATGTATCTATGCATATATATGCATATATTATGTGATGTGTTACAGGAAAATGAGTCACACGTCTCCACCACTCTGATGTGCTGAATTAACCTCTTAATATGCTGAAAAGTGCTGCACTCTGAAGTCTCCTACATGCCAATAAATTATTCAATAAATTATACCCTCCTCCCTCACACCCTTCTCCCTCATACCCACCTCCCTCATACCCCCACCCTCATACCCCCCGCCCTCACACCCTTCTCCCTCATACCCTCCGCCCTTATACCCTCCTCCCTCACACCCTCCTCCCTCAAACCCGCCTCCCTCACACCCACATCCCTTGTACCCTCCTTCCTCAGTCCCTCTCTCAGACCCTCCTCCCTCGGGCCCACCTCCCTCAGACCCTCCCTCAATCCCTCCTCCCACACACCCTCCTCCCTCAGATTGGCCCCCTCAGACCACAGATTGGCCACCTCCTCCCTCAGTCACCCTTTCCTCAGACCCTCCCTCAGACCCTCTGCCCTCAAACCTTACAGATTTGATTAAGTCAGATTCTTAGCTGAATTTAATTCTGTTCATGGCCGCCAATTACGGCCGACAATTGCGGCTGACAATTGCGGCCGCTCTATATGGATATATTTAATACCCTGTAATTTGGTACATAGATTTATCATAGAATCGCTTTGAAAAATAACATTTTTCCGACTTGTGACTAATTTCCCTCCTCTTTCTCCTCCTCCTTACTTCTCTGCCCTGTCCCCCCTTCCTTCCTCTTCCTCCGCTTCTTATCTCCCCTCGTCATCCCCCCCTCCTCCCTCCCCTGGATGAGGAGGTGGAGGAGGGCCCGGAGATGAAGGGGGGGGTAGGGTATGGGAGAGGAGGTGTATGTAACATGCACACTTTAATGAATTTAACTTATTTTTTTACGTTCACGTACACCTTTATCTCTTGCCTCTCATCCCTCATCTCTCACTTCTTGTCCCTCACCTCTTGATATCTCTCCTTCTCACTCTGCCTCCCTCTCTCTGCCCCCCACCCCCTACATCCTGTCCCCTTTCCGGTCTCTATGAGGTATCCACCCCAGAACCTCCATCATCATTACATATAATATATTCATACATATAATATGTATTACCTATATAATATATTGTATACCTCTACACATATGCATGTGTACATTACATACACAATTGGTATGACAATGTGCACATACATACACATATTCATACATATAATATGTATATTACCTATATGATATATAATATATCATATATATATATACCTATAGTCAAAGTAGTGCGCCTAGTGGGAGACTATGCGACCACTGCTAGTGCGTCTAGTGGGAGACTAGGCGACCACTAATCATTATCGTTACATTAATAGTGCGCCTATTGGAGACCAGCGACCACCAAAACTTTGGTAGTGCGCCTATTAGAGTGGGAGACGGGGACTAAAAAGCGCTAGCGCTACTAGCTACTACGCTTCGGTAGTCGCCGAGAGCGACCATGGTCGCTCCAAGCGACCAGCAAAATCGGCAAAATTTTTCACGCCGGAACGCGTTCCTTGACATGTCTCTATTTATACACAGAGAACGAGCCCGAGCCCGAGCCCGAGACAGAATGCGAACCCGAGACAGAATGCGAACCTGAGAAACGTCCAGGCAAGGGGAAAGGCAAGGGGAAAGGCAAGGGGAAAAGAAGTAAGATTTAATTTCCTATTCCTATTAATATCATATTAGGGTTGCAGTGTGTGTGTGTGTGTGTGTGTGTGTGTGTGCAAGTGACGAAGACATCCAAGTCAATGCATACAAGTGAATGTGTTGGCAGGGAGTCAACATTTATAATGTTTGGGCGGATGGTACACATAGCATTTTCCTTTATCAATAGGATTTGTATTCAGGACACTTATTACTCCGATGTGTACGTTCCAATTAGTTGACTTTGTAATACCATGATTAATAGGTATGTGATATCACTGTAACTTCGAGTCATGGTAAGATAGTAACATTAGTTGTGTTTACTTCATAATTAGTATTTGTACGTAAAATTGTAAATGTGACTGCGTAATCATTAATATTGTGTTGTTCCTAATACTGATCAATTTCTGCATTGCAGCAACTGAGACAACCAACACACAGAGGCCGTCGCGAAAGTGCGCCCAGAAAAAATAGACGGATCTACTAGTATATATACATCGGGGGATCGCTAGATAGATGATTAGCTGCAGCATAAATAAAAGGACGAATTGAAAGGACGTACTATAGTTGGACGATCGAAACGATTATTATTGTTGTATTAAATAAAAACAAGAGATCGATAAGATGATTGGACTGCTGCATCGGCAATTGAAAGGATTATTATTGATTTATTAAATAAAAACAAGAAATAGAAAGTACTGCCTCATGTGTCTTTTCAGCTAACTTAGTTCTCGTATTATCACATCCTCCACGATTCCAATTTACTACATCGTAGCAAATTATGTAAGACATAACTCCCTAAGAAATGCTACTCTGACCTCTTCCACGATATGAAACCAAAGTCCTACGATAATTGGACATGAGAAACCGAGAAAGGGAAATAGTTCTTATTTTAAAATTATGAATTAAACACAGATCAATCACGATTCAAGAAACACATTTCCAGTACAGGACAATGTTTCGTCAGTAATGTAAAGATAATAGTACAATGAATAAAATGGAAATAGTTATAATTTTAAAGTGATGAATTAAACATAAACCAATAACGATTCAAGGAAGACCTTTGCCAGTAGAGGACAACGGTTTTTGCCAGTAACGTAAAGTTAACAGTACAATTATTTAAACTACACCCGATGTATCAAGTAAAATTATTAAAATTATTCATTTGGCCATTACCACCCAAGTGGTATCGTTCTGACGAACCTTCAATTGATACGTCAGGGGGCACCACCGATTAATCGCTATCGTTACGAACTAATGTGTAAGTTGAGCATACGTTAGAATTAATAGCAACCATGTGAAAGCACACACACAAGGGGGCAGCATATGTATGGGCGCAACTTATAAAGGACACTAGGGGGCAGCACAAGTATTAGTTGGGGGGCGTGTCGACAACCCAACTAACCCTTGGGTGACGACTTTAAAATTAACACCACCGACAAGTCGGCCGATTTTTCTCACAAAGTTGGCACAAAGTTAATGGGCGCAACTTATAAAGGACACTAGGGGGCAGCACAAGTATCATTCATGGTGTCAACACCAGAGGGGGGCGTGTCGACAACCCAACTAACCCTTGGGTGACGACTTTAAAATTAACACCACCGACAAGTCGGCCGATTTTTCTCACAAAGTTGGCACAAAGTTAATGGGCGCAACTTATAAAGGACACTAGGGGGCAGCACAAGTATCATTCATGGTGTCAACACCAGAGGGGGGCGTGTCGACAACCCAACTAACCCTTGGGTGACGACTTTAAAATTAACACCACCGACAAGTCGGCCGATTTTTCTCACATAGTTGGCACAAAGTTAAGTATGACATAAAATTGCCGACATTGACGGGAAAAGCAATTTTTTTTCCATGTCATGCCGACAGCAAACCCGATATGGCGCACAAGTACGCGGCAAATTCTTCGACTTGTAAGTACAATCGGCCGATTTCAGACAAAGGTCACCGACATTTTCGGGAAAAGACCGACACATGAAATTGTCCAAAAAACTGTCCGATTCTTTGAAAAACAATCGGCCGCCTTTTTTTTACATCGGTAAATGGATCGCAAAAATTGGCGATGCTTTTTCCGACATTGCAAACATCGCTATGCTAAGTCTATGGGGTTTACCGACATTGTCGGCGATAAAGCGGTACTTTCAATCCGGTTTCCATAGATATCAGATCTGATATCGGGCCGATCGAATTTGAGAGTGCAGTCTGATATCGAGCCGATATCAGACCAATACTATTTCTGATATCAGTTTCTGATATCGAGCCGATATCATACCGATATTACTTCTGATATCAATTCTGATATCGAGCCGATATGAGACCGATATTATTTCCGATATCAGTTCTGATATTGAGCCGATATCAGACCGATATTATTTCTGATATTGAGCCGATATCAGACCAATATCATTTCTGATCTCAGTTCTGATGCGCTAAAGGTCATACTTATAGAGGTCAACGGTCAAGGTCAACTACATGATAAGAGGGCACAATACAACCTCGCATATGTGCACATATACTGCATGACTTTTATACTAAGGCTATGCCTTGTAAAATATATACATTAGACCTCTACTCTTAACTCTTATCATAAACGCATCGGATCTAAGATGGGGGTTATCGCACATGGTTTAATTGTAAGTGATAAACCACTAGAGGTTTAATGAGCACTTTCAAATTGTTGATTACTCCACTATTTTTTCATTATCAAAAGGCGAAATAAAACAAACCGAAATTAAGACGACTGAGAAGAGACCCAGGCCTTATTTTTATGACAGAGATGGACAAGGAAAGGAAATCTCTGAAGGAGGCAACAATACAATCCGATTGCCTAGAAAGAAGGAAGACTCTTCAATAGAAAGAAGGATATGAAAAGTTCATGTTTGGGAGAGTTGAGTCAACATGGGGAAGTCCTTTATTTGCAAAGATCACCAACTGCACACATATAAAACAGGATTCATGCACATGGTGGCACAGTCGCCATTTCCGCCAACAACTACAGATCTACCCAGCAGAAGACTACTTTAAAAAAGCTCAAATCAGCGCGTGAATCAAATTAAGGACATACGCATAAAACATGAATGCATATTTAAAAGCAGACAACGAATACTAAATTGTCAACAGCAAAAATTGACAACGTTGTTAAGAATGTGACCGACGCGCTTTTTAAAAAGAAAACTTTTCGGAAGTTTTGCAAATAAAAAACGTGATTGTTTATGTTTGTTGTAAATTTAATTTAAAAAAATTAAATTTAAGGGCATCCTGGCAGAGCTAGTGAAGAAACCTGTTTCTATGCTGGAAGGAGTGTATAACCCTTCTCAACTGAAGGACTAATGTAATTGTAACTTTGAGAAATAAAATTATTTATTATTTATATAAATACTACTCTAGAATTACTAGACTGAGACGGATGCAAGAAAAAGAGCTATAGAGTGGAACTGCTATACCACAGTCGTCTTACCTGGTCTAGGTTCAGAGGAAGCGGTACATCAGACGAGCAGGCATGGCCTGAAGTTAAATATGGATGTTGGATACGACATCTCTAAAATCAATATGCACAAACGTCTAATCATTGTTTCCTTCATCCTTGGTCATATTTTGGTTACTGAGGCGGTCTTCCCAAGAGGTCCCGAAGGAGCAGGTATGTATGCCATTTTGTAAATGATTTTGAAATGGCCTTGTTTTCTTTTCCCTCGAAAACATATTAATATCTACATTTATAAACATATCATGGAAAATAATACTGTTGATGATCGTTGCGAGGAACTCTATACTGGGTAATAAGATGAGATGATCCTTTATTTGCCATGATAGGTGTAATATTGACAAAAGGTTGTGAACTTCTCTAATTACAGTTTTTGCAGTTCGTGCAAAACTTGCTTACCTTAATGTTATACAGTTATGTCTCTCTAACTCTAATTTTGGTACCGTATACTACGTTTCTAAACAATGAAGACATTTAATATTTTGACTCTTCCAATGCACTAATACCTTCTGTGTGTGCATATATACATTTTTTAAAATTTCATTTAAGGCCAGTTACATTAATAATGAAGTATATAATTATAAAGAAAAAAGACGCAATTGTACCCTACCCGGATACGGAATGAGTTGTTCTTTACAGGAATAGATTCACTTGCAAATTAGTTTTAGCATTGGCAAGGGTTCGGTGTATTTTATCGTGTTTGAAGGAAATACCCAGTGTATTTGTATTTAAAGATTTTTATTCAGACAAAAGCATTGTGTACAAGTACATTATATCTCAGAATTTGCTGATTTGGGAGCAAAATATTATGGCGTCTACATTCGTATACTTACCCAGGATATTGCCTTCTAAATATAGGCTACCTCTATGACCTTGAACCAAATGGTATCCCAACTGTTCCAAATCCTTCTACAAATATAGATAATCTTTGTTTACAATTCCTGAAGGCGTTTTCTTACAAATCCAATTTAATTAATATGTAAGGGTGTTATGTAACATATTACCCAACCTAATCATAATTATATTAATCATTAATTATACTATATTTATTATCTTATTCAAATATCATACTTTTTAAAAAGTTAAAATCTAAATTGGAGTAAGACATGTGATTTCACATCTTCAATTAAGCCTTGCTCCATGTATGGCCGTCTACAATTTTAACCAAAGTTTCAATAATAATGATTACGGTACTGATTTGTGATAGGCCCTATGTTACAGCAAAATGAGTCACAAGACGCAAAAAATGGATCTTGTGATATCGTCATATTTGAAAAGATGAGATCAAGCAGATTCCAATGATAGTAAACAGTACAACACCGTTTTTTCTATTCTGAGTTTTTTATTTTTTATTTAGAAATGCATGGATATATTTAATACAGTGTCTTGAAATTTGGGAAATGTATTCATACTATAAACAGCGTTAGCCTATGCACGCCAAAAATAAAACATTCCCACAAAGAAATCTTGTGAATAAAACACATTGAAAAATAGCAATTTTGCGGCTTGTGACTCATTTTCCTGTAACCCATCACATTTTAGCTAAAGTTTGTATTCAACTTTCTTCCAATTTAAGCTTGCTATGGGGGGATAGAAATGACGCAGTCTCGCGGGACTATCAGGGCGCCGAGATTTAGAAAATCAGAACCCCAGAAGAAACTATGTTTTTGGAATATCACAGCTCCAGCGAAGCAGGTTGGCGATTATCTCAATACAAACTTGACATTTTGAATGTGGTTTTAACCACACACAAATATCTTATGTTAATTGACTTTAAGGCAAACAAGAATACAACAATGGGTCCTACTTAGACCGTCTCCATACATGCAACATATTGAACGTTTTGTTGTTTTTATTAACGCTGCACTCTCAGTTAACGTCAGTAAAAAACTGTACATTTTGGCCAGTCTTGGCCAGTGTTTTCCAACCCATCTAAAAGTCATTTGATAAAACATTTGGATGATTTTGTTCAATTGTTTTTAGTAAAGGGTTTCTAAAACGTCCTCATTTGTATTTGGGGTAGGCCTACCCGCCTGAATCCTTTCATGCGATGACTTCACTTATTATCGCTCACCGGCGGCAGTTCTCTTTCGGCCATTAGACTTCAAATTCTTGTAGGCTATAAGTAGAAGAATATTGATCAATACAGTCATACTATGAGTAAATTTGGTAACATTTTACTTGTCGAAATAGCTGATAATGCAGATTTAAGGCTTGATGCATTTAAATATAATATGATGGTATTGTTCAACAGGATTATTTATATAGCTATGCATAGCCTAAATATGAATGAGTTATTTCTCTCATTTATTGAGGATTTCTTTATATTTCAATCAAGGCCAACTTTGACAAACGATTAAACTGTCCTACAGGTAATCTTTTTCAGATTTTCATCCTTTCGCATTGGCATGAACGAACCCAAGAATGATAGTCGTTTCAGCTTACTGAGAGTGCACAACGGTCAGCACTGGCTGCTCTTTTATGGCGCTGTCCCAGACAGGCAAGGGTATGTGACGTCATCAAACAACCTCCTGGTACAGCTGTTGCATGGAGGGAAACGTGATCTGAAGAGACCTGTATTTGTACTGCATTATTTGATGTTTGACGCAACAGGTGAGTATTTTCAGTTTAACTGAAATATTATGTAATCGAGGATTTGCATGTCTGTCATCTTGAATCTTGAGTGAGTGAGTGAGTGAGATTGGTTGCTTTACGCCCTTATCAAAACATTAAATATGGTTATATCAAGGGCGGGAGAGCTGAGAGGGAGGCAGTTTATGATCATACCCAGGAAATAGAGATAGAGAAGAAGGGAGAGAGAGACAGAGAAAAGAGACAGAAAGGCACTTTATGGTCATACCCAGGACCATTCTTGAATCTTGATGGAATTATGGGAGTTGTATGTCAGTGTATATAAGCTATATATAATATAAGGAAACATGTTATGTTCAGCATGGACTATTAAACAGTGATCTCATCTAAATTACAATACATTCCATGAAACAAGCCTTCATCTTTCCCATCATGCATTTGTTTTTGATAGATCATTTACATACTGGATATTGGTGAAAAGATCCTTGCAATTTTCGATAAAAATGTTGCTTGATATTTGTATGTCAGATTTGAACCGAATTCATCCCAGCATGCACTGTAACAGTGTGCAACATAACTCAGAGACCGACGCCCAGGTCTCCATTGAATTTGTGTCGGTCTCTGATATTGATATTAGGCTGAGTCCGACTGTCTCCAACGAAATGAACAAGTGATAAAATTATCTTGTCTAACTTTTCTTATTCTGGGTTATTTTTTAATTACCATATTAATACCCCCATTTTTTTGGTCTCTGTAAAATCCTGTCGGTCTCCACTGTTACAATTTGACAGAGACCGACGGTCTCTGGTCTCCCAATTCACTATGTTGCACACTGCTGTAATAGACAGATGCAATGTGACATGCAAATCCCCTATTAATAATCATGAAATGGTTTGCTTTTCAGATAACTCTACGGAGAACGAGCCTGTGAAAAGGAGTGTAGCTTCAGTAAGATCTATAGATTCCGGACGTGACTGCAATAGACATGAGTTCATCGAATTAAAGGATGGGGAAGTCTATAGAATAAAGGTGACCAGCGACCAGTATCTAAACAACTGTGATAGGACATGGAGGCTCAAGGCTCGTCCATTCAGGGTACTCACTTCATGCATTTTCACAAATAACCTACATTATCTAAATAGCAATGGCTTAACTGATATTCAAACTTGCACAACTAATTAATCATAATTCCAGGGATATTCACAGCATTTATAACAAAGTATATAGGGATCCATTGTGTAAACCTTACATAGATATATTATCTAGTGATGAAGCAAATCGGCCCCTTAGATGAGCTTTAAGATTTGATTTAAGGTCATTGAAATTTTACATTATATAAAAAAAATATAATCGTAACATTATGTGTTGCCTTCTACTGTGTAAGGTTGCTCGTGCATTGGGTACTAGATGAGTTGTGGCCCTGTGCGAAAACCATTTTCGGTAAAAATAAACGCAAGCTTAGTACTGCCACCATAAGCTCTGGCCCGGGGAAACAGTATATTTCAGAACCCCATTGAACTAACTTTTCTCGCTTATTTGAATCTTAGCCTCTCTGGGAATGGCATTAACAACTAAATGTCTGAGTTAAAAAGAAAACTGAGTCTTTAACATGAAGATATTAGAGAAATTATAAAATAAAATGTAAAAAGGCTGTCTGCTCTGGGACTCGACCTCGCAATGTCCAGAATGAAAGTCCGACCCCCTACCTAACCACTGGACCAGAGAGCATTCATATAAACACTATACATATTGATTGATGCATCATATTTTAGCTTTACTTTAATCCCCCATTTTCCTCATGGTGATTGAGGAGAATGGGGAGAATAAATTATCCATGAAGTCCCCTATGTCAGCCACAGGCGATTTAATTATTCAAATTAGTCATAAAAGTATATCTTACATCTGTAATCTATTTCTATGATATGCCAATGCAGGACTTCTAGCACTGCATGCTTTCCGAACCTGCCTGAATTATTTAGATGAGTAAGCAAATTTTATCTGCGAAGGAAATTACCATAAAACAATTTATATCAAGGGTATTTCCCTCACATACAAGATTCAATTCGAAAATCAATAGTAGGGAACAAGGTTTGTTGATGTTATTTTCCCACATTTGTCTACAACAGGTGATAGAGCTGCATGTAGAGACTGGAAGTATTGAATACGGCTGGTTATGTGCCTTTGATAGGCTGTTAGTCTATGGATGTAGTAGTCACAACTGCCAAGCAGAGCCTACCGACTCCTGCAACCTTCTCAGCTGCTTGTGTGGCAACATTACCAACCGACGGATTCAGTCCCTTGGCAACAAACTCAATGTGAGAAACTTCTTATTACCTTTCAATCTTGGGTATTGTGTTTAGCTATTTTTATTAAGCCACAAACATTATGTAATAATTCAATATTCTCAGTGGGAGCTGCACATATGTTACAGGAAAATGAGTCACAAAATTGATAGTTTTCAAAGGGATTCATCCACAAGTTGAAAAGTTCACATTCTAGCTCTTTGGAACGTCATCATATGCAGCATATTTAGTTACTTCACTGATAATTGCCCACTCAGAAATATTGCAAACTTTTTTTCAAACATGAATATATCAAACATAAACTATAGAAACACTTCTTAATGCCTTAATTTTTACCCTTAAAATCCATTTTTTGCGACTTGTGACTCATTTTTATATAACACATCACATTTTGTAAAAATCTATTTCCGATTTATTAACAGCTCTTTATTAATCAGATTTATCAGATTTATTAACAGCTCCAACTGTCAATGTCTGGTAATTGACTCTAAAGGATATTTGCTCTAATTTCTTGTTATTTAATGAGTGCAAAGCACGCCTACTGAATCAAAAGCTCTGGCTATTTTACTAGAATGATCAGAGACAAAGGGAATCACCCAAAACAAATAGAACCAGAAGTGGGGCTTGAGGTTTGGTTTGGTTTATAAGGGTATTTGATTGGTCTGTGTTTTGTGTGAGAGGGGACTGTAGTCCATTAGTCCCCATTTGTTGGGCTGGTGGGGACAGATGTAGACGTACAGACCAGTCCTACTAGTGTTGGACGTCCACTTCCAACCGACTGCTTACATCAACAAAAATAAAAAACAATATTTACTGCTCAAAAAGGCAAGACCATGGCTTTCCACTGGTTTATTTTGATTCAAAATCATTGATTAATTTGTTGTTAATGACAGTAACATCCCAACAAATGGCGACTAAAGCCATTGGATCATTTGGTTGTATTGCTTTTTTGTTTGTTTTTGGAACATCTTTATTAAACTGTATCCTGCCGTCTTGGCTTCTACACTTCTAAAACATGGTTATGCAATTTATTATTTCTCTCATGGAGATTCTCTCCCTACAGGTGGTGGAAGTCGCTTCGTGGTAATCTTAAAAAATAATGTACACGCTTATATATTTTTCATTGCTAAATGTTATAACTATTACCCTTTCGACTCCTTCAGCTTTGTCAGCTCAAGAATTCTGTGAAGTCATCTCTGAGTCTTCTCCAAGGAAGATCCTTCTTTTTCTTATTAGGGTTAATGAGTATTGACTTGATAGTAATGTTTAGTCTGCTTCTCAATTCATTAATAAGGTGAACAAACGACAAGTCATTATTGTAAAACAATTTTTGCCTATGAATAAAGGACTTAGTATGTAATATTAACCAGTTAACTACTCTCGAATTGTCATTGCTGACAGGAGCACCCAATAGAATTAACATTGGGTTAACATATATAACACCATTAGTTTTTTCTACTATTTCTTCATCATTTTCATATCTGTTGAAGTTGCTGATATTATGAATCCACCTTAACAAATTCTGCCAAAGAGATTTGGTTTTCGAACAATTCACCAGGAAGTGGCCTACATTGTCCACTTTTTCTTTACAGAAACTATATTGTTTTGTTCTTTTTATAGATATATTCTTCAGGTGGTCATTGCATGGTATAA
This sequence comes from Sthenelais limicola, assembly GCA_942159475.1. Taxonomy (NCBI): domain Eukaryota; kingdom Metazoa; phylum Annelida; class Polychaeta; order Phyllodocida; family Sigalionidae; genus Sthenelais; species Sthenelais limicola. Next base: position 93,585,516 of record OW804100.1, read on the forward strand.
CCTTAAGTAGAACTTTATATTGAAACAACTGTAGTCTAGTCTCATCAGTGATTTGATAGAGTCTCTGGAAGGTGTTTTTCCAGTCAACTCTCTCAAATTCCGCGTCTGATAATCTTAAGATTTCTTGCCTTTTATCAAATTTCTCTAAATTTAGTTTCTTCTTTTTGATTAGAGCATGATGGACTATTTTCGAGGAGGAATTTAAGATATTCACTCTTTCTTCCCCTATCTGTATTATGATCTTCCCTTCATCGGGTACATCATAGGAGTTTCTCATTAAAATTATCCACTCTCTCGGAATGGCTCTAGCGAGCTCTATTCTTTCTGCAAAGTTGGTTTCTATGTTATACATTTTGTTTAACTCTTTAGTAGACATTAGTTTACGATGCTCATCTAGGATATCTCCTAGTACATTGATGCCCTCATTTTTCCAACGGGGCCAGTCTACCATTTCATTCTTGATTTTTATGTACCTGTTAGACCATAATCTCTCTCGTCTGACCTGTTCAGGTCCTTCTGGTTTTTGAGTATAGAAGTATTGATTCCAAACCAGGAATATCTCTTTATAGAAATTGTTAATATAAGTTTTGGGTTGATACCTGCTTAAAAGGATGTCTTCTATTTTCTTGTCTAGACACTCTTCTAATATAGCAAACCAGGTAGTGTGTCTACCCGAAAGAATTCGTTGTACCCACTTTACTCAGTTAACCTCATGTATATCTTCTATCAATCTTATTCCATACAAAATCGAGGATAATATTATCATTTTTTTTCCTCAAGGCTTTATCCATAGAGATACAGGACATTGTGTGCTGAATAATTGAAGACAGAAAAACATTCGCTACAACGACTCTGCCTTTTAGTGGTTGTATTGCTTTGGCTGGGTCTAGACCTTGGCAAGACCTAGACCTGTAGACCCGGCCTTAGCAACACAACCTCATGATCTAATCACTCACTCATCTCACACTCCTCCATTTGCGTTTTCATTGCAAACATGAAATGAACTGATGTTAGTGGGCAACAAAACAAATTGTCGCCGCCGTTTTTTCTCTAGTGGAGTTCCACTTATAACAACAAATTAAAACTGATTTCGAAGTAAAATAAACCAGTGCAAAGCCAAAGTTCGCAGTTTTGATATTGTATTGTATTATCATTGATATAAGCGATCAGTCAGGAAGTGATGTCCAACACTAGTAGGACTGGTCTCTAGTCCTATAATTCGGCCGACAATTTGTCCTGAGTGTGACTAAAGATGAGAAGTCCAATATCCAATATCATGCTGCTGTTATATGTTAGACTTTGAAGTTAAATCAGGTTGAAAGAAAAAATGAGCGATGGTGAGCGACACAAGAGAAACTACTGCAGCAAAGGATTTTGGCGGCCCACCAAAATACAAATGTTGACAGTTATGAAGCCCTGCAGCAAAAACAAACGGATAAAATCCTCAAAGATTTTGGTTAAACCTCTTCTAGATGGGTTGGAAAGAAATGGAACATAAAGTAGCAAATCTTTAGTTTATGATCGATGCTAACTGATTATTATTATCATTATAGAATTTTTATTCAGCTTAGGCGTCAGGATACAAGAATAGGACATGTAATTCTACTAATAGATCTTCCTCCCAGCTCTAGTTTGCTACAGACATCAACTAGTTTACAAATAGATGTTCATTTTACATTTAACAAAACAGTCGTTCAGTTCAGTTGCAATATACTTATAGTACATTTGATTAACACTGGCTATAATTATTAACAATTATAACAATGATATTTTCATTAGAAGTATCACAAGATTAAACCTCTATCTAAATGGAAGATGTGAGAAACTTATCTTTAACATGATAAAATGTCTTACTTTCAAGTACATTAATAGTATGGCCTCATAATGTGTCAAACCTTACATTTATTAAAGTACTAGCAAAGTACCCGTCCTCCGGACGGTCACTCTCTCTCCCCACACTTCCCGCTCTCCCTGTTTTCCCTCCCCCTCTTCTCTGTCTTTCATACCTGTTTTCCCCTCCCAACCCCATCTCCGATTTTCCCCCATCCTTCTGCCCCCCCCATCTCCCTCCCCTCTTCCTCATTATTATCATTATATAACTTTTATTTCTCATAAAGCATACAGTTACATAAAAGAGAAAAAGGGGATAGCATATGATCTGTCAGCACTACTCTGAAGTGTTTCCACCCCAGATATCCTCTTGTCCCTCACCCTATCCGATTTTTCCCACCCTATCCTTATGCTTCCTTAATTTTTTCTCATTCCCTCTCCCGCCCTTTCCCTCCCTCCCTCTTGAACTCTTCTTCCCTGTCCCTCCAGTTGCTAGGGAATCCCACATTGCCACAGACGGTGGGAGAGGCATGACATCAATCTCTTTTACTTTCTAACAGGGGCTTTCCCGTGCTAAAAATAGTTGTATAAAAAAATGAATAAAAAGGGCTTCAAAATCACATTTCCACCACAAATACCTTCACAAACCACATACAACGACATCCAGAGAGAGGGGACAGACCTCTACAGATGAGTGAAGTGGTTTGTAAAACAACAAATTCCGAGAACATTCTGGACAAAGAAAACCTTCTTTCTACCATTTCTTTTCTACCTCCTTTCCTAGAAATCGCTCTAGCCGTATATTATATGGATGTTTACTTACTTACAATGCAGTCGAGATTATAATGTTTTTAAGATTATTTATATACTTTCAATCTACAGCGTGTACATAGTTTTCATTCAGATGCTTGTCCACTCAGATATAGATAGGGTTAATCAGTAAACACCCTAATGATCAAGTGCAGCTTAAAATTAAACCGTATATAATATATGCATATCGAGGCATCAAAATATACAGAAATGATTTTGTATTTTAGCTCCGTTTCCAATCTGATGGTACTGTGGTAGATGTGGGTTTTGATATAACGATAAGGGTTTTTGACGCACCGGAAGTAGTTATTGATGAACCGGAAGGTAATTGACTGGCATCTGTTCTGTACTTCCAAATCCTGAGATACATTCTACAATTTCTAGCTATATATATATAGTATATATAGTGATAGTAGCAGTAGCTATATATAGCTACTGCTACTCTTACTACTACTCGTTGTTAGAACTTTGCTAGAATAATTCTATGTACAGTAAAAGTTGAAAATATTAAAAATGTTATCACAATGAGAGTTTTAAAGTTATACTAAAGATATTGAAATATCGGAAATTTCATTTTTCTTCAGCTAAGATACTAGTTCCATGTGGTGAACATGGTATCAGTGGTGCGGTGCCAAAGATTACAGGTATGTTATATAGCAATTATTGTTACAGGGCGGCTAGTCTTATAAGAGTTAAAGCTACAGTGTCAGCTAATCTTAGTTATTTTATACCAGTTAAGGCTTAAGTAAGACCTAAGGAAAACGCTGTGAACCTCAGCTCTTGCTACCATGCTATGACGTCATCCCACTATGACGTCCAGGCTGGAACCCATCCACCTTGGTGATACCTTGGCAACATAGATATATTGCCAGGGTGTGCACTTGTTGACAAACATTTGTTGTCTTTCCCCTTAGTTCCCACTGATGGGGAGTTTGGGGGAATATTATTTATTAACCATTTCGCCCAGGACCATGGATAATGTATATTATTCATGTGTTCAGTTACAACTACAATATCAGCTAATCTCAGTTATTTTATACCAGTTAAGGCTACAGTATCAGCTAATCTCAGTTATTTTATCCCAGTTAAGGCTACAGTATCAGCTAATCTCAGTTATTTTATACCAGTTAAAGCTACAGTATCAGCTAATCTCAGTTATTTTATACCAGTTAAGGCTACAGTATCAGCTAATCTCAGTTATTTTATACCAGTTAAGGCTACAGTATCAGCTAATCTGACGTATTTTATAGAGTTAAAACTACATAATACCAGTTAAGGCTACAGTGTCAACTAATCTCAGTTATTTTATAAGAGTTAGAACTACAATAGCAGCTAATTACAGTTATTTTATAGCATTTAACTCTACCCTGTCAGCTAAACTGAAACTTTAAGATAAATTGAAACTAAAGTTTCAATGTGTGTGTCTTATTTAGGCGGTCGGCCTGTATTGCGACCAGGAAGCTTGCCGTGGCAGGTAGAGCTGACGTACGGAACACATCATCTGTGTGGAGGATCACTACTGTCTGACTCATGGGTCATCACAGCAGCTCACTGTGTGTACGTACAACTTGTTAAAATGTGATATATTTCAGGACAATGAGTCGCAAGTAGCCAATAATAAATTTTGAGATAACATTATATTTGAAAAGATGAGATCAAGCCGATTCCAATGATGGTAAACTTTAAGGACAGCTAAGCAGGTTTTTTTTATCTAAAGTTTCATATTTTTATGTTTGAAAACAAGTTTGCAAGATTTTCTGGGTGATCAATTACCAGTCAAGCAATTAAACATACTCCTTTGGATGACATTCAAGACACAAGGATATTATATTTAATCTACAGTCTTGAAATCTGGTGCATGTATTCATGTTACTAACAACACTGAACACCCCAAGAATGAGAACATTCCAATGACGAGATCTTGTGAATAAATCACTTTGGAAAATATCAATTTTGCAACTTGTGACTCATTTACCTAGGACACATCACCAATAATGTGAATCAAACATCGATCTTGAGATTAAAATCATGAATTTATTGATTAATCATTAAGAGTAATTTCATCAGTTCATGTACATGGACATGTCATGTTGTTCATGAACCAATTGGTTGTCATGAATTCATGTATGTTTGATACCAGATTCTTTACATTACTAATTGTATTATACTTTATGCATTATAATATATTCTCATCATCTTGTGTCGAATAACAGTAAGGGGTGTAAACATCTTTAATATTTGCAATGAATGGGAGAGAAGGCTACAACAAAGTCACCCAGTTCGAATCACAGAAAAAAGGTTGATACTAGATTTATAGAATTTAGATTCTTTGTTATTTCATTGTTGACCTTGTACCTTATCCCACAATATCCAACTTGACCACTACTATAATGATAATTATCCTGTCATTATTATTAATGAAGATAATGATAAAGATATATTATGATAACATGAGAAGAACGATAATAGGTATGTAATGCATCCATACTATACTTGACCTATTCAAGGTACGGGCTTGGTGCACCAAATTCCATGGTAGTCAAAGCTGGAGATCGACGACGTGGGGATGGTGACGTCACAGAGCTAGAGCAAAGGCAGCATGTGCGTAGCGTCTTCGTCCACTGTAGCTACGACCCTGTGACGTATGACAACGACATTGCTCTGCTTGAACTGGAGAGACCCTTCACCTACACTAACCAGACCATGCCGGTGTGCCTGCCGCACAACCGGGGCGTGCTGGAGGGAGACAGATGTCACATCTCTGGCTGGGGGGATACTGTTGAAGGTATGCAGTTTTAACCCTCATCCCTTGGCAATGAATCATAAGCTCTGGCTATTAAGATATAACTCAATGAGAGTTGGGTTCTATTTTTATGCCATGATATATATTTTAGCCTTATTTAATCATTTTTTACCTTCATTTCATGACTCGCAACCCTCTGACTCGGCAAGAACAAGTGCCTACAACGTTGCGTCATGAAATGAGCGTCATTGATTGGCGCAACTAAATTGACGCAACCAATCAAAATAACGTTGTAAATTGGTTGCATTTGAAAAGCAGTCTGCGCAAGTGAAGTCCAGGCATGCATATGCCATGGGTTAATATGGCCATGTTTTTGTAGATACGCACACCTTTCATGGCATAATTTACTAGAATGATCAGAGACAAAGGAAATCACCCAAAACAAATAGATCCGGAAGTGGGGCTTAAGGTTTGGTTTGGTTTATTGGGGTATTTGATTGGTCTGTGTTTTGGGCGAGAGGGGACTGTATTCCATTGGTCGCAGTTTGTTGGGCTTGTCAATTGCATCCCCCGCCCCAACGCCCAGGGGTAAGGGGGAATGGTAGGGGGATACCCCCACCCAGGCAGTTTACTGCAGTATCAAGGACATTCCCCGGGGTGGAGAAGGCCCATCGGGGTTTATAGTTTTTTATAGTTTTTATTTGCAATAATAATGTAAAACATGTGCCACATGGGGTCGGGGAATTTACACAAATTTCTTGCCCTGGAGGGTCAGAGATTTCATATTTCATCATTTCCCAAAATGCTCAGGACATTCCCCCATACCCCTTGGGGTGGGCGTTGACAAGTGCATAAGAAAACAACAACGAAAACAAGTTCTACATTTCCCTTGCCCTGCGTTCCATAAGTTTATTAGTATATGTGCCGTTTTCTGTTTCTGGCTGTTTTCATTGTTTATTTGTGTGGAATCAAGAGAAATAATCGTCGTGTCTGTGGCGTAACATCATTAAAAGATCAAATCATTAAAAGATTCCTGCCAATGTAGAACTAGGTAGGGTATAGGCTATTCCTACCAGCTGCATGGGAATCGCACATAGGAAGGTATTATTTTCCTACTACAGGTGAAGGAATTCACACGGAAGATTATACAACAGGTCCCTGGTGAGCTGGTTTCTAACCAGAAGCCTGTCTACCTATTTGTCATCCTACATATGTATGGCCTACTTTGAAAAATAAAGTATTTTTCAATTCAATTCAAAGGACTAGGTGGTCTTCCTCTGGTACCTGCAGAAGGTGAAATTGTGGCTGCTCCCGGGTTCGAACCCACGACATGTTCATGCCACTGGGTCCACCAAGTGCTTTAGACCACTCGGCCACCCCACACCCCCAATACATGTAATTTTTATATTTTTTGTATAATCTTTACAACATACAACATTAAACAACCTGACCAAACCCATTTCAACAACTTGCAGGTGGTGATTTAAGCCTTGATCTGATGTATGGGGAAGTGCAAGTGACCACCAATGCAGACTGTACTGCCAGGTTCACCAGCCATGGTTACAGTGCGGCAGTCACATCCAACCAAGTGTGTGCTGGCGGTGAGAGGACGTCTTACTCCAGGGTTGATGCTTGTCAAGTGAGTTGCTCAATGTGTCAGCATAATATTAGTAATCTGCTCTGTTAATATGTTATGTGTTCCAGGAAAATGACTCACAAGTTGCAAAATTGACATTTTTTAAAGGGATTTATTCACAAGATCTCTTTGTTGAAATGTTCTCATTCGTGGGGAGTGCAGCGCTTCCAGTCGCATGAATTCATGTACCAAATTTCAAGACAGTGTTATAAATTTATTCATGTGTTTTGAAGGGTCATCATATCAAGTTTATTTAGTTACCTTTCTGGTAATTGCTCACGAAGAAATATTGCAAAGTTAAATACATGAATACATCAAACATAAAAGTTTTCAATAGAGAAATACTACTTAGATGTCCTTGGAATCAGCTTGATCTTATTTTGTCAAATATGATATCTCAAAATCACTTTTTGGTGACTTGTGACACATTTCCCTGAAACATCACAGATGTTGTTATCTGCATGCGCCGAGGTACTATAGAATTATGAAGCCTAAGAAATTATTCAGCAAAAAATGTGTTGCATAATTTCATGTATAGAAAGAAAGCTCATGATTATCAATCATACAGAGAGCCATTTGCTATAATTACATACCAGTATTGATTTGGCAATTTATTCAAATTGCATCATCTCTGTATAGGGAGATGCTGAAACAATTATCACAAGTTAATTTGTTATCTCTGTACAGGGAGATTCTGAAACAATTATCACAAGTTAATTTGTTATCTCTGTACAGGGAGATTCCGAAACAATTATCACAAGTTAATTTGTTATTTCTGTATAGGGAGATTCTGAAACAATTATCACAAGTTAATTTGTTATCTCTGTATAGGGAGATTCTGAAACATTTATCACAAGTTAATTTGTTATCTCTGTGTAGGGAGATTCCGAAACAATTATCACAAGTTAATTTGTTATTTCTGTATAGGGAGATTCTGAACTAATTATCACAAGTTAATTTGTTATCTCTGTAAAGGGAGATTCTGAACTAATTATCACAAGTTAATATGTTATCTCTGTATAGGGAGATGCTGAAACAATTATCACAAGTTAATTTGTTATTTCTGTATAGGGAGATTCTGAAACAATTATCACAAGTTAATTTGTTATTTCTGTATAGGGAGATTCTGAAACAATTATCACAAGTTAATTTGTTATCTCTGTATAGGGAGATTCTGAAACAATTATCACAAGTTAATATGTTATCTCTGTATAGGGAGATGCTGAAACAATTATCACAAGTTAATTTGTTATTTCTGTATAGGGAGATTCTGAAACAATTATCACAAGTTAATTTGTTATCTCTGTGTAGGGAGATTCCGAAACAATTATCACAAGTTAATTTGTTATTTCTGTATAGGGAGATTCTGAAACAATTATCACAAGTTAATTTGTTATCTCTGTACATGGAGATTCGGAAACAATTATCACAAGTTAATTTGTTATTTCTGTATAGGGGGATGCTGAAACAATTATCACAAGTTAATTTGTTATTTCTGTATAGGGAGATTCTGAAACAATTATCACAAGTTAATTTGTTATTTCTGTATAGGGGGATTCTGGCGGACCCCTTACACTGAGGGTACCCCTACATCAGCCCACTTTTCTGATGGGAGTGGTCAGCTGGGGGATTGGGTGTGCCAGGCCAGACCTTGCTGGTGTGTACACACGGGTATTTAAGTATCTCCCATGGATACGAGACATCACTCGTGGTAAGGGATGGCATTCTATTATCCACATTCCAATGTTATAGTGCTTAAAATTCATAACTATACACTTTTATTGAAAAAAGTTTCATTTTAATATACAATATTCTTTTAGAAAATAGAATAAAATAATATAATTGATGAGAAAATGGTCCGAGACATAAAAGGCAGCCATTCTTAAATCAATGGTAAAGAGTGAGACTAAGGAGTTATGTCATGATCCATGCTTGGACATCTAACCATGTGATAATGTCGAGCAGAGCATATATACGCATGTGATCCGGATTCAAGGACATTAATAATGAAATAGTTAATTCGTCTATAGTAGTTTTAATTGGTTATAAAATATAATATGAAAAAAAACCTTACATTTTTGCCTGTCAAAAATCGGTTTAGTGGAAAAAGGTTCTTAGTAGTATATGAATTGGTGGGGAGGGAAGTGGGTGTGTATGTATGTTTGTAGCATATGAGTTGGTGTATGGTGGGGTCGGTGGGGAGGGTGGGTTCCATTGAAGTAACAGAAAGTTGCCGCTTTAAACAAACTTGTGTAATTTGAAACGTCTCCCTACTCCCACAATGGAGCCCACCCTCAACACTAAAGAAATCATAAACATTACTTTGGACATCCACAGTGTTTAAAAAAAATCCATAGGATATTGCAATAATAAGTAATCTCTTACATCTTTTATAATACAATTTTTGCATGTTTCATTTTTCAGGCAATGTGTTTCAACGTGATCTTCAACCTGATCTACATGGTTCAAATAGCCCAAATAACCCCTTTCCCTCATGAGGGGAACATAAAGGATTCTTCATAAAAAAGGAAAGCTATATATTGGTCGGGTTGAAAGATTACCTTGCTTTTACAAAGCTAGCCTCGTATAGATTAGACCAATGATATTGTGCCTGTGATGTGTTTCGGCAAAATGAGTCACAAATCGCAAAATTCATATTTTTCAATGTGATTTGTGTGCAAGATCTTTATTCGAATGTTCTCATTTTTGGAGAGCGTAGCGCTATAAGTTGTATGAATACATGTACCAAATTCTATGCCTGTTTATTCAATATATGCTTGCGTTTCTAAGGTTATCCTATGGAGTACTAAGATATAACTAAACGCGAGATGCATATGGGGCAACGGATTCACAAAACGCAAGTGGCTTTTGGTGAGTGTCTTTCACAAGTGCCGAAATATGCCATGATTTAAGAGTTAGCCTATTTAAGAGTTATTTACCTTCATTACATGTCTCGCAACCAACCCTCGGAATCGGCAAAAACAAGCGCTTACAATGTTGCGTCATGAAATGAGCGTCATGAAATGAGCGTCATGAAATGAGCGTCATTGATTGGCGCAACTAAATTTACGCAACCAATCAAAATAACGTTGTAGATTGGTTGCATTCGAAAAACGGATTCTACTAGTGCAATCCAGGCATGTCTATGCCATGGGCTAATCTGGCCATGTTTTTGTGAATACGCACACCTATCATGGCATAAATTTAGTTACTTTACAGGTAATTAATTGCCCACCCGGAAATATTGCAAACGTTTTTCAAGCATAAATATAGCAAACATAAATGATAGAAATGCTACTGAGATGTCCTTAATATTTACTATCATTGGAATCCTTTTGATCTCATCATTTCAAATTATGATAATATCTTAAAATCTTTTTTTGCAACTTGTGACCCATTTCTCTGTACCACATCACATTTCATAATATGCTGGATCTTCACTTGGCCTTTCAATGACTAATGTAGGGCCTATCATAAAATATTGCAGTTGCTACTTGCTTAACAAACCCGGTGATCTATTTTTCTTACATGATCTTTACATGTAAATAAAAATAAAATTGCAAAATCTTACTTTATCTTGGACTGGATAACTAAATGGAACCTTGTCATGAAGTGGACAAAATTCTCCACTGTACGTGGCTCCATCTATCGTTATGTAATAAATTCAAGTACTCAATCTTGGCGTTCAATTAATTCTTTAAAACCCTTTTCTTGGTGGCAAAATAATAATAAAATGTGTCATACAGAAAATATAAATCCTCTGATGAAGACTATACTGTTAGTCGAAACATGTCAGGACATGTAACCTCACTACAATAAAATAAACCCCCAAATGCCCTCCCGGAGTTTTATTCATTGAGACACGACCACCTATCCCATCTAAGAAAATATGAATTTTTAATTGAATAATTATATTTTCCATTGAATACTACTTGGCAGATATTCAGAATATTGGCATTAATTTAAATTTGTTTAATTTGTTTAATCTTAATTACTTTAAATTATGTGAACATATGGGTACTCAGGGTGCTGTGTGACGTCACAAAGTGGCGCCTGAAATGTACACGACATCTCTCCCAACTTGTGTAATATATATATTGCAAAGTTAATTTCAATATTAAGCCACCTTATGACATATGCTAACAGCGGCGCCCTGAAATGAGTGTTAAACTATGGAACTAGTACTTTTCCCAACATCTAAAAGGGTAAAACTCACTAAATGTTAGGTTGCAATAATACCACTGGGACCTTTACATTTGAAGTCAATTTTCTCATATATTTTGGGGGTTAAGGACTCTTTAAGAGATCTAACACTGATACCGCACAACTGGTCACAGCTTATGAATGCTTTTTGGAAATAAACCAAAAGTGCATAATGTACCTGCATAACCTGCTGCAGAATGTGTGCTTTATCAGGATCAGATTCATTGTCACACAAATAGATAAAATGGTTACAGCGACCTATCCAAAGTACACAGTGGAGACTAGAGGGTAGGCTCAGTCATCATATATCTACTATTATATAGAGTACACGTGGATCATCATCCACAAACTCCAGGATGCTGTTAAAGGATGGGTTTATAGTCACATGGGTCAGGTCGCCTAGAATTGTACAATAGGGGCTTTGCACAGCCGCCAATTTGAAACTAGACCCTTGCGACCCTTGCGACAACCGCTTTTGAAAAAAAGCTGCCTTCAGCTAAATAATTACCCCCAGAACCATCGTACCCACTATCACAGGATCGAACGCAAATACAGACAGATTAATTATTGCCCTGTGTGTGAAGGTAACGCTATAGAAATTGTTAATTTGGTCGACGGTAATCCCATCCTAAGACGTTTTCCTTGCAATTTTGACAGGAATCTATACGTCATTAATGCACACATACAATGCTAGAGTCAAGTTTAGACCCGAGAAACCTTCACAGAATTTTTTAATGTTACGCTATTCCCGGGTCCCCATTCCTCAATTTCCTGAACCATAACTTACACATAGGCACTGCATTAGACACATAAATGCATTTTAAGGTAGAAGGGGGGGGGGGGGGGGAGCGAGGCAGGTGATGGGCAGTGTCATTGAAAATGGAAAAAAGAATCCATGTTTACACAACTAAATAGCCTTAGACTTCTCCTCACTCCCATGAACCTCTTGCAGTTATGCTTCTGGACTCTCCCACGACTACCGCTTTTGAAAAAAGCCGCCACCGGCTCCTCTCTAAAATTGGAACAGTCGTACCCGTTATCACGGTCCTTCGTACATAGTAGAAGAAAAGGGAATTGCTGCTGTCTCTGCCAACGAAATAAATGCTCATTCAGCTTTGTGTCAGGTGTGAGAACTACCGTATATTAGTAAGCAACGATATTAGCTAGTGATTACTGGAACAATATTGTCTATATACAACGCTAGAGTCAGGTATAACTCGATAGATCCCGTTGGGAAGATTCGAATGGACGGCCATTGCCGCGAAATATATCAACAAGCGAAAGAAAATGGTGTCTCCCAATACCGCCGCTAGCGCCACTGCATAGGCCGCTGCTAAGTGCCTACGCACTTAGCAGCGCTAGGGGTGGGGGTTGGGTGGAGGTGGTAGGGTGCGTGGACGGGACCTCGTCGGCAACTGTTTTTCTTTATTTATACAAGCAACTAGCCTAAAAGCCAGATCACAACACAACCCAATCCAGCGGTATGCTTTCTGGACACATCGGCGCTAGTGGCTGACCTAGGGAATGCCTAATTCTCCCCTTTGACACCAGGACGCGCCACCGGTAATTGGAGGCTGCTAAACTAGTCTAGAAAACTTGGCTCGCTCACCCGATTTCCTATGTTTTTTTCCCACGACTACCGCTTTTGAAAAAAGCCGCCACCGGCTCCTCTCTAAAATTGGAACAGTCGTACCCGTTATCACGGTCCTTCGTACATAGTAGAAGAAAAGGGAATTGCTGCTGTCTCTGCTAACGAAATAAATGCTCATTCAGCTTTGTGTCAGGTGTGAGAACTACCGTATATTAGTAAGCAACGATATTAGCTAGTGATTACTGGAACAATATTGTCTATATACAACGCTAGAGTCAGGTATAACTCGATAGATCCCGTTGGGAAGATTCGAATGGACGGCCATTGCCGCGAAATATATCAACAAGCGCCGAAAATGGTGTCTCCCAATACCGCCGCTAGCGCCACTGCATAGGCCGCTGCTAAGTGCCTACGCACTTAGCAGCGCTAGGGGTGGGGGTTGGGTGGAGGTGGTAGGGTGCGTGGACGGGACCTCGTCGGCAACTGTTTTTCTTTATTTATACAAGCAACTAGCCTAAAAGCCAGATCACAACACAACCCAATCCAGCGGTATGCTTTCTGGACACATCGGCACTAGTGGCTGACCTAGGGAATGCCTAATTCTCCCCTTTGACACCAGGACGCGCCACCGGTAATTGGAGGCTGCTAAACTAGTCTAGAAAACTTGGCTCGCTCACCCGATTTCCTATGTTTTCGCGTTCAACGGGAAAAAACAAGTACGGATTTGTCTTCCTTAACATGTTTGAGAAGGAAAACGTCATAGTTCATAGTGTCTATATTGTACTCATAATGCACATAACCGGTTTCCCCAACCCATGTCTACCAGCTGCCAATGCTTAACCCTTCTTCCTCACACTCGGCTGTACTCGTGTAGGCTAAACGTCGGGTAACTTCGGAGATGGTTTGTCACTCTCTCACCAATGTCCCTACTGTATGATGTGCAAAACATCGGCGATCGTTTTGCACGTTGACTTAACACTCAAATTAAATGATTTTGGAGGTTGGTGGGCCATTTGTAGGTGGGCAATGTCAACGTACAAAAACATTCCATATTTATGAAAGTAAATAGCCCAAGACTTCCCTTCATTCCCATCAAATTGTGACGATAGTCCTTCTATGGTGCCACACACATCTAGATTCGCATGGGACTAATGGTACAGTATTTGAATCTATAGAAAACATGCCATGTTCAGCATGGACTATTTATCAATGCTCTCATGTCAATATCCATGTGCTATACATGTTTCCATAACACAAGTCTCCATCTTTCCCATCATTCATTTGGTTAACATAGATCATTTATAAAACTAAGATATTGGTGAAAACATTCTTGCAATTTTCGATAAAAATGTTGTCAAATATTTGTATGTCAGATATCAACAGAATCCATCTCAGGATGCACTGTAGCAGACATGCGCAGTGGCACATCTCCACATCACATATAATGAACGACTTGTACACGAGCTAATGTCACTCACATTGACATGCGATGTATGAATATGTAAATAACCCAGATAGTAAGTGAGCCACGATGCATGACAGAGCTCCCCCTCCCCCCTCCCCCTCCCCCTCCCCCCAGCCCCCAAATTATAGCATTGTCCTACATACAGTCAAGTCGTCAGGAAATGTACAATTCGCCTTCACCAATCCTCTCAAATAACCCTGAGACAAAAACCAGTTTAACATAGCCGAACAGATTACCTTATTCAAAGAAATACCAGATATGATTTAGCATCACAACGATGGTCGCAAAGTTGGTTACCGGGTAACATCAGAATCATAAGAACTCAGGCAGGCATTGGTGAATCTGTTAAATATTTGATGAGCTCAAATCTCAAGCAGATTCCAATATTTAGCTGATTGGTATGTAAAAATGTTCAGAATTTTGGTTGGATTATTTTAAAATTTCTTCGGCCCTTTACATGGCTTCTAGTAGAGCGATTTCTACTAGGCTATCTAAATTATTGCTGCTAAAAAATGGCTGAGATTTAGAATAATTATGTTTCTGTCTTCTTTTATTTAAATAAAGTATAGGTTCATGTCGAAATGTTCTTGATTTATATGATGTTTTTAAAGCCTAATTCAGCAGACTTTACTAAATGTGTTCAGCAGGCGATTGTACACCTTCTGACAACCTGCCCATTTAAACTAGTCACGGTATAAAGTAGACGCTAGTGACATCTGCCAGACGAATCCATACCTAAAGCGGCACTAGCAGACAAACAGCAGGTACCCCGTAACATTTATAGGTACACTACCATTAGCACACAGTTGAGGAGAAGACCACATACAGAGGAAGAACATGGTCAAGGTGGTGGTAGTGGGAGCAGGAGTTGTAGGGCTATCCTCAGCCCTTGCCATCCAGGAGTCACTACCTGACAGTCAAGTGACAGTCATTGCCGATGCCTTCTCTGATCTGACAAGTCACATCGCCGCGGGCATATTTAGGCCGACACTGGCGCTGATGCAAGGAGTTCCAACGGACATCGCGCGGTAGGAGATCATTTTTGCTCCTAATGAGCTCACAATGTGTGGCGTCTGCTTCCAATTACTGGTCTAGAGCTACAGCATATTATATAGTACATAAAAGCCATATTTACATACTATAAAAGCCATATTGTTAAAATAGAAATTATAACAGTTATATCTATATTTGGGGTGGATCTTCGACACTCTATAGAATAGAATAGAATAGAATAATCTTTTATTTGTCAAGAATTACATATGTACATAGAATGACAAACAGGTCGACAGGTTTCTGGGAGGTTCCAAGTTCTTCCAATCGTTACCTTTATAGTAGAAAGCTATCTATAGCTAGTGGAGGGACTAGTACATGCAAAAATGAGGATATGCTAGAGTATGTTATAATAATCACACGGTACAGTGCAATTTCTGACATAATGATAATATAGGCTATCTTATCCGATCTATTATTCTTAAATCTTGGCGCAAGACCAATATATTAATATGAGAAGACAATGTACCCTACACAAGGAAATGCATGTTATGCTACTGAGGGGCTGAAAACCTCCAATAAGCTGGAGAGTCCCCTTAATATGGCAACCTTTTGCAATAAACGATTTCAAACTCAAACTCAAAAGCCTCCACCAGAGCGAGGGACTATTTCATAACACTATAGGTGTTTTAAACATGAGAAATGTACACTTTAATTTTTTTCTGGTTAGGAAGACGTGTTTACCTGCTTTGATTAGATTTTTGTTAAAAAACCATTAATTCTTTTTAGTGTAGTAACATCTTTTAGGTGGGGTATACGTTTTTCTATGTAGGGGGGGGGGGCTGGGGTTAGTCGGAAACACACCGATTTTTTTCTTTTTGGCCTTATTGCAGCTAATATCATGTAATATGTGGTTTTATAGTCA
The DNA here is from genome assembly GCA_942159475.1 of Sthenelais limicola. Classification (NCBI taxonomy): domain Eukaryota; kingdom Metazoa; phylum Annelida; class Polychaeta; order Phyllodocida; family Sigalionidae; genus Sthenelais; species Sthenelais limicola. The sequence continues at coordinate 93,601,709 of OW804100.1, forward strand.
TTGTCATTTATTAAAGAACCTATATGTTGCACAACCTATCAAGACTCTTCTCTGACCAGCGCCATTTGTTATTATATTCACGTGCACATTATATTCACATTGGGAATGCACTGAAGAATGCAACCGCAACGACCACAGAGTGGAAAATGACGTCAGTGGAGCCAAGCCTTAAAAACTCAATGTCAAATAAGGTCGTAGTACTATGCGTTAGGTAGGACTTGATTTGAAAATAGTTTTATTCAGTCTTTACACAATCTAACAATTACAAAATGTCCTAGGCAAAATTACCATAATCAAAATAGAAAATATGCATATTGGTAAAACACCAATACTCTCATGCGTCGCTAGATTTCGGGCAGGATTTATTTTTACGCAAAAATGTGGGTGCGCTAAAATAGTGGAAATAAATACTGCGTGAACATTACTTACAAGGAAGTATAAATGTGGCTTGGGAGTTAGAATACGAAGTTAATAGAGCAAACCTATTATAGCTATTTGTGTCGACTGCATTTTTAGAGTTTGATTAAAATAGTTCTTGTGTAATTCAATTTGGTTAATTGACTGCTACGATAATAATATTTGGAATAATAGGGCTTTATAACATCTGGAACCCACTAATTCACTGTGAATTTACAGTATATTGCGATATGTTTAATGAGTGAAAGTATTTAAATGAGTCAAAATATTTCTAATTCGTCTGCATGAAACTGAAGAAACCATGCTCACTGCTCAAAACGATAGTTTTCCACACACCAGTGGAGGGTGTGGGCCTCCGAATAATATATAATATCATTTATTTGTCAAAATGTTGGACAAATAAATAGATTTTGCACAAGACTTTAGGGGGGGGGGGGGGGGTCATGCAATTTTGCACAAGAATTTTCGCAAATCCCCCCCCCAGTGGTTAGTTATGGGACAGCTAGTCTCTAGATAGGCTACAGCAAGAGTGGAGTCAAGTTATTAAAGCTGCATTCTCAGCTATTACGAGAACAATATTTATAAATTTTACCAAATTTAAGCATAATATTACTTATAGGACTGAATTTATCAATATGCAGCTGCTGTTATAATATTTATACAATAATTTGATATTCAATCCCCCGAGAGAACACGGCCCCCAGTAGGCGATAATAAGTGCAGTCACCGCAGCAAATGATATGTGGACTTTTCTGAAGCTGTAAAGTGGAAAGAACTGGACAAAAGCCCCCAAGAATTGGACAAAAGCCTCCAAATCCTTGGTTCAAACGGCCTTTATGCACTTGTTAATTGCAATTCAATGCTTACCAGTGGTCCTGGGTATGACCATAAAGTGCCTTTCTGTCTCTGTGTCTCTGTGTCTCTGTGTCTCTCCCTACTTCTCTATCTCTATTTCCTGGCTAAGATCCTAAACTGACTCCCTCTCTGCTCTCCCGCCCTTGATAGAACCTTTATATGTGTTGATAAGGGTGTAAAGCAACCAATCTCACTCACTCACTCTATTTGCTTACCATCATTGGAAACGGCTTCGTGTCATCTTTTCAAATATGTTGACATCTCAAAATCCATTTTTAGCGACTTGTGATTCATTTTAATGCAACACATCACATATAATATATATATGAGTTATTCCAGTGGTGTCTGCATTATTATTGGCACTATTTTATCATCACCATTATTATCATCAAATATTTTATTTCCTCAACTCAGACATATGAGAGATGGCGTGCTCCCAACGGACAAGTACAAGCTAGATAATTAATTTATATTTTAATTGATGTTAAAAGATACTAGATGACTATTTCCGATTTACATTACACCAGTGTTCAAGAGCACTTATAATACATGCATCTGTTAACAATAATAGTTAAAGGGTTGTATAAAGTGGGCCACTCTCTACGATGACAGGACGGATACATGTGTCACTGAATGGACTCAATATTGAAACATCCTTAACATATGAACCCATAAACGTGTCAAAACAAATGTTAACATTCGAGGCCAAGCCTAGGTGCAATCTTTACTATCTATATATCCACGCACCGACACCTGATACATTATTTATTATGGCTTGATAAAAGAATATGTGATGTGTTACGGGAAAAAGAGTCACAAGTCGCGAAAATATCCCAGCCAGCCATGTGCCATATGCGTATAACTAACACACTACTCAACACACTTCTACACACTTACTATAACTCTTTCTTTCATTTATATGGTCCTGGGTATGACTATAGAGTGCCTTTCTGTCTCTTTTTCTCTGTCTCTCTCTCCCTTCTTCTCTAGCCTATCTCAATTTCCTGGGTAAGATCCTAAACTGCCTCCCTGTCAGTTCTCCCGCCCTTGATATAACATTCAATGTGTTGATAAGGGCGTAAAGCAACCAATCTCACTCACTCACTCACTCTTTCATTTATAGGAAATGGATTAATACGTCATGGGAGCGGTACAACAAGTTGCTCTTCTCTACTGAAGGTGGTCGGGCCGGCTTCTGCGCACTCTCCGGCTACCATGTGTGGGGGGAAGGTGGTGACAGTACTAAGGTGACTCCCGTGGTAGTAGTATACTACCATCTATTGCTATATTATGTTTTACCGGGCTGTTTACTTCCACTAACTCCTGGGTAGTATACTACCATCTATTGTTATATTATGTTTTACCAGGCTGTTTACTTCCACTAACTCCTGGGGTAGTATACTACCATCTATTGTTATATCATGTTTTACCGGGCTGTTTACTTCCACTAACTCCTGGGGTAGTATACTACCACCTATTGTTATATTATATTTTACCAGGCTGTTTACTTCCACTAACTCCTGGGGTAGTATACTACCATCTATTGTTATATTATGTTTTACCAGGCTGTTTACTTCCACTAACTCCTGGGGTAGTATAATACCATCTATTGTTATATTATGTTTTACTAGCCTATTTACTTCCACTAACTCCTGGGTAGTATATTACCGTCTGTTGTTATTTGAGGCTGTTTAGTTCCACTTGTACTTCCACTAACTCCCATGGTAGTATACTACCATCTGTTGTTATAGTTATAGTTTATGCATACATTAATTGTAAGAACAATATACATCGTCTTACATTTTGACCCCACGCCTTTTTCCTCAAGTAATTTGTGCACCATAAATATGATGATTGCATTCGCTTTATCATGTGAGACATGTCCAGCCAATAGGGGATTTGCATGACTCCCTGCGCATGTCTACTACAGTGCATGCTGGGACTAGACCAGCACCAAGTCCGTTGCCCTATTACAAAGGGCACATAAAGCTAGAGCCTTACTGGGCTGATTCCTCAGTAGAGGGCGTGGTGACTCTAATGTGATAGAATTTTACATTACCTTTTTAAACAAACTAAAATCAGAGAATTACACAGGTCAATGCTGGGACGGATCCAGTTTAAATCTAACATACAAATATTTAGCAACATTTCTGTTGAAAAATTCAAGAATCTTTTCACCAATAGCATAGCTTGTTTAAATAATTTATAAAAACCAAATGCACGATGGGAAAGATGAAGACCTGCTTTATGGAATCATGTAAAACACATGAATATTTACGCAATATCACTGCATGTTAAATATCCCATGCTGAACATAATATGTTTTCTATAGCTTTTACACTGACATACAACTCCCATAATTCCATGCGAATCAAGATTCAAGATGGCGGACATGCAAATCCCCTATTACTGGCGTCGTATTCCAAAGAACAACCTTTGTGTAGGAACATGTTATTATCATGATCGATCTAAAACCTTTATCGATTGAACCTAAATGTTTCTTCCACTTTCCAGAAACCAATGACGGTCGACGAATACAGCTATCATTTTAAAATGCTCAACGAGAAAGAATTGGAAATGTTCCCCGGCCGTAAATTACAGTACTATAACTTATATCTCTCGTTTTTTCTTTACCTTTTATTTCCTTGGGCTTGATACATATGTTTCTTTTCTATGAAACCTATACACTATTTAATCATAAGGTTTGATAACTTAAAGTGAGATATGCATTTTAAGTAGTAGTGATAAGCCCATTGTTCACACGTACATCTGAGTACAAAAGAGTTACTAGTCGATATTTAAAGAGATAACCCTTTTAATTTATAACATCACTGATTTGCATACATACTATACAGCCAAAGAGTAGAGTGGTACTCGTTGATATAAATAAATATATCTATACCTTCAAGTTGACGTAGGTTGAAGTCCATTTAACTTGTAGAAAATTGGTAAGCCATACCTTATAAAGATACCATGGTTTATACAACATTAAGAACACACATATAATATCTTTTATCTTTATGCCAAACAGAGCAGATTTAAATTTGACGTTTCTCTATGAAATGAGCCTTTCTTAACAGACCTTTTCCTGCGTGGAAGGATTTATGTACACTCAATAATCTTTTTTCACTAATATTCTACTATATATTTATTATATTTTGTCTTCTACTTTTCTCATTCTTATTTACTTTTCATATAAAATTTCACTAAAGTTGGTGTCGAATTGAGATACTGTTGAAACAGAGTACACATCTGTTAGTTGTATCTTGGATACTATTCTCTTAATGAATCGACTCCACTGAAAACTATCATTTTTATGCCAAGAACAATCTTTAAAAATATATGTTAACAATTTCTTATAGGCTTAATACAAACTAATTTAGCGAGAGGTCAATGCATTATAACGATATATGTAGTAATAGGAAGGTTCTGCAAGCAAACCTATCTCAATTACGTAACCGTACCCGTTTACGTATAGGTTATACTTGCTGAGCCTCGCTGATAAAGGTTTCATTTTGCACTATACTGTCCCTAATCCAGTATAATTTTCTAATAGGCGCGGATGCTTTTTCACCACGATACAAATAGAAACTAAAGACTATCTTCCATGGCTAGTGACAAGGTAAGGATTGGACAATCTACAACAATAGGGGATTTTGCATCTTGATTCACATGGAATTATAGGATTAATGGTACAGTATAAAAACTATAGAAAAGAGGTTATGTACAGCATGGACTAAATTTATCAATGCTCTAACGGCAATATCCATGTGTTATACATGTTTTCATGACACAAGTACCCATCTTTCCCATCATGCATTTGTTTAACATAGATCATTTATACAACCTGTGATATTGTTGAAAACATTCTTGGAATTTTCGATAACAATGTTGCAAAATATTTATATGTCAGATGTTATCAGAATCCATCCCAGGATGCATTGTAACAGACATGCGCAGCGGCACATGCAACTCCCCTATTTCGCATAATTTACTGACTGTGTAGAGCTATAGAGTACATTTTCTGCCATCCTGAGATGCGAGTAAAATAACCCCATTTTGTTTTGATTTTCTCGATGTCCACGACAGGATCAAGAACAATGGTGGGACGTTTATCAAGCGGAAGGTCCATGATTTGAAGGAGGTTTGTCTAGACACCTACTGCTACACTATTTATTAATAGGAGGATTAAATGTTTCCAAGATATAAACACAGTTACAATCATAACTACGCTATTATATAATACATTTATGTAGAATAGGGCCTATATAACACGTAAACATATAAATTTGATTAAATACGAAGAAAACAGTAATAAATTTACGAAGAAATTACGAAGAAAACTGTCATAAATTTAGCAAATACAATACATTAATTAGTCAGATCGTCTGCATGAAAATGTACAATTTGCATTCACAAATCCTCTCAAATTATCCAGATTTACGACAGAAATGTGGTTCAAAATACAGCTCAACATAACCGAACATTTCTTTATAGCAATAACCACGTTTACATGTGATATGTTACAGAAAATTGAGTCACAAATCACAAAATTGCTATTGTGATCTCAAAAGCCATTTTTTGCGACTTGTGACTAATTTTTCTGTAACACGGAACAGGACATAGTATTATTAAAAACTCAAAACGACGAAAGGATATATATATAAACAGCGGTCAACGCAGTGTTCGCAAGAATGCCAGGACCTAGCTGGATGTGAAAATGGGATAGACTACCTATACAGCACAAGACCAAATTCCTCCCATTTTTAGTATCAACAAAAATGAACCCAAAATAAACATGGATGATGTCCACAAAAAACACATACACAAGGAAACCCCATACCATGGGCCCCACCTTGATATAGTATAGCTAGTGCATCCCATTGCAGTAGAATAGGTAACTAGTCATTTAGCGCGTCTCTATCTCATAAACTGTAAAATTAAAACTCTAGTCTAAGGGACCCTCTGGAAGAGCTATGGCTGCCATAGAAGAGGGCAAACCCATTTCCAGTGTAATTTATCTTATGTACTGTTTTCTGGAAATAAACAATATACATACATACATACATACATACACACATAATAGTTCAAGATGATCAATATCTATCAAGATAGATTATCATAAAATTTCAGTACATCTTAAATTATTGCCAATTAACATGCAGCCAATGGTTATTCAAGGCTAATAATCTGGCAATGCCAAATGCTATAGATATAAGGTGTCAGAAGCCCAATTTTGGTGAATGTTCCTTGATATATTATTCAATTTGGTAAGAAATTAAATATCGGTATTGAGATAAATGACAGAAACTCAAAAATTGTAAATTGGATTATTTTAAATATCAAGTCCTTCGTACACAGGCAGAAATTGTTCTACCAGGGAGATATCCCTTTTATGCTATAACAGAACTCGAAATTCAATTCAATTCAATTCATAGATTCTTTTATTGAAGTTGGTATTACAATATTAGGTGATTCAACGTCTGGTTAAATAGAAACTATTCAGCCAGTTCTTCCGGCGAGTGCCTAGAACCTTGATTGCTTTTGTTACAATACAACATGAACTATTAATAATTGAGAATTAAATAATAAGTTTACAACATTAGATTGAAGTTATGAGATGAGATGTAATGAATACTTAACAGATTATGAATATTGGGATTTAGGTAAGCATATTTTTCACAAACAATCAAACCAGCGAGCAAGATAGAGCTGGTTACCATAGTAGAATGGTTGTTCTATAGCTTTAACAGAGCAGGATCACAGTTATAAGCTTTAACAGAACAGGATCAACTTCTTGGCAGGGGCAACTTACAGCTCTACTGCGAAGTGCTCCAGGTAGAGACTTGTCATATAAGTAATTCAAATTATGAGAGTTCATTGAAATATAACATCTTTGCTTAAGCGGTGTGTCACGCAATACATCATCATTAGTAAACTTCACAAAAAATTGTACCTTACTGATTCTCAGCCTTATAGTGGGTGGGTTGGACACTATTATAAGTTATCCTTCCCCTCCACCAAAGACTTAACATCAGCAGACTGATTATTTAAGAAGTGTGTAGAGTAGTCATGTATCAGAATAAAATGTCAAATGCAAAAAAAGAGTGGTCTGAAGCATGGAAAAAACTGTATGCCGACCTAAAAAGTGTAAGAGAGTAAGCTTCTGTTCGCAGATCTCTAGAGAAAATTGTCTTTATTCTTACATAACTCATGTTTTTTACTTTTCATACGTCGAGGAGAGAGGGTCAGATGTATTCTTATGTGTTATCTACCCCGTGAAGAAAATATTCTGTTGACAGACTGAATAAAATATTAATAAAAAGAAAAAGAAAAGAAATTAAATATTTTCAGATGAGGTTTTCGACATTTAAATTTTAGTCCCTCTCTAAGCCCTCGAGTCATTCTGGAATATAGCACAAATGAAAAAAACCCTACCCATATACTAGATATACTGAAACCAGCTTGTAGACGTATGTACGAAATTAATTGTGATCTATAATCTTTCAGTTGCATGGACATTACGATGTAGTGGTCAACTGTGCTGGTCTAAGGGCTACAGAGCTGACAAATGACCGCTTACTGCTCCCTAACAGAGGACAAATGTTCAGGGTGAGGTCGTCATTCTTGGCTCCTTTCTGTATTTTCTGTCTCGTTCTTTCCTGCGTTTACTGAAGACACACATAAGGGTAATGTTCAGGTGTCTGGATTAAAAAGGCACTTTAAGTCTCATATCATATCTCATATAGATCTCAGTACATGATTGATTGAATGATTGTACCTGTTATTTCACTGGGTGACCCAGTCCAGAGTATTACCGCTAGGCCTAGATTAATTTTGGTGTGTCTTAGGCTATGTATTTGTATCATATAAGAATGGAATCTTTTTTCTCCTTTTCAATGCTGCCCACCATCAGCCCCCCCCCATCGGGCTGCCCCTCCCCCTCCGCTCCTATGCTTTTGTTTTGGTGTCTAATAATACACATCCTCACACAGGCTGTGCGAGGCATGTGTACAGCCAGCGGGAGTGAATATGCAGAGGCGCTTGCGGCGGTATTGGGAGACACCATTTTCGGCGCTTGTTGATATATTTCGTGGCAATGGCTGTCGATTCGAATCTTCCCGAGACCATATTTCCAGCTATACCTGATCCTACCATCGTTTATATACAACATTGATGTATCGATTCCGGCCAAAATTGCAAGGAAAACCTCTTTAGATTGTCATCATTGTAGACAGAATATGCGGGGGAGCACGATCGTGTTGGCAAAGACGGCACTAATTTTCGTTTCCCCATCTATTGCGCACAACCGTGATAACGGGTACGACTGAAAAGGGAGTAAAGAATAGCCGATAGCGGCTTTTTTAAAAAAAAAAGCGGTGGTCGTGCAGTGTCTAGGCCCAAACCCTCTGATCAGATAAGAATGGTATATCAGTGATTGGACGCTTACTTCGCTAATCGGTTTCCTAGCCTAGGACTAGGCGTTCCAATGGGATTATAATGTTATTTTGCGGTCTTAATGGAATTATAATGGCACTTTGCGGTTTGAGGCAAGAGGCTTTCCCTCCGTTTGAAGGGACTCTATCAACTTTGGGCCTAGACTGGACAATCGCTAGCCCGTTTCCGAACATTTCATGACCATAAAATTCTATCTTGCTGAAGAAAGTCAAGCGACCAGACCGAAATGTTGGACAATTAAAGAAGACATGGTTTATTCAAAGACAAAAATTATTTCATGAAGGTAGACTTGACTTGTGTACAGTGTTATATGATCTTCCTACGAGAATTAAAACTGCAATATGTGTGTGTGAGCTAAGAAAGGCTACAAGTAAAGAGGAGTAACAGAAATGGAAAAAAATACATGTTTCCATTACTGAATATATAGACTCGTTGAGAGCTCAGGGAGATTAAGTTGAAAAAGATATTTTACTGCCAGTTTAAACAATATACATATGCAGTTTTATACCTCAAGTCATTTGAATTGATCCCTGTAAACACATGTACCGTAAGAAATAAACCAGCTCTCCAACAAAAGAAGACATAGGAAAACTTATCCGGACCACCACGTAGGTTAATGTAATGAAGGCAACGCGATAATACATTAACTTTGTTGACATGCGTTTCTGTATCTCTTGTTAAATGTTTGGCCTGAAGTGTAATAAAAAAGTGGAGGAAGGGCTACAGATGAAAACCAGTAAAACAGAAATGTACCCTATGATTTATTCCAATAAACGTTTATCCATCTATCTATCTATCTATCTATCTATCTATCTATCTATCTATCTATCATACAAGCAAAGTTCTACAATTGTCTGAACGAATAACACACCAACTGTTGCTTCTCCAGGTTAAAGCACCTTGGATCAGACACTTCCAGTATGTGGATAACGATACATGGATTGTCCCTGGGTAAGTGCTTCAACCTGTGCTAAATGGGTAAGATTTTTAGGAAATGTACAATTCAACTTCGCCAATCTTCTCAAATATCCCAAATTTCAGACTAAAATAAAGTTCAAAATACAGTTCAACCTGACCAAACAGATTGCTAGAATCAATGCAGTGTCGAATATACTGGAATTTACCTAGTATTGACCAAATTGCAGTCTAATTTAGCAGAATTTACTAAATGTGTACAGCTGCTAATTGTACATCTTCTAAAAATCGGTTGAAGGAGCATGGATGGAGCATGCAATATTCTAAACGACTGAAACCAACATGTTAGTTAATAGAAATTCCAGTCATTGATTTGAATTTCAGAGGTAATCTTAGTAAAAAAACCAGACTGGTTGCCCCACATAACTCCCACATAACTCACTAGTGAAATACGCACTATGCGTAACCCACGTACTCTAGATACGTTGTTTTCAGAGCAATGCGTGTATAATTGACTACCATAAATGTATATATTAGGACATACAATAGAAGTTATTTTGGACATGACCTAACTTGCTTCCCTGATGTTAAAGCTGTGATTTCACGGACCACTTGTATCTGTGCTCATGTTCGCTATCAGTTCACTTCAACTTAGTGTGCTTTTCATTCACTCTTCATCCGCTTAAATTTTTAGTGCAATACAAGCATAAAGCAATTCTACTGCTTTGTTTTTATAATTACGAAATGAATAGCAATTCCATTGTTTCACTCTCAGTGCACTATTGATGTGCTTACTAAAGTACATGAAAAGAGGAGGAATGAAGATCCTGTATAGTAGTTGGGCACAAATCTAACATGTCAGATTTTAGCACAAGGCCCTGAGGGCTCCTAAACAAGCGCAATCATCAAATTCCAAGAGCTAAATGGTTATATATAGTATGTATAAGTTATGTTATTTCCATTTGTCAATTCATGAATAGTACAGTTACATAATGGACATAGAGCGATGCCATTTGTTAATGACAGGTCTTCCTAGGTGACCTTTATATAATAAATATGGTTCAAGATTTGATCTGTTTTATTGTTGTCTTGAGGACCTAACAAGCGAACATAGAGTGAATCCAGAGTGGACCAATGGAATCTATCAATACACTTTCCATATAATATGCTCTTTAAATTCAATGTTTGCACTTGTTTAATGTTGCGCCCAAATCTGCCGAGTTTGATTTGAGCAGACAAAGAGTGATTGAAAAGCACACTATGAAGAAGTGATCCATGAGCGAACCATGAGCACAGATATGAGCAGCCTAGTGGAACCTTAGCTTTACTGTACTAACAATGGTACAATGCCATTCAGTAGCATGTGAGGGAGTTCATCACATAATTATGTGTTTATATTCCACGATTAGTCACACTCACAGGTTGCCCAATCATACCAGTCGAAACATTATACATGAGCTAAACATTTCCATCTATATAGGTTTGACCGTGTCGCTGTTGGCGGCACTCGTTTACAAAACGATGGTTCCACAGAAATCCGCCAGGCGGATGCAGACAGCATGTGGGCCCGCGCTGTAGCAATTGTACCAAGCTTAAAGGTAAGCACAATACTGTATGAGTAGTTGTTTTCGCACCCCGTGCGCGAATTTGTGCGCGAAATGTGCGCAAATTTAAAGTGTGTGCAAATATTAAGTTGTATGATTGTTGACATATGAGGATGAGCTTCGAAATACATGGATATATTTTGAATTGATTTGCAAACAAAATTTATTCAGGTACAAATGCATTTCATCAATGATGATATTCGCAGCATTGCCTGATCTAATTTGAATAACAATTTAATATAAATGTACTATATTTATGCTTAAAATTTGGTACATACATTTAAATACTACGTACAGTATAGTGCTACATACATCAAAATTGAGTACACTAGGATCCTGTGAATAAGACACTTGGAAAAATATCAATATTGCGACTTGTGACTCAATCTCCTGTAACACATCACACTTGGCAGTTCATTCCCGCGTGGTGAAATCTTGTCTTGGTATGTACGCTGTTCGAGGAGATCATCTCCAGTATTTCTTTTCTCTTTTTTCAAGTATATAATTATGAGAAATGTGCAGTGATACATATTGTTTATCTTTAAACATTATCTTCTTCTAACTACGGCCCAAAGGCACTGTTTGACTTTTATATAAGTCTCTGTCACTATATGGGTCAGGTCACCAGAAAATGTACAATCGCCATTTCTATACATTTGGTAAATTGTGCTAAATTAGATTGACAAATGGTAAATACTGGCTTTATCTGGGTATATAGTAATGACCAACGTCCATTGACTAGCACCTCTGCTGTCAGCCAATGACAGTTGTTTCCTTTGTCAGGAATACAGTGTAGTTTGTATCAAGTGGACTCAAAGGATGTGTTTGATTATGTTGAATTGTGTTTTGAGTCTCATTTTTGCATCAAATTCGGGTTATTTGGGAGGTTTTCTAAATGTGAATTGTACATTTTCTGGAAATTTCACCCATATGATGTTTTCTATGAGATATCTTCTGGATGTCTGGATGTCTTCTGGTTACTTTATCTAACTTTCATTCTTCCTTTTTTCACTTCAATTTGAACTGCCACGATGATGAGGTGACATATGAAAACAATTACTTGTTGTGGTTAAGCGTATTTCTTCATGGTTTCTTTCTAACTGATGTAATTAAAAATATTCTGCCTCAATAAAAACATAATTTCAACAACAACTCTTGCTTGCAGTTTGCTGAAGATAAGAAAATTGTGGTTGGCCTCAGGCCGTCGAGACGTCCGACACGTGTGGAGGCAGAACTACTGAAGTTTGGAAACAAACAACTCAAGGTTATTCACATGACATATTACAACTCCCAAATATAAATGTGGACTTTTGTATTTATATTTTATAAGCCCTGTAACCAAAAATAACCAAACAAAATCCTCCAAAATTCTGGTCCAATGACTTTTAGATGGGTTGGAAAAGAAGGGAACAAAAATGAGAAAATCGATATTTTTATGACGTTAACTTAGATGCAGCTTTAACTGAGACTGCAGCTTTAAACATTTAGATATAATATTATAATTATTATTTTTTATAATATAATATTATGTTAACGATTTATACATTGAACTTCATAACATGCTACAGAAGGTTTAACATTATCAGAAAATCTACTAATATACACAATAAAGGGTTTATAATACTAATAACAATATATACCCAATGGATACCCAGTTTGAAATAAAATCATTAAGAAAAATATATAACAATATATATATGTGTCTTTCAGGTTGTCCACAACTATGGCCATGGAGGGAACGGTGTCGCCCTCTCCTGGGGAACTGCTGTACATACTGCTGAACTTGTTAAACACCAACTGGGAAGAACAACTACAGCACTCAGTGCTAAATACTAACAGTCTCCACTCGGCCAAAACTTGCACCAATCTTAATACCCTACTGTTTTGAGACCACCTTGAGATTGTGGGAGGCTCATGGATTGGTGGGGGGGGGGGGGGAGGGCTTCCAGCACTGCCACCACTCCCTGGGTCAGGTTTTCAGAAAATGTACAATTGGCAGCTGTACCGATTTAGTAAATTCTGCTGAATTAGGCTGCCATTCGGTCAATACTATGTAAATTCGAGTATATTCAGCATTGCATTGATTCTAGCAATCTGTTTGGTTAGGTTGAACTTTGGACTTTTGGACTTTTGGAATTTTGGACTTTATTTTCGTCTGAAATTTGGGTTATTTCAGATAATTGGTGAAGCTGAATTGTACAGTTTCTGGCGACTTCACCCTCCTGGCTAACTATCTTTGTAAACAATTAAATTAAGTTACAAGGGCTGCATGTATCAGTAAAACGGCCCTGTCAATACCGCCATGCCTTATTCTAGTGCTGATGGGTGCCTTGGGTGGGAGGGCACTCACTGGTAGGCGGGTACAATATTTTGAATGACAGATTGACCGACAGGTCCAATAGTGGAAGGTCCCCCCCAGGCTGTGATGTAGGTCTATTACATAGTCTATACATTGACTCATGCCCTCATAGGGTCTATCACATTAGACCTACCTGTAGGGCTATACTATTTATGGGTGAGGTTGTCAGAAATGTACAATTTGTCTTCACCAATCCTCTCAAATAACCCACATTTAAGACAAAAATGTGCTTCAAAATGCAGTTTAAAATAACAGAAACTTTAAATCAATGTGACTCCAAATATACTCAGATATACCCGGTATTCTTCATTTTCAGCCTAATTTAGCAGTATTTCCTAAATGTGTAGAGCTGCCAATTGTACATTTTTTGAAAATCTGACCCATATATAAAGACTAGTCTATACATAAACTAGTGCCTAATATGCAAATTCATGCCAACTTTTTGAGTGATAATAAAACACACCTCAAGAATCCTTCCATCCTATGTTCTGTACGGAAGCCGTCCATGCTCACACAATAAACAAAATATTATATTTTTTGTAACAATAAAACAATAGGAAAAAAATAAAAAGGTGGGAAAAAACGTTTTCGTACAATGAATGCTCACATGAAGATCAAGGGAGGTGATCCCTAAAAAGCTTAATACGTGGAGAAAGATAATAAATGACTCGGCAGAGAAATGCCAACATTTCTTTTGAGATGCTGTAAGTAAGTCGGGTCGGATAAGGACTCATTTTGATCTGTTATTATTGTTTACCTTTTGTTGTTTAAGTGTGTAGAAGCCGAGATGGCAGGGAAATGAATAAAAAAATGAAAAGAAAGCATCAACGTTTTCCAATAAAGAAAAATAGAAAGAAAACACAATTAAATACTAATATTTATTTTTTTAAAAAAGCTTCCCCTATGTTGATATTTTTGTTTGTTTGTTTGATTGATTGATTAGTTGAGAGCATTGCATCATTTCTGGATGCTCTTTGTCTGACAAATTCTTTGTAATGAAGAAGAGTTACATTGTGATCGGTAATACAACTTAAACAAATGTACCTCCATGCCAAACACTTTCAAATCACAAGTTGACTTGATCTTGATCTCCAAATCCGGTCGCATTAATTTTTATAGGATAGGATTGAAATTGGTTGATCCAATCCGATTTACAATTCAACCTACAAAAGACTTCTTTCCAATTAACCTTGCCTGACCTTCAGAAGTTAACTGGTGCCCCTGTGATGTACTCCAGATAAAACAATTTGGCAACGTCTGATCAGGAAAAGCAACATATTTTTGGGGTAATGCTTGAGATATTGTAGACTTTTAACTTTAAATCCATCATTATTTTATGTAACAGAGCCTCAATGGCCAGAGAATAGAACAGGGTTATGTTGAATATAATTATGTGATCTATAAGGCTCATTGGTCATCTATCGCCATTAACGGTTGAATATCTTAAATAATCAATAATCCTATTCTAAAAACTATATAGCCATCTCTTGTATGCTAGATGTAGTTTGAATCTATCCCATCATATACTGTAAACGTATTTATTTTCGCGCAGATAAATATTTGCGCACTAATTAGTACTTTGACACATTTTCGCGCAGATTTATATCGCTCAGCAACCTGGACGTTTCACACATTGTTCATGCAATAATTATACCTTTCGCACAGGATTTATTTTCGTGCACAAATGCGAAATAAATACTGCGCAAACATTAATACGTTTACAGTATACTGTATTTGACATGTGAAAAGGTACATGTATATTCCCCTATTAATAGCCTACCAAGAAACACTTGCGAAATCCTATTGCGATGGGAATAAGGTTCCAATGGTCCACATCATGATTTGGCCTGTAGATGTAATGAGAGAAAGGACGTGTGTCGACGTATCTAATATAATATGATTAGTTGAAACAAGTCGCATTGTGCACGACGAGGCAATGTGAATGCACGCTGTGTCGTCGCGTGTGTGCATGCGTGTATAACACTGGGCCAGA
The DNA here is from genome assembly GCA_942159475.1 of Sthenelais limicola. Lineage (NCBI taxonomy): Eukaryota > Metazoa > Annelida > Polychaeta > Phyllodocida > Sigalionidae > Sthenelais > Sthenelais limicola. The sequence goes on from OW804100.1 coordinate 93,617,310, forward strand.
TTGTCCAAAAATGTACAATTTGCATTCACCAATTCTCCCAAATAATCCAAATTTATGACAGAAATGTGGTTCAAAATACAGCTCAATATAACCGAATATAACATTTATATAAGAGCTGATGTATTCAGATGTACACAATATTTACCATTTTCAATCATATTTAGCAGAGATTACTGAATGTGTACATTTTCTGACGATCGGACCCTTGTGCTCAAACCATGTAACGGTAAACAAACCAACACACCAATACCCACCTACAACTCGGAGTTCATAGCAGAGCAACCTTGAGATTATATCTATGACTTAATGTTCCGGTAATTAGTCACAATTCTACTTATCATGCACGACGATTCCACAAAGGATATTATTGAGAACGGATTCAAGGAACGCGACACTTTAAATGGCGGGGTCTGTGCTATATTTTACCATCTGCATGCAGTTACTAGGTAAGTTGTTGGTTCTTTAAAAGCCTGCTGTTACGAAAATAGCATCAGGTATTGTTTGTTTTTAGCTGGTGTGCATGCATTGAGTCGTTCATGTGAGAAGATTGACAGCTGAGTTCTCTACTAACCTTGATCAGTCTTCCAACTGTCAAAATGTTGACAGCTAGTTGGGTTAATGATAATAATAACATGTGCTCAGAATGCATTTACACAAAACATCTTTCATTAAGCTCAGTGTACCTCATCACAACACAAATGTATCCATTATAACCAATTCATGTATTGTCTGGTAAAGACAAAGGATCTTGATCTCTCCTTTGCACGACAAACTGCCTCAAGGGAAATTCACTGATTGTTGAATTATTCGTCATTTGTAGTATATTAAAATAAACTTCAAGGTGATGGAATTCAGTATTATTGGTCAGTGATCTTCACGAAAAGTGCAAACAATGTATACTGCCTTTGCCGAATAAACATTGATCAAACTATATCAACTAATCATCTCACATCTTGGTTCAAATAAAGTTCTCGTCTCGAAATAGAATAATCTTCATGAAAATTGCCCCCCCCCCCCCCCAAAAAAAAGCTAACTTTGCTGAATAAAGATTGATTAATTAAACTATAAAAAAAGTATTATTGCACATATTATTTCGAATCATGATAAAATCTCACACCCTTCTTCTCCCTGTGGCCTGGTCCTGGGTAAGACCATACAGTGCCTATCTATCTCTTTTTCTTTTCTCTGTCTCTCTCTCCCTTTTTCTCTATCTCTATTTCCTAGGTATGATCATAAACTGCCTCCCTCTCCGCTCTCCCGCCCTTGATATAACCATCTAAATGTGTTGATAAGGACGTAAAGCAACCAATCTCACTCACTCACTCTCCCTGTGGCACATCGAACTGGCTGAATTTACTACCAGCTTAGCATGGAAGTGTTTAATCGCATGAAACAATGACAATCAGTCGCTAGTAGGACTGAGCAAACAGCACGAAGGTCAAGGTCGATGACCATTGGAGAAAGTGAAAGCAAACCTGGGTGACGGGTCAGTATTCCATTTGCGTGGAGCTGTTCTGGAAAATGGTTATTATTATGCCAGATTGTTTCGCCACACGGTCCCACTACAATTGACAATATGGAAAGTTGAATGTGTTGCTTTTATTAGCACAATCACCCACATGTATGGTTCAGATTTTCAGAAAATGTACAATAGGGGATTTGCATAGCCGCCATTTTGAATTTTTAATCGCATGCAATTATGGGACTAATGGTACAGTATAAAAACTATAGAAAACATGTTATGTTCAGCATGGACTATTTATCAATGTTCTATTGTCAATAGCCATGTGTTATACATGTTTCCAGAACACAAGTCCCCATCTTTCCCATCATGCATTTGGATTTCATAGATGATTTATACAAGCTGTGATATTGATGACAACATTATTGCAATTTTCGAAAAAATATTGTCAACTATTTGTATGACAGATTTCAACAGAATCCATCCCAGCATGCATTGCGGTAGACATGCGCAATGAGACATGCAACTCCCCTATTCAACTTCGCCAACCTTCTCAAATAACCCAAATTTCAGACAAAAATAAAGTTCAAAATATAGTTCTACCTAACCAAACAGATTGCTAGAATCAATGCAATGCCAAATATAATCGAACTTACCTTGCTGCCTAATTTAGCATCCTTTGTGGAATCGTCGTGCATGCTGCCTAATTAAGCAGAATTTACTAAATGTGTACAGCTGCCAATTGTACATGTTCTGAAAATCTGACCAGTTTGCTTAAGGGAAGGGAGTCACCCATTCTTTTTTAAACAAATTTTATTGACAGAATTTTCACAATGTGATACCGGTATATCTCATTCATCAAGGGAAAAAAAGACAATACTACATTCACTAATCAGTCTTTGTACTTTGTCCCTTTTATTTACTCAAGGAATTCATGCATTATATATGCCTGGGATCGCTTGTACCTAACGTATGGCTGTGTTTGAGTTACCGCTTATCCTCCTCTAGGCTCCATATGGGTCAGATTTTCAGAAAATGTACAATTTACCTTCACCAATCCTCTCAAATAGCCCAATTTCAGACGAAAATAAAATTCAATATACAGTTCAACCTAACCAAACAGATTGCTAGAATCAATGCAATGCCAAATATACTCGAATTTACCTAGTATTGACCAAATTGCTGACTAATTTAGCAGAATTTACTGAATGTGTACAGCTGCCAATTGTATATCTTTTGAAAATCTGACCAATATTATAAGTCGTCGGTCTAGTGTGAGCTGAGACGCCACGAGGCTGGGAGTTGTTTGAGAAACTATACATAATCATTAAATAATAATTAGAATAGAATTCAGATCATAACATTCCACCCAAGTGACGATGTTATTCTCAGTCGTTCCTGCTAATCATTTTTAAAGAGGCTTTAGATTGAGGACAATCACAACACATTTTCTAGTTAATCCTGTTAACTAATATAATAAGTTTGAAGAAATAATGCAGGAGGTGACCTAGTTGCATAAATCAGTTCCTTTTTTCAATATTTTCCCCTTTTCTAGTCTGCTACGTGTCAAGAAAAGTTTACACACAATTTCGAACAGCAGATCCACCTGGTATATTCATAATAAATACAGTGGAACCTCACACAAAGACCACCTCATTATAGAGACCGAATTATTCCCTCTTATTAGATTTAGAGCCTCCTAAAGAGACCACCTTGCTATGAGACCACAAATCGTTCAGTCCCAAGGGTGGTCTTAATAGAGAGGTACCACCGTACCATTATCTTAAAAATCTTTAGAACGGCGAATAGTATTATCATTACCCTTCATTTCCACATTTAGAGAAAACAAAATATATATCTGCATTTGTTTGGCATTCGCCAAAATCAAAGAAATGTCACATCGATGTCATCAAAATATCGGTAAAATTCCTTGTAGCAGACATACTAGCTGCTCTGGCTGGAGGTGTAATGGCGACTGAGTATCTTGAAATTCCCGCCGGGTGACGTATGCTATAGGGTCTATCCACAAAATAGGGAGATTTAGCCACCAGAACGCACCAACACAACACTAACGCATCCGCTAACGTTTAGTACATTATTACCGTTGTGGGGCTATCTCGAGAGACCTTCAATGCAGATGCCCTCGGCCTAGCGCCTCTCGAGATATCCCCACTATGGTAACAGGAAACATATGTCAACTAACGACGCAATATATAACTTGGTCGAAAACTTGTATGAAATAACAAATCGAGGCAACAAAGTCTGTGCAGTGTATTTCGACACAAAAAAGGCATTTAATTCTGTAAGCCATCATTTACTGCTGCAAAAACTATGTGGTCTAGGATTGAATAAGAAGTCAGTAGAACTCTTCGGTAGCTTTCTAATAAACAGAACGCAATTTGTTAAATCTAATTGTGGGATCAGTGACGATTGTGAACTATTTGCCGGCGTTCCTCAAGGCAGTATAATTGGCCCGTTATTGTTTATTTTATTTATAAATGACCTGGCAGATGTTAATTTCAATGGGAGATTAACCATGTATGCAGATGATGCTGTGTTAGCTATATCTGGTAGTAACGCGATAGAGCTCAAGCGAAAAACGCAAGCCGACATTGAGTGTTATACCAAATGGTGCAATGATAACAACCTGCTAGTAAATGAAAAAAAGACCAAGTTGCAACTATTTGGTTTCTCTAAGAAGGACAAAGTGGATTTTAATGTAACATGTAACAACAGTTCTGTCCAGCGTGTCAGCCAATTTAAATACCTGGGCTGTCTGATTGACGATCAACTGAGCCTAAAACACCATGTAAGGAATATAGTTAGAGTTGTATACTGGAAGATCGGCGAGATTCAAATACGTTGCAAATATATGAATGCTAATATATGTGTTAAGATCTTCAAAACATATGTTCTACCAATTGCAGAATATGCTTGTGCAGTTATGGGCACAGCAAATAAGGGTTTGTTGAATAAACTGGATCGTTCCCTCAATACTGTATTACAAATGGCATACGGTAGTAATGTAACCTTGGTGGAAAAGTACCAGAGAGCCAAAATTTTGCCGTTGCAAATGAGGAGAAAGTCTGTGGTATTACAATTAGTCCATAAGAATAGAAAAGACAACAGGGCTGATCAAGACAGAGGACTTGGTCTAAGATCAGATAGGTATGAACACTTTAATCTGAATAGACCAATGTCAGAAAGGTACAAGAACTGCATTCTGTATAATGGGAGAAAACTTTGGAATAACATGGACAACAATTTGAAAATGATAGAGGAGAGTTGCCAACTGAAACTATCTCTTAACACCTTGCTTGCTTGCAACTTGCTTAACTTGCTTAACTTGCTGACTTGAAATTTGCTCTTTTGTTTTTAAATGTCTGACTGTTTTTATGATTGTATTGCGGCAATGATAGAACGCAACCTTGAAAAATCTGTAGGTGATTCCTATGATCTAATATAAAGGGTCTAAGGTGTAGATGAGATGGAAATATAGAAAAAAGCTTGACGAATAATAACATCTATTTGTAAGACTGTATAATTTGGAATTTTTCTTTAATGTGAATGTGAACGATATAGCACATGCAACGATGATAATTTTTCTGTAGAATCTTATTTACTTGGTCATGGCAACGCACGAAATATAACTGCATCTTGTCAGTCATGCGTCTTTCTTTATACAAATAATAATTGTTAAACTGTTTCAGCCAATAAAATACTTAAAAAAAACAACAACAAAAACCACTGTATCAGTAGTTAGTGGATGCGTTAGTGTTGTATTGGTGCGTTGTGGTTGCTAAATCTCCCTAATATTATAGCCCTATACGCCAGGACATAGAGGGAGCAAACAATAAACATTTAGACATTAATTATATATGACTACATTCTGTTGATGCATACACAATACAAAAGTACATATCAAGTATCCTAATGTTTTTTGTTTTTTTTTAAATATTTCTATTGGCCATACACATTTTAACAAATAATTCATTTAATCGAGGAGAGGAAAAAACGCATAACTGACCACGCAGCTATCTTTCATGCGGTGCCTACTACAAAATTCAAATGAGAATAGAACAAAATTTATCGATGGTATAATATGTTTCACATAATTACTCGGAGAGACATTCGTCGCCTAATATCGTCGTACGGTGTTGATGTTGATACAATATGATTAGTCTAACGAAAACAAAAAAAGCTTTATCGGATCCGATTACCAGGTCTTAGTCAACATTACCAGTTCATACATTGATACTGATTATTACATTATCGTGGGTGGTCGTAAAGTCGTCGAACTCACCGAAATATAGAAATAATTATTAGATATCCTAATGTTTACTATCATTAGAATCCGCTTGATCTCATCTTTCTAAATATGATAACATCTCAAAAACATCTCAGGCAGTATATGACATATTTCCTTGCATTTCTAAAGCCATCCTATACAGTATATTTAGCAACTTTACTAGTAATTCTCCACCCAGAATTATTCAACATTTTGTTTTCGAAATTAGTAATATCAAACTTAAAATATAGAAGACTTATTAAATGTCCTAATGTTTACCATAATTAGAATCGGCTTGATCTCATCTTTTAAAATTATGATGATATCTCCAAATTTATTTTTTGCGACTTGTGAATCAGTTTTCTGTAACACATCACAAATGTGTAGAGATGCCAATTGTGCATATATCTACCAACCTAACCATGCATGGAACATGAAGCATATATAAGAGTACTTTGCCCTTTATGGTCCGGGAGTTGAAGTCATGCAGAAGAGACTGTATCAACAAATGCTAATAATGCATGATGCTCCTGGACGCCAATAACGCATGCCAAGTATATATGGGTCAGGTCACCAGAAAAGGCACAATTGGCAGCTCTGCACAATTGAACAATTTTGTTAAATAAGGCCGAAATATGATAAATACTGGCTATATCTGAGTAATTGGGGTATATTTTTAATTCAAGCGATCTGCTTAGTTAATTTGAACTGTATTTTGAACCTCATTTTTTTCTCTTAGATTTGGGTTATTTGAGAGGATTGGTGATGGTGAATCGTACATTTTCAGGCGACCGTGAATGATAAGTCAAGTGTTAAAAGGTGCATGGGCAAACACCAGAACGAAGTCATAAATCATATTTACATAGCATTCTGATATTTATAGTCCTATTATAGATATATTGTCACGGCTGTTGCTTGTGCACAATACAAACTATAAAATTGCTAATGTTATAGCAAATATTATTTATTAATACACAATTTATACTATATCTGGAGGCTTAGTATGATTCCGGATATTATCATGTCCCATGCAACCAATACGCTTAAAGTCGATGCTTCTCACCGACCCCCAAGAAATGATACTAGCGCTGAGCTATAATATATATATAGGGGCACATTTACGTCATAAAATATTTATATATTCTTGATGCATGGAAATTTGAAGTATTTATGGCTGCACATTCAAGGAATTTATTTTAAGGAGTTGTTATGAAATATCATCCTAATATCCCACATGCATAGAATTTTTATAGAACCGTTGATTGGGTTCCCATAGAGGAAGAGGGATACACATTGAAATGCCTGCCCCCTCCCCACCCGCTCCCTCACAGCAGCAGAAACAACAACAACGGTGACCTAGTATTGTTTCTATTTCGCAGCAGTAGGAAAATTATCATTTATAATGCATGTATAATGAAAAATCAATTTTCATCACCGATCTTCCATATACTGCGACATCCACAGCTCACTCTGTAGTTGCATGGTGAATGCTCTGCTTTTAAAAAGGCAGTTTGCTTTGCGAGAGTTTCATCAGAGAAATATTTCGCGGATAATATTACTCCAAGTTGTCATACAAACGTTATGCCACTCGGGTTTCAACATTATGATTACGTACGATTGCATATGGTTACATCACATGGCATTATTAGTATCAATATTCGATATTTCTTTGTGCATACATTATTCATATATTGATAGCATGATTAGATATTCATGTCATGTCATGTCACGAGAACCATTAAAACCCTGGATTTTACAATACTTCAACACTTGATAAACATTTGAGAAACAGAGTGGTAACCTACTGAAGGTAGCCTAAATCCGCTGAGAGAAAACGGCCGCCGGTGAGCGATAATAAGTGAAGTCTACATCATTGAAAAGGATTCCGGCGGATCCTCCAAATGGGTCAGATTTTTAGAAAATGTACAATTTACCTTCACCAATCCTCTCAAATAACCCAAATTTCACACGAAAATAAAATTCAAAATACAGTTCAACCTAACCAAACAGATTGCTAGAATCAATGCAATGCCGAATATACTCGAATTTACCTAGTATTGACCAAATTGCAGACTAATTTAGCCGAATTTACTAAATGTGTACAGCAGCCAATTGTACTTTTTCTGAAAATCTGACCCAAATACTTATGAGGATGTCCGAGAAACTCTATTATATAGCAACAAAACAAATAACATCCTACAACATTTTGGTGATATGACTATTAGATGTGTTGGTATAGAATGGAACAAAAAGTAAAAAAAAAAGTTTTTGACCAACGTTAACAATCTTTAATTATAAGCAATGCCTTCATTGACTCCAAACCCTTAATTGCTTCACATCGATTCCTTGACAAAACACAGTCAGTTCTCTCCACAGGAACGTATTACACAAAGAGGTCATAAATCTCACTACTACCCAATAGCTGCACAATCATATGCTAAACAATGCAGACAATGCACCAAAGGAGAGGCTTAGAATTAACGCTGGCGTAACCTCTATACACAAGATTGCTTTAATTGAACTCGAGCACAAAAAGAAATAACCCCCACGCCATACCAACCGGGGAAGGCCAATCATTAATTTAACACTCTTGGAGGAAACCTCTGCTGGTGTAGGAAGGAAAACCTGGATAGTTATTGACCTCAAACAGGAAATTTTCTGCTAGAAAAATCAATGATCGTTCCTGAACTATACTGGTCTATAATCAATCAGGGAGTTTATACAGGGTTAGGTGGCGCATAGAAGGATCTATGTAACCTGGGAATGAACAAAGCATCAGCTTATAAATACTGCCAAGTTCTACATCAGGTTGAACGATACACACTATATATAAGCTAGGAATCGCTGTATCTAGGAGCTATAACCTAAATTTACTTGGAACCTAGGCTGGATTAGAACAACACATAGGTGAAGTGCATTGTGCCCCATCAGGAGAATTGCAACAATTGGTTTGCAACGATTATTTCAGGACACGACCGAAGGAGCCATGTCCTCAGTGTGAAAACTATATTTTGTACGCTCTCCTAAATGTCACAAGTGTTCATATATAAACACTCGGTCACTATACATGACCCGGGAGTCTCTATGCTCGAATCAGGGACAAGGCAAAGGGATTAGGAACGGATAACTATGGGAGATCCATAAGAGATCTTCGTCAGTGCAAAGAGGGGAGATTGCTGAGCTAGGCTGATGAGCTAGTTATCAAGGGACTATAGGTACCGCTGGGATGATTTACAAGATGAACTACTTGTTATTTCTAGGCATTATCCTCCAAGGTATTGATTTCTACATTCTAAATACTGTAAACGTATTAATATTCGCGCAGTATTTATTTCAGCTATTTTAGCGCACCAACCTCTGTGCGTGAAAATAAATCCTGTGCGAAAGGTATAAATATTGCATAGACAAGTTGTGAGCCTTCCTTGCTGCACGAATTTGAATCCTCGCGAATATGTGTCTAAGTACTTAGTGCGCGAAAATATATCCGCGCGGAAATAAATACACTTAGTGTATGTGATGTGTTACAGGAATTTGAGTCACAAGTCCCGCCAAATGATTTTGAGATGCCATCATATTTGAACAGATGAGATCGGATGGGCTCTGATTATGGTTAACATTAGGAGATCTAATGATTATTTCTATATTTTAAGTTTGATATTTTTCACTTTGAAAATAAAAGTATTTGAAAATAAAAATAAAATCTTTACCAATGATGGTAAACATTAGGCATTCTAATAAGTACTTCTATATTTTGTATGCACGAAAACATGTTTGCAATATTTCTTGATGGTCACTCACTAGTACATTAGTTAAATATATTCTTTAGGATGATCTCAGAAACATTATATAGATACATTTAGCACAGAGTCTTGGAATTTATTATGTATTTCTACCACTAATCTTCACACTTGAAAAATACCAGTTCTGCTGCTTGTGAAGTACTTAAGTTATGCTACTCATGAGAATTTTGTGGCGTAAGATCTACCGCAGTCAAAACATTATTTTGATAAAGAATTTCATTGGAATTCCACAATGTATTAATTTTGTTTATTACTTACGAGGCCAATACATTTAACAATCACATAGAAAAGATATTATACAGTCTTATCACTTCATCCAGTCATTTGTTAAATGTAGCATTATTTCTTTTAAAAAGTCTAGCATTATTTACTTGTTTAACCGGTTTAATATTAGGGTCAGATCTTCAGAAAATGTACAATTTCCAGGTCTACACATTAAGTAAAATCTGCTAAATTAGACTGAAAAATGGTCAATGTCTGAATATATTTGATATTGCCTTGATTCAAATAATATGTTTGTTTATGCTGAACTGCATTTTGAACCTTACTTTTGTCTTAATTTAGATTATTTGAGAGGATTAGTGGTGGAGGCGAATTGTACATTTCCTGGCGATTTCACCCATTAACTCATTGCAGCAATATACGATATAGCACTACAACAATACATGGGTCATAAAACCACCACAGAGTACATTGTGGTAACATAAAGTATATAATAGAACTATTATATAAAATATATATACAGCTTTATATGTAGTGTACCTGAGAGCCTCATGAGGTTGCACACAAGGTTTAACTAAAGGCTCTACTCCATTGACGTTTGTTTTTGTTTTGAACAGCGGTTGCTTTACATGTTAATACAATTATCATTTAAACATTTTCAGACATTTGTTTAAAGCGAACATTGGCAGTAATGCTTTAGACTTTTAGTAGCTCGATGTACTCTGAGATGTCACCATCTTCCATCTTTTTATCTCTTCTTTTATTAATTAACTTTTTTATTCTGCTGGTACCTATTTCCACAGAGTATATTATTCTGAGGTCATACCAGGCTGTTTATGCATTGATTTTGCCTTCATGGAATAATTTCGGCCTTTGCATAAAAGCTTTTTTTTTCTTTTTAAAAAAAAACATATTTTTATTTCGATAAACAATTCTACACAAGCAGTACGTTTCAAGTTATCGAATTAGAATATGCAGAAACACTATCAGAATTTTGTACGACCACCGAAAAATAGAAAATGTAATACTACATAATTCGTAAAAGCAGTTTATCTTAGAATTGACGTTTCCCCACTCTGCAGTTGCATTCTGCAGTGCATTCTTACTCCGAATATAATAACACATGGAGCTGGTCATAGGAGAGTCTAGATAGGTTGTTCAATATAATAGAGAAAATGGAACGAAGTGCTAGTAATTGAATATTTATTATATGCCCCTAGCATAGCCAAATATTGATATAAACCTTTACAGAGTCGCCTTTATAGGCACTGGTAAATGGTCAGTACTATATATCCGAGTATATTTCACATTGCCTTGATTCAAATTCTTTGGTTAAGTTAGACTGAATTTTGAACCTTAATCTTGTCTTGAATTTGAATTAGTTGAGAAGATTGGTGAAGGGGAATCGTACATTTTCTGGCGATTTCACCCTCTAACGCAACAGTCTTAAAAACATGCACGCCTGTACATCTGTACCAAAAAGTAATTTAAATGAAAATTTAAAATGTCTGCATCCCTTGCCAGTTGGCTAGGTAACGCCAGATGTCTTTCCAGTCATTCTGAATGCAACAACTCATATCCAATACGTTTAAATTCATAACACTTTTATCCCCTCACATTCACACTCCAATGAAAGGTGGAATGTATTTAATCCAGCCGATTGGCAGTTTTGAATAAATTCCCCTAATTTGATTATTCTACGACTGCTCTCAGATAAAAACACACTGTGGGTTATCAAGGGAGCATCGACCATTAAGATTATTTATAAAAGCTTGTGGCAACATGATACCAACTCCTGGCGCAACTGGAAAACATTTCAGTGCCAAGAAACTGTCAGCAATAAAGGGAAAAATGGATGACTGTCTGATTCTTTTGATGTCTACAGACTTTGTCTCATTAGTGTAAGAATGGCGGTAGGCCACGGTGTAGGTGGTAGCTAAGGGTAGGCGTTGGTTCACAACCTGATGAATCATATCTTTATTCACATTTGATGTTGAAAGCAAATTTATGAGACGTATGCAATTAACCATGCAAGAATTAAAGATGCATAACAGCTATACTGTGGTATTGTTGGAGTTGCTAGAATGCTTTCTGGGAATTGTAAGTTGAGGGAGAAGAATGGCAGTTGAACAGATATTGTACGTTAATTTGCTTTTGTTTATGAACAAGTTTATTGCATAATGTTAAAAAGGTTTAGCTCATCATTATATCAGGGGGTTTTCCGGGTATATTTTTTGGAGAAATATTACAACCAGACATTTTGAAATAATAGGGGATTTGCATGTGCCACTGTGCATGCCTGTTACAGTGCAACTTGGGATGGATTCTGATGAAATCCGCCATAAAAATATTTGGCAACATTGCAAGAATGTTTTTATCAATATCATAGCTTGTATAACTGATCTATGAAAAACCAATTGCATGGTGGGAAAGAAAGAGGCTTTTGTCATGTAAACATGTATAATATTGACTTTAGAGTGTAGATAAATATTCCATGCTGAACATACAATGTATTCTATATATTTTATGCTGTACCATTATAGTCCCGTAATTCCATGCGAATCAAGATTCAAAATGGCGGCTATGCAAAACCCCTATTGGGAAACGTTTCAAAAGTAGTTTCCCTACAGCAGAAACACATAGGAGAACGAATATAATACATCTAATACCCTTCAACTGCCTACATCCTTAAAAAAACAAAGATTCCAAAGCCCTTCATCGTTGCCGAGAGATCCATATATATATCAAGACCTCATTTATTTTGCTTAATAGGGCATTTGCATATCTCACTGCGCATGTCTATCACAGTGCAAGCTGGGGTGGATTCAGTTTAAAACGGATACAGATATTTAGCAACATTTTCATCGAAAAATGCAAGGAGCTTGGGTAAATGATCTATAAAAACCAAATGTATGATAGGAACGATGAAGTTTTGTTTTATGGAAATACTTAACATGGCTATTTACACGAGATCGCTGTTAAATATTCCATGCTGAACATGGCATGTTTTCTCTAACCTTTAAAAAATTGCAACATACAGAAATCCACAGGAGTTTCTTATTTACTCGGAGCATCAACTGTTCAAATCTTTTCTATAGCTTTTACAATAACATACAACTCCCATGATTCCATGCAAATCGAGATTCAAAATGGTGGATTCCCTATTGCCCACATTGAGGACAAATCTACAGCGAAATGCTCTCTAGGCTTATTACCATATATGTTTAAATTGTATGTTACTTTATTATCAAATCAAATTTAATTTTCTTGCTATCTCTTAGCAATAATGTTTGTATAGAACAGTTCACACATATTCGACACACAAGGATATTTATGTTGATTATAAAGGGAGAGGTGTATATTAGCACCGACGGTGTCCATTTATTGGTTTCTTTTCTTTTTTTTTTAACATTTTTATTTTCATATACAAAACAGAAAAAAATTGCAGAAGTAACCGCCGCTGACAATAAGCGTTTTTATTATATGCGCATTCTATATGAGAGGTGCTATAAGTGGGGTGCTATAAAAATATTCATATAGGACGCGTCCTATATGAACTACTTCGTCACCAATTCGGCCACTTTTATGCACTTTTAATAGTTTTATGCACCAAGTTTTATGCCCATATAATAAATATAGAATGGAACTCGCCTGCAATAATCGAAAAATTTATTGGACTTGATTCGTCCACATTTATAAGCACTCTGCCTACAGCATCGTGCTTATGTGGACGAATCTCGTCCAGTAAATTTTCGATTATTGCCGGCTCGTCCCATTCTCTCTATTTATAGGTTATCTGCACACGTCTCTTTTAATAGTGGAAGGTAATTTTGAAAAAAATGAATTAAATTACATACAGTTTGATATACAATAATTGAGGTACATAATATATCAGTCAAAGGTGGACAGATGATAAGAGAAATAATGAAAAAATGAAAGATAATCATCTATCTTAATAATAATTCACGAGGTGGGAGTGAGTGCAGCTTCTTTCTATTATATGATAGCTCCCTTACTCGGAACATTCCCCCTGATGTTTCAGTTCATTCGAAAATGAATATTCCAATAACAAAAACAAGAAGAAGACATGCTTTTACTTGTATCGATTGGCCTTTAAATTTAATCAACATTTCCTACAACACAGTCTGTACAATTCGCCTTCACACATCCTCTCAAATAACCCAAATTTAAGACAAAAATGAGGTTCAAAATACAGTTCATATAAACTAATATAAGCAGATCGCTTGAATTAGTAATATCCCACAATTACTCAGATATAGCCAGTATTTATCATATTTCGGGCTTATCTAACAAAATTGTTCAATTGTGCAGAGCTGCCAATTGTACCTTTTCTGGTGACCTGACCCGTCTAGCCTTGGGTGAAAATAGAACCAGATTAAACCTGAATGCGTCGGTTTGAGAAACACAGCAATGATTTGGCATTGCCTCAGCTTTCAGTTTCAATAGTCAGTCGAACCTGCCTTTACTGATCAGTGATGTAGTACGGCCGTCACCATACTAGAGTTAGACTTGGGCTAACTAAGTTTCAAGGGATTTGAGTAGCTATTGTTAAACTGTGTGGACCAATTCTTACCGCATTCTATTGGCAGCAAATAACTAAATCAAGATATCATGGTAGGATGCTAATAATAACTGGACTTTCCTCTAAACCGCTTAAGTTTCCACAGAAAGTGTGAGTGAGATTGAGAGACAGAGACAGAGACAGAGACAGACCCAGAGACAGACAGACAGAGACAGAGGCAGACAGATAGAGTGAGTGAGATTGAGAGAAAGATCAAGATCAAGAGTCAGAAAGACAGACAGAGAAAGAGACAGAGAGAGACAGACAGAAAAAGTGAGTGAGATTGAGAGAAAGATCAATATTAAGAGACAAACAGAGACAGAGACAGAGACAAAGAGAAACAGAGACACAGAGAAACAGAGACAGAGAGAGACAGACAGAGAGACAGACAGAGAGACAGACAGAGAGAAAGACAGAGAGAGGAGGGGTGGGAAGGAGACAGACAGAGAAACTGGAGAGAATAAGGCAGGGAGAGGTAGATGGATAGGGTGGCAGACATACAGATGGACATGGTAAAGCATCATACACAGTAGATAGTAGTATACTACCCCATGAATTAGTGGAAGACCAGCTTTACCTTTAGTCAGCTAATTTATTCTTAAACATTATCCACTATTAAAAATGCATTATCAGCTATGCATGCACACGCCAGACACATTCTGATTTTTTGCATAAGTATCAACTATATAACATACTTAAACTTATGTAGTGGTTTGTGTGCGTTGTAAAGTCATTTAAGTCATGGAAATAGTCAAATAAGTTTTTCTGATTTGCACCGAATGGAACCATTTTTTATGTTTACATACCAGACCCATGGGTCACATCAGTACGGAGAATCAAATGTAGAGGTGAGATACAGGAGAGGTGAGATACAGGTACCCATATAAGTTATAGCTATATTTGGCTCTCCATACAATCTATTTGCCACAAGGTGGCTCCATGAACATGAAACATCGTGCAAATGTTGAGGAAGAAACCGTTATTTATACTCACTTTTAGTTCATTCCTTTGGTATTGCCTGACACTATGGGGACTTTAATGTGTTTATCTTTGAGTTGGTGATTATACTGTGGGTATGTTTATAGCTGAAAATGTACATCTTTGATATGTAATAATTAATATTAATGTAATTAATGATGAATAACAATACTATGATTCGTTTGGATAATATAACTCAACGTTACATAACATTATCAATATCATTACTAGAATACGATATGAATTTGCTTTTAACAGTTTGCGTTGGAGGACGGGGAGCAGGGGACATTGATGGAGATGCAGATGTAGAAGAATACTGGCCTAAGCCTAGGTCCCCCATGTCGGACAGTGCAGCAGTAGAGTAGGTGTAATCTCTTCCATTATACTTCATAATTATGTGATCTGTTAAGCAAAATGAGACAGAAGTCACAAAATTGATATTTTTCAAATGAGGTTCTTTACATGATCTCTTTGGCGGAATGTTCCTAGTTTTGTGGTGCTTAGCACTGGTTGTGACATGGATGCATGCACCGAATTTCAAGACAGTATCTTGAATATAGCTATGCATTTCTGTATATTTAGTTACCTTACTAGTAAATGTCCACCCAGGAACTGTTTTCAAAACTAAATGTATCAATCATAAAATATAGAAATATTCATGTCCATCATGTTTACCATCATTGGAATCAGCTTGTTCCCATCTTTCCAAATATGATGATATCTCAAAATCGATTTCTTTTCGACATGTGACTTATTTTCCTGAAACACATCACCTATATATATATGGATCACATTTTTAGGAAATGTCCAATTGGCAGCTCTATCCACTTAGAAAATTCTAAAAAGAGGCTGAACATGATAAGTACTAGTTATATCTGAGTATAATTTTATTTAATTGTGTTGTTGTTTGTCATTTTCCATGTGAATTTATATTTCAGATTTAGCACTGATGCGAAGCTGTTAGATGACCCGTATGTACATAAAACTGGGCCACTATTACAGTATTATTCAGTCTACAGTCAATATGCTACATGGAGTACACATAGTAACAACTCTGTAAAAGCTGTAGGTAAGTTTGGGTGGAAAAGAATTATTTTTCTAATTAATTGAGACAAACGTGCTTTGCATATCTCGATGTATGCTTTTAAATTTTACTTTCGAGGAGGTAATATTCTAGTGATTTAATGCTGAATTCTTGTCATTTTCTCAGTTCTTTCTGTTCCGTTCTTTCCCGACCAACTTAAAAGTCATTTGACCAACATTGTGGAGGACTTTGTCTTGTTGTTGTTGTTGTTGTTGTTGTTACAGTTTTGTTTGTTGTAACTTAGCTGGGAATGCTGCTTCAATATCCCCTGTTCAGTCTAGGCCCAAAGATGAGAAAGTCCCTTCAAACGAAGGGAAAGCCTCTCGCCTCAAACCGCAAAGTGTCATTATAATTCCATTAAGACCGCAAAATGTCATTATATTCCCATTAAAACGCCGAGTCTTAGGCGAGGAGACCGATTAGCGAAGTAGGCTGACATACCATTCTTATCTGATCTGAAGGTTTGGACCTAGAGTGTGTTCATAAATACCCTATTCAATGGCACTATGTTATCATTAACACCTTGTAATCTTCTATTTGCAGATGGTCTGGTATGTTTCAACTATGTCAGCTTTAATAACGGTAGTTATATAGGAGCCTTTACCTGCCCCATGCCGCATGAACCAAGTGAATACACTGCCTGTTGTGGCGAACAGAAGGCGGATTTCTGCTGCCTACCTCAAGTATTTCTGTAAGTCTCTCAATTTTGAAATTTGACTCATTTGCTTTTATTTTTTGTTGAGTTGGTTTTGTAGGGGTAGAGGAGTGGCGAGCTCTTCCCTACATGGTTCACTGGCCTACTGTTGGTTAGAAACTGCATTTGATTTTAATAAGATAATTCTATGACATAACCTACTTTGGGAATATAATAATACTAAACGAGTATTAATTAATTGTTAATATAACTATAACTAGGTTGGGCACTATCACGTAATGGTACATATTTGCTTATTTTTCACTTTATACATGAATTGACCATATTCTACTTGATCTAGATGCTACGGCGATCTAACAAATCTTAAAATTGCCATTCATATTTTTGTTTATATTTGAGAGAAAATCTATGATATTTTGATGCCATTTCAGAGATCATGCCGCTTGGGAGAACAGCCTGGGTGCCATAGTCTTTATAGTCATCGTTGGTACCACTTTTGGGATGGGTGCCATCCTTTGGACGTGTGCTGGAATGACAAAGGCCCAGTTGGTCGGGATGTTCCGCGATCCAACCACAGTCCAACCAGACAAGAAAAAAGGAGTTGTGTGACTAGTCTAGGCTCACAGATGAGAGAGTCCCTTCAAACGGAGGGAAAGTCTCTCGCCTCTAACCGCAAAGTGCCATTATAATTCCATCAAGACCGCAAAATGTCATCACAATCCCATTAGAACGCCTAGTCCTAGACCAGGAAACAGGCGTCCAATCACTAACATACCGTTGAGTTATGTGATCTGAGTGTTTGGACCTAGACTGTGAAAACCTTTAGCTGATTTACCCCAGGAATGAATATTCATTATCCGTTTAAGTGCCATTCAGAAATGCCTCACCGGATTGACAATAAAGGGCATATCCACTGAGGCGATTCTCACAGAATTTAGTGCAAAAGGTCCTCTGCGGCGTAAAATCGCATGAGAATCGGCTTGGTGGACTAGGCCCTTCAAGGTGTTGTCCACCTATGTTGGATGTGATCGGATGCATTGTAGCACAGCCAAATGATTAAGGCATAAGATGTGTATGCTTCTCGTTGTGTCTATTTGGATATTTGGATGTTTAATACTATAGGAAAAGTACAGCCTCACCGAGGAGAGTTTTGGACAGATCTCGAGAGACAGCAGGAAACAAAGTGCCCAACTTGGGCCTATACAAATTACCAAATCTATCTACTTGGAGGACAAAGAGCTGCTCCATTAACCAATCGTAATCGTTCCTTGAGGAGCTCTTTGTCACCATGTCCAATAGGGAGATAGGTCCAAGGCTTAGAGTAACAATCCCATTTTTTGATATGAATAATCCTAGAACATTCTGGAGGGCAATTCCCACTCCCCCATCACTCCTCCAGGCCCCGTCCTCTCTACCCACCTCCCCATTATGACCATTCCCAAACTGTAGCATCTTAATACTGGTCCGGGAGAAAGTTCTTTGTCTTAATGTTACCATTATAAATCATGGGTGAACTCCACACACTTGATGCTATAGAACTTAATTCTAATGGTTGCATAAACCAACTAAAATTAAAAAGGGAACAAAACTAAATGATTAAAGCATTGCAAGACATTGACTGTGTTACAGCATCCAACTGACGGATTTTTATTCCCAAACTAGTTGTTCGGTCGGTGCAGTGTGTTCCTGCCTTTCCTGTGCACCTTGTGGTTTCCATTGGGGCAGAACATGGCTATAAAAGCAGGGCTCCACCAGACCGCATGTTTAAAGAGGCCAATAAGCGGTTTCATAGTTATTGTCATTCATTATTTATTATAAAGAACAACCTACCGAGACTCTCCTCTGACCAGGTCCATTTGTCATTATATTCGGGTTGAGAATGCACTGCAGATTGAAACAGCAACAGCAACAACCGCAGCGGGGGAAAACGTCAGTGGAGTCAAGCCTTAAGACAAATGTATACTTCCACAATTGTGATATTTGTTACACATTTTATATTTAGTGTCATGACAGAAGTTCGTCGCGTTTGCTAATCAATTATGGTACAAAGTACCCTTCTTTTCTGCACAAAATAATCATTGCACTCAAATAATATGTTGATTTATTATAGACGTATTTCACACGCCTCCAGCCTAGTATTGATTTTTTTCATCGTGTTGCATTACATATATCACTCACAAAATGAGATGTGTACAGAAAAATGAGTCACAAGTCGCAAAGTTTATATTTTTCAATGTATTTTATTTACAAGATTTCCTTGTTGGAATGTTTTGGAATACATGTACCAAATTTTAAGACAGTGTATTAAATCTATCCTGGCGTTTCCAAGGTCATCCTATGGAGTATATTTAATTGCTTTACTAGTTATTGTCCACCCAGAATTTTGCAAACTGTTTTTCAAACGTAAATATATCAAACATATAATATAGAAACACTTTTTACATGTCCTTAATGTTTACCATCTTCGAATGGGCTTGATCCCATCTTTTCAAATGTAAGGATATCTCAAAATTCATATTTTGTGACTTGTTACTCAATATCCTGTAACACGTCACCAATGGTTTCGACATCAAAACCAATTTTCAAGTTATAGGTCAACATGTATATATGTGTGTTTTGTTTTATTTAGAAAATCGCATAAATTTATTAATTTTCAAACTATGTGTCACAATTACAAAAGAGAGTGATGTGCATCCGTATACCTTCTGTTTAAATGTAAATACAGACAAACGCTAAGTCTATGAACACATTTGTGATGTGTTTCAGGAAAATGAGTCACAAGTTGCAAAATAGGCATTTTTCAAAGTGTTTTATTCACAAGATCTCTTAGCAGGAATGTTTTTATTCTTTAGGAATCTACTGCCTTGAGCTACATGAAGTCTTGCACCAAGTTTCAAGGCAGTATAATGACACATTTCCTTGCATTTCTAAAGCCATCCTATACAGTATATTTAGCTACTTTACTAGTAATTGTCCACCCAGAAATATTCAACATTTTGTCTTGAAAATTAGTAATATCAAACTTAAAATATAGAAGACTTATTAAATGTCCTAATGTTTACCATCATTAGAATCGGCTTGATCTTATCTTTTAAAATTATGATGATATCTCTAAATTTATATTTTTTGTAGCTTGTGACTCATTTTCCTGTAACATATCACATATGTGATATTTCATCCTGTTTATGTTTACCAATTTGTAACGATGGTAGTCCTCAGTATATGTATGGGGGTCGAAATGTCGACATAAAATGTCATTTCTCAGGTTTAAATGTTGTCAGTATTACAATGTTCAGCTGTTGAAAAATTCATCTCTATTCCTGTTTGTAAAATACAATACATTATTATACTCATCAGCATTGCAAGAGGAAATGCTCCATCTTGTTAGAGGGTTTCTTCCATTTTGATCGACAGTTGGACATGATATGAAGCCTTAGAACTCATATACATGGGGGTTTTACAGAAAAATGAGTCATAAGTCGCAAAATTGATAGGTCTCAAAGTATTTCATTCAAAGGATCTCTTTGTAGGAATGTTTTCATTTCTTTGGTATCTTGCGCTTTAAGCCGGATGAATACATGTACCAAATTTTAATACTGTATTAAATATAAAATATATCCTTGCTGTTCTTAGGTCATCCTATGGAATATATTGATTTTAGTTACTTTACTAGTAATTGTCTACCCAGAAATATTGCAAATTGTTTTTTCCAAACATAAAAAAATCGAAGATAA
Organism: Sthenelais limicola; assembly: GCA_942159475.1. Taxonomy (NCBI): domain Eukaryota; kingdom Metazoa; phylum Annelida; class Polychaeta; order Phyllodocida; family Sigalionidae; genus Sthenelais; species Sthenelais limicola. The sequence goes on from OW804100.1 coordinate 93,638,115, forward strand.
AATATAGAAATTGTTTTTAGATTTAAAAAATGTTAACATCGTTGGAACACATTTGATTTCATCTTTTCAAATATGATGGTATCTCAAAATCCATTATTTTCGACTTATGACTCATTTTTCTGTGACTTCATAACATATAAATAAAGCATCACAATCCGTCATTTTATCTCATCATTTAATGCGTATTTTGACAACTTGTTAAATGTATGGCCAATAAAAATAAAAAAAAAATATATTATCACTACTAAGGTGGTCACTTTACACAAATTAATATCAAACTTTCATCAGTACTGAAGAATACAAGGAATCATTTGATGTTACCTGTTTTGATTATTTCATTTTATTTTATTTATTATAATTTTGATAATTTCATATCTTGACATGCTATCTGTATTGTATTTATTGGTAAAATGTATTTGTATAAATATGATAAATGTTTTGATACAACAACAACTTTGTTATAATTTTATGCTTCAGGATTAAGAGAAAATGAACTAATCACCGAGGTTCGAATCGGGGTAACTCACTAGATATTCTAAAAAGAATGCCTGTGCTTGAATGTCGAAATTATTGAAATGTACAAGATAACTATACCAACTCCAATATAACTGATAGCAATATTAACAAGATAAAATGCTGGCTATCGTTGAGTAGAAAAGGTAGAATTAGATATTATGTAATCAAGAGAAGAATAACGAGAAAGGCATGGCTGGGATGACCTCTTATTGAGAGGTTCACAAACTTTTTGTCAAAATTATTACTGTTTAGCAAACTTTTAGCAGGATTTAGTTAAATTATACCATTAATTATTGGGAACAAATTCACTGAAATGACATGTTGACGTTACAACCGTTTGGTAATAATACACTCTTTGGCCATGAAAGTGTCTTATAGGATTTCCGTTTTCTGATAATACACGATGAAGCGATAACTGTGTGATATAGGATTGACGCCTGGTTTGAAAGGATGTTTTATATGATCCAACTGATTAAACTGATTGGGATGGCTGAAAGTATGATGGGCTCTGAGTAATATGTTGGTGTGTTATGAGAGCTGATGTACTTGCCGGTGTATTACTGACAGCTGTGGGCCTTCTAGTCCCTGATCACTGGATTGTTTGGACATAGCATGACTAATGAGAGACAGACAGAAGCCCTTAAAGATGAGGCACAACAGGGGAGTGAGAATGGACATTTCTTTGCAGAAAAATGATAAAAATAAATCAGAAAGATTTAGTTCGTCTAGTACAGCTAGATTTACAAAATTGACATTGCTTTGGAGCTCTGAAATTGGGCTAGTATTTATACCGGGGGAAAGTGTACGGTCCAAACAGACAGACTAAAGCACCACCTATATTTACTGTTTGTACCTTACACTTTGTATCCTCTGAGAACAAAGACATTGCTCACATAGAGCATAAGTATTAGATATTCTAAGATTTATGTGAAATGACTTTTAGGATAGATTTTCCAGCTCCTTTGTTTATTAGTCCATTGCTAAAGGATATAGGCATTTACCTTTGAAAGAAATGAGGCCAGGGAAAACAATATCACCTCTAATTTATCCATATATTGATCCAGCACCACCATTTGGCAATATCGGTAGATAATTGGCTAGTCTGTGATTATCTCAGGTACTGACACCAGACGGCGTTGCCGGTCGGAAAAGGAGGCTTGGGTCGACATAACACTGCCGTAGCGTATGCATGCCGAGTATGTATACCATCGGTAAACATTATACATGAACGTCATCTTATTAAAAGCAGCTTAATCATCGAGAAAAACATTCACATTAAGTTACTAGGTAGACAAAATGATTCCCGAGATGGAATTTTCATAAATCAAGCCCCTTGAATCCCGCTCCCATAGAGATTGGCCTGGCCGCAGTGCTATTGTGTTGACGAAAATGGCAAAAGTACAGATGAAAACCATTGATACGCCTTATATTATACTAGGTGGCGCGCTCGGCAATTTAGGATAGGCAATTGGAGATATCGCCAAATATTTAGAGATATCGCTAAATATGTCTATCTCTATCTTTAAATAAAATGCAACCCTATTTCACAACTCCGTCTTCATTCATAAAGGTCTTTTTTTTTTTTTTAAAAAAAGAAGAAATATTTAAAGATATCGGTAAATATTGAATTTTTGGCCCCATGGCTCGCAATATTCTTAGATTTCCTTAATATTTACCATCATTGGAATTGGCTTGATCTCTTTTCCAATATGATGATAACTTAAAAACCATTTTGTGCAGCTCATTTTCCTGTAAAATATCATGAAACAACTAGCATTAGGCCATACAGGCATCGTTGGTGTCACCCAGTCACACTCCCTGGATGTAACATCATGCGGATAGATTCACCTGTAAAATAGGTGGTGCCATCTAACGGTGAACACAGGCAACAGGTCTTGAAATCCTTTCCAGCCGTAAGCAGCCTATTTGAGATGTGTTACAAGAAAATGAGTCACTAGTAGCAAAATAGGTATTTTTCAAAGTTATTTATTTACAAGATATCTTTGTTGGAATGTTCTCAATTTTGGGGTATCTAATCCTTGAGATCGCATAAATACATGTATTATATATACTAAATTTCAAGACAGTGTATTAAATACGTTCTTGCATTTCTAAGGTCATCCTATAGAGCTATATTTAGCTCCTTTCCTAGTAATTGTCCACCGAGAAATATTGCAAACGTTTTTTTTTCAAAAATAAGAATATCGAACTGAAACTATACAGATATTTATTAAATGACCTAATGTTTACCATCATTGGAATCGGCTTGATCCCATATTTTCAAATATGATGATATCTAAAAGTCCATTTTGGGCGACTTGTGACTCATTTTCTTAAAACACATCACATTTTGGTGAATTGTTCATTAATTCATTAATCATTAGGTATAGGTATTAAATAGCACTTTGTGTAATTCTTATCCTAATCAAAATACATGAACAAGACCCGTGGAAGTCCCATTTTGAATATTAAATATGTGATGTGTTACAGGAAAATGAGTCTCAAGTCGCAAAAATGAATTTTGAGATATTATCATATATTTGAAAAAATGAGATCAAGCTGATTCCAATCATGATAAACATTAAGAACATCTAGGAAGTGTTTCTATATCTTATGTTTGATATATTTTCGTACATTAATTAATATGACAAGAGATCTTGTGAATAAATCATTTTGGGAAATGTCATAATATTTGCGATTGACTCATTTCCCTGAAACAAATCGCATATAAATCCTGGAAAAAAAGATGTTTTGGGAAGAATTGAAAATTCGAACAAAAGTGATATTTTCCTCCATTTTATTGCTCCTTATGTCTTGTATCATATACAATACCCTCCTTATGCCCTGTTCCTTTACCCCAAGCTTTGCTCGGGCGTATTCCATTACCATACAGGAAATTAATAATTTAATGACATTTCCCCAAAATATTTTTCAGCGTAGCAATACCTGTCCGACCAGAAGCGCATATTGTATTGACTACTGCTATATAAATCTGTCTTCTCGGTCGTCAAATGCTCAACAATTAGATATGACAGATTTGTTAGGTCTTACACAGTGAAGGGCTGGGTTTCATATTATAATATACCATCTTCTGTATAGGCAGTGATCTAAACTTCCCCCGGGACACGATGTGTGAATAGATTAACATTTTTAATTCTTTTCCTTCTATACTGGCACCATTTTTTGTACCAACAAGAATGACATGAAGTAGTAACTATAGGAAGAAAACCACACTGTCTATAATATACCCTAGTTGATAGACCCGGCCGTCATGATTCCCTAGGCAGATGACCATATTTATGTAATCAAATCTGCCCCGAAGACAATAACAAAACGCAAAACAAATCAAAAGAAATACAACATGTACTAATATTAATTACAGAATAAAATCTACACCACCTTCATTCTCTCTTGTGCAGCTCTTGAACGAGAAAGAAAAATTTACAAGTACAAATTTACACACATATGTCTGTGTTTTAATAGTAGAAGTTTTTCTTTGTCTTCTGCTTTTTCAGGGGAGCAATATAATTATAAGGGACTGCTTAGTACTCAACGTACACGTAAGTGGCATACACACAGGGTTATCACAGTGTAACTATCGCACACATAACGGAATATATGGGGAATACATCAGAGATTCTAAATGTTCCTAACAACAAACCCTTTGAATTAATCAAATGCAACTACACTTACGTCTGACACAAGAGCAGCAGATTGAAAATACTCGCCTGTATATCAATCAACCTGTATTTATTAGGGACAATTCGTTATAGCCTATATTATGTATACATATATGTTCTCTTTCTCAATCATCTATATTCAAACCCTGATACAGGAAACATTTGAATGTTGTTAGTTAAGAAATGCGTCTAGTTTCATAGTAGTTTTCATCAAACATCGTGCTAAAAATGAATGACTCTAACCTGGCAAGAACTAAATTAACGTGTGAAAGTTTCACCCACGCTTGTATCAAATATAATTGTGATAGACATACTAGAGTTCAGTCTGTTTTATTGTTATCTGATACTTGTGACTGTTATATAATGAAGGTTAGGTTAAAGGTTAAATGACCTCTATGAATTAGATCAAGAAATTATTTTTTCGTGCAATTGCTCCAGCTTAAAAACAAACACATACTAAAGCTACAAATGTGATGGTCGCAGACTCCCTTCCTTGGAAACTTGGCCAGATAAGTTTGCCAAATTCTGAAACACCCAACAATGGTCACGGACTGTAAAGGGGCCATGAACATTTTGTATGATATCTATTATTGATATTTTGAACTAAAGTGTCTGGTATAAAGTGCACTCTTGACATTTTATTGGTTTAATCTTAGACAGGAATGAGGAGGAACATCTTTCTCGCTCTGTCCTTTGGCCTGTTCTACTTGCAAGACTTTCTCTCTCACCTCACGCCTTATCATTCAAAACCTTTACAAGAATTCACAGTAAACCAAAATAATTAAGGGTCCAGAGATATATATCATTGCATTAACCATTCGTATATTCCAAAGAGCAAAGAACTGATTTAAGATTTTTTAACCTTATCAACCACTTAAAATATGCGACTACGACGTTACAGAACAACGTCACAGAACGACGTAGTGGCGATGACGTACTAACAAACCCAACGTCACCTTGAGATCTGCGTTTGGTAAAAGACAACACTGGCAGAGACACCACAACACACAAAAAGCCAACATCAACGTCAGATTCCCTTCTAACATCATAGTCATGACTTGTTTCCATTGTACATCAGGGGTCTGGTTTATAAGCTAAGGAAAGGAATTTTTTGTGTGAATTCCTTCACCTGTAGGAAGGGACAAAAAGCTTTCCTATGTGCCATTCCAAGCTGGTAGGAAACGCACAATTATGCATTTGTGTTCCTACCCACCGAAGTAAGGGGAAACAGTGTAGGAATTTACACACACAATAGGGGATTTGCATAGCCACCATTTTGAATCTTTTTTCGCATGGAATTATGGGACTAATGGTACAGTATAAAACCTTTGGAAAACATGCCATCTTCAGCATGGACTATTTATCAATGCTCTAATGTCAATATCCATGTGTTGTAGGCCTACATGTTTCCATAACACAAGTCCCCATCTTTCCCATCATGCACTTGGTTTTTATAGATCATTTATACAAGCTCTGATATTGGTGAAAACATTCCTGCAAATTTCGATAAAAATGTTGCCAAATAATTGTATGTCAGATTTCATCAGAATCCATCCCATGATGCATTGTACAGACATGCGCAGTGGCACTTGCAACTCCCCTATTGTCCTTTATTTAGCTGACACAAGAGCCCCCATGGGGTAGGTATAGGCAGTGTAATAGTATCAATACTGAACCGAATTATTACATCATCTTTAAAAAGTGGTGGTCCTACATGAATATAAGAACACCGTGCATTTTTTTCGACAAGACTTGTGGCAAAAATCACACAGTGCAAAAATAGAACTCTATGTTAGTGTAAATAGAAGAGTTAGCATTGGTTATATATGATTTTCTGACCCGATTATTGGTCCTAACCTTATTACAAATATCACGTAATTTTGCGGAGTAATTATTCCCTACAGTAGAAGATTATGAACACACTTATTAATACAAAATAGTGTAAAAGATTACGGATATGTCTGCAGATCCTCGTACAAGTTATAAGAAAGGTTCATATTTCTAGATGCTTTGATAATTGCTCGGTTATCTGTCTGTCTGTCTTCGACTCCATCTATTTTCTTTGAATGTGTTGATTAATATTAGCAACATGATTAATCGTCCCTTCACAATGCAATCATCGCAATGTTTCATTTCGGAGCTATGATTAAATTAATGGAAAGACGTTTAAAGTAAAGGGGAATACTTTCACCAACCTGGTGTTTTTGTATGAATACATGCACATTTTGCGTAGTTAATTTCCAATTCAATCTTAATTTCAGCTTGTGGGCGCTTTTCAGGTATTGTAATCAGATGCACCTAGAAATACTACATTTATTTATTTAAAAAAAAAGTTGTGGCTTTTTGGATTAAAGTCAATGTTATATAGACAAGAGTTAATGTTAGCATAGTTTAAGCTCAAGTGACATCAGAAACTGACTGTTGTGACGTCAATGAAGCAATGATGTGACGTCACAACAGATGACGCCAACCTGAGAGGTTGTCATAGCGATACCTGAGGCTTGTTTCCATGGTTACTGACTCCATGACGCGCTCCCGCTAAAATCGCATTATTTGACATATTTTATACTGAGCTATGGCACCATCCGCGGGAGACATCTCGATCAGCACAGAGAAGAATACTGTCAGAGACACTGGTCTTTCAAGACTTAATATAAAAATAATACTTCCAGAAACAAAACCATTTCAATAATGTCACATATTGATATCCACAGTATTTATTTAAAACAATGTTACGTAATGGCTCATAACACATGTGTTTTCTGTAGGTCCGCTTTATGCGATATGTCCTTTCTCGTATGCTGGAATTATCCCGACATGCCTCCTCATTAAGATGAACTGGGTGAAATAATAATAATTATGATAATAATAAAAAATAATCATGAGGTCCTATTGGGTTATGTTTGTGCCGAATGGTTTGATCAAAATTTATTACATGTGCATGTCGAAATACTGGCAAATATGCGCTTATTTTTGTCTCTGTTTCTTACTTTCTCCTGGTTGTAGAGTCGACCGGTCATTTAATAACTTTACAAGAATGGACTTTCCCATCAGCGTCCCACCAATATTTCCCTTTTCATCTGTACACAATAGATTGCCTCATATGTAGAGTGGAATCAAAAGTGGCTTTTTAATATGTTTCAAATACATTGCCACATTGTTCGTCTTCAGAGCAATACTTACACTATTGCACAATATGTGTCTCCCAAAATAACCTTTCGAGGTACATCCTCTACAGCAATACTGTCGATTAACAAATTATGGCACTGAAATACTGGCATTTAATACCCAATAAAAACGAACAAGAAAAACATTTGGAACAAGTGTTTACATAGAGAGTTATGGCAAGTTTGTCAATTGAGCTTCGTATTCAGCAGGGCTAATGGATATGTTTGGGAGATTTAATTCGAGGTGGAATGTTCACTCTTCGTTGAACTTGATTTGAAGGAAAATGAGTAAAAACATCATTGTAAGTATTCGCAGCATTACAATAATGTACTGTCTTGGGGATAGTTTAATACCATATACAGCATCAATTGGAGAGAATCAATAATACCACTGGGATGTGTTTATTTATATAAATGATGTTTTACTATCAGGTTTTAAATTTGAAATCTGATCAAAAGTCACACAGAAGAATTTTTTGAAGTGAGAAATATTGAGAAAAGAGGAATAAAGGCGCAAATGAATCAGTCTCTGAACACTGAAATAATGTCTCTTCTGAGGAGAGCCATTTCCAGTGACGTCATTCCATGTATAAATGGGAGGGGGTATTATATTTTTCTTAACTGCTCTTCCTATGAAGGATTAGTACCCTGTTGAGTAAAACATCTGTACAGAGGAAAAATGCGATATGTCATCTTCTTTTCTATACAGAAATATAGTCTCTGTTAAAAATACATTTCTTCAAATATTATTCACTCTCTGTTTCACTACAATAAGCGATAAACTACAGTTTAGTAGGAAAGAAGGCCACCATTACGCAAGCTCTAGCAGTGTACAAATTAAGAACATGGGTGAGGAATGTCACACCAATTAAAGAGTCACTAAACCCTGAAATACTTTGGGAAAATCAAATTCTTAGCTATTATTCAAATGTAACGGCCCAATTAGTACCTAACATATAGTGAGTTTTACCCATTTAGATGAGGGAAAAAGGTGGTTCCACAGTTTAACACTCCATTCAGGGCGCCCCTGTTAGCCTACGTCATAATGTGGTCAAATCTTGAAATGAACATGCAATGTGCATAATGCACAAGTCTGCAGGGACATTGTGTACATTTCAGGAGTCACCTTCTGACGTCACAAGACCTGCAGTGCCCCCTTGTGTTAAACAGACCTTTTTATCTTACATTGCTCAGTTGGCACTTGCGAGTCACTATAAGTCAGTCATAAATGAAATCTTAAATATTGGGACTTGGGTGTTGTACTTAAGGATCCATAACTTTGCTACCCCAGAAGTGACCATTAACCTGTTCAGTGACCATTTAACATTCGTTCAGTGACCCTTTAAAGTTGTGATCCCATACACAAAACCTCGACATATACTGTGCGACATTATGATGTCATACAAATCGCTGATGTGATGTGTCATCGTCTTGTCAAAGCGGTAAAGTTGAGTGATATCAACACCACAGAGCATTACAGATGACAGACGAATTATAATACTAGACTTCTTGCTTACTGGCAAGATGCTTGCAGATGGTTAATAGTGTTTTCAGTTATTCTTTCTCTCCTCTTGCTTTTAAAGATGAGTCAGAGGTTTGTATACATGGCTCTGAGAAATACAGGAGTTATAAAGCGCTGAAGTAATCGCTGATTTGCTGCAGATGAATGGGTGCATATATATATAGGATAGGTTTGGATATCTGGTGTATACTGCTTGTGTGCATAAATAGCATGTACAGAAAAAAGTGCACATAGTTCAGCATATCAAATAGACTTCCCTTTTTTCATTTCTTTGGCAAGAAAACCCAGCATCAATCGTCAAGGGTATGTATACATACATAAAAGTTTCTGTTGCAAGTTTACGGAGATCCTGACAAAACGACAAATTTCATCACCAGATCTCACCACCAGACATCTCCACACGACGTCACAGAGTTTTTGGTCGCTATGGCAACCGCGTCTATTCAAAAACAGATAAACATAGAGTTCAGCGCCAAAACCCGATATCACGTTTTCACGAACACAATCATAGTCTACTGTTGTCTGTCCATGAACCCCGTGTCACCAAAGGTGCTTGGGGTCAGTCGCAGTTCCCAAACTCACCTAATCGCGACATCGACTTTAGAATAATGACGTCATTGTCATCGACGTGCAGACAAGTTCCTCAGACGCCACTCTAAAGTCTGCATTTTGTCACAAAAGGGATCAAATCTAGAAGCAGAAACTGCGCTGCTTCAGATTCATATGTACTATTTAACATTACAAATAATTAACAAGTCAATGACATTGGATGCGCTTGCAGTTGATGACGTCATCATCATCGTCGTCGTCACTAGAGTCGCCTATTGGTGAAGTCAATCAGAATGGAAGATGAGAGGTAAGGAAAATGTTGTCTATAACTGGCGGTGGGGGCGCCACATCATCTACTTTGAGACAGAGGAAGCGTTGTAAACCCGCCCGACTCAAGCTCCTCAGTTCTGGAATTTTACCCAGAATTCTGGAGAAGAAGTGTGTTTTTTTCTGCGCATGGGCGTTGTATGTGCAATGGTCCCTGAGGGCGTCAATGAGCTTCATCTGCACCTCCTCCATCTTGGTCTGGTCCTTCAAACCGTGACGCTCTGTTAAGATAAGATAAGATAAGATAAGATAACAGAATTATTTATTTGTCATAAGACTATAGATTTGACAAAAAGATCGTCGTCATCTCGAAAAGAGGTCTTCCAGGCAATGTCTTTCTTGCTTTCTTCTCTTGGTCACATAGTATCTAATTTTACCTACTCTACACAAATATTTTCAATATGGTAATTTTGCCTATGGCATTTTGTAACTGTTAATATGGGATCTACATGTTTCACTGCGCATGTCTAGCTCAGTGCATGCTGGGAATCTATGGAAACCAAATGCATGATGAGGGGGGGGGGGGAGGATGAAGACTTGTGTTATGGAAACATGTAAAACCACATAGCTATTTACATGAAAGCATTGATATGAATATCCCACGCTGAACTAAACATGTTTTCTATAGCGTTTACACTGACATACAGCTCCCATAATTCCATTCCGAATCAAGATTCAATATGGAGTGAGTGAGATTGGTTGCTTTACGCCCTTATCAACACATTTAATATGGTTATATCAAGGGCGGGAGAGCTGCGAGGGAGGCAGTTTATGATCATACCAAGGAAATAGAGATAGAGAAGAAGGGAGAGACAGACAGAGAAAAGAGACAGAGAGTCACTTTATGGTCATACCCAGGACCAAGATTCAATATGGCGGACATGCAAATCCCCTATTGAGAGAAAGGTACACTTACGTGTTACAAGCGTGAGAGCGGCCATGATGGATAGCGAGGAGATATCTAACTCCATCCGCTGAAGGGACAAGCCAAACTCCACTATGGAGTCTGCCCATTCGCCGAACAGCATACTGCATTGGCGCCGATGGAGCACCAACCCATTGCAGAAGATGATCCTATCGTCATCATGACGCGCTCTGTCAAAATTAATTATCTTTATTAAATAAAGAATAAGGTCAAATAATACAATAACAAGCTGCAAGGGATTAATAGGTTGTTATTTTATATATACGTCACACACGGACGTTTTGTTGTAATGGTTAAAATTGCTTTAAAATTGTGTTTCCCCCGCAGGGGCCTAAATTCTAGTTCTACAATGTCAATTCAAAAAAATTGTACTGGTCATTTTCAAGTCGTTGCCATACTCTCCATTCATTATGTTCATTTATACTACTTATATTTCAACAATTACTCTTTCCTGTTCTCATCATCATACATTACTTAAAGTATTAAATATATTATACCCAAATTAGGAGTAGAATCTCAGATGGTTGAACTAGAGGCACGCCTTACAGGTTGTAACTTTCATTTTATTTCCATTCCACATGCCATTTTACTATTGGATTCAACTTCATAAACCTTAAGTTAAAACAAAGTTTAAATTATACATTCTACAAGTTTTATACTCACTCTGTTATAGACCTGTATGCCACTCTTAGAGCGAAGAGTTCTAAGGAAGCTGAATTGAAGAGTAGATCTTGATCTTCGTTACACAACTCTGTAAATCCGGGTACTTTCTCTGCCCACAATTTGATGACGTCAATACTGCTGAGTATGATGTCGTAAAACTCTTTCAGTTCGTCAAGCGATGCACCTGTGTTTTGCTGTTCGGGTGTAGTCACTTTGTACTGGGTAAACAGAAAGCAAACTCTATGTTAAAAAGCGATCACTAGAATTAACCCGATTTCTTTACGACACTCACACAGGGAATAACAGTCTTTCTGTGCTCTCAAAATCCCTCCCGTACAAGATTTCCCTTGAAACAATACTCGGGCTTGTAAAAAGTTCCTTCCACAGTCTCCGTTTCTTTTCATCCCATCTCAGATTTCCCGATAAAAACTTACTTCGAATATTACAACTACTGCAGTGACCTTCGCGCTGACCGCGGGAATATGAGAATATTTCTTTTTACTTTTACAAGAAAATATGCAGTTAAAAATATTCTCTGTGTGTCACTTGGGAGTTTGTTTCCCTGGCTGGTGCTACTACAAGCAGTATTCCTTATAAGAGTTGAATCATTGTAATATATTGTACAATTGGAAGTTAAGAATCCCCCAAAGCATCCTTTATATGGATGAATAAACAATTTAATAATAGAAATTAATAAATCAGAAACAAAATCATCACCGAACACCGGAAGGGTGAGTTAAACATTTATTGTACATTAAAGGGCCAGATTATCTAGAAGTGGACAATAGGTGGCTCTACACATTTATTAAATTCTGCTAAATTCTGCTAAAAATGTCAGGTATGTTGAGTAAATCTTGTTTCGAAAGATCTTTTTGGTGATGTTGGACTGTATTCTGAGTATAGGTTTATTTATTTGTGATGTGTTTATGGAGCCCACCCAGAAATATTGCAAACTTTTTTCAAACATAAATATATCAAACTTGAAATATAGAAACATTAAGTTAGATGTCCTTAATGTTTACCATCATTGGAATAGGCTTAATCTCTTAAATGATATCTTAAAATCAATTCTTTGCAACTTGTGACTCATTTTGCTGTAACACATTATAATTTGAGAGGAATAGTTAAGGTGTATTGTACATTTCCCGCGGCAGTCAAGATGTGTAACCTCTCTATCCCACCCCTCCCCTCCCACCAGCCCCCAGGGAGATAACTGTCATAAGACTTGCAGTTGAACAACATTGTAGTCAGGTAAGGCAACACAAAATTTAAAAAAAAATAGGTGTGTTTCCGATTCATAGTAGCCGAAAACTAGGTAGGGGCCATGGTACCTTTTTTTCTTTTAAAATGAAACCACCTTCCCGGAACTGAGAGAAATGTCTATTTCATAACAATAGTTGTTTTAAGCAAAGGGAAATGTAACAATTCTTTTTAGGTGGGGTAAGGTTTATCTAGGAAGGATGGAGAGAGGGAGGGGGGGGGGGACACACCTAGTTTTGGGGGGCCTAAGATAGAATACTGGAACTAAAATTTAATGACGTCATGTGACATACCTTACTGTAGTCTAGGTTGGGAATGTCAGGTGACGCATCAACATGCGCGCGCACCAGCGCGGTGATGAGGGAAACTGGAGGCGACGGTGGCGACTCCTGTGGCGACTTTGGTTTAGATGGCAAGCGCCCCCGCCGGCCTTTGAGGGAATCTCTACGAACCACTTGCAAAAAACATACAAAAAGCCATAAAGTAGATATATATACAATGATAGAGAATAACCTAGGAGAATTGTCTAAATTTGGTGATTCTTTCGTTTTGTTTTGATTTCAGAGAAGGAAGGTGAAGCTATTTTAGAGAAATTATTCTTTGCTTTCATCCGGACAGAAATCTCGATGGATAAAAAAAAACTGTGCAAATTATGCTTGTGTTGAACCCAGAAACCTTTTAGTCAGAGATTGCTAAAAGTTCAAGGCTCAAGACATCTTTTCTCCGATAATATCTAGCTCACAATTTCGCTTGTATGGCATATGAAAAATATAATTTTGGATCTGAACTTTTAGGCGCTTTTGCTATGTTTTTCAGAGTTTCCCTCAAATTTGGTCTCGTTTCTACTAGTTTTGTATTTGGCCGGCAGGCGGCCCCGCCGCCCTTCCATTGTCCCCCTTCTCACGCCTGGAAAACAAAGAATTATTTCTCTTGTACTTTCAAATTCCTTCTTTCAGATATCGATCAAGAATTGTCAGAATAAACAAGGAGAAACGCATACAGAACACAGAGGTGGCAAGATACCCAGTCCAATATTATAGAAATCTGCAAACACTTAATATAGACAAATTCTCCCCAATAAATACAATATAACTATGTATACATGGCTCAGGTAGTCAGAATATGTACAATTGGCATCTCTAGTTGCTCAAGTCACACTTTATAAACTATGCTCAATTATGCAGACAAATGATAAATACTATGAATGCCTGGGTACACTTGTTATTACTTTGATTCAGTAAATGTATTCGGTCTTGTTAAACTGTATTTTGAACCGCATTTTTGTCTTAAATTTGGTTGATTTGAGACGATTGGGGAAGGCGAATTGTACATTTTCAGGCCTATACATGCATATTCGGTACATTCGTTCAGTATCTCCAATTGTAAAAGTGCAATGGTATCTAACTTCATTAAATTTTGCTAACGTGGGTTCCTCAATGGTGCGTGAATTTCAGTTGCTAAGGTGATGTGGACAGATGCTCCGTAACCAGCAAATAATAACATAGGAATCATATGCATGCGCAACGCACGTGACAAGTCACGTGTTAAAAATCAAGTGGTCACGTGTGGACGTTTATGGCCCATCATTGGTCGAGGTTTACGCACGTAGACCAGACAATTACAATGTGCACTCCTCGATTATTGGAGTTAAAAGGGAGTGATGACAACCAGTGGCAGGACTCAGTGAGTACCCTGACTTAATCAACATTAATCAGAGTGAGTTTGGATAAATATTGTCACTAGCCGTGACGACTACGCATCAAAACATAAGCCATCTGACAGCCAGCAGATGCGATTTTGAGGGGAAACAATCTTCCGAGAACCGTGTGGGCTAGAAATGTCCTCTCTTCCCAGAGGTCTTGATCATAATTACGAAAACTGAATCGAATCTTTCTTGCATTCTACACTACCATTCCTGATCGCGTACAATTATATCAGAGCTAGGACTATATATAAAATAGCTTTGATTATATGAAATATCCAGGCATAAATGGTTACTGGAATTCAAGTGGTGATTTATTAAGAAAACGTAGCCTTTATTTTCCGCCAATGAGCATCACTCAATTATTACCCTCCGTTACTAAGTAACAGCATCCTGTCACCATGGGCACCCCAAGCAACAGGGGCCCGGTGTATAAGCTAAGAAAAGGAATTTTTGTGGGAATTCCTTTACCTATAGGAAGGAAAATAAGTCACAATTCGCAAAATTTATATTTTTCAATGTATTTTATTCAGAACAATATCTCTTTGTTGGAATGTTCTGATTGTTGGAGGGTTTAGCACTTTAAGTCACATGAATGCATACCAAATTTCAAGACAGTGTATTAAATATATCCTTGCGTTTCTGAGGCCATCCTATAGAGAATATTTAGTTACTTTCCTAGTAATTGTCCAGCCATGCAGAAATATTGCAAACTTTAAAAAATATATATCATACTTAAAACTTGAAATATAGAAATACTTATTAAATGTCATAATGTTAACCATCATTGGAATCCGCTTTATCGCATATTTTCAAATATGATGATATCCCAAAATCCATTTTTTGTGACTTGTGACTCATTTTCCTGTAACACATATACATGCATTTATATTCCTACACACCGAAGTAAGGGAATAAGTAAGTGTAGGAATTCCCACATGTAGAATGTTCCTTTCCTTAAGCTTATGCAACAGACTCCTGTTTACTATAGACTATACATATTAAACATTCAGTCTAGGCTCAGAGTCTCTCAGATCAGATAAGAATAGTATGCCAGTGATTGAACGCCTGCTGCGCTAATGGCTTTCTTGGCCCTAATGGGATTTTAATGCCCCTCAGTTTGGAGCGACTCTCAACTCTGAGGCTAGACTGCGTTGTTTCTAAACTGTGCAGATCTAAATGATATGATATTTTCGAACGTGATTTTTGAAAGAAAAATATTGAATTAATTATTTACGACCTAATCAAAGAGTGAAATAGCGAGTATTATTAAAATATTTACCTTCTTTGACCATACCGACAACTAAGCATTTCTGGAAGCGGCAGAACTGGCAGCGGTTCCGCCTCCGCTTGTCCACGGGACAATTCTTGTCCGCAAGACAGACGTATTTGGAAGACTTTTGTACTGTCCTCTGGAAAAGGAAATAACGATAGAATCAGTTTAATGAGAGGAGGCAATGCACTCGCATTGAATGACATAGAATCAGTTCGCTCGTCTTAACAACTACACAGCCAGCTATTTAGCAAGCAAGTGGAGTCTAGCAGGCTATTATACAAATATCGGTATTACTTGAAAATTGTTATTCTCAGATTTGCTCAAAACAAAGGCATTATAATCTTTTAATTAAATAATGAGATGCTAACTGACTGATAGTTCAATTCAGTTCATCTCCACTCTCAAATCAATTGTACATTTCTTCCAGGGCACAGCAATTAGCGCTTTTTTAAACATGAAGAACGACTGGTAGTTAACAATATTGTTGATTGTTGTGTTAGTTAACTTTAATTACATGTAGCAAAGCAATTCTTTATGTTGTTTATGAAAGGAGGTACATGTACAAAATCAGTCATGCACTTCTGATTTGAAATCATGCATGGCATCCAGTGCATGTCATTCACTGCAAGGTTACTCATATCTGAGTTTATTATATATGATTTAAACAGTGCGTTGAACGTTACATTTTAAACTTCATTTCCCCCTTTAATATAGGTTATTTGGGAGATATGGTGAAGGCGAATTGTACCTTTTTTGACGATTTCATCCAAGAGGAACTAAGGTAATGATAGGGTAATATAACACAGTTTAGAGAGACAAGATGGTGAGAAACACACAGGACAATAATTGTAATGTGTTACAGGGAAATGAGTCACAAGTCGCACAAAAAATGGATTTTGACTTATCATCATATATGAAAAGTTGAGATCAAGCATATTCTAATGATGGTTAATATTGGGACAGCTATTAAATACTTTCATATTTTAAGGTTGATATCTTTATTTTTGAAAAAAAAGTTAGCAATGTTTCTGGGTGGGCAATTACCAGGAAAGTAACCAAATGGACACGATAGGATGATCTTCGTAAAACAAGGATATATCGATTCAATAGTCTCGAAATTTGGCACATACATTCATATGATGTAAAGCGCAAAGCCCCCTAAAAGGGAAAACAAAGAAATCCTGTGAATAAATCACTTCGGAAAATATGAATTGTGCGCCTTGTGACTCATTTTCATGGAACACATCACAATTGTTCATTTATCAGTGTTAGTTATCTTACCTTGAAGAAGCCCTTGCAACCTTCGCACGTGCGCACGCCGTAGTGTTGGCATGCCGCGTTATCTCCGCACACCGCACACAACATATTCTCCTTCTGTTGTTGGCCACTAGAGGACGCTTCGCCCTTACCGCCACCGGAGCCGGAACTGGGAGTGGACGGTGTGCTGGAAGGCTGCATGCTGTATTTTGTCATATCCATACTGCAAGGAGAGGAATTGCTTAAGCATGGGGGATGTATGTATTCATATGTATAAGATGAGGAATTGCATTCAGATGTATATTTACATATTCATTGATATATTAGGGAAGCAAGCAAACCTATCTCAATTACGCAACTGTATCTGTAAATTTTTTGTGAATTACGTCGGATTTTTGAGAAAAAAATATATGATTATTGTGAGAAAAGTTTGCTTGATATGTTACGTTTTCCCCGCCATGTTTTGCGTTACGAATAGGTTAGATCTACTGAATCTCTCTATTTAAGCTGATGCTGCTTAACGGATTAGCTTGGTTCATGAATGCTTCTTCCAGGAAACCGAATCAGTTCAGATTTAAGGGGTTTGTGAAAAAGAAAAATGGCAGCTTCTGTAATTATCTATATACTGCTTGTGAATGAATACTTTATGGGAATAATTATAATATGGACATGGCAGATTGGCAGGTAGAATTGTATTTGGAATGATGATGTCTAATCTCAATCTTATTTTAGTCACTGGTCGCACAACAAATTGTTACTGATATTCTAATTTGTATCGCTAGTCATTCATTCAATTCAACTAGAAAGATACTAAAAATTAACAAAATGAATAACAACAAATAATATAAATGATTCTGAAATGTATACCAACCTGGAATCAGGGCTTGCCATTGTTAAAGAGGACCTCCGTTGATAGGGACCAAGCCCCATTTGTATGTTAATGTCTCCGTGATACATACCCCCAGCGGGGGCATAATTAAAACTAGAATCGGTAGCGCCACCTAACCTCTGGTTGTCATAGAAACCAGGTTGGTAGGCTTGGTAGGACTGCCTGTCAGAGAACAGCTGCGGGTTGGATACTGGGTACGACCCTGATTGGTGGCTGTAAACGTCTTTTTGCTCGGGACTATAGGAACTTCCGGCGGCCATATTAGAACTGCTTGGGAAAGAGGCTCCCTGAAAGGGCGTGGGGGCTCCTTTTTGATAAAATTCATGTCCTTCGACGGGAGAGAATCCGCCTTGTTGTTGCTTGATATAGTTTTCCTCGGAAAACCCTTCGTATTGACTCTGATAGTGCATGGTCGAGGAATATTTGTTTTCACCGACTGATCCGGGACTTGCAGACTCCCGGCCAGTGGCGTAGTTTGTGAACTCTGGCTTTGTGTCCTCTCGCATGTACGCATACGTCCCGTGAATATTGTAAGTCTCGGGGAAACTGGGGAGGGATGACGAGATCTCAGTGTAGTTGGCCATGGAGGATGATAAGTTTTCGAATGAGGAACTGGCGAAGGTATCCATGGAGGCTTCGCTGCCAGAATACGCAGCTTCCGCGAACGTATGTACGGGAGTCGCTTGGTAACTTGACTGGAACGTGTTGACGTCGGTAGCCATGGAACTTGGCGAACAGACGTTCACATCAAAACTAGCCGAGGACTGGAAGCGATCTAAGCTGGATGGGCTTGATGTATTGAAAGTGGTCTGGAAAAAACAAGAAGGGAGAATTCTTAGTGTCGTCTGCAGCCTTCTGAATGAATGGTCCGCTCACACTGGGACTCATCCCACGAGTAATCAAACACCAGTAAAATGATGTATTTATAGGCAGAATCTGAAAGAGCAACAGTAGTCTTGACAATGAAGTTTACTTGGAAATCAAGGCGCAGAGTAAACACAACAGCGTAAGGTGTGAATTGCTCTTCCTGTGAAAAGCTTAATTTGATACTATGAATTATGAATATCATGAATAGCTGAATAATGAATCCATGAATGCAAGGCCAATCTACTCCAGTTAAAGGATAAGAAAAGTGTGCGGAATTATGGGCGAGAACCAAAAATTAAATAGTGTTAAAAAAGTAAAGTACATATTTGGCAGCAACAAGCGACTGAAATGTTTTTCTCTCTTGGCCTCTGTACACCTGCCCTCCTACCATGTAAAGCAATGAACAAACTTTTCTATTATTTGCCACCACAGCTTTCCCATAATTATTTACCTTAATTAAAACGAGAATTATGTTGTCTTTTCCTAGAAGTATCATATATAGCGGCGCTTGTAAACACATAATAATACAAACAATAATTTGAGTCCAACTTACCAGCCATTCAATAAAATCCTGTGGATCAAAATAATTACTTAAATACTCGGACGAATGCATTTTCAAGAGTAGTTTGTGCAAGCAAACAACACTCTCGATCTCTCTTCTCCTCTAAAGTTCTGACTGCCTCGATTGCAGAACCAGAATCAACAGCTTAAGTGCTGTAATGAGAGGAATGAAAATGCAGAACGTTCATGAGCAGATCTGGGATAAGAATGAATCGCCCGCCATCTCCCCGCCCCCTTTTAATATGACTATGAGGCGGTTTTGCATGACAACAGCCTATTAACACCCCACAATTAATAAGCGGTTAATTTTCTGCATTGGTACTCGGCGCGTGTCCCGTCCTCCGAGCCTCCATCTGGCTTTCCCGCCTTTATTGCTATAAGCAGACGGAAGTCGTCTGCTCGGAGGAACCCTCCGCTAGAGGGCGACACTAACCACAGAGTGACGTCATTAATATCTCCCGACATCCCTTGCGGGTGCTTTATGGAACAATGATTTGACAGAGGGCTAAGCGATGGGCTTTGAGGGGATTTGAAAGAGCCATTTTTCTAGGCAACAACTTGTTAGGGTGATTGCATGGGGTCTCCCGGCTCATCTATCAGATGGACGCACCCCCTCCCATCAGACTTGCCTAGACAACTTTGCCACGAGATTCTCCTCCTCTTTCTCCATTACTTCCTTCCCCACCCCTCCTCTTTGCGGTCAAAATCTGAATGTCTCTGGCTGGGCGATGAACGAATTCATCAGTTAAATGGCTGCACGGTTAGGCTTAGTGTATACGTACTCATTTTAAATGGGGAGATTCTAAACCATTTCCTGTCTGCCTGTTTTATCTATCAGTTCATAGATTCCATAAATAGGAATGTACAAAAACAGTAAGAAAGGATGAATACTGGGTATATCTGAGTATATTTGGTAAGGTATTGATTCAATGAAACTTTTCGGTTATGTTGAACTGTATTTCAGACCTTTATGTCAAATTAGGGTGATTTTAGAGGATTGTTGAAGGCGAATTGTACATTTTCTGATATACATGTATGGATCTGGTTCTGTTTAGAGGAAAGGGTCAGCAATGAGCATTGAGAATTAACCCCTTTTCACTTATTCTCCCATATTGGCCATAACTGTAATTGTAACCTTGGTTATAGGATAACGTCCCAGGGTTATATTACTCACCCATGGGTCAATTGGTTAAGCCTCATATGTTCTCTGCATATGGTAATGCATACAAGCACACTCTGATTGACTCAAATGTTCGTGGTGCTTTATGTTTGATAGCTTTAATGTAGCCCGGAGTCAGCAAATCACAACAAAAGAAAAATGTCACTTCTGTAACTTTTTTGAACCAATTTTCCAATGGAATCAAAGGAATGAATAAGACATACGGTCCTTTGTTTGTCATTCCTTTGAGTTCATTATTTTCTCATACAGCCTTCATGCGCATGTGCATCTCACAATATTGTTTTTGTCATCGCCGACATTTACCAAGGGTGTCTAACATTTTCTCTGCACAGGTTGGTTTTGTATCAAAATCTCCACTTCAAACAGCTTCAAAGTGGACACGGTTGCTGACTGCTCGATGACCCGTGGGATGGGGTGAAAACATGGGAGGTGAAACCTTTCGTGACAGGGGCTAGGTAAGTGCCATAGCCAGGGTGTTATTTCTGTCTGGTTAGAGCCGGTTTGCGGCTGCATCACGACACTGACGCACGTCCATGTAAAATGTCGTCTGCGTGTGATTCACGTCACACATTTCCTCGGCACGAGCGAGGAAAAGCGAGAATCTATCAAAATACGTATCTGTTTCTAACCACAACCTCTGATCGGCTTCAATTACAACATATATTATTGAGCGGCTATACAATGGAAACAAAATGTTTGCCATTATAATTTTGTCAACATAGAATTTCAAATTTTGGATGATCAAAAGTGTTGTTGATAAATACGGGTAAAAGTCTTACATGACTGTAACGTGTCAAACTCCTGTCTGGTAATCGTGTTTACTAGATGAGCATGTCCTAGCGGGTACTCGACGCTAATATCTTCTTGAAATACCAATAATAACACCCTCTCAGTCATGCAACAGGTTTCTGCTAAATGCTGTCATTCACCGACAGGGGGGGGGGGGGGGGGGTAATTTAGGGCTTTATGAGGCACGCGTATTGGTGACATCCTTGAGATGTAGATATAAGATAGTGGTGTTTTTTTTAAACAGTAAAAATTGGACTAGAAAAATATCTAGCATTGTCAATTGGATAATGACAAGAAGTCATGCATGAAAGTTTCTCTGCACCGAGACCTGAATTGCCGACAATGGCGTCTCGTGGTTTTCACTTATTGCGCCCCAATATCAATTGGTATCATTAGTTCTATTTCCTAGCCACCAAAGTCTCCAGCTGACTCTCATTTTATAGGTGAGGAGTTTTGCAACCCTACCAAAGTCATTTTAAATATGAGCATTTATAAGGCAGTATAAGTATATTTAGATGGCAGTATAAGAAGCATTCTGTTTGTGTGGAAACATGACAAAGGACAGTGTAAAAAAAATGGACTAGACATTATTAAAAATTAAGATAAAAGGTTAAGGATCCCAGATAAGCATAAAAGTGCAATTTGTTGGACATTTTAGATGCTCAGTGAACAATACTCCAAAACTTAATGCAAAGTTTGTCAGACACTCTCGCTCAAATTGGGCAATGAATACTCATTTAAGAATAAGGATTTTTATAATTGAATGGAATATTTTTCATCATTTTTCAATATTAGACCACAAGCCATGATACGGATTTACAAAACAAGGCCCTCAAAGGTCGTGTAATTTGAAACGCGCGAAAATATTGTCACATATTTTCTGACAAACCAAGTTCAGCTCAGCTCAGTCCCAACAAGCGTCAATCAATTTCATCGCACGCGTAAAAATTTGCCGAAAAGCTTTTGATATTTTTGCACTTCGCACTTGAGCCGGGCCCACACATTCAAGAACTCAGAGCCGAATTGGCCTTAAGACAATTCAAAATCATTCTTAAGAAACATACTTGCGTTCGGTAATGTGTGGGCTTTCTTAGGAAGAAACCTGCAATTCATATATATATGACAAATCATGGGTTCTTACGACAATGCAAGGGCAAAATTTTGGACTTCCCAATTCGTACGAATTGTGAGTTCTTGAATGTGTGGGCCCGGCCTTACAGTTTTCAGCGTGCGTTCAAATTACTTAATATAAAATAGAATTTTATTTGATAACAAATGTGTCCAATTCTATGACTATGGTAGGCATTAGGAGGAGTTAATTGAACTGAGTTCATTATACAGGTACAACAATCTTCCACGAACTGTTGTTTTGACACATACATAT
Organism: Sthenelais limicola; assembly: GCA_942159475.1. Classification (NCBI taxonomy): domain Eukaryota; kingdom Metazoa; phylum Annelida; class Polychaeta; order Phyllodocida; family Sigalionidae; genus Sthenelais; species Sthenelais limicola. Next base: position 93,660,629 of record OW804100.1, read on the forward strand.
CTGGAATGTGTGTGTGCCTGGATCATTATTCAACGTATTCCCACACCTTTGTATAGTGGTTGTTTGTAAGTCAAACTTACACAATAGTTCTAAAAGTGAAAATGACCGCCGTATATGGGTCAGATTTTCAGTAAATGTACAAGCTGCAGGTCTACACTTTCAGTAAGTTCTGCTAAATCTGGCCAGCATCTGCTATAGGCGTATAGAGAAAACAGTTTTAGGCGGATTGAGGCGGACTTTAGGCAGATTTAGGCGGAAGGACCATTGTATGTTTTTGGCAAATTAACAACTTTTCAATTCAATTCCAATAACATATATTAGCTATATCTGAGTACATTTGTGATGTGTCACAGGAAAATGAGTCACAAGTCGCGAGAAATGGATTTTGAGATATCATCCAATGTGAAAAGAAAATCACGCCGATTCTAATGATGGTAAACGTTAGGACAACTAATAAGTGTTTCTATATTACAAATTTGAGATTTTTATTTTTGAACAAAAACTTGGCAATATCTCTTGGTGGACAATTACTAGAAAAGTAGCTAAATATACTCTATGAATGACCTCAGAAACGTGAGGATATATTTAATACACTGTCCTAACATTTTGTACATGTATCTATGTGACCATGACCATTATATACCCCAAAGATGAGAACATTCTCACAAAGTGATCTTGGGGATAAAATACTTTGAGAAATATCCATTTAGCGACTTGTGGCTTATTGTCTTGTGACACATCACATTTGGGAAGATCGGTGAAGACCAATTGTGCATTTTCAGGCGACATCAATCGCATACGGACGGATTGGCTTAAATTGTGCAGTTCAAAGTGAGCACACCTCACTGTTAAATGCGGAGGTTTTGATTGGATAATTATCCATTAGCATCAAATTGACGCGGAACTGCGCCAACGAGTCAAGTGGACTAACAGGAACTAGTAGCCGCGAGCACTGCGCGTGCGCGTCATTTGGCAGCCGATAAGAAGCACAAAGGGGCGCGCATGCGTGAATGAACATCCCTTATGTTATACTCTCTCCCCCTACTGGCCGTTCCTAGTTTAGAGACTAACTTAATGGCAGCATGAGTTAAGGAGGAGGCCGAATGTTGCCAACAATAGGGGATTTGCATGCCCGCCATCTTGCATACCGATTCACATGGAATTATGGGAGTTGTATCACAGTGTAAAAGCTGTGGAAAACATGTTATGTTCAGCATGGTATATCTAACAATGATCTCATGTAAATAGCCATGTATTCTAAATATTTCCATAAACATATTTCCCATCATGCATAAAACATATTTCCCAACATGCACTGTAATATACATGCGTAGTAAGACATGCAAATCCCCTATTCAAAGCGCCCGGATTCCTTTCCAAACATTAATTTGAGGGGCTAATAATGTATTCTTTATTTCAGCATTCAAGGACTATAAACAAGAGAGAAATATTACTCATGAAGGCCTTCCAGAGGTGTGTGAAATAGACCCACTAACAGGGAATAGGTCATCACTCCTATATATATTGGTACTGTAGCACCCTTTAAATGTATATGTTTGCAGACCATATTAATCTTATCCGCATCATGTGGCTTATTTGTCAGTTCTGTTTATCTGAGGGTAGGTATATGGGTAAAATCGCCAAAGAATGCACAATTCGCCTTCACCAATCCTCTCAAATAACCCAAATATAAGACAAAAATGAGGTTCAAATTTCAGTTCAACAGATTGTTTGAATCAAGGCAATATCAAATATACTCAGATATACCCAGTATTGACCATTGTTCAACCTAAATAAGAAGAATTTCCTAAATGTGTAGAGCTGCAAATTGTACATTTGCTGACGATCTGACCCATATGATAATGATTACTACTGCAGTACTTAAAACCAATACTGATACGATCGGGGAAATTTCACTTCCAATGAAATTGGTGCTTATATTAGCACGACTATAGGTGTAGACTGATGGGGGAAGCAACGGTGCATAACGGCCTTTTATGCCCTCAGAAGCCATTCTACCCGAGGTTTAATGGTATTTTTATTTCCCCCGAGTCAACAGGTTTAGGACGTGTGAATACAGTTAGAACAAAAGGTTTCAATGGACCCAGCTCATCATTAGAAGACTTAATCTTCGTCCAGGACTTCGTGTTACAGTAATGGAAAAGTTTCCCAATATTATGATAGGATATTTAGCAGTCACTCGCATCGGTGGCCAAAGGCTTGCTCTTGGTTACTGATAAGATAAATCCATTCAGTTCCAATGGTGTGAGCCCACTCATCTTTCCAAAGAGGGTTAGCAACCTCAATACCTTTTCTGCGCTTCTTTAGGGAAGGTAACTTTTGAAAAGCTCGGCTGCATAAACATGCCATTTATTTGGAACGTTTCCACTTGGTGCCGCTTGGTGGCGCTTTCATGCAGCAGCAGACGACAATCAAACTGCGCATTCCTTTGTGCGCAGACGACATTCTGCCCCGCGCCCCTTTATACGCATGCGTGAATGAACGCGCACCCGCGGCGGTTTGCCTTCATCAGACAACGCTAGCGTTTCTTAGTCTGGCTTGGAATTAGTCCAGCAAAACAGATAATACCCGATTGTGAGCATTAGCTTAGATGTCTCACTAAACGTTTGTGATCAGGCCACGAGTTTTCTCCAACAAATGCTATGTATCTACGAGGTCACACCAATACAGGGAGGCAGGGTTTTATGAGTAGTCGTGCGAATCCAGCCGAGAATTCTCATTAAAATGGAGCAACGAAGAAAGCATATGATGCAGAGAAATGGTTAACTGCACACACATTCATATATTAGAAGAAACATGACACCCATGGCTAAGTTTAGCTTCACCATATGGAGGAGTGAGGAAACTTAATTACTACCCTGTTTCATTTCATCTACTTTTTGGCCAACATTTGGAACTTTCGTCCCTTTTTGTAAATATGTTCTTCAATAAGCCAATTAACATTCACAAGTTTTAAAAAGTCTGTTTTTGAATGTTCTTTGAATGATATAATACACTATCACACCAGCCATATCGTTATTACTATTACTACACTACATCTTATTACCTGCATCTGTTCTGTGCTCAATAATTTCATATTTTATATTTTATGTTATATATATATACATAGTCAGCTTTTATCTTTTGTTTTCTCTTAGATTATCACACCTGTCTCTCTCTAATGGTAACGGTCGGAAAAACTGGGTATTTTCCAGAGGCTTGGTTTATCAATTTGTCAACTTTCCGCAAATATGTAACCACTTGACAAATAATGTATTTTTCAATTTAATTCAAAATTCCAGGTTAGCTGTTCAATGCAGCGTAACCTTGTCCAGGCCCCGAGCGAAAGTAAATATTTATATGGTGCCCATGGCAAAAAGGTGCGGTAACTATATAATGATGACAACAATACAAGAAAATAAACATAATATGACTTTAATCAAACATTCCTCTGAATCCAGGTCTTTCCGAGCATAGCGACCAATATGTAATGTGTTACAGGGAAATGAGTCACAAGTCGCAAAACATGAATTTTAAGATATCATCATATTTGAAAAGATGAGATCAAACCGACTCCAATGATGGTAAATATGAAGGACATCTAATAAGTATTTCCATATTCTATGTTAAATATTTTTATGCTTGAAAAAAAAGTTTTCAATTTGTCTTGGTGGACATTTACTAGTAAATAAATATACGTTATAAGATGATCTTAGAAGTGCATCTACATAGATATATCTCATACACTGTCTTGAAATTTGGTAGATATATTTAGGCTACAACGTTAGCCCACCGCCCCCCGCCAAACAAAACTGTTCCCACAAATACATTTGTGAATAAAACGCTTTTAAAAATACCAATTTTCGACTTGTGACTCATTTTCTTATAATACATCACATATTGATTTACTCCTGGTACCTGGGAACGTTGGACCTGGGTGCTAATGGTACCCTTCTCTCTTACACCCTCTGGGTTTTGTGTAGTCACCGCATATGAAGGAATATTACCAGTCATAACGGTTCACATCTCCTAGGCCTATCAACTCTGTGACAGAGGAACGACTCCCCGTCAATAATATGTTTGAAATTTGATTTGTTTAAGCTAAAAGCGCTTCTATTTACAGCGATTGTCCTCACTTTTTGTAGCTTGATTTATTTTAAAATGTATCGTTTTGAACCAATAATTATTCGCTGATTCTTATCCCTCTTTCTTTTTTCTTTTTTATAGAAAACTGTGTTAACTATTCTTTTTAAAAAAACTGAAAACATGTTTACTTCGTTACCATAATTGTTTTGCACAAGATAAATTTGCTTTTCAGGATTTTCTGGTCAGGAGCTTTGTTTTCCTGCTTTGATAAACCTTTTTGTGCAGTTATTTGCAGAGGCAGAGCACAAAATTCATTAGTCAGTAGAGAAAGGATTTTCATGAGATTACCTTGCATCATTTGTCGGACTGAACACACATAATGTATGTGTGCATACATCTATAGCTAATTTGTATTGCATTATTATATCTGTCTATGCTTAATACATATGTTAAACAATATTTATTATTGACTTAACATAATTATGTGATGTAGTACAGGAATATAAGTCACAAATGGCAAAAAATGGAATTTGAGATACCATCATATTTGAAAAAACGAGATCAATCGGATTCCAATGATAGTAAACAGTAGGGCAGAGCTCTATGAAGTGTTTCTATATGTTAATGTTAATATTTCTATTTTTCAAAGTTTACCATCTTTCTGGGTAGACAATTACTAGTAATTAGTACCTTAATTAATATCTAAACTCGATAGGATGACCTTAGAAATGCATGGAGATATTTAATACACTGTCTGAAATTTGGTACATCTATTCATAGGAGTTAAAGTGCTAGACACCTCAAATATGATCACATTCGAACAAGGAGAACTTGTGAATAAATCACTTTGAAAGATTTGTGACTTGTTACTCATTTTCCCTTGACATATCACACAGACAGTGAAATGTCAATTATATATCAAAGGAGGAAACTTGACTAACCTGTGCTTGTAAAATAAGCATGGTGCTGTTAGTGATAGGGGAAGATGACGTCACAGATGGGTGTGGTGACGTCACTATGGCCTGTGGTGATGTCAGTGGTGGAGGCGTTGAGGGCGGGAAAAATACTGGTAGAGATGTTGTTGGGTGATGTTGTGGGGGGCTAGAATGATGTTGTTGCTGCTGCTGTTGCTGGTGGTGTTGTTGCTGCTGTTGCGGCGGCGGTGGCGGTTGTTGTGAGTGGTGTGTCTGATGTGAGTGGGTCTCGGGTGGGGTCGGATGAACGCTAGAATGTGACGTAGAGCTATGGATGTCAGGACTCGTCAAGACACCCTGTTGTGACGTCAATGGTGACACGTTTGGTGACGTCACGGTTGGGGGTACGAGGCCTACAGAATGAGGTGACGGCAGTGAGGGGGAAATGGCTGCAACGAGAAAAAGAGAGACATTGTAAATTATTTTGTACATTTTGAATTGGTGCCACACACAACAACACAGTAATTTACATGTTAGGATTTGTCTAATAATTATGTACCGTAATCCGATATTAAACTATACATACATATCTAGTCAACGCTCAGAGTTCAGACAGTCCCTCCAAACTGAGGGAAAGCCTCTCGCTCCAAACCAAAAGATGCCATTAGAATCTCATTAGGACCAGGAAAGCCATTAACGCAGTAGGCGTCAAATGCCCGACAATACCGTTCTTATCAGATCTGAGAGACTTTGAGCCAAAGACTGATTTGGTAAAAACGATTAAAAAAGTGTAATTAAGTGTCATGTTTCAATAGAAATAGAAAATGTGCATACTGTACGCGTATTATTGTTCGCGCGGATAAATTTTCGCGCACTATGTACTTTGATAACTTTTCGCGCGGATTTAAATTCACGCAGCAAGGAAGCATCCCACCTTATGCAATAATTATGCCTTTCACGCAGGATTTATTGTCACGCGCAATACCATTATATACCATGAGATACCCTTATATTTGAGAAATGAGATCAACCCGATTCCGAAGATGGTAAACACCAAGGACATTAAGAAGTATTTCTATAGTTTATGTTTGACAAATTTATGTTTGAAAAAAACAATATTTCTGGGTAGGCAATTACCAGTAAAGTAACTAAATTTACTCCAGATGATGACCTTCGAATCGCAAAAAAATATATTTAATACACTGTCTTGAAATTTGGAACATGTATTCATATGACTCAAAGCACTTAACCCTCCAGATATCAGAACATTCCACCAAAGAGATCTTGTGAATAAACCACTTTGGAAAATATAATTTTCCTGTAACACATCACATATAGATATACCAATGTATTAATACAGTACCAGTACTGCCCTGGGTATGTTTGATTAATGATATAGTCTGATACCATACGCATTACCTCGCTCTCTTGTATTCCATCCACAGTTGCCTATTACCCACAGTGATAAGGGCAAAGAACACTCGTTGGTTGCTAGTACCCTCTAGAGAAACAACAACAACCACCACCTCTCAAGGCCATCTAGCGGATCACTTGTCCAGCGCCGATAGCTCTCTACTACTTTAAATATACACACATTGCCGTAATATATAGAAACTATTGATGTTTTTAACTTTCCTAATTAAAGTTGTATCACCCGCTAATTTCCTTAGTTTTGAAAAATTATTATTTTATGGTCTCTTCATTTTCAGTCTATTTGGAATGAACCAAAGATAAGTTATCAAGGGCGGGTGTAAAGACTTATTAATTATCTCTGAAATTATTCATTTCGGTGACCCACTGAAATTCGACTTTTTTCAATACGACTCTCTTTAATGTTATAGTTGGGCAACCCTCGATATAATTTCCAAGTTTAGGATAACACTGCATCTAGATAGGTATCTAAAGAGGGCTACACATTGCGCTATTAATTCCCTTAATCTCAAATTGCTGATGGGGAACAGCCCAAATCCTAAATAATACTTATTATTTTGAAAAGAAAACCATCACGAATTCATGAAATCATTAATTAAAGGAATTCACAAACCCATATTTCTTCATTTTCAGTATTCACATCTTTCATTCGACAGCACTAAGGACCAAAGGACGGAAGAATTGAACACATTAATTTTCAGTCGATTGAACTGAGAATTCAACGTGAAGTAAAATCGCTGACATATGATATTCGTAATAATTATTATCAAATTGTCTCAAAGTTTTTTTTGTGTTAAAAAGCAAATTGTTAGTATTTAGGTTGGCTCTGGGCTGCATTGGAAGGCTGTAATCTTCTTTCCAGAACTAAGTTTCCTATTTGCATTTTGAAAATAAAGACATTGAATTTGACTGAATTGAAAACTTCAGTTGAACGAATCAGCCCAAAGGTAATTCTTGTGTCTCTATTATATTTTCATTTCTCGATATGCGTGCAGGGGTAATTGGAAGGTAAAGGTGGAATGTTGTCGATCTTTAACACTTCAATGAAAACTCTCACACCTATATTATATACGACGTGTTTCTCATTTCGGGGTGTCGGGCGCTTTGTCCGATCGTCCGATCGTTGGAACATGATCGTTTTGTTTCTACTTATATAAATGATTTCCCTGACAAATCACTTATCAATAAGTTCGACGAATCTACTCCTTGTACCCCAGGTAAACCAAATCAATGGTCAGGAATTCAGGATGCCTACTGACACATTAGCACATGTTATTTTCGGCTAAAACGAATTGATTAAGCGCTAATTATCAAATGTACGACAACCTTATGTCAACTTCCACCAATTTTCATCAGCTTCAATTCAGGAAACCACACTCAAATTTACATTACATCTCCTGCATTTTCCCAGTCGGTCACATCCACTGAGAATTCCCAGCGATTCACAAATACATATAGGCCATTTGCACTATACACGATAAGATCGTGTCTTTATATAGGCCTCGTAAAACCCTCTTACAGTTACGAATACGAGGGCTTTATGATACGAGGGTTGTTGCATTGGAACTCATGCATTTGAGCGAGGTAAGAGGCCTCCCAGAGGACTCCCTCAGAGTTTTCTAAGACTAGTCGCAGAAAATAATCGTATATAGTGCAATGCAACTTTTGATAAGAGGGAGTTACGAGGCCTCTAAGAGTGCTTTAACACAGAATCGTATATATAGTGCAATGCACCCACAGGATGATGCCTGGATACAACTAAACAGACCCAGCTTTTCGCAGTAAAACAACAAACAAAAATAGTCAATATTAGGCTGAAGGAGCGTTAGTGATCATTCCTACCTGGAATCCTACAATAGTACAACATATACGGTGTAGGGGGCGCGCCCCTCGACCACGTGGACTGTCCAGCCAACATGGCGGCTGTCAATAATCCTTAATTGGTTACTAATTAATGGCGTTTGATCCCTCTTGTTGCCATAAACTAGTTAATCCCTGGGATGATGAGTTTGTACTTATCTTACCTGCCCACAATCACCTAATGAGGCACCCTCAGACCGGCAGCGACAAGTAGACCGCCGCTGTCTCTAACAGCTCGCCTCATTGGTTACTGATAGTGGGAGGATGCTGTGTTTGTTTCAGGCGGTGTGATTGGCCAGGCGTACAAGAGGATGCGCGCGCTATTATTTATACTCACAGACTTGTACAACGCCACGTGCAACTTGATAGGAGTCCAATGCAATGTATTTGTGAGGTTTTTCCCTCAAAGAAAATGCCAACAATTGATGCACTCACTTACAAAACCATACATTGCTTAAATATGTATAACTTTATCTATCGGTATGTTATGTTCGCAAGTCTTAAGGGAATATAACAGTTTTGGCCCTGGTAAGGTATCTTTATCATGGACAAATAGTGGTTGTAGGTGAAGTCTCACCCTATCTTATATAGATCTCTTATAGATATCTTATATAGATCTATAATAAACGCACAAGAGGTGGACTTGGCAAGGTATTATAAGGTAGGTATATGTATCTTAGTCTATACCTCCTGATCCCTGGTATCATGAATTATTGGGAACATATAAGGCCCATTTTACTATCGTATCGCAATGCAAGTTATAGGATAAGAGCTCTAGGGAGATCTCTAAGAGTGGTTTACCATACAATCGTATATGGGTCAGATCTTTAGAAAATGTACAATCGGCAGATCTACACATTTAGTAAATTCTGCTAAATTAGACTATAAAATAGTCAATTTTAGGTATATCTGAGAATATTTGACATTGCCTTGATTCAAACAATATGTTTGGTTATGTTGAACTGGGGTTCTGAATCTTGAACCTGATCCGGTCAAAATGTTTCAGTCGTTGAATTAAGTACTCCAGCCGTTTGCCAAAGCAAGTACAGTAGGACCTGTTGCTGACGGAGTGGGCACATTATATGGCTCGTCTCAAAGCAGCCTTTTTGTCCGTCACTCTCCTCAAAGATCATTCTCAGTGGAGCTTAGCAATAACAACATTCTGTACAGAATCAGACAAGTAATGCGAATAGATGTTGGTCCGTATATATCAAAAAGCCCCAGCTGCTCTCCCTAAATACAGCTTTAATACCACTTAGGGAGAAGTTCCCACGTATGCATGCATAGATAACATAGAGATGGAATGATACAAAGTATTTTTTATCCTCTCCGAGGTCTACTGCTTTATAAAAGAACAATCAGGAACTTTGTCGCATCTAAGCTTATAAATACAGTTTCTCTGCTTTGTGCAACAAAGTTGGACAATATGTTTCGGCATTACAGCGAGTGCCTTATATGTGTGAATAAGGCTTTGCATGCGATAGTCAGCTTTGTTTGATGGACTGTAAATAAAACATTAGAGACGCAGTATACAATATGTTTTCAGTCCTGCGTCGTCCCTGTAATCAGTCACCGGAACCGACGTCTTTTAATACCGCGCAGACGCGTGAGCATGCGCGCCTCGGGCCGTTTGCGGATATGGGTCAGATCTTCATAAAATGTACAATTCAGCTCCACCTATTCTCACAATTAAACCAGGTTTAAGACAGAAATGAGAATATAGAAATACAGTCCAATACAACCAATCGGATGGTTTAAATCAGCGCAATACCTAATGTATCTAAATATACCTTGTATTTATCATCTTTTACTCCTATTTAGCAATATTGACTAAATATGTAGAGCGGTCTATTGTACATTTTCGGATGATATAGACCATTATAGAATTCCTGTGATATTTGGTGAGAGTATGAAACCTTGAAAATGGGGTTAATGAAGAGAATGGGGAGCTTGCGGCGGAGGGAGCTGTGTGCAGTGTTGTGAAGTAAAGCTATTTGAAGGTAGAGATTGAAGATGGATTTATTTATTTCTAAGGACAGAATAGAATGATTAAACACCCAACATTAAATTTTGTATACCGTGTTGTAAATTAGATTTTATTTCTATCGAAACAGCTGTCCATGCAATAGCAGAATAGTTTCTGTCGCTGATGCTATTCTATGGTAAGATGTAAAATATGCAGCCCGCAAAACATAACAATCTCTGAAGAAATGAAGAAACTATCAGAGCTTCCTACGTAGGTGGAAAGTAGTATAACATAATCCCCCGAAACATCTACTGTAGCAAATGTGAAATAAAATACAAGAAAACGGCAGAACTTGAATAATTGCCGTGGAAACCCATGATCCATGACAGACCAATGGGGAGGGGAAAGGCTTAGAAAATGAAAAGCGAATCCCAACTTTCGCTGCTATTCTCCCTGTGGCGATTTGAAATCGCGACACAGGTTTGTTCCATTATCCGAGTCTATGACTAATTCTAATAAATCACTTGTTTTCTTCCACAATATTTGGCATCACTTCAAGGTCTAACACAGACTTCCATCGATGCTACATGACATAAAAGTGAATGGAATCAGCGAGACGGATCCGCATAGAAACGCGACCAGACTATAGTGTATCTATAGAGAGCAGAGTCTAACCGTGTGATGCGATGGATCTTTTGTCCAGCTATGACAAAAGACAAAACCAACGCTACCATCCTAAGGGTACATTACACTATACACGATTGTGTCATAAACCACTCTTAGAGGCCACTGCAACTCCCTCTTATCGTAACTTGCATTGCACTATATACGATTATTTTCTGAGACTAGTCTGAGAAACATCTGAGAGACCTTTTACCTCTCTCAAATGCATGCGTTACAATGCAGCAAGCCTTGTACCATAAAGCCCTCGTAGTCGTAGATTATAGATAATCCCCCAAAACATCTACTATAGCACAGGTGAAATAAAATACAACAGTCCCAACTTTCGAGGCCTTTAGGACACGATCTTATCGTGTATAGTGCAATGCACCCTAAATCTATCTATACGCGTAGTAGATGTTCAGTAGATTTCAGGATCAATTCACTAATTGTGTCTCCCACATGGGATCAATGTTTTTATTGTCACTGATAAAAACATTTCGTCACTGACCTGCGAGTGTAGGATAATCCAACTTGTATTTCTTCATTTTCCTGTTGTAAACTTATTATATTTATATAGAAATATACTCTACTGTGCCTTCGTCTCCCCAATGCACTAAATGATGCATGCCTCCGTGACCAAAGTAGCAATACAGAAAAACTGCTTCTTGTCTTTCTATCTCCTTCAGTATCAAATGTTCAGAGGTCCCCTCCCCCTCCCTCTCTCTCTGTCGCTTTCTATTTAGTATTCCTTGTGCAACTCCAACCACTCAGCTAGTTCGTCTTGTTCGTGTATTTCTGCATGCGTGCTAATTAACTTCCAAATAAGTCTTGCTCGAATACTTCCATCCTCGATTTTGAACTTATCAAATAAAAGAAACAACTCTATTTCTGTAATCTTAACACAGTTTCATAACGTCTGAGGGAAAGCAAGCCAATCTTTTCATCCTGGATCATCTGGTAACCAGAAAATATTATCTACTATTTCTCGTTTGGAATCGCCTGTCTCTTCTAATAAGTAACGGTGCGTTGGGATCACTTCCTCCGCCCCGGTGATATCCTCTTTCAACTGGATCCTTCTATTATTTCCTCCCGCTCTTCCCTTTCTGTTTTTCCTGGTGGTAAAGTAGAGTAATGATAGGCTGACTAATTCCTCTTATTCCACCTCCACCTCCTCCTCCTGTCCCCTTCCTGCAACCTCCACTCATCAGCCTATGTACAGGGATGTTAGTATTGCTGATGGGAGATCGTGGCAGCCTCTGTCAGACAGAGGGGGGAGGGGGGAGATGGGGGAGGGAGGGGGTTAGAGGGGAGGGATGGGATCTGAATGTGGAGGAAAAGGGGGCGGTCCGTGCTTTGGTCTCTGACATCTTTCTTTCGTCAGATTTGGTGTCAGGTTTGTTTTTTTAAATCAACCAGGAATGAATAAATGTATAATTATTTCTTTTTTCATTGTTTGAGAGCCAAGGGGGACGAGCGAATCCACCCAGCAGGAGAAGTATTTGTGTAATAAAGAACTTGCCCCAATATTTAGCTACCACCAAACAATATCAAATATAATAAATACATATCTGACATAAGTCTGTCTAAAAGAGTAATTTACAACAGGATTTCAAGTCGGTAACTTTGATTCTGTTACCCCAGAAATACTCATGCCATGTGTTCCTTATGGCCAATAATACATAAAATACCATATGACAATTTTTAATCGTCGTTTGCTATAATTAGGCGTCGCCCTACTATTTGATTAAACCTGATGTGGGGCCGATACTACTAAAAACCCGATCTCTCCCTGTCTTCCACCAATTCTTATCAAATTACATCCAAAGATGTCTGCAGCCATTTGTACTTGCAACTTTGACAAATAAAAGATTATTTCAAATCAAATCACATAAGCTATGCCAAACATACCATCTTTGGAAGTTGATGATTAAACCGGAGTGTGTGTGTGGGGGTGGGGGGTGGCGCATCCCAGGAAATTTAAAACCAATCTCGATTGAATTTCAGTCTCGTTGTATTGATAATAATGTTTGTTTGTTAGTTTCTTCAAGCTATCAACATTACATGCATCGATATTCTCAGCTTATAATAAAAAGAGAATAAAGTCGTTACAGTTATTACTCTAGCAGATCTACAAGAATATGTCTAACTTCTACAAATATTAACCTCAGTACTTGTGCAGAGAATATATATGCTCGTTACCTCTATCATACTCATTCAGTTAAGACATACAACATTTTTTTGGTTTTTTCTCGGTCAAAGTAAAAACTCTGGTAATCTTTTAATATTTATATTCATGAATGAAATTCATGTTATGAAATCAATAATCACGGATATTGATAATAACCTAAACAAGAGTGACAAAATATACTTTATCCCATACGGAGAAGCTAGACAGTCAAAGTCTGGAATTTGTCGGCAGAAATAAGCTTTGTCTGGATTATTGGTAATTGAACACAGGATAGGCACACATGAGTATAGGCCTTAGCCCTACTTGTATTTGTCGAAACACAAATACCACAAATATTACGAGGCCCTACACCATCCTGTAATGTTACCAGCAATTTTACAAACTTTGGTGAACCTCCCTTCCCTCTTGTGCCAGGAACAGCTTTTAGTCACGTGACCCCACAGTCGTCACGCAAAGTTGAAGACCTGGTGACATTTATCTCCGCTAGGGGTCAGGGCAAGGAGGTGAGGATGATTTCTCTGGATCCCGCTCTGATCCGTCCCTCAGTTTATAGAGCATAATCTATTATACATGACGGAGCAGTAGGGCGTGAAATGATGACCAATGCTGCTCCCCCCTAGCTCCCCCCTCCCTCCCTCCCTCCCTCCCTCCCCCGACCCCATGCTCCAGCCACAGAGGCTGTCTAATATGATCAGGCACATATATATCTGGCATACACAACTAAGGCACGTCTAGGCTCAGAGCTAAGAGCATTCCTCCGAACTGAGGGAAAGCCTCTCGCTCCAAACCGCAAAATGTCATTAGAACCCCATTAAGATGCCCGCTTACTCCAGGGCCGGGAAAGTCATTAACGCAGCAGGCGTCCAGGCTCTCCTAAAGATTATTTTAGTGTCGTGATATCGGGCTGAAGCATCCCTATAGCCTTGAATCAGGGCCTTTCTAGATACCCTAACTGTATCATATTTATAGAAGGGGATACTGAGATATAGCTGGGTTATATCTAAAACCAGATGAAGAATACTATTGACATTTGCGAAAGACTAACCTTCCGCGAACGCACATTTCCTATACTACTTACATTTATACCCGCGAATAGAGTGTAGAAACCACCAATGTCATACAAATTAGCCCCGGATTTTGGGAATTTGGTTTCAATAAAAAACAATAAACCAACAGTTATCATTGAATAATGATCTATTTGTGATATGTGTGATAGGTACGTCCCATAAACTTGTATGTGCCATTGCGTTCCCTTCCTGCCCGTCGGGACTACGGCTCAGAGGGAGAGAAGCTGACGGCCCGCGGCCCGGTCAATGCCGTTATATTTCCACGGCGCTTCCCGGTCTGTGGACCGACCCCAACAAATTTGCGAGTATTTGTTCAATTAGTATTTCTCGACAAACACAAGAAACCTCGCTCCTCTGTTGCCATGGAAATATCTGCAGACAATGTTTTGGTTAATTAATAGCTCATTTGATATTGATTCCCAGGGTCAAACGAGATATTATATAGTTATAGGGCAAACAATATAGCCTACTTTTTGAGGGAAAGAACACGGTTTTAAAGCAAATAAATAAGCTATATATATATTGGTATTTGGGAAAAGACCCAATAAGAAATTACACGATGTGGAGGGAGAACAAAAAAAGTAGCATAAGAAATCTACAGTAACGTTAGATATAGGCCTAGTTCAAGGTCGTATGGGAAACGCAATATTGATATCGCCTCATGGTCTTGCTATATATGAACCAAGTAAAAGTAATTGCAATTTCTGAATGTGTTATTTTGGTTATATATACAGGGTAACCTTATATATTCTCTTAGGGTCGATGACTTCATTACATGTAAATTAAGTTTACTGGGAAATACACCAGCATTTCTTTGATAGGGTTTGCGATAAATCCTCATCCACATTTCCACCCCAAGCGGTAAGAATTTTAGACTGGTCATTTTAACATTGGTCTGTGTTGATTATCTCTAATCATCAAGCATTATGATTAAATTGGATTTTATTAAAACTTTCACTCGAATAAATAATAGAAATATAATTCCCTTTTCTTAAATTCACCCTGATTGGAGTCAAACCGTAAGGTCAAGCCAATGTAATTAACTTATTCCAAGATGTAATGATAAACACATTTATATTGTATCAAACATGTTCAAGTCCCTCCTTAGAGAATCGTCCCCTCCTCCCCCATACCTTATAACAGCCAGTTATTAATATCACAGGTTAATAGGGGATTTGCATGCCCGCCATCTTGAATCTTGATTCGCATGGAACTATGGGAGTTGTATGTCAGTGTAAAAGCTATGAAAAACATGCTATGTTCTGCGTGGATTATTAATATAATATATTAATTCATAATTAATTTAACAACGACCTCATGTAAATAGCCATGTGTTTTACATGATTTAATAAATATTCATCTTTCCCATCATGCATTTGATTCTTATAGATCATTTACACAAGCTATGATATTGGTGAAATGATCCTTGTGTTTTTTTATACAAATGTTGCCAAATATTTGTATGTCAGTTTTTTAACTGAATCCATCCCAGCATGCAATGTAATAGACATGCGCAGTGAGCCCTGCAAGTCCCCTAATCCATGTACTTTAATATGAAAGTTCCGACATAGGTAAAACGGCATATATATATATATATATATATATATATATATATATATATATATATATATATAAATGGAATCATTTAGATCTTACATATTCTTTGATTTATGTTCATATTTATATAGATTTTCGTACATTAATCATAATCGAGTTTATTTAGTTGTAAAATGTTATAATTATTATGTTAGTGATATAAGGGTCTACACCTTATTATTTGGTAAAACAAAGATCTGGAACGGCAGGAAGACAGAATGTAAAATTTCTATCCCAGAATACGATAGGGAATAGCATATGCCTAACCCTATGTAATTATACCGGAATAAAGATTTATTATAAAAAATAATAAAAAAAAACATTACATGCAGATCCGATCTCCGAATCTATAATAGCTGTTGATACCAAGCTATCATACAAACCCATCAAACGTGGTATAAATTCCCATGCACTGTGAATATCCATTCTTGCTGGGTCAGAATAATCCCGGGGGACTTTCCAAGTTCCGATTCATGTACAATACACATTTCCTTTATGTAACAATCCATTTCGCGCGGTAGGACGAGTAGTTATATCCCAACATCCCAGCTGGTGGTCTATTGCTATGCAATCATTCCTGAATTATACCTTATTGCAACCTGTAACACGGTCACCTTGCATGGATAGATAGAGGTGGGAAGAATTGATGATGGCAAATTGGACAATATGTTTCACAGAACGTTATCCGTTAGTTGAATATCAATCCAAGTGATACCTCTCTCAGCCTTTGTGTGTATATATATATTATATATACACACTGAATATATACCACCCATGTTCAGAGACGCCCGCTGTTACGTCACTTCACCCTGGAGGAGACGCCAACAGACCCTGGAGGAGGGGGAAGGACAGGAGGAGGAGGATCTAAGAACAATGGAGGGCCGGACGGCCGCTCACAGGAGGAGCAATTGTCCGGGGCCGGAATCCTGAACCCTGAGCAGGAGTAGGAGGAGAAGAAGAAGAAGAATTTTTCCTCCACGGTCCTGAGGTCTTCCTCCAGTACCTCCTCCTCCTCCTCCTCCTCCCCCTCCTTGCTACCAGCGTCCGTGTCGTGTCCCTTCTGCCAGGGATATAAACATATAGAGAGATAGCAGCGAGGCTTTATAGTAAAATTTACCTGCGATAGGTCACCACTACCCCTGACATTCACAGATATCACCAAAAATCCTCACCAAACGTTAGTTTGACATTTTTCTGGTATTTTGGTAGGGGATAGGCAATGTCCCCAGCCGAACACTGCGAAAGGTTCTCTCAACAAGCTCGACTCTCCCTGGCAAATCTCAATTACTAGCGCTTCTATGGTTTGTTTAGAGTCTGCCTGGGGTGGGGGGTTGGGTAGAGGGTTTTTAATATCAGAATGGGGGTTGCTAATGATGAAATGTAAGGGGTAGTTAGAAGCCCTCAGGGACGAGTGCAGGGGCTCGTTTGTTTTGGGACGAATCAACGGGCACACGAGTCCGTCCTACTCGCAGTGTGTGACCTTTCGTATCTGTAGCCATGCATAGTGTTTGTGCCATCGCCGGGAGGGAACCGAAAACGCGCTAAATCGAATAGACAAATAGAAATAAAGCCTCCCTAATGCTTTTCACAACAGTGGATAAGTTATTGATGGTGGGGATCATAGAGGAACTACCCAGGAAAAGATAAAATGGGAGAAATTACACTGTTTTCGAATTGCACTGTAACAGATTCCAAGACCGGTATTTGTGTCAAATGATAAATTAATCCCTATTAGTCGACATAGGGAAGTGGGCGCATGTCTTTAGCCTGTATAGGGGACCTTTACTTTCTTCGGGCTATTATGTGTAATGTTATTATAAGGTGACATTTACTCGCCGTGCAGAGAGGACGAGTGGGGAGAGGAGGGAGGGAGAGACGGCCACCCGCCTACGGGGCCGTAGTACCGGGAGGGCCTTAACACACCGTCCGTAAACACCCCTTGCTGGGGCCCTGCATCTCCGTCTGCACGAAGCCCTTACAAATCTATGATATATCTATTAGCATTGGCATTATAGACCTATAATTCCTTCTGTGCTACATACACTGTCTTCCACTTAACCTTATCTCGGTTTACCCGAATTTTCGGTTAAACCGATCTTTTAGTAATATCCCTGAACATTCCCTAGTCAATGTATATCGGTTCTAGCTAGCTGATTTTTTTCTGATTTTCAGGTTGGATGACCTTTTTCTGATTTTCTCAATAAATGAACTTTTTTTCTGATTTTCTCATTAGCTGAACTTGTTCTGACGTTCTCGAACATTCAGGTTAAGTTAAACTTAGTGTACGCCATTCTTTTAAGCATAAATTGTATTGGCCTAATTACAACTTTTAAATAGGCAAGTAAAATAAGTACGAGGCCATATATATATCTAGTAGAAGTAATTTTCCTAAAGCCATAAGCAGGCTATACTAGATACCCACGAAGAATGCAATATTATCAAGGTTAAAATGACATCTTTTCTTGCTAATGTTTCCAGGTGCTCTAGGTTTCTAAGATTTCACGAATTCAAACACTTTCCAGATCTATAATGACGAGGCCCCCATTTACACATAGACAAATATTATTACCATTGAATATAGTGCTATCTATAGCTATATGCGATCCCCTTCCAAGAAAGAAAAACACCTGCTTTCGTGAAAATATTTTGAACAAACACTTTCCACTTAGACCAAATCGTATAGATAGAATAAGCGCTAAGCAAGGCGACAGAGAAGAGACAATCAATTGGAAATGGAAGGAATTAGAGGAGATACATATATATATGTTGCCCATTGACAATGTAGAGACATGGCTATATACATGTATTACATAGAGAAAGACCCAGGAGAGAGGGAGATGTTTCAGCATATCGGAGGCCGCTTGTGTGTGCATGTTCAATGTGTGAAGCGGGGAGAACTCTCTGATGTGTGAGGCGGTAAAGGTCAAATCTACTGTACACAAAAATGGCGTATTCCTTGTGAGTGTACTACAGTATAGACCTCAGCCCTTTCTACAACGACTAGAAGAAATGTGGGTACTTTGTACTTCTATACATGTCTGCAATGTTCTATACAAATATGCAAGACTGCATCTGTGTGCATATATATAGAGAGGGATACATATACATGTACATATTTACATACATACTATATAATACATCAATCATTTCGACCTCAGTGGACCATATATGCATGCACAAATATATATGTATACATGCACATGTGCATACATACATACATGTATGCATACATAAATACATGCATACATACATGTATGTATACATACATACATATATACATACATAGAAAAGAATGTGAGAGAAGATGGAGGGAGATGAGAAAGAGTATAGTTGAGAGAGAGAAAGAGGGAGAGAAAGAGAGAGGGAGAGAGAGAAAGGGATAGAGACAGGAAACAGAGAAGCTAACTAAAGTAACCTCTTGCCCTGATTTAAATCAATATCACAATGTAAGCAAATGCAAAATATAAGCCGAATTGAAACCCCTCAAACTAATTGAACACATACATACAATACACGGAGGCAGATTGAGCTAGAGCTATGTGGAGGGGTGAGGACGGGCGCCCCCGGCCGCGATCTCCCGGCGTGGAGGGCTGCACATCCCGCAGCGCTCGCTTATCACCAGTCGGTCCGAGGGTGAGTAGTACAAGAAGATGGGGCGTTGTAGCGGGCGGTTCCGGGGCGGCGGAGACAAGCGGCAGGGGCGCAGTATTGTCAGGGCGAGGAGAATGGCTTGTACCTCCGACTCTCATACTACCAATACTGCCCAACGTTATACCCGCGAATTGCCCCACTCTACAGGTAGGCCCATTATTTCTATATTCAGGTATTATTTAAACCAGGAGCTAACATTGTTTGAGCTACATATCAAGTCGCAGCTCACTAAAGGTCATATATTAGTCGACTCCTTTGGCGATATGACTGCAAGTGTATTGTTAATTATTATAGGACCTTTTTTACTGATTGGATAATTTTGCAACAATCTTGCGAGCTAGCGTTATTCATTCGAAGAAATGGTAAGGAACCGTGTATTTCAATTCCTGTTAAATTGAAATTGACTGGTGGTATTCTTCCCAATATAAGATTGGTTTATTCAAGGAGTTAATTGATGTTTTAGACGTCCCTGATATGAGATAATGTATGTATGGGTAATCTATATTGGGGGGTAATATCCGTATCGGTGATATCTATATGGGCTTATCATTTCTCGTGGGAATTTGATAAAGGGAGATCGGTGACCGTTTACTCTATCAATTTCAAAGCAAGGAAAGGAGATTTTTTAGATCAGAAATGCAGGATTTGATGTTAAAGCTGCATATCGAACTCGTATTAATTAAAGTAAATGTCATGATTACATTTGAAATGTCACAGAGCCTTTCTGCAATTACTCAATTCTTCCACTAATTAATGTATTCCAATGCTTCCCCCATCCGCCTGAAAATGCTATAAAGTTGCCAAGGCGGAAAAACTATAGCGTCATTTCCGGTCTGAGGGATCCATGAAAATGCTGAGTCATTGCGACTAATGGCGGCACACCGATATAACGGTTGGCTTATCGGTTTACCGAAATGATATAAAACTGCTGGGTTCTCACGTTTTAAAATAGTGTGTTCACATTTATAAATTTGTCACAACATCAAAGTAGGGGAAATCGAGATGTTAGCGAGCCGTTGCTTTGTGCTGGTTCACCCGGGTGATTATTTCTACTACATGGAGTTAGCTTGACATTTGTTATGCCTATTGCGAGATAAGACGAAGGGAACGTCTTGGAGGGTCTGCAGCTTTAGGGATTTGGCAGAAACGCGAACTTTGAAACTCAATTAAGGGCAAAACTCTTGGATAACTTTCCCCCAACAAACTTAAAGTCCCTTGTCTTGGAAGGAACCTTGGGACTGAATCAAATTCTAACCAACTAAATATGGATACAGAGAGGAATTTAGAGCTAGACATTTATGACACACGATAGTTTAGGAATGAATTCATATAAGGAAAGAGTGGAGGACATTTTTAGTATGGGTGGCATGTAAACCATGACCAAATCATTGCGTCATCCATGAGATATTAATTCCCCGCTATATTATATACGGACATGTTGTAATTTTTCTCTCATGGTCATATATTGGCACTAAGCATGACTTTGAGGTTGGCAGAGTGAAGGATTATTCCTACAGTCAACTCAACTTTTCTGAGAACCCGGCAGTACCGCACCCTCTACCCCCCCCCCTTCTATCACCCCCCCCCCCCCCAGCCCACGCAACACCCACCCTCGCTTCTCCTCAGTATGCATTGCCCCACTCTACCACCCCAAGCCCGCCCTGTCAACTCGTTCGGACCACATCTGCCAATCTATTTCATTAGTAGTGGGATTCTGGGAGTTGTCATAGTCGGTTCCTGTACGCATGCGCAACACATGCGCGCCCCCACACTCGTCATAGTCCCACCGCGCCCTGGTGACATTTTCCGGAACTAGACTTGATAACCCTCTAGGGAGCTGGCATTTACCCTGATAACCTCTAGTACCATTAATGGCCACTAGGTGTATCATAATACTAAACAATGTACGGCGCATGCGCAGACTCCACCTTGCTACCAGCGCTTCTGGCGGTGGGAGATAGAACGAGAGATATTGTATCAGAATGGGGGAGTTAAAGGATGATGACGAGACATCATGAAGTCTTTTCCAATAACAAATGATATTATGTTACTATTTGATTATAGACATTAAGATTTTAGAAAATCTCCCAGACCCATCGCTAAAACAAGCCCAAGCGTACTTTGAGACTTTAATCTAATTAAATATTTTTAAGCTCTCATATATGAGGCAACTGAGATTTTTCAAATCGGATGTAAACTAAACTTGCTCGCACAAAAGTTTCTTTTCCTTCTCAAATTTCGATGAAAACATACAAATTAAATCAGAATGTTTTGTCTCGTTGTTTCATACATATATATAAGCAATCGCGGACACTGCGTCAACTTATTTAGCCTTCTGATTGAAGAAGAAACTCAAGTAAAAGTTCAACATCTTGACAATAGAATTAAATTCACGAGAGAAAAATACCCTCAAATAAATAATTGGTGTATAGTACATTACATTATTTTTTCCCTATATGCTTATCCAGTTTCACGAGGGACGATATTCGTCGACCCCTTTTTACCAATTATTACAATCCTATCCTCAAATCACAAACGCGAAAATAAAATATAAAACCTTGCTGATTTCCTATCTCTTTTTGGGTACAGTTCTTCCATCCTAAGGCGGTAATTGAGAACATTATATCTCTCAGTGATCCGGGAAAACGACTCAAATAACTCATATTACTAAGACAACTGATATATATGGCATTCCCGACATTTAGCCAACTCGCCTCCGGTCTGATCTGAGCCAATATTCATGACATGGGGGAGGATGGAGTGTCTTACTATTAGTATTTCACCCCTCGCTTATTGGGTGACTTGCAATGGGAACACAATGGTACATCAGTCGTGGGTTCTTAGAACCATGACATATAATCATAAATCACGAAGTATTTTATGACAATCTGAATCCCCACTCGTTTGATCGTTTCGATAAAGTTTTATAAAGGTTTATAAAGTTGCACTCCGTTTTTAGATTGATTCCAACCGTTAATTTAATCTTTAGAAGAATCCCAGGAGATGATGAAATCGAAGAAAAAATAGAATAAAGTATTAATAAAAAAGGCGGGGAATCTTCTATGAATGACAGCTGTATTGGAGGTCGTGAGATGCCAATACATCTGAACGAAAATGTCACAAGGTTACAGTGAATAGAAAATCTACCTTCTGGAGTTTCACTTGTTGATAAATGTCAAACCAGTGACATGTTTGTCAGCATGCCAAGACATGTAAAGCCATGTAACAATATACGACATGTGAATGAACACAGGGACAAGACCACACCTTCAATATGACGACCTCAAAATGAAAGCTTTCTACGGGTGATATATCATTTTAACTACCCTGGGAGAGAGGAAAGCGCAATTTTGAAAAAAGCTTGAGGCAACGCAGTTTGTGGATGATCAACAGGGGCCAGTATTGTAGGGGGTCTAATCTTATATGTGGGTGAAATCGTCAGAAAATGTACAATTCATCTTCACCAATCCTCTCAAATAACGCAAATTTCAGACAAAAATGAGGTTCAATTTTAAGTTTAACTAAAGCAAACAGACGTTTTGAATCAGGGCCATACCAAATATAGTCAAATATACCGGGTATTTATCATTTTTAGCCTAATTTAGCAGAACTCGAGAAATATGTAGAGCTGGTGATTGTACATTTTCTAACGGTCTGACCCATATTATGGCGTTTAAGATATCGTTTAAAGTCTGAATACGTTATTGAATTTATGAAATATGGATATATTTATTACACCGTTCTCTCCCTTACACTAAAAGAAATAATTGGTTGCTATGGAACTTAAATAATCACGCATACTATTTAAGAACTTATCTTAAGTTCGGGGCGTTAACTTATGAAACGCCCCGCAGGAATGTAATTAGTGTTTATTATCAGTGGGGGGGGGGGGGGTATCTATAGGTTCATTATAAGCATTGCTACCACGGCTATTATCATAGTTAAAGGTGTGTACATATTATTAAAGTAATTGGCATGTATTCTGCCTATAATACTGACGCCACATACATGTATATGTGTGTTAGAAGTTGAGAGAATATTGCAGTCTACTCCCGGAGTGGTGTCCTCAGAAAACGCTTTAATTATCACAAGGTTACCACACATTGTTGGTGCCTGTTGAATATTTGGAGGAATGTTCCCAATTTTGGGATGTCTAGCGCTGGTGGAAGCATAAATATAGGTACCAACGTTTAAGACTGTATATTAAATATATTGTTTGCCACTTGTGATTCATTTTCCTGCAACATATCACATATAATAGCTTTAAGGGCCTAATCCACTAAGCCATGAGAATTGGCTTAGTGGACTAGGCCCTTTAGAGTGGTAATCTCAACGATAGTCATTACATTTGATGATCTTTCACATCTGAAAATGTATCTTTAAGGAATAGCGATAGCTTTGGGGAACCACACAAATCAAAATCATCTAAAAAGTGTTTCTATATTTACCCTTGATTTTTTTAGTTTTGAAATAAAAGTTTGCAATATATCTGGGTAGACATTTACTAGTGAAGTAGCTAAATATACTCTATAAGATGACCTTAGAAATGCATGGATATATTTGATACACTGTATTGAAATTCGGTACATGTATTCATGCTACAGTTCTACGGAGTTGCCGTTAAGCATACCAAAAATGAAAACATTCCCACAAATTTATCTTGTGAATAGAACACTTTGAAAAATAGAAATCTTGCAACTTGTGTCTCATTTTTCTGTAAAACATTACATATAAACTCTCGTGGTCACAGTTTCGTTCAATTGCCTTCAAGGTTTCCCTACTGTGCCCCTGTTTGATGGGCTTTGCGTTCCTGTGGTTTTGTAATTCCGAATCAGCAGAACAGTAATACTTGCTTCTTCTCTTGGTCCAAACCCTCAGGCCAGATAAGAATGCTATGTCAGCCTATACTTCGCTAATCGGTTTCTTGGACTAGAGCACGGCTTTTTAATGGGAATATAATGACATTGTGCGGTCCTACTGGAATTATAATGTCACTTTGCGGTTTCAGACAAGAGGCTTTCCCTTCGTTTGAAGGGACTCTCTCTACTTTGGGCCTAGACTGCTTCTTGCCAACTCCACAGCACTTTGTTTGAAGACTTATCAAAACATGCCTTCTCTATTACCTGTACATCATTGTCGGTAAATGTGTTCTTATAAACATTAGCATTTACAGGCTTGTAACAATGATACATATTATGGCTTTTATATATGGTACTTATGGAATAAAGTTAGATGCATTCCAAGTTAAATCGACACACATTTAGTTCCTTTTTCTTTCTTTGATTCATAGTGGAGTTAAATTGAAAATGTGCTTTTCGTGACTTTTTGTTGAAATTTTAATGACCTTTTCTATTTTGGTTATTTAAAAATGGTCTATGTGAACTTTGTTTTCTCTTTGATATACCTTTCATTTAAAATAGGCTAAATACAAACGCAAAGGATCTTATACCTATCATAACATTTTCCATAAGAAATTATTATCGAGGATTTCTTAAGTTTAAAAGCGGGCCATAGTAAAACTTGTGTGACTCTAGTGTGCACCGAATCAATTATTAAGATGATTAAATAGTTTTTCATCAATTAAGTAGAAGAAGGCACACTCCTTTTATATGTGATGTGTTGCAGGAAAATGAATCATAAGTCACATGAAATGGATTTTGAGATACCATTATATTTGAAAAGATGAGATCAAGCCGATTCCAATGAAGTTAACATTAGCACATTTAATCAATATTTCTATGTTTCAGGTTTGATATATTTATGATTGAAAAAAAAGTTCGCACTATTTCTGGGTGGGCAATTACCAGTAAACCAAATAAATATACTTCATAGGATGACCTTCAAAACACAAGGACATGTTTAATACAATATCCTGCAATTTGGTCCATGTATTTATAAGGCTACAAGTGTTAACACCTCGAAACACCAGCATATTCCAATGAAGAGGTCTTGTGAAAAAATCACTTTAAACAATCTTACTTTCCTGGAACACATCCCAATTTGGGATGTGTTCCAGGAAAGTAAGATTGTTCTAAGTCTAATGATATTTTTTTCTCGTCACGATGGGTTGGAAATAAATATATGGGTCAGATTTTGAGAAAATGCACAATCTACTGTTCTTCATTATAATACACATCTCTCAAATTCTGTTCAATTAGAGTGAACAATGATAAATACTGAGTATATCAGAGTGTATTCTGTATTGTATTCATTGAATAAATCTGTCTGGTAATGTTGAACTGTATTTTGAACCTGATTTTCGTCTTAAATTGTGATGTGTTTCAGGAAAATGAGTCATAAGTCGCAAAAAATAGATTTTGAGATACCATTATATTTGAACAGAGGAGATCAAGCCGATTCCAATGATAGTAAACAGTCTAATAATCTAATAAGTATTTCTAGATTTTAAGTTTGATATTTTCATTTTTGAAAAAAAAGTTTCCAATATTTCTGGGGGTCAATAAACAGTAAAGTAACTAAATATAGTCCATATGAGGACCTTTAGAACTAAAGGATATATTATATAGATCGTCCTGAAATTTGATACACCGATTGATATTAGTCTAAGTAATAAACTGCCCAAAATGCAGAAGATTCCAATAATGTGATCTGGTGAACAAAATGCTTTGAAAAATATCAATTTTGCGACTTATGACTCATTTTCCTGAAATACATCACAATTTGGGATATTTGAGACGATTGGAGAAGGACAAATGTACATCTTCTGAAGACATATACCACAGCATAGACACTTTCCCTTTTGACGAAAATACAGCTTTAAAAGCCTACTACGACGTTTACAATCTTTCCCCGATCCACGTTTACACTACTTGATCCACGTGAAAATGTATCGGTACTAAACACCTTGACTGACAATCACACAATCCCGCTCAGACGCTCCCGACACCTCGCGATGATAAATTGTACTAGAATTAGCACCATCGAGTAAGCGCACACACGCCGCCCTGTCGGCTCACTCGTAAATCAATTAGGCCAGGCGAGACTGCAGTGCACCACACACAAGCTCGCTGTACATTTCATAAAGACGCCTTAGGAAGATTCATTTTGGGAAGTTTAGCTGGTATATATTCGATGCTACACAGGTTCTTGTAAATTAATCTTTATCTATTTCTATAATTAGGACGCTTAAGAGGATGCTGGCCCGGGATGCTGGTATATTTTAATTCTCATAGACATGGGATGTAAGCGTTCAAATGTAAATCTTTATCTATTTGATTATTTCTTTCTTAACTCCGTTAGTATACCTTTTATCACTGATTATTGGCTCCCGTAGATGACATCTTTGTCTCTTTCTATGACATCTGTTATACTGCATAGTACCTCATGGTATAGCATTAATTATGAAAGTCAGGCAACACATGAACATATTCGCGTTAGGTGGATATAGGTATTTTCTATATTGATTGATTGACCTGAACTATTAAATATTGACAAAACCTCAATAAAGAATACTTCAAATAAACTATAATTAGCACTCTTTATAAATCCGCTACATTCCTTCGTGGCTTTCTCAACCATTCCACAACAACAGAACCGTCAATTACTACCAGTAAATAGTCATAATAATCAAGTCGTTAAGGCTTAGAACTGTATATCAAAATTGGAATACTATAGGCAGTCATCGGTGGAAGTGATCTATAAGCCATGAATGGGGGTAGTGGGCTAAACAAATTCTATAGTGCGAGTGTGTGCATAGGTCGCTGTGACATTTATATTATATACCAGTGTCCTAATAGATAACCAGGCTACTCAGACAGTCTTCAATAAGCCATCCCCCAGGCTTATGGTCTACTTTCCGTCGGTTTACAAACTGGGCTAATTTGCCAAGAGGTTTCCAATAATGGGGTTTTGCTGTTGGTATATTCTCAGGAAATAGAGTAATACGTATTTAATGGGATGGGATTTAATAACATGATGCTTCTATTAGAAATACTCCATCCATTCTCAGAGTCCGAGAATCAGATGTAGTACCAATTTAATCGGACAATAAATGTACATACAGTCAGTGGGCGATTAAAACTCTCGATTTGACTAACACAAATTTAATTAAAATTTAAAAAAAAACACTCATAGATTATCTGTTAATACGAATGGGATAAGATGCTCTATGTCGTGGCAAGTATATACAGAATCCTCCCCGAATGCCTCGAATAAGGGATTTGCATGCCCGCCATCTTGAAACTTGATTCACATGGAATTATGGGAGTTGGATGTCAGTGTAAAATTACAGAAAACATACCATATTCAGGATGGAATATCAAACAGCGATCTTATGTACATAGATAGCGATATGTTAACATGTTTCCTTCAAACATAACCTAACATTTCCTATCATGCATTTGATTTTTATAGATCATTTACCCAAGCTATGATATTGGTTAAAAGAACCTTGCATTTTTCGATAAATAAGCTCCCAAATATGTGTATGTCAGGTTTAAACTGAATCCATCCCAGCATGCACTGTACTAGACATGCGCAGTGGGATATGCAATCCCCTAATAATAAGCTCAACAAAAACTAATATAAAAACTAACATCACGGTGAGACCAACATAGTTTTCAATGACGCGCAATGGAAAAACTAGACTGCTAAGTCATAGTGAACTACTTTTACCAGGTAAATATTGCTAAAGGTATATATCACGTGACGCGCGTACGCCTCAACACGTGGTTCAGATCGTCAGAGAAAGTACAATCGTCAGCGCTACACACCCAGAACATTCTGCTGACATATTATGGGTCAGATTTTCAGAAAATGCACAATCTACAGTTCTACACATTTATCAAGTTCTGCTATATTAGAGTGAAAAATGATAAATACTAGGTGTATCTGAGTATATTCTGTATTGCATTCATTCAATAGATCTGTCTGGTTATGTTAAACTGTATTTTGAAGCTAATTTTCTTCTTAAATATGGGTTATTTGAGAGGATTGGTGAAGGCCTAGGTACTGATAATATCTGGTATACTGTATGCGTATTTATTTTCGCGCTGATCCATTTTCGCGCACTAACTACTTTGACACGTTTTCGACTGGATTTAATTTCGTGCAGCAAGGAAATCTCACACCTTGTTCATGGAATAATTTTACCTTTCGCCCAGGATTTTTTTTCACGCACAAGTGTTGGTGCGCTAAAA
The DNA here is from genome assembly GCA_942159475.1 of Sthenelais limicola. Taxonomy (NCBI): domain Eukaryota; kingdom Metazoa; phylum Annelida; class Polychaeta; order Phyllodocida; family Sigalionidae; genus Sthenelais; species Sthenelais limicola. Next base: position 93,689,209 of record OW804100.1, read on the forward strand.
TAGCGGAAATAAATACTGCGCTAACATTAATACGTTTACACTATTTGGTATTGTCTTGTTTTAATCTATCTATTCCTGCATGTATTCTTAGTCTTAATTTAGCCTGAAACATTAGTTTTTTTGAGAGAATTGGCATAGTCCAAAAGGGGATTTGCTTGCGCCACTGCGCATGTCTGTTACAGTGCATGCAACCTGACATACAAATATTTGGCAACATTTTTATCTAAAATTCCGACAATGATTTCACCAATATGATAGCTTTTATAAATCATCTATGAAAACCAAATGCATGATGGTAAAGATGGAGGCTTGTGTTATGAAAACACGTATAACACATGGATATTGACGTTAGATCATTAATACATAATCCATGCTAAACATGGTATGTTTTCCATAAATGATATACTATACCATCAGTCCCATAATTCCATGCGGATCAAGATTCAAAATGGTGGCTATGCAAATCCGCTATTGTACTATTTCAGGCGACTTCACCCATGCACGTACTGGTTGAAGTTTCTTTTTAAAATGAATTGTATTTGCACTCAGTTGTTGACATAGCGATATTTTCACGAAGTATTTCGTAAATGGGGCTAAACGTTCTGGACGGATTAAGGTGATGTCCTTATCCAGGCCAGGCCCATGTCTTAAGGAATCAGCCTATATAAGTAGTATAAGACAAGTCAGCGCATTATCAGTCATTACAAATCCCAATTAATAATTTCAAATATGTATCGATTATTTAAGGTCAATTCTGGTTGACATTAATAAAACAAGTGGAATGGTATCAAGATTGCAGAAAAGTTATGCGTTCTAATTCGACAATTTCGATTTCGATATCGATTCTTCTTCTATTATATAATACGATCATAGAACAACGACTTTGTAAATAAAATTCCTTCCGTCCGATGATGATAATTACCGCCAAATCCCAAACCATGTCACGGAGATTACAAAGCTAGGCCTCAACTGCCACCTAGTGGCTGTTTTGACAGAATCAAAATCAAAACAAAATAGAAAAGCGAATAAAAAATATCATAGATTGTATCTTGTTTGTATCTAACACCTCTTGATAGGTTATATCTAACACCTCTTGATAGGTTATCGATTTGAATATCGAAAGTTTATCAAAACGCACCCTGTGCCCTGTCGCTTATCTTCTAATGAATTAGAAACTGGATACCCCGTGACGTAATGGTTCGTATCGCATGAAGCTTCCCAATGGAAACATGGCCCACGCGTTTCCATGGCAAATGCCATCGACAATACATTGCGTTATTATGAACCGTCACGACAGGCCTAGTTATGCTATTGTATAATTTTGCTGCGAAATTGCATGTTAATAATTATCATAATTCTAAAAGAAATTTATCAGAATGAACATGATTACTAAAAAAGCCACGTTTGAATCTTTTCAAACTTGGGGACAGTCTGTTGTTCCATCTCACATATCTGTCTGTTTATCATAGTTAGTAATCGTATAGTTCCATTGTATAATCAAACGCAGGTTTCTGAAGTGGCAGCTAGCTTCCAAAAGTAGTTTAAACATTTTGTGCAATAGACGTATATACATTGATCTTATCTACATGCATATTGTCTAATATAGCTATTTAATTTGTTTAAACTTGGGCTGCTATGGACATACATTTGTGTAAAGCACAGAGGTACTCATACGTTTCAATCAATAAAAGTTTATAAATCATATATAAAACAAATAATTGATGTAAGTGTACAATACATGTTTGAAAAACAGTTTGTAATATTTCTGGGTGGACAATTACCAGTAAAGATATTAAATGCACTCCATAGGATGACCTTAGAAACGCAAGGATATATTTAATACAATGTCTTGAAATTTGGTAAATGTATCTATATGACTTAAAGTGCTAAACCCCCCAAAATTCAGAACATTCCAACAAAGATATTTTGTGAATAAAATACATTGAAAAAATATCAACTGTGCGACTAGTGACTCATTTTCCTGGGTCACATCATATATAATACACGGACAAAGCATTACAATTAACTCTAATCAGTAAATGGGGGAAACACAACACTATATTATTATTATAATGTTGATGTTGTACTACTAAATGTTATGTTTATATTCTGCTTTTTCACTTGGTAACTTTGTAAACTAGGTATGCCCTGGTTTAAATGCCAGAAGGACATCTCCGTGTTGTCAAACGAATGGAACAAGTAGAATATATAATAATATTATTATTAAACTGTTAATTCCTATACTGGCCATGTGAGGGAGATATCATAGTTATGATCTGTAACAGGAAAATGAGTCACAAATAGCAAAATTGGTATTTTTCACAGTGATATAATTGACAAGATCTCTTTGTAGGAATGTTCTCCTTTTTGGTGTGTAATGCTGGATGATGTATAACTACATGTACCAAATCTCAAGACAGTGTGTTAAATATTCTCATGCGTTTTACTACTTTATTAGTACCGTAATTGTCCACCCAGAAACATTCCAAACGTTATTTTTGAAAAATGTAAATGTATCAAACTTAAAGTATAGAAATAATTATTAGATATCCTACTGTTTACTATCATTGGAACTGGCTTGATTCCATTGTCAACATGGTAATCATTTCCCTGTAACACATCACACTTGATTATTGTCATACGACACTTTTGTCAAATTGTAATCTAAGGACAAAGAAGAATAAATTATTCAATTCAAAATGGAGGAAACATAAAGCTGCAATTATATCTCAGAATGTGACGCCACAATGAAGATATCCTCACCAGAAGTATAGCATACGGCCTTAGCGACAGGTCAATCAAGCGACTGATTCTGTACCAAGACCAACACCGATAATTCTCCGAGGGAATCCACATATCGAGAGCTTATAATAGGCTCCCTTCGTGATTTCCAGGCCTTATGTGAAAGATGTATACATGTCCTCAAGCATGTGAAACCAAGATATTCCCTGGTAAATATAAATCCTATTGACATTTTCACCTATATACAGAAATCCCAATTGGTATCATAATAATATCCACTGTATACACAACACCTCTATCCCAAGTGGAAGTTCAATTGAACTCGCGAATGTAAGGTTATATGTTGACTTATCACATGAGAAACAATTCTCGGGGGCACCTTTCCTGATGAATACCTTTTTCCTCCTCATTTTGACTGAAACGATTCTAAGTTATGAACGTTATAACGTAAGATCGACAACTTGCGATTGCGATTCCTTACCCGACATAGAACTAGCCCGACACATAGGTACATCCAATGTGAACTGGGATGAAATGTTGTTTCTGGGATGAATGTTGATCTGTCGTCTGCTCGGTTGTTTCCCGCCAGAAGCTTGGTAAATCCCCAATCAACCAAACTAACTCCTCCAAGACCATTCACCGACTAAGCACCTCCACCCAACACTATTCTGTCTTATTTCTACCGCTAAGCGTTTTATTTTCTGCCCAAAACGCAGGATAATTTGACGCACACACTATCACCGTGTGTGAGTGGCTACAACTACACTATCTACTACTCATGACGTCACGAGGGGACAGCCAAGTTCCGGGGAACCCCTCGGAGTGTTCCCGTGACGTCATATAGTAACGAGATCTGCGTCATCAAGCGTCCCCCGCCATCGCCAGCTCTCATAGACTCAGACAGCAGCAGAGCTATTGTTGACAGACCATCTCTGCTTCTGGGCTAGCTATAGCTCGCGATCACTGCAAGCGACACTTGAGCAACTAATTGACAAACCAAAATAATCGACCATGGCTGCGATCGCCTTTTCTTAACCTGATACTTTTACATAACTTCCACACATATACCCACATTGATTCATCATTTCTTTAAGTTTCACTCACCTTTTGTTTTAAGATATAACCAGTAAACTCTCATATATATATATACCATTATATAAACTTATATAAACGAGCGGATGGGTGAATATGTATACCAAAACCATCATGTCATAAGACAGAGGTATATAACGAGCTGGGCAATCCCTACCGCGTCATCAACAACGCGAGGTTTCCCGCCCTCCCGCCCAGCAGTCTAATTGTCGTCTGCAGCAGCCGCGTGATGATGGCGATAGAGGATGGTATCAGGTGCAGCGTGCGACCACAAGCCACAACAATGAGCCGGCGTCACAGCGAGTAAAAATACACACACCACCATCATACCGACTGATCTTGATTAATAAGCGTCAGGCTAGAAATAAGCACCAACCTCCCACCCCTCCCTCCCCCATCATCATAACTCCCCCCTCCCACCCTGGTTCCATTCACTCACTCACTCATCATGACCCATATAGCTCGAATAAGCAGCTCTCTCCCCCTCCCACACCTTCATCACAAGTAAAAAAGCACTTCCTGTTGTTGTCCAATTATTATTGCTATTTCATTCATACTCTTGTTACAATTCTTCCGTTTGCTTTCTACTCACTCCACGCACGTCATATTTTCAAATGTGATGTGTTTCAGGAAAATGAACCACGCCAATAATCGATTTTGAGATATCATCATATTTGAAAAGGTGAGATCAAGTCGATTCCAATGATAGTAAGCGTTAAGGACATCCAAGAAGTTTTTCTATCTCTTCAGTTTGCAATATTGTCTGGGTGGCAATTACCAGTAAAGTAATTAAATATACTCCTTAGGATGACCTTCAAAACACAAGGATATATTTAATTTACAGTCTTGAAATGTGATACATGTATTCATGCTGCTAACAGCACTTAATATAACCCCTCAAGAATGATGATAATTCCAATGACGAGATCTTGTCAATAAATCAGTTTGAAAAGTATCAATTTTCTTCACTTTTTCAATTTCATCATTCCCGGCCTATCCCATTGCAAATGGAACCAAAATGTTTTTTGTATTACATTTTGCTCCTTAAGGAATGGAACACTAGAATGGAATTTACCAGTGTTTTAAGTTTGATGGATCCAACATTTTCTTAGCAAGCTGTAATCCCAAACTGATCCCAATTTGGGCGACCAAAGCCCATCATGGGTCAGATTTTCAGAAAATGTACAATTGGCAGCTCTACACATTTAGGAAATTCTCCTAAATTAGGCTGAAAACTGATTTAAAGTATAAGTTCTGTTATGTTAAACTGCATTTTGAAGCTCATTTTTGTCTTAAATGTTGGTTATTTGAGAGGATTGGTGAAGGCGAATTGTACATTTTCTGAAAATCTGACCATCATATCAGGATCAGGGTTTTATCTCGTACACAGTGGTTACACATACAGTTTATGGGTGAAGTCGCCAGAAGATGTACACCTTCACCTTTTCTCTCAAATAACCCAATTTTCGGACAAAAATAAATTTCAAAATACAGTTCAACCTATAAGCAAACAAATTGCTAGAATCAATTCAATGCCAAATATACTTGAATTGAGTATTGACCAAACCATATTAAATGTTTTGATAAGGGCGTAAAGTATTGACCAAATTGCAGCCTAATTGAGCGGAATTTACTAAATGTGTACAGCTGCCAATTGTAAATTTTCTGAAAATCTGACCCATATATGTATATAGAGTTGTCTTGTTATTAAAGGGTTAAGGCGGTAAAAGTACAGTTCTATAAAGATATATACAACATGTACAGTCAGCAGATATATACACTTTTCTATAGGAAATATTGCTCAATTCTCCAGAAAAATGATAAAAACTAGAAATATCTGAGTATATACATTTACCGTTATGCTGAACTATATTTTGAACCTTGTACTATAAATTGTATTGTGTTAAATGAGGTTTATTAGAGAGGACATCGCCCAGAATTAACATCGATGTCAGGAATGCGGGGGTGGCCGCATGGTCTATAGAGCCTTGGGTCAGCAGGATTTAATAGGGGATTTGCATGTCCGCCATCTTGAATCTTGATTCGCATGGAATTATGGGAGTTGTATATCAATGTAAAAGCTAGAGAAAACTTAGTATGTTCAGCATGGGATATTTAACAGTGATATTGTGTAAATAGCCACGGTTTCTATGACAAAATTCTTTATTTTTCCCATCATGCATTTGGCAGATCATAGATAAGAATCATTATAGGTCATTTACACAGGCTATGGTATTGGTGAAACGATCCTTGCATTTTTCGACAAACATGTTGCTAAATATGTGTATGTCAGATTTAAACTGAACCCATCCCAGCATGCACTGTATATGTAATGGACATGTGCATGTGAGACATGCAAAGCAAATCCCCTATTGAACATGTTGCGAGTTTGAGTCATATGGCTACACCTTGACCTCCTCCCCAGACAGGTATGCAGTAAACAAGTCTTGGTGTGAAAAAATTAGAACCACCTGTTGCATGGTATCGAAATCCCTACACCAGGACAGGTAGGTTTTGACCCATATGTCATGTGATGTGTTTCTGGGCAATGAGTCACAATTCGTCGCAAAAAGGATATTTTCTAAAGTGAATTACTCACAAGATCTCTTTGTAGGAATGATCTCATCTTTCGGGTATGTACCTTCTAAGGTCGTATGAATGCAATTACACAATTTCAAGAAGGTGTATAAGATATATCCTTGCATTTCTAAGGTCATCATATACAGTATATTTAGCAAATATTGCAAACATTTTTTTCAGAAATAAAAGTATTAAATTTAGTAAATATATTAATGTTTACTATCATTGGAATCGGCTTGATCTCATCTTTTCAAATATGATGATATTTCAAAATCTATTTTGTGCGACTTGTTTCTTATTTTCCTGCGATACATCACAAACGTATAAATTAAAGCGGATTGTCCACTGCTGTTCTGCTATGTAGGACTCAATAATGAACGTTGTCTGCCTAAAGGGTGGTCTCCACTGGCTGCGGTAAGCTCTGCGGTAAGCTCTGCGGTAAGACTTGCGATGGTTTGTACTGGTTCTGAAGGTGGTGAGGAATGAAGAGGTCCTTGCCTACCTGGTCAGTGAACGATGTAGGCTGGATCTCGCCACTCCGCAACAACACATCACCATCGCAAGGCTTACCGCCGAGCTTACCGCAGCCAGTGGAGACCACCCTTAATTGGAGCAACACTGGGCTGTCCATTGAAAACAAATATATCCAATACTGATCAAAGGTATATGATGATTCATGTGTAGTGGCTACACAGAGTCAAGGTTGGTTGCGAAAGGGCCTCATTAAAATGGGTAAACTGACAAGAGGGACTCTTCGGTCTAAGGCCCAAAAAGAAGGCGTGTTTTTTAAAAAAACACATTCCAGGAAATGGAAAAAGATGTTTATTTCATAATAACAGTTTTTTTGAACAAGGTAAATCTACATTTTAAGTTTTCTTTCTGAGAAGGTATGTGTGTGTGTATTAAATCGGAAACACATCCATGGTTTTGGTCTAAATGGTTGTCAATGGATGAGAAGGGCGTCAACAAATAACAATTAAAATACAAACAAATAAGCAGGGTAAAAAACCCTTTAATGGGCTAAGGTTTTTCTAGGTAAGGTGGTGGCTGGGGTCGGATAGGAAACAGGCCTATTTCTTTTGGCCTATAAAGGTTTGTCAACAACCACCATGGTAGAACACGTGGGCAAACTTTAGCCCCATTCCCGCCATGCCCAGACCTTCCCAGGGGCACGTGCTTACAATCTGACGTGACGTCATACTATAGCACGTCGTGTCTCTCTGCATAAGCATCGACTAAATAACGTCATCAACATACCAGGCATGTCCCCTCTTTGTTTTGTCTTATTTCAAGTGACTCTCTTCATGGTACCCGTTTACGCAACTGAGAATGCATCATTGGGTAATGATGTCCAGTAACTAGCGCGTACGCGTGTGTTTGTCGTTTAACATATGTGGACCGTATTATGGGTCAGATTTTCAGAAAATGTACAATTCGCCTTTACCAATCCTCTCAAATAGCCCACATTTAAGACAAAAATGATCTTCAAAATGCTGTTTAACATAACAGAACTGATACTTTAAATCAATTCGATTATCGAGATATCAAGTAGGTTGAAAATGATGAATACATATTCTGGGAAAATGGGGGGAAAACTCTTATAGTGAATGTTAGTAAATTTCAATTGTCCCTAAACTAATTCAATGACAAATGGTTTTTATTGGCTTTTTGGGTTCCCCTAACCATGTTCTTTCTAAATCCAAAGTTTAAAAACAATTCCATGATTCCTTCACATTTGATTGAACGCTGAATTTACCTTTAAGCGCATCTAAGTAGTATCTTAATATTTTATGTTTGATATATAAATGTTTGAAATATTTCTGGGTGTTATATTCATAACGTAGCTCAATATACTCCATAGGATGACCTTCGAAACACAAGAATATATTTAATACACAGTCCTGGTATTTGGTACATGAATTCATACAATCTAAAGCGCCAAACTCCCCCAAAATGAGAACATTCCAACAAAGAGATCTTGTTAATAAATCCCTTCTAAATCTCAATTTTGCGACTTGTGACTCATTTCACTGTAATACATCACATACTTTTAAGTCAGACCCCATTCAACGTTGAGCGTAGAGTGTTGATCATATTACTTGTAATCACAGCAATATGAGAAGGTGTAATTAAGAGAATGATAATAACATGAACTGATGATGAGTAATCCCGAGCTAAATTGAACGTTCATCGGCCACCAATTGGATACATTTCCATTGATAAACGTACAACCAACACTAGATGAGAACGGTAGTTTTTAATTTGAAAGAAACTGTATGTATACATGTATTTTTGTATCATATCAGTACACATGCTGTATGCATATGTATTCCGATGCATACTTTGAACTGGTAAAACATGCAGGCATAAGGATTGTGAATGCATGTTAAATGGGAAAATATATACAATCGGTAGTTTGGGGATGTGTTACAGAAAAATGAGTCACATGTCGCAAGATTTTTTTTTTTTTTTTATTACAAATATGGCCGTACAATTATGATTGTGATTTTTAAACGTGTTTTATTCCCATATATTTGCTGGAATGTTTTCATTTTTGAGGTGCTTAACGCTTCCCGTGGCATGAATGCATGTACCAAGTTTCAGAACAGTGTAGTCAATATGTTCATGCAATTCGAAGGTCATCTTGTAGAGTACATTTGGCTAATTACTTAACTATTAATTGTCCACCCATAAATATCAAAGCTACATATATATCAAACTTAAAATATAGAAATACTTATTACACGTCCTATAGTTTACTACCATTGGAATCGGCTTAATCTGATCTTTTCAAATATGATAGTATCATAAAATCCATTATTTTGCGACTTATGACTCATTTTCCTGTAACACATCAAATATTTGAAAGTGAATATAATACACATGAATATGTATAAATCCACGCATAGTTGTTTTAAAGAATCCTGAACGGTATACATTTTCTGACAGCTAAATATTCTTTTGCAATAAAAGAACATATTCATGTACTATATACTTATGTTGATACTTTATAACGCTATGAACTAATTAGGTCCTCCTGCCCCCTCCCCAACCACCATATTGGTCAAGTGTACATGCCCAGGCGACTCATATTAGTACATACATATGTGTAAATGGATACACACTACAGTATGTGGGTCAAGTCGCCTGGAAATGTACAATTCGCCTTCATCAATCCTCCCAAATAACCCAAATTTAAAACAAAAAATTAATGAGGTTCAGAATACAGTTCAAATTAACTAGGCAGATCGCTTGAATTAAATTATTAGATATGAAATGATTACATGGGATTATCTAAGATTACACAATAATGAAGATGAGCTATTTATAGTCGTGACACAGCTACATACAAGAGTTGCTCTTGGAGGTTTAGGTCGGAGTCCGGAGCAGCTCTACAGTAATCTGTCCGGCTCATTTGACCATATATAATATATAAATAGCCATATCACTCACATCATACGCAGGCCCACTGCCTTCATTCCCATCCTTAACACTTCACTGCCGGCACCCGAAATAATCATCTTCATTATTCTCCACACACGCAATAGCTAATTATTTCTTTTTATAGAATTGCAAGGTATGCATGGACATATATACATGTATGTATAATTCACATTAGCCCAGGTCATAGGAACATTCAAACATACTGTTGTTGAAATTGTTGTGGCTGTGTTTTCGAACAAACTTGTATTCCACACAACAACGAACACACCCTTTCTGTGTGAATAGGCCTTTTTTGTGTGAGAAAGACACAGATAGAGCCATGAAGTTCTCTTCAAATAGAACAGATGAAACAGTTCCTTGACTCAGATATAGGGAATCTCGAAGAAAATGATGATGGGAAGAGACGGATTACGAGAAGGATGAGAAGAATGATGAGGACAAGGAGGGGAAAAAAGAAAGAGAAGGAGGAAGAGAAGGAGAAGAAGTATGAGGAGAAAGAGAAGGAGGAGAAGGGTGGGGGAAAGGAAGAGGAGAAGGAGAGATTGATGAGAAGAAGGTGAAGGATGAGACGAAGAAGAAGAAGAAGAAGAAGAAGAAGGAGGAGGAGGAGGAGGAGAGGAGGAGAGGAGGAGGAAGGAAGAGGAGGACAATGAGGAGAAGGAGGGGAGGGAGGAGGAGAAGAAGACAAAGAAGAGGGAAGAGGAGAAAAAGAAGAAGGAAAGGGGGGAAGAGGGGAAGAAGAAGGAATTCAAAGAGAAGGGTGAGAGCAGGGGAAGCAGGAGAAGGGAAAGAAGAAGAAGGAGAACGGGAATGAGGAGAAAGGAGGAGCAGAACAAGAAGAACAGCAATAAGAAGGTAGATGAGAAGAAGAACAATAAGGTGGAGTAGAAGCAGGAGAAGGAGAAGGAAGAGGATAAAGAGGAGGAGAAATGGGAGGAGTAATGGGAGGAGCCGGGGGTTGACCCGAGGTGAGGTACGGCCGGAGCCTGATAAGCCGTATTAAGTGATTAAGCACCGTATTATCGCGAGTAGGCAGGGGCCCCAGATTAACAACACCTCCATCTTCCCTCTCCCCCTGCCGGTGATTAACAGGCTACAATAGTTTGGCACGTGCCTATGTGGCACAACAATAACTCGCACAGGTTTTCTTTTGCCTCACTTCAAAACAGGGCCCAGCCACAGCCCTCCCGCTTGCTTTTATCCGTCTTCAAACAATGTGGACCTGTTGCTACTCCCCACGCCTGGCGATTAGTGCAGATAGTTCCAGAACTAGTTTATTCAGAAGAGGGTGTGTGACACCTTTCTACACTTCTTCCCCTGTCTTCTTCTTCTTCTTCTTCTTCTATATCATCCCTCGCCCGAATTGATTTGTTTAAACCCATTGAATCTTTCGATATAATAGTTTAGTTTGTTCATATATACTTCCTTTCTCCAGTAGAAAAGAATCGCATCCAAGGAAAAATATTTTTTAAACTATGTAACTTACCCCTAATCTCTCTTCTTCACATTTGTTATTGTTTCATATTCATTTATTCCACCCCCTCATTCTACACATTTCCCCCTTGTTTTAGTGTCTTGTCTGCTTTCTACTGTGTACCTTCATATCTCTGTGTTTGGCGAATGAAATAACATTGTAAAACTATCTTCAAAGTCTTATTTTTAAGAGAGCCTGTTAAATTAGTCAGTTAAGAATAAGTCCCAACGCCATTAATCTTGTAATGAGGATATCAATTCTTGGAGTGTCTTCAGAGTATTTTTTCGGTCTGTCTCTCCTCTTTGAGTCTCTAAATCATTGAAAGTCTCGACAGATTAAAATTGTTCATTTTCTATGTACGCATTGCATACTTATGCTATATGTTTTTTTTTATTCATTTGAGGTAGTTACAAAAATACGCTATATGATGTCATTGGAAAATGAGTCTTAAGTCGCTAAAATTGGATTTCAAGATACCACCATATTTTAGAATTTGATGGGATCAGGCTGTTCTAATAAGTACATTTATATCTTTTTCTGTTTGAACAAATAGTTACTGATATTTCTGGATGGACATTCACTTGTAAAGTAGTTGAATATATACTACCTTTAATAGGATGACCTTGTGAGATATTGAAACGCAGTGTAATATTAAGTATAATGAAAAGAATTTTGCAAAGGATTATGTGTATTTTCTAATTGTGTGTTAAATGTTTGTGACCAATATAAATGTCAGTAATAAAACTGAGACCCGAGTATAAGATAATTAAATTAGAATTTCTTTACTTACGTTAATACATTTTACCTACTGGTACACACCATTTTACTTATTGCATCCCCAGAAGTATACCCAAATGTTTACCTTTTGACAGATAAGAAATTATCTTATCTTATTTCACCATATGTGCAAATCAATTCTTAACGCTGCACTCTCAGATAACAGCGATCAAAAACTAAATATTTTCTACTTTTTGTTCCATTCTTTCCCAAACCATCTAAAAAGCCATTTGACAAATATTTTGGAGGATTTTTTATGATTGTTTTTGCTACTGGGCTTCTCAGGAAAAAGTCCAAATCTATATTTCGGAAACTTTTCCTGCATTTGCTTCACTTATTACGATGTCGATTCGACTTCAAATTCTTGTATACGCATATATATAACAGCAGCAAAATATTGAAGGATGTAGTAATAAAATGAGTAAAGATGGCAAGATCTCTTTTTTTGTCGTATTAAATGAGAACGCAGATTTATACTTCGAAATGCACCATATTCTATATAAATAAATAATATTGTATACGATCATATCATTTAATTTTATTATACGTTTTTTTTTATTGAATTTGTATCTCAATGTAATATTGAAGCATGTACGTTTTCATACAATTCTTTTGCATTGTAATTGTAATATATATCAGGATTAGTTGGGAACAGCAACCTATAGTTGGAATACCTTTCACTGAATACATATATCTCAAAGTAAACTATATTAATATATGGTTATGAGTGTATTCATACATTCCACCATTGCATGTGTATGCAAGCACATAACACAATACACATGACTATACTCCTGGGTTCTCCATATCCCAGTAGAATGGTCTATTTTATATGTGACTCTCTATGCCAGATGACCTCAGCTCACACTCTCACTTTCCCTTATTATCATCGCTTTTCGCTTTTAGCACAAATCCTTCCTCGGCGACGCGGTACTTCTATCGCTCTAATGGGCGGTTGAAATGGTTTGCTTATGATAGGAACATAGGCAGGTATGCATATTTCAAAGTTGTAAGGAGAAGAGTGGGGCATTGTTTTCTACCTTCATTACCCTTCCCCGGAGGATACACAAGTTTGTCGCGCTGTCAGAGCCCCCAAGCGGTCGGGGCCAGAAGCGAATGAAGTGAATATGTGAGGCTATATCGGCGGAGGCGGAGAGCTGTCTTCTGTTCGTGGGAAGTTGCAAAATAAAGACATATGTATAAATGATGTCTCTTTCATAGGATAAACAGTATGATTTCTGTGGTTAAATCCTTCCCCATTCGACTGCGAGCTCCCCAGAGACTCTCGAGCGAATGTGGTTGTATGATTAGTTCCTATTTTCAGGTCAGCATCACCTTCCAAGTAGGGAACAAAGAACCTCATTCATGAACCATTCACAGGGCAGTGAAAGAAGATAAAGAGAAGAAGGAGGAAGAGAAGGAGGAAAAGTATGAGGATGAGGATGAGAAGGATGAGGATGAGAAGTAGGAGAAGGAGGAGGAGAAGAGGAAGAGAAGGAGGAAAAGTATGAGGATCATGAGGATGAGAAGGATGAGGATGAGGAGAAGTAGGAGAAGGAGGAGGAGGAGAAGAGAAAGATGGAGGAAGAGAAGGAGAAGGAGTCCTGCGGAGAAGGGGAGGAGGAGGAGAAGAGGAAGAAGGAGGAGGAGAAGGGGGAGAAGGACGAGAAGGAGGAGAAGGAGAAGGAAGAGAATAAGAGGGAAAGAGAGAAGGAGAAGGAGGAGAAGGAAGATGAGACGAAGGAGAATGGGAATTAAGGAGAAGCTGGATGAGAAACGGGAGAAGGAGGAGGAGGAGATCAATGATAAAGAGAAAGAGGAGATGAAGTCATCTTTTATTGTTGGAATTGAAATCCTCCTAAAAAAACACCTTAACTATGCTATAAGTGTGAGTTCTTATGTAAAAAATTTAGACGATTTAAGTCGGGACATTCAGAGGCAATTACATTCCCATTTACACTTAAGCACAAACACATATCTGCAAGGATACGCTTTTATTGATAGACAGTGTGCAGTTATTTATGTAAGTCGGTGGTTTAATCAACATATAGATTAAACTGATTAAAGTTCTCGGTTAAGTATGGAATAAATATTACACGCTTATGTAAGGGTATAAATTCAATGAATTGTAGTTCAATGAACGTGGAGGTAAGATACGTTAGAAGCAGATATAAAAGTCTTTTTACCACGAACTATTTGAATATAATGTGTTTAATCTGAAATATAAGAGGGCCTTTTAACTTAGCAATATTAAATGAATGAATGTCTCATTCGGTGGTAAATTTTAAATAATCCTTTCAAGAATCCCTTCCCCAACGTTTCCTATGACGGTTCAATATATGAGTCAGATCGTCAGAAATTGCAAAATCGGCAGCTCTACATAGAAATAAGTACTGCTAAATTAGGCTAATAAACGATTATTACCAGTGATATCTGAGTATATTTGGTATTTGCGTTGATCGAAAGATCTTTTCACTTAACTACTGAATATGATTTTGAACCTGTATGTTCCGTGTTTTAAATTTGGGTTATTTGAGAGAGAGAGAGAGAGTTAGCGAAGGCGAATTGTCCATTTTGTTGCGACTCCATCCATATATATATTATATATGTATACCTTCCTCGCGAATATTTTCTAGATGTAAATTGAATCTGTGGTATATCTTTGGAGTCTGACTATGCATGGTCATGCCACTGGAGTATGATATGAATTCATCTACATCCCCACTTCTCACCTCACCCCCTCCCCGACCTCTCAGTTATTGGGTTAACTCTGTCAGCATCCTCTAAGCACTTTATATAAAAGTGAAGTACAATGGAGTAGGAGGAGGTGTATAGTCACAGGTACACGATACAGGTAGATAGTGGGAGAGCAAGGTAAGTGATAGAGGTGGTAGTGGTATTCTTATTTTTAAATGCTGCTGACGCACATACCTCTGTCTACCTCTGTTTGTACCGTCCGTACCAGGTCTTCTCCACCCAGGCCTAACTAATCTACATCAGGCTTAACTCTACCCAGCGAAACAGCCCTTCAATGGTTCCCCCTATCCCTAAAGCATATGATTTAAACCTAATACTCACTGGTTGGGCTTCGAGTATAATAGAAAGATATGCTCAGGCGAGAAGCCATAAAGAAGATCTCCAACTAGGATAAAAAGGTTATGCACCATTAAAAAGGAAATTTGTTTTTTTGATAAAATCTTCGGAAATGAATGATTTAAGAAGTTCATTGTGCCAAGAATTCTGAACTCACTACATGACATTCTTTGAATATATGTAACTGAATTCCAGAGTAAAGGAAGATTGTTATCCACCATAAATACATACATGTGTGAAATCGCCAGAAAGTGTACAATTCGCCTTCACCAATCGCCTCAAATAAACCAAACTAAAGATAAAAGTGAGGTTCAAAATACAGTTCAACATAAACAAACAGATTGTTGGAATCAAGGCAATATCAAATATATATTCAGATATACCTAGAATCGACCATTTTTCAGTCTAATTTAGCAGAATTTGCTAAATGTTGTGTAGATCTGCCAATTGTACATTTTCCGAACATCTGACCCACATGTATGTACGTTAATCATGTTCTATTTTAGGATTGTTGGACATCAAACTAGATATTGAAGCTGAAAGACAGGTCAGGGATCGGGAATGAAGATAAACTGTTTCCCTGAGAGGCCAAAATACGTTACCGAGAAGCGAAGAGCAATTGTTAGTGGCACTGCACAAAACAATCCCTCTTACCAATGAGTATTGTGCTAATGTACTTGGAAATATTCTTTTCCACCTCTTTTTTACTGTGGAAGTATTCCTCTCCTGGACTATAACAATAATCTCTCGTTGCGTCATATATACAATGTAGGGAAGCCTATATAAATTGACTTGATGATTCGAGCGCACAGATTATCTATAAAGTAGGGACATTGCCAGATTTCTAACACGAACGCCATGTCGGGGCAGATAAAGTGCTATAACTTTATCCTAGTTATCACCAATGTATGTTTGTTCAACGTTACATGTAACGTTATATATAACTTTAATAGTTAAAAACACACAAGAATGTTCGTGTAGCAAAAAAGGCAATCCCATCCAAAGAAAGGTGGTCTTTCTTGTGAAGGGCCTTTCGCAATCGAATAAGAACCGTATAAAAAGAAGTTATCATAGGAAATGGATCACATTGTTTGGTAGCACATCCATCAACGCCAATAGACCCTCAACAGAGAAACTCAA
This sequence comes from Sthenelais limicola, assembly GCA_942159475.1. NCBI lineage: Eukaryota > Metazoa > Annelida > Polychaeta > Phyllodocida > Sigalionidae > Sthenelais > Sthenelais limicola. Next base: position 93,705,551 of record OW804100.1, read on the forward strand.
AACTCTCCCAATTATAGCACCTGGAAAGGCTTTCTTCAGAAGAGTTAACATTGCCTGGTGGTTGTACGCATATTTATGTACGCGATGCATGGAATTATATTCTATAAATACTCCAGCATATAATAACTAGTTTATCAGACAATAATAAAGGTGTTGAGGAGGCCAGGTAGGCCTTGGGACGGGGAGGAGCCGGGAGATTACCCCCTCTAGCGGAGGAGCAGGCAAACTTACCTGGGGCTGGACTTGAGTCCCGCTGTGAAGCGCTCCGCCTGGCGGGCTGCCCCCAAACCTCCTGGGTCGCCAAGGTTACGCCGGTAGAAAAGGGAGCAAGTACACTTCCTCCAACCACCACTTCCAAACACCCGTTACAACAACTCTCCCAGGTCTGATTCTTTTTCCCTCGCTTAAATTCCAAGCTTCTTTGTGGATATTTGTCGATCTAGGTATACCTTTTATCTAGGCCTATATGTACAGAGGAGTGCTAATCCAAAATCTTCATGAAAGGATTTCCGTGTGTTATGGATGTCAATGGGTTTAATTTGTTTCCTAGGTACGAAGCCAACCACCTACTGTTCCTCATATATATATATGTAGGTAATCAACATATATATCCACCTGTAATTCCTGTATGCGATACGGGTTGCCGCGATACTAGGAATCGCTTTCGCGTAGACGTCATCGATAAAATGCGATAAGTGGTCATAAGTCTCTTCTTCAACTTCTTACCTTGGGAAAATCAGACACAGGTTGTTTCGGCTCATCACCAACTCTGAGGTAAGCCGGAGTATTTAAAGTTATTGTTTCCAAACCCGAGAAAGCATGGATGAAACTATTATGATATCATAACATCCAGAGAGTGATATATATATTCCAATGACTGTCTAAAACTCCCTCCTCCTCCTCCTACTCCGCGAGCCTTATACTCTTGTGTGATCAGTATGATTAGTTGAGAATCTCGGGGCACCAACCCCTCTCTCCCTCTCCTCTCTCTGCCACTTTCCCCCGTTGTTCCCTCGCATCAAAGCAGCGGTTCCTTGGCTATTCTCGCGTGCTCCTCGACAATGCCCAACGCGTAAAATTTCCATGTAGAATTAAACAACTGTCTCTTGGCTATCTCTTCCCGAGTATCCACTCACTTACTCACTCACTTATGGAGAAGGAGATGAAGTTATTTTGCCTTTTCTTCTCCAGTTGAAGTTAATCCCCTCCTCCCTCTATCTTTCTCCCATTGAGTTATGACTCCATAGTGCTCTCCTTCTGTCTTCCCTCTGGACTTTATACTCCCACTCCTCTCTGGACTTGTTTCTATGGAGGGAGAGCTGCTCTCCTCTGCGGCTCCTCCTCTGCCCGTGATTTACTCACTCTGAGAGCGTTTATGGGTCTGGCTAAAGGTACACTTGGTCCTACTGGAGGAGCACGAGGAGGAGAAGTAGGAGGAGGTGGTGGTGGTGGGGGGAGGGAGCAGGAGGAGGAGGCGTGTGTGAGTGTGTGAGTGCGTGAGGGGAAGGAAGGGTGAGTGGAGTGTGTGAGTGTGTGTGTGTGTGTAGCTTGTTGGGTGATTGTGTGTGAGGTCAATGAGCCGGTTCTTCGCACTGTAATTGTATAGGTGCGCATAGTAGGGGTAGGAGGAGAGAGTTGCAGGGGATAGAGGCAAAGCTGTATGCAAGAAGAAGAATAGGTAGTGCATATCCCAGAGATAACAGCATTATACTGCTATGGTGATTACGGTGGAATATCTCAGTGTAGATAGAACAGGAATTAAGATAACGCACATGGCAAACAATATCATTTTCATCATATGAAGAAGACCGCCACCACGTCGAAACGTCTAAATTACTGTGTGTCAATACACGCCAAATTGAAACAGCAAATACCGATGTTTAAGGCTGTGGTGTTTTCCTTTATGCAATTTCATTGTCGGATATTTGTTTCAGAATAGTAAAGTTAACATTATCATCCTGACAGAAACCATTTCAACAACTTTAAAAAAAGAAAGAGACCCAATACCCAATGCAATTTTCAAATCATAGCAAATACAATTTTGGACCTGAATAAATTTTGGACCTGAATAAATTTTGCGGAATTATGATGGCCCTTTTCGGTTTGAGACGAGAGGCTTTCCCTCCATTTGAAGGGACTCTCCCATCGTTGGGCCTAGACTGCACGGTGATACTTTCAGCTCAGTCTGACAAAGAAATTATACTTAAGCTTTGACTTACATAATGATAAAATATCGAGGGAACAAAAACTTTGTAAATCCATCTATATGACAATTTACTAAGAAAAGAACAGTTTTGTTATAATATACAAGGTAACTGATTTACTACATACATTAAGACCGCAAACTGTCATTATATTCCCATTAGAATGCCTAGTCCTAGGCCAGGAAACTGATTAGCGAAGTAGGGGTCCAATCACTGACATACCATTCTTATCTGATCTGAGGGTTTGGAAGTAATTGCGGCGGTTCAGGTGCCAGCAAGGTATCCCACTCTAAACACGTTGTTGCATTTAAGATAAATATTCAAGATCACACATTAATTAGATAAACACATCAACTATTTATTCTAATGCATTAATGTCCAAGTTACAAGCACGGAGGTAAGCAATGACCACAGGCAGCCAGGAGGTACACACAAGGGTGGAGCGAGCGGCCCATCAGAAGCTTTTACACTCCTCACTCACTTCCCCACCAGCAGCTCATGCCAACGCGCCACCTCTGTGTGAGTACCTCAACTAGGCGTTCTGGGATGGTGATTGCGCGATTAACCTCTACCCCAGTATCGCTAAACCAGGCTCATCAAAAAGCACCTTTAACTGCTCGTAAAAGCACCTTTATAACTCCGTAATATTTACCATCTTTATATCTATAGATAGAAGCGTATTGATATTATCTGGTTGTGTATTTAAATAGACCCATTTACTAGGCACTGTTCACTCTAAGCCCAAAGATGAGAGAGTCCAGGAAAACGGAAAGCCGCTCGCCTCAAACCGCAAACTGCCATTATAATTGTCATTATATTCCCATTAGAACGTCTAGTCCTAGGCGAAGTAGGGGTCCAATTAATTGACATACCATTCTTATCGGATCTGAGGGTTTGGAGCTAGACTGTGTTAACTATCGACACATATCCAATGGAATGAGGTAGATAGAAATATTTCCCTCGTCAATCTAGATATAGGCTCAGCGTCGAGACTCCAAGGGAAAGGGAAAGCATCTCGCTCCAAACCGCTGAATGCCAATATAATCCTATTACAATGCATACTCCAGGGCCGGGAAAGGCATTAGTGCAGTAGGCGTTCAATCACTGTTTTAACATTCTTATCTGATCCGAGAGGCTCTGAGCCTAGACTGCCGTGTTGATGCATTGGTGGTTGTGATACGAATAGTTGTATATAAAATGTAGTATTTTAACAAATATGAGAATGTACAGAATAGGAAATCAAAGAAATGATCCGTTCCACCAGTACACTATACCATATACAAACCCTCTGATGTCAATATATTAAACAACACTCCAGCAAGGGATATTTATAGCAATAGCAATACAAGAATCATTGAATGTCAAAAGTATAAATTGCAGAAGGGTTTTTATTAACCCTCAAAAGTGTGTCAAACAAGTTTGTATGGCATATGTCGACAAGCACCTCCCCATGAAGGTACAAAAGAATAAGACAAATATCAAGTAGAAAAAGACACATGTATAGAGACAGAAGAAAGGTGAACCAAATCAAAATCGTGGAACAGCTGTCAAAGAACAGCACTAGTGAAAAGGTGGTTCCTAATATAAGAAACAATACTATTCCTACTGCGAATACATAACGATATTGAGGGACTTACTGCTGACATCAAGGTTTAACGTATAGAAATCCAATAGAACAACAGTGTGTGGGTTATACTAGGGGAATCCAATATTAAAACTGAGAGCTGGTATCACACTGGGAGCAATTACCACAGAACAATTGCTTTAGTTTACATATGTGGTTAATCCATTAAGATCGTATTGAACTATTCCAGTTCACGTACCACAATGCCAATCCTCTAAGCTGCTTGGTTTGTGTGGTTGTAAGATAACTCAAAGTAAAAGTAAGGTTTCTTGCTGGTGACAGCCACCAACATCCACTTCCGGCCAAGCAGACGACATTTTCATTCACTTGTTTCCTCCACTCTCTGCTCGCGCGTCTGTGCTTTACGTCATCAGAACCTGCGTCAATTAACACAAATAATGATAAAAAGTGCCACCTGGTTGGGATTCCGTTGAATACAGGGCTTTCCCAAGGCGTCGCTTTTTCTCCACGGCAAACTAATTTGTGTCTTTGTACCTAATTATAGAATAGTGCCGTTTTTCAGTCAGTAGCATATTTTGGCGGGAAACTATCCTCTGATTAGTTTGGCCGCGTGTATCGTTGCCTGATTTCATGAGTTTGCTGGTGATTAGAGTCTAATCAGTCGATCCTAGAATACACACCACCTCCTCCCTCTCACATCTCCTCCCTCTACACTCCTCTTTTCACTCTCAGGTTATCACACGTTTGTTTCACTCGTTCTACTGATCTATTTCCCATGTCATTTGCGCATGATTAATCAGCAGGTCTAGATATAGTATTGTATTGAAATAAGCATGATGTTCGGCAGATCTCATTACTTATTAGCCAATTTCTGAATAAAACCCGCAAAAGCTAATTTCCCTGTATATGCTGCTATCCCTTCTAAACTAAAATATGAAAGTATAAAACATGTATATTATGTTTCTTTGTGCTGGTCGACTTATTAAAGCTGTACTTTTATGATAAGTTTTATATATTGTTTAAGGTGTAGGTGTAATTTGATCTAACCTTATAATATTGTATATACCAATAAGTGATGTGTTCCAGGGAAATGAGTCACAAGTCGCATAAATGATTTTTTGATCTAACCTTATAATATTTGTGTTCCAGGGAAATGAGTTACAAGTCGCAAAAACTAGGAATACATGTACCAAATCTCAAGACAGTGTACAAAATGTATTCTTGCGTTTCGAAGGTAAACCTATGGAGTACATTTAATTACTTTACTGGTAATTGCCATCCCAAAAATATTGCAATTTTATTTTTCGAACACAAATATATCAAACATAAAACATAGAAACACTTCATAGATGTCCTTGATATTTACTATCATTAGAATCGGCTTCATCTCATCTTTTCAAAGTTGATGATATCTCAATTCTTTTTTTACAACTTGTGACTCATTTCCCTGGAACACATCACACACACATATATGCTGTAATCCTAACTCAATGAATGAGGTTAATGCGAACCTATAGATCAATTTCACATTGAAATTTTCTCACTGTATCATCACAAACAGCTTCCTGCGGCGGGGAGACATCTTTATTCTACCGTTTCCTCACGCGATATTTGCCATCAAACGAGATGTTTTCTTTCGTCTTCACGCGCGGGGAATCCTCTGCGTAATGAGGGGCAGCCACAAATTTGTCCTGACCAATGAAAAAATTTACTTCTGACGTAGCTCTGTTGTTACCATCAGCTCGATCAAGACCAGCGGGGAACATTGCTGGCGGGGATGTGGCCGCTTTGTCAGAGGACAGTGACTCTCCTCACAAACCCAAAGTTCTCCTCTGTTTAATGCTGCATTCTCAGTTATTTGACCTACGACAAAATAAATCTTACCAAATGTACACATATCATAACTTATAGGACTGAATTTATCGATATTCTGCTGCTGTTATATGTTTGTACATGAATTTTAAGCCGAGCAAAAACGGCCGCGGGGAGCGATAATAAGGGAAGAGTTCACTGGAAAGGATTGATTGGGCCAAAAAAAAATATAGGTGTGTTTCCGATTTATCTGGCTGAAAACTAGGTAGGGGGGGGGGGGTGGTAACTTTTTTTTTTTATTTTTTTTATTTTTTTGGAAACCACCTCCCAGGAACTGAAAAAAATGTCTATTTCATAACAATAGTTGTTTTAAACATGGGAAACGTGCTTTTTGGCAGTTTCTGGTTAGGAAAACCCGTTTTCCTGCTATTATAAGCTTTTTTTGACCCAAAATCCCCAAATGTAAGATATGATGAAAAAAAAATCTGATATGTTAAAAACATTTTTAGGTAGGGTAAGGTTTTTCTAGGTAGGGGGGGGGGGTAAATCGGAAACACACATATTTTTTTTCTTGGCCTTGGGGACGTTTTAGAAGCCATGTCGCAATAACAACTGGACAAAATCCTCCAAAATTTTGGGCAAATGACTTTTAGATGATTTGGGAAAAAGGCAAAAAAGGTAGAAAGTGTTCTGTTTTTGACAGACGTTAGCTGAGAGTGCACTTTAAAAAGAAACTGTTCACGAATGACTTGCATTTTCGGACAAATCCTGACAAATCAAATTTCAGGAAATGTACTCATTGTTCTTGCTACATTGGTCAATATTTTCCTGTTATATGCTTTATACACGATTTTGAAGTCAAACCGGCCGGGAGAAAACGCGCGCAATGTTTGCAATATTTCTGCGTGGACAAAGTTTTACTAGTAAAGTATAATGACACTGGAGCAGATTGTACCTTTTAAAATAATAAACGTGGCAAAAAAAAAGAAAAGAAAGAATTAATTGCCTTTCCAGCTTGCTTTTAATTAAAGCTTGTAGAAGAATATGTGCTGACTTTATTTAAGGACAGTATAAAGACAATAAGACTTTTCATTAGGCGTAGGCGTATTCCAAAACATGATTAATTCAATAAAGCTATTTTGAACCACTGCATTTTCTTATGGAAGGACGCCACGCCGAGGAAACAGGTTAGTATATATATAGACATACACAAATCTAGTCTAGGCTCAGAGTTGAGAGAATCGCTCCAAACAGAGGGAAAGCCTCTAGCTACAAACCGCAAAATGCCATTAGAATCCCAATAGAGGGCCTACCCCAGGGCCAGGAAAGCCATCAGCGCATTCGCTGTGCAATCACTGACATAACCATTTTTTATCACATCTGCGAGTCTCTAAGCCTAGACTGAATCGTATATTATTTTGATAAATCTATTAATCATAGTTGTTGATGTTTGGTACCAAATATATACCTGATATGGACATGAGCTTTAGAGTCATCTAAGATCAACTTTAAGCAGAAAATAAGGTTAAACTCCCACTAGAACAAAACAAGGATTGCCAAACTCTGAAGAGGTTGATGAACCTATCCCCCACCAAGTCAGTCCTGAGGCTATGCACCGGTAAATAATGTCTATAAGAACAGGTAGTATTTTATATTGAACAATTACAAATGTTTTTTGCATGAGGAGTTGACGTGCCTGGCCCCCCGGTTGGAAGCAATGATGGGGGGAGCAGCTAGCATGGTTCTTAATTACCTCCCTCACACAATACAATTAATTATGTAATCTCACTCTCAGACACCACCTCAGCGGATATTGGAATTTAATCTTCAAATAGAAGGGATCAATTAACTCTTGCCAGACGTTGAGAGCTCGATCAATGCAAAGTGATTGGATTTCACATCACTAATTGATTATTAAGAGAGGGTAATTCATTCCTGATCTGAATGAGCTGAAATGTGTGGTTTGGCAAAGGAAGAGAGGGAACTAGGAACCGGTAAGAGCAGTGATAGCTATCCAGGTAGCTCACGATTTATAAGCATGAGCACATATGTAATGTGCTCCAGGAAAATTAGTCGCAAAATTAATATTTTTCAAAGGCATTTATTCTTATACTTATTAAATGTCCTTATATATCTTACTAAATGTCCTAATGTTTACCATTATTAGAATTCCCTTGATCTTATCTATTCAAATATAATGATATCTCAAAACCTATTTTTTGAGACTTTTGACTTATTTTCCTTCTAACACATCCCATATACAAAAAGTATACCGGGACTGGGGGAGTGAGTGTGCGGGCAGGAGGGTGGAGGTCCTTAATGATGAGAATCAAATTGTTTTCCAATTGATAAAATTCTCTATTTCATCTCAAACTGATAAAAAAAAACGTTGGTTCATATTTGAATACGATATTACGTTCTTCCTACGCACCAATTAATTGCGAGAGAATAAGAAGACTAATGATTATTGGAAACAGACATTTTTGTCATAGATCCTATTGCAGTAGAGAGAGAGAGAGTAATTATTTATCTCATATTAATGCTTAAAGTTATTCTTAAAGTTGATAAATCGGTACAATATAATTCCATTTATACATAGATTTCACATGACGTCGCGCAGGCAGCTGGGGCAGCCCGCTGACCGCCATCTTACATGTCAAGCATTTCCCGTCCGTCTACATATGTATTATCAAATAAACAATGGTGGATATTTGAGTAATAAACAGGTGAAACAGTTAGGTCTTAGGCTCATTAAAACTTGTCAATTGTCTTGGAGTCTTGGAGCACACATAGACGTATATTACAGAACCTATGAGGGTAGCCTGGTAAGATGGCGACGCTCTCCTCCGCCCGTGACGTCAGCGAAATCTATGTATAAGAGTGTTCCATGCAACGCATGTCATTTGTGATGTGTTTCAGGAAAATGAGTCCCAAGTAAAGTAGTTAAATATACTCTACAGGATGAGCTTAGAAATGCATGAATATATTTGATGTGATTTTTGCAAAATATGTATTAGGCTGAAGAGATTTAATATTAATATTGATCCTCTGAAGAAGCCCAAGAAAGGCGAAACAGGAACGCCAAATAAACCTACAAAATGCTTGAAACTTGATTCGTTCCCATGACTGTTTTAGTTGAGTTGCTTTCCCATCAATTTTTTAATTTAATATTAATAGTTAAATAAATATTACACAAATATCGCGTTTCTGACAAAAGAGAAAATTTCAAGCGTCGCCAAAATACACTGTCTTGAGATTTTGTACATGTATTCATGCTACAAAAGTCCCAAAAATGAGAACATTCGTTCAAAGGAATCTTATAAATAAAAGTACACTTTGAAATGTATTAATTTTGCTATTTATGACTCATGTTCCTGTAACAAACCACATTTGTGGTAAAAGAGAAAGTTATGGTGTTCAATTTAATATAACATACAATTTATTTGTAACCGTCTTGTAAAAGAAGGAGACATACTTCTGCAATACATTCCATGTTTTACAGGGGGAGAGAAGAAAATGTAGTATAAAGTTGAGGCCGTAACATTAATCTATGTCAGATAATGAAGTAAATAGTAATCATATTTTGGAGACTATTGTCTTGCTGGAGATATACTTCTACTTGGTGTGTGGTGTACCAAGTTATTTGATTTAAGAGGGTTCAGAGGATTCCTGAATGACTCTCATATTTATACGCATTACTGTTATAATAAAACAGTACGTCCAGGCCTTTATAAGTAAGATTTTAAGACTAACACCATTCTCAAATATAAGATCTCACATGCCAGGTTACAAAAGAAACAAAATGTCCCGCAACTTCTATTGAATAATGTTTATTGTTAAACTATAGAAGGTTTTCTTGGAAAAGATGTCTATTACAGAAACAAAGAACCCATAACCACGTAGACAAAAACCATCATAACGATATTATTACTTACGTAATGATGTATTTATGTCAAATGTTATTTTGTAAGAAAGGTACAAATAGAGATTTATATTCGGGAGAGTAGGTGATAAAGGGAGCCCATTTGTTGGGAGAAGACTGACAGGCCCAGGTCTCTCCCTAGGTCTCTCCTGCTTCTCATTTTCCATGAGGATATTTTATAACCGACTGTCCCACTGTAAGCGGAAGCGTGAAGTGTGTCGGAGTTTCCGGTGCAACTTTCACTCATTGTGCAGCGGTGCATGAGCAGCAGACGACAGTTTACCTCGCTTTCCCGCCATATCCACCGCCTAACAAGTTAACTTGGCCATGATTATTGATTCTAATGCAATTTATTGATCTTCTATCGGCTGTTTCTAGATTAATTCCCGAGCTTAGAGTTTGATTCTGGGGCTGGGTGGAGGCTCGTTTTACCCGCGCATTAACTGTACATGCTCGCGGCGCGCATGCGTTGAATTCAGGCAGGTTCCGGCCCGCAACGTGCTTATATCAAGGTTATTTTTAGCACGCAGCTAGCGAAGCGTAACATTTTGATGCATTATTATATCTTATCCCAATCAGTGCACGGATAATATGCTGCCGCCGGCGTGGAGGCCCCTAATTTTCGTCTGTAGTGGGAAGGAAACAATATTGCGGAGCACACACATCCAAATTGTGTCAATTGTGCCTGGAATACAGTGCACATTGAAATCGGAGTATAATTTCCGGTTCTGTGGGTTTGACGCATGCGCACTAGACGAGTGTACACTGCCCGTTAGGCTGCAGTCTCGTAACGAGCGATGTCACTCTCCCCTGGCACGAGATTTTGTGGTTGAGTTCATATTCACTAATGAGCATCATTTAAACGCGACACTAGCACCCCCAGTGTCACTTGTATGAACTTGTGCGACCACCTGTGTGACGACAGGGACATCTACGCCTATCAAGCAGCACTTCCGGTGCCTACTTCCGGCTAATTACCACCAAGTATCACTCCGCAGAGAGTCGTTCAAAGACATGGCTGTGTCACCAGGCGCTTATCAAAGAAACTACCTGGCCGCCCGCAAGAGGGAAGCACTGTTTTGATGAGCTAACCTGAGGCTAGATAGTGCTAGTTCTTTATTTTGATTGACAGGCTGCGGATCTCTAGTTCATTCATTCCTCAAGCTGATCAACTACTGAGGGACATAAACAAGGTTGAATAAAGAAGTTCCTTTATTAAGATATTACCTTAACTGGGTAAACAAACAATATCACCTGTTAGGTTTCTTCAATTGCTCCAGTAGGCTATGATACTGAACATACATAATCGATTTACATAAACATATTTCAACATATGTAATTATGTGTACATAAACAAATGCATCATATAAAAGAAAAAGATGCCTTCAGAATGAAATAGAAAAAATATGCCAGGAAAGAACACTTAATCAAGCTACCTTTGCCGGATGTAGTTTTCTCTTGGAAAGAAACTCTTAATTATGAAGCAGCGAAAAACTATCCGCAAAAAGGTTTACAAACAAATGAGCCTATGCTATGTACGTATGTTAGGTAATATAAAGGAAGGCTTTAAGGAATGAATTGCAAAGGAAAGGAGAATCACAAAATAAAGAGTCGTATGTAAAAGTACTATATCGCGGGGTAAAGTCCATCGAAAAGAAACCCTGTATGTGGTTTGCAGGAGAGTACACTGCATCCAGTATAAAAGGTTACAGCTATTCTGAAGTCGGCAAATCTCCACATAAAAGTTTGATTGTGACCACTTGATTTATCCTATCTCCCATATAGGACGCTTCAGTATATCTGAACCTGTACCTATTGTAGTAGCTTTCCGGGGACATCCCATAGATCCATCCATAGACAAAGACACCCCTCCCCATACATCTTCCATTCTGTCAAGGTCGTTAATCTTCCAGGGTCAAGGATATTTGTCTTTTGGGTCAGAAAGGCAGAGGCACAAGGGTCATCAGAACTACAGGCTTAGGATATGTACAGTTTCACTCCAAAACTATTCATTTCTAGACGAATATATTCATAAATCGGTTAGGTAGGTTTTGTAACTTTGTCACAGGCTATTCTGGAAGAAGGAAAGAGTTGGGAGGAGAAACCCCGACCCTTCTGAGATAATTTGCTGTTCTTGGGGAAGATAATGACTATCTGCCTCTGTAGAAACCATTACTGTTTTCATTGCGGCGTGAGGAGAATATATATTAGTGAAATGGTCCATCCCCTCCCACCATTTTGGGTCTTTACATGGAACCATGGAGACAACATGGCGGCCATCACGTGACCCCAACAGACGACCACACCTGTGCCGCGCCCCCTGGGGACTAAAGCCGGCGTGTTTTGGCGCCAAAAGTCGGAGACGCTGTAGGCAGACGACAATTGGGGAAGAGAAGAAAGGCTCTGTCAAATAGACATGGGGAAAAATGCGGCTGTCTGCAAACGGAACGGAGGGGATACGTCAGCCGACAAGTGGCTTATTAGGTGGGTGGCAAAGGATTGAAGAAAAAGGAACACTAAACTTCAAAACAAGTTTGTAGATCTGTGTCAAAATGGCTCGTCATACGATCATCAAGATAAATTGAGAATGAAGCAAACTCGTGAGAGGACTTGGTACTTAGACTAACCCTTTATTTCACTTTGACCGGGGAGGATTTAAAAAGGTGGAACTCTAAAATAATGCCAAACGAGCTCGCTAAAGCTAGCGCTAGTAGTTCATCAAGATGAATGCCTAATCTTGAATCTTACATCAATAAATGACGGATTTTAAGAGCATTTGTTTCGCAACAAATCCTTACTTACAATTTCCTTTGCGTATTTATTTTTCCTTGCTAAGCAGCTGCTCAGAAACTTTTAGGGAAGGAATTCGCCATACAGACAATTATATTTCTTCTCCTATAGTAGGAAGAGCATGTTATGAAACTATCAACTATCCCCTGGACTTCGGTTCAACTGTCCAAGCAACCATATTAGATAATGTAGTTATGAATACATTAGTGAGGTAATATCCATTGGCAGGGATATTATAAGTTTGAATTACCACCTGTTAATCATCTAATGGTCCCCTGATTTGAAATCAGAAGTACACAACTAATCATGCACCTTGTTCCAAATGACAATAAAGAATCATTATTATTATCATCATCATTGCGTGCATGTCCGAATCTTGTAATATTCAGTATGACAGTCATCCATACCGCAGAAGACATTTTCGAGGTCAAATTTAATACTCAAGCTGGGATATTTCATTTCGACCATCATCAATATCACCCAGCGCATCAATCGGAAGTCAATCAAATATCTCTGGTGGATGGCACAAACTCTCATTCTCACTCCACAATGGATTCAATCTCGGCTCATCATTTAATCATCCTAGGCGCATAACAACAATAACTTATTGTCGTCAGGTCGTCTGCTCGCTAAGTTTACGCGGGAAACTTTGAGGACAAGTTCTCCCGCCGCCCTTCCCGCTCAGCCTCCTATTCCATTAAACAGAAAATCGCTAAGTTACCAAACTAAACAAGCTAGGACAAAGACCAGAGTCTTCGGCTGATATCGATTACAAATGCAGAGCAAGTAAAAATCGCTTGTTTGCTCGCCCTTCCTCAAAGGTAGTCACACCAAAATAGTTTACCCAAATCTCGCTAGGACATTAGTTGAGACAAAAGGTAAACTGCGGGTCTAATGGAATACAAATTAGTAGCATCAGCAGCGCCCTCTAAGCACCCACCACGGCAGATATAAGGGCGCATGCGCGAAACAGGAAACGCCAGCCTTTCAAGCAATTATCTCAACTCTTAGCTAGCAGCAGTGTAGATGACTTGAGGCAAATTAAACCAATAATGAATATTGTTTCGCATATGATTTCTATGAATTGAGCTACATTCCATAATAGCTGAATGATATCTTTTTCACAAACCTGTAGATCGTGGCAGTTACAATGGCGACAATATGAGGAATGGTGGTCTGTTCATTGTGTGGCAAAGATGCATCTTCTAATGATTTAGAAAACTGAAGAGACATCAAACATATGCCAAATATATAACATGAGAAACACTAATTAGATAATAATTACATACTTCTAGCCTGTTTTGTAAAATACACAAGATATATTCAGAACATATTAGATTAAACATATAGGTTTGTCCAAAAGTTAAACAAATGAAGTGAAATTGTTAGAAAACTTAGAGCAAAAGCAATTTGATAATCGTTTTAGGAAGAATGGTATGAATGGATATGGAAAACTGTACACTCCTCCATAGAACTGGATGAAACTCATTAATATCGGGAAGGAAACTGCATGATTGCGTGAATAATGATGAATCTGAATTGTGAAAATGGCGGTTTGATCACGGCGTGAGAGAAAGTCAGGGAAAGCTATTTAAAGAAACAAGAAATCCTTGGCAAATCATAGGGAGGTCATTCTAGTTCTCTGATGAAACGGATGTGCCCGGTGTAGTCACTTGGTCCGTCTTTATACCGCCCAATTTTACCGCCTAAAAGCATGGAAGAAAAAGAGTTTAGCCGACAACAACAACTGCCGAAAGTCGTCTGGTCACCTCTGAAACTCACGTTCACCACGTGAGATTGTGAGATTAGCCCTAATTCGCCTCGGATTCCCGGCCTCCTATGAGAGGAAGTAGATGGGTGGGTGGGTGGATTGGAAACGAAGAGAGCAGAGGAGAAGGAGAGTGTTGCGAAATGATGATGTTTCTGTTAAGGGGCAGGGAAAATGTTAGGACAGGGAGTAGTGGCAAGGGTCATAGACAGAGAAAGAGACGTGGGACTCTTTCCAGGAGTGCAAGGGAAGGCGGCTGTAGACAGCCTTTTATTACAGTGATGCGGTTATGGAGGCGCTATTTTCGGCGGCGGATGGACATCCCAACGTGGCCGCAGCACATCAGTTAGCCTCATTTCCGGCCCTTAATCCCGTACCTACATTGGGCTGGCTTCTACTAGAACCTGCGCCGGTGAGGACCCGTACTTCCGGCCTCATCTGTCCTGCCCCTGTCCTTCAATGGGGGACCCCATATCTACTCTCTGAGCATGCGCACAGAAGGGGGGTCACATGCAACTTCCTGTGCGTGACGTGACGTCAGAAAGATGAGGAGACAGAGGGTGCGTGATAAAGACTAGATAAAGATGTCCGTCGAGGATTTCACTGGCTAAGCTTGTTTATAGCAGGGACAGGGTGTGTAGATTAATAATAGCCATTAATACGCATTCATCCGCCCTGTCTATTGAGACCCATCACAATTATGAATAAATAATGTCCTTGAATGAATGGAAAGCGCCACATTGAGGTCCTTTTTGTTTACTTGCGTTCAGCCTCTCACAAACAGGTCAGAATTACTGACAATGTATACAGTGTGTTGTTCATCATACCTTCTCGTGAAAAATAGAATAAAAGATGATCGACTAAATAAAATTCTTCATGAACAACGGGTGATCTGGTTCTTCTTTCTGAACTGCACTTCAGTTTGAAATGTGCTAAAGGAGGTTTTTTAGTTCCAATAAGTCACCTCAGCTCTTTCATCTCCAGGGTGCAAATAGTGTACAAAGTACATTTTGCGCATGCGCAAAAGGCGTTCTGCAATATGTTGCAGATTGGGCCACATTACACATAAAGAGGAGAACAGAGAATAAGTTTTCCCTACCATTAGACAAACTCCAGGAGCTTGAAAGACAACCGGATGTGCGAGGTCTGTGGGTAACTTCCTGTCGGGCAAGGTCACGTGGTGTTTGAGTGCCCCACCCTGAAGAAGCGGATGGAGTGATGCATGGTGGGACGGGCCACGTGACAGGGACGCTAAGCCCCCAGTATTACCGCCAGCAGAAGACATTTCATCAAACCCAGACGACATTTGTCCTGAGACAAACGGACCAGGAATGCGAGATTTTCAAACGGATATATTTCACTCGATTAATACATATAGTACTTGCAGGATTCATTGTTTGAGGGCACACTAGCTTAGCCACCAGCGGTGCTTTCCGTTCTCACCCTAATCCAGAAGTAAGACCACGAATTAATCATTATTTGTAACGGTGAGGATTTTACTCCAATATAATTGCCATCGACAATCGAAACTGTGAATCTGAGGAGATTAGCAGTGTGATCTGTCCCAGGTAAAGGGTATATTGAAGCTGCATTCTCAGTTCACATCGGTCAAAATCCAAATATCTTTTACGTTCTGTTCCGTTTTCCCCCGACCTCATCTAGAGGTGAGTTTAGAGGATTTTGTCCCGTTGTTCTAGTAACAGGGCTTCATAAAGGTTTATAATCCTTTTCTGTGGTGGCTTCACTTAAATACTGCCCACTGGCGCTTTTTATCTCTCGGCCGATTTCAGTTCAGATTCTGGTATAAACATATAAATAAAACAAATTGAAATCTATTAATTTTGTGACTTGTGACTCATTTTCCTGGAACACATCACATATAGAATCCACAATCTCATGCAAGAATGTTAGCAAGGCGGAATGATGTTTGTAGCATGGATTGATGGTATACAAGGATAGAGAATATTATTTTCATTGTAGAAGGAGTCTAAGAAGTCATAAGTGCTGTAATTATAATGTGAAAGGTTTCATTATTAAATTAATTATGTAATTTTGTGATATGGCAACGCGATAGAGTATCAACATGGTTGATGTGCGTCTTTATTATATACTTGTTGTAAATGTTTGGCCATAATAGTAATAAAATTAAAAAAAAAAAATGCATCAAGATACATGTATAACATATCTGCTTTCGCAGCATCACACGTACCCTCTAATAATCCAAGGTACCCTCTAATAATACCTTCTAATTATCTAATTTCACTGAAACCTTAATCCATTACAGAAATCACACTGGCGTTGTAAACTGTATCTGGGACAATCGGCAGCCCTGGTCCAAAAGATATTTTTGGAAATGTTGAACTGTATTTTGAGCATATATGTTTAGTCTTAAATTAGAGATATTTGAGGGAATCGCTGAATAGGGGATTTGCATGTACTACTGCGATTGTCTCTTACAGTGCATCATGGGATGGATTCTGTTGAAATCTGAGATACAAATATTTGGCGACATTTTTATCGAAAATTGCAAGTAATCTTTCACCAATATCACAGAGCAGGCTTGATTTATGAAAACCAAATGCATGATGGGAAAGATGGGGATTTATGTCCTGGAAACATGCATAACATAGATATTGACGTAAGATCATTGATTGATAAATACTACATACTGAACATGCCATGTTTTCTATAGATTTTAGACTCTACGATTAGCCCCATAATTCCATGTGAATCAAGATTTAAAATGGTGGCTTTGCAAATCCCCTATTGTACATTTTCTGGCGGCTTCACCCATCCTCAGTATTCATTGCATTATGTAACATTTATTCTGTCAACTCGTGTTGGATAATATTTGATTGTTCATGTAATATCACGTTGTATCCATCCAGACAGCAGTTGGAAGACCTGCCTCTATATCAACACACACACA
The DNA here is from genome assembly GCA_942159475.1 of Sthenelais limicola. NCBI lineage: Eukaryota > Metazoa > Annelida > Polychaeta > Phyllodocida > Sigalionidae > Sthenelais > Sthenelais limicola. The sequence continues at coordinate 93,722,561 of OW804100.1, forward strand.
CCCTCATCCCTATTTTCTATTACAAAAATAAAACATATATAAAAAATATTACGGTTTGGGGAAAGCTTTTTGCCATGCCCGTTTATTTCTGAATGATAACAACATAGAAGTAATTTCATCAGGGTTTAAACAACCTTTACTGAATACTTTGTTCTAGTTGGCTTGTCTCTATATTTTTTATTTTTTCCCCCTTTAATGTATACATTAACTATTATGAAAAATATTAGCAATAATGGTACCACCTGTTCAGAGATAACGAGGATAAGCTGTGAGTTTATACCAGCCGACAGGGCAGTCCAGGCTATCACCACCCTACACTGAAGGTTATCTAGGAGGTGAGCGTGGAATATTTCATATTAGTCTACTTCCAGATAATATTATTGCCCAGATTGTCCTCGTGAAACGCTCCCCCTTTCATTCTCCTCACCCCACCCACGCATTTGTATTGCATCTCTCGCCTATCCTCGGCCCCTCTCCCCTCTCTCACTTCTATTCTTGCATTCACTCTCCCAGGCCTTTGCTCATACCCCTACCTGCCAATTACCGTTGCCATAGAAACACGCGATTGCCTAAACCCACCTGCCTCGCCCTTCCGCCTAGACGTCTAGCGGGGACACGAGGAATTAATGGCAGAGCACGTTGCAACTGGTTTTCTGAGAGAAAGCTGTATATTTTGTCCCAGGGTTCATCCGCGACTTCCGGTGCCCGGCCTTTACCTATATTTTGTCGTAAGGTTTAAACTTCACATGACACAAATTGATGCCTAATGCAGTAGTCTAATTCAAGATTTTCGCCTGAGCTGGGGAGGGAAGATCTGTAGCGAAAGTTTGAAATGTTCGCCGATTGTGAATGGGGAGAGAGGAGGAAAAAATGTGCGCCTGTGTTTGTTTCTGAGTGTGTGCACGGAGAAAAGGGTAACGTGTGTGTCTGTGTGTAATAGGGTCAGGGAGAGAGCGAGAGTGTGTGTGAGCGAGAGAGTGAGACACAGCTAGAGGGTGTGTGAGTGAGAAAGTGAGACAGAGAGAGCTAGAGAGAGAAAGGAGAGAGAGAAGAGAGAGGGTGTGTGAGTGAGAGAGTGAGACAGAGAGAGGAAGGAGAGAGAGAAGAGGGAGGGTGTGTGAGTGAGAGAGTGAGACAGAGAGAGGAAGGAGAGAGAGAAGAGAGGGTGTGTGTGTGAGTGAGACAGAGAGAGGAAGGAGAGAGAGGGTGTGTGTGAGTGAGAGAGTAAGAGGAAGGAGAGAGAGAAGGGAGAGGGTGTGTGTGAATGAGAGAGTGAGACATAGAGAGGAACGAGAGGGAGAAGAGAGAGGGTGTGTGTGAGTGAGAGAGTGAGACAGAGAGAGGGCGGAGAGAAAAGAGAGAAAGGAGAGAATGTATGTGAGTGAGGGAGTGAGACAGAGAGAAAGGAGAGAGAAAAGAGAGAGAAGAGAAAGGATGTGTGTGAGAGACTGAGACAGAGAGATGAGGGAGAGCGAAGTAAGAGGGAGAGAGGGTGTGTGACTGAGAGAGGGAGAGACAGTTGTTACTGTTGTTGACTAGATTTATGATTAGAGAATTATTTTATTTGTTTAAGTTTAGATAGATGCAAAATGAAGCGTCTAAATCCAATCAATCAAGTCCAATCATCCATAAATTCACACAAGCTCTCTTAACCCTTGTTTGCTGAACATAAACCAAATTTACAAAAGTTATTAATTGTAACTGATAGTGAGTTTTCCAATGTTCTTTATTATTTAAAAAGCTGACGAGTTGGGTGGAATCTAGGTTTGTCATTATCAAGAACTTTCCTCCGAGCTGCCTCATTTTAATGAGTACAGACAGGGATGAGCCTCACCCGGGCCAAGGCGCATGCGCCCTGGCCCAAATCAGTGCGGCACATGCGTAGTTCAGCACCGGAAATGGTACCACCTGCGTCGCTTCCTTCCGGAAACAGGAACGTCGCCGACGACAGGCTTGTCCGACGGAGGAACTTTCTTGTGACACCGCCTAAGCGGGTGAAGGACATCAAGTGGATGTAATATCGCCCATATCTCATTGCCAATAGGGATCACGACTCCATCTGGTGGTCAGTGCTTTTAGTGAGATAGGTAGTAATGCATTCATGCAAAAAACCTTCCAGATATAATATATGTATATTATATATATTTCGAGGGTCTGACATATAACAAGAAATCTGGGAATTGGGTGAAATCTGCAGGCATTTTTAAATTGTGTTTTTCACACAAACTCTTTGCAGGAATGTTTCCATTTTTGGCATGTTTGTCCATCTTGAAATTGAATTTCAAGAGTGGGCCCTGGGAGGTTTCTAACGACATCCCAATTGAGGGAATATATATCACTATTTTCTCAGAGATTGATTTTTCTGTGACACTGATGACAAGCTAAGAATGACACAAGAAGTCCTATTAGCTTGCACATAAAACAGATAATAATTTCACCTTACGTAACAATGTTCCAACATACTAGTAATACATGCATTTATGAGGGGATAACGTACCGTTATGTTACGTTCTTACGTTAACTATTTTCTCAGGGAACCTACATCGGTATCGGTCGGTATTCAGAGTTCTTAATAAGCTTGTGGAAGAATCTCGGCGACGTGTAACCCATATTTGAATGTATTCGAATTAAGATGGTGATCAAAATCATAAATGTCACGGAGGGTCAGGGGCCTTGCCTGACATTTGATGCGCATACCAGTATTGTGCCGTAATGCTTCATAAATAAGCCTTTTGCATTTGACAGCAGTATTGTCACATGAGGGAAATCATTACATGAAATCTGAGATATGATATGGGAGCAGTTAATATAGTTTAGAGAACGAATTACATTATCAACATTTTTACAAGCCTGAGAGGCTGTTTTTGTATATAGTTGTAATTACAGCCGATAACTTTACGACTATTCTTTATACAGTTATAACTACCACTACTATCTGTGTAATAGTTATTAGGCCAACTTGGCCTATTTTGTATGCCATATATATGGGTCAGGTCACCAGGAAATGTACGACTGGCAGCTCTACACATTTGTGATGTGTTCCAGAAAAATGAGTCACAAGCCGTAAGATTTATATTTTTCAAAGTATTTTATTCACAAGATCTCTTTGTTGGAATGTTCTTATCCTTGGAGGGCTAAGCAAGTCATGCTATAGCCTTGATATAAGGGTGTTACCATTTTGGAATTAAAGAAGTCTTGTTCCAAGAGTGGAATGATTCAAACGGAGGATAGCAGAGTATGAAAGGTTACCGACAATCGACAATCTTAAGGCTATGCTGGCTCAATAGGGAATTTGCATAAATCTTGTTCAAATGACTTTTAGATGGGTTTGAATAGAATGGAGCAAAAAATAGAAAATATGTACTATTTACCGATGGTAGCTGAGGGTGCAGCTTAAAAGACTTAAATTTTTGTCAACATTTTTGTCAACAGATGTATACACACTCAAAAGGCAGGATGTATTAATCACCCTAATTTCATTAGTCATTGAAAGTATATATGATGTGTTAAGAAGTCACAAATAGCAAATTTGAGATATCATTATATTTGAAAAGATGAGATCAAGCCGATTCCAATGATAGAAACAGTAGGACATCTAATAAGTATTTCTATATTTTATGTTTGATATTTTTATATCTTTTATAAGTTTGGAATATTTCTGGGTTGACATTTACTAGTAAAGTAGCTAGATATACTTTAAAGGATGACCTTAGGTATTCATGTCTATATTATTACACTGTCTTGAAATTTGGTAAATGTATTCATGCTACAGACAGCGTTAAGCACCCCAAAAATGAAAACATTCCAACAAAGAGATCTTGTGAATAAATCACTTTGAAAAGTATCAATTCTGCAACTTGTGACTCATTTCTCTATAGCACATTGATCACATATATCATCTATGGACATGCATATCATGCATGGTACAATTCAGGCGCACAGTTTTATATGTGTACTCAATCTCAGATATATCGCTGTACACACACCCTCGTATAGTCACTCATTTCTCCCACTAAAAGATGTTTGTGCGTGCCCTCCAATACCACATTCCCAATATCACTCTCAATAAAGTAAGAAAGAATAATACATACTCTACGCCTCTCTCATGGGCTCCTTGGAGTACTTCTATAGAGTCGGTGCAATTTCGGTTGAGTAAAGCCGCACAGATCTTAGATATTCACGTTCTGAGGATAGATTGAATGCTATATCTGCTGCCATAATAGCACAATCACCTTCGAGCGATGACACGGTTTCGTGCATACGCGACCCATTGACGCTCGTCCCCTAAAAACATCATCCGAAAGTAGCTCAATGCTTATTGGGAGGACCGTGGATAGAGGTTGGTGATGAGAACCGAGTAGCATAAAGTACTCATCACCTGTTCTCTCTCTTTTATGTATAAGTTACGGCTGTAGCTCCCGTATTATCGTTCAAGGGGTAGCCAGTGGGGCTGCCTTTCATGTGGCGTATACCTGTACGAGGGTTGAGCCACCGGCTCCAGGTGTCAGTGAGACACCGTGCCAGGCACCACCAGGCTGGCGGGACATACCCCCGCCTGCCCCGTCACCAAGCCCATCTAGCGCCGGTCTCCAGCCCCCGTACACTACCGCCACCAAGCGGCCAGCAATCACATCAACACCTCACACACATCACTTCACGCTGCCTCTCGTTAGGGACGAGATCCTATGAGACGTGAACAAGAGAAAACGTCGGTATTTTTCCTCCCGTACCTCCGGCCCACAAGCATTGCTTTCATTTCCACTTCTTTTTCTGTTAGAATAGACTTGCCTGACAGTGTTGTTAAAAGTTCTTGGTAACCCTTCCATAGTATTTCAATCTACACTTCACCTTGAAGTCACGAAAGAAATTCACTAGCTAGGAAGTATATATATTATACTCCGAATTCTGACTCTATTAAAATAACAAATCACCCCATTGTTGTCATGAATATAAAACAAAATAAAATATCTCTAACTACGCTTATGCATTCAATTTACCTTAGAGTGACTGGAGCCTTTGTTTTGCGTTGTAAATTTGCACCTGGAATACAACGCTCTGGCACTGAATTTTTCATTATTTTTTGTTCTTCAGATCTATACAGGGGATTACTTCATAATGTATGTTGCGCTATCACCTGCTGGTAGCCATTGTGGAATGCATTAGAGGAAAGAAGCATATCTCATGGAAATGAAGCAGTAAAATAGTAACACGTTTCACCCTCCTAACTTACAGCTTAAACTGCATACATATGGGCTAGGTTAACAGAAAATGTACAATTGCCCACTTGCGCTGACGCCATTTTGCAAGAGGGATCATGGGATCCGAGGTGCAGTAGCAAAAAATGGTCATGCATGCTTTGGCAGACTGTATGGACCTCAAACGATCCCATATTTAAATAGGATCCGTTCAGGCGCTTTTTTGAATGCATGTTGGATAATTGATTTCCAACCTTCACCAATCCTCTCAAATAACTCAAATCTGAGAAAGAAATGAGGTTTAAAATACAGTTTAAACTATTCGTTTAATCATTTCAATACCAAATATACATATATATGTACCCAGTATTTGTCATTTGGGAGCCTAATTTGGCAGAATTTACTAAATTTGTAGAGCTGTCAATTGTAGATTTCCTGACGACCTGACCCATATCTAAACGCAGTATAGATGTTATGTGTTTCAGGAAAATGATTCAGAAGTCGACAATTATAGGTTTGAGATATTATATTTGAAAAATATGATATCAGGCCGATTCCGATGATGGTAAACGTTAAGGACATCTAAGAAGTTTTTCTATATATATTTTTTTATTCATTTCAGGCCAAGACATTGAAAAGACAGGGTTCATATATGTAAAGACGTATTGTCCACCATGGACGTATTTCATACGGTGTCTAGAATAAACTCCATATCTCAAAAGAAACATAGTAAACGATATAAGAGAGAGAAAATTACTAAATGATAATAAAACGAAGATCCATAAACAAATTACCTAAGGAGAAACAGAAAATGCCAATGGTACTCAATATAGGAAAATTCTAAGTTTGATATTTTTATTTTTGAAACAAGTTAGCAATATTTTCTGGTAGGGCAATTACCAGTAAAGTTATTAAATATATTCCTTAGGATGACCTTTAAAACAATCTAATTTTGAGTTGCCATTCTACTTTTAAAGATGGGATTAGGCTTATTCCAACAATGTTAACCTTTAGCACATCTAATAAGTACTTTTATGTCTTTGTTTGTTTGAAAAAAGAGTAATAATATTTCTGAGTGGACAATTACTAGTAAAGTAACTAAATATACGCCCTTAGCATGGCCTTAGCATGACCTGAGAAACACAATGATATATATCAAATATACAGTCTTGAAATTTGATCCGAGTATCAATATGACTAAGAGCATCAACACCCTAATCATAACATTACTACCAAAACATTTGAGAAAAATTCTTTTTCCGACGTTAGACTCATTTCCATATATATATATATACCATGTCACATAAACTATACATGTATTGCCAGTAAACATGGAGAATCCGTTTGTATTGTTTATCAGAATGAATTCACAAATGTTCACCCATTTTGTAATCATTTCATCAAGCATTGTTTCAATGAATAATCGAGAAACTGAATGTCAAATATCACTAAGTCATTAATCTTGCAACATCATTTTCATATATTTTTTTACTTTTTTTTTTTTCATTTTAGTACCTGGGGCGGAGGGGGGGGGGAGGTGAAATTGTAGCCGCACTGTTTCATGAAGACCTTAGTACATTGCAACATTTAATAATTTCCCCATAATTCAACAAGGCCAAAGAACCGTCTCAAATTATTAATATCTATAGATTTACAAGGGACGTACAACGGTACTACTCAACTGTATAGATTGTAACTAGTAGGGGAAATTGTATTGCCTTTTTGCACATCTTCGTTGACTCAATTTCAGAATACGGGTTGTTTTGCCGTCATAATTTATGTTATTTAATTGGAATTCATAATTACTTTCCCGCTTTCGGAAATGAAACACTTCTTACATGGAAACGCAGCCTATGAAAAAGTAACACCTTCAAAAATAAAATATGAATTAGCTCGCATGTAGACAGAAACTTCCCTGTGATTTTTTTATAGCGACTTTGAGAGGCGGAATATTTCTATAAAGATGGAATTACAAATTGTATTCGGGAATTATGAACCTATGCGAGATACAATGTTTTGAATGGGTGTTACATGAAGTTGCGGCTATTATAGAACTAACGATTCCTTACGACATTAATCACAGGATCTATGCGATCACCAATTTGCAAAACAATTTAATATGTATGCAATTGAATTGCGAATTGCAAGGACATGATCGCAGAAGTTCCTCTCCTGATAATGGCGAAAATGCGTCAAACGAGGGTTCTCTTAAAATATGTCCATTGGACACGTTGGGATAATTGAAAAGATATGTATTTTGGATAAATATGTATAAAGAAACTGAATTAATACCTTTCGGTTCTCCGAACTGACGGTTCACACAGGTAGTGCATGCCTTTCGCCCAGTTTCTTAATGGCTTCAAAATAAATCGTAAGACTAGTCTTAAGGCCCAAATCGGGGCGGGGGGGGGGGGGGGGGGAACGTTTGTCCAGACTACACAAATATCTAGCCTGTATAAAGTAAAATATAATGCAGTGCTTTATTCTGGGACCTAATTAGTTTATCGGATATGTTAACATATAAAGTATTTACAACTATCTACCGAGAAAAGAACATAACCAGAATTTACCATCCTTCCAATTTTATCCTATGCATTATAGAGGGAGTTTTATGGATAAATTCTCTTATTTCTCTTATTTTCTTTGTATACATATATATATCCAAACCTCCCCCTCCCATATATCTCTGCTCTAACATTTACAATGGCTATAATTTTCTCTTTGTATCAGGAGAGAAATTAGGAATTATACTTTGATCTGTCTATCTTGGAAGAACTTGTTGGCAAACAAATTTTAATGCCAAACTAACACCCCAACCCAACAAAACGCTCCACTCTCAAAACAACGCCGGGCCTCCTATTGGGAGGTGCAAGTTTAGTTCAATAACCACTGGTACACGTAGCAGGCATTTCTTGTGGCTCTCTGCTCTGCGATTTTTCTCTCTTGATTTCAGGAAGTAATGAGCGGAAAGTTGCTCGCCCCAGGTCGGTGGGGGGGGGGGGGGGGGGCTGTTTAGTGCGGTGTGTGTGTGTGGGGGGGGGGGGGGTGCTCTGTAGGAAAACATAGCATAGTATACACATCAGGGGTTTGTCGGGAAGAGGCAAAAAGGGTGGAATAATTTGCTTGAAACCTGTCCGGAAGTAAGCCAAAACACTACCTGGGGGACGATGTACCTATTATAGGGCTTCTACCCACTTGGTCGTAAGAGCTAGCGATTCCTTAGCCCTTTATTCACTGTACATATATATGCGATTGCACAGAATTGGGTGGAATAATTTGCTTGATACCTGTCCAGACGTAAGCCAAAACATTGAATGGGGGACGATGTATTTAGTATAGGGCTTCTATTCATTTGCTTGCAAGAGCTAGCGATTCTTTACGATCAGTAATCAACAGGCATATCATGTGATTGGTAAATATCAAAATGATGTTATATTTATGCGATTGAATCACTGTCTGCAAGGGGATAATCACAGTTCCTCCCTTCCTTCTTACGATGTAGTGGAGCAGGGGTATTTAAGCAGATAAGCAGGTATGAGGCAAATGAGTGTGAAGGGCTTGGTGGGTGTGTGAGGGTGTGTGTAGATAACCACACACCTACACACACGGAATGGAAGTTGGGAGAATAAGCAAGGAGGATGGGAGGAGCAAGAGTCATTCTTTTCACCCATTTTCTACCTTGGCCTTGTAACAAAGATGGATCACTATGTAAGACAATATGAGCCACTTTTTATCTGTACACATGTGTGAAAAAGAAAAAGAAGAAGAAAGCCATTCGCCATTATTGCATTGCCAACAATATGTTGACCATATTATCATACTATGGCTCCTCAGGTTATTGATAACAAGGTTGTAAGAAAGAATGGGTCGTAGGGAGTGCAAGGTTGTTTTAGCTGGTGAGCGACTACCTGGCAATTATTGCAAGTGCTCAGAAGTTGTAAGTGTAGTAAGAAATATGGTTATATTTATCAACATAATGGGAAGTGGGGGAGGAGGAGGGGAACCTCGGTGGGGGACGTGGCTAGGTCAAGACAGGACATGTGGGCACAGAGCAGTGCAACTCCTTCACATGGGTCAGATTTTTAGAAAATGTACAATTCGCCTTCACCAATCCTCTCCAATAACCCACATTTAAGACAGAAATGAGCTTCAAAAAGTAGTATAACAATGTTATAGCAAAACAGAAACTATAAATCAATGTGATACCAAATATACTCAGATGTACCCGGTATTTATCATTTTTCAGTCAAATTTAGCAGAATTTCCTAAATGTGTAGAGCTGCCAATTGTACATTTTCTGAAAATCTGACCCACATATAGAAGTATCAGCTGTAATTGTTTACATAGCTATACATCAGTTTCAAGTTTTTGTTATCATCACCTACATTGCAGCGAAGACCAATTCTTGAAAAACAAATTATTATCTGGGATATTTATTGATTTTGTCGTGGTTCAGGCTGTTCCCAATGTTATGACTGTCTTTGTAGGATCGTGTTCAATCCCGGACCTTGATCTACGCATTCAGGAGCAGCGCTGAAAGTTAATTCTCAAGTTAATTTTACAGTACTTTCGGCCAGTCAAAGCACCTGTCTAAAAGATATATACAGTTTCATTTTTGGCACGTTTAATAAACTTAGTTTAGACAAGGGTGTCTGCACTATCTGTAGACTGTGCCATTACCGCGGGGAACTCTGGGAAGGTATGTGAAGGACTACAAACCCATCACGCAATAAATTAGACTATTATCGCTCACCCTTGGTACATATTTTGTCCACCAGGTGGTGGGAGTGTCGGAGCGGAATGTGGGTTGATAGGTAGACAGGTGGGTGAAGGAGAATGGAGGGAGAACATGAGTACGGTCGGGGATATGTGTGGCATAATGGCTGAGCAGTGAGAAGCATGGGGAAGCCCTGTGGCAGGGTACAGCAACTCTGCCAATACATTGTGGGTGAAATCGCCAGAAAATGTACAATTCGTTGTCACCATCCCTCTCAAATAACTCAAATTTGAAACAAAAATTAGGTTTAAACTCAATTCGACATATATATAAGCAAACGGATTGTTTGAAGGCAATACCAAGTATACTCAGATATACCGAATATTGACCATTTATCAGTCTAATTTATCAGAACTTACTAAATGTGTACATCGGCCGATTGTACATTTTCTGAAGACCTGACCCTTGTATAGAAGAGCAAAGCAAAAGGTTCCCTGTGCTAGAAATGGCCGAAGCAGATTTGAGAGTAAGAAAAAATAGAGAGAGAGGGGGAGATGAAATGATGAATCAGGTTGTGAGGTTAGAGATGAGTTAAGGGTGATAGTAGGCGATTGGAACTTCGGTGTGTGTAGGGGGGGGGGGGGGAGATTTTAAGTGTGTTTTTAGGCTTTTTCAATTGGTCGCCGCTCAGGAGAAAAACCTTTGTGTAAAAAGCAACTTTTTGAGTTTATTTTAATTTCAATAAAGACCAATAATATATCTAATACAGTTCAATTTGATATTCAAGCGTTGCTTATTTATAAAAAAAATAATCAAGTTCACTTCTCCATACAAACTTCAATTCATCACTACAGACCCACTAAACTATATCATGAATCATAAGAACCTCTTACATTTATTATAAAGGCCCTAGTCCACTAAGCCGATTCTCACGCGATATTGCGCTGCAGAGGACCCCCTTCCCCTTAATTCCATCAGAATCTGGTGAAATTGGCTTAGTGGACAAGGCCCTTAAATTTCGAATTCACGTTAGCCATTTTTTTGTTTCAAGTGTGAACTGGGCCAAGGTGATAAGTTGACAGGTGTAGTCTAAAACGGGCAAGCCATTAATTTATTTTAATCGAATGTTGAAGTTAGTGACCAAATACCCAATGAGACACTACTAGGCAATACGATTTTTTCATTATGTTGTTGCTTTGTTAATCAAACCTTACACGTTTCGATCTCGGTCGAGATCTTCATAGATTTTATTTATTTTAATTTGTTATCATCAAGAACAAGAAAGGCTATGGGGAACTGCCTACATGTTTCCAATCAGAATCAAATTCATTTTGTTCTACGTTTGTTTTTAAGCAAGAAAAAGAAACATTGAAGTGACAACTTGAAATCCAAAAGAGCTTATGTGTAAGAAAATAGAAAAAAACATTACTTTTGTTGCTGTCCAGTTTTGAAGATAATATTGCTGCTTTAATTAACGTATTGATATAATACAAATTAGATAGTAAGGTTTTTCTAGGAGGGGTTGGGGGTGGGGGCTGTACCTGAAACAGAACTATTTCTTTCGGCCTAACATATTCTCTCAAATTAAATATTGCACTGGCCAAGTTTAGATACACACAGTTATATATATAAATAAAATCACCTTGTTACAGAAACAGGTTCAAAATAGTATGGTCAAAACGCAAAACTTTTCTCTTGAGACACTTCCATATGATGAAGACGTCGCCCTCAGTAAGATATTGTTGTTGTGTCCACAAAACTCTCTAGAGGTCTCTGCTGTTGGCGACATCCCTATGTCCACTCGGCAGATCATGTGACCTTGGCCGCCATTTTCTACTTGGCCCCGGGTGAGAGCCTCGTTATCGCCTAATTGGCTGCGCCACCTCGAGCTAAAAAGTCAGCAATATGGCGGCCTGCGAGCCCCTTTCTCCCATCAATTGTAGCAATTGCGCGCGCATTCACAGCTTATTTGTGGGTAACGAGTGCGCAGTGCACTACTTCCCCTCGCGCATGATGATGTGCGGAGTGAGTGTGATGTGGTCTTGCCTGTGTACTCATGCGCGTTTCCAAGTTGTCACTGATTGCCACTAGAGGGCCTTTCACAGGTGACGAATCGCGATTTCTCGTCATTTGCTAGTGTCTGTCACGTGTCATTACAAGAGTATGACGAGATTTGACGAGAGCGATTCAAACAGTCATATGGTGATGACGAAAGCGGATACACCGCTATAACCCGGAGCGTCACCTTGCGGTAGTTTGTCTCATTACTGGGCACTCTACCTTACTTCCTCAATGAAGGGTGCCTAACCAACTTTTCTTTTCACCAGCTCGTCAAACACATGGCAAATGCGTTACATGCTTATATTCACCATAACTAAGTATAACAGGTGATTTGATTATACGTAATTCAATGGGAAACACCTTAAATAGCAATTTTCCAGAGACGCAAGATTGAAGGAGTTAATTCCAGTCCTATGTAGCTGATTTGTTTTGCATGTGATGTGTATTATAGATATAATATATATGATATTTTTGTAAATAGAATCAGATGATAATTTCACATATTCTTCATTTATGGGAAGCTATCGACAAGAATGTAATAAAAAAGAACTGTCCCGAGTACATGATGGATACTCTGAGATGACGAACAATAATCAGAAGATAGAGACAAGATACATGGAAATAAGGTATATACTTTTGATTAAGTGGAATATGTGTTTGGATATCATTTTATTATTCACATATTGCCTAATTTACGTTTTATACTGGGAAAACCTTCTCAGCAGAAGTGAATCATCCGATCCTGATGTATTACTATAAATCCCAATAAAAATCGTATATAATGAAAATGTATTTATTTTCCGTGGATACATTTCCACGCACTAAGTACATCGACACCTTTTCGCGCGGATTTATATTCGCGCAGCAAGGAAGCCTCACACCTTGTTTATGCAATGATTATACCTTTCGCACAGGATTAATTTTCAGTGCTAATTTAGTGTGCTAAAATAGCGGAAATAAATACTGCACAAACTTTAAAACGTTTGCAGTATATTACAAAGTCCATTCATATTCTACAGACGAAGTGGTCCTGGGTAAGACCTTAAAGTGCCTTTCTGTCTCTTTTTCTGTTTCTCTCTCCCTTCTTCTCTATCTCTATTTCCTGGGTATGATCATAAACTGCCTCCCTCTCAGCTCTCCCGCCCTTGATATAACCATATTAAATATGTTGATAAGGGCGTAAAGCAACCAATCTCACTCACTCCCTCTCAGCTCTCCCGCCCTTGATATAACCATATTAAATGTGTTGATAAGGGCGTAAAGCAACCAATCTCACTCACTCACTCCCTCTCAGCTCTCCCGCCCTTGATATAACCATATTAAATGTGTTGATAAGGGCGTAAAGCAACCAATCTCACTCACTCACTCTACAGACGAATTGCTCAGGTACATTGCATGAGTAACTCACCCTTTGTTTACCACCTGTGTTGAATAACACAATTCTCCCAGACAACCTTTATCTACCGCTAGTAATACTTTTAGGATTATCCGAGGATTAATTGTAAGGCCTCCCAGGGTCCATGCCGCCCCTTATTCCCCCAAACTTCACCCCCACCCCCCTCACACATCACCCCCACCCCGCACACATCACCCCTACGTGCACTAATTAGCTCAGTAATATACATGGCGTGACGGAACCCGGTTTTCTACCCGTCTGGCAAGTAGTACCGATGTCTGAAATAGAGTTCCCAATTGTATCATGATGAACAATCATGTCATTGCGGGGAGAGTAGGAGGAGAAAGGGATTGCTGGGTGTGTGTAGGAGGGTTCAGATGCTCTTCAATGCACGTTTCTCAATCATGATGGTTTTATTGGGGGTGGATGCTGTGATATCAATTCACACACTTATCCAAAATTAATGTTACAATCTGAATCCCAGTCCTGTTTCCTCTCCAATATCTTGTAATTATTAGCTTTACATTCAACAATTTGGGAATTGAATTCAGAGTATTTTGAGTAAATATCTCAAGTAAATTCATTAGTGAAAAGCATCTATTAAGATCGGAATCCAACCATTTGGCACTTTGTTCGCCCCCCTCCACCCCCCCCCCCCCTCCCTGGTGATCGCAATCTTTCCCGTAACCCCGCTGGAGTTCCCCTCGATGTGATTGGCAAAGAACCGACCCAGACCACGATCACCAATCAATATACTGAAATGAACAAGAATTAAAATCCCCTGACATGCCATTGAACTCTGACTGGGAGGCTGGTACTGCTTCTAATCGCGATCCGACTGATGTTTATTTCCACGTCTGCCTAACTTTTAGAATTGGAAATATCCATTGACTTCTAGTGATTGCTGTTTATCTACTTCAAGACGAGGAGCAGAGATGGGATTTGTGGTTTATCCTTAGATATTGTTTTTCTAGCTGACTGCATGTGTAAATCTATTTAAATCATGATAGAATAATATGAACTTCTTATATATGTAAGTTTGGTAAGAATGGTACACAATCTCTACACAGAGAAATGAGAACGTTTAGCGGAGATACTTTTGCTGTACATGTATACATATATATGGAAATATATAGTTATTATTATATAAAATATGATGTACAAGTACTTTAAAAAAAAATGCAGGAGGGATATACTCCATCCTCCCAAGTCAGGGCGAGATTCACCAAACCTAGAAAATCTAGGAAAAAGATGTGGCAGGGTGTACGAATGAGAAACGGACTATGGGAGGATGACCTACCCTATAATTATGTATAGATATGTAAACAAATTAAATGTAATTATATTGGGAAATAAAGGCACCTTTATATAAGTATATGCCTTTTCTGTCCCATAGGGTCAATCAATGTCTTGTTTCTAGGAGAATCAGGAATTGTTGCCCACTACTTCTACCTATCTCTATCTATAGATGTCTAATACAGCTAGGTGAAGCACGTTTTCTCCTACCGTCTTTCATTCTTCATCGTTCTATTATCCCCAATGCTTTACCCAGTTGACACAAGGCTTTGATATCCCCATCTCGTGTCTCTGCCCTGTCAGTGCGACAGGTGCCTCAATTATCGCCCACCATCACCTATTATCGCTCATATTCTCCTATTATCGCCCATGTGAAGGACCAAAGTCGAAGCTATGGATCAACCCTCATCACGTACAAGACCCTTTCTCCGACCTCGCATTGAGCATTAACGTCTGCTGCCCCCTGCTGTCGCCTTGGGGAGCACCATGTCCCCTAATTTCGCTCAGCATAGCTAAGAAAGGCCCTGTGCGCCGATTAAAAGCATGGCCGGTGATCCTGTGTAAGTTATAATGAAATCAATGTCGGGTCCTTTCGCCCGCAAAGTGATTCCCGCCAGGGGGACAAGGAACATGGCGCCACCTAGTGACACGGGGGCTGTTTCTGAGTGGTCAACAGCGCCCTCCACTGGGACGCTGTGCAAGTGACACCTGGAGGGAGGGACACACACTAAATGACAACTACACACTTACAGGGCGGATGGACCAACCGGTACTCTATAAATATTTCAAAAGTATTGACTCGTGCTGGAGTAGGTCGGGCATGCGCACTCGGGCCTTTTCTTCCTCTGAGTGAGCTGCTTATTTTCTTTCATTATCGCCCAGCTGTCGTGGCCAGTTTACTGGTGACATGTCAGGGTGGGCCAATGGATGTTGGAGTCGAGGAGGCTACCTATATCATCCGACAGTACAAGCTTACAGGCATGGGTGCTTTATTCATCTAAATATTATATAAAAAAAAGTTGAGAAAGAAAGGGAGCTCGGTAATTGTTTACTGTTTATCATACAACCTTCGCCCCTGTTCTTACACCCGCTGGTGATTGTAGTAAAGGGACAATGGGAAGTTAGCAATAACATGTTTCAGAAATACCAGAAATATTTTATCATTGCTACATCACCTTATGAATGTAGATGGCTTGATCCTTTCATAATTAAATTACTTCCCTCTAGTCTAGGAAATACTGGACGACCTGGAAATCATATGTTGAATCGAATTGAATTGACAAAAAAACGATCTGTACTGATTCCTAAAAACAATCATGATTGCCCACTGAGGTATTAGTTGATATACCGTACATTATGTGTTACTGATAAATGAGTCACAAGTCGCAAAATTGATATTTTTGAAAGTGTTTACAGCATTTCTTTGTAGGAACGTTCACAATTTGTACATAGCGCTTTTCGTCATATGAATACACGTATAAAATCTCAGGACAGTGTAATAAATATATCCATGCATTTCTAAAGTCATCCTATGGAGTATATATTTAGCTACTTTACTAGTATTTGTCCATTGCAATATTACAAACCTGTCTTTTTAAAAATAAACATATCAAACATAAAGTAAGGAATTATGTATGAGATGTCCTATTGTGTACTATGGTTGGAGTCGGCCTGATCTCATCTTTTCAAATATGTTGGTATATCAAAATCCATTTTTTACGACTTGTGACTCATTTTCCTGTAACAAATCACATGACATTACAACACTGATATGTCACGATCCTTTTAAATTAATTTGCTACCACTAGATCATGTCAAATCTATTTGGTTAACAGTAATTATAAATGCATCCTTAAACCCTTTCACATCATGCCATGATGCAATGCTATCAAACACTTAGAACTGTCTGTATAGCTCTTAGCAACCAAGGCCAAGTGAATTTACTAGGAGAAAGTGAAGCTACCTTTATCAACATCACTCACATCATAGCATTCCAGTTCTGTATTTTATGTTCAAAATATCATGGAGAGAGAAAAAAAGCCCACCAAACTATAATTCCTCAAGCTCTTGACAAAAATATCATATCAAGAGGCAGGGCTAAAGTATACCGTATTTCCCCGTTTATAAGCCAGGCCCCGTTTATAAGCCTGCCCCGTTTATAAGCCGGGGAGTAAACACATTCTTTTGATGAAATAAGCACTATAATCCTTTCCTCGAATATAAGCCCATCCCGAATATAAGCCTTGTCTATCAGCATTTGAAATTAATATAAGCCCGGGCTTATAAACGGGGAAATACGGTATATACTGGGAGGAGAAGAGTTATCGTACACGAAAAATGCTTGAAATGAAATGAAAATAAGTAAGACTGGATATAAGGTATAACATATCAGGGTGCTTGATTATATAAACAGATATAGGTGTATACATGTCTGTAGTGATAAACTACCGAACCACTTGACTCTACATGCCAGCAGCATAACTTTGCATTAGATCATAGCATCACATACATACCACTGATGTTTCTTAGTAGAAAAAGCCCAAACCACCTGATGAAAGAGATATAGATGTATATCGAGGTAGGCCCACAAATTACATGGGCTACGTATGATGGAAGGATGCATCAAATTCGGACAAAGTGCATTTGTCTTCATAACCTCCAAGTTTCATATATTACACACCAGAATCGCCGATGGGCAATTTTGTCTGTGTATTTCTCATGATTATTATATTATTAGCAAAAATATAAATTACATTTTCTTATGTAAAGTAACTATGCATGGGGTCGCCTGTATTATTGAATGTTTTACTTGATGAAAATAACAGATTATTAATGATAATAACGATAAAGTAAATATATAATTTTATTATTATTAATGCCACCTACCTGAAACCCTGGTTCATGCTGTTTTGAATTTAAATGTCTCACCTACAAGAAAAGTAAATCACAATTAACAACACTGTGATGCATCAAATTTACTGGCTACATACGGGTAACAAACCGCACCGTACTCACAACCCACAATACCCAGCATGACGTCACTGCCTCAATTCTTTCCACCGACCACAATTAAACTTTAAACAAGATTATCATTCATTTCTTTCCTTTTTATTATTTAAAAGAGACATTCCTACATATTTGATTGTATTTGCCATAGATATACACACCAACAGAATCTGCAATATGGACACATAAAACGTTGCTAGGATACTATAAGCGTATACTACATTCAACGTTTAAGAAGACGCTAATGACGTTTGAAACGTACATGTAGCGGTAGACGAGGGAGAAGTAATAAACTCATGCCTGTTCTACGCATGTGTAGAGGGACAGTAGAACTGTTTTTTCTAATTGAACGCCGGATTAAGGACTTCTCCCGTTACTTGTCTGCGTTCTTCTATTGTGGAGGGACTTAAGCAACAATCACAATAATAATAATGAACGCTCCCCGCTCCATCCACGTGACATCGCCAGTACGCATGCGCGTTTTGAGCTCATGACATCCGGGACTTACTAGTAGTAATAGCAGCGTGTGCTCATCTAGTTTTTCATTTCATCTTTTAGTTTTACTTCTCCTCGCACAGTGTCGCTATGTGTATACACGTGCCCGTTTGTGAATAAGCCTCAATAGGAAATGCTGGCAAGATTGTCAAGAAAACTTGTTTCAAACTTTGTTATGATTAACATTGGCGGATTAAATTGCGCATACGCCCATTAAAGTTCATGATGTAAAGTTCAATAATAGGCGAATAATGTTTGAAGATGTTTGTGGGAAGTGGGATTACTAGGCTTTGTGTATTACTTTGTGAATAGTTTTTCACTCTTGCGTAGATGCCATTTCCCGAGTCATCGAACTTTGCGAATTCACTATGATTCTAATAAGTATTTTCTGTTTCATTCAGGAATTTAATGATTATATTTTGCATCTGTATTCAGGAAATGTACGGTTCGCTATCACAAGTTCACTCTAATAACCCGAATTTTAAGAATGAATGAGGTTCAAAATACAATTGAACATAACTGAACACATTGTGTGAACAATACTATACATATATACTCAGATATAGGTACATGTATGTACTATTTAACCATTTGCAGCCGAAATCAGCCGAATTTACTAAATGTGCAGAGCTGCCGATTGTACATCTTCCGACGACCTGACTATGTATATGGCCTGGCCTGCAGTTTCTTTATAATTAAGAGTTTTTATTTATCTTTATCATTTCTTAAACTGATGGTAACATAGATCTGTTTAGGTTTCTCTTATATACCATACACACTTTATTTATTAGACCAGATACTAAGTAATGCAAGTTTGGTGCTGTATAATTGTATTAAGCTTTTGGATGCTAACTAATATAAGATATATAAGTTTTATGTTGGATAAGCGACCCAACACTGTCTTTCTCGTTTTTTTTCTTTCCTTTACCCTGAGTCCGGTAGAGTGGAAGAAATTTAAAAAAATAAAATGAAGAAAAACGTATATTTCCTCGAATTTCCTGGGTTTTTCATGAATTCATAGCTTTTGAAAGAATATTTTTATGATCTACATTGGGAATCTGGATCAAATGATCAATAGTGCAATTAGTTGGCTTCTTCTTATATACCTAGCTAACTAGTGTTATCCTTATACTTTCGATTCCAAAATGATTTTCAAAGTATAGGAAGATGATAGAGAGTAATGCTTTATCTGGGTGACGTTTGGAGGGGTCTGGAGTGAATTATCCATTAAATTGGCAATTTCATTTTTTTACGGAAATTAGCTGAGAAGGCAGCTGCCAGAAAATGTACAATTCACCTTCACCAATCCTCCCAAATAACCCAAATTTCAGACGAACATAAAGTTTAAAACTCAGTTCAACCTAACCAAACATATTGCTAGAATCAATGCAATGCTGAATATACTCGGATTTACCTAGTATATTGGCTATTTTTCAGTCTGATTCAGCAGAATGTATTAAATATGCAAAGCTGTCAATTGTACATTTTTTGACGATCCGACCCATATAGGTAATCCGCTCATGGGGGAGTAATGAAATGATGGGGGAGATGAAGTGTGATGTATGCCTTGAGAACAAGGAGTGACTGGTTTTGAGACCAACGAAAGACCAGATGGAAACGTATAGAATAATAAAATATCATAGAAGGGAATAAAAAATAAAGTCAAGGTTTGAAAGAATAAAAGACAATCAAGAGAGAGACAAGGAGTTGCAGGATGCTTTATACCTGTTGCTGAAGTTTTATTAATTTTAATTTCACAAACATGCTTTCTTTCCTTTGTTATTCATGAAGTTTAAGGGTGCTCTTATTACTAGATTCGATTCATTAGTTTGTCTCTAAAATGGACTAGGTTTATATTATGTGATGTGTTATAACAGAATGAGTCACAAGGCGTAAAAAAGGATTTTGAGATACCATCATATTTGAAATGTTGAGATCAAACGGATTCCAATGATGGTAAACATTAGGAAATCTAAGAAGTGCTTCTATATTTTATGTTTGGTATATTTATGTTTGAAAAAAAGGTCTGCAATATTTCTGGGTGGACAATTACTAGTAAAGTTATTAAATGTGCCCCATAGGATGGCCTTCGAAACGCAAGGCTACTATAGGCTAGTGGTTTAATCTAATTATTATTAGCTCTTTAATGATTTCATAAGGTTTCAGGAGCTTGCATCGGCTAGTAATGACTAAATCCCGATCCTCCCTCACCACCCTTTCCCTCTGATACCCCCTCCCCCCACTCCAATATCACGAAGAGATTTCTTAGTTCGCTTTTTAAGATCTCAGGAGTTTGTTTTGGTTAATAATAATACAACTAAACCCGATCCGTGACCTCTCTGATTATTATCAATCTACTATCTAGCTTATTTAATGTTTTAAAACATCGTTTAGGACTCAATAATAAAACTAAACCCAGATCCCTTATCCCCTACTTTCATAAGTTTTTTTGTTTTTTTAAACTGATTTTATTTCGAAAAAACGATTTTACAGAAGTGATACGTTTTATGTAGTCGAAAACTAGTGCATGAACACTTATAGACTCAAAAGACTCAAAAATATCAAATATAAGATAGTTATATAAGAGGACAATGAAACTACAAACAACGCTTGATAAGATGAGACAGTTATTTTATTTAGTTAGGGTCGTCAGGAAAACCTATGTGTAGAAGACGTTTCACCCCTTTTTGATCCATGAAAATATGTATGCAACCTATGTACAAGGAGATATGTATGAATGTATTGAAATAAAAATGTTATATATATATAAACAAATGGATAAAATCAGAGTCGTATATAGAACAGATTCTTTACAGACACTTTTACCTTTATAAACTAGACGACCCAAATTATCGCGATTGGTCAACAAAAACTATGATGTGAAAGTACAAAAATTACTACTGCATTACTCACTAGATAGCTTTTTTTTGTGGTTTTCTTTGCCTTCCAAAAACAATACAGAGAGAGAGAGCTTGTCTCGACTATAAAATCAAGACTAAACCCCAGTTTTCATCCCTCCATCAACCTCCCACCCACTCTAAGATCATAAACAGATTGAGATTATGCACTGCGAAAAATAATAGAAAAAAAGAGAGTGAGAGAGAGAGGACAATGAGGTGTTTTTTCCTCACAGGGCTGAGTAGCTGGAAATATGCCGGTCGTTTGAATAATGAATGGTAGAGTAGATGTGTGTATGTTCCTCCTCCGCAGCAATTAACCTGCCTATAACAGAGGCTGCACAAGGTAAAGTAGACGCGACATCCCGCCAGCTACCCAACCACCCCGCCCTTATTACAGAGTCGCTCAGAGAGCGCCTCACCATTGCGCTCGCGCACTCACAATGGGCCTTAATTGGTCAGCCGTTTGGGTTTCTGCCATAATGGGAAGTTTCATCTAAAAATAAAATCCCAGGTCATTGTTTAATCAGAGATTAATCTGTATATGAATTGTATGTAGGTACTGTGAATGAATTGAAAGAACTGTGTGACCCTGAACAAAATAGTTTGGTGTATTCTGTGTGTGATTTATATCATCAAATGCATTTGTAAGCCAGGGAGGAGTTTAGGGCAAGTGTGAAACCAGATATGGAGACTGGATTGGCCATATCAGGGCAATGCATACATGAACCCGAATTATTGGTGACAATAATGTATATATAACTCTTTAAAGAGGAATTAAAAATGTATTTATGTTTTGTGAAATAAGAATAGACGCTTGAGCTGTATTTATAGCGTATATACCTATGGACCAAGGTAAGTGACAAGGAGATATTTTATACCAGAGACCTCCAGTTGCACTAAAGAAAATCTTTAAGGCACGAATATGGGTCAGGGCCTCCGAAAATGTACACCTGGTAACTCGACACATTAGTGATGTGATACAGGGAAAGGAGTCACTAGTCGCAAACAAGATTATATTGTTCAAATGTTTTTCCACAAGCACCCTTGCTCAGAATATTTTCATTTTTTGGGTGCTTATCACTACATGAATACATATATCAAATTCCAAGACTGTGTATGGAATATATATAGGCATGGATATCGAATGGATTATCCCCTAGACTAAGGAACATTACTACTATCTAAACGTTTAAACCCTTAACTAACTTAACATAATACTGTATCTAATCCTTGCAATGAATAGTCATCCAATCCCTACCCCATTCCTCTCCACATCCCTTAATAAAAGAGAGATAATATATTCCTTATAATCCATGTACCAAAATACACTTAAAACTTCAGGTAAGGCGGGTAAAAGTCCTAGGATGGTAAATGTCCGGGATGGTAATTGTCCTAGCGGGGAAATGTCCAGGATGGTAAATGTCCAGGGGGTAAAAGTCGGGGGGGGGGGGGGGGGATATGTCCGGCGGGTAGCTGTCCTGACACCGTGAAGGTTATATCAAACTACTTCACTAGAGTATCTAACTAGTATAGTGAGTGAACGTCAAGAAATATCACTAACATTCTATATGTATAACCAGAAATAGAAGTACTTATTAGATGACCTAATGTTTACTATCATTGGAATCCCCTTGGTCTAATATCTTTAAATATGATGATATCTCAAAAGAATGTTACGACTTGGAACTCATTTTCCCATAACACATCACATTTGGTATATTCTCTTAAGCTAGACTGAACATTGATAACCACTAGGAAACTCTGATTTGTATTGCGTTTATTCGGTTAAGTTCAACTGTATTTTGATTCTCATTTTCTCTCTTAAATGTGGGTTATTTGAGAGGGTTGTTGAAAGGGTACTGGACATATTCCACCCAAGATAAGGCCGGAGGAAAGCGATCATGATCGTTAGAAAGAGCATAAAGATATGCCAGCGACATGGCAATTCAGATCTAATAGCAAGATAAACATTAGCAAATAATTGGTACATAATCATTCATATCTCTAGATATCATATAAACTCTTTTCTCATCCAACGAGAAATCATCTTATACCTCATTTTATTTCATTTCTTATAATGTATCATATATATCTCTTATTGTCCCTGAAACTGTGCACGCCAGTTTGAGATGAGAATCAAGGACTCAACCTGATCCTCGATTAGGGTTTGCAAAGGCCATGCTCTTATTATAGGCCTGCTCTTATTATGCAATACCTGGATAAGTAACAACACGTATAACATACTTGGAGTTCATTGGATGCATTGCACTATATACGATAAGATAGTATCATATAGGCCTTGTAACGCCATCTTAAAGTTACGACTACAAGGGCTTTATGATATGAGGGTTCTTGCAATTTAACTCATGAATGCAATTGAGCTAGGTAAGAGGGCACTCTTCATATATGTGGTGTAATGCACTATACACAATAAGATTATATCTCATGGGCCTCGTAATACCCTCTTAAAGTTATGACTATGAGGGCTTTATGATATCAGCTGCTATTGTATCTATACATGTATCATGTGTCTCAACCCAGTCATCATTTTCCACATCCTGATAGAGAGGACAGTCTGATAATATGGACAAAACCCTCTGGCCTGGTGTGTCCACAACATTAAGGGGATTACACTATAATAGTGCAATGGTAATTATGATAAGAGGGAGTTGCGAGGCCTCTAAGAGTGGTTTACCACACACTCGTATATAGTGCAATGCACCCAAGTATAATAGGATTGTTGAAATAATCTCAATGACCTGGAAGGAATTCAAGATATATGTCCAAATTAGGGTGTCAGGCTAAATACCACCTGGAGCTTTACTCCCCCCCCCCAACATTTACCATCCCAGGCATTACCCTGCTAGGGTATCCACCATCCTAGTTTCTTAAAAGTTTCCTTCCTTCGCTTCAGTTCTTTTTAAGCGGCTGGTAAGGAACACATGTAAGGAATTTGCTATAGAGTCAATGCTTTTTTGTTATTTTTCAATGTTATTTTTTTCACAAGATTTATTTCTCAGAATGTTTTCATTTTTAAGGTGCTTAACGCCTTTCATAGCATGAATACACATACCACATTTCAGGACAGTGTTTTAAATATATTCATGCATTTCGAAGGTCATCTTTTGGGGTATAGTTAGCTACTTTACTAGTAAATGTCCCCAAGAAGTATTGCAAACTTCTTTTTCTGTTTCCAGCCTCGCCAAGTATATATACACAGGTATTAGACATTACACAAATGGATATTTAGGTGGGAGGGAGGGAGAGCAGGGCAAGGGGATGGCATTGTCATTGAAAATGAGAAGAAGAATCCACAAATTTAACAGTAAATAGCTTGAGACTTTAACTTACTGTCCTTAACCTCTAGTGGGCACATTCTAGATATAATTTTTATATTTCTCTACAACATGATTCAAAATATTTATGTCGATCAGGATTATATGAGAACAACTACCAACTTTTGCGGAATAAACATATCTTAAACTAAACTAAACCTAATTTCTTAAGACATTTTTAGGAGTGTGGAGATCTACCTGGACTGTTCATTTTTTGCCGCCTATTTCTAGAGTGTAGAATGAGGGAAGGGGAGGACGTAGCGCCGTCCTCAGCCTGCCGACCTGTCACCGGTGTCGCCCGTGTGTTTCCCGTCCCTTCCGCAACTTGCCAACTCACAGAAAAATCGTGTTTGTCGCGCGAGGAACGACAGTCATCTTCCACAGTTAATATTGTGTAAATATTCAGTTTCAGTAGAGCCCCACTAGCTCCTTTTATTAAATGTTTATAACAAGTACAGCAGCCTGTTCAAAATTACTAAACAGTTTCATCTGACATGTAAATGACTTAGGAATCCCTGTTTAAAAAGCTGCCAATTACTCCACTTTTTTGTTTATTATAAAAGGTGTAAATGGTAAACGTATACATCAATTATGATACTATATAGGTATATATACATATATGTATTAGTGAACATGATTTACATAATTTAAACCGAAATAGAGTCTGTAAAAAAACCAAAACGTTCTAAGAGAAAATGAGATGTGTGGCGAAACAAAATGTTAGAAAAAGAGCTATAATTATGGTACCGACATAATTGATTTGTTCCGGACACTTGTATTTTCAAATGTTTTTAAAAAGAACCCTCTGACAGAATGTTTTCATTTTTTTTCGGGTGTTTGGCGCTGCTAGTAGTATTACTAAATGTACCAAACTTTAAAACTGTATTGAATATACATATATCTATGCGTCTCGGAGGTTATCCCAAGAAGTATATTTAAGTATTCTACTAGCCACTATTTATGTTTTCATACATAAACAAATATATAAGTACTTATTAGATGTCCTATATAATGTTTACACTCATTGGAATTCCCTTGATACAATGTTTTGAAATATGATGATATCACAAAATAATTTATTTTCAACATCACATATTTCAATATGTGATGTGTTAGATGAAAATGAGTCACAAAACGCAAAAGTGATTTATTCACAAGATCTCTTTGTAGAAATGTTTTCATTGTTGGGGTGCTTAACGCTGTTTGTAGCATGAATAAATTTCCTAAATTTCAAGACAGTGTGCTAAAGATATGCATGCATAAGGTCATCTTATAGAGTATATTTAGTTACTTTACTTGTAAATGGCCACCCATAAATTACTGCAAACTGGTTTGTTTTTTTCAAAAATAGAAATATCAAACATAAAATATAGAAATACTTAGTAGATATCCATCCTACTGTTTATTATCATTGGAATCGGCTTGATTTGATCTTTTCAAATATGATAAGATCTCAAAATCATTTTTGCCATTTGTGACTCATTTTGCTGTAACACATCACATAATACTGGCTGGTAAGGAACAGTGCAGTGACGAGCGTCGGCTTTGTTTACGTCAGGTGACGGGGTAAGTTACCATGGGAGCAGGAAACACGACGGAAGGCGGTTAATGGCGGGCTTTGTGTGTGGCGGGATCGAGGCTAGCGCCCGCCCTGCCCCCTCTTGGAGACGCGGCACACTAGGCGGGCTAATGGGCGAGCTTTTATGGTGTGAGCATAGTCAGGTCATCCTCCGGGGAAACCATGGAGACACATGATAAATCTCAACCCGAAACAATCCACGCTTCTCTTTCTACCTCTCCCCCTCCTCCTCCCTCAAGCCTATCCCTTCAGCCAGCCAGCCAGGCGCTCACAACATAGGTATATGTAAATACGAAGGGGAGGTAGAGAGAGAGAGAGAGAGCCATTCTTAACATGGCCTTTTTAGAATCTAAACAACTCAGGCTTGCTGTAATATGCAGTCGAAAATGCCAGAAAGGACTTTAATTAAAATTAAGCTCTTCGCAATCGCTCTGGGCGAAACTAAAAGGATATCTTACCAAGGAAATCCCCTATTAAACCATTATACCACAAGCCTCTGGGCTATTACATGGATTCTTCGAATTAAATGAATTATTTGTTGGCCTTAGTTCGTGGCAGGGTAATTATTGCAATACTCTATGCGAGGAATTGAGTAGGGGGTCCCAGAAATGAGTTAATTTATAATAAATTTTCCAGGTAGTGCCTTCACAGGTAACATTGGCCGAGTCTCGCAGGCTTGCAATGGATGCATTATACATGTATAGTCAAGGCCAACCTAGTCAGGATCCTGCAACAGCTTAAGCTTATAGTAGATCAATGCTCGCTGTATATATTTGTTTGATATTATACTCAAAGTATTTTAAAAGAAATGTTCTTTTGTTATATTATAGGTGAAGATCTGCTATCCACAAACATAAATCTGGAGTGACATTACGCACACTAATACAAAAAAAAATAGAAAAAATAAAACGATTGGGTCCATACCAAGCGACCGGGTCGCTTCTTATTACAAGTATCAATATTCGAACCCAACATGTACTATTATTATTCAAATGCTTTATAATAGCTTAGTCGACTGTGTTAAAGGTAGTAGCAATCATATCTCTGTAGATATAACCGAATGCAATCTGTGCAATCTCTTTTATTTTCTTTCGTAGCAGGAATGTCTGAAAGCAGCATCACACTCGATGTAATGTCATAACCTGAAATATATATATTTTTTTTAGGCTCAACCTGAAATAAAATCTTTTTCTAATCAGAATCAAATCAACCGTTACAGGCAATGGGTGCATTGCACTTTATACGATCGTGTGGTAAACCACTCTTAGAGACCTCACAAATCCCTTTTATCGTAGCTTGCATTGCACTATATACGATTATTTTCTGAGACTGGTCTGAGAGAACCATGAGAAAACTCTGAGAGAACTCTGAGAGACCTCTGAGAGACCCCTGAGAGACCTCTTACCTCGCTCAAATACATGAGCTTCAATGCAACAACCCTTGTATTAAAAAGCCCTCGTAGTCGTAGTTTCAAGAGGGTATTACGAGGCCTGTAAGACACGATCTTATCATGTATAGTGCAACGCACTCTACCTGTCTGCCATTTTGGACCTGTCTGCCATTTTGGTTAAAAATGGACCTGAACCATGAGTGAAATCACCGGAAAATGGGCAAATCGCCTTCGACAATCCTGTCAAATAACCCCAATTTAAGACAAACAAGAGGCTCAAAATCATAATCAACATACCCCAATATAGTTTCGCAATCAACGCTGTACCAAATGTGTATTCATATATTCTATTTCTAAGGTGGCGATTGTTTCTTGTATTTTATTACCAAATCCCCAAGCCCAAAATAATGATGATTTAGTTTTTGTAATTAGTATTATCTCTGAATTCAAGCTTTTGCCACTATTATGTAATTGTAAGTGCTCTTTATAATTGTAATTTAATACCTTATGAAGGTAGTCCTGAGTCAAATACCCTGTTCAGATATGTTTAATTGAATTTATAATTGTATTTTTAACAAATTCATCATTTTGAGCAGAATTTAGCAGAATTGATTAAATGTGTAGAACTGCTGATCGTGCATTTTGTGACAATCTGATACATAGGCCTATATGTAATGTGTTATGGGAAAATGAGTCAGAAGTCACAAAATGGATATATTTCAAAGTGTTTTATTCACAAGATGTCTTTATTGGAGTGCTAAAGGCTGTTCGTAGCATGAATAATTTACCAAATTTAAGGACATTGTATTAGAAATATCCATGCATTTCTAAGGTAATCGTATGAAGTACATTTAGGTACTTTACTAGTAAATGTCCGTCCAGAAATTTTCCAAACTTGTTTTCAAAAACGAAAATACAAAAACTTAGAGAATTCCTTATTTGATGCCCTACTGTAAACTGTTTACCATCATTGGAATCGGTTTGGTCTCATCTTTTCAAATATAATGATATCTCAAAATCCATTCTTTGTGACTTGTGACTCATTTGTCTATAACACATCACATATATGACCGTAGTGCTGAGCTGCAGAATGCTCGATTGATATCACATAATCTATGCAAAGTATTTATAGCAATACTTTGCTTGGGCTTGGACACAGTTCGCTATATGGGCCAGCATCACCCAGACTACAAAACATGTTTACACCACCAGGTATAACTGCTGTTGATTCGCTATGGCTGCTATTGATTATATTAACAGGTATTTCTGCAGAATATATGGATGCTCATCTCCTGATAATATAACTTCTGATGATATTTACTCTGACATGAGATGGGGCGAAGATATAGATAGAACCTGATGAGAATGTGGTAGAAGGGACACTATTGCACTGTCCGAGATGTTTGTTTTTTTCGTGGCCCATGAGCCGATAGGCGAGTGGGTTACAAAAAAAACAAACATCATAGTGTCCCTTGTACCACATTCAAATTTAGGTTCTATATTTACTCCCACATTGCTATTCTTACCTTATATGGCTATGTGTACTGGGGACAGGAAGTCATACCACACGTGTGGAACTCGTGCAAATTACCACACTACTCCCGCCCATACAAATAGCATGTGGTACATACATCAACGTGGAGTAAATCACAAAAGTTGAGGTGGTGAAAATTATAAATGATATTGATGACTCTAAGTCTAGTGCCATATTAGAATTGAATACAACGTTTGTAAAATATTCGTTGATAGCTTGTATAGATGAATTTGTACATTTATTGAATAGAATTAGGACGAGTTGATACTTCCCAAATTCATGGAAGGTAGCCGTGTGTGCTACAATACCGAAAAAAGTGGGCTCTAAAACAATTGATGATTTGAGGGCCATTTCCATCTTCCCGATTTCTGATAAGATCCTTGAAAAGTTGATAGCTAAAAAATGAGAGGACCACCTAAATATGATTGAATATTTGAGCGACCAGCAATCTGGTTTTAGAGCTGGAATGGGAATAGACAATGCTATGTCGTAATTTCTGAGTCATGTTTTCAAGAATAAGGATGGAGGTGTGGATACATTGACTATTTATTTCGCTCTCTCTAAGGCCTTTAATCCAATCAATATTAGCATACCTATTAAAAAATTAAAAATACTAGTGGTGGTGGGATTGGTTGCTTCACGCCCTTATCAACACATTGAAGTGTTATATCAAAGGCGGGAGAGCTGAGAGGGAGTGAGTGAGTGGGATTGGTTGCTTCACGCCCTTATCAACACACTGAAGTGTTATATCAAGGGCTGGAGAGCTGAGAGGGAGGCAGTTTATGATCATACCCAGGAAATAGAGATAGAGAAGAAGGGAGAGAGACAGAGAAAAAGAGACAGAAAGGCACTTTGTGGTCATACCCAGGACCATAAAAATACTAGGTATAGGTGATATATTTCTGAGACTGTTGGAAACATATTCACTAGGGAGATCACAAAGGGTCAAGATAGGCGAGTATATATCTGATGTATTACCCTTGAAGGCAGGAGTAGCTCAAGGATCAATCCTTGGACCATTATTGTTTATAATATATATAAATGACCTGAGTAAAATAGCCTTTTTTGGAAATATTATAATGCATGCTGATGATTGTGTACTATTACACCCTATGGCGAATGATGGAGACTTGGTAGAAATTCAAGAGGATGTTAATCGTTTTGGAAGGTGGGTTGGAAAAATGGGTTAGAAATTAATAATAAAAAGACAAAAATGCTAAATTTTAAAGGGTCAAGGGGAAAAAACTTGATCATATCATATATAATGAAGGAAGTTGAATTGAAAGCGTGGAGGAATTCCGCTACCTAGAGTACCATCTTGATAGTAACTTGAATATGAATCAGCATATTAACTCTAAATTTTGTGTAAGATCAACAATGTTGAAAAACAGGTTGAGGAAAATTTATCAGAAGATTTATTACAAAAGATCTCGCTTGTACAGTTTACAAAACTGATATACTCCCTGTATTAGAGTTTGGTAATATAACAGTTGATTTGGTATCCAAGCAACAGGTACAAAGATTACAAATGGTACAAAACCATTGTTTAAGGATTATTTGTAGTGTTAAGATAGGTGAAAATCAAAGGCTAACTAATTATGCACTTCACAATAGATGCGGATTATCACCCCTATGTTATAGAAGGCTACAAAGGTGCCTGAACCTCTTCTGGCGGGAACGGAACGTGCAGGACCTGCGCCAGCATGGATATGGCATGCGCGATCCTGCACGTCTACTAGTACACCAGTGGAGAAAAGAAAGCTTAAGAAGAAGCACTATTGCCAGAATTAGAAGCTTGTGGAATTTATTACCCTTAATTATCCATCAGGTAGTGGATAAAACTGCGTTCTCTTTAGGTATAAAGAAGTTATGTAATGAGACGTTTCATCGATCTCAGGAGGTATGGTCTGTTGACGAACAAGAATTGACTCAGTGAATGATTGATTGAGGCTTGAATTGTTGTGACTTGGATCTGCTTGCTTGTCTGTACACTTGCTTCTTGGATTATTTGAAAAATGGATCTAAAGATAAAAACCTACCGGACTGTCATGATATGAAAGATGCGTCAGTGATGGTTTCAAAAAATCTGCATTTCTCTTAATATCATTGTGTTATGTGTATCTTAACTAAAATGATCAATTTATGGATTTTCCATTTTTTCTATATAATACTTGAGTTATAGTAGGCAGCAATGACTGAGATATAGTGTATTCGTTACATAATGTTTTGTGCTGAATAGAAATATCTTAAATACAATACACCATTGTTAAACATTGACATGATTTATGGACATTGAAGAGAAAGACAGAATCCTTCGTTTAAACAGAGGCCTTTGGAAACAGGATACAACCATAAATCTATACTATCATTCTGTAAATGTAAGTCATAAAATAATTTTTTTCCCAAGTTTTCTCTTTGGCTGACGCCCTGGGTGGTAAAATACCGCCTACGTTATGACAACATGCAATTTCAATTAAAAGCAGAATACCTTATTCAACATGGAAGATATGTTCCAATATAAATTTTTTTCTTCAACATCTTGAACACTATAATTATAACAGAGCAAACGTTTATAAAAAGTTACGGATATATTTCCACCACCTAGATTCAAAAAGCATGGTTGATTGTTCTTGTATTATGTTTTTTCCAGCCTGTTATTATGTTTTACCAACCTAGTTCGACTCCTACAGATGACCTTTTCCTTACTCCCCTGGGGTAATGCATGAAAACCACCGAGAGATTGATTATTAACATTTATTCAATATGGACAGTTAAAAATATTTGGCGAATAAAAATGTTAAAACATATACTAACCTTCTGTGATGTTGTATGATGCTTTATTCTATTTTTGAAAAAAAGTTTGAAATATTTCTAGGTCGACATTTACTAGTAATTTTCGCAATATATCCCATAGGATGATCTTAGAACTGCAAGGATTTATTTGATATACTGTCTTGAAATATGGTAATATGTATTCATACAACCCCAGAACTAGATACCCCGAAAATGAAAACATTCCAAGATAGCGATCGTGTGAATAAATCACTTTGAAAAATATCAATTTTGCGACTGCTGACTCATTTCCCTGTAAGACGTCACAAATATGAGTGCAGATGTCCACTACAATGCGTTTAGTCAATGCCTTGATTTGTCTTGGGGATATAACCACCTTAGACAGAGACTAAAACGATTAATAACCTCCATTTCGAGCCTGTTGGTGCACTGTATGTGCATTCATGATCCCTTGGCTTCACTATAGGGATTATGCACCAAACAGTGCACCTGCAGCCCCTCAATGTCGGTCATTAATCCTTTACTAGGACAACGACCAGCACATCATACTATGTGTTAAAATAATAGATTGTAAAATAATATGGTTTCACATAAGGTGGGTCTAAATATATCCACTATACCCCTGTTTTAGAGAGCTCCAGCAAGTATACAAGTTATTATATGCACTGTACAGTCTATTGGTGGAGCTCATCTCCTTCATTGACCAATCAACTTCAAACCTTAATTGTAGGATTGTGATGAATAGAATTAGTGCAGTCGATTACTCCAAAATATAGGACCAATTGTGCATTTTTTCATAATTTTATTATAAATAAACTAAGCATGAAATTTAGCATAAAGGTACTTTTCAATGTGCTGATATACATTTAATTTTACTATTTTCTCCTCCACCTCAAAGCTTTAAAAAAAAATATTTGGGGCATTTTAAGCCTCAATTAAAAAAAAAAGCTTTTCAATCACCTATATGAATATTGATTTGAATGGAGAGATAAAATAATATTCTTGATTAATAACTCAATATTGAATAAGTTTTTGTGTTCAACCAAACTATTTCAAACAGTTTTTGGTACAAAGATGAAAATGTTTTGCAATAAAATGATGGTTAAAAACTCTCAATCTGGCGATAGTTTT
The DNA here is from genome assembly GCA_942159475.1 of Sthenelais limicola. Classification (NCBI taxonomy): domain Eukaryota; kingdom Metazoa; phylum Annelida; class Polychaeta; order Phyllodocida; family Sigalionidae; genus Sthenelais; species Sthenelais limicola. Next base: position 93,755,389 of record OW804100.1, read on the forward strand.
ACTCTTAACATTTGTTTAATGAGAAAATTGTTATGGTTCATATTTCTGTTAACGGGGTATTGGCTCGAAAAAAATGCTCACGTTTTCCTACTTCAATTTAATAGAATTACATCTCTTTTGTGGTGTCAATAATGTGAACTCGAGTAACGGTATTTTAACATTATCCTAAAAATCAAATGCAGAATTTCTTTTGAATTTATCAACCGGCGTCTGTCCCAATAACACATTAGAGTAGGGCAACTCAAATGAAACTAATTTCTTTTTTCTTTCTTTCTTTCTTTTCTTTTCTTTTCTTTTCAGTGTAACCTTTTGATTTCCCTTATTTGCATTAGGCTAGCTACATCAGTTACAGGCTATGTATATAGGAATTCGCATAATATGTTTACAAGTACAGCGTATATACTGCATATTTCTGGCTCAAATTTATATTTTCCCAAGCAATGAGACCTAATCGTCATGCACACCATTTTGATCAAGATAACGGAACAATACTATTTACATTTCCTAAATTTCAACATCGTTGGAACCCACTTAATCTGATCTTTTCAAATATGATAGTATCTCATCGACTTATGGCCCATTTCTCCTCAGTGACATATCACACAAATATAAGAATACACATTGACTTCAAATCTAGGAGACTAATTTCCTACCTAACTTCTTAGAATTAGCTTCTAATCCAGCAGCAGGTCGGGGTCAGATTGACTTACAAACAAATCCCAGCTCCCAATGCCTTCCCTTCTTTGTACATGAGCTTGGTAATCGTTCGTTTTAGTAAATGAAAAAGAGTCGAATGTTTCCTCCCTGTTTGCCTCCGAACTCCTACAAGAGGAAGCAAGAACGAGACGAATGGCGTCGGGCATAGGTGACGCTGACGTCACAATAATGGAATGAAGATGACTTATTAAAAGTGGTGTGATTTCCGCAGAAAATGTTTCTAAATTGGATAAGGAAGCATTAGAACAATATTCTCAACGACCCTATTATTGTTCGTTGGAGATAATTCATTGCTGATGTATTTATGGGCGGGCAGCCGACAATTCGAGGAAGGAAGAATGGAAGGAAAACACTCTTGAAAAAAGCGCGGGAAAATGGGATCAAATCGTAAGAGCAGACGAGGATCTAAAAGGCGGGAAAAACGGTGAGGAATGAATTGGATTTCATTTTTACAGAACAAATATGGCTGATAAAGACATTGTTTTAAATTGTGCTCGATGTATCCATTCAAACGATAAGTGGTGGGTATTACCATTTGCGAGTTTTTCATTGGCTTAAAATGCAAACAATCTCAGCTAACACCGCTGATATTGAAAGGAGTCGTTACCGTTTCACTAAAAAGTCAATTGACTGATAACAGTCCCACGTGCAAGAACACTTCGCATATATATAAGTGATAATCATACTCCAGGCGCATATGGAAAATAAAATATTTAATTATAAAATATTTTATATGTTTTAACCCCATTTATTTTTTGATATAACCATATTAAATGTGCTGATCAGGACGTAAAGCAACCAATCTCACTCACTCACTCCCATTTATTTTCGGATATGTGATAGGTCCAAACTACTCGGTTTCATTTCTGGACCGTCCTCAATTTATTATAATGTAATAAAAGCAATCATTTGATAGAAAACCGTTCAATAGAACCATCCCAACTGAAGTATGATACACTAGAATTGAGGCTCGGCTTTCCACAAGTGCTTTTGGAATATTTAATTTATTTGAAGAATAATGTATTTGTCTGACGTTATACAATGGTGAGATCCGACAAATAGGTGACCTGCCTTCTGGATGATATCTAGATCCTCCTGCCGCCATCTCAAAATAGAGAAGATGTCTATACTAACAGAAAGAATAGCTAATAAACACAGATAATAGCATAAAGCAAGTTAAAGTTATGAAGCAAATCATTACGTTATAAAACAGTTACAAAACAGATCTTTAATACCCAAACTGACTAATATCACTTCTCATCATACATAGCACCGTCAGTTAATTACTTTTATTTTAGACCTCATTATATTTGAGTATGAATTCACAATTAACTCCATCTTGTAATAATGTTTTTAAACATCGATAATTTCTAGATAATTTCTAAGCTCTTTCCTAGTTTCAAATGCATGCGTTTTCGTAGGCAGTGCGTTCCAGACTATTTTTGCTTGGCATAGAAAACTATTTCAGTATAACGCAGATTTTGGAATATTGAGTATTGAAATTTCTCCTGTTTTCCGCATGGCTTCTGGTTGATAATGATCTTTTATCTTGTTACACACACATATAACTTATAAAGTGCCAATAAAGAACCTTCTAGTCCAATACATGCTCGTCACAAATGATCAGTTATTCGGGAGCAATTAATGATTATAGTTAAATTCCCAGGTTAACACATCACATTTATTTTCAGATTGAAATTAAGTATACACATTTGACTTTTTATTCCCAACGTTTCAGACGTTAGTGAACCTTTTTCAAGGGTACAATCAGTGGTACAATAAGGGGTACGTCAGGGGTACAAGCAGTGGTACAATAAGGGGTACGGCAGGGGTAAAATCAGGGGTACAACAGAGGTACAATCAGGTGTACCCTCAGTAGTACAAGTAGGGATACTTTTTGATCAAAGTCACCGATTCATTTAGGATAAAATTCTTGTTAAAACCCTGAACCTATTCTCATGTGAGTGTTTTAAGGTTTGGAAGGAATTCCCTGCAAACAAATACGGCGTGAAACAGACCCCTACAGTCTTGTTGGCGTTAAAGACTCCCTGAGGGACGGGATAATACCCCTGTAGCCATCTATTTAAACAAGCAGGTAACATTTTACCATACTCTCCGTAGTGCAGGCGATAATGGGTTAATTTGGCTGGTTTTACACCTTGGCAAGGGGAAGATTGTGAAATACATATACATCTCAATTAGGCATTGTGTTTTGCAGAAGGTACTAAAGCACCATCGAGGCCATAAAATAAACAACATTGATAAGAGATCTGGGCGGTAGCATAGGACTATTCCCTGTCGCCCTCCCCCAACTACTCATCATACGACTATATATAAATCGCTTGAATAAGATAGGCTTCGCCGGGCGATAATATGCCATTGTTACACACACTAACACACCGAGAGCATCATACGGGTATCAAACTCGATCCCAGAAAGCTTTGCTTATCATTGATTTCCTGCCTTTATCTACTTATACTGATAAGTGCCCGGATGTTGAGGCTCTAAACACACACACACCCCTTCCCCCTAAATCAGTATAGATCAATTTTATATCCACAAGCGGTAATCACTTTAGTGCATTTCCATGCTTGCGAATCTGCTCGCAGTATTGAAATTGATTTATGTTGTTATTTAATAATTCTTCAGCCACATCAAATAATTTATGCTGTCGAGTTGCTATAGTACATGTAGTGCGATTTCAAGTGTGTATCTGCCAAGATAGGATTTCGCTGACAACAAAGCAAAGGATTTCGGCGGGTCACGGTTATGTAATTTCGGACTGCTCTGAAGCCCTGCAGCAAAAAACAGCAGCTGGAAATCTTTCCCCCAAAATGATCAAAATGATTTTCAAGTTGCACAGGAAAATAAAATCTCTAGTTTTTGATCAATGTTACCTCGCTAAGATTCAGTCACAAAGCAATAAGAGCAACAATATAAAACTGTGTGAATCCTTTCGTTCAATTTAAAGTAATTCTTCTTGCTATCTTTATCTCTAGTGACGAGTAGTAGAACTTCTCTTCTCACAGATGAAGTATACTACCCCATAAGTTCTCTCAGTAAATGGTCGCTATGGTCACTTGAAGATACAGGGTTGTGATTGGTCAAAACAAGTTACCACGTGGCTAAACTCTGTCTCCCATAGCGAGGGAGGATGATAGTATGGCCGAGTACACAAACATCAAAGGATACCGCTCTCTTGGCCACGGAGACTGAGTATAAACCCATTTCTCGGTGTTTTGAAACGGGCAAAGGCTCCTGGCTCACTCATTACACTTATTCCATGATTGTTGAATGACAACACAATGAGGCATATTGCCATACCTATTCTTGATAAATAAGCTGAAGAAGTTTCAAGCAATTTAATGACTTCTGCTTTTAATAAAAACAGCCACTTTAATGCGATATTTATCACATAATCTTCGCTGGTAAGATGATCCTTTAGAAAAGATGAGGTGTTCTATTGCATTCCCTTCAATATTGGACGAAAATAGAATCATTTTGTGGTTATTGAATTGAATAGAAAAATCGTTTATTTGCCAAAGGATATATGTATACACGTATATATGTATGAGGTATGACAAAATGGTCGACAGGCTTCTGGGTAAAAACCAGTTTTTTCCGCCGTCACCACAGGAAAGAATAGAATGTTGCTCATTTATGAGAGTAACTAACTACATGAGGTAAAGTTAAAAGATAAAATTAAGATTGTAGCATGTTGGTACAAAGTTCATTACAGTACTGTACTTATTACAACATTTTCTCATTGCATCACAGAATCTTTAATTTTTGAAAAAAAAAAAAAAAAATTGCAATATCTCTTGGTGGACAATTGCTAGTAAGGTAGCTAAATCTACTCCATAGAATGATCTTAGAAACGCACGAATATAATATACTTAATACACGGTCCTGACATTTGGTACATGTATTTATACCAATTGGAGCATTAGACAAGCCAAGCATGAGAACAATCCCTCAAAGAGACCTTGTAGATACAATATCTTGAAAAATATCCATTTCGCGACATATAGTCGTCCTTTTTGGGAGAATCATATACCATAAACATTTCAATCTTTAATAAGAAGAGACAAAATCATCTGAAAATGTCGAGATTTAATTACTAGAGGAAACACCTGCAGCAGTACATAATAAAACACGGAGACAGACGACCACAAGGGGGAGCTTAGGACCAGAGGACAATATGGCGGCGATTGGTCTTACTCAGGTACTTCCGGTCACGTGTTCTCCTTTGTCTGCGCAGGTCACAGATCTTACAGGAATAGTGAAGTCGCCTCAAGTCTAGAGAATAGAAGGCGCGAGTAAGAATGCTACTCTGAGCCGCCCGAGTTCAAATCTTAAATACACACTAAATTAACCGACTGAAATATGTGTGGAGGTTTTGGGCACTTGTCTTTGAACCCAGAAGGAAATATTTTTCAAAGGCAAAGCCATTCATTCCCTCAATCTTCTGAAAATTTGGCCAGTAAAAATAATGGATTTTTATTTCCATATCACATTTACAACCAATGTCTTACATTGTAGAATTCTCTGTGACAGTTATAGCTCTTCCGAATGTCCCTTAAATGTTGTCTTACTTCGCTGTCGCATTTTTGTAGATCTATTTCTAAACCGATTCAGATTGTACTTAACAGTTTTATAAAGACCATCGTAAATAGTTATAGGATTACAATTCGGCAATTGGCAAAGTAAAATACGATGGTAAAAGTTACGCATAATATTATTCCACTTGAAGTTTGATATGAATTATAATGAAATAGAGACATTGAAGTTTGTTTGCCAAGGATCAGCCTGGAAACAAACGTTTAAAACAGAGATGTATAGGTATACCCATTGTCATCTAGGTAGTTAGAATAAACCATAAGAAAAGGTAGAACTGCATGGTGTTCTCTGTATTTTCAATAGTGAGGTTCAGCAAGTCCAACCTATACGTACACATACACGTAAACATATCCGTATCTCTGATACACAAACCTACGTGGAAAGAAAGCAAGAGGTTCAGCAAAACATGACGGGAAAAACGTAACATAATATATCAAGCGAAATGTTTCATGTCACGATTTATTTTTTATACATAAAATTACGTCACATAAAATGATTCGGATACGGTTACGCAATTAAGATAGGTTTACTTGCAGAACCTTCCTATTTACTTAATATCCATCATGCTGCCATTTAGAGCTGTGATGAGGGAGCAAAGTGCATTTAACAGTAACAAATATATGATAAACTAATCTACAACCATACAAAGCTGTGTTATTGAGAAAAAAAGAGGTTTCTGTAAATTTGTTGGTGTAATTTTTATGTGCGATTCCCCCAGAACGTTTTTCTCTTTCTCAGGTTAAGTAAGTTTGGTCGGCACTCTCCTTAGCCCTTATAACTAATGTTCGTACATAGAATTCCCTTTCTCACGTTCAATCCACATCAGGATTTCTTTACCTCCACTTCTCTATTGTTCTACGTGATCGTGATAACGGGTAATGCCGCTCGCATCTTTTGCACTTCCCAAAGAGAAGAGAAGCCTCCCCTTCCGCCCGCTAGGAGAAATGACATCATTTGTTCCCGGATGAAGCATTCCTTAGCAGAGAATTATCCCCCTTCCCTGCATGCATTATTCAAAGCTACTCAAAACAAACATACTTGCCATAATTTGTTGCTATAATTTGCAAAATCAAAAGACAGCGGAATTTTTCATCCCATTGCCTGACCTTTTCCGTGTTGAAAATCCATTTTCCGTTATGATTATTATTCTTGTGATTAATAGGGATCGTCCAAAGAAATTGATTTCGCGAGCGGGCTGTTTGACTGTTAGATGAAGTTATATTCAAATCCCCTCGTTTGTTTGTCTTTTTCAAGTGACGTCAGGACAAAAACGACGCCTAACTATACGTCACATCCGAAGCAGACGACAAGTGCGCCTCGCGGGGGTTTGCGCGGCAAATGTCTGCCGCGCTGCTGAGCCGGGCGATAATTGAGTTGTTTTATTCGCGTATAGTAAGTATTTCATGCATTGTCATCACAGGAAGCGAAAGAGCTGCTTGCATCGATTGTTGTCCCTGTAAATGTCTCTGTGGTGAGGTCTTTTATTTCGTTAATATCACTTCCCACATAAACGCTTAGACGCTAGGGGTATTATATGAGCGTTGTTCAAAGAATGCAACTGCGATGGGAGAAGAGCTGCTAAGTAAGGAACGCGGAGAGCCCTATTAATCTAAATAGAAAACCACAGTTTTTCAATGAACTCAACACTATCGGACTTGATGTATACAATTTTTGAAGTTGTGTGTAAATGGTTCATCATCGACATGGGTTCCGTGATGGAAGCTATGATCATGCACTTGCGCTTAAATATATAGCCCCAGGTGCTGCCATTCAAGAGGCGGAGAGAGTGAGAGTGAGAGTGAGGGTGAGAAGGAGGTACATATTTTGATAAATAATATTTGATTTCTATGTTTTGATGTCCTATGTGTCGCTCGGTAAGTATGACCAAGGACACACATATTTCAATATTAACCTATCTTTTATCTTAGAGAAACTCCGTGCCCTAGTGACACTTGGGACACGATGTCCAATAGAGTAGATCGTGTTTTGTTTGTGAGCATAAATGGCATATATATCAGAAACCCACATGTTAGCTTCCTTATAATTGGCCAACTTGATATTTGAAGATCAAACTTTCGTATAAATATGTGATGTGTCACAGGAAACATGAGGTTGAGATTAGAAATGCATGAATATATTAAATACACTGTCTGGAAATTTGGTACATGTATCTATACGTCTTGGGGCATTAGATGAGAATGAAAACATTTCTAGAAAGGAATCTTGTGAATAAAATACTTTGAAAAATATCAAGTTTGCGACTTGTGACCCATTTTTGACTCATGCATTGGGGTTTTGGTGTAGATATGCGAATAGGAAAGGTAAATTAAATAGTTAAGCATCATTTCTTTTGTAAACTTAGATTAATCATTTATTTAGTTATTATTTATTTATTATAGAAGAACAATATTACCCTGTTTTATAGTTTGTTTCAATTGATCCGACACAATCTGGCAAAGTACTTATAAAATGGCCGTTTTCTGAAAATTAGTTTTCTGAAAATATTCAAATTCAAATTAGTTTTAGAATAGTTTTCCGAAACTATTCAAATGCTATACAATCAAACATAACATCAGGCGTGTTATTAAGATCAGGTATGAGACCCCACTGACAAAATATCTATTGTGAATGCCATAGTAACACATATCAAGAGGAGTCGGTAGAGAAATATAAGAATTTTGCACCGACGTAGTTTACACGAAGAGACCGTTACTCTTTTATACCTTACCAAAAATAATTAGCCATGCAGTGGTCACATAATAGTCAAGAGACTAATTATTTACCTCTGGAATGTGAGCAGGGGAGCAACTATAAGCAGTTAAAATAATCTTTAAAGTACCGATAAAGAGTTAAATTCTCACGACCGTTACACTTTATGCCATACTAGACATAATTAGCCATGCAGTGGTCACATAATAGTCAAGAGACTTCCAATTATTTACCTCTCGAATATGAGAAGAGGAGCAATTAACTATGAGCAGTCACCTTTAAAAAACCAGTGAAGAGTTAAAATGACATATCAAAAGCATGGTTCTCATATCTCACAGTAATCTCATGTAAATAGCCATGTGTTTTACATGTTTCCACAAAGCATGACTTCATCATTCTCATCATTCATTTGGTTGTTATAGATCATTTTCACAATCTATGATATTATTGAAAGGTTCCTTGCATCTTTCGATCAAAATGTTGCTAAATATTTGTATGACAGATTTGAACTGAATCTATACCAGCAGACATTCCCAGTGAGACATGCAAATCCCGTATTAGGTTAAAAAATGAGGATTCAATGGGACAAGGTTGTATTGTTTCGTCTGCCATTGACATCCTCCAGGGACCAGCTTTATCCGCAATAATGACTTCAGTTTATTCCTATAAATTCCTATATAGTCTAAAGCTGGATTAACTTCATCAAACAAGGCTTTAATGCTGCCTTCTCAGCCATAACAACAAAACAATGTAGCAAATATATTCATATTTTGACTTATGGGACAGGATTTATCAATATTCTGCTGCTGTTATATGTTTATAGAAGAATTTTAAGTAGAGTACAGGGCCGGGCCCACTAAGCCGATTCTCATGCGATTTTGCACCGCAGAGGACTCTTTTACACTAGATTCTGGGAGAATCGCATGAGAATCGGTTTATTTTCGATAACCGAAAAATGACCCATCCCCTCGAATATTGACCCCTCTTCTTTTCAAACTTATTGCATATTGATCTCTACACCCCTCCAATATCATATTCATATCATAAATAGCCCTACTGTGAATACCTTTCACCAAAGTTGTAAACAACGCATGCCTCATTTGAATTATTTAAAAAAAATCATGAGTAAATAAATAGCCTTTTTACATTTGTTTCATTTTCAAGTAATTTTATCTTCATATCTGGGGTTTGGTTTTCCTTTAAACTTACACATTTAGTTACTGATGGCATTCCCTTTTAATTGGTGAAAGAATTAGAGAGGCTAAGATCGAATTAAGTGAGAAAAGTGAGTTAAATGTGGTTCAGGGATATAATGGTTCTCCGCAACAGAGGCATGGGTGGCAGTACTACGCTTATAAATGTTTATTCTCAGTGAAAATGCTTTTCACATGGGGCCACAACTCGTCCAGATAGACTTTATCAAAAGATTTAAACATACTTATCTCCCCCTCTAGAGGGGATTGGGCCTGTGGCCAGATTTGAGATTAATGAGGAATTTTTCAGTATTTACCACTTTAGAGTGAAAAATATCTATAAAACGCTGGTGGTGGAAGATCACCTCGGGGACTTGACCTCTGAATGTCCAGTTTGATAGTGTTACATGCTAAAAATTTGACCATAAGGGACTTTAGAGAACATGCATATAAACACTTGGCATACCCATTGATGCATCCCATTTTAGCTTTACTTTAATCCACCATTCTCTTCATGCTGATTGAGGAGAATGGGGAAAATAAATTATCTATGAAGTTCCCTGTGTTAGCCACAGGCGATTTAATGAATCAAATTATCATAAAAGTATACATCTTGCATCTGCAACCTATTTCTATCTATAATGTGCCGGAATGTCTAGCTCTGCAAGCTTCTCTGGATTCACCATGGAAATCCTGAGCTATAGGTCTTAAAAAGGCAACCAGGAAAACAAATAATTAATTTTTCAAATGGAACATCCGCAAAAATTAATGACAAAATACAAAATAATATGCCAATAAGTAGCAATTAACGAGCTTGAATTCTATGTTCATGTGGACATTTAAAGAAAATTTGGTTTTAATGTCAACAGGTTTCCAGAAGGAAATATTTCTAAAGGAAGGCTCATAGGTAACAATTTAGAAACTCGAATATGAAGTCAGTCTCAAGAGTCGTGCATAAAGTCATTAGGACTTGTTTAACGATTGTTGAAAACTCACGTTTGAGGAACATAAGTAGGGTATTTAGTCATCAGAAACAGCGAAACGCTAATGAAAACCCGACCGAGGCTCGAGTGCTCAATGTCCCAGGCGGATATGCTCCGTACATTTAGACTAAAATCACAAGGTCGATCTTGTCTGTATTATTCATGCATGCTTGCTGCTTAATTCAGGGCTTCTCTTGTTAAAGCATAAAACTCGTATGCGCGATTTTCCTTAAATCAATGGCATGCAACAAATGTTTCGTCATCATGCTTTTTAACCATTGGGATGTTGGTTTGGTTTGTGATGGGAATGAATTTGTTAAGAAAATTGTATTTTCAACTGTAATTAAAGCTTTATTCTCAGCTATTACGTCAACAAAATCTCTCTAAATGAATAAATAATATGACTTATAGGGCTTAACTTATCAAGCTTTGGGTTGCTGTTGTGGTTATACAAAAATTGGAAGTGACATCGACGAAGATAATAGTCACCTGTGAGCGATATTAAGAGCAGAAAAGGAGTTTGGCAAGTCTCCGACACATGAATGTGGACTTTAATGAAGCCCTTTAGAAAAAACCCAACCGGAGAGCATCCTCCAAAATTTTGGTGCAATGACGTTTAGATGGGTTGGAAATGAACTGACCAAAATGTAAAAAATATTTAGTTTTGGACCGATGTTAGCTGAGAGTGCGGCTTTAATACTTGATTAGCACATATTGTAAAATAAGATAAGAAATAGCATAATTCTAAATCCAAAGAACTGTGTCTATCGACATAGGTACATTTCTTTGGATTTAGTATATATTTGAGGATTAGATATGTAATGGAAACCCCACAGAGACTATTTATAACGCAAAGTATAGTCTACGTACAATATTGATAAATTAAACATTAAAACATTTCATTCATTAAGAGAACTGCGGACATGAACGAAGTTATGCTGATACAACTACTATTCTCCAGGCCATGTGTAAACTTATAATATAATAGGCATTTTTTTAGTCATAAAAAAAGAGATTTAAAATACATTCATTCATAGCATCTAATCTCAGAGATAAAAGTCAAGGCCATTCTCATTGCAACTGCATAGCAAAGATAACCTTTAAGATATCGGAATATGTAATTGCTTTTTGTCCTTGAACATAAATTAAAATGCAGTTCTCGGAATACATTTGTAGAAACAGAGGTTGTTTTATATCGAAGTAATATGTGTCACAGGAAAATGAGTTTCCAGTCGCAAAACACTGTACATGTACTATACTGTTTAAGGATTATCTTCGCAACCCAGAGACATATAGTCTTGGGATTTGATACGTGTATTGGTAAGAGTTCTTGTGAAATAAAACCATTTCAGAAATATCCTTTTTGCGACATAAGGCTCATTTTTCTGTGACACATCACATAAGGGTTAAGTGGCCTGAAAATGTACAATTCGCCTTCACCAATCCTCTCAAATAACCCAGATTTATGACAACAATGAGGTTCAAATGCTGTTAAATTAAATAAGCACATCACTGAATTAAAAATATACCACAATTACTCAGATGTAGTCAGTATTTATCATATTTCGGCCTTATTTAACAAAATTGTTCAATTGTGCAGAGCTGCTAATTGTACCTTTTCTGGTGACCTGACCCATATGTAATAAACTTGGCAACAGGTATTGTATTGGCAATGATGCGTTGTTAACGGTTCTTGAAACATATCGATTAATCAGCACAATGTTAAAAACTTAAAGTGGAAACAAATTAGATTTAAAAAAACAAAACAACTTGAAGTGGATACAGGGAAGTTGGATTGGCTGAATAGAGTAATACCCCGCGCACACATTCACGAATTGGGAATTCGTACGAATTCACATTTCATGGAAGAATTCGTGCGAATTTCGAAGCAAAATAATTGAAAATCGTGACTATTTTTTTGGCCCACACATGCACGAATTGGGACCCGATTTTATAAAAATCTGAGATCGTGGCAAGTTAGCCCACACATACGAAATGAAAATAACCATCTTCTTAATCTGATTTTTATCAAGATTTATTCAATATGTGTGTAGTGACATTTTTCATCTAAATAATTGTATTTTTCCTGACTGTTCAAACTGTCAATGGCAATAAAAATAAAGACAATGTTGACATATGAGTGGATTTTGTCTGTTATGGTTAAAGCGTTAAGAAAGCGTTATGATCCTTATGACGGGACCTATGAATTACACAAAACATAATGTGCATATTTGTTTTATTTAATTCTAATTTAAATCCTCATTTATGTAGAAATATGTAGGCTACCATTCTTCGGTGCCCTTATCATCAGCATTCTCGTCACAGAATCTACTAAGCTGCCCTGACTACAATATTCATCATTAACATTCCCAATTTCGTCTATATTATCAGCAATAAGCCTAGTTTATGTGCAAAAAATAATAAACTAATAGAAGCAATTTAAAAAAAATTCAGAATTGGTTGAACTGCTCATATATATCTATGCAGATCTCTAGATATACGCATACATAATTTCAATTCTTTTCAAATATGATACGTATCTCAAAAAAAAAAGAAAAAAAGCTTCTTGTGACTCATTTTCCTGTGACACATCACATATACAAGTTATTTTAAAAAATGTAAAATGTGGGCATGTGCAGAAGGGGAAGTGAACATTATAAAAGTGAAAAAAATATTGTTGATACAGTACTTCACAATTTAGAAAAGTTATAGTCTTTTATAGAAATAACATAATTTTTTAAGTTTTTTTACATGAACAAATCAGAATTCGTGACTCTACTCACGAAAATTTCCATCCTAATGGAAATTCGTATGAACTGTCATAGCCCTAAAATTGGGGTCTACGAATATTCGTGGCATACCCCACACATACACGAATTGTCGTAGGGAATATGGGTTCAATATCGTGGATTTGCAAATTCGTACTGCTTGAATTCGTGGCTGAATTTGTGGATGTGTGGCTGAATTCGTGGATGAATGGGTCAAATTTGTGTAAAAAAATTTGTGTAAAAAATAAGCACAAATTGTCATACGTATTGTCGTGGAATCCTACGCACACACGATTCTGCAAATAGCAAAAAAGAATTCATACGACAATTCGTGACGCCCAATTCGGCCATGAATTCGTGAATGCGCGCGTGGGAAGGCATTGCAAAGGCTGTCCCGACGGTTCATTATCCTCTATTTAATATCTTGGCTACACGATTGTCATGACAACTTTTCCCCAACAGCTCCCTCTCTCATAAGCCTCTCTCTAATCCTTGTAATTCATTTTCTTATATTCTTAAGACAGGGTGGGAAAAAACGCGGTTGTATCATATCAAATTTTACCTCTCACATTTAAGTGGTTCTTCTTAGGCTCACGGGGGGCATAAATGTGTCGCTCTGGTTACAATTCAATTACTAATCTCGTGTGGTTTTACGATATCCCTCGAGAATGGGCGTTAAATGGCGAGATATGGAAGTGGAAATAAAGTAAGACACATGTTCTCCTTAACCAAGGGAGACATAATGTTCAAGTGTTAAAAACTTTGCTTTAAAATAGATCAATTTATAACCTGTCGATGTGACAATCATGGACATGACAATCAGTCGAGATTCTTTATTCAGGTAAATACAGTCGAAAAACACTGACTCATGCAGAGTGTTTTTCGTTGTTTCCTGAGTTATCATACATTCATGGTTCCAAAGAAGGTTTTACATAATGTGTTAATGATGAATTAGAATGGGATGAACTGAATTGTTTCAACTATATATATACATATTGAATTTTTATTTCCATCAAAATATACAGGAAAAATTAATGACTTTTGACTTCTGCCATGAAGGTTTGCCTGACTACCCAACATTTTAAATGGTGACATACATACCCCTGGACATAACCTTAGTACCTTTCCTATTAAGGTTCTCTTTTAGGTCCTTTCCCATTAGGATTCCTCTGTAGGATCCTTCCCATTAGCATTCCCCTTTAGGACCTTTCCCATTAGGATTCCCCTTTAGGACCTTTCCCATAGGATTTATCCTTTGGGACCTTTCCCATAGGATTTATCCTTTGGGACCTTTCCCATAAGGATTTATCCTTTAGGACCTTTACCACTAGGATTCTTCTTTAGGACCTTTCCCATTAGGATTTATCCTTTAGGACCTTTCCTATTAAGATTTATCCTTTAGGGCCTTTCCCATTAGGATTTATCCTTTAGGACCTTTCCCATTAGGATTTATCCTTTAGGACCTTTTCCATTAGGATTTATCCTTTAGGACCTTTCCCATAAGGATTCCTCTTTAGGACCTTTCCCATTAAGACTTCTCTCTTAGGACCTTACCCCCAGACTTCCCCACTAGGACTTAAATTAGACTTTTCCCCCCTAAGACTTCCCCCTTAAAATTAGGACCCCCTTAAGACATCCCTGCTAGGACTTCCCCACTAGAATTTCTCCCCTATCCAGTTCATGTAGGAAACTTGATTATCTCTTGTATTGCGCCTTTCCCTGCCTATTTCCCTGCCTTTCACTGATCAAATGTACTTAGAACTACTGTTACATTTTATTTTGGATAGTAGCTTGAATATTTATTTTACATGAAATTATTCATGAAAGTAGTTTATCCTATTCCTCTTCCTTTATTCAGTTGGATTACATTTTTCATCTAACTTTCTAAAGTCATAACAACCTTCATTTTCATTTGAAAACGAGTCAATTTGAATCATTATTTAATTGCTAAAGCATGTTGACATATCTCTCTTGGTTTCTCTAATATGCACTCTTGTTAACTGCATACAATAGTTGTATTTAATGCCATTCTATAATTGTTGCACAAATCCTCCTTGGAATTCTTCACACGTGGATAAAAGAAGGAGAAGCTTTAAAGCACTGAGTGGGATACACCATAAGAAATGTAACCCAAATTATTCTTCCCTCATCTCTAACAGAGCTCCTCTACGTGATGCTTTTACGAGGAAGCATGCAGCAGACGACATTTTTTGCCGCCTATACGGTAGGCGGAAGTCACGTGGCCGCACTGAAGCCTGGGAACCATATGAAACTGACCACGAGGGCGGTGGGGGATCGGTGGGAGAGAGGAGAAATGAGAACGGTGGAAGAGGTGAGGAGAGAGAGAGGAAGCAAAGAGAGAGAGAGAGAGAGGGAAGAGGGACAGAGGGGGAGAGCAGAGAGGGGGCAGGGAGGGCAGGGAGGGCAGGGAGGGCAGGGAGGGCAGGGAGGGCAGGGAGGGCAGGGAGGGCAGGGAGGGCAGGGAGGGCAGGGAGGGCAGGGAGGGCAGGGAACCAAATAGGAGACAGCAGAGAGAGATAATTATATCAGGGAGAGAGGGAAAGATGGAAGAGAGAGAAAGAGAGCAGAGGGACAGAGGGGAGAGCAGAGAGGAGACAGAGGGCGCAGTGAGCCAGATAGAAGCCTGAAGAGACAGACAGTGAAATCAGAGAGAGAGAGAGAGAGAGATTAAAATCAGAGAGAGCATGCAGAACGTGATAGAGGGGGCAGAGATAACAGAGAACCAGAAAGGAGATGGAAAAGAGAGACGGTGATTATTATGGAAAAATATAAATGTATAATGGCAGTCTGACAATAATGTCTAAAGATTCTTCGACCAGGTTCTGGGGGGAAATAAGAAAAAAATATGTTATAACTTTTTCGTCGGTTTGTGTCTTGAAACGTCAGTCCTTTTTATAAGCTGTACGGGGACCACCTACTGCTGTCTTGGTATGAATTCGTTCCAATTATCAGGATTAAACTTAGGTAATATGTGTGAGTTCAGTAAAAGAAAGAGGTTCATTATCACTTAGTGGAAAATGGAATAATAACCCTGTGTTACTAAGGTATGCAGTAAGGTGCATGGAAGAAACTAATTATTGCTGGAATATTAGGACAGCTAATAAGTATTGCTATATTTTGAATTAGATTTAGAAAAAAAGAAAAAAGATTGCAATATCTCTGGATGGACAATTACTAGTAAAACAGCTAAATATACTCTATAAGATGACCTTAGAAATGCACGTATATATATTTAATGCGCGGTCCTGAAATTTGGTACATGCATCTATACGACTTGGAGCATTAGACACCACAAAAAATAAGAACAGTCCTCCAAAGAGACCTCCTGAATCAAATACTTTGAAAAATATCCATTTTGCGACTTGTGACACATTTTCCTGTAACACATCACATGCATGAGTAAGAAGGACTCACTTCAGTGCACCACTCAACTGGAAAGACCTCTTCCATTTCAGCCCATGGTTCACCACACTAAAGCAATAGTGTCTCCCATATATACCCCCTGATCAGAAATAAATGTGACATCGAATAAAACAAGAGTTTCTCCCCTGCCAACATATAGCATACACGGGCCTGCGCAACCCCCTTCTGAAACGGACCCATATTCGTCCAGGCGATTGCCCGGGTCCAGGCATCCCCTTTGATATCGCGATCTGTTACTGTGGTTTGAATGCGGAAGTCAGATAATTAGTTGACATGCGCACAAGCCACTTCTAGTGTTGCCGCCATGTTGGTCTTGTTGTTTTTTGGGTCTCGCGCTACAAACCGCAAAATGTCAACAGAGAAAAAGTCGGCACTAATGAAGGCGAGAGGTAGAAATGAGGCACCGTCCCCCTAGAGGTAGTAGAAATGAGGCACCGTCCCCCTACTAAAAGACGCCACCCTTGCTTGACACGTGTTTATCTCAGATCAACACACATACACAAACCGATAATGATACATTCTTCTGTGGAGCACATACTCCAGCTACTTGTGCTCCTTGATAACCTCCCGACACTATACTACGCAGTTCAAGATTAATTTAATTTCCAGTAACAGAGATCGGTTTGTGACAGGCATAGAAGCCAGTCCTATAGTGGTTGCATTTTCAAAGAAAGAGAGAGAGAGTTAAAGGGATTCAGTGTATGGACAATCCTGCGACCCAGACGCTTAACAATGCTCATGTCCACCTCTGCCTTTAATTGACCAGAGATTAACTCTCATATCTCGTATTTCTGACAAGAAAAGAATTAATATTACGATGGTATGAAAATTGTCTGTTTGGCAGCTAGTATAGAGCAGCTAGGTTCTTCCCTATTAACTATGTATATATCATTATAGTGGCCCGTTTAATTATAAGTCGGGTCTCAATTCAAACCCTGTCTCAAATACAAGCCGTGGGTTTGAGGATCACGAAAAAATAAAACCCTCTCAAATTTATTTGGAAGAAATCTCAATTAGAAGCCGGGGCTAAATTGGGTCGAAGGAAATACAAGGGTCAAATTTTCAGAAAATGTACAATTCGCCTTCACCAATCCTCTCAAACAGCCCACATTTAAGACAAAAATGAGCTTCAAAATGCAGTTTAACATAACAGAACTGATACTCTAAATCAATGCAAAACCAAATATACTCAGATATACCCAGTATTCTTCATTTTTCAGCCTGATTTAGGAGAATTTCCTAAATGTGTAGAGCTG
This sequence comes from Sthenelais limicola, assembly GCA_942159475.1. Lineage (NCBI taxonomy): Eukaryota > Metazoa > Annelida > Polychaeta > Phyllodocida > Sigalionidae > Sthenelais > Sthenelais limicola. The sequence goes on from OW804100.1 coordinate 93,773,079, forward strand.
CCAATTGTACATTTTCTGAAAATCTGACCCACAAGCCCAGGCTTATAAACGGGCCACTACGGTACCCCTCCCCATTAATTAACTATCTATGCAGCACGATAGTGACGAAATACATTGTTTCTTGTTTGATTTATTACAATTCTTGATAACGAATCAATTTCCGCTAGGAATTGTCTCATTGAGAACTTTGAAAGTAATAACACTCATTTCCATGAATAAATGGGAGAGGATAAATATGATACTACCATCGAAAACCCAAACTAAATTAGCTTTAAAGGAAAGCATTAATAAAGCGATTCGTTGTGACAACGTTATACCCAATCGGCACATGCAGAAGTTTTGAACTAAGACTGTGTAAATAAATATAAATGGTTCAAGGAAATTAGGAAATTATATTACCAATGCAGCTAATAAATGTGAGAGTGAGGAGACCAAATATCGTTTTAATCAGTATCTGTACTGAGTTAACATAATATATTATGGCATTAACTTTGAGTGTAATAGTTAATTCTACTAAGACTAAGTTAGGTCAAATACTTAAGGTAAACTACTCGGCTACTTTTCCTCACTAAAAAGCTGATAAGGAAAATATAGGGAAGGAATTTTCTGTACAGACAATGCTAATTTTTATTCCTATAGTAGAATTTCCTACCCAAACAAGGGAAAATAGCTTAGCTTTTTAAGAAGGGATTTCTTATGCAACAGGTCCCAAAGCTAGCTTTCCCTCTGGTGCTTGAACACATTTCATTATATTTGAGAAGAGGAGATCAAGCGGATTCCAATGGTTGTAAACAACAGGACAGCTATCAAATATTTCCATATTTTAAGTTTGATAGATATTTTTTTGAAAAAAAGAGGTTTGCTATAGTGGGTGGAAATTACTAGTAAAGTAGCTAAATATACTCTATAGAATTGCCTAAGAAACGCATAGCTATACTCAATATACAGTCTTGAAGTTCGGTTCTTATATTTATCTTATCACCAACGCTTAGCACCCCAAAATTAGGAACATTCCTACAAAGATATCTTGTCAATAAAACACTTTGAAAAATATCGTTTTTGCGACTTGTGACTCATTTTCCACGAACACATCACATTTTTCAAAGCCATCCCGATATTGAAATAGGAGAAGGCGGAACGAGAAACGAGAGCATTTACTTTTCAATTGGTCCAACAATTGTCAGGTTAGGCTCAGGTCAAAGCTATAATTTTTTCGACGGTGTGTCCCAATCAAAGAAAGAAATATTTTCCACATGGTCCCAGTGATTGTCCCGGGTCTCCCTGGGATATTGCAATTTGTTTGTTTTTTAATCGATACAGCCCCTGTTGAATGAGCACATTGGGCAAGGCACTACTTTTTCCATGCACCTTTTATTCTTTACCTGTTTTGGGTTTCTTTTGAGAAGTGTCCAATTTCCAATCATTTCTTACTTAAATTTTCGATAACTGGGAGAAATTTTGTTCGTACGCATTAGTAAAACCTGCCACCGAGCATTGGAAAAAGTGTAAAGTGCAAATACGAATTCAGATAGGAGTATTTAAGAATTTTAAGAATGAGCAAATCAGGCAATTCTTTCTATATTAATTCATTATTGAATTATACACTTTTGTATCTGTTTTTGTACCTTCATCATTGAGCAGTGAGCAGATGTAAGTGCTTTGGATCGTGTTTCATCAGAAATCCATACCCAAGGTTTTCTTTCCTTAGTTAATTGTTCTTGCTTAGCAGCTGGTAAGGAACTTTTATGGAAGGATTGTTTCTAAATTACAACAGTAGAAAATTCCTACCAACAAAAGAAAAACTAGCTAAGCAAGGAACATTTTTAAAGCTGCACTCTCATTTAACCTCAGTAAAATAATACATATATTCTTCCATTCTTTTCCAACCCATCTTAAAATCATTGGACTGAGATTTTGGAGGGTTCCGTCTTGTTGTTTTTGTTACCGCGCTTCTAAAACGTCCTTATTTCGTGTTTGGAGGACCCGCCGGAATCCTTTCCTATGATGACTTCACTTAATATCGCTCACTGTCTGCGGTTTTCGCTTGACCGATTCTAGTTTAAATTCTTGTATAAACATATAACAGCAGCAGCAGAATATTGATGAATTCAGATCTATAATTCATAATATGATAATAATATAATTCGGTAAGATTTCCATTGTCATAATAGCCACCTGTAATAGCTGAGAATGCAGCTTTAAGTCAGGGTTAATTATGAAACACGCCCCTAAGAATCGTTCCATGTTGATGAAGTTGCAATAATCGCGCGATATAAAGTGCCAATTTTAATTTCATAGATTGATAGTTAATTTGCCTATTTTTAAAAGAACATGGGTAATCCTTTAAAACTAGGGGTTTCATAACCGAACAATTTGTACAGAATTTGTACAGTTTTACAAAAGTATTATACCAGTTCAGAGTGCCATGTCTTGGTTAGTATATTGGAGTGCTAAGCATGTTTAAACTGTCCTGACCTATCTGTGTGTCTTGGATTGACTCTGAGGGTTCCTCAAATAATATCGATGACAATTTCATCCCCCCAAAAATGTTAGAAAATTATCCAGATTGAAATAGCCTCCCATTGTTGGGAAGCACTAACAGGGTAAAATTTTCAGAAAATTTACAATTGGCATCCCTACATATTTAGTAACTTCTGCTAAATTCTGCTAAAAGATTGATAGATTTTTGGTATATCTGAGTATATTCGGTATCGCATCGATTCAAAGTATCAGTTCTGTTATGTTAGACTGCATTTTGAAGCTCATTTTTGTCTTAAATGTGGGTTATTTGAAAGGAATGGCGAAGGCGAATTGAACATTTTCTGAAAATCTGACCCAACAAACACCATTTCGGGAGACAACACCAAAGCAATAACATCTCAACAAATGGCAACCGTTAAAACCGATCCCCTTTAATCTATTCTCCAAAGGATTGTTAGGACTTGTCCTGCGAATGAATACATAATAAATATTAATACAGTAATTACAAAGTTGAATATTGCCTCCCTTGTCCATACATCCCCTGGTGTTGGGATCACACCCTGTGCAATCCTCACCACCTCCCAGGCGCGGTGCACGTGGCTGTATTGACACATCCCCACCCCAAACTTATGCATGTTCCTCCCACACTGGGGGCCTAGCTCAGAGCGTGGTGACCATTTGACCTTCACTCAGGTGCCATACGGTTAAAGCCCCCCCCCACTCCCCACCCCCACCCAAGTAAGTGCTCATTTGGACGCACCATACCTTTTGCTTGGGATATGTATTGTTCTAGCCAACTTACTAGATAATTACCTAAAGGTTTTGTTTACATAAAAAGGACTGTTTCAAAGCCTGCTTGAATCTCTTTCTTACCAGGTATAATGATATTATTTCTTTTCTGTCTTTATTGCGTTGTCCTGGCGTCCAGGCTCATACAGGCTAAAATATTCTCACTCGAATGTTATTACCCATCGGTGATTGACATTTTTCGAGCATTATTTGTTTTGTATTTTGTTCTTTGTTTTTTTTTCAAATTTACCGTAGGAGGTTGGACTTCAAACTTATACACACTACATTTTCGTTATTGTTGCTTTGTCTTATAATAACTTGATGTATGCCAACATTCCACCTGTCCCTCCTACACCTGTCAAATTGTTCGTTTAAAAACTTCTTCCATTAACTTCTTCCAACTAGTGCCTTTTCCTTTGGTCACAGATGGATGAATACATATGTGATGTGTTACAGCAAAATCAGTCACACGTTGCAAAAATAGATTTTGAGATATCATCATATTTGAAAAGATGACATCAGGTCGATTCCAATGATGGTAAACTTCTAAGAAGTGTTTCATTTTATGTCTGTCTCTCTTTCCCTTCTTCTCTATCTCTATTTCCTGGGTATGGTCATAAACTGCCTCCGTCTCAGCTCTCCCGCTTTTATTCCCGTTTGAATAAAATTTTGTACCATTTCTGGGTGGGCAATTTCCAGTAAAGTAATTAAATGTACTCCATATGATGACCTTAGAAACACAAATGGAATTTAATACACTGTCTGGAAATTTGATACCTGTATTTATATGACTGCACGCGCTAAACCCGTCAGAAAGCAGAACATTCCAACAAAAGACATCTTGTGAATAAATCAGTTTGGAAAGTATTATTTTGGGGATTTGTGACTAAATACCTAGAACACATCCCATATTTAAGTGTAGCATAGATATGATATGAGTTTGCCACAACATAGTCCCTTTAATAAATATGCCCAACAAAAATAGAATGATCTCCAGCCAAAGGAGAAGAGAGATTTGGCAGATGTTGAAACCTTTAGAAACAAACAAAAACAAACTAGTGGCAGATAGATTAAACTACTAAACTGCCTATGATGGAAATGCTAAATAAACTGTACTACATGGCATGCTAATTACCACTAGTACAATGTACATACCCTTCATCACATTGCCCATCCCATCACTCATCTCATATGCTATGCCTAAATATACTCTATGCTAGAGAACAATAATGAGTCAGTTGCACTGAAAGTTGAGCACCCATAGTGTCTTCGGAAAATGGAATAAATGAAAACACTAAATGCAAGCAAGAATTCCTCAGGATTGAGATATACTTGAATCAATGTTAATTAAACTTACAATATTACAATCATTAGTTATCATAGTACTATACCATTTGTGATGTGTTTCAGGAAAATGAGTCACAATTCGCAAAAATGAGATTGTGAGATATCATCATATTTGAAAAGATGAGATCAAGCCGATGCAAATGATGATAAACATTAGGACAGCTAAAGAGTATCTCTATATTTTCAGTGTGATATCTTTAGTTTGAAAAAAAAAGTTTGCGATATTTGTGGGTGGACAGCTACTAAAAAAGTAGCTAAATGAACTTATGAAATGACGTTAGAAATGCATGGATATATGTAATACAGTCTTAAAATGTGGTACATATATTCATATGACATAGAGATCTTGGGAATAAAACACTTTGAAAAATATCAATTTCACTACTTGTAACTCACATTCCTGTAACTCATCTCATATTTCTATCAGGACAAGGAAGCATTGATAATAAGTGATGATAAGTGATAATAAGTGCCCAATAATAAGTGATAAGCACCACAGAGATTCCATGTGCAATTAAAGGAATTTACTGCAATTATTTCAAATGCTTGCCTTTCTGTTCAAGTGTTTATATATAGTGGAGAGAGTTGTTAGGCATGGTTCCAGCACAGTATTGAGAGGCTGTGGGTTTGTGGCTGTTATTATGAGACGTCTAGCATTTGTTGTTCAGTACTGACCCGACGAGAGCACACACCTTCCCAGGTATGCACCAACCAGTTGCTCGGTTCAAACTATAGAGCAACTCTGTGGAGTAGAACACTGCCAGAGTGTGGGATGAGGTGGTGCTTCTTTACTCTGGTCATATAATCATATAAACATTTTTTTTGACAGATTTTATTCAGATATTTTGATCTGGTATAAGCCATATAGTTCAAGACAGCTCGGGTAATCACACATAACATTGACATCGCTAATAATAGTAATAAAAATCTATGATGATAATTCATCTAATGTGTTCGAATTTATCAGGGCAATGCATGGGAGCAATCGCTTTTGTCGTGTTCTTTTTGTGGTATCACAATTAAAATGTGATGTGTTTCTGGAAGATGAGTCACAAGTCGCTACAAATAGATTTTGAGATACCATCATATTTGAAAAGATGAGATCAAGCGGATTCCAATGATAGTAAACAGCAGGACATCTAATAAATATTTTTTAGATTTTAGTTAAAATTTTTATTGCTGAAAAAAAGTTTTCAATATATCTTGGTGGAGAATTACTAGTAAAGTAGCAAAATATACCCTATAGGATGACCTTCGAAACGCAGGAATATATTTAATACACTGTTTTGAAATTTCGTACATCGATTCATATGACTTAGAGCGTTGAACTCCTCAAGAAACAGAACATTTCAGCAAATAGATCTTGTGAATAAATCCTTTTGTAGAATTGGATTACTTCCAGAAACACATCACAAATGAACCAACCGCCAATACATATATCTAAAGAAAATAAAAAGATAATGCACAAATATAACATACTATAAAATGTATACGAAATGAAACTAGATTAGTTCAGACATTTAGTATGTAAAGTGCCACTGCCACAAACAGCCTTATACAAGACTGATCTTTGGTGGTTTCAGGGATGGGGGAGCCCACAGCTGGGTTCAAACCCACACCATTCCCCCTCCCTCTGGGTTCAAAGCCACCACTTCACCACCACTGCACCAACACTTCACCAATACTTCATTACCCTTCACCACAATATGTATGTATTATGTGTACAATAAAGTTGTTTCATGTGTATTCATATATACCAGAGGGCACACTAGTACAGGGTTAATGACCGACATTGAGGGGGTGCTGGTGCAGTGTATAATCCCGAAGCAAACCTGGGGTATCATACACAAACAGTGCACCAGGAGGCTCGAAATGGAGGTTATTTTTATTTTCATACAATTATAATTCCTAAAGACAATACAAGAATATGACTCACGACTTCTGTGACACAGTTCTTCTAGACTGTCGTTCAACTTAAGTTCTAACATAGTATCCTTATAATTAACAATAAATTTGATCTTTGATAGGTTTGTTTGTAGATTATTAATCCTTTTAATCACGGCTTAAGGTGGTTATAGACCCAAGACCTTCGGGGCAGTAATCATAGACATACTAAGCATGTCCACCCTGTATCAACCACACCGGGGTATTATCAAACATATGTGATGTGTTACAAGTCACAAAAAATGGATTTTGAAATATCATCATACATGAAAAGATGAGATCAAGCCGATTCCAATGATGGTAAACATTAGGTCAGCTAATAAGGATTTCTACATTTTAAGTTTGATATTTTTCGTTTGAAAAAAACAATTGCGATATTTTTGGATGGATATTTTCTAGTAAAGTAGCATAATATACTTTATAAGATGACGTTAGAAATGCATGAATGATTTGTATTACACTGTGTTGAAATTTGGTACATATATCTATGTGACTTGAAGCACTAGACACCCCAAAAATGAGAACATTCCTACAAAGAGAGCTTTTGCATAACACACATTACACAATATCAACTTTGCTTTTTGCGACTGATTTTTCTGTAAGATGCATCTCATATTATTTGTCAGCTCTAGAGGGTGGAGGTCTATAGAAGGGGAGGTGCTTTTACAGGAGCAGTTCCGGGAGCAGCTCGCCTGCTACTGCTCTTACTGGCTCGCCCAGGTGAGGCAGTGAGGCAGCCGCAGCCGTGATAGCCGCGGGGGGTAAAGTGTGACCGGCAGGGGGTCAGCTTAGAGGCTATTCCTGGGCGGGCAGGGGCGGGCAGGGGCGGGGGTGGGGGAGGAGGGATGGGGGGAGGGATTGGGGGAGGGATGGGGGGGAGGAAGGATGGGGGAGGAGAGATGGGGAGGGATGGGGAGGAGGGAGGAAGGAGGAGGGGAGGAGGGATGGGGGAGGAGGGAGGAAGGGGGAGGGAGAGGAGAAGGGAGAGGGGCGGGAATGGGAGAGGAGGGAGGAGGAATGGGGAATAGAAGGAGGAATAGAGGGGGAGGTAGGAGACATAGGGGTGGGGGAGGAGGGAGGGGGGAGGTAGGAGGTAGGAGGGGTGGAGGGATGGAGGAAGAGGTGGAGGATGGGGAGGGGTGGAGGATGGGGAGGGACGGGAGAGAAGGGATGGAAGGAGGAAGGGGGAGGTGGGGAAAGAGCGGAGATGGGGAAGGAGGGATGGGGATAGAAGGGGGATAAGGTGGAGGAGGGGAGGGGCGGAGGGGGAGGAGGGGATACGAAGGAGGAAGGAGAGGTGGAGGAGGGGGCATGTGTTGTCGTTTACCTTCTGTGAGGTGAATACGATAAAGTATTCTCAAAATGTTTTGTTATAAACGCTATAAAGAAGATCCTTGTTGAAGTTGAAGTTGTTGTAAGCGCTATGAAGTAGATCCCCATTATTTATAAACAGGTCCAAGAATCGTTCAGTGGTAACAGATGGAGGTACCAGAGAGCTAAACAATGTAACAAAACTACACGATACATACGACCATTGCATCTAACTATATCCTTAAATAAAGAACTCGAGCATATTTATTTATAACAGTTAGACCAAGGATTTTCTTATCCAAGTGTTTACATTTGTCGATGTCATGCATTTTTATTGATATTGCCAAAGTAATTCGACAATACTTTTTTTGACAATGGCTTGCATTTTCGCGGATATTGCCAAAGTAATTCGACAATACTTTATTACTAGCCGTGTCAATGACTTTGTTTTCAAATAATTTCGAGGTATTTTCTTCCTTAATGGAATCCTGGTCACTAAAAGAATTCTCAATATGAATACAAATTCACTGAATGAACAGATTTTGTATCAATGGGCCTCTTGTATAAGAATTAAATCCTTACTTCAAATGTTCCTTACTAAGCTATTTTTCCTTCCTCAGGTAGAAAATTCCTACTGTAAAGATAACATTTAGCATTGTGTGTGTTGCACATTTCTTCCCTGAAGGTTCCTTAACCGCTGCTTAGCAAGGAAAAGTAGCTAAGAAACAAAGTCAGTAAGGATTTTTTTATGCAACGGGCCCCTCCAGAGAACTAAAGGAAACGATATAATAGTATGTACCAGTTACGGGAAGTATAAAAGGGTCGATCAAATGAAAATACCGTACAGGAAATAGTGTACTGATGAAGAAGGATATGAGATGACTAAATGTATACATGTATATGCACATGGGCCAGATCGTCAGAAAATGTACAATCCGCAGCTCTACATATTTCTCGAATTAGAAATTTAGGCTAAATTAGGCTAAAAATGATAAATACCGAGTATATTTGAGTATATGGCTTTGGTCCAATAGGTCTGTTTGGTTTATAGTTGAACTTAAAATTGAACCTCATTTTTGTCGTATTTGAGAGGATTGGTGAAGATAAATTGTACATTTTCTGACGATGTCACCCACATACATTCATGTATGAAAAGACTATATTGGATAGAGGGAATGAATATGACAATCAGGCAACGCTAAGGGAATAAATAATAGGTATAACTTAAATGGAAACGGCCTTTTTAATATGCAGGATATCTTCCCTCCGGTCGGTGGAAGAAAAACAAGTTTACAATCACAAGGAAGATAGTGAAAGGGAGGTAGAGACAATAAAGATGTCCTCCTCTTGAAAAGACAGAGCCACCTCAGTAAACGCTCACCCTGGTGGCCAAAAATCATGTACAAAGTCAACGCGCCGCGTTTTTTGTCGCCAGAACGAGGCCGGGACAAAGACACTACTTAATTACATTTTTTACCCTCCACATCATTCTCTGATTTTCTGATTTTCTCCTTATCCAAAAACCTGCTTTTTAAAACTCACCGACGCACCATTAGAGAAAAATAAGACAGAGGAAAAACCGTTTACACTCAGATGCCTATTCACGACTTCTCATTATCGTTGAGGAAGATTGCGAATTCTGTAAGATTTCTATCTCCTTGGCAGCTTTTTCACCTCCTCGGAGAAAGAGCAGTAGATGCGGGGGGACTAGTTTACGAGCCATATTGTGTATGTGCACGTCCTTTTCTCTGGTCAATTAACACAGACATGAGGTAGTAATGTTCGCTGTACATGTGTCAGGTCGTAAGGAAATTTATGTGTAGTATTATTTATAATATATAAACTGGAGGACTGGCTTGGCATCCCGACAGTTAATATTAAGGCAGCGAATTATGTGACGTCATAGTCGATATAGATTGGGCATCGTCATATTGACGTTGCAGTGAGTGACCGGAAGTGGTAGAGATCGGCGAGAAAACCTTTGCACACTGAGACAATTCTTTTTCTTTTTGGAATTTTGTTAATAGAATTCTAGGGGCTGCAAATATGATATTAGGGTTATCCATTCTAATCCATAATGCACATATACAAATTGATATCTATATAGAAATATTATAGTCTCAAAACCAACTTGCCCTGCAAATTACTTACAGAACCCAAAAACGATCAATTTATATAAGCCAGCAAAAATAGCAATCCCGCATCAATATCCTGTGGTCGACGATTATACATGGGTCAGATTGTCAGAAAATGTACAATCAGCAGCTCTACATATTTCTCGAATTCTGCTAAATTAGGCTAAAAATGATAAATACTGGATATATTTGAGTATATTTGGAATAGGTTTGATTAAAAAAGTCTGTTAGCTTTAGTTAAACTAAAATTGAACCTCATTTTTGTCTTAAATTTGGGTTATTTCAGAGAATTTGGGAAAACGAATTGTGAGATGTGATTTTCTGACGATTTCATCCACATAACGGAGCTCCAGAGCGATATATATATATATATCGGTCAGATTTTCAGAAAATGTACAATTGGCAGCTCTACACATTTAGGAAATTCTGCTAAATTAGGCTGAAAATGATGAGTACCGCGTATATCTGAGTATATTTGTTATCGCATTAATTTAAAGTATCAGTTCTGTTATGTTAAGCTGCATTTTGAAGCTCATTTTTGTCTTAATCTTGGGTTATTTGAGACGATTGGTGAAGGCAAATTGTGCATTTTCTGAAAATCTGACCCATATATGCCTTGTATACCATCAAGTAATCAGTATTATAAAACATATGGCATATTGTCGGATCATTTATGATATTCGAAAATACTGTATAACCTGTAACTGTACCATCACGTGCAGACGCTATAAAAGTTGTAATTAATTAACCACGTTTTTCATATCGTCCACTCAGCATTTATAGTATCAGTATCACTCCTTATTACCATACTGACCTAAAAGTACTAGCCACTGGTCGAGGGCTACTGTAAACTTATTAATGTTCGCGCAGTATTTATTTTCGCGCACCCACCTTTGTGCGTGAAAACAAATCCTGCGCGAAAAAAAATACGTTTACAGTATGTTATAGAGAGAGGCTTCTTAGGCCAGTACAATAATTGGAGTGTTTGTGTCAAATTATAATAGGCCTAAATATGGTGGATCAGTTAAACCTGCACTCTCATCGGGCAAAACCTAAAGATTTTTTTTACTATTTGTTTTGTTCTCTTCCAACCCATCCAAAAATCATTTGACCAAAATGTTGGCGGATTTTTATTGAAATATAACCTTACTACAATATAGGTCTATATAATGATATAGATTCTGATATTGAAATATTTATTCAATATTTATTCAATATATTTATTTCAAGTTATGTTACTCGTAACATGTATAAGCAAGCAATGTACAGCATGCAGGCTTTTTCAGTCTAGGCTCATAGCTTACACAGTCCCTCCAAACTGAGGGAAATCATCCCTCCAAACTGAAGAGAAGCATCTCACTCCAAACCGCAAAATGTCATTATAATCCCATTAGGACGCCTACTCCAGGACAAGAAAAGCCATTACCACAGTAGGCGTCCAATCACTGACATACCATTAACATCTGATCTGTGGGGCTCTGAGCTTCGACTGCATAATTCAAAATCTATATGAAAGTCTTTTATGGAGACTGAACTCCCGTATTTAACAATTTGTAAATCACGAAATAATAGAAATTGTAAAACGCATTAAGTCCATACATTATGTGACATCAATTATTTTCTTTTACGCATCTTGGCTTCCCAAGTTTACAAAATGGCGTATCCAGGTTAGCAACTCGTGATTGTAAACAACATTTTAAGTTTACAAGTGGAGAACATTCTCCTCGCTCGCAGGCCAGATTGGGTTTCCAGCTTACTGCCTCCGTCATCACAACATTAATTCTAGTTACATAACAGTGGTACTACTCAGTTACACATCATTATCAGTATACCCATCCACCTTTTCCCAGGCCTTAATAACCTAATGTGTTTTACTCAAACATGGTATCAAATGCGTAAATGATTTCTCGTAGTTAATTATAATTTTCTGTAAAAAGTGACATTTATTGAATGCATTGTGTACATGTATGCAGCCATTTATTTATTTCCCCCGTTACGTACATGCACACGTGAATGGATTAGGTTGCGAAAAAATGTACAATTCGTCTTCACTAATCATCTCAAATCACAAAAAGTTAAGATAAGTTAAGATCAAACATATCCGAACAGATTATTTGAAAATGCCACATGTATATACTCAGATTAATCAGTATTTACGGTCGAATTTAGTCGAATTTATTCAAATGTGTAGAGCTGTCGATTGTGTATTTCCTGACCAATTGTTCCGAGGAGAGGAGTGATTGTGTGCTTCTAAAGACATGGATAGTACTCATTGTTAATGTCATATCAGCCATGTGGGTTCTATGTGGTTGTTTAGAATATTTTAATATTTTGCATTATTATTAAACCTATTATTCAGCACAAACATTATGCCTACAATAACACTGTTCCTTGTAGACGAGAACAAGTTCTCATGCGTCGCCTTCATTTTAAAACCCTATGTACATATCTTACAAGGAAGGGTACCATGGTTGTTCAATTTCTAAAGAAAAGGAAACAAATGATATTTTATGGAACAGACTGATGAACTCATTGTAAAGTGATACTAGGCACTAAGCCGAAGTTCATGTGTGTGAAAATGCCTTTAGTAGAAGAGAAATAATTATAATATTGACTCAAATATACCGTTTTTACTTGTGTTATTCTAGTATTGAAAACGTTAACGTAGACTTTAAAAATAGAAGGGAAATATAGGAACAAGCTCACTAGAACAAAATATCCAGTATAAGTAGTTTAAAGCTTGTTAATACTGTTTGACGATGTCAAAATCTACTATGTTGGACACATTGTGTTTAGCTATGATTCAGAAATAAACAGGCAAGACAAAAGCTTTCCCCAAACCTTAAGACAAAATACTCAGCTAAGCTTATTCTAAAAGTGCCAAATCCAGATCCAAAATGACTAATCCAGAAGTCTTAAAATCAAGAAATGCATCAGCCACTGCGAAGGCAATTTGAGGGAATAGAATCTTTTCCTGTTTAGTTTCGCCCGACATAGAACTTTCATGGAAAGAATCAATACACGTCGGGAGTAATCAGTTTTATTTTAGGAAGAGGAGTAGGTGCTGGAGTGGACTGCACACACAGGTGGGCAGACCGGTATATCAACCACATGGTACCTGCCTGTCTGTCTCTCTGTCTGTCTGTCTGCAGTCAGGGCCCAGTAAGAATAAACCACTTATGGGTCACTTCGCCAGAACATGTACAATAAGAGATTTGCATGTGTCACATGTGGAGAGAGATAGATACAGAAAAGAGAAGAGAGAGGGAGGAGAGAGATAGACATAGGGGAAGGAAGAGAGGGTGCAGGATAAAAGAGAGAGAGGGAGGAGAGAGATAGACAGAGGGGAGAAAAGAGATGATGGAGGAGCAAATAGAGAGGGAGGAGAGAGATAGACAGGGGGAGAAAGAAGAGGGTGCAGGAGAGAAGGACGAGTGGGAGGAGAGAAATAGACACAGGGGAGAGAAGAGAGGGTACAGGATAGAAGATAGAGAGGGAGGAGAGAGATAGAAACAGGGGAGAGAAGAGAGGGTGCAGGATAGAAGGACGAGAGGGAGGAGAGAGATAGACACAGGGGAGAGAAGAGAGGGTGCAGGATAGAAGAGAGAAAGGGAGGAGAGAGATAGACAGAGGGGAGAGAGGAGAGGGTGGAGGAGGGAAGAGAGAGAGGAAGGAGAGACATAGACAGAGGGGAGAGAAGAGAGGGTGGAGGATAGAAGAGAGAAAGGGAGAAGAGAGATAGACAGAGGGGAGAGAAGAGAGGGTGGAGGATAGAAGAGAGAGTGGGGGGAGAGAGATAGACACAGGGGAGAGTAGAGAGGGTGGAGGATAGAAGAGAGAGAGGGAGGAGAGAGATAGACAGAGGGGAGAGAAGAGAGGGTGGAGGATAGAAGAGAGAGAGGGAGGAGAGAGATAGACAGAGGGGAGAGAAGAGAGGGTGCAGGATAGGAGAGTGGGAGGAGAGAGATAGACAGAGGGGAGAGAACACGTGAGAAAGGACGAGAGAAGGGAACATACATAGATACAGGGGAGAAGCCAATAATTATCAGAAGGAATATTTATTACAGTGCATGCTGGGATGGATTCAGTTCAAATCTGACTTTACGCGAGATCACTGTTAAATATTCCTTGTTGAATATAACATGTTTTACACTGAAATACAACTCCCACAATTCTATCGGAATCAGGATTCAAGATGGCGGATATACAAATCCCCTATTGTTACGGGAAAATGAGTCATAAGTCCCTACAAATGGATTTTGAGCTACCATCCTATTTGAAACGATGAGATCAAACCGATTCCAATGATCTTTCTTTTCGGACATGTTTTTATTCATCTATTAGTATAATTCAGGTATTCCAATAGGTCACCCGCTCACTCCAGGTGAAGGTTGGGATGGTTGTCGTCGTGTCCTGGTTAAATATTCTATTCACATCGAGATAAGTATATTGCTCATTATCTTGTTTTACTTACGCTACATTTAGTAAAAGATTATCGAGATAGCAACATTTCAAAACTCCACCTCATCAGTTGATGAAGATGATGTTAATAATGGATTGATAGGATGATGAACATATAATACAGACTAATATACGAGAATGCCACTTTTTGAAAGGTGAGATGGTTGAGATCCCTATATTCCTAACAATTACATCGGGTTATATGCAAGGTAACCAAGAATCATCAAGAAGAAATGGTAGATATCACCGTTTGCTCAAGATCGAAGACTATACCAGTGTTTATAGCGGTATATATTATCACAACCACAGAAAGGTTTTCTATTTATTACAGAATACAATGTGACCAATGTATCTAATTTTAATATTAAATATGTTTTTTAAAGTTCATTTTTTGTTCCTTGATCTATGAACCAACCTATAGATACAGGGTTGCGTCATAAAAGTGTTTATTTACTCTATATCAGTGGATACACAAACTCAATATATAATTAAGTTATTTGTCAAGGTGAAGGTCCAGTCATGGGGCTCGGACCTATAGACATTTTAAGATCGTAGCAGATGGTTTTGATTCATGATTTGGAAGGAGGGCACCAGGGGGTATGTGGGAGTGTTCTGGGGGCAAATCCTAGTGGACCATTTGTTAACCTGGGATACCAACTATTCTAACGTATTCGAGGCTTATTGCTTCTCTCATGGCTACTGGAATACTACAGAGTAGTGAAACACCTTCGAAGATCAAAAGAAATGCAATACCACTCTTAATAAAACACATGTAAAACTACGACAGCGAGCAGGCAATCAGAATGGACGATACTGAGCGTTATGTACATGAATATAAAATGAAATGAAAGGGGAAGGGAAATCAGGTGCGGCAGCGGCCACTTTATTTTAGCCAACTAACAATGAGGGGATAGATTGCTTTTGACGAGGAACACAACCGACCCACAAACAGTCCCAGCAAAGGGAATGCATCCATGGGGGGAGGACGCGAATATTGGTGGCCGTTTTAATATTTGGCAGGCGCTGGGCTTCTACAGTCATTAAATGTTTTCAGCCAGAGAGGTGCCGACAAACGGTTGTTTAGGGTGCATTCAGAAATCGGATCACTCTTTGCCTAAAGCATTTGTTCCACTCAGACCGATTTCAGAATTGCATGGGAGTCATCATCATCAGGTCGATCTAATTGGGATCCGATCATATCAAACATGTTTGATACAACTGGTTTGTTGTAGCAGGATTCTCATCAGATGAGAAGACTATTGATATTAAAAATGAACCAAGTTGTTATTATATAAAGGCCATGTTTCAACAAAAACGATTGATCTGATCATCGGAGGCAAAATCGGTCGGGTGAAAACATGAGTTTTGGTGGAGCATGCATTTAAATTTTAATAGATATAAAGAGGGAACATGGAAGTAAATAAAAAGAAGGATCCAGGAAAGAGATGAGGGTGGTAGTTGCGCAGTTGTGTGCCAATCCTCCGCCCCCCCCCCATCCCCCATCCCCCCACCCTAACACACCCTCCCCCATCCCCCCACCCTAACACACACCACTATACTAATAAAGGACGTGTATGTATGCCACCTTGAATCTTGTTTCACGCGAAATGATGAAAAGAAACTTGAGGTTTCATTCATTCTAACACCCCTTAGGAAGGCTTAACACCCCATTGTGCATACATGTGCAATCCATAGTTCATTTATAGAAGAAACAGTACAGTTGTGTATATTATGGGTATCTAAATAAAATGTTTAAACAGTTGACCCCCACCCCCTCCCCCACACACACCACCTCTACCCGGTCCAGGGTGGTTTTCGGTCAGTTATTTTGTATGCCTGGAGGGCCAATGTGAATCACGCCAAACGGAGGAAGGCAAGGTGGAGTCCAGGTGAGCACCAGGTACATCAGCTCCTCCTGGGTCTGCCTGGAGCTACTCATTCCTCTTGCTCACAGGTGCTCAGAGGTGCTCTAGAGGTCTGCCTACCTTCTAACAGCTGCTCTACCTTCTATTGTAGGCAATAGGCAGGTTCAGCAAGTCTAACCTATACGTAAACATAAACGTATCCGTATCTCTGATATACAAACATATGTAAAAAGGAAGAAAGAGGTTCAGCAAAACGTGGTGGAAAGAACGTAATCTAACATATCATGAAAAATGTTTCATCTCACAATTAATTTTGTATACATGAAAATGCGATGTAATTTACATAAAAAATACGGATACGTTTACGTAATTGAGGACCTCCTTATTATTATCTCGTCCTCGGGTCTACTCGGTAATCCCCGTCTAGACTGAATTTATTAAAGGATTAATGACCAACACTGAGGGGCTGTTGGTACATACTGCAACAGGCCCGAAATGGAGGTTAATAATGCGTTTAGTCTCTACCTCAGGTGGTTATATAACCCTCAGATTGTATGATGGCATGATATCTTATCGCAATCTCATTTCTCAGGATAGAAAGATATAAGTCTATATATAAAGTCTATATATTGTGAAGGGAAACCTCATTTTTCTCTAACACATCACATATTAGCATTCGTCATAACCAATCATGCACATATCTCTTCTTAGTTATTGTTTCAGCAATATCTATTAGTATAAACCTATTTAAACATCTTAAACAATAGTTTTCTCCACTCGAATTAATTGCTTACATTTTAAGAGCACATTTCATTTTTTTTATTTTTAGATGATAACGTTAGTATAGCTAGGTACACTCTGTTTGAGTCCTGTATGCAGTAAACGTCAAAGTGGCCAACACTAAAGCATACCGGCTGCCGCTGCATTCAAGTCTCAAATAGAGTGTATAGCTTTTAGAGAATGGTCCTCGTTATAGTGCATAGAGCTGTTGAATTTCTCTTCCACTTCTAACTCACCTTGCACCCGAGGCCCGTTGCATAAGAAATCCTTACTTAAGATCTTCCTTCCTTAACTACTTTTCCTTGCTAAGCAGCTGGTAAGGAACTTTAGGGAAGGAATGAGTTATACAGCAAATGCTAATATTTATTCCTACAGTAGGAATTTTCTACCTAAACCAGGAAAAACAACCTAGGAAGAATTATATTACATATTGCATTGATTTAAAGTATTGAGGTACGATTGTTTTTTTTGTAAGAACTGTTGACTGTACTTGTGTCTGATATAGTAAAGAATCGAAGTATTATGTAAATATAGTGTAGTGTTCTCAGAGAACAATGATTTTGTGAAACAATGCAGACACGATTTGAAAGATTGGAATATGGCAACGCATGGAAATAACTACAATAGCGAGTTATGCGTATTTGTAATTGTGATTTAAATGTCTGGTCAATAACACTATTTAAACAAAAAATTAAGTAAAGGGCCTTGTCCACTAAGCCGATTCTCATGCGATTCTCACGGAATTTAGTGGGAAATGGTCCTCTGCTGCGCAAAATCGCATGAGAATCGGCTTAGTGGACTAGGGCCTTAAGACTTTGTTATGCACTAGGCCCCAGTAGCCCAGGATACGAGTACTTCAACAGTTGGCCTGTTTACCTGCAGTACATTCTTGCTATTCTGTGTACCGTAAACTCCTCTCATACACAGAAACGGCTTCCAATCAACCAGTCAAAAGTCATCATGCCTTGGTCTTTCATTCAATGTTGTTGTATTGGGTTGTGTTTTGTTTTACTCACTTTATATATCTTATTTGTAATGTGTTACAGGCAAATGAGGCACAAGTCGCAAAAAATGCATCTTGTGATATCATCCCTGCATATTTGAAAAGGTAAGATCAAGCGGATTCCAATGATAGTAAACATTGAGGACATCTAAGAAGTGTTTCTATATTTTCTGTTTGATATTTCTATTTGGAAAAAAAGTTTGCAATATTTCTGGGTGGGGAATTGCCAGTATAGAAAACAATGGAGTGACCAATAGATTATCGCCAAAGAACCGGTGAGTATAGAGGCGAATAGAAAATCTATTGGTAACGCAATTACTATGAGCTGTTCCACTGTGGCAACTAGCGGACAATAGTGGTCAATGAGCGGTCAATGACAATCTATTGGCCGAAGAAATCAAAACGCCCCCTATAATACCATCCCACTCCCTTATACAAAGTCCGCTCCGCTGAAAGTGTTGTCCACTTTCTGTGCGACATGGGTTGCAAGATATGTAACCCAAGATAATAAAGAAAATACATGTAACGCAAGATAAAAATAACAAAATAATTTCAAGTGTGCAAATTCCACTTTGTCACCTGCCTTATTTTACCGTTTAATGGGATGCCTTAACCGAATAAACCAAATCTTTTTACTGGTTGCTTGAAAGAAGGAGATTCGATATGAGCAGCCACTGGCGTAGGCTTGGACCAGTTCTTTTGTTCAATAGTCTTACAACAGGTATCAGAGCATATAAATGCATCCAGGCCAGGATAAGGCAATAGGCGACCGAATAAAATATGTTTTTTTTTGTAAAATCGCCAGAAAATGTACAATTCACCATCACCAATCCTCTCAAATAACTACAAATTTAAGACAAGAATCAGGTTCAAAATACAGTTCAACATGACCAAAGAGATTGTTTAAATCAAGGCAATACTAAATATTCTCAGATGTACATAATGTTGACGATTTTTCAGTCGAATTTAGCATAATTTACTAAATGTGTTGATCTGCCAATTGTACATCCTCTGAAGATCTGACCCATATATGATGTGGGTGAAGTCTTCAGAAATGTTCAATTTACCTTCATATTTCTCCCAAATAACTCAAATTTAAGAAGAAATGATGTTAAAAAAACTGTTAAATAAAATCAACCTGACTTGTTGCATTATTGCAATACCAAATATACGGACATATTCATGGTATTCAACATCATTCAGCCTAATTTAGCAGAATTTACTAAATGTTTAGAGCTGCCGATTGTACATTTTCTGGAGATCTGACCCATATGTATTTCGCTAGGCAACATAATTAAATACATTACTAGACGAGTGCTCCAATTCCTGTTGACTAAACTACTTTTTAAAACCAGCTAAGAATGAAATTCTCAGAAACAAACTTAATTGGTGACTAGTAGTGCACCACGCGGTCGTAATGTGAACCTTAAAGATGGTTGATGCTGTTTATCCGCCTGATCCGCGGCTCATCTCTTAATGGACATCGTTTCCATGGTAACACATAGACGCATTTTCAACTGATGCGTTGGCAATGCGGTACAGGCTCTAACCCAGAAACTATATGTGATGTGTCACAGGAAAATACATTTCAACATACCATCATATTTGAAAAGATGAGATCAAGCGGATTCCAATGATTGCAAACTTTAACACGTGGAATAAATACTTCTATATTTCCTATCTATGTAGGAAAGTTAGTGGTAATTCTTGGTGATCAATCACTATAGTAAATGAGTTAAACATACTCCTTAGGGTTACCTCAGATATGCATGGACTTATTCAATCCACAGTCTTTAAATTTGGTTGATAATAATGCTACTAAAGGTGCTAAACACCCTAATAATAACTATATTGCGAGCAAGGGTTGTTGTAAATAAATCATTTTGAAAAATATCAACTTTACGACTTGCGACCCATTCAATTGTGACACATTTTGTATAGTAGTAAGCGTGGAGTTCACATGGACGTGTTACTAAGACATTGAGGGTTTCAGTCACATTTCTATAACAAATCTTCTTGACTTCCAGTTGTGACACATGGATACCACCTGTTGTAAAGCCGGGGATGCTTAAGAACATGTCCGTCAGGACTAGTAATGACTAGTCATGGCAGCCTAAATCTCTCTATCCTTGACAGATTTCGCTGTGTCTAAATATCTAACCGTGGTACAGAATGGTCTGGCTTTTATTGGGGTCGATATGTGATGTGTTACCAATAAATATTGAGATATCACCATATTCGAAAAGCCGATTCCAATGATGGTAAACAGTAGTACATCTAATAAGTGTTTTTATATTTTAAGTTTGATATTTTCACTTTTGAAAATATTTCTGGGTTGATATTTACTAGCTAAGTTACAAAATATCCTCTATAAGATGACCTTAGATCTGCATGGATTATCTAATACACTGTCTTGAAATTTGGTAGATTTAGTCATGCTACAAACAGCAGTAAGCTCCCAAAATGAAAACATTCCCACAAGGAGATCTTGTGAATAAAACACTTTGAAAAATATCAATTTTGAGACTTGTGACTCATTTCCCTGTACCCCATCATATTTGGCTATGGGAAGGGAACTGAGGGAATGTACAGTCGATAACACGGAAGAACCTGAAGGCCTAAAAAATTAAGGCATATATGTAAGCTCTGCCTAGACAACTGCACACGTAAGTTCGCCAACATCTATAGGAAAACATGTCTTAGAATAGGAGGGGAAATATGAAAAAATACAACCATAGCAATACGTAGCAGTGGCTATAGAAATGGGAAGGAAAAAGTTATAGATTTTTCAAAGTCTGTGCACTGTGTTGCGAGAGGCGTCTCTAAAATAAAATCATAAGAAGAGGGAAATCTTGTTAAATTGACAAAAATATATGCACACAGACACTAGTAAATTTATCCAGCATGTGCGCATCTGCTAAAATGACCTGTAGTTATTTGATGATGGAAAAAATGTATAATTTAGTGGTATATATACCAATTCATGTCATAAATAGGATCATTTTATGTCACAGGCAGTCATTATGCAAAGATGAAACTTAATCTATTAAGTATAAAGTTCTGAATATGTTCATAGTAGGCAACGAAACGTTTAATGAACGTATATTTCCAGCAAAATAGCTTTTAAATCTCTACGATAGATTTGTATCTATATACCATACTTAGTACCAACTCGAAGCAAAAGTATTGATGGACCTTATCAATACCGAAAATTTCACAGGGTTCTCAAAGGTCTTTTCATCGGGCTTCTCGATAAGCTTCTTAAAGAGCTTTTGAAAGGGATTTTTGATTAAGATCAATGCCTTATATATATACGCACACTAAGTTACTATATATATGCATTGTTCTACATTGTCCCATGTCCTAACATACTGTAGAGACCATTCGCTGTGTGTGTTATGTATATTTTTAAACTCAGTAAAATGATATCTGAATTTACTCCTGTTCCCTTCAGTAATACACACACCTCAATATATGTCTTTCACTACGGTATATCAGTCCTATCAGAATATATTGTCCTAATTGAAAAAACGTAACGTATCAATATCTTGCAACGATGGGGTTACATTGGAGTCGTTTTTAATCTAGACATCGTGGTGTATGGATATTCAGCAATTAGCACAATGTGGAAACGCCATTTCTATCATACAATGGGCGCACAAAAAGGCAATTTCATGTGTAGAATAGCTGATTGTTTATAAAACACATGCTGTTTCCCATGAGTAAATATGTCATATATTCACAACTGGACCAATTTTGATGATTAGCCATTATGTGATATGTAACAATCATTTTCTCTAAACCAATAAAAGCTGGCGTACACAATGGGTCAAAATGTGCTACTTCGCCACCCCCATATATAAACACAAATATTTAATGTATCCTCACACCTAGGAGGATAACGCGTAGGATAAAGGGCCTAGTCCACCAAGCCGATTCCCGTACGATTTTGCGCCACAGAGGACTCTTTTGCACTAAATTCTGTGAGAATCGCATGAGAATCGGCTTAGTGCACTATGCCCTTTACGCCTAAATTTAGAAAAATAAAAAGTCAAGATCCAAAAATCTGCAAGAGTCGTTACTTTATCGGAGATTTTCGCCTATATCTCCATCTAATGATTATATGATTTGTTACAACAATTCAGTTTTTGCAACTTGTGACTCATTTTGCTGTAACATGATTGCCGCTCAACATCTCCTGTTTTATCTTTGGGTTAAGCTGCCTACAACAGGTGGGAAATGCAGAACAGTGATGATCCCACATGCTACCTTGGTGTATGTGATGGGTGAGATCGGCAGAAAGTGCACAATCGGCAGCTCTAAAGATTTAGTAAATTCTGCTTGAAATAAAACCAAAACATGTTGAATACTGTGTATATCTGAGTACATTTGGTATTGCCTTGATTCAGAGAATCTGCTCGGTTATTTTGAGCTGAATTTATGTCTTAAATGTGGGTTATTTGAGAGGATTTGTGAAGGCGAATTGTACATTTTCAGGACACTTCACCCAGAGAGGACGACTCATGACAACAGGCGACAAACATACATTAAAAGGAAGCTAGGGATTCAGTAAAATATGGCGGGAAAATGTGACGTTAAATATCAAGCTAGATGTTTTATCTCACAATGAAATGGAAATTGCGACGTATTAAATTCATCAAAAAAACATATGGCTACAGTTACGTATTAATTGAGATAGGTGTGCTTGCGGAACCTCCCTAATGTCTAAACTAGTGCGTATCCTCAGATGCCCATTTTCTTAATATTTTCGCCACCGATTTCTGAGAAAATTGTTTTTCCCTTGGTTAAAGATAAACCTAATTAGCCTATACATTCGGATACAAAATTCTAATGTAGTGTACCTGTGATTGTGACAATAGAACTCATGGGTAATTATTCGTAACCTGACAACCACATATTCTTGTAGGGAAATTCTAAAATAAAAACAAAGGCTGACAAAAATGGATACAGATCCATTTTTGTCAGCCTTTGTTTTTATTTTATACTATCAAGAACTGCATTTTGTATCAGACCTGATAATATACCCTTCATAAAGGTTAAGTGCGACCTCACACATTGTCGCGGGGGTCACACCACCTTACAAAGGACTGGCCTTCTCACGGAGGAAGGAAAACTCTACTAGCAATTTGTCTGTGTGGAACACAGACCCCAACTTCCCATTTAAGTTTCACAACATAAGATATTAGCCTACACGGCCAGGGCAGCCATAAGCAAACAAATGCTTGGAAATGCTTAGTCTAGCCAGGTCTAAGCAGCCTAGCAGTTAGAAAACTGTGTAGACTTATCCCGACGGGCACTGAATGCAATTGAGTGTGATAGCACTGTGATGATTTTGTGATTGACCGCAAAATAGTGAAGTGTGATACTTATGGCTTTGAATCACAGTGAAATGGACATCCCATTAGCCATCATTATGTGAAATCCATTGCGTCTGTTTTCTCCTATGCTGTTGGTGATCTCACACTTGTGTTTCACCAGGTTCTCATTTATATTCATTTATGTTTGTATTAAACATGTGTTAATTAACCAATTATATCTGTGAATATATGTTTTCTTCAAAAGTCAATAATATAGGTGTGATCTCAATTGCGCATATAATGCGCATTCAAAATCGCGTCTAAATACTCATTATATAAATTAAATAAATGTCATTGTGTGATTAAAATTAATGTGAGGAGAAATATAAAAAATACGAGTCAAGAGGTGGAGGTGTCAGTCTAATGCGAATCCCCTCCCAGGGTAACCCTCACACACACCATAATGTTGACGCACAAACTCTTAGCAAAGCTTTAACACCTTAAAGAAGCCTGTCACAATGGACAGTCAGGTACAGTTGAAACCGTTTTATAGTGTATTCTTATTCGATAATACATATAGGATAAAGGTCCTCAAACCTCATGTTCACAAACTGGTAATTATTGTCATTTATGGATACCAACGCCATTTACTGTAAATTATGAGGGGCTTCAATGTCTAATACATTATCTAGTGTGATATGGAAGGAATTTCTATGGCTCAATTAGTACCAAAGATATCGCCTCTCTATCACACTCATTTTTGAAAGACAGGTGGCGCAACTGGTTACTTGGGTGCATTTACAATTTTTTTTCCAATGAAAGTGCTGCGAATACACTTGTGTGGCATTTATATACCACTGTAGATATTCCACTTCATGTACACAGGGATGTCATAAGTGATATACCTCTATAGTCTATTTGTGTTATTTAGTTGTTTGATGTGGAAAAATGTTTTTATCAAAATACCCCTCATCATTGCATACTTCTTTAGGGTAGACTGGGCCACCCAGGTTTTTAAGTAAATCTGGAACAACCCTTCCCAGCAATGCGGCTGTCTAACAGGATGGAAATAGTGATGAAATAATTGATGTATTACCATGAAGAAATGAGTAATTCCGAATGATATTATTCAGCAAATAAAAACAAATAAATAAGGACAGAACTGTGCATGACATATCCTGCTCAAATGCCATAAGAATTTGCTGATTATTGCACCAATATTGCGTTATACCCTTAGCATGACCATCTCGCAATCATTGCGCAATAACTATTGCGTGAAAAGCGTCCACTCTCATCACAGATCTATGGCGAGATGATTGTGCATTAAAAATCGCGTAGAATCGCGCTCATTTGCCCGTCGGGATGTAATTAATAGGTTTCAGACAGTTGATGATTGGCAGAATAATGAAGTACTGCAATAGGGGAGTTGCATGTGCCACTGCGCATGTCTATTAAAGTGCATCATGGGATGGGTTCTGTTGAAATCTGACATACAACTATTTGGCAAGATTTTTATCAAAAATTACAAGTTTTGTTTTCACCAATATCAGAGTGGGTATAAATGATCTATGAAAACCAAATGCATGATGGGAAAGATGGAGACTTGTGTCATGGAAACATGTATGATACATTGATATTGGTACTAGAGCATTAATGAATAGTCCATACTGAACATGGCATGTTTTCTACAGATTTTAAACTGTACCATTAGACCCATAATTCCATGGGAATCAAAGTGTTGATAAGGGCGTAAAGCAACCAATCTCACTCACTCACTCCATGGGAATCAAGATTCAAGATGGCGGCCTGTGAAGTATGAACTTTTGCTAATAGTTTTGGTCTAAATTGCAAAAGATAATGAGACTAGCATCTCTACAGCGTATGAGGGTTGTGGGTTAAAAGCTTGTCCCTCTAGTTAGCCTTTATGCTTACATCCTGATCATTTTGATATTTTTATTTTGCAATATGTCTGGGTGGACCATTACTGGTAAAGTAGCTAAATATACTCTATAGGATGACCTTAACAATGCAAAGGTATATTTAACCAAAGACGGTCTAACTTGGAACATCTTTGATTTAACACATGTTATGTAACATTACGTAACATTGTGTAACCTCATTATATCTCTTCTTCTATTAAATCATTACACACACAATCTTGAAACTTTGTAAATGCATTCACGAGGTACATACCCCAAAGATGAGAACATTGGACCAAAGAGATGTTGTGAATAAATCACTTTGAAAAATATCAATTTTGCGACTTGTGACTGCTTTTCCTGTATCACATCACAAATGTACCCTTAGATACAAGAGCCACAAAATACAGCAGCCAGTTTATCATTCAAAATTGAGTTGCTATTCAAATTAGGGCTTAGCGCATCCTGACGCAAATACTTTAATTACATTCGGCGAACAAAGTCACGAGTAGGATCCTTTGTGCACCTCTTTTAAAACTTTTTTTAAAGCTGTAATGTAGCAGCATCTAGGAGCTTCTAGAGACTACGAAGTTTGGACAGATTAATGTATTCAGGGAAAAAACAATAGATGTTCTTTGCATTTGCCTAAAAACTCTCAACTGTTAAATATAGGCTTGTTGTGTCTGCTGACAGCGATCAGAGAAGATGTAGTTTTTTGTTGAAAGTAAAGTAGTCTGGGGTTATGCTAAGTATGTCTGCATACGAAGAGAGTATTGTGGGTCAGATTTTCAGAAAATGTGCAATTGGCAGCTCTACACATTTTAGGAAATGCCCTAAATTAGGCTGAAAAATGAAGAATACAGGGTATATCTGAGTATATTTGGTATCGCATTGATTTAGAGTATCAGTTTTGTTATGTTAAACTGCATTTTGAAGCTCATTTTTGTCTTAAATGTGGGCTGTTTGAGAGGATTGGTGAAGGCGAATTGTACATTTTCTAAAAATCTGACCCTTATATGCAGTGCAGTGGATGCTCGTACTAATGCATGAACTCAAAATGCCTTCTAAGTGCTATTGTGCATAATATACGGTAAGTGAAATCTTAACTTACTGTATCATTACTGTGTAGCTATACATGGACAAACAGATTATTTAATTAATTTGACTAATGAATTATTTATTTAGTTCAGTTTATTAATTAAAATGATATAAATTGATTTGAATGATATAAATCAATTTAATGATATATCTTTCCAAATAAAATGAAGAATAAAAGGGTAGGTGACCCATTCTCACGAAATGGGCCCACCCCAGATTTCTGGGG
Source organism: Sthenelais limicola (assembly GCA_942159475.1). Lineage (NCBI taxonomy): Eukaryota > Metazoa > Annelida > Polychaeta > Phyllodocida > Sigalionidae > Sthenelais > Sthenelais limicola. The sequence continues at coordinate 93,799,756 of OW804100.1, forward strand.
TCTCAGAAGTCACCAAAATTACATTTGTTAGGATCAGTTTATACTTAGTATGCCTTAAGTAGACCATTTTGGCCATCTAATCCTAAATTTGCTACAGCCTGTCATGTATACTTTCTTCATAATGGGTTGTTGAAGTTCATGGATGAAAAATAGCATGTTTACATAGCGCAACATGTGGCTGTACCTTTTGTAAAAAAATATTTTTCAGATTCCATTTCTTTGCACTCATATAGAATGAAACATCATTAAATGAAGTAAAACAACTAAAATAATTGTGATATTCCAACAATTAGTCCCTGTATACCAATCCAAATATTGATGCCCTCTTTCTTTTGAACACTTTCCTCATCATACTCTCTGTCGAATCAGCTTGTACTTAATAAAACAGCATAAATAAGTCAAACTAGTGCTTTATGGCAACATAAGGGTATCCTTCTGACATGTAAAGCATCATTTCCCAAATATCTCATTACATATGATGACTATCTCCAGTTAAATATGCGCTATGTAAACATGTGTGATGCATGACGTAAACATGATGTATGATGTAAACATGCAAACTCAGTTTCTCTCTACTTTTTGAGCCTCTGATTCAATTTATTTACATGTTTCCTTGCTTTATTTGTGTTTGTACATACTCTGATGACCAAATAAACATCCAACATTACTATTTTTATCATAATTAGTACTGAAACCATCCTTCAATATGAAGTATCAATTGATTTGAATCAAAATGTTAAAGTTCTTCTGTTAACTCATATTGATATGATAAATATTCTTTTGATCTTCAGAATAAACATTAACCTTTATGCCAAAAGCAATTTCATTTCTTTTCTCTCTCATTATCCACTGTTTTTCTTTAATCTTGTAAGAGAGTGACGTAAACATGCTGTGCTACGTAAACATGATGCCAATAGCAGCTTCCTTTTCCTTGCCTGTAATTCCACTTTTAAAGGCCTATGCACTTTCTATCCACTGTAGAATCTATGGGAATAATTCTCACCATTGAATAAATATCTTTTATTCATGTTCTATGGCTTAGTCATGACAATGTGTGTACATCAAAAAGGTATATTGATATTTACAAACATAAAAAGTCATATCATGAATTCAATGGCAAATTTCTTCATTATTAAATTCTGCATTGAATTGCATAATTTACATAACCAGTAACTTCCAAAATGTGTTTAGTGTGACATGAATATATGCTGTGCAACATAAACATACTTATATCTTAAATGTCTTTTTGCTGGTTAAAAAGTGTGACTGTCCTGCTTTTGTAATGTAGTTTGCATTCATGTATGCCAATTTAGAAATGAACATTGCAAAATCTATTACTGCAATACATTTTGTTAGACAAACATTGGCATTTTTTGTAACAATATTTTGGGACTTACTTATTCGGAAAATACAACAAATAAACTACATACGATGTTATGTATATTATATTCTTTTATTTATTTTCCGCTTGCAACACTCAATGTCAAGTAAAGATTAGTAGAACAACAAGATGTCTAAGCCATAAAAGCTCTTTCTTACTTAGCCTGAATCTCTATGCTACAGTTCGTACATTGCCACATACTGCTTTCTATGATAAACTGCGGCAAATTAATACCCACATTTAGGTTTTACTTCTGCTGTTGCGATTTCATCCTTCCCCTTTGCATGCTCCTTTCATGTCTCCATATGTTCCTCCATGTCAGATCCTTTCACAGTCATATCCTCTCATCCACATGTTCCCCTCCTGTCTCCATCTCTTCTGCCAGCACTTTGTCTGTCTATGATCCTTCCAGTCTCTTCAGAGCATCATTGTCTCCTTTCTCAATCTCTTCTTCCAGCATTTTTTCTGTCTCTGATCCTGCTTCCGTTTCATCCTCCTCCACCACATCTTTGTCTCCTGTCTCCATCGCTTCCACCAGCACTTTATCTGATCTCTTCTGCTGGCACATCAAAATGTGACACATAATAATAGAATAAATTCAAACTCAATGAATTCAAACTCAAACCCAAACTGCCTCTTCCTCTCACCCTTCTGCAGTCTTGTCCTTCTCCAGTGCATATACCTATTCTGTCACTGTTGTGTTCTGTAGGCACATTGTCTATTTCTGATCCTTCCGCTGTCTAATTTGTTTTCTCCTTATCTTTGTTTCCTGTCCCCATCTCTTTTGCCAGCACTTTCTGTTCCTAAGATCCACAATCTCATATTTCTCCACTATATGTTCCTCTTCAACCACAATCTCTTTTGCTTCCACTAGCATTCCATCCTCATCTATTTTTATGAAGCAAATGCTTCATAATCAGATGATGAGTCATAATCAGATGATGAAATATCTGATTCAGGCAATTTATTTTCCTTTTCCTCCTCTTCATCTTTCAACATAAGACACGCTTGATTGTTGTTTTGACAATTAGGGCATGATGGTGTATCTATGCAACAGGTTTGGTGACAAGAGATATCTTAGAGGTAAACCTATTTTCTGTAGACACAAACAGAGTGACACTATACCTTTGACAGGAAACTTGCAACTGAGTTTGTCCCAAACAATACAATGAGTTGTGCCCCTTATCTCTTTTCCCAGGTAATTCGCTGCTGTTAGCAGTATGCTAAAGAAACTCAAGGACAAGTTGATACCTCTCTTCATGTCTTAACTGGCAGGCCTTTTTAAGCTTAGTTTTTAAGAACAGGATTTTTTCAACTGACTTTGAGCTTCTGAACTAAATGGGATTTGAAGCCCCTCCACCCCCCTCCCCCCGCACCCCAAGGGCATTACTTGAACTTGTAAAGTGAGGTATCAGCTTTCTGTACTGGTGCAAATACAATTGTATTTACAGCCTCTGTACTAGCGGGTAGCATATCAATTTGTATATATCCATCCACATCAATGATAACTGCACCACTCTTGTCTTCCTCTAGCATAAATGCCTTCTCAATAATGTATGCCACTTCATCACACTCTTTAGGCTGATTATATTCTTGTATAATGTTTGTCTTAGGTGCCCTATCTGTGTTGTTATTACCCTTTTTCAGGAATCTTTTTTGCACACTATGTTGATTGCTTTGCTATTTACCTTTTTAGCAGTGCTGCTAATATGTCATTCTGGTATCTGGTTGTAATATGGTTGAACTAAGAGGGTCCTGAGGGAAGGACAGTGCACATATGATGAATAAATAAAATGAATATTATGAGGTGAGAATGGGAGCACACCAGGGTTCTAAAGTAGTGTATTCCATGCCATTTTGAGAAGCAAATATATTTGTAAAGTTTGCCTTCCCTCTCTTGCTTTCATTGACCCTATAGTCCTTATGCCTTTCCCAGGCAGCTTTAGCAGCCCATTGTTCTGCATTTCACTTCTGTATTGGCACCTGGAAAGAACAGATTTATATATAAATTACCACAATGTCTTTCACCACATATTTACATTGTGCATGCATGCTTACATCTCTCACATTGTATTTAGATATTTGAAGTAATATCTCAAAAATTAAAAATGAAAAAAAAAATATGGGAAGATATTGTCTGGATACAAAAATATTGTTGCCATTAATGACCCATTCATAAGAGAAGTTCCTGACTAAGTTTACCAGTGGGAGTGGGAGATGATGGAGAATTGATATTCTCAACAAAATGCTTCTATAATGTAATTAATTATTGTTTCTATGTGCATCCAACTCTCTTCAATGCACAGGAATAATTTGATAATGTTGTATGCATCCACCAAAGCAAAGAATACAGTGCAAAATTAGTCTATACGGGCCTGCATGTTTACGTAATACATGCATGTTTACATCATACACATAGAAAGCTTTGTATTTACATATTCAAAATTATGTATTTTCAAAATTTAAAAACTCAGCAAGGTCAAGCAATATATGATGGTTGTGTCTGGATACAAAAAGGTTCTTGCCAACATTTTAAACACTGATAACAGAATTTAGAAAAAAATGCAATAGTATGAGTTAGGCTGGGAGAGGTATTTGTCAAATAGTGTGACTTTTATAGCAACCAATATTCACTAGATAATCATTCACCAGACTGTCCCATGCCTATGATGCATGTGATTCTTTTTCCAGCCTTCAAAAGAAGATAATAAATGTGATACAATAGTTCAGATATGTTTACGTCACCCATGCATGTTTACGTCATACATGTAAGAAGCACTGTATTTGCCCAATGGAAATTATTTTTTTCAAAATTTAAAAGCTCAGCAAGGTCAAGCAATATGTGAAGGTAGAGTGTGGATACAACAGGATAATTGCCAACGTTTTAAACACTGATAACTGAATTTTTAGAAAATTGGTAATACTAGGGGTAAGGCTGGGAAGGATATTTGTCAAATAGTGTCAGTCTTAGGGACCATTAATTCACTAGGTAAACATTCATCAGACTGTGCCCCATGCCTATGATGCATTTCATTGCTTTTCCAGCCTTCAAAGCAAGATAATGAATGTGATACAACAGTGCAGAATGCTCTGCATGTTTACGTCACCCATGCATGTTTACGTCATACATGTAAGAAGCACTGTATTTGCCCAATGGAAATTATTTTTTTCAAAATTTAAAAGCTTAGCAAGGTCAAGCAATATGTGAAGGTAATGTCTGGATACAAAAGGATTCTTGCCAACATTTTAAACACTGATGATCAAATTTTTAGAAAATAGGTAATACTAGGGTAAGGCTTGGAGGGATATTTGTCAAATAGTGTGAGTCTTAGGGACCATTAATTCACTAGGTAAACATTCACCAGACTGTGCCCCATGCATATGATGCATTACATTGTTTTTCCAGTCTTCAAAGCAAGATAATGAATGTGATATAATAGTGCAGAATGCTCTGCATGTTTACGTCACACATGCATGTTTACGGCATACATATAGGAAGCACTGTATTTGCACAATGGAAATTATTTTTTTTCAAAATTTAAAAGCTTAGCAAGGTCAAGTAATATGTGAAGGTGGTGTCTGGATACAACAGGATAATTGCCAACGTTTTAAACACTGATTATAGAATTTTTGGAAAATAGGTAATACTAGGGGTAAGCCTGGGAAGGATATTTTTCAAATAGTGTTAGTCTTAGGGACCATTATTTCACTAGGTAAACATTCACCAGACTGTGCCCCATGCATATGATGCATTTCATTCCTTTTCCAGCCTTTAAAGTAAGATAATGAATGTAATATAATAGTGAAAAATGCTCTGCATGTTTACGTCACACATGCATGTTTACGTCACACACATAGGAATCATTATATTTGCACATTCAAATTTATTTTTTTCAAAATCTAAAAACTCTGCAAGGACGAGCAATATGTGAAGGTAATATCTGGATACAAAAGGATTCTTGCCAACATTTTAAACACTGATGATCAAATTTTTAGAAAATAGGTAATACTAGGGTAAGGCTTGGAGGGATATTTGTCAAATAGTGTGAGTCTTAGGGACCAATAAATCACTAGGTAAACATTCACCAGACCGTGCCCCATGCATATAATGCATTTCATTGCTTTTCCAGCCTTCAAAGCAAGATAATGAATGTGATATAATAGTGCAGAATGCTCTGCATGTTTACGTCACACATGCATGTTTACATCATACATATAGGAAGCACTGTATTTGCACAATGGAAATTACTTTTTTCAAAATCTAAAAACTCAGCAAGGATGAGCAATATGTAAAGGTAGTGTCTGGATACAAATTAACAATTTATACACAAATCAGACTCTTCCCAATTGTCACCCCGGACTTCATGGACATAGTCAACCACGTCTACAGTTTTGTTACAACTCAGATACATATATTTTGGCAAAATAAAAAGGTTGTACTTACTATTTCCAATCTCATCAATCCTTCCAGTGCATTTCAAATGTGTGTGGTCATCTGGGGAGTCGTAGGAGCACTTTTAATAGATTGTGTGACGTAAACATGCAAAAATGTTTACATCACACACAACGTTTTGTTCTATATCTCATTGGAATTTGTCAGGAAGGATAAATCTATTTAACCACATAATGGATAGCATACAAGAAGCACTTGATAGGCATATCAATTAAATAATTCAATTATTTAATAAATGGCAGATGTTTTAAGTGTTTTACGTAAACATGCACGCGTTGCGACCACATTAGACTTTTTTTACATTACATAGCCTGGCCTAGATATGTGTTTGAATTAGGCTCTAAAAAGTGGTTGGACCACAACTTACACTATTCATAATGATGTTAATGCACAAATTAATTTCATGGGAGCTTATTTTAATATTCAGACACCCCTTTACTTTTGTGTTACGTAAACATGCTCACGATTTCGCCACATATAAAATATTTCAATTCACGTTTCCACAGGCCAATTCTAAGGAAGGGACTTTGAATTTATGTGGAGAACATTGTTCTTCAAAAGTTAGCATAGAGTAGTTATTAAATAGAAGACATGGGAAAAAGTATTTAAGTTTTATTTAATGCATCAACACTAAAAATTAGCATTTTATCTAAAAAAATGAGTCTTATTTGTTGATAACTCCTGAGATATTGATCCCAGGTATACAAAAGTATAGATGGCAGGAATCGTCAGAGCCTAAGGAACACGGCTGTGTTAGTTGTTTTCATCTACTGATAAAAATGAGTGATCTACCAGATGATTTGTCCGGAAAAGGGGGGTGGGCCCATTTCGTGAGAATGGGTCAGGTATGAGAAGGATATCAGTGGTATTGAATTTGAGAGGTGCGGGTGGGTGCCAAAAATGTAGGTTTTTCCGACTGGTCTGAACAGTGGCCAGTGAGTGACCATTGAGTGACCATTGGCACTCGGGGCAGTAGTAATGATGCAGCATGATGGCCAAGCGTGCGCCTTATAGCCATACATGCAGAAATGTACATATTCAAATTTACCTTGCTTGCAGTGACCATCTGGGAAGATTACATTTTTGGTTTTGTAAAATATCATGCTGATATCCTGATGTAGTATACTGCCATATATTGAACATAGAGAGACTCACTAGCAGGTGCTGTACCTTAAACATTGGTCCCTTTGAATACAAGCAATGGATAGCTAACGTTTTATCAGTCATCATAGGGATCATGCACCAAATGGTGCACCAGCAGGCCCCCTATGTTGGTCATTAGTCCTTTAATACACAAAGTATATCCAACATCTTGGCCAATAGCATCATTCAATTTGTATGTCTGCCATATCGAATTTTGATTCGAGATTAGGGGAGTTGAATGTCAGTGTAAAGTTCATAGAAATCATAGTATGTACAACGAGTGATATTTCTCTAATAATATAGTAATAGTAATTTAACTTATAGCCATGTGTTTGACATATTTTTATAAACAAAATTTCATCTCTCCCATCATGCATTTTGTTTGTATAGATCATTTGCACAAGCTGAACTGAATGGACCAAGACAGTGATCTGTGTGTGTTTTAAAGCATTTAAAGCTGCACTCTCTGCTAACGTCGGTAAAAAACTAAACAATTTCTACTTTTGTTCCATTCTTTTCCAACCCTTCTAAACGTCATTGGACTCACATTTTGGATGCTTTTGTCCGGTTGATTTTCCTACAGAGCTTCTAAAATGTCCTCATATGTATTTTGAGGACCCACTTGAATCCTTTCTTACGATAACTTCACTTATCGCTCACCGGTGGCAGTTTTATCAGTGATTAGTCTTCAAATTATTGTATTAACATATTATGTACAACAGCAGTATATTGATAAATACAGTCGTATAAATCTTACATGAGATATATGGTTAGATTTGTTTTGTGGTAATAGCTGAGAATACAGCTTTAAGAATATAGGTGGGTCAGATTTTCAGAAAATGTACAATTCACCTTCGTCAATCTTCTCAAATAACCCAAATTTCAGACGAAAATAAAGTTCAAAATACAATTGTACATTTTGTGAAAATCTGACCCAGGTAGTCTGCAAGCTTTCCCTTATTGGTCTAGGCTTTGTTGCCTTCATCCAGGCGTTAGTCATCCGCCATGTCTGCAGTGTGTTATATACAGTGTATAGCAAGCCTCGCTCTCACCTCATATCCCACCTCGCCCTCTTCCCAGCATCCTCTACTCTCACCTGTGCTGCCCTCTTGTGACCTCTTCACAACTTCCGGTCGAGGGCTAATTTTCCTCTGTGACACGACCGTTTATCATCTGTGTTTAAAAGCGGGGACAAGTCTCGGAAACAGAGTCCTCCCGCAGACTATTACTGCTGTTAGCCATGCATGACAGCGTCTCAGAAACAGACAGGTCTGCAGACTATAGACAACCACAACAACCCACAGAACACTGACATTGCAGGCTGGGGATATGGTAAATTCATGTCAAAAATACTAGCAGAGGGATCTCTAATATAGATGGGGATGAGACCGAATTTCATTTACACTAAAGTGAAATTGGCATATAGTAGTTGGGGGCAGACTTGCTGGCTGTTGCAAGGCAGAAGATATAACTCTTCCAGCATCGACTGAACCTGGGAACGTTGTTATAAACCTTGTTTATGTTTTGAGGAAGTTCTATTATGTACATACAAAACTAAGTATTCGCTAAAAATGACCCCTATTTCTTGGAGTTCTTAATAGAATTAATCTTAAAATATATGCTAATTCTACATTTAAGTTTCTTGTAAGACAAGAAATATTATACGATTACGAAAAAATACGATTTGGACACACAGAAAACGGGTGACCCTTAGGATAGACAATTGTAACTATGAGACTTAAGCCAATAAAATTGCGCAGAGGATCGATTTAGTAAAACTATTTCTTTACTCGGAAAACAATATAGTCAATGATAAGCGGGTCACGTCGTAGGGAAGGAATGGTACAACTCGCCTTTACCAATCCTCTCAAACCACACAAATGTAATACAAAAATAAGGTTCAAAATACAATTGAACGTATCCCATCAGTTTATTCAAGTAAGGAAAATACCACATATACTCATTTGTACTGAATATTTCTTAATTTTCCGTCGGATTTAGTCGAATTTACTTAGATTGCGTAGAGCTGTCGATTGTACATTTTCGGAGGAAGTGACCAACTTTCCCGAATCATAACAAATATTGTTGCAAGACGAAGACCAGTATCATTCTCACATGGGATTCAAATACGAAAAAACAAAAAGGGTTTCTGTAATCTGAGTCAGAAGCCGAGAATTCGGACACGATCTAAGATAACTGCCTCAGTATTGACTAGATGTTATAACGAGCCAGCGACAAACCACATAGCCAAACAATTGTCCTGATTGGCCCATGCCACCTGATATTCTTTATCCTTTTCCTTCCCCAAAAAGCATCGTTGTACTACAGTGCTATCAATTCTTGTTTACGATGCTCTGATTTTAAAAAAAACACCTTCACATTCCTCGATGGACTAAGAATCATCACTCGCTTTAAGCAGAGTCTGCTATAAATTCTACAAAGGCTGTGTAATCTGAGTTAAAGTGTAGTTTAAGGAATTATATTCCTCAAAGTAACCTGTAGTTAGATCACGACAAGGCAATTACCACAGCCTTAGAAGACAAACCCAGTTGTGATGTGTTACAGGAAAATTAGTCACAAGTCGCAAAAAATGGATTTTGAGATATCATCATATTTGAAAAGATGGGATCAAGCCGATTCCAATGATAGTAAACATTAGCGACATCTAAGTAGCATTTCTATATTTTATGTTTGAAAAAAGTTTGCAATATTTCAGAGTAGACAATTACTAGTAAAGTAATTAAATATACTCAATAGGATGACCTTCGAAAAATAAGAATAGATTTAATGCACTGTCTCGAAATGTGGTACATAAATTCATATGACCTAAAGCACTTTACCACCCAAAACAGATAACATTTCAACAAAGAGAACCTGTTGAATAAACCCCTTTTTCAAAATCTCATGTTTGCAACTTGTGACTTATTTTCCTGGAACACATCACATATTTATAAGAGTAGCTCTATACAGATGTCCCCAGAATAAGACAGCCATATTCTGAGGTGAGAGCAAATGAAGGAGGACTTTTTCAGAAGTTTACCGCGGATGAATAATGTAGATTGTTGGAGCACATTAGAAGTAAGTTGGTGTGAGGTTGGTGATTGGATGCTCCAGCAGGTGGGGGGGTGTGCCCACTGGGAGGTGTTTACCTGTGCTCTTCATTTAGTCGACTGATTAGTCAGCTCCATAACACCACCAGCACGCTCTTCCAGCTTGTGTCTACCCACGCTACACACCCCTTCCTTTCCTCACACCTTCCTCTATCTCCCCATACCCCCAGCCAGCAAAAATGCCTCGTACACTGGAAAGTATCTCAAATAATGGGACTTCCCTTAAAGCTGCAGTCTCAGCTAACAATGGTCTTTTTGGTCTCTCTCCCTTCTTCTCTATGTCTATCTCCTGGGTAAGATCATAAACTGCCTCCCCCTCCGCTCTCCCGCCCTTGATATAACTTTCAATGTGTTGATAAGGGCGTAAAGCAACCAATCTCACTCACTCACTCTCAGCTAACATCGGTCAGAAAACCGTAGAAAACCTACTACTGTTTACTTATATATAAATATACATATATTATATATTTGTGGGTAAAACACAGGTATAACTTGGCATTTTACCTTTTACTGCAGTATTAATCTCATGTACTCCTCTCCTATAGTCTATATATAGACTCTATCCTGTATTATGGGGCCGGAAGACCTGGATTTTATCCAGAGGCCAGTATATCATTGTTGATATCTTAGGTAAAACTTAGACAAAATTAAGTACTCATAAATAAATCAATCAAGAACTAAACATGTTCTACTTCTTGTTTTTTTCCTTTCCAACCCATCTAAAAGTCATTTAACCAACATTTTGGCGGATTTTGTCCAGTTGTTTTTGCTACAGGGCTTCTAAAACGTCCTCATTTGTATTTGGAGGACCCACCCGAATCCTTCCTGCAAAGACTTCACTTACGATCGCTTTTTCTCTTAGCTGATTTGAATTCAAATTCGTGTATACATATAACAGCAGAATGATATTGACAAATCAAGTCCTATAAGTCATAATAAATAAATAGTAAAGATTTGTTTTTGTCTTAATAGCTGAGAATGCTGCTTTAAATGCCTGGCAATTCTTGGAGGGAGGGAAGGAGGGAGGGAGGGAGGGGAGGGGGGATGTGGAGTGAGTAGCAGAAGGAGGGGCGTGGGTTGTCAATGAAATCCCAAAGGACAATGAAAGAGCAGGTAACGACCACCTTGTTCCTTCCCTCCCCTTCCTTCCCCTTCATTCCCCTTCCCGACCTCCGCTGCTTCACAGGTGTTTTCATAATCAAAATAAAGGATTCTGCATCTGCCGAAATTGTTCCAGGCCATTTTCACGCCTCCATTAAAGACAAGACACATTATCTGAGGAGGTTACATGAGGTGTCGCACATGCAGCATGCATGCATGTCACAGCGAGGACTGCTCAGTATAAGATCGTACAAGCTATGGTAATGGATCCTGTAGAGTGCATTATGTAATATATATATCCATGCTATCTGAGCTGTACCATTGCGGGGGTGCAATGTTACGTAATGTTACATAACACGTGTGTCGTTAATGAAGTAAAATGCAACTTAGTAAGTTTAGCTAGGACTTTTGGTTTGGAAAGATTTTATATTCATTTAAAAGGTATACATATACATATAATAAATACTGCCCTACCTTGTTTCAAAATAAACTGCAATCCAAATACGAGTTTTATCGGAGCACACATGGCCGATTTTGCCCCCGATTGCCCCACGATTTGGGTCTCCAGATGAATCTTAAAATTCCATTTCAAATCCTGGTTTATGTTTTTGAAATACCATAAACCATGGTTTGAAATGGAATCTTAGGATTCATGAGGAGACCCAAATCGTGGGGCTATAGGGAGCCAAATCGGCCATGTGTGCGTCAGTCTTAAACTATTCAAATATAATACATAAAACTATTGCACTGTTGAAGATTGGGACTGAAAAATAGCAACTTCTAAAACTTGTATTAGGCACTTGGTACACCTCTACCCTACTACGCCTAGATGTGTTGTAAACTGTCTCTTTTGTGGTTTCCCGGAGCGCCTACTCCGGGCCCACTTGGCACAGGCGGTTCCTTTATAAACAACTCCAATGCTTTGGAAAGAAGTTAACACTTGAACACACGCTCGCTTGTATCCCTCTTGTCTATATTAATCATGGCTTTCTGAGGAGATCTCACGCACCGTATATTACTTTAACATCTATAGGTATTAGCCTGTACTGTTAGTAGTCCTTTCGTTATAATATACATATCAGGGTGGGTGGATTAATTGTAGGCTTAATAGGACATCTTATGACACACGAGCTGTTTGTATCGCAATGTAAATGTCTTCTATTGGTTATTGTAACTTCATCATATATTATTGTGCATGCTAGTTTATAATCTCGACTCTGGAGAGTTGCTGTATAAAAATACTAAATTTTAAAAAAAATTGATAAATGGAGACATTGGGATTTATTCACAATATATCTTTGTAGGAATGTTTTTAATTTTGGGATGCGTAATGCTGTTTGTAGCATGAATACATAACCCACATTTCAAGACAGTGTAATAAATATATATATCCATGCATGCATATCTACCTTATCCTTGTCCGAATATCTATTTTCTTACAAAAATAAAAATGAATCTATAACCTTGTGAGCTATAACCTAATGAATAAATTATATATGTTTATTATGCTTAATGGGACAAGTGAAACAACACCGAAAAGGGGACTTGGTATACCCAGTCAAAATAAAATCTATTAAAGAAATGAATACCAGTTCATTATCAAGTAGAAAGAATTTAAAAAGACTAAACTAAGGTTTGGAGACTTGCAAAGGCAAGACTCCGTGATACATGGACTGTGAACCCTGTATATATAGCTGAACCAGATGTCCCGGTACTAGTGCACCAACATGAACCGGCTCAACACGCATGCGCTAACGCATGCCCATCGAGCCGTGCGCAGACCGGAAATGATCCTCTAAAAACCAGAAACATTATCTCGTCTCGCCGGCCACGTGTCATCATACTCTGGTTATTAAACAGTTTTGATCTGAATATAGGACTTTCATATAATTTCCTTCAGACGTTAACCTCAAGAGAGTCTGAATATTGGACGGTTTCTTAATAGAGATCTTGACATATCTCGTACAGGTCTTTGGTTTGGTTAGATAACGTTCTGTCTTCAATTCACAAATTGGCTAGATGGAAGAACTAATCTTAGCATGCTAATTTTAGATTTTGTGTCCGCTTCTTGTACCTGACCAAAACTTGAATAAAAATTCTATATATATATACAAATGTGACTTGTCGTGGAAAAATGAGTCACAAGTTGCGAAATTGATGTTTTCCAAAGTGTTTTTTTGACAAGATGTCTTTGTGGGAAAGATTTAATTTCTGGGGTGCTTAACGCTATTTGTAGCATGAATACATGTACCAAAGTGTAGGACAGGGTATTAAATATTCTTGTGATTCTAAAGTCATCTTATAGAGTATATTTAGCTACTTTGCTAGTAATTGTCCACCCAGAAATATTGCAAACTTCTTTTTCAAAAATAACAATATCAAACTTAAGATATAGAAATACTTATTAGATGTCCTAATGTTTACTATCATTGGTATCCGCTTGATTTCATCATTTCAAATATGACGATATCTCAAAATAATTCTTTCATACGTCAGATTGGCATATATATAACATATGAAGAGCATTACAAATCCTTACTTAATATTGTCTTTCCTTACCTTTCCTTGCTGAGCTGCTGGTAAGGAAGCTTTAGGGAAGGAATTTGCTATAACAACAATCCTAATTATCATTCCTACAGATGGAATTCTTTTTCTAAGCAAGGGAAAATACTTTGGCAAGGGACATTTTAAGCGATTTTGCGACGCAGAGAACTCTTTTACACCAAATTCTGTGAGAATCGCATGAGAATCGGCTTAGTGGACTAGGCCCTAGCTTTCTTATGTATAACGTACTCTAGTTATTATAAGGGAGAAGGCTTTGGTATAGAGAAATTAAACCGTTGATTTATTTTCCTTCCCGACATAGACGGTTGTGAATGGGGAAGAGAAATCCTAAAAACTAATAACTAAAATGGAAATATGCATACGAGCGAACTACAAACACCGCAATATCAATTTCCTTATGAAATGATGTATGTATGCGATTTTTAATTGGTTTGATATCATTTCACTGACTGAGCTCCAAGATTAGGTATCTAGATACAAGGGATTAATCATACTTTACGCATCGTAGTTATTTCCTTGCGTTATATGTTGCTTAATCAGAAATACAATCTCTGTTTGCACACATGTTCTTGGCATTTTAAAGTATGAAAAGAAAAATCAAACCAATTCATTTGAAGTACGGCCATACATCTTGGGTCGAAAAAGGATTCGACGAAATATGACAACAATAATGATGCCCTAGTACATGTACTAAGATCTTGTATGTTCAAATATATATATCTTTCTATTATCATTTAACCAGGCTGACAAAGAGTTACATAAGCCGTCTCTGTTCACAGAGTTACCGCACTCAAGCCTGCTTTTCACTCTGTTCCTGGATCCATTGGTTTTATGGGCTATCATAACTATGTATGTTATGTCACATATATGGGTCAAATCATCAGAACATGTACAATTGGCAGCTTTACATATCTAATACATTCTGCTAAATTAGATTAAAATGTGGTCAATACTAGGTAAATTCGAGTATATTCGGCATTGCGTTGATTCTAGCAATCTGTTTGGTTAGGTTGAACGGTCTTTAGAACCTGATTTATGTCTTAAATTTGGGTTATTTTGGAAAACTGGTGAAGACGAATTGTACATTTGCTGGTGATTTCACTCATATGAAGGTTTATGATGGGGTGAGATGAGATGAAATGGAATGAAATATAGCCATTTGTAATGAAGATTACCCATCATGAACAAGTATCATGATAGAACTGACTGTGACCAAGTATAACAGAGACAGCGCCTGACTCCTCCCCCAATTTGCCGGCTACTTCTCCCATGTATATTTCGCGACACCTAGATCTTCTGTGCAACACCTATTCTTATCAACATCGTGTGTAAGAGACTTTTGTTTACTTGCATAGATGAAATGTTTAGTCATTTTGAAAGTGAATGTGAAGATCATACTGTAATTAGTACGAACGTTCAAGATTCAAGATGGCGGATATGCATGTCCCCTATTGCAGTGTAACCCTGCCCATGTGAGATATACATTTCACAGGCGTGTGATCGGGTTGTACAGTGATATGGCCTGGTTGACAGGCCAGGACAACGGGAGGTCTGGGGAGTCTTTGGGGTCAGATTTTCAGAAAATGTACAATTCGCCTTCACCAATCCTCTCAAACAGCCCACATTTAAGACAAAAATGAGCTTCAAAATGCAGTTTAACATAACAGAAATGATACTCTAAATCAATGCGATACCAAATATACTCAGATATACCCGGTATTCTTCATTTTCAGCCTACTTTAATAGGAGAATTTCCATAATGTGTAGAGCTGCCAATTGTACATTTTCTGAAAATCTGACCCAAAGGGAGGATGGTTCGAGTCCGGATCTTTCCATAGGAGGATTGTGTCTTAATGGGAGAGTCACAAGCCTGGTGTTTAGCTGAAGAGTGGGTCTATCCGTCTGTCCATGATACATTTACAAATATAAGTGCGGACTAGGGGTTGAATGTAAAACATGGATAGAGGAGTATTAGGGTCAGATTTTCAGGAAATGTATACTTCGCCTTTATTAATTCTCTCAAATAATCCATATTCAAGACAGAAATCAGCTTCAAAATACAGTTTAACATAGCAGAACTGATACTATAAATCAATTCTACACTGAATATACTCGGATATACGCAGTATTCATCATTTTTCAGCCTAATTTAGCAGAATTTCCTAAATGTGTAGAGCTTGTAATTGTACATTTTGGGAAAATCCGACCCATTATCTGTAATATGTAGGCCCTACATGTATTCCAAATAGCCCGTACAATCTTTCTAATATCAGTGAATTAACAGTATCTCTTCCAGCAAATCCTGTACAGAGTCTTTCTAATATCAGCAAGTTAATAATGTCAAGGCAGGCAACGATTAAAGTCTATTCTCTATCACTGTGCCGACACTTACTTATACATGATGAGGTAAAGTGGGATTCAGAGGTATCAGTTCATAAACGTTTGCTAGGTTTTAACACCTTCTTCATTCATATGGGTTGCTTATTCATGTGTTTGTGGAGGTATACAACACCAAGGAATACTGTAATAGCTTTAACGTAAGGCTGTGTGGAAGTAAAGAGTGTGGAAATCCTTTTATTATTTTTTAGGGTAGATGCGCGTAACGTGTTTGTGTGGTACAGAAATCATTCAGTCACTTTAGACTCATCCTCACGTTTTTTTTTACCTCATATCAGATTCATTCGGAAACTTGTTTTATCCAAAAACCACTGTCATGATGACAATAATGACGAAAGCTTTAATGATCTAATATTGATTATGATCTCTGATGATTGTTTTCATACATGCCAGAGGTATATAAATACTGAAACCCCCATGTAAACAATGCCCCCCCCCCCCACACCCCCTTTAATTACATTCGCCATATGTCATGAGGTAAAGCGGTTTTCTTGATTGGTGTCGCCACAGTGTCTATGACAGAGTTTGACTCTGAGGGAGGTTAAGGAGCATGACTTGTGTACACGGGGACAATTCTACCGCATCTAGAACCCGATCCGGGGCAGTGATTGACACAGGAGTAACCCCGGAGAACCCGATACCCCAGAGAGTACCCTAACGATCACCCCATGATTGGTAGTATACATGGCAGCAGTACCTGAGGCACGGCATATGATTAAGCTATCCTTGCCAACACAGCAACCACCAACCTGTCACAACAATCACCAAGTACCGTATTTCCCCGTTTATAAGCCTGCAAGCCTACAAGTTGATAAGCCTGCCCCGTTTATAAGCTGGTGGTTAACACATTATTATGGTAAAAAAGCAACACTATAATCCTTACTCCGATTATAAGCCCGCCACAAATATAAGCCTGGTCTGTCCCCATTTGAAATTAGTATATGCCCGGGCTTATAAACGGGGAAATACGGTATATATGTAGACATCCTTGTCAAAGTTCTATAACTTGTGTAACAACTGATCAACTTCACCTGGCATGTGGTTTATTGAGTGTGATTGTATATGTTAATATTACTTTAATTTCGCCCAATTTGTCTAATGTATCTAAATACAACTGTTAATCTATAAAAACAAATATTAACCAGCCTGGCCTGTCCTTATAGTCGCAGTACAAATTGTACATTTGCTGGTGATTTCACTCATATATGAAGGTTTATGATGGGGTGAGATGAGATGAAATGGAATGAAATATAGCCATTTGTAATGAAGATTACCCATCATGAACAAGTATCATGATAGAACTGGCTGTGACCAAGTATAACAGAGACAGCCCCTGACTCCTCCCAATTTGTCTAATGTATCTAAATACAACTGTTAATCTATAAAAAAAATATTCACCAGCCTGGCCTGTCCTTATAGTCGCAGTACAGTGACTTGTACTATGAAAACAAAAATTGTGACATGTTCTAGGGAAATGAGTCACAAGTCGCAATAATTGGATTTTGATGAGATGAGATCAAGCCGAATCCAATGATAGTAAACAGTACAACATCTAATAAGTATTTCTATATTCTAAGTTTATTATTTTTATATTCAAAAAAAGAAGTTTTCAATATTTCTGGGTGGACATTTACTAGTAAAGTAGCTAAATATACTCTACAAGATGACCTTAGAAATGCATGGATATATTTGATACATGTATTTGTCTTGAAATTTGGGAAAAGCATTTGTGAAACAAAGAGCGTTGATCACCCCAAAAATGAAAACATTCCCACAAAGATAACGTGTGAATAAAAGACATTGAAAAATATCAATTGTGCGACTTGTGACTCACTTTCCTGAAACACATCACAGATGTGAAAACACATGATAAGATCCCTGTATAGCTGAGAAAGAGCTGGTATATAGCTTGCGTTACTCAATAAAAGTTACCAAACTAAATGATGAATAAACTACTGCTATATGTAAATTCAACACAACTTGTTATGATAGCTGTAGGTATGAAGATGTGTAAATTAATGTGGTGTAGTTGTTTTTTATCATAACTTCATACGCTTTGGTGCAACTTGCCCTTCCTTTTTTATTTTTATTTGATTTTGAAAATATTTTATTCAGGTCATAGACATTTCAATACATGTAGTAGAAATTTTCCCATAATAGCCTGATTTTATACTTACCAGACTTAGCTAGACTAAGACTGAGGCTATTTCCTACTGGTTCAATATACTATCGACTTTATCTATTTGATTGTCTGTATGTCTGTACTACATTGTTATTTATGTATATTGACTGATAAACACTCCTAATAAAAAAATAAAAAAAATTATCATATTTACGTAAATTATCAGGTAAGTAATAGTCAAATGAAATCTAGTGATTACACATAATGCTAAAAAATATATCACATCAATTCTGTTGACATTATATTAAAGATATGCACACAGTTTAGACATGTCTAAAATTACCCATCCACCAGCGCCATGCCCCCCAGCGATACAATACAAATAATCTTGCTTTATCTCGGTCAAGGACATCGGTAATTTGCATATAACTAATTCATAAGGACCCAACTTAGGAACAGACGGGAAGGTTGGCAAAAGCACGCGAAATTCGATTATAATACTATTTAATCAAGTCAATGGAAATTTGACCTTGGAAGAAAAACTGTAATTGGATCAGTATGTTGAGATTGTAATTGAGACCCGTGTGGGGTGAATCCTAATGTACAATTGTCTAGGCTCAGAGTTAAGAGAGTCCCTCTAAACTGAGGGAAAGCCTCTCGTTCCTAACCGCGAAATGTCATTAACATGCCTACTCCAGGGCTAGGAAAGCCATCAACGCTGCAAGCGTCCAATCACTGACATACCATTCTTATCTGATTTTAGAGGCCTCTGACCTTGACTGAATTATGTTCTTTGTTTTCTTTTAAGCTAATATTCATCAATATGTGCTAATGCTTGATATATTTCTGTTTATACACTCACTCCATATTGGCAGTAAGCACCCAGCAATTAACTCTACATAGATCAATTTCTCCTAATGCAGACATTAACAGATTGGCAGATAAACATTTCTTACCGTAGATTTCTCCACGCAATGCTTTAGCGAACGGACAATAAATTCTCACCTAAAAAGCAAATCAAATTTATCCATTAAAGAAACGATACAGGGTGACACGTTCAAAACAACTGCTCAAAAATATAATATGTGATCTGCCCCAGTCCCAAACAATTTGAAATTTCCATTGTATTTTAAAAGATGGGATTAGGGACATTCCAACAATGTTAACTGTTAGCACATCTAGTACTTTTATAGCTTTACATGTTTGGGAAACAGGTTACTGGGTCCGATTTTCAGAAAATGTACAATTGGCAGCTCTACACATTTAATATATTCTGCTAAATTAGACTGCAATTTGGTCAATACTAGGTTAATTCGAGTATATTCAACAAGTGAAGTTAAATGCACCCTTAGCATGACCGTATAAACGAAGATACATTGAATGATTATACAGTATTAGAAATTAATACATGTATTAATACGACAAAGAGCGTTACACATCATAGAAAACATTCCTACAAAGAGATCTTGTTAAAAAAACTATGAAAAATATCATTTTTTGGCGCCTTTTTGACTCATTTTCCTGTAACATATGACATATCACCAATACTTCTCTTGTCTTTATTTTCGAAACGATGGTATAAGGTTGGATTACATTCATGGAATCCGAGTCTATGTAGGATAGATACCAAGGATAAGTGCATGGGAGGCTTGTATTTACATCCTTTAGGCGAGGTTCGAGAGCCCTTCTATTATTCATAGTAACTTATCAAGGGGTAAGAAACGATGGAAAATAAAAAATAAAAAAAGAGTTGAGGGGAGCCGACCGCCTTATAGCGAGTATAGGTTAGATCAAACGAAAGTATACGTAAGAAACAGGGCAGACATAATTTTTGTGTTGTTCTCGAGTGGGTGTTGAAATAATATTTGATTTATTCGGGAGACGCGTTGATTTGTCTGTGGGACTAGAGCGTGAAATTATACCATATGTTGGAATGGTGGTCGGCACCATCGGTTATACCTTGCCTCTATACCCTTCCTGCCTTAAGTAATTACCCGAGAACTATTTCTAGTTTCATATGAACCTACGATTTACTAGTTTCTGATATGGGTGTGTTTTCTTTTCTAAGAACGGTTTTCGTTTAGCATGAATCACTTGCGAAAACAAAGGAACATGTATATTAGGCACATCTGCCATTGAGAGGACAATTTATGGATACAGAATCTTACCACGCAACATAGGTAGGCCTATATGAGTCGGATTTTCAGAAAATGTACAATTCACCTTCACCAATCCTCTCAAATAACTCACATTTAAGACAAAAATGAGCTTCAAAATGCAGTTTAACATAACAGAACTGATACTTTAAATCAATGGGATACCAAATATACTCAGATATATATTTTTCATTTTTCAGCCTAATTTAGGAGAACTTCCTAAATGTGTAGAGCTGCCAATTGTACATTTTCTGAAAATCTGACCCACATACGTCTGTAGTTCACTTTATTTGAATATAGAAATGCGTTACCTATATCTAAATGTAGACATGCTATAACTTATCTTTATGGTATTTGTGTTTTTCTACAAATAGTCTCTTCTAGGGATCACGGCCACGGCTTTATTAATGGCAATATTTATTAGAAGTAATAATAAAGAACTGAACGTTTTCCATATTTTTAAAGCATGTAATATCCTCCACCTTTTTTAACTTTCACCGCACAGCCTTTGTTTATGATATTACCTGCCTGTTCATTACAAAATGTTTCGATAAAAACTATAATTTATTCAAGAAGGAAGTTGACCAGCAATATGTTGCCGATCTAGCTTGACCCACGAAGGCCATGACCTTCGCTAACCCCGGATTGACATCCCATAATAATCCTGCTCAACCCCTTGATCTCGTTGTCATGGTAACCAAGCAGGGAACATCCCAGACCACGTGATCACGGGCAGTGGAAAGGAGAGCGGCGTCTCGTGTGTAGTCATGGTGACCAGAGGACAGGGGAATTAGGATTGAGTGGGGGGAGAGGAAAGATCATACCTTGGAGGAAAACCGAGCCTGTGCATTTACTAAAATTTGTCATCCAATGTTTGATTTCAAGAATTGGTATTTATTTGCAACATCTATGGTTACCGACTCTTAAATACATCTTATTCACATGTGTGACGGAAGCTCATTGGTCTCCATATCGCTATAGTAGACTTTAATAAATGCTTTTTAAAAGGATCTTTTAAATTTCAGCCGTGAATAAGAAGTTGGAGAAAGTAGTAATTAACTGACATGGGATTGAAACCTTAACTCAACATGCCTGTCAATGGTGCAGTTAAAAGGCAATTACCGATAGGACGCAGAAAGTTTAATATTCTTGTGTGTGGTGAACAAAAGTATTATACGAACATATTGGACTGCAAAAGTACACGTGCGATGATCACCATGAGGTGACAGGTCAGGTAGTTGAGAATATGACACAGATTCGGGCGGGGTAATCTGCCTGCAAATTGCCGCAATTTCGAAATTATGAGATGGAGCGTGTCACAATATGCATAAGGTTGAGTGACACTTAAATGCAGTAGTACTCAGAGTGTAGGTGTATTGAGGGCGAGCCGCGAGTTGGGCTTGGAGAGAGAGTAGCTCGATTGCTCTGACCAAGCACGATCAGCTGTGACCTCTCGATACCTGTTTCCATGACAATATGTTTGTTCTCATAGCCCTTCTGCTAGCATGTCTAGGCGGTCTACGTTACCTTAACCCAAGGTGAGCAACACATCCCTGATGATAACTCAACACTCGAGCTCCTCCTCCTTCTCTTTCCCAATCTCTGCTACTACTACTAGAGTCTCCCCAACACCACGGCTTTCTCCGGCAGCATGGCATGACCTACCTGTTATATCTGCTCCCGAAGACAATTCTCCTCCTCTTGGCTTCTCCTCCTCCACCTCCTCCAGCCTGTTGCTATCGGAGTGGTCGTCCTCTTCTCCTCCTCCTCCTCCTTCTCCAGCGCCTCCTCCTCCTCCTCCCTGCACCTCCTGTGTCTCGCCTCCCGTGACTCTCTCTTCATCCAGGGTTGTGTGGTTAAAGAGGGAAGTATAGGGAATCCCATGGAGGATCCACCTTTTCCTTCTCTTTCTCCTCCAACTTCTCCCTCCTCCTCCTCTTCTTCCCTCTCTACTCCTCCTCCTCCTTGTCTTCCTAGATCGCCCTCTCCAGCAGTGGTGATCACACTCACGGTCACAACAAGCGTTGACCCGGCGTCCCCAGCGCTCCTTTCACTAGCAGACGACAATTTCGCGGCGTGGAGGTGTGTTGTTCACGTTTTGGCGGGAGTATCAATATGTTCCCTTAGTAACAACACCACGCGACCGCCTCCTCACTAGTCCCTATATTAACAATCTCGCCGAGTCTTTCTATCAACAACTTACGCTAAGCAACTCAAGAAGAGAAAACAGTGCATTGTCTAAAACACGATATCACAAGCTCGAAGAGGTAAAGGCTGTTTTACCGGCCACCCGCCCTCCCTCTTTCACTCACTCGCTGCAATGTGGATCTATCCGTTCTCCTCCTACTCTCCCACTCTCTACCTTATTCTCCGACAACTCTCGATCGGGGAGCCCACCTCAGCCGGAGAGAGAGACTCGGAGAGAGCGAGGACACGGGAAACAACCTGTCTGACGTCATGACCTAGATCTACGATGACGTCACATAGATAATTAGTATCCTAGTAACGCTAGCTACTATTGGATGGCGTTGTAATTTGCACTATGGTTGGTTAATACTGCTACTGCCGCCATATTGAAGAAGTGACGTGGGGCCCCCACGTCAGACACGAGAGTGAGAAGTTGTTGTAGATTGTGTGAGGATATCACAGGAGGCACACAGTCGTCTGCACTATTCCGCCTATCTAAACTTGACTCTTCTGAAGGCGGGAAAGCCAATGCCGCTTTTGTAAAATCCGAGCCGCGTTCCGGAAGGATTTGCTCTAGATCCCTACACCTCCTGGTTATAGAAATAACTAAAATTAGTACCTATGTTCTATATTTAGAAAGGATGATCTATTTAAAGAAAGGCTACTTCTTTTTCAGCTGACGCATAGAGCCAATTGACTAAGATTGGCGTACTGTCGTTTCCGTGAGGCTATTTATATACCTATCCTATTAATATATCTGGTTGACTGAAGAGCAAATAAATATAACCATGGACTAACTATTCTAATAATGCGCCATGTATTTCTAGCTTATCTCTGATGATCTGATTATCAGACACTTTCTTGGTATAAATTCAGCTGGGATAAAAGATTGATTGAAGATGGAACTCAGGAAGTATAAACGCCGCTAAACTCTTTTAAAGCGTTCACACAAACAATGCCAGCGTTTCAACAACTGAATAAAGTGAGTGTTACAAGGAAATTGTGGAATTGGCTCCTCTCCTTGTTTCTGGCCAGAAATGAATCAAACGATCTGAAAGCACACCTGCAATTTTCATTTCTAAATCCAGAGGAGGGGGAATAAGTGTTGTTGTACCCATTTATTTTGCTTTTTGCGCTTAAACCTTTTTTCCCCTGCTGCTGCCAGAGTGGCTGGAATGTGAAGTCTGGGCGGGAGCAGCGGAGAGTATCGATCAGTCGCGCTCAATTTAGCGAGTTAACCTGTCGTCTGCTTCAATATGATTGCGTAACAGACGAGACTCGGCCCCTGTTTCCCTGCTTTTAAAGCGGCATTCACCGCAGCTATTAACCACAACAAAAATATCTGACCAAATTTACTTATATTATGAGTTATAGGGCTGGATTTATCAATATTCTGCTGCTGCTTTTTATGTTAAATTATGAGTTATAGGGCTGGATTTATCAATATTCTGCTGCTGCTTTTTATGTTATATTATGAGTTTTAGGGATGGATTTATCGATATTCTGCTTCTTTTTATGTCATATTATGAGTTATAGGACTGGATTTATCAATATTCTGCTTCTTTTTATGTTATATTATGAGTTACAGGCCTGGATTTATCAATATTCTGCTGCTACTTTTTATGTTAAAGCTGCATTCTCTGCTTACGTTGGTTAAAAACAAAAGAGTTTCTACTTTTTTTCCATTGTTTTCCAACCCATCTAAGAGTCATTTGTCCAAAGTTTTGGTAGGTTGTGTCTGTTTGTTTTTGCTATGGGGCTTCTAAAGCGTCCTCATTTGTATTTCGAGGACCCGCCAGGATCGTTTTCTATGATGACTTCACTTATTATCGCTCACCGGTGGCAGTTTTCTCTCCAGGGATTTACTTTCAAATGCTTATATGAACATATAACAGTAGCAGTATAGTGATGAATTGAGTCCTTTAAGTCTATGATATGAATAAATTCGACGAGATTGTGTTTGTTATCACATTTTTACCCCAGATACCTTCATGTACCTAATACATGCATTTGAAAGCAAATCGACCGAGGAAAGGGACCAATAATAATTGTGACTACCATAGTGAAGGATTTTGGCAGGTGTCCAAAATATAAATGTGGACTTTAATGAGGCCCTAAAGCAAAAACAAATGAACAATGTCCTCCATTATTATCGCTCACCGGCGGCTGTCTTCTCTCAGCCTATTCCACTTCTAATCTTCATATAAACATTATAACAGCAGCAGAATATTGATAAATCCAGTTCTTTAAGTCATGATAATCTTGTATATAACAGCAGCAGGATATTGATAAATCCAGTTCTATAAGTCATGATATGAGTAACTCTTGTATATATACATATAACAGCAGCAGAATATTGATAAATCCAGTCCTAGAAGTCATGATATGTAACACTTGTATACAAATATTCATATAAACATTATAACAGCAGCATAATATTGATAAGTCCAGTCCTATAATTCATGATATGTAACACTTGTATACAAATATTCATATAAACATTATAACAACAGCAGAATATTAATAAATCCAGTCCTATAAGATATGAATAAATTTGTTAATGTTCTTTTTGTTATAATAGCTGATAATGCAGCTTTAATGTTGCTCTACATTTCAAAATATCAAATTGTTATATTTTAAGATATTGCAAGGGGAGATGCAAATCCTCTTTGTCTCTCTCTTATAATCTAAAATGGTTATTAACATTTCATGGCAATCAGTATTTAGTAATATCATCAATGAATAATCATATTTGGTGCACACACTTCCTACTGGTCAGAAGAGAAAAGGGGAGGGAGGGAGGTGAGGCCTGGGTGGAGAGTTAGATGGAGAATCCCTTCCCCCTCCCCCCCCCCCCCCACACACACACTCAGAGAAGCCAACACTTTACAAGATCTTTCGCAAACTTGTATAATTGAAATTTGATTTGATTTGATTTGAAAATACTTTATTTGTCAAATTATAACATAAACGGAGGATTGACAAAAGGGTAGACATACTTCTGGAGTCATTTCAAGGTCTTCCAGCTGTTACCAAAGAAAGTTGATAGTTGATCTAATCTAACAGAAGGTAAAATACAGTCAAATAAAGCAGTACAGCTTTTTCAATGTACACAATATAGTCCTATATACTTAAGACTTTACAAATCTTTGTGGATATGCCATTTTGTTTTGATGGTAAAAATAAGATTAGATATAAGTCTTGGTAGAGTGTACTTCATACCTGGATATAAGTGAACTACGGGATATTCGCTGCAGGCGCTTACCACAAAGTATAGATAGAATCCAGAAAGTATCCGCACAAGGTATCCTAGGAAGTAAATGGGTTATATTTCGGAATGTTAGAGTGTTTTTATATTTAAATTTCCGACGAACTACCCTCCACCCACCCGTCGCGTTGTCCACCCCACGTCCCACCCGGGCCTCGGCGCTGTTTATTCAGTAAATAAACAGCGCTATCCATTTCGAATCCCATTTGCCGGTTACGTTGATTACGTTGATTACGTTGAAGTGACTTCCGGCTCGTACGGAATGGAACAAGGGATCGGAATGGTCAATGGCATGGATGTAGCTGTGTGGGTTAAGTGTGGAGGTTGAAACGAAAATGCATTGTGGAAGTGTGAGTGCCTGAATCGACAATGTAAGTATGCTAGGTTGTAGGTATAGGCCTAAACTAAGTATTCCATGCATCAATAGACATTCTCAGCGGGGAAATTATTGAATGCAGGCAGAGAAGTAACCACATGGAATAAGAGTATATATCGTTGGACACTAGTAGTCTGTGCACCGTGCGAAATTGTAAATAGAGTCATTCTGACTTCTTCCAAGGAAGAAGCGGGGGTGCCGACCGTCAAGTTCATAATATAATAGTAAAGTGAAATAACATAGATGTATAATCATCTCGGTTTAGAGCCTGTTGTATACCTAGGCTGTTTAACGTTATCAGCAATAATGTGTCCTGAACGTCGACGTATAACGTTAGAAGGTGTATTTTTCATATCCTAATTGAAATGAATTGAAAAATACTTTATTTGCGAATAAATTACATATTATAAAAGAGGTTGATAAATAGGTAAGCAGGTTTCTGGTAGCATCCAGTTCTTCCAGACGTTTCCTATAAAAGAATAACGTACAAGACCATGAGAGTAACTGTCTATTATAATTTTATATAAGACATAAAACAAGTTATAAAACTAATAATATGAAACAAAATCTTCTCGTGAGGACGAAGTTTGTGTGAGGAGTGACTGTTAGGTGGAATGTCAGGTGACCGCAATGGCGGGAAGGTACTTTCAGGTATCACCACATATATTTGCATATCTTCATATACTCCACATGAAGCTTAAATAACAAGTCGCAAAAATGATATTTTTCAGATGCATTAAATTGCATATTTATATGTCTCTGTTTTTCTCAGGTCATCCTAAAAAAGTATATTTAACTACTTTATTAGTAATTCTCCATCCAGAAAATCAATATCAGTTACTCTTTTTTCAAACATAAAAATACATAAAGGTGTTTTTTTAAGATATCATACTGTTTACCATCATTAGAATCGGCTTGATCTCATCTTTTCAAATATGATGATATCTCAAAATTCCTTTTTTTTGCGACTTTGGACACATTGTCCTGTAACAAATCGCATATTTCATTTTTTATACCATTAACTTAACAGGCTTTAGTCATAATTATAAGTTAGTGGTAACAGACAATTCTTTTTTATCATCATAACTGTGGATTTCGGCCGACTAAGGTGTGATATTATTCAGAAAATGACTAGACAAAAACACTCCAACAAAACATTCCTTAATTCTCTTGGAAAACCTCACCATAAAGATCTGCATGTTTGCTTGTTGTCTGACTGGGTCCTCTCCCCCCCCCCCCCGAGCCTTTTACTAGCAGATACGAATTGAATACAATTGAGAACTTACGTGTGAACTAAAAATTATTGTTGAAAAAGTGCAGTTATTGCTTCA
Source organism: Sthenelais limicola (assembly GCA_942159475.1). Classification (NCBI taxonomy): domain Eukaryota; kingdom Metazoa; phylum Annelida; class Polychaeta; order Phyllodocida; family Sigalionidae; genus Sthenelais; species Sthenelais limicola. The sequence goes on from OW804100.1 coordinate 93,827,346, forward strand.
CATGCGCAGGGATGGACAGACAAGTTACGCTTTTAAATAAAATCTTTCACAAATAAACGCCTTGGTAAAATATTCCATGAACTAATTAATTCACTATAAAATATTCTAAATACAAAGTACAGACATTATGGTAATACGGATCTCTCCACATCTAGATAATTCAAACCGATTATTATCATTCATTGATCATTTATTAGAATATAATGACGACTAAACAACTTAAGCAATGGTAACTATATTGATGGCACAAAACCGCTCTTTATACATAGCCCTTTGCTCATTGGATTGAAATATACTTTATTTGCCAAGTTGTATATGCAAAGAGGGAGACAAATTTGATCTGTTTTAGGAAAATGAGTCACAAGTCGCAAAATTGATATTTTTCAAAGTGATTTACCCACAAGAGCCCTTGCTCAGAATGTTTCCATTCTTGGATGTTCAGTGCTGTCAGCAGCATGAATATATATACCAAAGTTGATGACTGTGTTTTCAATACATATCCGTGCATATCTGAGGTTATCCCAATGAGTATATTTAAACAAATTTACCTTACTTTACTATGGTGAGTGACCATTAAGAAATGTCACTAACTTTCTTTTTGTATACATCAATATAGAAATACTTAATAGATGTCCTAATGTTTACATCATTGGAATCTGCTTGTTCTCATCTTTTTAGATATGATGGTATCCCCAAATCCATTTTTTGCGACTTGTGAATCATTTTACGATGACACATCACAAATGGGTGAAAGCCTGCCCACATACAGCCGATTTGCCTCCCGATTGCCTCCCGATTTGGGTCTTCTGATGAATCCTAGGATTTCATTTCCAATCCTGCTGTTTGTTATTTTAAAAACATAAACCAGGATTTGAAATGAGATCATAGGGTTCATCAGGAGACCCAAATCGGAGGGCAATCGGGATGCAAATCGGCTGTGTGTGGGCAGGGTCTAAGCAGGCTTCTGGATAAGATCCAGCTCTTCCAGCCATTACCTTAAAAGGATAGTTTGCTAGGCTATTAGAGGAGCTAACTACACGAAATATATAATTTAACATTAAAGTAAAAAACCAAAATACAAATATAATGCTCAATATTGCAGAGCACATCGTTGCAGTTGTACATAATAACTGTTCATAATAGCAGAGTTGACTTCGACTTCACTTCAAGTTATGATTTCCTCAGTATAACACATTCCCAAACGGATATAAGTATACTTAAGGTACTTGATGAGAGTTGAGACATCGATATTTTCTAAATATTTTCGGAATTCTTTCTATCGAAGGCTTCTTGGGTTGAAGATCATGATATATACATTGAACAGAAATGAATAGGAATACTTATAAACCCACTATAGCTTATGTTTGATCTCTTATAGAAAAATTAGACACAAGTAGCAAAATTGATATTTGTCAAAGTGTTTTACTCACAAGATGTCTTTGTTGGAATGATTTCATTTTTGTGGTGCTTAACGCTGTTAGTAGTATAAATACATTTACCAAAGTTCAAGACAGTGTATACAATATATCCATGTACTTCTAAGGTCATCTTATAGAGCATATTTACTAGTAAATGTCCACCCAGAAGTATTGCAAACTTTTCTTTCAAAAATAACGATATCAAAACATAAGATATAGAAATACTTATTAGATGTCCTACTTGTTTACTATCATTAAAATTCGGCTGATCTCACCATTTCAAATATGACGATAACTCAAAATGAATTTCGTGCGACTAGTGACTCATTTTCCTGAAACACGTCACATACTGTAAACGTATTAATGTTCGCGCAGTATTTATTTTCGCGCACCCACCTTTGTTCGTGAAAATAAATCCTGCGCGAAAGGTATAATCATTGCATAAACAAGGTGTAAGACTTCCTTGATACGCGAATTTGAATCCGCGCGAAAAGGTGTCAAAGTGCTTAGTGCGCGAAAATTTATCTGCGCGAAAATAAATACGTTTACAGTATTATATCATATTCTAAGTTCTATTCCACCTGTCCAGTAAATATCAGGATCAGTTAGTTTCCACCGATCGATGCCTGCGTAACCTATATTCGCTCGTCTATATTCGGGCGTGTGTAACTATTCGGCATGAGTTAAGTAGTTAGAGTGTATTTGGTGGAGGTGGGTGGGTGATTAACCACCGTCTGATTTATCATAGCCTAGGAAACCACTCTCCCTCATGCAGCATTGCCTCTGTGGCGTTATAGCACGCGCCATGCCTAATTTACCACGTTACTGCCTTCTCCCACTTATTATTGATCATTTATGCCCAATAACTGATCAATTGATCCGGCATCGGGTGCACACACACACCCAATCACTTTTACATTCGCGCAGATTACAATTATTATCTAAATTACCCTTCCACCACGGTCCAGGTAAGACTGCGAATTCGCTGCCCAGCGTTTGGAGAGGAGGGTGCATGGCAGCCAACCATAATTTAAATGTTGGTTATATCGGCAGTGCCGCCGCAATGGAATTGCTTGAAATAATCAGGAGTTGATTGATTCTTTCTGAACCAATGTTAGTCTTTGGAGGAGGGAGCGACCAAACAGGTTGGAATGATTCTGTACTGGCTGGTGATGAACCTGAATACAGTAATGATGACTTAGCGAATTTCTATTTCATAAAGTCTCTATTGAATTATATTTGAATCTTGATTTATGGTTTTTAAGTCATGAATTCGACTGGTGATCGATTAGGTTGTGGGTTGGTTTTGTTGACAGATCTTTATCCTCCTGAGCTTGGGATGTGTAGGCCTATCAGCAAGTGTCTTTTATTTCCATGGATATATTTGATTTCGAAGCTTAATGGTACAGTCTAGGACCAAACCTTCAGCTCAGATAAGAATGGTATGTCAGTGATTAAACGCCTAGTTCGCCAATCAGTTTTCTGGGGTAGGACTCGGCGTTTTAATGGGAATATAAAACATTTTGTGGTCTTAATAGAATTATGATGGCACTTTCCGGTTGGAGGCGAGAGGCTTTTCCTCAGTTTGAAGGAACCCTTTCATCTTTGGGCCTAGAGTGAATGACAATAAGGTTTATTTATTTGACAAAAATGATCTGCGAAGAACGAAGAAGCATCAAATTTGAATAGGGTTCTCAGGTCTTCCAGTCCATGCCTCCTTGCAAACCTACCATATCTAGATAATAGATAATATAGATCTTGTAAATATAACGATTGCCTCTGTTAATCAAAGAAACCGAACCCCTGTACTAGAAGCGAGAAAGTTACATAGATCTACAGTAAAATGACGAATAACATACAATACAACTATAGTTCAAAATATCTATACTGAGATAGATAGATATAAGGTTAAAGCGGGTAAACATTTGTGATATGTTTCAGGAAAATGAGTCATGTGTTAAGTATAGTCACAAGTCGCAAAAAAATGGGTTTTGTGATATCATTATATTTGAAAAGATGAGATCAAGCCCATTCCAATGATAGTAAACATTGGGCATAGCAATATTTAGCAATATTTTTGGGTGGACAATTGATAGTAAAGTAGATACATATAGATATATTTGATACACTATCTTGAATTTCGGTACATGTATTAAAGGGTGTACGGACATAATCCCGCCAGTGAAAATTCCCCCAGCCGTAACCCCGCTGTCAGAACCCTCAAGCCAAAACTCCCCTTGCCAATATGGTCCTAGGTATGACCATAAAGTGCCTTTCTGTCTCTTTTTCTCTGTCTCTCTCTCCCTTCTTCTCTATCTCTATTTCCTGGGTAAGATCATAAACTGCCTTCTTCTCAGCTCCCCCGCCCTTGATATATATAACCATATCAAATGTGTTGTTAAGGGCGTGAAGCAACCAATCTAACTCACTCACTCACCCTTGCCAATATCCCCCCATGCCAATAACCCACCCGCCAGAACCCGACCATTCCCCATCCCCCAAGACCACCAAAATATATAGTGATTGGCGGGGTTTTGGCATAGATGGGTTTTGACTGGCGAGATCATTATATGCGGGGTTATGGCATGGGGTTTCTGACTGGTGGGGTTCTGCCCTAGAACTGTATTCAAGCGACCACAAGGAATAGACACTCCAAAACTGAAAACATTCCAAAAAAGCGATCTTGTGAATAAACCACTTTGAAAAATACCAATTCCGCCACTTGGACTGATTTGCCTGTAACACATCACAATTGTGCTACGTTTATTTATTATAAATTTCGTTACACTGATGAGGCCAAATAGTAGCTAAGTAAAAATCACATTTTGTTCCATGTGCCATGTTCCATGTTCCATTATTTTGCATAATATGTATTAGAATTAAATGTACTTTTTCTCTCTTTCACATGGTTGATTTTAGTGATACAATCCAGATGTGATGTAGCTAACAAAAGTATTTAAAAGAAACACATTCTCAGAGTCCTTGAGTGTCCTTCACGAATAACCTACTTCACTTGGATTGTAATAACACAACAACTTCGATATGGAACATTCACAATGAGAAACTATGTGATGAAAATAATGTCGATGTTTGATTAATTCTAAGGTGAATGAACTTTATTGGAGACACTAGGCGAGTTGTATGTCTCACTGCACATGTCTATTACAGTGCATGCTGGAATGGACTCAGTTCAAATTTGACATACAAATATTTAGCAACATTTTTATAACAAAAGTGCAAGGATCTTTTCACCAATATTATACTTGGCGTAAATGATCTATAGAATCGAAAATGCATGATGAGAAAGATGGGGTATGGAGCTTTATGGAACATAATATAAAACACCAGGATATTTATAAAATAGCCGGTTCATTTCCCTTGGCGTATCCGAAGCTTATTAAAGAGAGTTTATAGAACAAAAGGAACAAAGGCAGGCGCTACCTGTTCACTTGGGTTTTATTCACATGAGGTGTTCGGAACTGAGCATCAGTTCACTTCCAGACCTGACTCAGACTTGGGATTTCGGGTCACCTGGCCAGCCAGGTAACCCTTGTCCAAAGGTGTCTGATAGACATGCATGAGAACAGTCAACACTTCACATTCGATGATATAAGTAACTCTATCAAGACTGAAAGGCTTATCACGGCCTCTACAGATTACATAAAATGGTTGAAACCCGGGTCGCGGTTACTAGCAACCAACAGCTGACTGCTGTTAAACATAAAAGGTGAACAGGCAAAAAGGTAAGATAAGACTAAAAAGTCCCGTGGACCAGTAGTGACCACTGGGGAGGTTCGGATGAACTAACCCTCAGCGGCCAGCTAAACCCAATAACACCACACATTGGTAAATATTCCATGCTGAACATAAATGTTTTCTATAGCTTTTACACTGATATACAACTCCCATGCACGATTCCGTGTGAATCAAAATTCAAGATGGCGGACATGCAAGTCCCCTATTCAGAAATAATATGATGTTACCCCGAGGTGAAATTGACTTGTTTTTATTTTGTGCTTGTAGCTGGCCAATATCTACATGATGGGATAAGATTGAACTAATTTGTGTAAAAGAAGCTGGGCTAGATCGAGCAATAAGAGCCTGATTTTTCTACTATGCAAATTGCAAAGAATAATCAGTTATTGAGTGTAATGAAGATGGCGTAGAAAGAAAATCATTATTGTAAAACAATGATGGAAATACAAATTCATATGTGATGTGTTTCAGGAAAATGAGTCACTCACAAGTCGCAAAAATTATATTTCTCAAAGTGGTTTAGTGACAAGATCTCTTTGTAGGAATTTTCTCATTTTTGGGCTATCTAAAGCTCTAAGTCGTATAAATACATGTACAAATTTATAGACAGTTTATTTAAGATATGCTTGTGATCATGAATGTATCAGCTACACTACTAGTAATGATCCACCCAGAAACATTGCAAACTTTCATTTTTAAAATAAAAATATCAAATTAAAAATATAAAAATACTTATTGAATTTCCTAATGTTTACCATCACTGGAATCCCCATTTAAATATGATGGTATCTTAAAATCCATTTTTTTGTTACTTTTAACTCATTTTCCTAATCACATCATATTTGTATTGCATTGATTGAAAACTTGTTTCGTTGAACATCATTCTTGGATTAAATTTGGTTTAATTGAGATTGGTGGTGAAGGCAAATTGTGCATTTTCTGGCGACTTAAGCTATTCATGAATATTTGTATATTTGATACACATTATTTCTATTATCATGTAAGAAAGATCTTTATGACTAACAGTCTAATATTTATGTGTAAATGGTCTTAAATAAATGCTGAGGAGCCCTGGCAGAAACCAAATTATTAGATGGTGTTCATGGTGTTCAAAAACATGTTTATAAACACATTCATTTCAACATTTATGAATATTACAGAGTAGGAAACTCTTTTCGTGATTTTAATACATTAATACAATGTAATACAATAATATAATAACCTAATACAACAATACCCTGAGAATACATGAAACGCTAATTAATTTAGCGTGGGTATACATAGATAGGTGAATTAATGTGATGAGATGAAGTGATAGAGGTGTACCGACTAGTGATGTACATTCAAATAAGATATAGTGCAATGTTTATATAAATGTATAAATGGTCTTAAATAAATGCTGAGGAGCCCTGACAGAATTACAATTACGGTTGGAATTACAATGATAATACCGATACTAATGGAATATTCGAACTCCGTCAGTAGATCTATGTGACAGTGACTGAATCAGCGCAGGAAGTAGTATACAGAAAGTATCCACAATACATGGCTCATTTCTTTCTTTGGTTTTAACCGGGTTTAACGTCATTTTATCGGTTGATGATAAGCCAGATTGTTATGCCCTAATTTTGAAACTTGTTTCTTTTATAACTTTTATCAAAAATGTCTCTTGGCTTTGCTATTTGTCTTTAGTTAAATTTCGATTATTTGCTCTATCCCGCGCCTTATGTATTTGCCTTCTGTATCTTACAATTAATCATTAAGAAAGAAGTAGAAAGAATGACTGATATCTGCCTATATGATATGTTTAGACGCCCACTACCGAAGGCACTTATTTCTTGTGAGTTTTGATTGACGGAGAGAGTGTGATGTCATAAGGTGCTAGCCAATACATAGATTTTGCATGACGTCACACGCCTGGCTTGGGAATCACAGTGGCCGCCATGTCCGGGGTCAGCGCTACCCTTGCCGTCTATGGCATGGTTATCAAAACAAAGTTGATAAACCTCACAATAGAGGATACTTGAGTAATACTACACTAAAGAAAGATCATCTAACCTATCAAGAAGGCATATTAAAACTGGTGAAGGCTAAAACAGCCAGAAAACTGTATTTTCAAGTATCGCAGCATACATAGCCATCTAACGAGCCCCCAGCAATGGCGACGGCCGTGACGTCAGTGAAATCTATGTATAGCAAATACTGTTGTTTACGAGGTTTGGTTGATGAATACAATATGGCGATGGGCAGACAGCGGTGGATAAAAAATAAAGGTATTTATTGTTGTCAAATTTAAAATATAGAAACACTTATTAGATGTCCTTAATGTTTACCATCATTGGAATCGGCTTGATCTCATCTTTGCAAATATAATGATATCTCAAAATCAATTTTTTACGACTTGTAACTCATTTCCCTGTAACACATCACATAATAAGATCAAAAATCAAAATATATATCATAACTTCTATTGATTATATTCATATAATGTAACTGATAAAGGCAGGCAATGGGGAGATCGCCACTGCGACGACACCCTGCACTCTTTCCTGCAATATTCGTTTTTGTATTGATTGGCTCATTTGTCAGGTTATTAGTACGCAAATAAATAGACTCTTGAATATTTCAAATATATCTGGCCAGTTGGCACCCACGATGAGACAATTGTATTAATTAATGAATTAATTTAACAGCGCAGTCAATCTAGAACATACATAACATAGATGATCGTATATATATGATGATAAAAATGTTTTAAAACGGAAATAAAGATTGATATATTATACATAGTTAGCTCTTGAGTCCCTCTTCCCCCTCGTTCACTCTATTCCAGTCTATTCCACTCTATTGCACTATGCTGGAGTTGTGCACTCCTGCCCACCCAGTGTCCAGCATGCAGTGAGCAACAACTAATGCTTCATATAATTGAACGGCTCGCTTACAGCTTGGCATGCCTGTATGTAGGTCAGGGCGAGCACATTCAAGCACGAGGAGGCGGTACTATTTCATTTGCTCGCCTGCTGCTCGCCTAATCCAATTACTCACCACCACCACCTGTCCACCTATTAATAGACCGCTGTGACGTAGGAGCAGGATTCCCCTAGACTGTCTCCGGCAGTGTCCACCAGGTGTCAGCGTGTGGGGGTTTCCGCCGCACGTGATGGAGGGGTCGGGGGAGGCAGCCAATCAGGTGGGGCTTTTAGGATGATAAAAAGATAAGAGAGGCCAGATAAAAGCAGGAGAGGTGAGGCACACTAGGCCTCATTTCCGCGGAACCGGAAATGGGTGATGCTACAGAAGTAAGGGGAGATAAAAGATAAAACTCGTCTGATAAGATAAGGCGGGGAAAGCAGATATTAGCGATAATAAGAGAAAAGAAGGTGTGATCAGGAAGGAGGAAAGACGGAGATGGAGGCGGGGAAACTTGGGATAAGAGACTGAGAGAAAGCAAAGACTCGTCACCTGCAAGAAGTATGGCGAGAAAATGTATATATAGTTAGGAGAAGCACTACAAATATTGATATATCCACATACATGTTTTTATATAAGTATAAAAGAGAGTCAACCCCGGACAAAGAAGGGAATGGGGCTAATTAGTTTCCTGAGTTTGGTTAATATGTAGGTTCCGACGTTTCGGGCACATTAGTGATGTGTTACAGGAAAATGAGCCATAATTCGTAAAAAAAAAAAAAAGATTTTTTAGGTATTGACATATTTGAAAAGATGAGATCAAGCCGATTTTAATTATGGTTAACATTAGGACAAGGATTAAATATTTCCATATTTAAAGTTTGATATCTTATACTATTTTTTTTAATTGCAATATTTTTGGGTGGATAATTATTAGTAAAGTAGCTAAATATACTCCGTAGGGGATCTTTGGAACACATGTATATATTTAATGGGCTATCATGAGATTTGGTACATTTATCAATATGGCTGATATCGCTATGAGCGATATCGGCTCATTGTGGCGGGAATAAGACACAGTCATTCAGCACTGACGTATGTGACGTATCCATCTGACGTTCACCTTCCTCGTCTGAACTTTCACCGTCCGCCATTAACGGACTCTGAAATTTTCTCGTGGGTTTACCTAAGTTTCTTAGTGTTCTCCCCCCAGTTCGGTCTCTTTATTTGGTGTCATGGCTCGTAAGAAGACCAAGAAAAAACTGGTAACGACTCCTACTCGTAGGATCATAGGGACGAGACACCAGATGGCAGGAAGGTTGGACGATGAACAACAGCCGGCTCCTAACCAGCAGGCCGAGCAACGTGCCCAGCAGGAGCAGGAGCGTGCTGCCTATCTCGAGCGGAGAAGGCTGAGGATGAAACAGAAGGCTCGTCGTCTCAAGAAGGCAAAAGGGCTTCCATCTAAGCATCTACTTCAAATGAAGGGCTACATCCTTTCTCTGTGTAAATCGGTAAGGGATGAGGCTATTGCGAAGTCTGAGCGTGACCAGCCACGAGTGACAGCTAATAACCGTCGCCCCCACGCTACCGCACAGCCTTTTTCCCGCGCTGAGGACCACGAGGACTCTGTGCCACCAACTGGCAAGAAGAGGCGCTTGCGCCACCTCCCTGAGACTTCTTCTTCTTCATCGTCCGAGGTATCGTCTTTCTCGTCCAGCTCCGATGACTTCGTTGTCCAAATTCCTAAAAAGAGAAAGAATAACAGGAAATTCAAAACGTCGGCTGAAGCAAGACATCCTTTTAGGGAACGAGGCTCGGACTCTACCTCCTCCTCCGATGAGGACCTGCCTGCTCCCTCACACCTTAAGAGGCTGTATCGCCACAACGACAACATTTCCAAGGCAATGGCTCGTCAGACCACCTCGATGGGAAGGCCGAAAGGTAAGGGCAAAAAGAAAATTGTAACCCCTGAAACTTCTCTTCCCCCCGACATGGCATCTAAAGTTAAAGAAGAGAAAAGGGACCTGTCTTTCGCAGAGTATACATGTGGACTGGCCAATATGCTCTCTGATCTTCTTCCCTCTGCCTCTAATCAACTGGCTATTGCAAACCATATCGCTCAGTTAGCTCAAGACACAGCCTCCCATGGTTGGGACGGGCCTCGGGTCTGGTCCCAGACTGTAATTGACTACATCTTGGATAATACTCTCGACTGGGCTGACGAGGTTTCTATTCAGCAGCACCGTACTCGCCTTAGTTGGCTCCCCAGAAAGCCTTCCAAAAAAGCAGGCCTTCATGTACCCTGCCCGAAGTTTAACTCGGACGAGTGTGATTATAATTTTTCCCATAGCGAAGGTGCACTTACCATGTCTCACTGCTGTGGATATTGCTTCTTCGCAACCAGAAACAGGGAGCTCAATCATACGGCTAAGGCTTGTAACAACCGCAAGTCTAATGCACCTAAAGATCAACAAGAGAAATCTGGTTACAAGAAGAATCAGTGGGGCAAGTCGAAGTCGACTGAGGCTTCGTCTGCTAGTGGAGAGGCCGCTACTGCGTCAAAAAACTATTAGGTTCTAGGCGGGATAGAAGGGCCAACCCTGTTCCCCTTGTTTCCCACTATACATCGTCAAGTGACCACAGTTGTGTTATTGTTCCAGAACATGTTAATGTTTCGTCAAAAATAGTTTCTTACCATGATTCCCATCCCTTCCGTGTTCGACAACCGGATGATAACAAACCTGGCGCACATGCGCATGATATACTTCCGCTCTGCAGCCAACATGGCGGTGTCGGAGAGGAAACCCCGACATCTGCAGTTAGTGTTTCCGATGTTTATCAAAAATTGGAAGACGACTCTCGGAATGAATGTGTTAGTGTTGATGAAAAGGACTCTCAGCACCATAAAACAAATGACAGAAGCCTCTGTCACAAGGAATGTGTAGTGAAACGGCCTGGGAGAGGTGATCTTGCATCCCCCCCACCACCGCATGTCGACTCAACGACAAGTCAGATGGTAAGCCTTCATAATAATACTCGCCAAGCCATTGCTGGTAAATATGACTGCCCACTTACGGGCCATTCTTGTGAAAAGGCTGATACTTGTGAAAAAATAACCATTGATAATATTGGGGTGTATATTAATGATGGATCTACCCTAGATGTGTGTATTGACCCCGCGGCTGTCATACCAGCGGAGGTCGGCCAGAATCAGTTCTTCAATGTTTACAACAACTGGCCTGGTGCATCGAGTGAAGTGGGTCACGACCTCAGTGATATATGGTCGATTCTCACGAAATAGGTACACAAGTGTATTTTTGCAACATGTTCTAATAATCCTGAAGTTTTGCATGTGTCAAGGTAACACACTGGACAATCCAAATCTGACATTTCAGCCACTAACTATGAATACCCAGACATGCAGAGAAGTTTGAAATTATATAATGAGGGTCTGCATGATGATACAAAACACATCAGAATATTTATCTTTTTTCCACTGTAAAGTTCTTTGATATGTAAATCTACATCTTTCTATGAGGAAGACCAACTTAGGTAATCTGACTAATATGAAAAAGCTGATCCATGGCATTAATTTCTTATATTTTCCACCCATGAAAAGAAATAAATACACATTATATTACAAAGGAAAATGGCATCATCTTCTGTCACTTTGTATGTGTTCTCTAGAACAGCTATAGAGAATGTTGTTATCCCTTGATTGTGAAGCCTATATAGTATTTCATTCAAAATCACAAGTCACATGTCCCCCATGCAAACACTTCTTGAGTTATGACCCTTCAAAAATGCGTTTTGTATCATCACTTATAAATCACACTTGGCCAATAAAGCCAAGATCTATTTTTCCCTTCATGTACATATTTGGACTAACTTGGAACATCAATTTCTCTTTATTCTTCAATCCCAATGGTCTCCTCACACAATGACCATCATTTTGATGCTAAACGGCCATTTTCTTAGAATTCATCATATGTTGACTTTCATTTATTTAACTACAATGTAAATCTAATGGAAAAAAATCTAAACTGGTTTGACAATTGTTTTTTCCCATTCAATTAGAATGCTATGCTATAGGTAAATGTAATTCATTCAATCAAATGCAAACTAATAACTTCCTTTGTCCAGTGGATCAAACCAACTATTGTTTTGTATCATCACTGTGTTTTGTATCATCACTGTATAGGCCATTTGGGCACAGCCTGGCCCCTCTGAGTTGGCCATATATGGTCTGATTCTTTTGTTCTTAACCTATGTCCAGCTCTAGTGGTCCTTGCCCCCTCCAGAAGGCTCTACATCCACTAAGTCTGTCATTTGTGCCTATGCCCATTGGACCCCAGGCTTTTTCATGCAATGCAAGTTGAGATTGATTGCAGGAGGTTCAAAACAAGTGGGTGGTAATTACCCATTTCATGATTTTCTTCACCCCAATACACCCCCGAGAAAGAAATAATATCAAAATAACAAAGGCACACATTCTCTAGGGGTGTGGTGATTGAAATATCTAAGAGTTTTGTATCATCACTGTGTTTTGTATCATCACTGTATAGGCCATTTGGGCACAGCCTGGCCCCTCTAAGTTGGCCATACATGGTCTAATTCTTGTGTTCTTAACATATTTCCAGCTCTAGTGTTCCTTGCCCTCTCCAGAAGGCTCTGTATTATCTACGTCTGTCATTTGTGCTTATGCCCAATGGACCCCAGCTATATTGTTTTCATGCAAATCAAGTTGAGATTAATTACAGGTGATTCAAAAAGTGGGTGGTACTTTTCCACTTGACCTTTTCCACCACTCTATGCCCCTATGACAAATCTAGCATCGAAAGAAGAAAGTCCTACACTTCCCAGGGGTGGGGAGATTGAAATATCTGTGTGTTTTGTATCATCACTGTGTTTTGTATCATCACTGTGTTTGCATCATTACTGAATTTCTTGATAATAAATGAGACACCTGATGACATACTTCACATTTTAGCTGTCAAAGGACCTTTATCTTCCCCTTTATTGAACATTTTGCTTTCCTTTTTCATCAATATATGAAAAAGAAAAAACAATGATCTAGCAAAATTCTTTCACTATTAAAACAATTTATACACTAAATATCACCTCCATATCCTTGAATATCAGAAATTTTATTTCAACCTTGCTCTTCCTTCCTTTCCTTTTGGAGGGTAAGTGATATAAAGAGAGACAGTAGATGGCATCCTCATCTGATCCCTCCTTAACCTATTTCCATATTCTGAGTTTTTGCGAGGTGAGTTTGGGATATTTTCTAAATCTAAAATTGGTTCCTCAACTAGCACCCAGAGCAATGGGGCCAACCATAACAGTACATCTATTGGGGTTAACCTTGATGGGGTTACTGGCATCCATTTGGTCCTTAGCTTGGGTATTGGGGTTAACCTTGACAGGAGCACTGACATCCATTGGTTCCTAGACTCAAGCGATGGGGTTAATCTTGACAGGAGTACTGGCATCCATTTGTTCCTTGGCTCAAGCGATGGGGTTGACCTTGACAGGAGTACTAGTACTATACTGACACCCATTGGTTCCTTAAGTGAATCGATGGGGTTAACCTTGACAGGAGTACTGGCATCCATTTGTTCCTTGACTCAAGTGATGGGGTTAACCTTGACAGGAGTACTGGCATCCATTTGTTCCTTGGCTCAAGTGATGGGGTTAACCTTGACAGGACTACTGACATCCATTGGTTCCTTGACTCAAGTGATGGGGTTAACCTTGACAGGACTACTGACATCCATTGGTTCCTTGACTGGAGTGATGGGCAATAGGGTGTGTAGACTGGACAGGCACAGACAAAATGCCCATCATTGTAGGGTAATAGCTCTCAGTTATTTGTGTATTTGTGAATATTTGTTCAGGCTGGCTGACAGACTGTGCATAATCCTGAGTTGAAGCCAAGCAATTACCCACCAAAAATTAATAGTATAGTATATATATTACTGTATATTTACAGGCTGTATCTGTAAAGATGTATAGTTTTGTTGCATGATTTATATATTTCTTAATTAAAAATTTTTTTTTTTTCACTTTTACTTAAATAAGATAATTTGGAATATAGGTTTCTGACATCATTCATTTTTTGACATTTTATGATTATCAAGGTTCTCTAGTTTCCAAAAATGTATAGTTTTACTGATTGCCAAAACATTCCACTAAAATTACATAGTGAACTTTACTACTTCATGTTTGTCACATTCTTGTCACCCCTTGCTGCTAATGCATTTCTGGCACACATGTCTGTTATGTATATTCTATTTGACTATCAGGGTTGACCCATGTGACGATATTACATACTTAGAGTGACACAGAGTTAGTGATTAAAGATATAAGAGTGATGATACAAAACACATAGTGATGATACAAAACACATAGTGATGATACAAAACACATAGTGATGATACAAAATCACATGAAAACAGCAAAGTTTACAAACTTTCAGACTTGAAACCGAATATGGGGTATAACACAAGCAACATGAAAGGAAATCTATGATATTGAAGACTATAGTTTCCAAGAAATCAAAAAGTTAAACATAAAAATAAATGTCTTGGATTTTGTAGCATTGGATTTTGTAGAGAAGATGATAAAAAAGAACAATTCTCAGATTTAAGGCAGGAAAAAGTGTCTGTTGGCTCAGGAGGTGGATAGTATTGATGTTTAGGTTCCAAAGAGTGACACAGGAGGGCTCTCCTGCTTTCATTTTGGCCCAAACATAAATGCGTTTTGTATCATCATGCTAACATTTTTTAACAGTCCTGAGATTGCAAAGGGATATTGGGCATGTTTATGATACGATTTGAATGAAACTCTGGGTTATAATGATTAACATAGCAAGGCATTCATATACCAAATATCTCCCACTAATGTTAATATGGAAAAAAACTACAGGGGAAAACATGGCTTTTGTATCATCACGTTTTTTGTTTCTGTACCCCCTACTTAGGTCATATGAATGTGACTTCTTTTCCTAATGATTGGTTGTAGTATGAATTTTGAGGTTTAGACATATATATAACAGACTAAGGTTATTGATAATATAGAGACTTGATGTCATATATGTATATCTTGGTATTCAGAGGCATTACTAAGCAATGTGTTTTGTATCATCACGTTTTTTTATATTGTTAATATCATCAAAAGTTTTAATGCTGAGTGATTAAGATTTTGGATACTCAATTGCCACAAAACCCCTCATATATGTACAAAGTTTCATAAGCCTAGTTCTCGAAATGACGATTTTATTAGGATAATTGTGAAATGACCATTTGTGTACCGATTTCGTGAGAATCGACCATATATGCTAGTGTTTTGGAGGCAGGCACCCCTAACTGGTGCGGGGCTCGCATTCCGATCCCCTCTGCCCTTAATATAAATGAATGGAAGTTATTGACAAGTGATCACCCTGATGATGACATTGTGATGCAGGGTATTTCATTCGGTTTCCCTATGCAATATACAGGCGGTCCGCTTGCGGACTCAGACACTAATGTTAATCACTGTCAGCACGTAGCTACGGTAAGGATATTGATCAATATGTGGACCTAGAGGTCAGCTTGTGTGCCCTGGCTGGCCCCTTCAGTGCTCCCCCCTTCAGTCCCTGGAATAATGTTAGTCCTCTGATGACTCGCCCCAAGACAGATGGGTCTCGCCGTGTGATTGTTGACCTGTCATTCCCGAATGGCGGGGTCAATAAATATATATTGAAGAATAGGTACAATGGAAAAGTTGCCCATCATAATCTACCTACTGTGAATATGGCTGTGGATACTATCAGGGGTATGACCTCTGAATGTGTCGCCATGTGTGTTATTGATCTCAAACGTGCTTATAGGCATTTCATGGTCTGTCCATTAGACTGGCCATTACAAGGTATACGACATCGTGATAGATATTACTTTGACATGGCTTTACCCTTTGGTGCGAGGATTTCTTCTCTAGTCATGCAAACAGTTGCCTCATTCTTGGTCAGAGCCCTCAAAGCAAAAGGAATTTGGGCCTTAATGTACCTAGATGACTTGATGTTACTCGCACCTGATATCTCGACACTCACTCAACAATATGAGACAGCTTTGGCTATGTTTAGGCGCCTTGGCCTCACTATAGCAGAGAAAAAACTTCAGCCTCCAGATTATGTGGTCACTTGGCTTGGAGTTGAGTTCGATACTATCAAGAATCGTATTGCTATTAAACCAGACAAGCTCAGCGAAATATACGAATGCTTGGCGGCTGCAGAGCTTCGTCCGTCAATATCAAACAAGGAGATGCAGCAGCTCATAGGCCGTATAGCACATCTTGGTAAAGTGATACAACCGGCCCGTCTCTTCATGTCAAGGATGCTAGCTGCTCTCCGTGCTGCCAAAGGAAATAGAATTTACATCAATTCTCCAATCAAGAAAGACTTGAGCTGGTTCACTACCTTCCTCCCTTCTTACAATGGCAAGTCCATAATACCCAAGCTTCAGGTGGTCAGACAAATATGGGCCGATGCATGCCTTGTTGGTTCTGGCGCAACCGATGGTACCAAATGCTACTCCTATATATTCTCGACCAGTGATAAGGAGGGCAGGTCGATTAACCACCTTGAAGCTCTCAATTGTGTTGCCGCTGCGAGAGCCTTTGTCACACCCAACGACAAGGGAGGATTAGTGGTTATACATTGTGATAATACTGCTGCTATAGAAACCTTTAAAGGAGGCAGGGCCAGGGACCCAACCCTCTCAGCCTGCGCACGAGCGCTATGGTTTGTGGCAGCCAAATTTCAGGTCCAGTTCACATATATACACGTGCCTGGGATATATATGACCATTCCTGACACTCTCTCGAGGGCGTCACTTTCTGCTCGACACAAGAGTGAAGAGCAGAAAATCATTGATACTCATCATCTCTCACCCATGAGTGTTTCTAATGAACTTTTCTCCCTATCTCGTTTCTACTAGGGAAGATTGCAGCGCGACTGGCCCGAGCTGCCCAACAAAGACAGTCCCTCTCTCATCGTCCAGGGACCGTCAAGAATAGGCAATCTGCAGCCTGCCTCTTCCTGGCATTCTGTCAACATGTCCATATTCTATACAAAACCATCAAACCTAAACAAGTCTGCTGGTACATCGAATATCTCGTCATTAATGGCATGAAGCCATCAACCATCGCTAACGCCATTAGTGCCCTTAGGACATTCTACAAAGTGTCAAGCATCGATCCATCACCTTTCAATGATCCAAAGGTACTAAATGCTCTAAGAGGAGTTCAACTTTCTCTTCGTCATGTACCAGCCCCAAAGGCGCCTGTGTCTCCGGAGTCAGTTAAGCTCTGCCTCATTCAGGCTCGCCATCACCAGTATCCTACACATATGAGGTTGGCCATTATATTGATGTTCGAGGGTTTCCTCCGCCAATCAAATTTGTTTCCAAGGGTCACCGCTGACTACGACCCTTCAAGACAACTCACCTTTGATGACTTCTCGGTTCGTGATAATACCCTTATCATCAACCTAAAGTGGTCCAAAACCATGCAGTCCTCAGCCACGCCCACTTTCATCTCTCTGAAGGCTATCCCATCTTCAGTCTTCTGCCCCGTCAAGGCTTTTCGTGCCCACTGTAAAGCCTCCTCTACCCATGAAGCTTCCATTCCTCTCTTCTGGTTTCAAGACTCCAATCCGATGACCACCACTTACATGGCGAAACAGTGGTCACTTCTCCTCAAGGCATCAGGGCAGCGTACTCTCGGCATCTCTCTACATAGCCTTCGCCACGGTGGTGCCCAGTTCACTTTCCACTCCCAGGGTGCCTCCCTCTCCGATGTCTCCAAGCATGGTACCTGGAAATCTGCGTCAGTTCATTCATATTTATGTCCTCAACCACTTCAAACTACCACCGTCCATCGTGCCATGTCACGCTTGGACGATGGCTTGGAATATATAAGTGCTTCTTAACCTTAATCTTACGGACACTGACTCTCATCGATTCAAGCAAATCGTTACCTGAACTGACACTTCTACAACAGAATACCATATAACATATGTTTCCCAAATGATTAATAAAATCATTAAAATTAATTACTGTGTTGTTTCTCGTTTCATAATGTGGCTGATATCGCTATGAGCGATATTGGCTCATTGTGGCGGGAATAAGACACAGTCATTCAGCACTGACGTATGTGACGTATCCATCTGACGTTCACCTTCCTCGTCTGAACTTTCACCGTCCGCCATTAACGGACTCTGAAAATTTCTTCCCACCCACCACCCTAAAACAAGACTCTAGTATTCTCTGAATACTTCGTGGGAATATATAAGTGCTTCTTAACCTAAATCTTACGGACACTGACTCTCATCGATTCAAGCAAATCGTTACCTGAACTGACACTTCTACAACAGAATACCATATAACATATGTTTCCCAAATGATTAATAAAATCATTAAAATTAATTACTGTGTTGTTTCTCGTTTCATAATGTGACCTAAATCACTAAACTCCCCCAAAGTGAGAACAATCCACCCAATAGATTATGTGAATACACCACTTTGACAAATATCAATTTTGCGATTTTTCCTGAAACACATCACATTAGCCCTTTATAAAGCAGGATTTGCATTTCTATTCATCTATACCTTTTATTGCTGGGGACCACCAAAGTAAAACAGTGTACACTGATATGCAGAGTTAGCCACACACATGATATTTTAATTATTTTAAATTATCACAGTACTTACTATCTGAGTCCCAAAGGACAATAAATATATCAGGTCCTTCGACCTTACTGATACTTCTTTTTGCATTGTTTCCTCTTTTTTTTTTTTTTTTTTTTTTTTAAAGATTTTATTTATCCAGCATCTCAAGACATGAATCACAATAAAACAGTCGAGAACAGGTAACACTAGTAAATTGTGGCCTTCTACCTGCTGTTGCAGTCTACATTTAACAAGTTTAGAAAAATGAACTAACACAACTATCTAAAACATTCTCAAGAAAGAACTCAAGTTCTACTGCTTTAGCTATCATTGACCGGGTTGTCATTGTATTTGATGACAGAGTAATGTCAAATTTATAGTGCCATAAAACAAAACATGCCATTAATCTGTACACAACTCTTTACTAGGGTCTTTATAAATTTCTCAGGTCATATGGTCGGATATAACAATCCTTTTGTAAGGGAATATGGTCAAGTGAATCAGGTCGTCAGAAAATGTACACTTTGCCCTCACAAATCCTCTCACATAACTTAAATTTAAGAGAAAATTGAGATTCAAATTACAGTTCAACATAGAAGAACCGATATTTGAATACAACACAATATCAACTGTTTTTACTTATAGATATAATCCCGGGTTTTTATCAATTTTCAGCCTAATTTAGTTGGATTTCTCCTAAACCTGTAGAGCTACCGATTGTATATTTTCTGACGAGCTGTCGAAAGTACAGTACAACCTTTTTATACAGAATCCTTTAGGGTTAGTAAAGGGCAAAAACTGCAAATTTCATGACAAAATCACCAAACTTGATACAGAGGTAGATTTTTGATTCTCTATCATGTCGGAAAGTTCTCTTTCTGAAATTGCATTAGTCTACTTTAAAAGAAAAGAGCCATATAATTTGAACTGATAAACATAAATCAATGAGTAGATATTCATAGAGAATCTGAAAATATTGGCAGTTTACATACGTAAAGTCGATATGAAAACCGTTTTTAAGGTGACAAATAGGCTTTTTATGGAAAAAATGCCAGATAATGGCCATAAAATGTGTTCTATTGAACCTACATCAGTAAGCAGGGCCTTATATAAAAGGTCTTTTGATGCCGAATCATATAATGTACATGATGTCCATGGTTTTGCATGTTTTAGTTGCCATAGCAACTACATTATCATAAGATTTACCCAAGGTTGGATCCCCGTTTCTGTGATGGCGAGAGGGGCTTTTGTTTTTGTTATACACAGTAACGTTTGATTTGATATAACCACATTGATATCCGTGCAGTATCGTTTTTCGTTTGTCTCCTTGAGATGGGTTAGAAGTGTATAGAAGTAACAGTGGGAGTGGCCCTAACTGTCTTTAATACCAAGGTGTCCAGATTAGAGAGGTACTAAGAATTATGCCATGATAGGTGTGCATATCCATGAAAACATGGCCAGTTTAGCCCACTACATGTGCATGCTTAAATTTCACTAGTAGGGGCTGCTTTTCGAATGCAACCAACTTATTCCCCTATTTTGATTGGTTGCGTAAATTAAGTTGCGCCAATCAATGACGCTCATTTTATCACGCTCATTTCATGACGCAGCATTGTAGGTGCGCGCTCTTGCCGAGTCAGAGGGTTGCGAGACATTAATAGAAGGTAAATAATGATTAAATAAGGCTAATATATATATATATCATGGCATAAAAATAGAACCCAACTCGAGATGGATATAGGATGACGCATTCACAAAACAATTGTGCGTTATTTTTCCATTTTTCCCTTGGGGCTTCACCACTGGGGAAAAACGGAAAAACAACACACTCATGTTCTGTGAATACGTCATCCTATATCCATCTCTCGTCGAGTTCTATCTTATGCTTCTACTGTACTCCTGAACTAGCTGATAAAACTAAACCTTGCTGTCTATATTGATACATTGTTACTATTTTGTTACTCTTCTCTCTCCGCCCCCCCCCCCAACCACCCCTTCCCCCGCAAACTTGAATAATCCTCCCCCAAGTTTATTTTCTAGCCACCTAGTTAGCATACAAATGTATGCATGTATAATGTTTATTTCTGGAAGTATACATCTATTTAATAACAAAAAAACAATTTTACACCGGAAAGGGTGCATCTCTTCTATGAAACCATAGCTCCTCCGGATTCAAACAAAATCAGCATATTTTGAGTAGAACTGAAAGGTATGAGCTCAAGATTATCTTCCTCAATGTCCTAATGCCTGTTTACCCCTTCTTGAAATCGGCAAGGATTTCTTCCCCCATTCTTCCACCCATCCTTCCCCCTCCTCACTGTCAACCTGGTCGTTTGATGTAAAATTAAGTAAACAAAGGCCTCGTAATAGGCACACGCTTTCCTTTTGCAAATATTCACAACTTCCGCCGCTAAAAAGTATTCTTTTTGATGGGAGAGTTCTATAAGAATTAACTAATGAGGTCATCCTGAATTAACTAGGTCATCCAGACATCGCCGAAGCGCCGCGTGTCACCTGCATGAGAGATGGTTCACACTGCTCGAGTCATTGTGACTCAAACTTGTTGGCATAGCCCCAGCTGGCTAAGATTTGCACCGGAGGATTCTTTTAATTGACTCGATCTTTTCCATCAATTTATTGTATTCAATTTACCCGAAGAAGGCCGCCACCGGCCCCGAAACGTTAGAAATAAGGGCATTCAAAGAGAAAATACAAGTTTTGTTTTTGTACTAGTTGTCCTATATCATTATGTCTTCTCTGTCTATAATACCGTACCTGATTATAATCTTTAACCACTTTTATAATATACAAATATGAAGTAATATAACTGATAATAGTAATGATTCATTTTCATGACAGATTCATTCAATATAAACCTATTATTATGCACAATCACAATTATTTTGAATTCCAGTATAAATACGAATAATACAGTCCAGGCCCAAACCCTCAGATCATATAAAAATTGTATGTCGGTGGTTGGACGCCTACTTCGCTAATCGTTTTCCTGGCCTAGGACTAGGAGTTCTAATGGGATTATAATGAAAAATTTGCGGTCTTAATGGAATTATAATGGCATGTTACGGTTTGAGGCGAGAGGCTTTCCCTCCATTTGAAGGGACTCTCTCATCTCTCATTGGGCCTAGACTGAAGAATAAAAATTATACTAAAAACAGGAGCAAATGTCGGAGACAGGAATGCATTGATAGTAAGAATAGCTATGATTGGTTATTACGTGTGCTTCATGTTTTCTATTTTTAATATCTCTCTCATTTAAACGTTATATTCATCATGATTTCTACTAAGAGTAATTATCATAGAATATCAAGGGTGTACAATTCATCTTCATCAATCCTCTAAAATAACCGATATTTAAAAGAAAAATAAAGTATAAAGTACAGTTCTATTAACCAAAGAGATTTTTGAATAAATACAATATACAATAAAATACCAAATATGCATTATTTATCATTTATTAGCCTAATTTAGGAAAATTTATCAAATTTGTGACGCTGCCGATTGTACATTTTCTGACGATCTGACCCTATAGAGCATTATCATACCGATTTGCATGCATTTCACGAGTAATATTCATTTCAATAATTTTGCCTTTTTCTAATTAAACTAAATCAAACTAAACTAATTAAACTGCTATATTATTTATTTTCACCAAAATAATTCCGAAAATGGTCGAAGTAAACGGACTGGGTGGGAAGGTGGACTAGGAATGGAGGTAAACCTTCACCTCCTAGTTATAATCTAAAATAACTCCCCTCAATTGAACCTCAGATGTTCAAACAGGTGGCTCCCTGGACTTGTTTTCTGTGTCGCAATGTGCCTGTGCACCCTCTAAGCCTACATAAAGATAACTCCCCATCAGTCGCCGCTCAATTATTTTGTTTTTCTTTTGTGGAAAGGCATCCTTGTTTTCCCGGTCATACGACCCACTTTTCAGCAGGGGGCAAATTTAGCATCCTCTAATTAAGAGTCAACTTTAGACACACTAATTATCGCCCCATCTGAAGATTTCCCCAAATATCGCTCAAAACTCGCTCGCTCTCCCTCTCACACACACGTGATCGCGCCGCGAGAGTTCGTAGGAAAAAGTGGGAAGCAGTAAAAATATAACGCAGGGAGTTTTGGTTTGTAGTTTTAAGCGAGAGTGAGATGAGGGAAAGAGTAGCTCTAAGGACTTGTTAATTGTGGGCTTTGTTGTTCAAGAAATAACCATAGTTCCTAGATCCGACCATGTGTTCTTAGTGTTTCACCTCCCCAGCTTGGAACTGTTAACAGACATTTATCGAATACATGAAATATCTTTACAATCTAGCTACATAATAAATCGACTAAATTGTATATGAAATGGTGATGGTAATTAACTAATATCATCTTAAATCCGAAGAAGTCAGTGGAGATATTTGTTGTGATTCAATTGAATTTTTATTTCCCACATTTCTGGGCGTAGTTCCTTATTGTCAGGGAAAGGTGTATATCCAATATATCAGAGAATTAGTTCTTAACAGGGCTTAAATATGAATGAATAATACTTAACTCTTATTAATGGTCAAGTGAGTAACTATCGAGAGGTCTGTGTATATAAAACATGATCAAGGAATGTTAGTTATTCATTTTATTCATAATGATTCTGAGCTTAATTTTTATTGCATTTATTTATTTCAGTGCAGCCTCCACAATTCGGTTAATTAAACTCGTGTAATATTAGCAGTGAATCTTGTAACATAAGTGAGAGTTTTAACTAGTTTAAACCTGATCTATCAAATCCGAAGCGCTATTGTATTATATGCGCGTATTATATATACATGTATACGCGTCTCATGCTGAATTGTCCGTTTGACAACAGATTAATTAATGTATTCATAAACTGTAACATTCACAAATATACAAATTCATCCGACAAATGCACAGCATTTATAGACCTACTATTCTCGGATGTCCTTTGCTATCTCATCTCTCGAGATTGCAATCTTTTATACTGCTTGTTCTGACTTTCTATTTCTTCAAATCCGGCGTCTCGTCCGTCGCACTGCCTCCCTAATTTCTCCCTTCTCTAACTCCCTCTTCCTCCCTTCTTCATTGCCCTAGCGCCCGCGCATAGGATCCCTAAATAGCTTGTGCGTACTGCTCCTTAAATATGCCTTTATTTCCAGTGAAGAAAACAACCCACTCCCAGAATAGTCGGTAAATTAATTAGTCCAACTTTGTGGCATGGGATCACGCCCAGTATTAAGCCTCCTCCCCTAATCTGCCTGCTCCCCCACCAAGATAAGAGCTGGAGTTGTGTGTTTTTCATAAACGCGTGCGCAGATTCGAGTTGTGAAGGACATGCTTTATACATGTATTGTGGCAATATTGTCCATGTTTATCTCCATCATTGTCTAATTGGTAACGCGTTCCTATAGCATGCGGGATATAGATATAGCGTGAATTAAGCTTATACACCCATTATTTATAAACGTCTTTTGATTTCTGTGTTTGGACTGTTATTGCATAGTTGTGGTCAGGGTTCCTATATTCTGTTACTTTGACTTGGTTTTGAGTAGTTTTGCTACGTAGAGCCTAATGTAGCTAGACACAGCAGTGGGTGGAAGACCATGGTTGTTCTGCATTGAATTGTTACCCGTGAGCCCATTATCCTCACATGTGCATGACATCCATTGATCGTAACATTGTTTGTACACATTGCGTGCCTTTTATGTTCAACTGTCATTTTACGGCTGTATACCAATTCTGAATAAATAAAAGAAATCAGGATGGTATAAGATTGACACAATACCCAATAAGACACTGAGAGATAAAGTTTTTTTGTTGTTGTTTATTCATTCACGACCATACATGTTTCGGAGATGGGTTGTCTCCTTCTTCAGTAAAAGAAATAACTTTGAAATAAGAAATAACAAATATTCCACGCTGAAAATAACATGTTTTCTATAGCTTTTATACTGATATGTATAACTCCCATGATTCCATGTGAATTAAGATTGAAGATGGCAAAGTGCTAACTTGGACTGGAAATAATCGGTACATCTGAGTATATCTGGTATTGCATTGAATACAATAATCTGTTCGGTTATGTTGAAAAGTATTTTGAACCATATTCTGATATATTTGTCATATTTCAGGTATTTGGTGGTGAAGGCAAATTGTCCATTTTCTGATAATGTGACCCATACACATAGGCTGGAAATGAAAAACAAATAGGCTGAATATGACAAGACTATAGGAATATTCGAATAAATGTATACGTTATTTCGTTGATTAAAATAATCTGTTTGATCAGGTTGAACAGTACTTGAACCTCGAGACCATTCTTATGAAAGAAATTGTATTATTTGAGAGTATTATTAAGGCAAATTGTCCATCTTTTGCCAACCTGACCCATACAAAAAGTTGGACGACTACTACAGTGAATATACGCCTCACCCCTTTAACCCGACTACGAGCTATTACCCCTCCTTGACCCCACACCTCGTGCTCCTGGTAAGCAGCCATTTTACCCGCGTCTTCATTTCATCACCTGGTGGTTCAAATAGGTACTAGGGGGATGGCTCCCCGCGGGGTGCCATGCCTTACATTATTTATACACAACCTCAGTCCTCAGCTACTCCCTCTTGTAAGACCTTGCCCACACAGAGCCGATTTTCCCCCACGATTTTCCCCACGATTTTGGTCTTGCGATGAATTCTAGGATTTCATTTCTAGTCCTGGTTGATATTATTTCAAAAACATGAACCAGGACTTGAAATGAAATCATAGGATTTATCAGGAGACCAAAATCGGGGGGAAATCGGGGGCCAAATCGGCCGTGTGTGTCCACGGCTTTAAGGACAAATTTATATATTCTTTTATTGTATGCTCTTTTATCATATTGCTCTGAGAACAACGTATCTAGAGAGTTATGCACAGTGCTTAATTATGTCACTAGTGAGTTACGTGTGGTAGTCATGGCAACCAATGGGTTTTTTTTTACCTAGTTTAATTAGCGCAGAAAATCAAAATAATTTCACAAGAATGTTTTCTATTTATATCATTAAAGCATACATAATAAATCAGTTAACTAACTCATTGGTTTTAGTTGCTTAGAATATTGAATATTGCACGAGTTGCGCATAACAGTTATCTGTATGCCTCTATGTCTATTACAGGACATCTATGATCTAAAGATAAATGAGAGTATATAACACCCAAATTGGTAAAACCAGGTGGATCATATGTAAAATATGCGAAATATGTGTTACAATATGTGATGTAAGCGGGATCCAGTACAAACTGACAGACACTTGAACTAAATTAGATGTTTGTAGTTATTCGTTGTAGTGTTTTGCACAGTATCCAGTACAGCCCGGTATATATAAAGTTAATTGTATCATATTCACTTGTACCTGTTAAATTGTTCTATTAACTAATTGTTATATATAAAGGGTAAACATGTAATTGGAAATGTATGCTATTAGAGGTTAATGTAAAATATGACACAGGTAGCCTGGGAAGAACAACACTGAGTTGACAGCGTTGACCTTTTCCCCAACCTTAGTAATATCTTTGTATGCTTAAGGGAAATTATGCAGAGGGATGAAATCATCAGAAAATGTCCAATTCATCTTCACCAATCCTTTCAAATAACCCAAATTTAAGACAGAAATGAGGCTCAATTTTAAGTTCAACTAAAGCAAACAGACTTTGTGAATCAAAGCATACCAAATATGGTCAAATATACTCAGTATTTAATCATTTTTAGACTAATTTAGCAGAATTCGAGAAATATGTAGAGCTGCTGATTGTACATTTTCTGACGATCTTACCCAGAATCTTATGTATATATCAGAACCTAACTGTTGTAAATCGGGTTGGTTGGATTATCGAGATGCAGGACTCCACATTATACATAAATTTTACACATACAGGCTTAGAGCAGGCCCTAGCTTCTACACTCGGATTTGTATAGACAAAGCCAGTATTCTGTTAGCCGATTTTAGATGCTTTCTTAATTCAATTTTCGTTTTTAATCGGGGATAAAGGTAAAGCAAAATATATTTTTAATCATCTAAATGTATCAATTTAGATTTCATTTCATCATTCTAATTATCAATGTATTTATGCCCTAGCAGCTTATTACAATTTGGGTATATATACAGCATGTAATCAATTGTATGTAATTGATATAAAGAAAAGCTAAAAAGTGAAATGTCCTGCTAATACACATAGACATTATTATTATTAATAATATATATATATAAACATAAAAATAAAAATATCGTATATATATAGGATATTTTTATGTTTATAAGTAAGAAACCTTGCGATATTTCTGGATGGGCAACAACAAGTGAAGTAATTAAATTCATTCATTAGGATGACCTTAGAAACACAAGGATATCGTTAATGCAGAGTCTTGAAATTTGGTACACAAATTAATATGACGTAAAGCCCTAAACCACTCAAAAGAGAGAATATTCCAACAAAAAGATCTTCTGAATAATTCACTTTGGATAATCTCATTTTTGCGGCTTGTGACTCATTTCCCTGAAACACATCACAATCTATCTATTCTTACAGCGGCATGCATAGCTGTTATCACAAAAAGATCTAACCGAAGTTACTCATTGTTTGACATATATGGGTCTGATTTTCAGAAAATGTACAATTGGTAGCTCTACACAATAATGAAATTCTCATAAATTAGGCTGAAAATGAAGAATATCGGGTACATCTGAGTATATTTGGTATCGCATTGATTTCGAGTATCAGTTC
The DNA here is from genome assembly GCA_942159475.1 of Sthenelais limicola. Lineage (NCBI taxonomy): Eukaryota > Metazoa > Annelida > Polychaeta > Phyllodocida > Sigalionidae > Sthenelais > Sthenelais limicola. The sequence goes on from OW804100.1 coordinate 93,854,908, forward strand.
TGTGATGTTAAACTGCATTTTGAAGCTCATTTTTGTTTTAAATGTGGGTTATTTGAGAGGATTGGCAAATGTGAATTGTACATTTTCTGAAAATCTGACCCATATAATGACACTAAGTTATCAAGATGTGACTAAGCTCGCTTATATAGAATTATTACTCAGTGTCCATTTAAACAGGACCGACACACATTACGATAGAGAAGTGGGAAAAATCTAGTTTTACTTCATGATATTTTGCATTAGAAATTAATACTCGATGTAGTTTTAGGGAACAAACAGCCAAGTCTAAGGTTAATGAAGAAGGCATGGGCTGGAGGAGATCTCCTGATATGTTCATAACCTGTTGTTCATATACACTATTTGGAAATAAAGAATTGGTTGAATTGCATTGGATTGAATTGAATTGAATATTTTCCCTCGGAATTTTACGAATATATGTGCTACATACGTTTGTAACATGCATCTATGGTACCTCTGATATTATGGTTATAACACTTAAAAAAAAGTCATTTAATATGTTTCACGTTTTCCTGCCTCTTAGTTAGACAATGGTTCATATACTAGAAGATCTGGAAAACCTTTTTCAGAATCATTTAACCATTTTGAGCAGGGTCGCAAATAAAGAATTCATTCATTCATTCATGTCGTAAAGCCTTTAAAGTGATAATAATCTTACAGTCTAGCTTCAGAGTTGAGAGAGTCCCTCCAAACTGAGGGAAAGCAAAATGCCAAAGTACAATCACATTACTACGCCTACTCCAGGGCCATGAAAGCCATTAGCGCAGTAGGAGTCCAATCAGTGATATACCAATTCTTCCCTGATCTGAGACGCTCTGAGCCTAGACGACTGCAACCTGATTTTGGTAATGATTTCGGACGGTTTTGTAGAGAAAGCCCTCGAAGTTATAACAACCTTAGGTGACCTCGATTTGGGGAGTTCCCCCCCCCCCCCTTACCTCCCCCCCCCCACCTCCCTCACCTCCAATATACTTTCCTCCTTCTGGTATTGCACTCTGTACATACACACTTCCACACACACGAAATGCGACTGGGAGCCAGGCCGGGCCAACGCCAGACAAACCAATTCTCGGTTGAATGTAAAATCTGGATTGTTTCCAGCCACCTGTCCAGTACACACACGTCATTCCTCCGCGCCGACCATTCCGTTTCCAGTAAACACAAACCTTGTCTTTTCAAACAGAGGGTAGTGGCTAGACGTGTATTTTTACGGTCAGACGGCCTGGGCAGATGAAGGAAATTGGTTAAAAGGAGGGTAAAATAATATCAAAGCATTTATCTCTCCACTAATATGATGCAGTTGGGTGATCACTTCAAAAGCCTTTTAAATAAAATCCTAATCTTTGGGAGAGATTTGGGAAAGCTGAGTTTGCTGAATATTCTGAAATATTTTATTATTAGGCAAGGGAGGAATTGCTATGTGGTACAGACAGATAAAGGGCCTAGTCCACCAAGCCGATTCTCATGCGATTTTGCGCCGCAGAGGAATCTTTTCCACTACTTTCTGTGAGAATCGCATGAAAATCGGCTTAGTGGACTAGGCCCCTAAGTCAAAAGTGAACCTTTCCCCAATCTCTACTATAACATGTTTAGCATTGTAGAAGCTCAGTTGGCAGGTACCTGAATAAATGATTTAAAAAAAGTCATAAGTCAAAGTGTTTTATTTAGAACATCTCTTTGTAGGAATGTTCCTATGTGTTTGGGTATTTAGCACTTTAAGTCGTATGAATACACGTACCGACATGTAATACAGTGGATTAAATATATCCTTCATTCCTAGGGTTATCCCATGGAGTATATTTAGTTACTTTACTAGTAATTATCCACCCAGAAATATTGCAAACCTTTTTAAAAAAACATTATCACAAGATCTTAATTGTTAACATCGTTGGAATCCACTTAATCTCATCATTTCAAGTATGATGGTATCTCAAAATCGATACCACTAGTACAGAACAAAAGAATTAAATAATGAAAATATGTGAATGTATAATAAAGGGTAGATCAGCGATAACCATGGTGGCAATAAGCCAATGCAGTAATATCTAAATGCACTATGTGATGCGTTTAAGAAAAATGAGTCACAAGTCACAAAAATCGATTTTAGATATAAGTATATTTGAAAAGATGAGATCAAGCCGATTCTAATGATAGTAAACATTAAGACAGCTAATAAGTGAAGCCTATCTATATTTCAAGTTTGATATTTATTTATTTTTTTAAAAACCAAACCAAACTGGTTTGCGATATCTCTGGATGGATTTGCGATATCTCTGGATTACTGGTTAAGTCACTAAATATACTCTATAGGATGATGTTCAAAGTGGATAGATTTAATACACGATCTTGAAATTTGGTACACGTATTCATACGACTTGGGACACTTAGATACCTCAGAAATGAGATCATTCCTACAAAGGGATCTTGTGGATAAAATACTTTGAAAAATATTAATTTTGCGACTTATGACTCCTTTTCCTGTAACACATCACATATATACTGATTTTGACCTTTAATGATCAAGGACACGGTGAAATGTCAGGAGATTAAAACAATGAGAAATCCTATCAAGCTTTCAATGAAAAATAGTTTAGAGATCACCTACCACATTTTTAGTCATTTTATTATAGATGCTATGGGACCTTTCTCAACAACTAAATAAATTAATAAATTCATTCAAGTAGCCATCTGTTTTACCAACACACATTGCTGTATTCGGGGAACGCCAATAAAGTAGCATTACGTAAAATACCTACAGGTAGACTAAATATTTCAGTGTCTAGCCTACAGAACACTCTTACAGAACAAAATTCAGACATATTTCCATTGTAGTTTATTGACTTGAATGTATTAATTATTTTGTTTGTTCTAAACGCTTTTTCTGACCTTTTAAGCTCAGATGGCTGGAGTATACTTGATATAAAGCATATAAATGAGTGACAGTCTTTGCGATGTTCAGTCTCCCTTAGAAAGTCTTCCTTGAAATAGACTGGGAATCCAATAACATATTTTGAAATATCATTTTCCCCATTTTTAACTATGACTACAAAGTGTACACATGTGTCTAAGATAAGATAAGTAAGAAATTCCGCATTGCATCATTCATGACGCAATATTCAGTCCAGGCCCTCAGACCCTCAGATCAGATAAGAATGGTATGTCACTGATTGGACGCCTACTTCGCTAATCGGTTTCCTGGCCTATGACTAGGCGTTCTAATGGGATTATAATGAAATAATGCGGTCTTATTGGAGTTATAATGGCACTTGGCGGTTTGAGGCCAGAGGCTTTCCCTCCGTTTTAAGGGACTCTCTCATCTTTGGGCCTAGACTGAAATTGGGGAGTGCACATTTGGCCGTATGCCAGCGCATACCATGTCTACAAAAAGTGTACTTGGGTTAGGTCATCAGAAAATGCACAATCGGCAGCTCCACATATTTTCTTAAATTCCAAAGAATCAGACTGAGAAATAATTAATACTAGGTGTATCAAGGGAGAACTTAGTATGGGATTGATTTAAAAAGCTATTCGGTTATGTTGAAGTTCATTTCAATCCTTGTTTTTGTCTCAAATAAGGCCCAATTGAGGGGTTTGGTAAAGGCGAATTGTACAATTTCTGACCGACGTTTATACACCCGAAAATCCAGGGGGCTGTTGCATAAGAAATCCTTACTTAAAATTTCCTTGCTGCGCTATTTTCCATGCAGAGCTCGGAAATCCCTAATGAGGTAGAATACACACTAGCATTACCTCCTATAACATATTCCTTCCCTAAAACTTCCTTATCAGCTCCTTAATAAGGAAAGATAAAACAACGATAAGGATTTCTTACGGTTGTGCAACGTGCCCTGGGGTTGGTGCGATTATTAAGACGTATACTGATTTCTACCTACGTGATACTACCGCAGCTCGCTGGTACCTCTCTCTACCCTACTCACTCTTGATTGTTTTACATTCCTGCCCTAATAGACGGAAATCCACACTCACAGAACTATGTACCAGCCCAGGGAGTCACTCACAACCTGTAAGAAGAGATCCTTGATCCAATCACTGCAAGTATTTTTTCCTTTTATACACACCTCCTCCTTTTTCTGCAAAAATTGTGCACAAAAAAACCGTGAAGGATATTGATGTAACTTTGCTCAGATCTGTATGATAATCTGGTAAACTCTTCATCTTTCCATCATTATTGCAACAGGTATTGAGCTTTGTTGTTTAATTTTTATTTTTGGACAGGTTTTTATTCAGGTAATTTTGTGATATTATTAGACGCTCTCACCCTTGCCAGAATTAACAACAACGAAGAAAAAAATAATATTAATATTACCCATCACAGTATGGCTGTTAGTTGCACTGTTTGTATGGCAATTTACAGCTGTAGACTGCATTGACTAATAATAACAAATTCTTCCTTTTGCAAGACAAAGATTACAAAAATTGGTTATGCACATCAAAGTTAGAATCTGGTCTAAAAGAAAATAGAAGAAATCAACTATTACAAGGTAATATAATCCACCAGAAAGAAATGCTGAGAAGTGTACAGTAATATTACATAATTGTTTTGATAGAATCTCATAGTATGACAGTAGAACTTTTGATTATCTGGTGGCATTAGACTAAGTCTTTATACTAAGTTTTAATACAAGTAGACATAGAATAATTAACGTTAAGAATAGGTCATTTTCTTTTTACATGGACCAGCTTGTTCTCCCACAAAGCCAACACTAAGGGACTGGGATATGATGTGGATGCAGACCATCCCTAGCGGCAACTGCCGACATCAGTTTATTTCTCTGGCAAGGTCCTTCTAGGCTCAAATACAGCCACCAAGATAGATCCATCAATTCTAGTATTCTCTCGCCCTTTTTTCTCGCCGGGGTTGGAGAGGTGAGAAAACAACTGGTTGTAAGGCGTGGTGAGGCCTATCAGTCACGTGACCTGAAATGCTGTCCAATCACGGAGGAGGACAGGTGTGGGCGAGGCTGTGGCTGTGAGATAAGTCGTGGATATGTGGGTATCAGATGGTGGGTATGAGATAGGGTTCAATGGTCAGGGTTAAATAAAAGGTGGTGGTTGTGGAGGTGAAATGTGGTTGAAGGCGTCCCGAACTTCATGTTAAAGCTGCGTTCAAGATGCATTTAACACAATAATCAAGTGCTTCACCATTGTATTGAAACATTATTATAAACTGTGTAATGTTTTTTTCTATAATTTTAGTGTATTCTCTACCGTATACTATACTGACGAAGCCAGCAAAAGGCAAAACGTGTAAGGATCGCGAAATTAACCTGAAAAATGCCAGTATAACTCCTGATTTTTTTAGTTAAGTTGCCCTTATTCCATTTTTAATTATATATTATTCTATAGATGTAATATCTTAGCTGAGGATAGCTGATAACAGCAACTAATGTTGTAATGCTTTTTACTGATTAAATGTATTTTAAAATAACAAAAATTCGTAGTTATTACCACAAAAGCAAATGTTCAAAATGTACTCATTTTATGACCTAGGACTGCATTTAGCAATATTTTGCTGCTGTTGTCTGGTTTTAATTGAAGTCGAATCAGCCAAAAGGAAACAGTGAGCGATAATAAGTGAAGCCACCGCAGGAAAGTATTTAGGCGGGTCACTGAAATATAAATGTGAACCTTTATGAAGCCCTGTAACAAAAACAACCAGACAAAATCCTCCAAAATTCTGGTTTAGTGAATTTAGATGAGTTGGAAAAGAATCAAACAAAAAATAGAAAATCTTTAGTTTTTACCGATTTAACTGAGAATACATCTTTAAAAGCAACACGAGCTGTTGAAGAAATATAAGTCAAGCTTTGAAGGTAAACTAAGGCCAAGGCAGATATTTCAATTATTTTTTTATATTTTTCTTTGTACTGAGGGGAACAAGGCGAGAGACAGGTGAATAAATCTGATTGAGATAAAATATAGCGGAGTAGATTGAAATATTACATGGTTATGGGGTGATAACGTCTTTGATATTTACGCAGAAGAGGCCTCATTTGTTCACCTACTGTAGATAAGATGTGATGTGTTACAACAAATTGAGTCACAAGTCGCAAAAAAGTATCTCTATATTAGGTTATGCAAGAAAAAGAAAGTTTTAGATGACTGTTATGGTCGATCACCAGTAAAGTAGTTAAATATACTCTTTAGGATGACCTCAAAAACACGTATACATGTATTCAATTCACACTTGGTACATGTAAAGATGGTACTAGCAGGGCGAAACATCCACAAATTGAAAACATTCTTAGAAAGAGTCTTGTGAATAAATCACTTTAAGTAATATCAGTTTTGCGATTTGTGGCTCATTTCCCCGTGACACATCACATATTGTTCACAAGAATCTTTGATTTTGTATTTGTATATAAATAGAGGGATGCGTATACTAAGTATAAGGTTCTTGATTATAGTTAAATTCATAATTAAAGCCAAAAAGTCACTTTTTATTTAATGTAAGAGTAATATATCTATTTAATTTTCTCGGGAAATGGTATACGATGCTTACAGCAAAGCTTCGGATTGATGTATAACATCTATCATGTTTATCTCAGTATTGTAACATAAGCTGTATTACATGAACATTTGTCTATCTTTGGTCTGGGATATTTGTAAAGTTATTGTTGAAAATAAGATCAGTAAAGAAGAAGTCTAAAGGTTGTAATCCTAAGATCTAGAATGAATATTTATTGTTAATATATTGTACAGGTGTAGGTGCTTGTTCCATGTGGCTATTTGTCATTGGAGGAATAGCAATTGTAGGTGAGGCAGGTGCTACCTGAGCCTTAACATGCTACTGTAATTACTGTAATAAATTCCAGGTTAATGTTTCCATATGAAATATGAACGTGTTACTAATTTAGAGTATTGAATATAATGATAATAATTAATGTTAATTAACGGTCATAAAGTTATTACACACTGTTGCGTCATTATTACGTAACATGATGTAACACCTGCAAAGAATGAAAGTCACGAACCTACTTATAGAAAGCTCCAATATGATTAAACAGGTTATTTCTGATTTGAAATATTCTTTATTTGTCAAGATTGTGTTACAAATGGGTTATAACCAGTTATTAGGAAACAAGTCGGCCAGGCATGTCCTTTATTTTATTTTTATTCAGAAGTACATTGTATTTTCAGTATAGGAAAATCAACCGGCTTAGCGATGAACTTCTCCGGAGCAACTATAATTGATCAAATTCCATGATATCGCAATTCGTCAATGAACGATGAACGTAGAAACCACAAAGTAAATTAATCCTGACACGTTCCGAGGTACTCCATCCATCCATTATGAAACATGCTGCATAAAAATATCTCCCCAAGGTTAGACTGGATTTGGGATTTATGGTGTATTGAATAATTAAGGGGGTAATTAAAACCCATGTCAGCTCCGATTCATCAAACATAACAAAGACAGTTAGAGCGACTCATAGAGAAAATGGCCGCCCATTTTCCCACAATTCCATCGATTAATGGCGCCATTTTGAATAGTTTTCTTGTTCTTGCAACTTTTTCCCATCAAGAATGTCTCTTAATCAATTTCTGTTCTCTTTCCAGGGATGTCATATTTTTCGATTAGATATATTGCAATGACAAGTTTGGTGTCTTGAACTGGAATGAGTGCTTTGTCATGTAACTAAATAGTGCTTTCACAATGAGGATATGCTTTTGATTATATCATCATTTTCTACCTATAAATTATCACTATGTGAACTGAACAAAGGAACATCCCAGCACAGAGGATTTCAGAGTCAAGATGGCTTTATATTATATAATGTACATATCAACTTAGTTTGGTCTTATTAGGGTCATTGATGAAAACCTGTTATGAGTAGAGATGTTTAATACCAAACCAATTTTTTCAACTGTAAAACTATAATTATAGTACTGTAAAACTGTGAAACATATCAAACTGGTAATGATACTTTTACTTTCAATATGGGTGCTAGGGTATGCTGGAAGGGATTAAATTCTCAAATTCTTTCAAATTGTGATACTATGTAATGATAAATAGTATTGAATCACTTCCATGATTCCGGTGTAATGGTTATAGCAAAGGTGGGCTTGGAAACCTTCGTAATGCCTGAGAATCGGCCCCTTATAAACTCCCTTTTGTCGATTCATGGAGAGATAAGATATATATTATTGTTATTGTTATTAGGCACAAGGGAGAAGGGTGCAATGAATGTAAATACCGCGAATTTGGCGGATGCGTTTTTACAAAATTGTTTCAATAGTCCTGTATTAATGTAAAGGGCAAAGAATATGAACCAGTCTTACCTTTCACTCTCGTGTTTTAGAATTATTCCTAGAGTCATTTATTTGCCCACGCATCTATAGAATCCTAGGTTAAAGATTCGCCGCCGGGTCCCAAGCTACTTTCCATCATCTAACATTGATTGATAATCTCCTCTTATCTTTTTGGAAAATGTGTCAAAGTTAATAAGAAAATCAAAGAAAATGTCGTCTGCTCCTAGCGCACGTAGTGACTCTGCGCATGCGCGCATGACTAATTACCCAACTAAGCAGTAACAGGATTGCAAGTCAAATTCTCAGCGAAAATTAAGAAGATTGTCGGAAACACGCCGAATGTTTTAAATCCTGCGACGACGGAAGGGAACAGGCCTGTTTCCGTCTCTACTTCCGCCCTAGGGACGCTTCTGGCTCAAAGTTGACCTTCCGGAAGTAATATAAGTGGGGTCAAAACGCATACGAATCGTGGGTGAAATAGTACCGGGACGACTTTTCAATGCGACTCGAAATTCTCATAGGGAAAAGTTTCTTGAGACACCACAGGAAGTTTAGACGGTGAGTTTTCAGAGGAAACATATGTTTTGGAGACAGGTTTTGGAGTCAGTGCGCAACAGGGCGTAAATAACCTCACCTCCACATGTAAGCTTATATGATTCTAAAGTAAACTAATATGGCCTGGCTTATAAGTTTAATACGACGTGCTGTTTGGGGACAAATTAAACATGGATTTTATTTCATGGAATTGGTAAAAATTGAAAGGCCTTGGTAAATGTTAGTCAATGTAATTAATCTAAAATCCATTGAAAGACTAAAAGATATCAGCCAGCGAATGAACAACTACTCACATCTAGATTTAGATTAGCAGAACTATACCTGGAAGTCTTGTGCTTCTCATACAAGTTTTACGATCCTATTTCCATAAATGCATTTGTATGAACATGGAAATAAACCTATTACATCCAAACATACATCCAAACACAATTTCCGTGTACCTAAAGAATTTACACATTTGTAAGTTAATTGGATATGTATATGCACCAAAACTACCATTATCACATTTGGCTATTCTTCAATGTAAAGGTTCGCAAATGAATAGTATACTAATCGTATAGGTTTGAGACAGAGATGTGTTTGTTTGCAGAGTTCTCAGTACATTTCCCAAATGTGAGTGACTCTATTTTCTGTCCTACATGATGTTATCATTGCCACTGCAGATTCTCCCATGTAAGTTTTCCCTCATTCATTGAAGATTATTTCATTACGCATATTCAAATCAATCCTGTGCGTAGCCCATATTTTCAGCATGAAAAACCGGTGCGGCCATGATGCTATTAACGGTTCCACAACCACCCCTTTCCCGCTGAACTACTGCGCCTCTGGCGGGGATTCCATGAACTACACCTCCCCCACGTGACGCATCGCTAATGGTTAGTTTGGCGGCCCGTGACAGGGGGCGCTTTGCTCTCGTCGAAACTCAAGTCTCGCGAGAAATGAAGGATCGTAAGATCTCCACAAATGGAACAAATTAGAGTCGGTTTATATCGCGTTGTAACGGGTCTGGATCACGTGTCTTATTGACAGGGGAAAAGGGGAAATGAGCAAGGAAAGTTTCCGACCTGCGAGAGACACCTGGTGGGAGCCTGTGAAAGGAGGGGAAAAGAGGTAGGGGGGGGGGGGGGAAGCGGCAGTTGGGGGGGGGGGGGGAGGCGGTATTTGGCTGAAGTCATCTGAAATTGTACAATTTACTTTCACCAGTCCTCTCAAATTACCCAAATCTTAGACCCGAATACGCTTCAAAATACAGTTCTACACAACCGAACAGAAATGTTAAAATAACATAATATGTGATATGTTACAGCAAAATGAGTCACACGTCGCAAAAAATATATTCTGAGATGTCATCATATTTGCAGAGATGAGATTGCGCGGATAATGCCTGATAGATTTATGTTTGAAAAAAAGTGTGCAATGTTTCTGGGCGGACAATTACTAGCAAAGTAATTAAATGCTCTCCATAAGATGGCCTTCGTATCGCAAGAATATATTTAATACAGAGCCTTGAATTAGGTACATATTTCATATGACATATTTATATGCTAACCCTAAACACGATCAGAACATTTCAACAAAGAGATCTTGTGAATAAAATACATTGACAAATATCAATTTTGCGACTTTGTCACTCATTTTCCTGTAAAAACACCTCAGTAATAAATATACCGAGATATAAACACACAATATGAATTAATCATTTTTCAGCGAAATTAAGCAGAATACTAAATTTCTGTACAGCTGCCGATTGTACATTTTCAGACGATCTGACTCTTTCAGAACAAACTGAGGCAATGCCAATTGAAGGGAAAAAGTGCAAATGCAGTGTCTGACACGACTAGGTCAGGGCACGAGGGCCTCGCACGGAGGCAGTAGGAAGACAGCCATCGATCAGACACTCAGAGAAAACAACTTTTAGGAAAGGGGAAGAGGGACTGACTTTAGAAACAGACAGCGAGGGGGAAAATCGACTAGAGAAAGTAGAATATAGTGAAAGAATAACAAAGGTTGCGTATAACAAAGGTTGACTAGTAGCCGCGCACGACAGCTGATCTGAAATATGACAGCCACAACCCAACTATGGGACTTACTATTGTTTTTATATATGCCAAATTTGTTTTTCTTTTATGTCCGCTGTAATGAAATGAATGATGAGAAATATGCTGTCGAGTCAAGTGACTCATATAAGGATTGCCGAGAATTGATATCTTGTAAAAACTGGCCAAGAAATGGAGTCGGTTAATGTGGATAAGGTAGCAAGCCTGAAGGGCCTTACAATATGTTCACTAAACATACGCTCACTCAGAAAAAAGTCAGTAGAGCTAAACGAATGTTTTCTGAAAGGTGGAATAAGAATTATTGCTCTCCAAGAAACTTGGTTGGACTCAAATGATCATGATAATAATATTATCTCTAATCTTGACTATAAGATCTTTAGAGCAGACAGATCGACTGTTGTGAATGGTGAACCAAAAAGAGGTGGAGGACTGTGTTACATTATAGACAAGACATACATAGTTGACCCATGGGTATTATCTGAGCGCAATATATGTAACGAAAACATTGAGTTACAGATACTCAAGGTAAAACCGGGCAATAGGAGGAAAATAATACTCATCAATTTGTATAGGCCGCCAAATGGCCGTAAAAACATTTTTATCAATGAGTTGAATGAGGTATTAACCTTCATAAAAGGAAGAGATCCAAATTGCAATGTAATAGTGTCCGGTGATATCAACATAAACATGTTGAACAAGGGTGATGATGGAGCTAAAGAAATGGTCCATGTATTGAATGAATCGTCACTAAAATTGTATAATTCTACTCCTACCAGATGTTATAAGAATACCAACAACTGGATTGATATTTTTGCTAGTGATCACCCACACATCTTATCGTCTGGGGTTATCAAAACTTCGATATCAGATCATTTCGCTATCTATGTCAATTTAAAAAAGAAAACAGCTCCTCGGACTACTAAGATGGACAAGGGTAGAAGATATGACCAACTAGATTATGATGAGTTTACCGAGTATATAGAGCGAGATGTAATGAATCTGTTCAATAATGCTCCAATTGACACTGGGGAAGTATGGAATGGTATGAAAACAAGCATAGTAAGATACCTTGATGAAAAATGTCCGATACGAGAAAGAAAGATTGTGCAAAGGGGTATGTTAGCTTTAGATAGAGATACTCTGAATTCCATAAAAAACAGGGACCATCTATTTCGTAGAGCTATTAGGTCAAAAAGGGAGGAAGATTGGCAGAGAGCTAGAAGAGCCAGAATACTCAGCGCCAGGCTAGTCAGAATCGCTAAAAAACGGCATGTAAATTCTCTCTTGGAAGAAAACAAAACTAATAGCAAGAAATTCTGGAGATTATTAAATAGAATGATGGGAAAAACGACTGCATCGTTGCCAGAAAGTTTTATTCATGAGAACAGGGTGATTCAAGAAATGGAAGCGAGTAACTCGTTAAATCTCTTTTTCAAAAATATGAGTGACATTACCAAAGATTTAGTGAATCAGAGTGACACATATTTGGAGAAAGAGGTAGATATTCGGGTATCGACCAGGATACTGATTAGAGAGGATGAAGTTGCGAAAGTTGTAAAAGACATTAACATTAGTAAGAGCAGTGGTCTAGACTGGGTGAATTCCAAGATACTAAAATATTACTTCTCTAAAATAATCCCTCAGCTGACCTTGTTACTAAATGAGTGCGTTAGACAATGTAAAATTCCGCATGAATGGAAGGAGTATTCTATCACTCCAATCCCTAAAACTGGCAATTTAAGATACTTCAACAATTTAAGACCGATAGCACTAGTTCCACTCCCCTCAAAGATCTTAGAACACTTTATTTGCACAGCACTGAGAGATCACATGGACATAAATAACCTTTTTTCGGCAGTGCAGGGAGGTTTCAGAAAAGGTAGATCGACGAACAGAACCGTGTACGAATTTATTGACCCGATAATAAAAGGTATAGACAATGGTGATGTAACTGTTGCTACTTTCTTCGACGTGGCGAAGGCATTCAACTGCCTAGACTATAATATCACATTTAGAAAATTACAGTATTACAAGGTAAATCCTGTCATTATTAACATTGTAAGAGAGTACCTCAGCAGTAGGAAACAGCGGACTATTCTTAATGGTCATATATCGGAGCAGGTTGATGTTGATGTGGGGGTACCGCAGGGAAGCCTGCTAGGGCCCCTGATTTTTATCATTTATGTAAATGATTTAGAAAATTGCTTGACTGATATTAACACCGACATGAGAGTGTCGCTGTCCATGTACGCTGATGACACAGCTGCAAGTGTTACGGGTGGTATAGTAGAAAATTGTATAGCAGTATCACAGATGGTGGCCACAAATGTAAATAACTGGATGCTGGCAAATAAATTGCGTGTAAATTCAAAGAAATGCCAGGTGCAGATCTTAGGATCGAAAAGGAAGCTAAATAAGATCAGAGGTAGAAACCCGGGCTCTATATATATAAATGGGATTACACTCTTGCAAGTGAGATCAGTAAAATATTTGGGCTTCAATATTGACAGTTGCCTGAGTTTTAATGATCACTTCTCAAAAATAAAAAATTCTGTACAGGCAAAAATCACGCAACTAGGGAGGATCAGATATTATATCGATCAAAGAACTGCTGTAACAATTCTGAAGTCCCATATATTACCTCTCTCTGAGTATGGACTTATGTTCTACAAGTTAGCAAATGCAAACATCATTAGAAAAATACAGAGTGTATTTAATAGAGGGCTAAGGCAAATTGAACTCAATAATGTAACACCTATATTGGACATAATGACGAGACATGGGTTCCAAACAATAGAAAAAAGAGGACTCATAGCTATATTTGGCTTAATGTATAACCTAAAAGATCTAGAAGAATACAGGTTAGAAATGCCCAGACACACAAGACAAGCTGAAGGGGTCAATATGATAGTAGTTCAGCCGAAAACAGAAAAGTTAAGAAAAAGTCCAAATTATCTGGGACCACATATGTGGAATGGACTTAGTGTTGCATGCAAAAATATGTCATGGCCAAATCTGAAAAAGGATCTAAAAGCCAGAGCCGAACTAGTATGAAAAGGTAAAATAAGAATCGAGTAGAAAGTGACGAGACTGTATAGTAGATTGTGTAACTTATGGTATGATTTGAAGATTACTAGTATTGAATATTTCTATAAATCACTTGGGTTCGTAAAATATGTTTGTTCTTATCATTGTGGACTGACCCATTGGGTATGTGTTTAAAATTATGGCAAAAAAAATGTAGAAAAGTGTATATGCTGAAGTAGAAGATTAATTAATTATGTGTATTAAATCGATGTATAATTGTGATAAAAAAGTTAAAGATATTAAATGTAGTAAAGTATAAAAGAAAGATCTAACCCTGATTAAAACAAAAAGTTTGTATCACCAGAAGATTTCGACGAATGAGAACTATCACTCTGTGAAACTTTGTCAATAAAATTTGTTAAAAAAAAAAAAAAGAATAGCTAGCAGAGATGGCATAGCATGGATAAATGTTGTGCTTGTCCTGCCAGAGCCCCGTTGTAGAAGAACTCTTTAATTTCCTTCCTTAGCTACTTTTCCTTGCTAAACTGCTGGTAAGGAATCTTTAGGGAAGACATTTTCTATACAGACAGTGATAATTTATTCTCCTACAGTAGGAATTTTGCTAGACTCCCCCAAAATGAGAACATTAGAATAGAATAGAATAGTTTTTATTTGTCAAAAGTTAGGCTACATAAATATATGTAATTATATAGGTTAACAAGCAGGTTGAGAGGCTTCTGAGAGGGTCCCAAATCTTCCAGCCGTTACCTTTAAAGTAGAGGACTATCTAGTGGGGAAACTAGTATATAATAATAATTAACATATCACTATATAAATGAGGATATGCAATTAACATGTATAGTACCGTCTACTGTAATGATCACACAATACAATGCGATTTTGACATAGTGATGATGTAATCTGTCTTGTCCAAAGAGATCTTGTGAATAAATCCCTTTGAAAAACCTTGATTTTTTCGCAAGGAATATTTTAAATAAGGATTTCCTTCCTATGCAACAGGCTCACAGGTGACAACGAAGGTCTAAAGGGCCTAGTCCACCAAGCCGATTCTATTGCGGTTTTGCGCCGCAGAGGACTTTTTACACTAGATTCTGTGAGAATCGCATGGGAATCGGCTAATCCCTTTAGTCTGTGCATACGAAGTTTACAGAAAGCTGTTGGCGATTTTGACATAGTGATGATGTAATCTGTCTTGTCCAAAGAGATCTTGTGAATAAATCCCTTTGAAAAACCTTGATTTTTTCGCAAGGAATATTTTAAATAAGGATTTCCTTCCTATGCAACAGGCTCACAGGTGACAACGAAGGTCTAAAGGGCCTAGTCCACCAAGCCGATTCTATTGCGGTTTTGCGCCGCAGAGGACTTTTTACACTAGATTCTGTGAGAATCGCATGGGAATCGGCTAATCCCTTTAGTCTGTGCATACGAAGTTTACAGAAAGCTGTTGTACTAATTACATGAAAACTGCGTATTGTTATCACGGCGGCACTATCAACTGTAACCAACAATCATGCGAGGTTCTGTATAGAGAAAACATGTAAACACTTTATCTATAAAAACTTAGTGCATATTTGTGAATTATTGAGTATCATACAAATTACATGATAACTCTTTATCGTTATTAAGGTAGGTATATATATTATTGTAAACAAGTATTCCATTTTGATTCGGAAATGTTTATTCATCTAGTGAAATAAACGAAATATAATCTTACAAAAGTGCACATTTTTGAGTTATTGAGCTCCTCAAAATTATTACCATTTTGCTGCAACATTTACTCCCCTTGTCTCAGTCCAATCCACCTGCTGATACATACATATGTCTTCCAGCATTTTTAGATTTAACCCTTCAGAAGCATGTGTTGGATATATGTTGGACACATGGCTACAATGATGTGGATCTGATATCAATCCTCCAAACTTTCTGACTGACACTTCTAAGATTGAATTCGCGTGATACCCACTTCCGCCTAATATCTAAATTCATCCAAGCATTGATTTTCGGATGCTCTGAAATCCCTTAATCATCATCCGAATGGTTTCCTCATTTTCCAACTATTGCGATGATTGTGTTTCACATCTTTCCCTGCAGTAATTGTGTATAAGTCATATAAGATAGCCATGGGACTCCTCTGTGTATTATAAACATATGTGATGTGTTTCAGGCAAATGAGTCACTTGTCGCAAAACTGATATTTTATTAAATGATTTATTTACACGAACTGTTTGTTGAAATGTTTTGAGTTTTGGGGAGGTCAACGCTCTAAGTATTATAAAGCAATGTACGAAATTTTAGAACGGTGTGTTAAATATATTTTTGCGTTTTGGAGGTCATCCTATAGGGTATATTTAGCTATTTTACTACTAATTGTCCACCCAGCGATATTGAAAACAATATAAAAATATCAAACATAAGATATAGTAATACTTATTAGATGTCCTACTGTTTGCTATTATTGAAATCCGCTTAATCTCATCTTTTCAAATATGATGGAATCTTAAAATCCATTCTTACTGACTTGTGACTCATTTCCCAGAAACACATTACATATCATATGAAGACATTTTGCACTTGAACTAAGTATTGATCAATCGAAGATGATGACTGCAGTTTGGTATAATCCGCTTCATTTAAATACGCGGAAACATCCCACACCCCAAGTGTACTCATTTTCCCTTTAATTAAGAAGTCTTGGAAAATTAGTTAATTTCAATCACCGTGTCTCAATTACGGGAATTTACAATCCCACTCCAGGCAAATTGTCATTATTTTTGACCTAGAGGTTTTTTCGTTCATTCCATTTTTTGTTGACATGATGAGGAAGTTATGTTTGTGGTCCAGCTGTGTGTTAGGTTTTCCCTCGTGACATCACCTTCCGCAGCCTGCCTCCATCTTGGATACTGAGAGACAGCGTGGGAAACCCCCCAATCAGGCTAAGCCCAAAGATGAGCGAGTCCCTTCAAACGGAGGGAAAGCCTCTCGACTCAAACGACAGAGTGCTATTATGATTCCATTGAAACCGCAAAATTTCATTATGATCCCATTAGAACGCCTAGTCCTAGGCCAGGACACCGATGAGCGAAGTAGGAGTCCAATCACTGACATACGACTCTTATCTGATCTGAGGGTTTGGGCCTAGACTGCAATGGATATATTTTCAATGATGCTATTCAAAGCGACATTAACACTGTAATTATGAATATTATTGTAGGTATATACCTCTAATAAGTATGATGTTGAAGTAACATTAAACTGAGTTAATATTCGATGACATATGTATTCATGCTACAAACAGCGTTAAGCACCACAAACATGATAACATTCCCACAAAGACATCTTTTGAATAAAACACTTTGACAAATATCAATTTTGCGACTTGTGACCAACTTTTCTATAATAACACATCACAAATGATGACAAATACAGCGTCTTCCATCTTCCAATAATACAGGAAACCAATGGAAACAGTTTGGTGTAATAATGAGGGCAATGAAACAATTTCTTTTTGTTTATTCAATAAAGTTTCCCACTAGTCAG
This sequence comes from Sthenelais limicola, assembly GCA_942159475.1. Lineage (NCBI taxonomy): Eukaryota > Metazoa > Annelida > Polychaeta > Phyllodocida > Sigalionidae > Sthenelais > Sthenelais limicola. The sequence continues at coordinate 93,872,397 of OW804100.1, forward strand.
TCGTGGGGAATAGGGGGTTGTAGATTCCCTAATGTTCATGAGTTAATTTATTAATAATGAAGTGACACAGATACGTTTACGTTTACGTATATGTTAGACCTGCTGAATCTCACTATTACCATACCGCAGAAGTAAACAGGGATCATAATAACAGAGCGCCTTGACTACTCCAACTATCACCAAATAAATTATGAAGTTGGGAAGCTATGTATCGCGAGCAGCCTTCACAGAGGATACAAAAGATGCGCCTTGGGCCGAGATTTGTGGATGAAGGAGGATTAGGCGCCCAATACAGGCTTCCATGGAATAATCTAGTGTCCTCCACGGCCGCAGCATGGCGCCACTAGCTTCCGGCCATGTACAGGGTATACGTGTGTTGGCGGCGCAAGCCTCACTACCCATGCGCAGGTCAGCAGGTGGGTTTGGACAGGACTTAAGCCAGGTGTGTATGATGCGCCCCCCTGTGGCATCTTGCGGAAGCATTGCTGCACCCCTCTGCCCTCTTCTGAACAGAATCCCTCACACTTAAGCATTGTAGACTTTGCTCGCTATATATGTATTATTATTATTGTACGCATTGCTGTAAGAACTACATATCGTAGAGTGAGTTATGCACAGTGCGTATTTCACTAGTGAGTTATATGTGGTAGTCATGGCAACCAATACGTTTTACTAAGTTTAAGGCCCGAAATTCAAGGTTAAATCTATAAATATTTTCCTATTTATATCATTAAAAGCATATAATTGTCCGATAGGGCTTGAAATCCTCCCTATGTTGGGAGTTTAGACCCGTCGACATTGCCAAATGGCATAATAAAAGTCTCAACAACAACAATAATAAACCATACATATATTATGTGTAAGATTAAATGATAAGTGTGTTATTAATGTACCGCGAATGTTCATTGATGTTAGTAGAAGTAGAAAGTTCTGTCAGAAGAATTGTCCATGACAGAAACATGATACCCATTTCCACCCAGATATTAAATTATTATTACTCAGTCTAGGCCCAAAGATGAGAGAGTCCCTTCAAACGGAGGGAAAGCCTCTCGCCACAAACCGCAAAATGCCATTATAATTCCATTCATACCGACAAATTTCATTATAATCCCATTAGAACGCCTAGTCCTAGGCCAGGTTACCGATTAGCGAAGTAGGCGTTCAATCACTGACATACCATTCTTATCTGATCTGGGGGTTTTGGCCTGGACTGTACTTATTGTTCATGTATGAAAGGTGGAACTAGATATGTGAAAGACATACCAAGAGACACAAGTGTTTTGTCAATGTACAGTCGTATGTACGCACCTCGAGTCTAGTTATATGATTATGTTTATGCCATGATATATATGATGCGTTTCAGAAGAATAAGTGACAAGTCGCATAATTGAAATTTGTAGGAATGTTCTCATCTTGTGTGGGGTATTTATCTGCCGAAACGCATCACCCAATTATATATGCAATGGGCCAATCTGGCTCTGTTTCTGTGGATACACCCACTTATCATGGCATGAGAAACTTTATTTTCAAATCACGAAACTTTATCTGAAATGCTATCACTAAGGAACCTAACTGATAATGCAGTTTTAAATGCAGCTGGGTCGTTTTACTAGATCATCTAAACAAATGGTTGTTTTTGTAGAAAAACAACAAATTGCCCTAAATACCAGTCAAATCAGTAGTTCCCTGTTATTAGCTTTACATCTACAACCCTTCAACTGTTTTTCTTTCCATTGCACTATCCTTACTCACCAACAACATTGTCCTAGTTTGCTGTACACACAAGAGTCTATTCTAGACACATGCCATTCCGATGACTTTCTAATCTTACTCGATTATACATTCTTCCCTGATACGTACGCCCATGTATATGATTGATCTGGACGCTCATGCCAGTTGGAACCTGCCTTTAGTAATCCTATACAACTTGTTGAAATATTGGATTTCAAAGCTTGTTTCTACCTGGTATTTTTGTAATATTAGAAACGTAATATTAACATTAAAACACTAGCACTAATCTCATTTTTGGTCATTACGATTTCGAACAAAATAACTGTGGATTGATAAGATAGAGATCTCAACATGATTTATTGTAATTTTGCACTAAATTAATAATTCGATTTATTATTAATTTAATTATTAATTATTCCATCCTCACATTAATCAACATTAAAACAGAGATGTCTAACTCCACCAGTCCTCTCTCAGACCCACTAATACATTATACATTCATTTTTAAATATTTTTATTTGCCAGACATTGACCAAGTTATCAAAATACGCATAACCAACTATTGTGGTTGTTTTCGTGCGTTGCCATAATTATCATCACAGAAAATTACAAACAAGATTCCTTTTGTAGTATACCGCTCTATCCTTTCCCCGATCAATTCTCATGTAAACCCTAATCACAATCACATACAAGTCCTACAAATACTAACATAATATACGAGTCCATTACAACTATTTTCCTACCCAAGAAAACAACATCTTATAGAATTGTATAATGATTACACAGACATTCTCACATAACCTAGTCAAATCGTTGTTGAAATCTATAGGACTAGAGTTCAAATATTTAGAGTCAGTCGCCATACAGGTCATTTGGTTCCCTGTAGCTATCGTCATACACATGTATACACATAATGTAAAAGTAGTTATTTTCGCGCATACCCTTATGTGCGCGAATCATAAGTGTGCGCGAATGACTTGTGTCATTATTGACATAGGAGGGATTGTTTGTGCACGAATTTATGTCCACGCAAAAATATCTGAAGGGGGCCAATGCGCGAAAAATAAGCAGCGCGAAAATATATACGTTTACATTACATTATACATTATGCAGCGATAATGTATGATTGTATAAAAGGAACCATTTTTCACTTGAGGCTCAGATCTATAGAGGAGGTAGAAAGGAGATGGGGGATCCGTGCGTAGTGTAGCAGTAACCAGGTAAACTCTGTCCAGGTAGCCATGCCTCGCTGCTGGTTTGTTAAACACTCACTAGGGGGTGCAGAAGTAGGTGAATTAACTAATCTGTACTTGGAGCTGCGCGTTCAACTGCCCCATCTCAGCCTCTTAGTGCCCCAATATCCCGCTAGTGGCTGGGGGCACACTCTCCCTTAAGTACTTCAGCTAAACAGATTGTAGACCTGAAACAGTCCTTCCAGGGGCCTGGTGCATAAGCTAAGGAAAGGATGTTTTTATGGAAATTCCTTCACCTGTAGGAAGGAAAAATAGCATTCCTACGTTAAAAATATGGCCTATATGGGAATGGCCTATACACACAATGGTAGGAAGGAATTTGTATTCCTACACACACTGAGGAAATTAAGGGGGAAATGCGTAGGAATTCCCACATGAAATTTTCCTTTCTTAGTTTATACAACATGCCCAGACTGGCCATCATTTGATCTCCCGTTTCCCTTCTCTCGCTGAGACGAATTATGTTCCGAATCCTTTTGTAAAATCGATTCTAGTGTTTAAACTTTCAAAAATAAACCTTGTTTCTTAGAAAAGAGCAGTAAACGACTTAATGCATCAGCACATTTGGATTGAATTGAATGAAATTCAGTTTTTGAAAAATGGAGATAACAATAAATTACAGAGATTTTGATAGAGTTACTTCTCCAACTTTGTTTTGGTACTGTAGACAAACCGACCTACCAATAAAGTGCTCCCCTTTCTCCTGCTCCTTCAGATCTAGGCCTTATCTATAAATAGCCCCTACTGCTCGTACATCATCCTGTATCTAAGCATAGATTGGTGTTTCCTGCGTATACAAAGAATCCATTGTAGAACTGATATTATTTTAACGGTGTGCTCCGAGTCATGCAGGTTCGGCCTAAATTGAAATTGGAAAAAACAAACAACTGAAAAGAAGTCTGTAACATCATTGGTGTCGATCATAAGAAATTGACCATCTCTGAATAGTGGCTATGTTTTATGTTGTCTGTATGTAAACATTGTGCTGGGAAGATGATCTACTCACTCTATACTATATGTGATGTCTTACACTGAAAAGAGTCACAAGTCGCAAAAAATGGATTTTGAGATATCATCATATTTGAAAAGATGAGATCAAGCCGATTTTAATGATGGTAAACACTAGAACATCCAATTAGTCTATCTATATTTTAAAGTTTGATATAGTTGTTTTTGGTTGAAAAAAAAAGTTTGCAATATATCTGAGCAGACATGCAATTACTAGTGAAGTAGCTGAATATACTCTACAGGGTGAGCTTAGAATCGTATGAATGTATTTAATGCACCGTCTTGAAATTTGGTACATGTATTTATATGACTTTGAGAGGTAGATAACCCAAAAATGAGAACATTCGCACAAAGAGATCTTCTTAATAAAATACTTTAAAAAATATAAATTTTGTGACTTGTGACTTTTATTTTTTATTACTGAAGGCCGTATAGACTTTTTTTCCTGAAACACATACCGTATTATAGGGCATTGTAGTATAGTAGTAAAGCCTAGGGGACCATTGAAAGGTCGGCTGGAGCAGATGGGAGTATAACCTATTTCCATTAGTTTAGGTCACAAGCTGAGCCCCAAAATAGATTACTAAATTGATTCAATTTAATTGTTTAAACTATAATTGTCAAACATGAATAATTAAACTCTCTTAAAGTGGTACTTGGCAGATTCGAAATCAGGAGATTCAGGAGGTCTTGTATCAATAAAAAAAAACATTGGTACCACCAAAAAAAACAAGGTTCACCAAATAAATGATGTTCTAACCTGCACTATTAACAATGAAATCAGGCCATCGGCTATGTATAGGCTTTGTACTGTCAGAATCACTGCCCAATTTCTCAAAACTGCAAGGAATTGCATGGATGACTAACTTTTGAGATATTATAATATAGGGTATTAGCAATTGGAATCTGCTGACGAAAAGTATGTCCCTTGATCTGGAAGGAAAATCCCCTTTAGCAATATTTTGGGACTAATCATGTTCGAACTTCATGGAAATAATGATTCTTATGTCTCTTTTATGTGGTGTTGCATGCATGACAAAAAAAAAGATTCCTATGTATATACATATGGGTTAGATTTTCAGGAAATGTACGATTGGCAGCTGTACATATTTAGTAAATTCTGTTAAATTAGGATGCAATTTGGTCAATAATAGGTAAATTCAAGTATATTCGGCATTGCATCGATTCTAGCAATCTGTTTGATTAGATTGAACTGTATTTTGAACTTTATTTTCGTCTTAAATTTGGGTTATTTGAGAAGATTGGCTAAGTTAAATTGTACATTTTGTGAAAATCTGACCCATATATATTAAACATAAGAATCTTTTATATATCTATAAGTGTTGGAAGCGATCCAAACCACCATGTCTCAGTCATGTAGATTACATGTACACGCCACAATGAGTTATAACATTCGGCAATGGTTTGATATATCTATTTAATAGAAACAAGTACATACCTAAAAATTAAAACACACAGTCAGAATAATGATTTTTTTCTGCTGGAAATTTGCTGGATGTCTACTGGAGAATAAGTTTGTAATTGATTAGAACATAGATGCATGGAGCAGAGGGCAGTTAGGTCAGTGCAGATGCATGAAACAGAGGGCAGTAAGGTCAGTGCAGATGCATGAAACAGAGGGTAGTTAGGTCAGTGCAGATGCATGAAACAGAGGGCAGTTAGGCCAGTGCAGATGCATGAAACAGAGAGTAGTTAGGCCAGTGCAGATGCATGAAACAGAGGGTAGTTAGGCCAGTGCAGATGCATGAAACAGAGGGCAGCCAGGTCAGTGCAGATGCATGAAACAGAGGGTAGTTAGGCCAGTGCAGATGCATGAAACAGAGGGCAGTTAGGCCAGTGCAGATGCATGAAACAGAGGGTAGTTAGGCCAGCGCAGATGCATGAAACAGAGGGCAGCAAGGTCAGTGCAGATGCATGAAACAGAGGGCAGCCAGGCCAGTGTTGATGTCCACCGCCCCCATGACAAAATTGGTTCAATGGTCATGGCACTTTATTTTCATTTAATGCCGCATATGACATAACTGTTGGATTAACTGCTCTAAGTAAATATCTTTTATTTTTGATGATTTTATTCATAAGAATAACATGCTTAGAAGCCCGGGATTGGGAACTACTTCCCCTTTCCAGCTCGTCCCAGATCACAAATATCAACAAATAAATGGGACATTTTTGTCTTGCCAGACACGGTTTGTGTGACGGAATAACGCCTGAGGTACTAAAGAGCTTTGTGTCTGATTTTACTTTCCCTTCACTAAGACTGATAAGATTCAAACTTCGTTAGTGAGCTAGTAAGATGCATGGTCGGAATCACTGCACTATACTTTTGATAAACTATTGAGTTACAAATGTGTCTCATTTTCTAATACCCTTACAGTTGTCAGTTATGAAATCAAAGAAAATGATACTGTAATGACAAAAAAGAAATAAATAATTAGGTACTTAAGATTTACTCAAGTTAATTGTATCTTAAGTAAGCAATGGATAACTGTAGATTGATTGTAGTGTAATAGTTTAATAATGCTTAATATAGATGTTTACTCCACGTTGATGTATGTACCACATGCTATTTGTATGGGCGGGAGTTGTGCAGTAATTTGCACCAGTTCCACGCGTGTGGTATGACTTCTTGTCCCCAGTAAACATAGCCATATAAGGTAAGCATAGCAACGTAGGAGTAAATATAGAACCGGATGAGAATGTGGTACAAGGGATACTATTGCACTGTCCTCAATGTTTGTTTTTTTTGTAACCCACTCGCCTATCGACTTGTGGGCCACGAAAAAACAAACATCTCAGACAGTACAATAGTGTTCCTTGTACCACATAATTCTCATCAGGTTCTATCTATTTATTACATACATGATCAGTTACTGTTATGACACATTATGCTTTTTGTAATCGCACATGTGTGCTGTTAGTTTGTCATGGTAGCACCTGACCCAAATGACACAATTTGATTGGTTTATGATGTCGCGTTGTAAGCAGCTGCTGTGTAGTAGTTTTCAGGCATAGTTCCAATAATTTGGCATGAAGTACAGTACTAAGAAGGTAAATATAACAACTTAATCTAAAGATGAGTTTGTGAAAAAAAATACCAAATGGCAATCTGTAATAGTTCATAGTCGGGTTGAGACGAGTTGAAGAACGGAACGCACCTTGAGCTTGTCTCAACGCGATTATAAGCCTATATTGTCCATTTGATATAAATACAGTATAGAAAACATTCAGGTTATAGAGTCTAGTCCACTAAGCCGATTCTCATGCGATTTTGCGACGCAGAAGACCTTTTCCCACTAAATTCCGTGAGAATCGCATGAGAATCGGCTTAGTGGACCAGGGCCTTACGTTGTGAAACACAAACAATTTACTTTCTAATTGACCTGAATACCTGAACATTTACCTGAATGTTCAAATTCAAAATCAATCATTATAACATCAAATAAACTATATTATGTCCATGTATTATGCATTATGTATTCTAGAATGACTGACATGGCGGAAATAGTATCCTATGGAGGATTTCCGATCCACTTGACCGATGCTTTCTCGTTAGGACCAGGCACACGAGTCGTCCCCTTGTATTATAATTGCAATTATCTGTCCTTGCCATATACCGTATTTCCCCGTTTATAAGCCTGCCCCGGTTATAAAAAAATCAACTTTGTTTTTTTTCTCCACTAAAGAATCAACTTTGTTGTTTTCTCCACTATTTCTCTCGCTAACCATTAAACGTTTGATACAATTGTGATACATGTGTTCCCAATAAATGAGTCACAAGTCGCATAAATGCTATTTTTCGAAGTGATTTATTCACAAGAACCCTTACTCAGAATGCTTTTATATTTAGGGATTCAGCGATGTCATGAATATATGTACCAAATTGGGTGACTGTGTGTATTTAATATATCCATGCATATCTGAGGTTATCCTAAGGATTCTATTTCGCTAAATTTACCTACTTTACTATAGTGATTGACCATTAGTAAATATCGCTAACCTGTCTTTCATGCATACAACAATATGGAAGTACTTATTGGATGATCTAATTTCTAATATAATTATTCAGTACACAGTATCGGAATTCCCTACACATATTCAGACGGCTAGGAGCGCCAAACTACCCCAAAATAAAAACATTCCTACTACAAAGAGTTTCAATAATTTCTGAAAACCGAAATGCACCGCCATAATTATACATGTTAAGACCAAAAGTAATTTATGTAATATATATAAGTAATTCCCGAAGAAGAGAACCTTCTAAAGTGATAATCCCAGTGCACCATGTTGATATATATTGTTCTTTCATTTATGTCGATGTGATATAATAAGAAAAAGCACTAAGGTCTGCCTTTTCTCCACACGGAGCATATTTCAGTTGATTTCACACTAAGTTTGGCACAACCATCTGCCAACGGCCACTCCAGCGCTATATATTATGTGTATTATATATAAATGGGTCAGAATTTCAGAAAATGTACAATTTACCTTCACCAATCCTCTCAAATAACCCACATTTAAGACAAAAACTAGCTTCAAAATGCAGTTTAACATAACAGAACTGATACTTTAAATCAATGCGATACCAAATATACTCAGATATACCCGGTATTCTTCATTTTCCAGCCTAATTGAGGAGAATTTCCTAAATGTGTAGAGCAGCCAATTGTACATTTTCTAAAAATCTGACCCAAATGTACAGGCTAAAAACAACAGTGGACTGCTCTGGCTCAGTACAGCCACTTTCACTTTTATTAGTTTGGATTCTCTTTTTTAATCTCCTTTTTATTTAAACTGGGTTCACAATTCGTCCCGTATTGTTGGGCTATACAAAACAGAGAAAGAGACAGCTTGACAGTCTAGGCCCAAAGATAAGAGAGTCCCTTCAAACGGAGAGAAGGCCGCCTAAAGCCATTATAATTCCATTAAGACCTCAACATGTCATTATGATCCCATTAGAACGACTAGTCCTGGGCCCGGAAACCGATTAGCGAAGTAGCCGTCCAATCACTGACATATCAGTTTTGACTGTTGACATCTATTTGGTTTGATTTGAGCACCTCAAAAGTGAAAATATCCCCACAAAGACATCTTGTGAATAAATCACTTTGAAATATCCATTTTGTTAATTGTGACTCATTTACATCACATTTAGGGCTGAGCCATTCACCTATTCCATATGTGAATGGAAGCCCCATCATGGGATGCTATCATTTAATACTGGATGACTTAGTAAATGTAATCAATTTAGGAATAAACTTTGTCCAAGCCACCTTAGGTTCCGAGGCATTAGTGCATCAAATAATGCATCTTGAGGATAAAATATCTTCCTCAAGAACATGGAAGAAGAAAATGCCACAGGATGGGGGTCTGACTACGAGAATCTGCTCATGTCATAGAGAAACCCTTCAATCATTGCTGGGTGTTACTGCTGTGCAGTACTTTCTAGCTTATCCCTAACTATTGATATTTACATTTGGGAAACGGAGGCATTTATAATACAAGCAATATCAGACCAACATTTCAGTTTTTTGCTATGAATAAGAATGTTCACACCTGGCTTATAAACGCGGCCCGGCTTATAAACGGGGAAATACGGTATATATGTTGACTGTATATTACTATTATTATGATATGCGATCACTTGTCTTTAAATTTGGTACATGTATTCATGAATACGACTTTAGATTAGATCAAACCGATTCTAATGATAGTAAACATCTAATAAGTATTTCTATATTTTAAGTTTGATATTTTTATTTTTGAAAATATTTCTGGGTAGACATTCGCTAGTAAAGTAGCTAAATATACTCTATAAGATGACCTTAGAAATGCATGGATATTTTTAATACATTCGGGAAATTCGGTAAATGTATTCCTGCTACAAACAGCGTTAAGCCCCTAAAATGAGTACATTCCTACAAAGGGATCTTATGGAAAAATACTGAGAAAAATATCATTTTAGCGACTTGTGGCTCCTGAAACACATCACATATTACCGTATTTTCCCGTTTATAAGCCTGCCCCATTTATAAGCCTGCCCCGTTTATAAGCCGGGGGTAAACACATTGTGTGGTAAAATAAGCACTATAATCCTTACCCCGAATATAAGCCCGCCCCGAATATAAGCCTGGTCTATCATCATTTGAAATTAATATAAGCCCGGGCTTATACACAGGGAAATGCGGTATATCTTGCTAAATAATTGCCAGGAAATCTGCATGAAAATATTTGTTTCCCGCAAGAATACAGAAAGTTTTGAACTTTTAGTCAGAGTTTCATCAAAATACCTGCGTCATATGCGAGCCATTATGCCCACTAATTAAGAGAGTATTGATTTCAATGTCAACGGAAGGACAAGTATTCTCCTCAATTTGGCTCCTCACGATCTCCCCCTCCTCCTTTAAACCAAACAAGTCCAATGCTTCCCCAACCATCCACTCATCCATCCTTTCACAATCACCAACCTTTATTAATACCAAATATTTCAATTGAAAACTCGAAATTTCCGGGGCAACTTTAAGTCAGGAGAGAAATTATTTTTGTAACATTGGAGAGGAACTTTGAACCTGGATCTGCTTGCACGATTGACTTGTGGCCATGTAAATTGACCCGGACTGCCCGGTTTCAATTGCCCTTCCTTCATTCATTTATGTTGTCGTGTTATCCGATAGGATCTCTCCCTCATGCCCTGTTTTGTTTCTGTTTTGTCTTTCCCTAAGATTTGTCCTTGAGCACAAAGTAAGCATAACTACACATAACACAATGCTTGCTGCACATGCATGCATTGGTTGACTTATTCCAGTGTGTGCGAGTTGTGTCTGTGTGTCTCTCAATGCATGCATGCATCTATATCCCTGATCGATGGATCATGGGGGAAATCGACAGAAAATGTCCAATTCGCCTTCAGAATCCTCTCAAATAACTCAATTTTAAGACAGAAAAGGAGGTTGAAAATACAGTTCAAGATAACCCAACATATTTTTTAATTCAATGCAATACAAAATTCTCATTTCATCACCTATCATATCCATCGATAATTCTAAATTCAACTGACTGACTTTAGCTACTTAGTTAGTTAGCTACTACCTGTAACCCCCATTAAATGGTATAAGATACCGTTAATATCAGGATATTATAAAGAAAACCACATTCATTTAAGTGAGAGTGTAACGGTTTAATAATTACCTGAATCAAAATATTTGAACAAAAAAAGAAAGCACACTCAGATTCACCTAATATTGCTAATTGTAATTTTGGAGGACGATGGCTTCACTTATCATCGCTCACCTTCGACCGTTTTCTCTCGGCGGGTTAACTTTCAAATCTTGTTTAAACATATAGCAGCAACATAACATTGATGAATTCAGACATATAAATCATAAAAATATGAGTAAATTTGGTAAGATTTCTTTAGTCATAATAACTGAGAATACAGCTTTAAAAAAGAGTCCCTGGATTCTTAGAACGGAAGGTTATTGGCATTTGCTTCCATCCAGAAGGCCCGCCCGTATTATATACGTAGCCCGCCCGTATACGCGCTCCCGTTAACATATATCAACTTGTACTTATATGTACTCTTGGAACGCTCGAAATGGGGAACAAGGTTTTTAGCTACTACTTGTTATAGAACGGACATTGTTTTTTTGGCAATGTATGCCGGGTGCATACTGGAAGGCTGGCTGGAGGGTAATGGGTGTGAGAGATCGGGAAAGGGTGAAGGAATATTCGACTATATCTGGTTCTACCTTTCCAGTAGGGAGTATATAGGGGCAATGGACACTAGCCAAAACTCCCCACCTCCTCCCTCAACCTGTCGCTCCTTGCGAGGGCCTTTACAATGCATTAATCTTCAAGTGCCCACCTTCCCCAGTATTAGGCCTATAGACTGTATATTATGTGATGTGTTATAGGAAAATGAGTCACAAGCAAAAATGATGTTTTTCAAAGTGTTTTTATTCACAATATCTCTTTGTAGGAAAGTTTTCATTTTTGGGGTGCTGAACGTTGTTTGTAACATAAATACGTTTATGCTAAATTAGGCCAGACAGTGTGATAAATATAGTTTAAAGATTTGACAGTGTGATAAATATATCCATGCATATTTAAGGTCATCTTTTAGAGTATAATTATTTAGTTAGTTTACTAGTAAATGGCTACCCAGAAATACTGCAAACGTTTTTTTTTAAATGAAATTATAAAACATAAAATATGGAAATACTTATTAGTGGAGCTATGGTTGTTAAAATAACCACAAGGTTATTTCTTCACCAATTTTCATTTTTCTTTTACATTCGCCTCGGTTGTGGCTTATATAAAATATCTATTTTAGATACGTTTCTTTTTCTTTTCATGTTATTAAAAAATCCACCACCTTCTTCTTCTTCCTCCTCTTCTTCCTCCCTTTTCACACACACTGTTCGCATGTCTCTACTCTACTCTTCCTCATTTGCCTGCTCATCCTGGTGAATAATGACGTATGTTCCCCCCAGGTATCTGGCCACTCTCCCGCCTCGCACCCCGCCGTGCTGCCAGCCCGCCACGTTGCCGGAAGCTCACCGGGGCGGAAGTGCGACGGAAACGGTCAGAATAAGACGCTCCCTGCCGGGCCCTCCTCCCCCAGCACCAGCGCCACCATTGGGCTCCAAGCGGACTAACCATGATCATGTTTCGCGCCGCATTTGCGAGGAGCGGTACATGTTACTTCAGTTGTTGCGCCAGGAGGGGGCGCTGACCTCAAGATCTTGGGCACTACTTGTTCAGTGCGAGAATTGGCGAGAGGATTGTGCCGCATGAACAAAAGAACTCAGGTTTCTACGATCGACGTCAGGTGGAGCCGTGTGCGATTGACCCGCTTAATAAAACACATCGTTTTACTCTTCTTCCCCCCAATACTGGCCATTTTCCAATCAGTTACTGTGGAACGCTAGGTAATTTCCAGACTAGGCTCACAGCCTCTCAGATCAGATAAGAATGATATGGCAATGATGGGACGCCTACTGCGCGTATGGCTTTCCAGGTCCTGAAGTAGGTGTCTTAATGGGATTATAATGGCATTAAGACGACTTTTGACTCATTTCCCTGAAACACATCACATATCTCAAATTAGTCGGGACTACACATTATAAAGTCGAGATCATAATCTTGGTTTAAAGAATAATTCTGTATATCAACATACATAATAGAATGAATGTTGGATGTTGATTTATAACAACGGTTTTTGTTTATTCAGCAATCACATTCAAAAAACAGTAAAGCATCAAAATAAACTACTCCATAGGCTAATCTTATATATTCAATACACATGCAGTCTGAAAATGTGGTATAGATTCATAGGACTAATAGCGCTAAACATTCCTACAAAGGGATCTTGTGGAATATAAACGTAGACAAATATAAATTTTGAGACATTAGACTCCTTTTTCTGAAACACAGCACATATACCTCAGCAAATAATTGATCTTTCCATCAAATACGGTAATTAGCCTCCTCCCAGAAACAGCCTCTACAATCTCTCAGTTGCAACTCTCGACGTCGATTGAGCACACGATATAAGACAGATTGGTAAATATTGAAAGTTAATTGAAAATATGACTGTCATTTATTTTATATGTTTTTGTGGGTGTATAAAAATCGGTGGGAACATATATATCTCAGATAAAGGACCAAAAAAAGATATGTAAATTAGATGTATTACACATGGCCATGAAAAGCGTATACATACGGAGATGTATATATGTGATGTGTCACAGGGAAATGAGTGGCCAAAATCGATTTTGAAATATTATCATATTTGATAAAAAGATGAAATCAAGCCGGTTATAATCATGGTTCATTTTAAGGACATCTAATAAGTGTTTCTATATTTTATATATAAATGTTTGAAAAAGGTTCGCAATTTTTCTGGGTGGGTAATTACCAGTAAATACATACATTAATTGTACCCCATAGGATGATCTTAGAAACAACTTATAATATGTAATAAGCTGTCTTGAAATTTGGCACAATTTGGTATGAATTTGCGATCAAGGGCATTCCAATGATGCGATCAAGGGCATTCCAATGATGCTAAACGTTAAGATATCTCTTCTATATATTCAGTTATAATCAATCACTAGTAAATTATTAGGGAATTGTTCCCTTGAATAATTCTCAGTCATTATGGCGGGAGAACGATTTTCACTCGACCTCACGTCACACCTACGTCACACACAAACTGTCACGTTCATCCTGACGTCCTCTCACGCCTCCATATTCCCATCACCAACAGGGAAAAAATTTTGTTCCGGATTCCGTGGGTGGCAGAAGGTAACTCACTCCCGGTACAAGGTTTTAAATAGGCGTACAACATGCCTCGTCGAAGGGCTGCAAAGAAGCCAGTCACTACTCCTACCAGGAAGGCTTCAGCCAGGAAGGCGAAAGACAACACGCCCGAAGGTTCAGATCCCACTCACGAGGTAATGGCTGACAATCCTCCGCCAAAGGCGCCTGCTAAGAAGAAGAAGGACACGCTTCCTCCGCCGGCTGCGCCTGAACTTCCCAGCAACCTCAGTTTCTTGGAAGGATACATTAACAAGGGTTTCTTTGACGGATACTTGAAGAAAATGTGTGACTCCGTCAGGGCTGAAGCAAGAACTGCGACTATCGCTGAGTTTGGTCGGGGCCAGCCGCAGGCAATGGGTAGCACCCAGAGCCTCCCCGGCAAGGCGTCAGTCAAAGCTCCTGCAAGCCACGAGTCCACGAAGGTTCCCGCCAAGAAGCGCCGCAAGTTGGGCGGACGTAAACATGGTCATCGCACGCCTTCATCCCCGTCCGGGTCCTCGTCCTCCTCGTCGTCAGCCTCCTCGTCGACTTCATCAACCTCCTCTGCATCTTCTACTGAGGAAGAGGTGATATTTAGGTCGTCTAGAAAAAGAGGGAAGAAGCGAAAATTCAAGACTTCGGCCGAGGCTCGTCACCCATTCAGGGAGGAGGCAGCAGTCTCCTCCTCGTCCTCCGAGGACGAGATGCCGACGCCTACCCATCTAAAGAGGCTCTATAAGCATACAGATAGTGTCACCAAGGCATTAGCAAGACAGCACGCAACTATGGGAAAGAAAAAAGGTAAGAAGAAAAACCTACTTACGCCCGAACTCATGCTTCCTCCTGACATGGCGGCCAGGGTGAAGGAGGAGAAGAGGGACCTTTCTTTCGCCGAATACGCCTGTGGCCTGGCGCTTATGTTGTGCTCCTCTATGCCTGACGGATCTAAATCAAAGGCCATGGCGCTCCATTTGTCACAGCTAGCTCAGGATACTGCCTCACATGGCTGGGATGGTCCCAAAGTGTGGTCCCAAACCGTTGTTGACTATATCCTCGACGGATCACTCAGCTGGTCTGACGCCAATGAGATACAGCAGCACCGCACACGCCTCAGCTGGTTGCCACGCAAGCCCACTGCAAAGAAATCAGGTGTACATATACCGTGTGTGAAATTTAATTCTGACGAGTGTTATAACCAGTTCTCCCACACCGAGGGTGCCGTAACACTCGTTCATTGTTGCGGATACTGCTTTTTTGCAACGAAGAATAGAGAGTTGAGTCACACAGCTAGGGCGTGTAATAATCGTAAGAACAACACGCCAAAAGAGGGCCCCTACAATAACAACGACAGGTCTGGTTTCAAGAAGAACCAATGGGGGAAAAGTAGGTCAACCAACGAACACGTTGGCACCGATAATGCAGCCGATTCTAAGTCAAAAAACTCGGTTTGAAGGGGCAGGACGATACACTTAACCCTTGCCTCTCCACTGTTAGTGTTTCTCCGAAAATATTTGAATCGGTTTCATGTTCTGTTCTACCTATATTCCCGGACATTTCTTCTACCCACCTTGCTCGTGCATCTCCAATTATATTTCCTAGCTCTCAGGAAGTAAACAAACTGGCTGCGCATGCGCACAATTCGCATCCGCCTAGAATCCAAGATGGTGGTCATCGAACAGATTTCCCCACTTTGACAAACCAAGTTCATCGTATATTCAACGATTCAGATCGGAATAAGTATAATCAGACCTCCTGCGAAGGAAAATATGTCGTTCCTCGCCATTACAGCTCGAATGGAAGCCTCCATTCTAATGACAATCTATGTAAACAGCCAGAGAAGGCCATCGACGCATCGGTTCTCGATGCACAGCCACCGTCGTACTCCTCGGAGCTTCAGTCGACACGCCCCCCTCAGGTATTTACAAATCATGACAGCCGTCCCAATGTCGGCAATGTGACTAACAATTCTAACCCACACCATAATATTATTGAAAGTGTCCCTGGTGATGGCCACGCCAACCAGATGTATGATATTTGTTGTGATACAGCTAGTGATAGTGAATGTTGTGTTATCGAGTCTATCGGTCATAGTGAGGTGGGCGTCAATGCCAATTTTGACCGATATGAAGAATGGCCTGCTCCTATATCTAGTGTCTCTAGCAATTTATCCGATATTTTTAATAAAGTTAAAGACTGTGGTGTACCTAACTGGAGAGGGGCCAGGATCCCCCTCCCATCTAACTTGAATATTGAGGCGTGGACAAGCCTTGCGACAGGTCACCCTGACGATGACATGGTCATAAGTGGCGTAGTGTTCGGGTTCCCTATGCAATATACCGGGGGACCCATGCGCGGAACTGAGACCCAAACAAACCATCCGTCAGGAACTGCTTATAAGGATAGTGTTAACTCTTATATTCAGGTGGAAACAAGCCTGGGGGCTCTCGCTGGCCCATATTATACGCCACCTTTTGTTCCATGGACGAAGGTGAGCCCCTTAATGACCAGACCTAAATCAGATGGTTCTCGTAGAATTATTGTCGATTTGTCATACCCTGACGGGGGCGTGAATAGATATATTCGAAAGAATTCATACAATGGTGTCACAACTCATCACAACCTACCAACGATAACAATGGCTCTTGATATTATACAGGGAATTAATTCACCACAGTGCTCAATGGCCGTCATCGACCTCAAGAGGGCCTATAGACACTTCATGGTTTGTCCACTTGACTGGCCCCTGCAGGGCGTACAACATGAGGGTCTATTCTATTTCGACAAAGCTATGCCATTTGGAGCCAGGATATCTTCCCTTATTATGCAGAGAGCAGCCATGTTTATAGTCAGAGCCCTCCGTCAGAAAGGAGCCTCACCACTCATGTACTTGGATGATCTCCTCCTCATCGCCAAGGATGAGAATACTGTCCGTCAGCATTATGATCTAGCTGTGGATATTATTAATTCTCTTGGCCTGACGGTGGCTGACAAGAAACTACAGCCCCCCTCACAGAGAATTACCTGGTTGGGCGTCGACTTCGACACAAAACAAAATATCATCTCCATTACAAAGATTAAGCTTGACGAGATATACAAGTGTTTGGCTGACGCCAAGCTAAAATCTTTCCTTTCAACGAAGCAAATGCAGCAGGTAGTCGGGCGTGTGGCGCACCTTGGCAAGGTCGTCCAACCGGCCAGACTATTTATGCACAGGCTTCTGGCTGCTTTACGAGCAGCTAAAGGGGGGAGGATCTATATAAACGAATCCGTCAGGCTGGACCTCTCCTGGTTTACCGAGTTCCTTCCGGAATATAACGGTAGGACCATCATCCCTAGAGCAGAAGTGGGTCGTCAGATCTGGGCTGACGCATGTATGGTCGGCTCAGGTGCAACTGACGGCGAGGACTGTTATGCTTACATCTTCACTGACGAGGACAAACAAGCAAGGAGCATAAATCACCTCGAGGCCATTAATTGTGTTGCTGCGGTCAGGAGATTTGTGAACAAATCTGACGCAGGCAAGATAGTTGTTGTCCACTGCGACAATACGGCCACAATCGATACATTCAAAGGTGGGAGAGCCAGAGACCCAACCCTGGCGGCGTGTGCCCGTGCATTATGGTATGCTGCAGCACATGCTCAAATAACACTCAGATATATACACGTCCCGGGCGTGTATATGGAAATACCAGACGCTCTCTCCCGTGCTGCCTTGTCGGACAAGCATAGAGTTCAGGCCCATAACATTGTCGTCAAAAACCATCTTACAAGTGTCGACATTAATCCTGAATTTTTCTCTTTGTCTAATTTCTACTAGGTAATTCAATGGCGGCTAGGCTAGCGAGAGCTGCTCAACAGAGGCAACGTTCTGCTCTTCGTCCAGGCACGGTCAAGAATAGGGACTCTGCCGCCACAATATTCCTGGCGTTCTGTTCTCACCTTCATCTCAACTACAAAAGACCGTCACCACGCCACATATGCTGGTTTGTTGAATACCTGCGACTAAACGGTTCTGCTCCTCCCACGATTGCCAACTCGCTCAGCCTCCTCCGCTCCTTCTATAAAGCATCCAACCTCGACGTCAAACCATTCAACGATAACAGAGTCGCCAACGCCATCAGAGGGATACAGCTCACTGTACGTCATATTCCTTCTCCTAAGCTGCCAGTGACGCCAGACATCGTTGCGGCGTGCTTATCGGCCGCGGCCTCTCGTCCCTATCCAACTCATATCTCTCTAGCTATAATCCTGATGTTTGAAGCATTCTTGCGTCAGTCGAACTTGGCTCCTAGATCCGTCAGCCAGTTTGATTCCTCAAGACACCTTACATTTGGTGATATAAGAGTCGATAATGATAGGCTTCTCATCGACGTCAAGTGGTCCAAAACAATGCAAGTCTCAGCAACTCCTACAGTCATCTCTCTGCTCAGACTCAGCAATATATTCTGCCCAGTTCAAGCATTTCACGCCCACCGTTTGGCATCGAGAAGGTCGAGGATGGAGGATCCCCTCTTTACCTTCTATGATGGAAATACGATGACCACTACCTTCTTTGCTAGACAGTGGCGTGACCTGCTCACTATCGTGGGTGCTGACCCGTCAGCAAACTCTTTACACTCCCTCCGTCGAGGTGGGGCCTATTTTGCTTTCCACACCAAAGGGGCATCTATACAAGACGTCAAATCTCATGGAACTTGGCGTACTGACGCAGTCTCCTCTTATCTGACGCCCACGCCATCACAAACTACCTCCGTTCATAGAGCCTTTCTCCAACTATGACGCAGGTTTGGGACTTGTTTAGGCGTGTACGACATCCTCAACAGACATTGACTATTCATGAAAGTGATCAGATATATTATAAAATCAATCCTTTCCCCACTACGAAAATAAAACAACTTAATTAAAATCTGTGTTTCCGTCTTATAATGATTAGGGAATTGTTCTCTTGAATAATTCTCAGTCATTATGGCGGGAGAACGATTTTCACTCGACCTCACGTCACACCTACGTCACACACAAACTGTCACGTTCATCCTGACGTCCTCTCACGCCTCCATATTCCCATCACCAACAGGGAAAAAATTTTGTTCCCGCCCACCTCCCTAAAAAACTATCTAAGATGAAGGAACATTGTTTAGGCGTGTACGACATCCTCAACAGACATTGACTATTCATGAAAGTGATCAGATATATTATAAAATCAATCCTTTCCCCACTACGAAAATAAAACAACTTAATTAAAATCTGTGTTTCCGTCTTATAATGAGTTAAATATACTCTTTATATAGGATAACCCAGGTATTTGCCACATGAAGGCTTTTTCATACTTTTACTAACAGCGCTGAGCAACCCCAAAGATACAAACATTCTGAGAAGGGTTCTTGTGGGAAAACATTTGAAAAAATGATTCATTTTTCTGTAACACATTACATTTGAAAAGCCGTTCCTAGTCATCAACTTTAAGAGAGCAACCTTTTTATCAGCTCATGTGTATATGGGTCAGATCGTCATAAAATGTACAACCAGCAGCTCTATATTTCGGGAATTCTGCTAAATTAGGCTAAAAATGATCAAATACCGGGTATATTTGAGTATATTTTGTATGGCTTTGATTCAAAAAGTTTGTTTGCTTTAGTTGAACTTAAAATTAAACCTCATTTTTTACTTAGACTTGGGTGATTTGAGAGAATTGGTGAAGTAGAATTGTACATTTTCTAACGATTTCACCCATATATGTCCGCTCGTTATAATCGTTTAATAATGGAGCCACTTGGACGGGTGAATGGAGGAGGAACACATCATTCAAGCTATTTTTCTTGGATGGCAAGAAATGAGTCATGCTTTGCCCAGGGGAGTCTAGTTATGCTAACAATTCCAATTGCATAAGACAATATTTGCGATATGTAGACGTCCTGGGTGGTAGTATAGTGAACTGTCAAACCAAGTCACAGCCTTCAACATGTTGCATTCCTCCTCCCTAATCAAGCTTCTCCGCCAAGCCGCCAGGCGCCAAAGTGTCGCTGAGGTACAGGTGGAGTAGGATGGGTCTTGTTGTAGTGGAGCCAAGGACGGTGAAATCAGGTGGTTGAGGAAAGTAAATATAACCTTTAGCTTTAACCTTGTGAGCATCCATCTAGAGTTAGCAGAACCGTAAAAACAAGCCCTTGTATTAAGTGTGTGTCATGGCTAGTATTTATGTTGTGTAAGATTGATGTTTATTGATATGAAGCGTGTATTGTGGCGTGGTTAATACATTTTTCTTCATGCATTGAAGGTCTGTGTTAGTAGAAATATAATAACAATATCACCATGAACTTATTCTTAAAAACGCAGGTTTTCCCCACTAATTTGCCATGTGTTATAGGGAAATGAGTAACAAGTCCTAAAAAATGGATTTTGTCATATCACCATATTTGAAGAGATGGGATCGAGCTGAATCTAATGATGGTAAACATTGAGGATATCTAAGTTGTATTTCTATATGTAATGATTGATATATTTATGTTTGAAAAAAAGTTTGCGGTATTTCTGGGCGGGTAATTACCAGTAAAGTAACTAAATGTACTCCATAGGATGACCTTAGAAAGGCAGGCATACTTGTAAGAAACTGTCTTGAAATTTAGTACATGTATCTATATGACTTCAAGCGCTAAACTCTCCAAAAATCAGAACATTCCAACATAGAGATAATGTGAATAAATCCCTTTGGAAAAAATCATATTTTTGGGACTTGTTACTCATTTCCCTGGAACACATCACATTTAATCAATTATGCATGGGTGTGTATAACAAGGAGATTAAACCTCCCTATATGTATAACACAGGTTTGGTTTGCAATCTTAGTTTAATCGATGGCAGATAACCGCTTCTAACGCAGCTTTTATCGCTTGAAATCGCTGACAAATATGACCGCGAAAAGCGCGAAAATCATATGAGTCATCTTGCTTAAGTTGGGAATTTGTCCGACGTTGAGTTTTTTTAACAGCCATGTTCTTAAAATAGTAAAATGCGGTGACAATATCTATTGGTGGAACAAATGACTTGATGGGAGATTTCCTATTATGTAATGTGTATTATTATATTATGTAATATCTGAACAACATGAACTTGAGAAAGTAATTAGGATCGTTATTTGGATTTCTTGGCGACGCACGAAAGAAAACTACATTTGTTAGTCATGCGTATTTTCTAACTCTTAAAGATCAGAGATGTTAAATTTAAGGCCAATAAAAATATTTAAAAAAAAAATATATATATTTCGACCCATTAACATTTAAATCAGTGAAGATATTTAAATCAGTGATGATATTTAAATCAGTGATGATAAATGCACTCCATTTAAAAGGAATTGTTGTATCACTATTGATATTTCGGGTGTTTTCATGAAAAAAAGATGGAGGTTCATATAATGTTTACAATGATAATGCATGAAATATATATAAAATACAGGTTAACTAACAACTTTCAGTCACTTAAAATATTGCAACGAGTGCAATATTCACGGTCCTTCAACCAACGAGTTGGATAATGGATTTATTATATATGCTTTCTAATCATGACAATAGAAAAAAATCTGAGTCATAAATTTGAATTTTGCCATGACAACCCTACTTGACTCACTAGTGAAATACGCACTATGCGTAACTCACTCTAGATTATGTTGTTTTCAGAGCAGTGCGTGTATAATAAAACCATGATAATTGAATTTAAATTGAATGATTTGAAGGCAACTCAACTAAAACAAACTAAGGTACAGGTAGTCATTACAGTATATGTTTACATTAATACATATTCTCGGGATAAAAGAGAAACAAATAACAAAAACTTTCACTTCCAAGCGTGAGGTATAAAAGCATTTTTGTGACTTTTCGAATATAAGAACATTTAAATTTCGCTATTTTGGAGCTTAATCCTTCTGTAAAGCCTTGCTTCTCTATATTTATAAACACATGTCTCGTTGGAGGACATGTTGCGCGGGAAATGGCGAGAGAAAGCGAGAGGAGAGAGACAGTATGCAGCTATAGTAAAGTCACTGTGATGAAATACAGAAGCAGGGAAAATTAAATTCATTATAATGTAATAGATAGTGACAAAACGATAGGGAAGTAAGGAATATTTCTTAGATGACAAGAACATCGCGGGCCACCTTCTAATTCTCGTGATAAATTCTTTCCTCACACTATTGACAAGACTGGGGCGATAATGGGGAAGGTTGTACGGACGATAATGGAGTTAATTCCCGTTTGATGGATTCGTGATTATGCGAGATATGTTTAGATATAGGGGGCGCTAGTGACACTTGGCTCAACACCTTTCACCTCAGTCACCCATCTCACAGAGCATACTGTAAAAGGAGTTATTTTCGCGCTGTATTTATTTTTCGCGAATTTTTTGCCCACACCCTGATGTGCACTGAATTTTAAGTGTGCGCGAATATCAAGTGCTGTCATTGTTGACGTAGGAGGGATAGTGGTGCACAAATTTATGTTCGCGCGAAAATGCATGACGAAGGGCATTGCGCGAAAATTAAACAGTGCGAAAATAAATACGTTTACAGTTCTCGCATGCACTCCCGTTGCCTGATCACCTGACACCTCCTGCCTCCCCAACGCCATCTGTTAGCCCTCAAGTTAATCACATCACAGTTTACCATTTCTGTTTCCTTCCTTGTAAATTTAGAAAAACTTTTGACTGAGTTCCCATTGGGAATTGGTATACAACTACTCCGTTTCTGCCTCCATCACAACATGGATCTATCTCTCTTTCTAAGGTCAGTGATGGGACAATTTCCCCAGCGCTCGTAATGCGCGTACGTCAGTCTCCATACGTACATCTGTATAGACACACATAGAGCAGTGTTCCCTCAATCTGTTTTATCTTGAGTCTTGATTGTTGTTTTTGTTCTAGATTTTGAAAAATATCTCTAATAAACAAAGCGATTAAAACGAACTGTCTATTTGACGCAGCAATGGGTTTCGGCAATCCCGATTGATCCAATATCTATCAGTTTCTTCAAAACAAACACATGATGCGAACATAAGCTAAAGGAGCGTTTGGTTGTATGTATATGTATGTATGTATATATACATACATACATACATACATACATGTATACATCCATCCATCCATCCATCCATACATACATACATACGGTACATACATACATACCCTACTGCATGAAACAATAGTTCTAGGTTCTAGGCCAGGAAACCGATTAGCAAGTAGGCGTCCAATCACTGAATATTTACCATCTGACCATCTTATCTGATCTATCTTATTCACCTTATATAGCCAATCTCAGAAACAACATACACATGGATATAAAGCACAACACATGTAGTTAATCTGTATGTATACTATACAAGGCGTACCCAGTCGATTGGTAGATTTATTTCGTTTTGTAAAGGGAGAAAGGCTTTCCCTATACCTTTATTTCCATTTTCAAGCTTTTACGAGATAACTAAATGAAGCCTTTCAAACAATAAATATATATATTACGCGTCACATGAAGAAGTAGGGCTTTCTTTCGTATTAGATCTCCAAATGTTTAACACCACTGCCAGGCCCTTAATCTCATATCTTTAAATATGGTGGTATCTCAAAATTCATTTTCCCGAATGATGACTCATTTTTCTGCAACACAACACATCTCTGAAAGACCTAGATATACATTTCTGTTTATCTATAAAACCTTTAAAACTAAGGGTCATTCTACTCCCCCACTCCAAGCCACAGTAGAAGGATCCTTTTTGATTCGGGGCTGTCGAGAAGCCTGTTGTTCTTTGATTGGTTGAATGCTACCCAACACCTGCAATCACTATCCGATCACAGCCACCCACAGATCCGTCAAAAATCCCATATTATCGCTCTTAAAGAAGCGCAGTATTCCTCAAGGTATGAGGAGGTTCGTGTTTCCAGTTTTTTATAGCATACATCCTAGGTGGTGAAATTTGATGATTTACACGAGCTTGAATTACATTCAGTAAGGATGAAAGAATAATCATACACTTCAACTCAATCTGAAAGATACAGGCGGGCATCTGTAATTGTATGGGCACCTAAACTCACACCAATAGAAACTTAAGTCATTGTAACTTTAGAGTTGTAACTCCAGATGGCAAAACTGGACTGGTGATGAGTTTTTGTTGGAGAATGGATTCTCCTTAAGAGAACTTTATTATGACAGTCTATTACTAGTGTAACTTGGGTTTTTTTAGTTCTTACAGTCTCATGTGTTAACAATACCCGAAGTGCTGTAAATAAGATTACAAGGGCAATGATAGTTTTCTTTAAGCGGTCGGATATAAAAATGTCCGACGATCGGTTTTGCATCATATTTGTGATGTTTTGTAATAGCAAAATGAGTGACAAGTCGCAAAATTGATATTTTTTAAAGTGATTTATTCACAAGATCCCCTGCTCAGAATATTTTCATTCTTGGGTTGCTTAGCACCTTTAGTAGCATAAATACGTGTACCAAACTTGAAGGTTGTGTATTGAATATATCTATGCATATCTGACGTTATCCTAATGAGTATATGGGTTAGATTTTCAGAACATATACAATTGGCAGCTGCGCATTCAGGAAATTCTGCTAAACTAGGCTGAAAAATGATGAATACTGAGTATATTTGGTATCGCATTGATTTAAAGTATCAATTCTGTTATGTTGAACTGCATTTTGAAGCTCAATTTTGTCTTAAATGTGGGTTATTTGAGAGGATTGGTGAAGGTGAATTGTACATTTTCTGAAAATCTGACCCATATGTTCAACTAAATATACCCACTTTACTATCGAGAATAAAGAACTAGCACTAACTTTTATTTCATGCAGACATAAATATAGAAGTAGTTATTAGATGTCCTAATGTTTACCTCCATTGGAATCGGTTTGAATTCATCTTTTCAAATATGATGATATCTCAAAATCCATTTTTGGCGACTTGTGACTCTTTTTTGGTGTCACTTCACATTTTAGATCGGAAATTTATACAATTCAGCCATGAAGCGTGGTTTCCTTCACCTGCTGTTGATCTTTAAAGATGCCTACAACCGCTTCCATTCTTCAACTTCACTAATGACCTTTCGTAAATAAATACAGTGGAAAAATAAGAGCTTAGTTGGATGTTCTGGCGAATATTCACTAGTAACTTTGTAATTGGACATATTCCTGATGCCTTCCTGTGATTTTGCTTGGCCGTCATTGCACTGTCTATCCACTTTTTGTTTGCCTTCCGAACCTGACATCTTCTCTTCTCGCAATGGTCTCGCAGCCACGTGACTAGAGCGTGACCTGAGTTGGGAAGCGGAAGTAAGTAGTAGGAGAGTTGGAGGTCGTTTTCGGGCATGCGCACACGTCATTAACTATTCATGGAGCAAATTTCAAAAATCAAGATGAATGACTCATAGTTCCTCATGTTGCCGTCAGGATAAGCCAGGGAAAAACGCGGGAAAAGAAGATCGGGAAGATCACGTGAGAGAGAAGTTTGGTGACAGATGATGGAGGTTTGAGGAAAAGGTTGGAAATAACCATCTCCTCCCATCTTTGCAGAGGATATCCTCCATCGGATCCAGAATAAAAAAAAGTTGGCAAGATGAATGAAAGTGAAAATATAGATTATTTTTCTATTTCTGAATTAGCGGGAGTTGTGATACGGGCAAGGTTGCGGGGTAGAAGCGTATTGTAGGAGCAACACGCATGTCCGCAACATCACTTCCTGCCCTGGTCACATCACCTATCATATGCTCTCCAAATAATTCATCTGCTTGGCAGGTGGCTAAGCCTTGCTTTGAGTCAGGTGAACCAGACTCTTGGATGGATTTAGCGCTCATTGTTGGTCTTAGAGCCAGTTATTGAATGGCTCTGAGAGCAATATTGCGCTCTCTATTATATGCTGTTGCATTGGAACGTCCCCGTGCACTAGATTGCTATTTGGTTTTGATGTCACGTCCACAAATGTAAAGTTGAGATTGAATGACAAGTGTAGATCTATAAATTTCTTCCTGATAATTATTAGCTTCTCTCCTGTATCTATGTATGTTCCTCTCTCTCTGTTCTATCCTCCACCCTCTCCTCTCTCCCCTGTGTCTATCTCTCTCCTGCCTCTCTCTCTTATGCCCTGCACCCTCTCTTCTCTCCCCTCTGTCTATCTCTCTCCTCCCTCTCTCTCTTCTCTCCCCCATCTTCTCTCCTCTCCCCTGTGTCTATCTCTCCTCCCTCTCTTACTTCTCTTCTCCACTCTCTCTTCTTTTTGCTGTGTCTATCTCTCTCCTCCCTTTCTTTCTTCTCTCCTCCCCCTTCTCTTCTCATCTGTCCCCTGTGTCTATCTCTTCTCTCTCCTCTCTCTTCTCTCCTCCACCCTCTCGTCTTTCCCCTGTGTCTATCTATCTCCTCTCCTCTCCACGATCTCTTCTCTTCCATCTGTCTATCTCCTTGCTCTTCTCTTCTCCACCCTCTCTTCTCTTCTATCCGTCCACATGTCTCCTCTCTCTTCTCTCCTCCACCCTCCCTTCTCTTCCATCTGTCCACATATCTCCTCTCCCTTCTCTCCTCTACCATCACCTCTCTCCCCTGTGTCTATCTATATCCTATCTCTTCTATCCTGCACCCTCTCTTCTCACCCCTCTGTCTATATATCTCCGCTCTCTCTTCTTTCCTCCTCCATCTATTCTTTCCCCCGCTTTCATGCCCTCTCCTTTAGCAACTCTCGTTCCTCTCTCTTCTCTCATCCGCTTTCTCTCTATAGTCAGGTAGATTGGTGCAAAAAAATGCAAGAATTGTTCAAATTGGTATGAAAGCATGAAATTTGGTACAGTGATAGATTTTGGTATGCTGATTAATTTTGGATATTGACCCATTCTGAAATATTGTTTTCTTGGGTTCTGTTGCCATGGTAACATTTTTTCAGTGAAATTTTGGCCATTCCCTGGAAATACTGAATTCTAACCAATAATTTGATATGGTATACCCACATAAAGTAGTCTATGGAACCAAATTTCATGCTTTCATACCAATTTGAACAATTCTTGCACCAATCTACCTGACTACTATATTATTATACATGTATATTTATACACAATACTATGAGCACTGCCAACTAAAACTGTATTTAACACGAGACATAGATCTACAAACACAACTTTAACACATGATTTGACTTCATGTTTCCCCTCGGCTTTATAGTCCTTTTATATATAAGTTCTTTATAGTTATGTATAATTCATGTATATAACTATTCGTGTTCTTTCATTGCATTGCATCGCATCAAGAGACGCACTGGCGTTGTATATCCAAATAATTTGATTATTTCTCTTATATGACATATATAGTTCTGACTATTTCCTCTTATCTTCTGGATTACACTATGCATCACCAATAGGCCTACCAATAGTAACCTTAGAGGTAAGATTCCCTATGATTAGAATGGTTTACCACTGCATTCTCAGCTATTATGATCAAGACAATCTTATCAAATCTACTCATATTATGACTTATAGGACTGGATTCATCAATATTCTGCTGCTGTTATATGTTTATAAAACCATTTGAAGTCAAATCGGCCAAGAGTAAACGGCCGCGATAATAAGTGAACTCCTCATAGGAAAGGATCCGGGCGAGTCCTCAAATACAAATTAGGACGTTTAAGAAAACCTGTAGCAAAAACAACTGGACAAAATCCTCCAAAACTTTGCTCAAATGACATTCAATTTTAGACATTTAGACGGGTCGGAAAAGGACGGAATAAAAAGTAGTTTTCCTTATTTTCTTAGCGACGGTACCAGAGAGTGGAGTTTTAAGCAGATTAATGTCAAAGGACCTGAATATACAATATAATGCTTTGACAGTTTATGACTTTTGTATTAACAGATTAATGTTTTTCCTTGTAAATGTCTGTAATTCTATGTCAGCTTTGTTATATCCCTATATCATTGCTGTCAGATGTATCAGAAATATCTGAGAACAGCAATATACATACATACAGTTGTAACGCTTTTCACTGAATAAATATATCTCACACTAAACTAAAGACAAGACATGACAAACTCCTCACAGATATTTAATCCCCAATCTGCCTCCTCTCGAGTTTAGTTTGCCCTTTCCCTGCCCTTCTCTATAAATTGGATCCTCGAGACCGAACAGGTCCGATTTCATTTTCCATTTTGAAGCATATAGCTCCCTTTATTCTGGTTGCCCACCAACCCCTTACTTCACAATGCATCCCTATGTGTGATCATTCCTTGCCTATGGTCATTGCCTTTGGTCATTCCGTCCTCATGGTCATTCCGTCCCTATGGTCATTTCAATATACCCCTTCCAATGTTCCATTCATGCAAGCCGATCCTGGACCATTTGTGATGTATTACAGGGAATGAGTCACAAGTCACAAAAAATGGATTTTGAGATATCATCATATTTGAAAAGATGAAATTAAACCGATTCTGTTGGTGGTACACAATAAGTACATCTCAGAAGTGTTTCTATATTTTATGTCTCACATATTTATATTTGAAACAAAGCTTGCAATATTTCCGGTTGGGCAATTATATAAGTACTCCATAGCATGACCTTCGAAACGCATGGATACATCTAATACACTGTCTTAAAATTTGGGACATGCATTTATACAAATTAGAGTGGTAAACCCCCTAAATATCAGAACATTCCCACAACAAAGACATCTTCTGAATAAAATACATTGAAAAATATCAATTTTGCGAGTTGGGACTGATTTTCCTGCAACACATCACATTTGTGGTCAAGCTTTGCTACTGTTGTGTGTAGCTAATGTTTGGGCGAGGCAGCGCCTACCTGGCGACGCCAACCCATCCATCGTCCACTCACAATAATGGCCGCCAGGGACAAAGGCACAAAGGTCTGAACACTTGTGAGTCACGGACAAGGGATGACAGGGGGAGGTTGCGGCAGGATAGAAGGGCGGGAGGGGGAGGGAGGGAGTGAGGGCGGGAGGA
Organism: Sthenelais limicola; assembly: GCA_942159475.1. NCBI lineage: Eukaryota > Metazoa > Annelida > Polychaeta > Phyllodocida > Sigalionidae > Sthenelais > Sthenelais limicola. The sequence goes on from OW804100.1 coordinate 93,901,679, forward strand.
GGAAGGGCCATGCTCATCTCTTCTGGTCACTGAGGAAAGGGAAAGCTTACCATACATAAATGAGAAGGAGAATGTGATATGTGATATGTGGAGGTGCAATCGTATTCCTGTGCCCCTCCATGATCAGAGAATCAGAAATATACAAGATCATGGACAATATAGACAATAGTCCTCGGGGGCCTTGTATATCCTTATCACTGATGGCTGAATAAATATGTTAATACATTAAATATAGATCCAATGGATACATGTATAATTATGCAGTTCGAATATTAGAGATGTTTACATATTGATTGTTGTTTATTTCTAGCCAAGTACATACAGCAACGAGTGCACTATTCTAAGACACTGAAACCACCGAGTTAGTTAACAGATTTATTACACAAGCTTTTATTCATGAATATAGAAAAAAATCGAATCATAAATTCGAATTCCAGAGGAAAAAACCTGATTGGTTGCTATGACAACCTCAATAACTGACTAGTGAAATCCGCACTATGCGTTACTCACTCTAGATACGTTGTTTTCAGAGCAATTAGTGTATGATAAATAACAAATAATGAAGGCCGAGACCGGGGCATGTTAACTACAACACAATATATACAAGAATACGAATCGACCTCGAGTATTTATTGAGGTCTCCGAATAATAATAATATATTGCCTGAAATGGGTAGCCTTCATTTATGACAATGATAGGTCACGCAGATAGCTCCTATTAATTAAATAATATATAGTAACTAAGGTAAGAATCAGGTAATCAATTTATTTACTATATATAAAAACGTTAGAACGCAGTAAGATTATATGAGATAGCCAAACTGCAACTCTTTCTTTTTCTTGATTTATTTCTGCCTAATCGAAACGGTAGGTTAATTTTCTAATGAAAAAAGGCCTATATCTTAATTACTTACCAAGTCTAACCATATTTATATAACAATACTCAGTTCAGTTCAGTCAAAAACACTTATCAATGTAGAATTGCATTTAGAAATAAACAACATTTTAGAAAGCATCCCCCTTAAATTCGGGCGAAAGATAAAGAGACTGTCTTCTCGGACGACACTGCCCTATACATTATTCTAGGTAAATGGGATGTTGGGTGGAGGAGGCCGAGTGGGGAAGGGAGGGGGTGCTGAAGGAGGGGAGGGGTGGAAGGTGCGGGGGGCATGGCAGGGGGACAGGGGGAGAAGAAGAGGCAGAGGAGGACAGGTGTGCCTTCCATGTCAACCCAGCTCGGCACGAGACGAACAAACATGTCGCTGATTCTCCTGGGAAACCAGGTGAAAAATGCTGTTTGTTCACGGCCGGAATGATGCTCTGTAAAACCATTCCTTTACTCAAGATGCAACTAGTCTGCGGGCACGTTGCGTAAAAAATCATTACTGAAAATTGTCCACTACTTCACACCTGAAGAAGGGCGTCCATAGCCCGAAAGCTTGTGTAATCAATAAAATCAAAATCAACAACTTTTAATGATATCTACATTGATTCATCATTTCCACCCCGGCCCTAACCGATATATAGCGATATTCTCCCCTTCTACCATGAAAATTGTCCTTCTTTATCTACTTTCCATGCTAAGCAGCTGGTAAGGAACTTTTTGGGAAGGAATTTCCTATGTATACAGACTATGTTCGTATTTGTCCGTGGGCCCGTTGCGTAAGAAATCCTCACTGAAAATTGTCCCTCTACTACTTTCCATGCTAAGCAGCTGGTGAGGAACTTTTAGGGAAGGAATTTGCTATATATTATATACAGGCTATGTTTGTATTTGTTCCTACGAAAGGAATTTCCTACCTAAGCAAGGAAAAATGATTTGACAAGGAACATTTTAAAGCTGCATTTTCAGTTATTGCGATAAAGCAGATCTTACCAAATGTGCACATATTATAACTTATAAGACTGGTTTATTTATACATGAATTTGAAGCCAAATAATCCGAGCAAAAACTGCCGCCGCTGAGCGATAATAAAGGAAGTCTTCACATGAAACGATTCGAGCGAGTCCCCCATATACAAATGACAACATTTTTAGAGGATCTGTCGCAAACAACTGAACAAAATCTTCCAAAATTTTGGTCAACTGACTTTTTGATGGATTGGGAAAAAATGAAACAAAAAGTAGAAAATGATCAGTTCTTGACCGACGTTAGCTGAGAGTGCAGCTTCTGCAACAGGTCCATGCTGTCCATACACCTGGGCATACTTCAACCTTTCTCACCCCAGCATGTTGCTTAAAACAGTGAATAAGCAAGTCAAGGTTCAAAGGTAGGATGTGCCTTTATGTATGGAATAAAGATTGCGGTGATTTAAAATATAGCATTATATTTATTTATCATGTGGTTGTCATTCATTAAAAGGGAAGCTTCCGAGTCTCTTAAATCAAATAGGCATGCCAGTGATTGGACGCCTGCTGCGTCAGCGGTTTTCTGACCCCGGAGTAGCCGTCATGTGGGGGGATTTTAATGACATTTTTCAGCTTGGAGCGAGAGGCTTTTCCTCAGTTTCCAGGGACTCCCTCATCTCTGAGCCTAGAATGTATCAATTTTAAAGCGAATTCTTCACAGAGGCCCTTGCACCACCCACCCACCAAAAGACTTAATCTCCAGCGAAAAAAATCATCACCAAAAAACATGGCTGAAAATTAAAACTGTGGCTTACATAATATCCCTTCATTGTGTAACACCATAACGAGCTGAAATTGGGAAGGAAACAAAATTCGTCCTTTCACCCGCAGCATTTTAAAACTCTTCACCTTTACCTGACATTCAAACCTGATTCTGCCCACACTTGACAATAATCGACCGCAATGTATTTGGCAGATTGGAACGCCCAATGCGTATAAAGTTGCGCGTCTCATAATCTCAAAGAGGGGTCAAGCCTTCATTGCTTGTGGTATCATTATCCAGTATTCATCTCGTCTCCAGGTATCACAGGAGTGCCTCTTTCTCCAGGGTGTTACATGAGTGAGTCGTTCTGCATAAACCGATGTATCGATGTGCGTGCGCATGCAACAGATAACTCTGCCTTCTGTTTCACTAAGTTCTCTCAGTACCATTGCCATGATTAATGATAATTGTGATGTGTATAAATAGAAATACTATATTGTATTAATTTAGTTTTGTAACCAACTCGCTATCTGTAAATTGTTTGGCAAATCAGGCTGTCCTGAGAATATTCGTGCTGTATGTATAGAAATGTTCAACGACCTGAATAAAATATTTTAAAATCTAATCTAATCTTCCAGGAAAATATAAGTCACAAAAGTCGCGAAAAATGAATTTTGAGATATTATCCTATTTAAATAGACGAGTTCAAGCCGATTCTAATGGTAGTAAACATCAAGGACCTCTAAGTAGTGTTTCTATATTATAAGTTTGATATCTTTAGTTTTGGAAAAAAGGGTTATCGATATTTTTGGGTGGATAATTACTAATAAAGTACCTAAATATACTCCATAAGATGACCTTAGAAATGCATAAATATGTTTAATACTTTGCCTTGAAATTCCGTACATGTATTAATATTACTGGCAGGATTAAGCACCCCAAGGATTAGAATATTCCAACAAAGATATCTTATAAATAAATCACTTTGAAAAATATCCATTTTGCGACTTATGACTCACTTTCCTGAAACACTTCACACTTGTGATGACAAATGAGTCACAAAAATTGATTTTGAGATATCATCATATATTTTGAAAAGATGAGATCAAGCCGATTTCAATGATGGTAAACATTAAGGACATCTAAGAAGTGTTTCTATATCTTATGTTTGAGATATACATTTATGTTTTAAAAAACTTGATGTTTTAAAAAACTTGATATGATGACCTTCGAAACGCAAGGGTATATTTAGATACTGTCTAGATTTTGAGATATCATCATATTTGAACAGATGAGATCAAGCCGATTCTAATGATAGTAAACATCTAACATAATAAGTATTTCTATATTTTAAGTTTGATATTTTTATTTTTGAAAATATTTCTGGGTAGAAATTTACTAGTAAAGTAGCTAAATATACTCTATAAGATGACCTTAGAAATGCATGGATATATGTATTACACTGTGTCGAAATTTGGTAAATGTATTCCTGCTACAAACAGCATTAAGCCCCCCCCCCCTTCCCCCAATAAAAACATTTCCACAAAGAGATCTTGTGAATAAAACACTTTGAAAAAAATCAATTTTGCGATTTTCTTTAACACATCACATATATTCTTTCATTTATTGACATGATATTGAAAAATGGGGGCTACATTTTATATCCTATGATTTGGAATACGAATTTGTCTCGGAAAATAAAAGTGGGTCTTTGAGAAAATGAAAATAAAAGTAAATTGAAAATGGATTTGCGTTCAATAATTATTGAGTTTTAAAACAATTCTTATGCTAAAGATAGCATCCAATCAGTGACAGTTTGAAATATAGGTTTCTCAAAAATAAGATAAGATCTGTTTTGACCATTTTAGCGGACACAAATGTTAACATTTTAAAAACAATATGACCAGTAGTTTTCAGAGAATTTCAGTTCAGTTCTAGATATTGAGCATAATATCCAGAATCATATTATCCCTTCTTATTTCTTATCCTATGATAATGGAAAACAAATACATATTTTTGTTCCTACACTATATTGAATCGAACAAACCTTGTATAATGTGGACAACAAGCTATCAACTGTACACGACTGTACAATTCTCCAGACTGAACGATCCTATAAATGGTCTTCTAAATCGAATCTTACCTATATCTTCAATTTAAATCAATTGTTAAGCGATTTTCCGCCAACTTTTATTCTCCCCTATTTGAATTTGCAAACGGGTTTCTAAACGTTTTCTAATACGCTACTGAAGATGGTTTTTAAAGCCTACACATTAATGAAAGTGCTTAATAGTTTCGATGATGGTAAATGAAGAGAATGCCTTCTAAGTGGGGACACAAAAACGTCTTCAAACATGTTTAGTACGAAGACTTTTTCATTTGTAATGTGTGTATAACTTGACTGATATATGAACTGATTAAAGTGGTAGATATCAAAATATAGATCTATATCTGTCGTGTTCTAATAACCTGATAACGTTCCATCTGTAACATGTTTCCCATTAGATTTACCACCTGAATACCTGAAAATGCTATTAATAGTGTGCATAAATGTTCAATATAAAATCTTTTTAGAAAAATCTTAATTCTTATTTGTTTACTAATCAAGGTATTTCAATGTAAAATTACCAACCGTATTTGAAATTTCTTTTTTTGTTAATATCTTTCTTTCTATTGTATCTAACATCCACTGGAAGAGCAGTTAGAAATGGACAACCAATTTCGAGAATGAATAATACATTTATTCCAATTCAATACACCATAGAAGCATGGCAACCCAAGAAACAGTCAATGATATAAGCAGAATATAGCAGAATCTGCAGTAACTATATTATTTAGATTTCTGAGTAAATAGTAACAAAGGGCATTGGAGGAAAAGAGAGAAAAATATTCACTTATCAAGAGTCTGGGCTTCCTCTTATCAATGCTATTCTTAATTGACCTAGTCGAAAAAAATATGGTTCATTATTATCTGACTTGTAAAATTAATTTAATGCTGTAATGTAGATGAATTTATACTTCTTTTTCTAAATCAGGCATGTATGAAAAAAGCATCCAACTTGATGTAATATCATTTCCTGCAATAAAAACTTTGTCAATCAATCAATGATAAGCCCAAGAAAAGGAGAACCACACACCATGCTTGAAACGAGTTCTGCCTTATATCCATACATAGAAAGGACGTCTATAATGAGCGGACAACAGATACAGCGACCATCTCGTGTGGCAATGGACACAACATAAGATCCTGGAGTGACCATGCCAAGCGCATATGGTGGACATTCACCCAAGACGTATTGGTTACACCAGTAATACCTCATTGCCTTCTAGTTATTCCTGGCTCAATGTGATGTGTCACAGGCGGGTGAGTCACAAGTCCCCAAAATGATATTTTTCGAATGATTTTACACAGGATTCCTTGCTCAGAATATTGTTATTTTTGGGATGTTTAGCGCTGATAGTAACATGAATGTATGTGCAAAATATCAAGACTGTATTGAATATATCTATAGATGCATATCTGGGGTTATCTGTATATTTAATCATTGTCAACACCTTACATCAAGGAATATTGCGAAAAAAATATAGAAGTACTTATTGAATGTCCTAATGTTTACACACACAAACAAACACTTCTCAAATGTCCTTAGTGTTTACCACCTTTGGAATCGGCTTGATCTCATCTTTTCAAATTATGATGAAGAATGATATCAAGATTTAGTCCCCATGTTGATAGCATGCACACCGGTTACTATGTACCAAGACAGATCTAAAACCACTATTTATTCATCATTCCACAATTCAGTCATAAACTACACCTGCTACACTTACTGGAGGGACGGATCCACCTGCCTGGGCTTTAGTCCATCCTCATAACGCCTTCCCTTCCTCCGCAGGCCAAGGAGCGATAATAGGGAGCGCGGGAGAGACGGGAGGAAGGTTTGGTCATCACTTGTGATGTCCCACAAAATTGATATTGTTAGAAGTATTTTATTTAAAAGATCTCTTTGTTGGAATGTTTTGATATTTGGGGTATCTAACGCTTTTCGTGTTATGAAGACATGTACTAAATTTCAAGACAGTGTATTAAATATATATCCCTGCATTTCTAAGGTCATCCTATGGAGTATATTTAGTTACTTTACTAGAAATTGTCCACCCATAAATATTGCAAAAATGTTCTCAAACATGAAATAGAATAAAACATACGATTTAGAAATGCCTCTTAGATGTTCCAAATGTTTACATCGTTGGAATCCACTTAATATAATCTCTTAAGATATGATGATATCACAAAAAACATTTTTTTCGACTTATGACTCATTTTAGGTATAAATAATGAAGTATTAATATTAAGATGTATTTCAAACTATTTTTATGGTCCTGGGTAAGACCTTAAAATGCCTTTCTGTCTCTTTCCTCTCTCTCTCTCTCTCCCTTCTTCTCTATCTCTATTTCCTGGGTATGATCATAAACTGCCTCCCTCTCAGCTCTCCCGCCCTTGATATAACACTTCAAAGTGTTGATAAGGGCGTAAAGCAACCAATCTCACTCACTCACTCAAACTATTTTTGCAAACAGTATTTTAACTTTGCGTTCAGGACACCCTGGAAGAACTGAGTTCTCAGAAGAGTCAGTCCTTTTCCTTTTACTATAACTGTTGTATATTAGATATAAACAACTTATATATTAATAAACGTTGTTCGCACAAAAAAAAAAAAAAAAAAAAAAAAAAAAACTTTGTTCGCACTTATCAACATAATCTGATTGCATCACCTTCGTACAGCCAACGTAACCATAGAAATATACGCCGGCCATTTGATTTGATTTTTGATCGACTTGATATCACGCTCCTCGACAACACATCAAAATGTGCTTATCATCATACTATTAAAATCACATTAGACATACAATGTTATTTTGTATATGATTTTATCATTTGTATTATATCATATGTCTGGTATGGGGGTTGATGGGGTGGGGACGGGGATGGGGGTCCAGTATGGGGGTTGCTGGGGTGGGGACGGGGATGGGGGTCCGGTATGGGGGTTGTTGGGGTGGGGGTCTGGTATGGAGGTTGCTGGGGTGCATGGGGAAGGGGCAGGAGTATTGGGTAGAATCATACTGACCCTACATGTGCATGGGTTCATGTACCTACCTGCCTAAGCACATATCATTCAATTGTCCAAAATTGAATAGCCAAATTTTACATTCAGTGATATCTTGAGTCTCGATCTTGCCACTTGTGCACATAATATGTGATGTGTTTCAGGAAAATGAGCCCCAAGTCCCAAAAAATGGAATATTTTCCATTTTTGACTGTTTAGCGCTGCTAGTAGCACGATTACATTTACACAATTTGAGGACTGCGTATTGAATGTATCAATGTGTTTTTGAGGTCATCCTAAAGAGTACATTTAACCACTTTTAGTAGTGCATGATTGCCCATAACAAAAATACTAAACTTTTTTTCACGTATAAACGAATATGGAAACATTACTTAAATGTCCTTAATGTTTACTATCATTGGAATTCACTTGATATCATATTTTCAAATATGATGATATCTCAAAGCCCATCTTTTGCTAGTTTTGACTCATTTTCCTGTGACACATCACATTTAAACGGTCATTGTCATGTTACTACCATTAATCTCCTATATTGCTGTATGTGTTTTGGTTCAATTATATATACACATTGAGTACAACCGATTCTGACTATACTATTAGATTGGGTACATCTGTTTCCCACTCTTGGAAAATTCGGTTTCTGAACTTGAAATATTTAATTTAATTTGATTTAAGATATATATGCCGCAGAGGTGAGTCAACTATTTTGTTTAAACAATAGATAAGCAGCAAAAACAGTACATGTATATGATGTTTAACATAATTTTTATTTTCAAGCAGGTAATTGAGCATAACTTATGAACAAAACATGCTTTCTGGACAATTTATTCTTCTTATGCTTGTGAGATTGGGAAAAAAGCATTTATATGGATTATTTTTCGCTTTTAAACCTAGAGAAAAATGGTTTTCCGGGGGATTGACAATGTATGTTTTGCTATAATCTGCTGACAAGCCTTAATTGTCAGTCACCACTGCACAATATCATTACTTGACCTTTGGTCATTTATTATTGGATATATTTAGTTACACTTTATTGGCTGGGTATACCTTGTGCGTCAGCAGGATTTTTGTAGGATCAAGTGTCTGTGAAATATCACCATCATAATGATAATATCCTTATCGAGTAAGGTGTCACAGAACAATGCAATCATAATCGTAATAATCAAATGACAATGTTTGTATATAATATCACATGTATCCTAACTGCCCACACAATATGTAGTGACGCAAAATCTTGCAAACAATGGGCCTGGTGCATAAGGACATCAACCAAGAATCTATAATTATGCAACGCGCCCAATATCACTTTATTCACTGTTCATATTTGTTGAAAGATATGAACACATCAATCACATATTTAGCATTCCTGTGAGAGGTATCCATCCGTTTTGACTATCAGTATATCACAGTTCCCTGCTTTGGAATTTCTTCACAGTAAAATGCCTTGTGTGTATCACTTGTCCAATCTAGGCCCAAGGACGAGAGAGTCCCTTCAAACGGAGGAAAGGCCTCTCGCCTCAAACCGCAAACTGCCATTATAATTCCATTAAGATCGCAAAATGTCATTATAATCCGATTAGAACGCCTAGTCCTAGGCCAGGAAAGCGATTAGCGAATTAGGCGTCCAATCACTCACATACCATTCTGATCTGATCTGAGGGTTTGGGCCTAGACTGTATTTGAATAATTGCTTCACAAGATCAGGAAGCTTACGATCACATCCTATGTCGGATGAAGTGAAAGAAGTGGGAAGTATTCACATCCAAAAGGGCTGTAACAACATCACCTCGATGGATTCCGGTTTGTAAGGCCGAGGAAACCTTTAGACTATTTACGGTAACAATTCCCAATATATCCCTGCACATACTGCACATATTTGATCCAATTGTAGTATAATATGTGCTCATTTTATCAGGGCACCTTTACAGGGTGAATAATCCCAGGTTCAGGCAGAAATAATTATACCAAATATTGGACTCTGTGTGAATCAACGCTGCTTCATAGACTTCATCTTTTCCCGGCGGCCAGTCTCTCCATATCTATCCCATCGGTTGCTGAGAAGCTTCCTGAAAAGACAAACAAGAAATTTAATCATTAAAATACGATTAGAAAAAAGGAAAAAAAAACGATTCCAGCGCCAGCTATAATATATAAAATATACTTTTAGGGAAGGCATTTTCTATGAAGACAATGCTATTTATTATTTCGTCAGTAGAAATTACTCACGTAGGAAGTGAGGAATGCTTATAAATGCATTCCTACCCACCGAAGAAAAGGAAAAATGTAAGAATTCCCGCGCTCAATTTTTCTTTCCTTAGCTTATCCAACTGGGGACAATTGTGTCTCGGAATGCCTATAATTTTACCCTTCCTTCAATAAAACCCCATTCCCACCATTGTATGTATAGGATATTCCTACCAACTGGGAATTTCACGTTGGAACGATTTTTCCTGTTCAGAAGAATTTCAACCCATTTCCATATAGAAAACATAGAATTGCTACCGTTACAAAGATGAACACAAAGTGAGTGAGTGAGTTTAGTTACTTAACGCCCTTATCAACACATTTAATATGGATATATCAAGGGCGGGAGAGCTAAGAGGGAGGCAGTTTATGATCATACCCAGGACATAGAGATAGAGAAGAAGGGAGAGAGAGACAGACAGACAGAGAAAAAGAAACAGAAAGGCACTTTACGGTCATACCCAGGACCAATGGACATAAAGTTTCTTATATTATATACATTATATACAGGGGAAGGAATCCTTTTCCTTAGCTTAAATCGGCCATGACGTCACTGACGGCTTAAAAGCTTTTGATCAGTTTACATCGGCTCCCTGGTGGGAGAAACACACACTTCTGTCCCTCACGCAGAGTTTGTGTTTTGTGAAACAAAACAAACATGGCGGCGAACACTAACAATGTCTGCCTAATTCTGCCCTTCTCAAGCGCCCCCTGGCCGGCTGTCAGTCACCTACTGTTTCTTAGCACTGAGATGTCCAACTTGGCACTTCCGTGCCTGCGCACTCCACTGATTAGAACATACCGGTCACCCAGACGGAATAAACAACTAGATATGAGCTGCGCCGAAATAATATTAATGAATTCCACGTGAAGCAATATCATCATGTTATTTTCCCACTTGGGTCATGCAAAAAAAAATACTTTGCTGGAATTGCAGTTATATAAAGAAAGATTTGTCACTGTCCAGCAAAAATAATTGGAATTGAATATAAATGGAGATAATTAAGTATTTGTTTTCATATTTTTAAATCTTACTAAGGATTGTGATTCAAGTAATTTGTGTAGGAGCATGAAGAGAAACATCTGGGATATAAAATAACATTTTGTTGTTGTTTATTTCAACACTTTATTTCGGAATTTTTCCTTCACAAATGTCCAATGATACAACTTAATCAGGAAATGGGGAAAATCTACATCGAAATTGTTGGTCTGGGGGTTGTTATTCTTAATAATTATCTTATTATTTACGATAGTCTTTATGAAACTGCTAATGAACACGTTATTGAATTCATGAAATAATATAATTTCCTCAGAGATCGTTTTTAATGGTTGTTGTGGAAGTTATATAATCAAGCACAATATTTGAGAACTAATCCAATCGTATATTCTAAGATACATCACACAACACATTTTATATCGTACAATGTATTGTAGAGAATTGGATTCTTTGGAATCAGGTTATTCATTCTTATTAATCACAACAGAATTATGGCCTAATTCTTACAGTATCTTTTATCACACCATCTCCTCTTATGTTTATGAATTATCCCCTGGTTATGAAAATATGAAAAAGAGCTTTGTGGGGATGACGTTGGGGGGCAGTTGTTGCCATTAACTTAAGTTGACGGCCACTGTTACACCGCGCCACCACTCGGCCACATACCAGCTGTAGGGCCTCATCACACACCCCAACCTCCACTCTCAACAAAACATATTGGACTTGTCTGCAGGTAAATCCAACCACATGTGCCAACAGTCTGCAGGTACATCAAAAATCCAAGAACATAGCACCTCTGCTGTCCGTCAATCGCCCTCCAGCTCCCCCTATGAACATGTGTGCCCGGCGTCGTTCCCAGATGTTGCAAGTCTCGCGTTGCCGTGTGGACTCTCGCGTTGCCACGTGTGATAACGGGATAACGAGCAAATGTTCCCCGGGCGATAATACAGTGTCTGAAAGGAACATAGAAGTACCTCCACTTGACACCAGGGTTTTCAAGGCTAAGTGAAAACGTATACAAACTTCGGGGTTGATGGTTTCAGCTTTTCGTTTTCCTGTTGGCGCAGATCGTGTGTGTTTTCTTTGGTATCACATGCACGACAAGGTATCACAAGTAATTCTTGATCGTCCCACACAGAGACTCGCGAGACCTGACTGGGTAAATTGGTCCTCAGTGATTTCAGGTAAATTCCCGATGCATCTTTGTCTGAGGCAATCTATTATGAAATGTGGTAACTTTGAAGCACCAGGAGACAATAATGATTCCCCGCTAGCCGTTGGTTTAGCGTCAGGGCCCGTTATGTCTTATATTATCGCACACAGACCTTGGTTATTTATGTAGCCGATGAATACAAACGACTGCATCTGCAGACTTTATGTACACCAGGAAATGCAGTTTATTTGTCAATAAATACGTTATATGGGTCAGATTTTCAGAAAATGTACAATTCGCCTTCACCAATCCTCTCAAATAACCCCCATTTAATACAGAAATGAGCTTCAAAATGCAGTTTAACATAACAGAACTGATATTTTAAATCAATGTGATACCAAATGTACTCAGATATACCCGGTATTCACCATTTTCCAGCCAAATTTAGCAGAATTTACTGAATGTGTACAGCTGCCAATTGTACATTTTCTGAAAATCTGACCCATATATTGAGTTACAATAAATGTTTCTGGAGAATTATCCAATCCTTTCTATCCTTTGGCCGGAACTTTGTCTGGTACAAAGCTATCGTAATCAAATAGTATGTCACTGCTGTCTATCATACAGACGAATACAGGGCACTTTCCTTCAGCATTGCCTGACGTCCTTTTATTTGTTTTCATAAGAAATTATATAATTATAAAATTATATAATAAATTATAATTATAAAAATTGTGTTTCTAATTTTCTTTTAGGGAACCGGGAAATAACAACAATCCATTTTCTGTCTATATCATAACAGTAGTTGTTTTGAACATTAGAAATGTATGTTTCAAGAGATTTTTGGTTATGAAAACTTGTTTTCCTACTTTAATTAGCTTTTTTGTCAAAAGTTCTTTTTTCTAGGTTGGGGAGTAAATCGGACAAACACCTATTTTTTTTGGTGTGTGTGTGGGGGAGGGGGGGGGAGGGCTGACTTTACTGTAAATCTGTAAATTCAGTCAATTGATTTGGTGTAATTGATGGCAGGACATAATTTTATCTGGTCAGCAGAAATATGTATCTTCATTATTCTATGTCACATAACATATTTATGTATTCAGCCATTAAAAAGATTCCCTATAGAAGCCTGAGGGATGTCTGGGCTAGGGCTAGGGTAGTTCACGTTTTTTGACAAGGTTTAAAGGTATATTCCCAGCTATATATACAGGTTAACTAACGATCAAGTTGGCGGGAGGAGCGTGAATATTTCATGGGTGCACTATTCTAAGCAGCTAAAACCAACGAGTTAGTTAAATTATTTATTATATGCTTTATATAAATATACAACATTCTTGTCTAATAAAAGTCAAACTCTGGTGCTAAATAATCATCCATAATATCGGTCAAATGACATTCAGATGAGTACAATACTATTCTCAGATCCTCTCACAATGTTATATGTCGGCGATTGGACGCCTCCTGCGCTAATGGCCTTTCCGGCCCTGGTGTATGTGTTTTAATGGGACTCTAATGGCATTTTTCGGTTTGGAGCGAGAGGCTTTTCCCTTAGTTTAGAGGGACACCCTTAACTCTAAGCCAAGACTGAGCAGGAAAAGAACGGAGCCCACAGTAGAAAACCTTTAATTTTTGATCGATGTTGACTGAGAATGCACCTGCAGCGCCGTGGAGAGTATCGTCTAATAAGATTGACAAGAGCTCACAAGGGTTATCCCATCAAGTCTACCTGGTAAACAGCACAATGGTCATAACTATACCAGAATATAACATGTGCGTTTCACATTGATGTCCCTGTAATACTCGATCTGCCAAGCTGATTAACTGATCGATAATCTTAGCTTCTTGCATTAGGAATAATTGGCATAATTACATTGACATACTATTTTTAGATATTATAGGAGGGAATATATATAACATCGTAGCCGGAATGAGAAGCAATGCGGGAATATAAGGTTGCTGTAAGTGCGTATGTAATAATAGACCCAACGGTTTACTGTTTTGTTGTTGTTGTTGTAACTTTTAATAGCCATAATAAATACAGAGACGACAATATCGGTGGGAACTTATCTCCCTACTTAGGGAGGATCTCAAGCCCTACCGTAAAATATTGTTTTAATAAGCAAAGGTAACAGTACTCCCTAAGGTCGACGACAGTAGGGAGGCCTTTGCGAAATTGGGTTTAATAACTTTAGGTTTGTGCAAGCAGCACTACGCGCAAGAAAACAGCGATTAATCATTTAATATAATACAATTGCTAAATCTTAATTAGATTTAACTAAATTACTCATACAAGTCAATCTTGAGATGCGATTTTAAGGTTATTAATTATGCATTATCGAGGGTATGAGCAAATTATGCTAGCATGAATTTGATAAGGTAATTAATAAATAAATAGATAGTGAAGTCTGACAGAATGCATTTGGCACTATGGATAAATTACAGGCGCAATCATAATCAAGTTAAGCGGAACACACAATTAAACAAGAGGTAATAAGATTATGAAGAGGGGAGTTTCTATACCTTATACAGTAATTTTCATTTGTTAGTATAAGAAGTGTTGGTCAATCTTGATGGCTGCTTCTTTTGCTAAATTTGTGAAAGCTTTGGGAGTATCGGCTTTATGCAGATTAGTATCAAGAGAGTTCCAATAATATGGTATTTTATAATAAATCGATTTCCGTATCTGCTCAAGTCTGGGAATGGGGCATTTAAAGACGATTCTACCTTGTCTGTGTTGTCTAGTATCCCTACTTTTCAGGGCGATGGTTTTTTCATTAAACCTTAAACGATATCCCTGTTGCAATATGTGCAGTCGCCTCCTTTCTTTCAATGGGAGCAGGCTGAATTGTTGATGATAATCATCCATATTTTGGAATCTATTACTTCTAGTTATAATTCTCAATGCTCGATTTTGAAGGATTTGAAGGGATGAGAGTTTAGTTTTATTTGCCGAATCGTAAAAAATATCTGATTGGTCGAATAATGGTAAAATAGCTGTTTTGTAGATCTGGGCACTTAAGTTCACATTCAGCCTGCTCCTAAGATGCTTAAAGAGCCATAATTTGTGTACGACCTTACGTCTAATATTCATAAGATGTTTCTTAAAAGTAAGGGGGCCGTCGACGACCGTCCCCAAATACTTATAGTCTTCCACATCTTCAAGAACTTTAGGCCCCAATAGCAGGTTGTGGAGATGGGATTCCATTTTCCATTTTGTCCTCCAGGAAGGCCCCCCATGGAATATCATAGATTTGGATTTGTCTTCATTTAAGGAGATCTTATTTTTGCGGCACCAGAGCATGATATTGTCAAGGTCCTGTTGTAGGTGTTTTGTGGTAGCATTAATGTTGTTATCTACTCTACTGATAATAGTGTCATCAGCAAAAAGCTGCATATCTGAATTTTTAGAATGATTATGTAAGTCGTTAATATATATTGAAAACAGGATAGGACCAAGGGTGGTTCCCTGAGGGACTCCACAGGTAACCGGTTGTTTAGAGGAGGTTATGTTATTTGCTACAACATGTTGGTGCCTGCCTTGAAGATAGTTTCTAAACCATTCAAGTTTGTTACCCATGATTCCAATTGTACCTAGTTTTCCCAGCAAAATCTGGTGATCAACAGTGTCGAAGGCCTTCCTGAAGTCCAAAAATACTGCTCTACAGACTAGTTTCTCATTTATAGCACTATATACTTTATTCAGAAAGGAGACGACGGCATCACTTGTAGAAAAGCCAGACCTGAATCCATATTGATCCTTGTATAATATATTATTGGTTTCGAGATGGACCATAAGTTTTTTCTGTATGACTTTTTCCAGGACCTTTGCAGGCAAACAGATACTCGTGATGGGTCTGTAGTTGCCAGGATTTTTCAAACTTCCAGCCTTAAATAATGGGGTCACCTTACCAAGTTTCCACTTTTCAGGGATAAGGGCGGTGGTCATGGATAATTCTATTAGATACTTGAATTGTTCGATGAGTGTGAGCAGGATCTTTTTTAGAAGTGGAGTTTTCAAGTGTATAAGGCCAGAAGATTTATGTTGAGGAAGGGAAGATATTATTTTCTGTAGGTCATTCAAGGCGATTCCATCAAACTGGAAGCCAGGAAAATTGGTCGCAGGTCCTTTGTTATCATCATACATAGTTAATTCATCCTGTGAGAGTGGATCGATGTTATCAGCCAATTTTGAACCAATTGTGGCAAAATACTCATTAAAAACGTTTGGGACCTCATTGGTACTAACTGCATCTCCATTTTCAGATTCTAATTGGATGTGTTCCATATTACAAGCTTTTTCGGGGCTTATCATAGGTTTTATTTTCTCCCAAAATTTATGAGGATTATCAGAACATTCTAGCAAAGTGTTCTTTATATATTCATTTTTGAGGGTTTTAGCCATTTTATTTACTTGTCTACGGAGTGCTTTGGCCTGATCTAGGAGGTCAGCAGATTTATATTTCTTAGCCATTTTAAAAAACTTGTCCCTTTGCTTCATCAGTGAGAATAATTCGCCATCTATCCACTCACAACGAGCACGAACGTTTTTGAACTCTCTGACAGGACACATTCTATCGAGGATTTGATAAATGAGGGATTCCATATAGTCCCAGCAAGTGGTGGGATTACGAGAAGTGTAATAGTTAGTCCAGTCATGCTCTTTTAGTATTTGAAGGAATATATGTTCGTCAAAGTGGGTGAAGCTTCTAGCTTCAAAGGATGTATTAGAGAATACATTTTTCAATGTAGCTGTTTCATGACACCTTAATCATTTATTTTGAGCAATGGTTGAAAATAAGGTCATGATTGTGACCACACAACAGTCTAGACTGTTAAGTTTCTTGAGTACATTTTCAAGAATCTAGATTTCCAGGAAATTATTGGCCATGCAGTTTGAAAGCAAATATATTATATTTGATGTGTTACAGCGTCAAGTGTCAAGTGTCAAGTGTCTAGTATAAAGTTAGTTTTTATTTCAAGACATCATATGTTGAAATATGGACTAATGACTACTCCTTCTGTGTGGCAGGTCTACCTAGGAGGCCTTAGTTATATTCAATAGTAAAGTAAATCTTCCTATTTCTATTTCTATTTTGCTCATGCTTTTTTACCTGTACCTGTATTTGAGTTTTATACCTTTTTCTTCATGTTGTTCTTTCTTTATATTTTGATATAGACACTAGGAAGAAAGAGATGAACACGAGGGGTTGCCATTTAGATGGTGACACTCGCCACCCTTTATTAAACAAGCAAAGAAAAAATTGGAGCTGGTGATCATGGCGCAGGCAAGGCTTCAATGGCGTCGCACTTCAATTTTGGTGGCAGCAACATGTGATATCATGTGACTCACATGTGTGATACTTCACTGCTTCCCGTCCAGACGTCTATACACATATATACCAGTATATATGAATCAATAGACACTAGGAAGAAAGAGATGAACATGAGGGGTTGCCATTTAGATGGTGACACTCGCCACCCAACACCCAAGGTAATATAACTTTTTTTTTTTTTTTTTTTAGGCACAGTCCACAATGCCAGAACAACATTTTTAAACACAGAGGGCACAGTTCACAATGCCCGAGTAGGCACAGATGAGGCTATCAGCAGGAAATAGAAGCAAGTGAAGCAGACGCAGACACGGAGATATGGATTTTCCTGTCAATCGGGGTAGCCAGGTACATGAGCACTGATAGACTTGCCCAGTCGCCCATGCACTGAATATCTGATAGTGGAGTTCCGATTGAATGCAGATGTTGAGCTCCGCCTCGTCTCAAGGAGTGGAAACCGACAAGGTTTGGATCAAGACCAACACGTTTCGCCCAATATTTAAGCAATGACATCGCAGGGGTGTATAGGAGAGGAGAGCCATTAACCATGAAGATAGGGTCTGATGGAACTCCAGGCGAACGTCGCAGATGAGAACGGAGGAGAGTGTAGGCACACAATCTGTAGTTGGAGTCCAGGGGAAAAATGGGAATATCTACCCTACGGTCCTTATGCCGCAGTGTCTTGGATGACACCACTCGCAGAGTGAGGAGACCATCTTCAAATATAAGTTGGCCTCTAGTGAGAACATGGCAGTCACCAGAGAGCAAGGAAGCTGACGATTCAGGGAGGATGTTTGATTTTCTGAGTAAGGATGAGAAGGCAAGAACAACAGCTGTCCACACTGCTGACTGTAACTCAGAAGAGAAGTCTACCAACTCTGACATCTGAAGCAGGATTGATGCGGTGATAGGAATGCATTGAACAACTGCCGTGCCTAAAGTCTTTTTCAACCCTTCCAACACCATTTTAATCAAGAAGGAGTTCCTAAACCCAGAGTCATAGCCGAAGCACTTGTGAAGCATCACTATCGACGAAAGGTAGTTATTTACAGTTGAGTACTTGGAGGACTGAGCTTTGAAGACCAAGAACCTTGCGACTGTTTGGTCTGAGGCCGGCAACGCTACCAACCCGTATGAGTGACAAAACTTGAAGAAGGAGGACCACTGGGAAGATCTGGTCGCCTTAGTATTGTTGGCCCAGGCTGCAGATACCACGCGTGAAACATCTCTATCCAAATCTTCCAATGGGACTGCAACATAGACATTTGGATAAGACATGATTAAACACCCCAGAGTGTGCATCAACACGCGAAATATAATCAGGGATTTCGTTGAGGTGACCTGGAATGTGCTTAGCTGTTATGTAGAAATTATACACAGCACTCAAAGAGAACAAATCTCTAAGCATATCCATCACAGAGAAAATGAAACGAGTCATTTTGGCTCTAAAAGGGAGTCCAGCACATGTCGCCAGAATAACACCCTTGTGGAGTCATTTTGACTCCCTTTTATGGAGGAGTCGATTTGACTCGCTTAGAAAGAGAGTAAAACCATTTTGACTCCCTTTTGTTGGGTTAATGTTTGCCCCCTTTCCCGCACTCCCAGTTTTTCTATTGATGCCCAGAAAATCATCATTTCATCATTTTGGTTCATCATTTTCTTGTTTGTGTACTTCATCATACCAGCTTGTGCGAGTAGAGCTGCTTAAAAGCTGTGGTCTTAGTCACTGCAACCCTACCACACATTATTGGTGAAAAATTGTGCTTGCTCGAGATGTCATGAACTGGACAGCTTCTGTAAAGAATAAAATACAGCTATATTCGATGCAATGCATCTACAGTTGTTACATTTCAATGGGAGTATAATAGACTAGCCAGATTGCAAATGTCTGTTTGGAGGGAACAAGGAAATAAATGAACATTGATATATTTGGACGTAGGGATGAGAATAAAATTGAAAGAAAATTTCATATGGGTTCAAAAGAAATAATACTATCCTAAAGCAAGGAAAATGAATTAGCATGAATAAGATATTTCAAAATGCAATACAAATTTAAACAAATAATGCATACCAATTAGCAATATAAAATAAATACCAAATGTAACTAACCTCTTTATCCCATGCAGCTTTAGCATCACAATCCCAATCAAATATCGCAGCTAGTCTATTCAAGATGATCCTGGGAGTCCTGGTGCCTTTATCTCAAAATCGTCATTGGAGACAGAATCTTTAAAAAAAAACATAACCGAATAAAACTTCTCCCTATTGGCAGTATTGCAACATAACCTATACAAAAGTTATATAATAATGCTGAATTTAAAGAATGGGTATAAAGGTGTTTGACGGCAGCATTCACATCACAAACCAATAATGACAGTGTTTTCTGATTGGTTGTAAAATGTCATGACAATCCGCTTACTCTAACTGCTGCGGAATTAATGTAACCTTTACCTCACATGCACACCTGGTTTTAGCAGCAGTGCGTGAAAGCTGCGCGACCACCGTCGATCGGTAATCCACCCGCGATTCGTGTATCATGATCATGAAATAACTTATGAAAAGTGGGTCATTACATAGAGTGATAAATTTGCTATCGATTGATATAAGTTTTATTAAAATCGCTTAAGAATTAGCTGAGATATGAACGTTTTAACTCAACAGTGTCTGTGAATACTGCATGATCGCACAGCCTGACGCTAATCCACAGCGGGGCTTGGTAATGCTAATTTTACATTCCTGACATTCAAAAATCGTTGATGTATACCCCCCAATCACGCATGGATTTTCTCTCAGTTTACACCACTAAAAGAATGGTCAAACTCTATATATCTAGAGATATAACTCACCAGATCAGGAATTCTGTTTAGGAATTCGTCCTCACTCCAGGAATATCCAAGAAAGTTGCTAGATGCGGCCAGTGACCAGTAAACAAATCCGAGCGGAAGTGGCAATTCAAAAGAAGTCCAATGGGAGAGCGCAATTAAGGTCATGTGTGCTTGGTCTGCTCCTTTGTCTTCCCTATGTGGGTTACGTAATTGGCGCGAAAATCAAGCTACCCACGCTATATATGTGAGACAATGGAACAGGAGAGTACTCCAATACCTTAAACTAAACTTTTCTTATAACTCGATCATTCCTTCCCTAATAATAAGAAGGATCATGTAATAACCATTAAATATGTATAATAAGAAAGTTTTGATCTGTGATAAATTAGAAATCATATACATGTGCTGTGTCTAGTCTGCTAATGTTTGATACCGGCATATTTATACATAGTATATTATAGGGGAGTGTATCATAATAGCATGCCAAGTAGTTTGTGATTGTTATTTTAGTCATATATTTTAGATACATGCATTTGGAATATGTGAACTTTAATGGGGATTGTTTGCCAAAAAAGATATTAATAAAATGAGACCTAATAAAAAAGGAGTTGCTTTAGACAGAATATTTGGAATATCTCAATATATTTGGAATATGTCTTCCCTTTAAACTTTGATGACAGTGTTGTATATATAATATACATGTATATATATAATCAATGAATATTAGAGGGCTGTGACTCAGAATCAGGGCCCTGACTCTATTTTGGAGTCTATCCCTGAACTTCCACTCTTATCAGAGTCAAAAACACAGTCACAAATGATACACCTAAAGAACGAGTTAATATGACTCTGATCTAGAGTCAGAAATAGGTGTAAAAGAGTCAGGCAAAACGAGTCACTTGATTTGACTCTTTTAGGAGGTGCTGGACTCGGATTTAGAGTCATATGACTCGTTTATGTTTCTCTGTGATGCAACAAGCATTAGAGCTAACTCCTTTGTTAACCAAGCTCATTGTTTGTGTATTGTCGGTGTAGAGAATCACATGTCGGTTACGCCAGAGATGCTTGTACCTCTTAGCTGCCAGTAGTATGGGTACGGTTTCAAGTACATTGATGTTTGACGAATGGAGTGGGCTCACACTAATATTCTGCCAGTGGTGGTGAGCAGGGTCGGACAATCCCAAGTCTAAAGGGAGGGAAGATGAATTGAAGAATCCACCCATCCAATCATCAGCAGACACCAACCCAAAACCTCCCAAGGAAGCATCTGATGAGATGATGTAAGCAGAGGACTCTCTCTTGATAACATAGGAAGTGCCGTTGAACCGTTTAGAGAGTGCGAGCCACCATTGCAAGTCTAACTGAAATGTGTTACTAAGGTGCAAACGGACATTACGGTCCGGAAGACCTTTCAGGAGCTCCAAAATCCTGTGACTAAAAGTCCGGCCGCCCCTTACCACTCTAGCACAGTGGCATAGGATCCCGCAAAGGCGTTGGATTTGGCGCTTGGTGACTCTAGATCTGTTAGCAAAGAATTTTAGCTCATTGTGAAAACTTTCCAGCTTTTTTTCCGGGAGTGACAGAGTCATAGCATGTGAGTCAATAGAAATGCCGAGGAAGGTTGAGACAGTAGATGGCGATGAACACTTCCCCCAACTCACTGCAAAGCCTAGGTCGCCGAGTAAGGAAATTAATTCCATTTGGATTTCCTGGCATTGCTTGAAGCAAGAGCCAATTACTAAAAAATCATCTAAATAATTTACGACTCTTTGAAACCCATGGCGATTCATGATCCTGACTACAAAATCGCTTAAGGCAGAGAAAATGAACGGGGCACATTTGAGGCCAAAACACAACCTCGTGTCTAGATAATAGTGCCCCGCCCATTCAATGCCTTGGTACTTCCAATGACTGGGGTTGATACTGATAGTACGGTAAGCGGATTTAAGGTCGACCGAAGCCAGGTAGTCTCCCTGGTTAAGCATATCACACACGTTGTCCAATGTATTGAATGAGAATGGTTGAGCTGTTACATTCATGTAGTTATTAATAGACACAAGTTCAGGCATACTACAATCTGTAATGGGACGGAATTTACCGTCCTTTTTGGGTATAGCACCCAAAGAGTGAGTACAATGAGGCACAGTATTAATGGGCTTAAACTTGCCTTCAGATAATTCACCCGAAATGAGGGAGTCAATGAAAGAAAAGGCAGGTTCAACAAGAACTGACTTATAATTTGCACAGTGGTAAGGAGCTGGGTAAACTCCAGGGTCAATAATATCAAAGCCATTGATAACACCGGCGTAGAGAAAATTGTGATAAGCGATATCAGTTTCTAGAGATAACTCATTGACCCAAGCTTTGTGTTTCAGCTGACTAGGTAGACACCCAACTAAGGAATTATCAGCGAGACGGTCCAGCAAGGACCAGGGCTTATGAGCGTAGTCAGTGAACACCGGTGGGTCGTGCACATCAAAAACACTATAGTCGGGCAAGGCATGACCGTATAATGCAAATGGAGTATAGCAGCAATCAAATGGCTTACCGGGATCAGGAGTTTCAACATGTAGAGGTGAATTGCACAAAGGAACTGAAGAACTAGAGGGAAGTGTATCCTGCAGGCCGGGAGCCACCGTCTCGTGTCCGCCATCTTGGTTCCAGACAGCGGAAGTCACGGACGGGGCGAGATTTCATTTATCACTTTTGTGATCCTTTTGCCTGCATGAACTCATAGGGTGCCTGTACCTGCAATTCCCGCAAACATGTAGTTTTGTACAATTCCCTCTTGTGCAGCCTTTCGAATTATAATTGAAACACAACTCCTGATCCCAGTCGTTGGGCACCGTGTTTACACCCGAGTCTTCTCGAGTCTTGCTGAAATGAGACTTGGACTTCCGGTTGGATTTAGCAAGTTGTTGTTGTCGTGGACAGGAGGCAGACTCATCTCCACGTTTACGGTAATAACCGCTTAGGTAGATGCTGGCAGCGAATAAGTTGGGACATGCAAGTGTTGCCTTCCCAGCTAGTACCTCATCCATGACGTGGTGGTCGTATAACACACAACCGAGGGTGGAGAAGTTTGGATCAATACAATGGCGACCCACATAGTCCATGTGCATGAGGTAGCCCCTCGCGTCTCCATTAGTAGCTAACACCTGATTCAACACACCGACCATACAATACAATAACTCGGCAGCAGTAAGCTTGTTGTGGTCAATCTGTTTAAGCGTACATTGCTGAGATTTATATTGGACGTAGTATTCTGGACGAAACTCTACAGTCAAAGTGTAACACAGTGTATTAGATTTATCCCTGTATTCAAAAGGTCATCTTATAGAGTATATTTAGCTACTTTACTAGTAAATGTCCACCCAGAAATATCGCAAACTTATTTTTCTAAAATAAAAATATCAGACTTAAAATATACAAATATTTGTAGATGTCCTACTGTTTACTATCATTGAAATCTGATTGATCTCATCATTTCAATATGACGATATGCCCTTATTACCATTACTATAAATGAGTAATATTAACATGAACAACACATTCATTAGACCAAAGTCTTAAATTGTAATATCTGTCCCGTCCCCCCCCCCCTAAACCCCTTATCCTTTCATCTCATTACCATCTCCCATCTCTTTCCTTCTACATCTTCCATGTCATCCGATGACACTCTCATATGTAATAGATTCTCGAATATTGACCTCACACTCTATTTTTGTTACAATGTAAAAATCGAAAATTCAGTGTGTGGCGGAATATCGGGTACAACCCGAGTCACATTAAGGATAGCCGCTGCCAGATTATTTAACCTGAATAAAATTCGTCCAAAAAAAATAAAAAATATCTCAAAATCTAATTTTTGAGACTTGTGACCCATTTTCCTGAAACACATCACAAATAGTAAAATATATAATAGTATAGATGGAATACCGCAACCAACACCAACAAGGAGGTCAGTTTGTCATTTTAACATTTTATTTTCTCTACGTTTCGGTCTCAAACGACCTTAAAACTAAAGTATATAATCGAATTTATTAGATTCATCCTAATTTCATACATCAGTTGGAACTGCAGTCTGCCTCCAACTGCCTCTGATGTTGGCTGGCAACTCTTTGCCTCTCTCCTTCCTAATCGTCTCACATCCTCCTCCGCCACCTTCTCCTCCTCCTCCTCCTCCACCCACCTAACTAGACAACCACATCAAGCCTTTTTACTCTTGGCCCATCTCTATTGAATCTATAAATAGTGCACCTTTCACCGGAAGTCCGTTATTTTAGGTCAGCTGGATAGACGGTGCATGGGAGACCTGGGAAAACCGATGACGTCATCGGAAGTTGTGCACAGGTGAGTGGTAGCGTCAGCTTCTTCAGATGGAGGAGCTCCCGATGTGACGTCACGTATGACGACGACCAATGACGTGGGATTTGGCTGGAAATAGCGAGTGGCAGTAAAAGCAGCGGCTGGCACTGCTTCCTGACCTGTTGCGGAGGACAGTGTAATTCCAGTCCAAGAAAAGCAGATGTGGACATGTAGAGGTTCTGCATCGTGCGTAGAATGAGACCCAGAAGGCGGGGGTCTGGTGGTGGGGAGAGTGCAGCAGGGCGACAGGCAGCAGCAAAACCCAGAGACACTGGCTGGCTGCCCACTTGTTGATTGGTATTATTCATGGCTTGGGATCAAGGTGGAAGAAGCGGCGGTGCCAGTGGTGAAAGTGGTGCTACATGGGGATGCAGTCTAGGCCCAAAGTGTAGAGAGTCCCTTCAAACGGAGGGAAAGTCTCTCATCTCAAGCCGCAAAGTGCCATTATAATTCCATTAAGACAGATATTGATATATATTTAAGAGTCACAAGGTTGTATGGGTGAAGTCATCTGAAAATGTACAATTCGCCTTCACAAATCCCCTAAAATAAGCCATATTTAAAAGGAAAATTAGGTTCGAAATACAGTTCAAATAACCAAAGAGATCTTTTTAAAAAACAGTTTTATTGATAAAGGAATTTCGCTGAATGAATCAATCCGATGCCAATTATATAAATGAGTCACAAGTCGCGAAATAATAGATTTTGAGATATCATCATATTTGAAAAGATTAAAACAAGCAGATTCCAATGATAGTAAACAGTAGGACCTCTAATAGGTATTTCTATATTTTTAAGTTTGATATTTATATTTTTGAATAAAAAGGTTTTCAAACTTTCTGGGTGGACAATCACTAGTAAAGTAGCTAAATATACTCCATAGGATGACCTTCAAAATGCATGAATACATTTGCCAATTAGGTTGCGAAATTCACATGATAATATCATGTTCAAAATCCAAATCAAGAAAATTAATATTATTTAGACAAGGTCTAATTTAAACCTCTTGCTCAGCTCGTCGTTCTCACTCTCACTCCTACCTCAAAGAATGCTGTACTCCATAGATACGAACCTAATCACTTCTCTTTTCATCTGTCCGATCCTAAATGGATAGTTATGTACCTTAGATAATTGTATATTTATTCATAATGCAATTGTATTCACTGTTATAAAAAGTATTGAAACCTACCAAAGAAACGTATGCAGATAACCTGTAAAAAGCGGTTACTTCTGCAATTTTCCTGTTAAATAAAAACGTTCAAAAAAATCTTTTTAATACACTGTCTTGAAATTTTGTACATGCATCCATGCATGCTACAGATATCTACAGACATCTAATAGATATCCATGTTACACGAAACGTTAAGCACCCAAAACATGAGAATGAAACAACAATTTTGCGACTTGAGACTTCTGTGCAACACATCACAAATGTACCTGACAAATCTCTCAGACACCCTTCTTGAACTAGATCAAGACGAAAACCTGCCTCAGCATTTTTCACCACGTAGTCCGTGTCTTACTTTCAATATTGAATAATGTCAGTATTGAATAGACTATCAACGCAATCTGGGAGACATAGATCTATCTATACTATTTTATCTATGCTTAATCTATCTACTTCTCGAATATGCGCCTGTAATTAAGACTGGTTTGACAGATGGAGAAACGTGTATTCCCAATTATCGACCAAACAATTCTCTCCAAACGCATTCAGTGCCTGAGCGGAAGGTCTTGATATGTCGTCGTTATCATATTATGCTTTCGAGGGAGAAGGGGTGATAGTAGGGAGGTTCTGCAGACAAACCCATCTCAATTATGTAATCGTATCCGTATTTTTGTTTAGTTACGTAGCATTTTTATGTATAAAAAGTAAATTGTGAGATGAAACACTTTGCTTTATATGTTACATTAGACTTTTCCCACCATGTTTGGCTTAAGCTCTCTCTCTTCCTTTTAACGTATGTTTGCATATCACAGATACGGCTACGTTTACGTGTACGTATAGGTTAGACTTGCTGAATATCCCTAGTGAATGATCCCAATGCATCAGGTGATTTCTGCGTACACCGAAATCTAAATGTAGACCTCTATGTGATGTGCTACAGTAAAATAAGTCACAAGTGGCAAAAAATGAATTTTGAGATATAATAATATTGAAAAGATGAGATGAAGCAGATTCTAAAGATGGTAAATACTAAGGGCCTTCTAAGATAAGATAAGATACTACTTTATTTATCCAACTCACAGAGTACATTATAAAGTTACAAGATAGACAAATACAGACAAATAGGTATAAAGATTTCTAGATCAGATCCAGTTCTCCCAGACGTTACCATCTCTCTCTCTAAGAAGTATTTCTATATTTTATGTTTGATATATTCATCTTTTTTCAAAAAATGTTTTCAATATTTATGTGCGGACAATTACTAGTAAATAATTAAATGTAATCCATAGAATGACCCTCGAAACTAGAAACACAAGAATATTATAATTGATACACTGTATTTAAATTTGGTACACGTATTCATATTACTTGAATTATTTTAGTGCCCCCACAATATAGAACATTCCAACAAAGAGAACTTGTGAAATAAATTGAAAAATATCAATTTTCCAACATGTGACTCATTTCCTTGTAACACATCACCTATGCACCCCTGCCGTAAAACCAACTGGTTGAACCCCACCAAACCGTTTTTTAATGACTTTCACATGGTTATGAACCAAAGAAATTGACCAAAAACTACAAGAATACCTTTTATCGATCTTATCTGCGAAGGTTGCTTTAAGTATGGTGAAGGGAAAGCATTTATCTAATGAAATGCACTGCGTTCCCTCCAACTATTGAAAGATTCAATTTTTAATTCGGTGCTCTGACGGAGGCAGGGGAGGGAAGGCAAACCTAATTAATTGCTATGTGAAACCACTACTTTAGACATGCATTAGGTGGATTTAACCCTTCATTGTCGAGTCTAACCAGTTTCCAATCACGGTTTCCCATCTATGAGTCGATGAGTTACAGAATACATATTATATGGATGAAATCGTTCGAAAATGTACAATTCATCTTCACCAATCCTTTCAAATAACCTAAATCTAAGACAAAAATTAGATTCATTTTTAAGTTTAACTAAAGCAAACGGATTTTTTAAAATCAAAGCCATATACCAAAATACTCAAATATACTCTGTATTAATTTTATCATGTTTAGCCTAATTTAGACTAATTTGAGAAATGTGTAGAGCTGCCGATTGTACATTTTCTGACGATCTGGCCCAATATAATGATGGAAGTGGGGGTGTTCCATAAAAAATCCTACAACCTAATCTTAAATATAATAGTATATATGTTTAATATATTGTCAACATATACAAGAAGTCGTAAATTTAGAAGTAGTATGTTACTCTTAACGATGGTCTTTATAAAACTGTTAATTACAGTCTGAATTGGTTATTGAATGCATGAAATAATGTAGGCATATTTATTTCATCATTTCCTGAGAGATTCTCACTAACAAAATAATATTGGTTGTTGTGGCACTTAATGAAGTAGACTATTTAAGAACTTATCCTCTATGTAACACGTTGTCAAATTTAGTTGTGTTGAGAATGATTCTTAAGGCTGTGTTCTGCAATGTTTGCAGTTCGTCAAGCAAAGATTTAGGACACGAGTCATAGATGAAATCACAGTAGTCTATTTTGGGGAGTATGGCCATTTTATATCATGTTTGGCTTTTTGGGCTAGGCACTTTTCTGCCCTGTACATTAGATACATTCTATATCTTATCTTCTTGAGTAAGTTATTAATATATGGTTTAAAGAAAGGGTCTCATCCAAAATAAATGCCAAGTACTTGTTATCTGCAGCCCCTGCCAGCCTAGAGTCACCCAGCATCAGTTCATGGCTGTTGTTCAAGGGTTTTCTATTAAGAATAAAGTTGACCACATTACATTTTCCTGCATTGAGAGAAATTTTCTTTTCCTGGCACCATGAGTTTATACTTGCAAGGTCTGTTTTGATTTGTTGTTAAGAGTGTCCAGGTTTTTGTGATTATTGTATATTATAGTATCGTCTGCAAACCGTTGGATGGTAGAATGTGTCACCACCACCCTGTGCAGGTCATTAATATAAATTGAAAAAAAGCACAGGTCCTAGGATTGTACCCTGTGGCACACCATAAGTAATAAACCCTTCGTTGGATAGCATGTTATTGCAGGCAACTGACTGCATGCTCAGCGCATTATATGATAAATAGTGAATGGAACGCCCTACTAGTAATTGAATATTTATTGGACTCCATTGCTGTGCAATCTCGTCCTATTCAATTACTAGCACCTCGTTGCATTCTCTTTATTCATGGTGTACAATAATGATGAATTATTGCATGCTACTTAAATGTTTGCTCCATAAGTTATGCTTGACCATTATGATTTTATTTTGCTGAGTTTTTCTGAAATATAGAATTATTGCTTCAACACACAAAATAGAATGAATGAACAAGGGAACGAATGTGGATTTGCGAAATACACCAACCCAATCCACACATGCCACCAAAATGTCACATTTAAACATGTGTGGAATGTTGCAGCACAATTAGTCCTGAGTTGCAAAAACATAATTTTGAGATACCGCGCCATATTTAAAAAGATGAGATCAATGACATTCAAAAGGTATTAAACATTAGGGCATCTTATAAGTAATTCAATACTTTTAATCTTGAAAAACAGGTAGCAATATTTCTGAATGGTCAATCACTAGTAATTAATTACATTGAGCTTAGGATGACCTCAGATAGGCAGAGATGGGTCAGATTTTCAGAAAATGTACAATTCGCTTTCAATAATTCTCTCAAATAACCCACATATAAGGCAGAAATGAGCTTCAGAATGCAGTTTAACATAGCAGAACTGATACCTTAAATCCATGCAATACCAAATATACTCAGATATACTCGATATTCATCATTTTTCAGCCTAATTTAGGAGAATTTCCTAAAAGTGTAGAGCTGCTAATTGTACATTTTCTGAAAATCTGACCCACATATATTCAATGCAATCTTGAAATTTGTATTCATACTACAACCAGCGCTTAACACCCCAAAATGAAACCATTCTGAGACAGGGTTTCTTGTCGTAAAACATTTGAAAAAATATCGCTTGTTTTTGCGACTTAAGACTTATCTTTCTGTGAAGCATCACATTTTGTGATGTGTTAAAGAAAATGAGTCACAAGTCACAAAATTCGTATTTTTCAAAGTGATTTAATCATAAGATCACTTTGTAGGAATGTTTTCATATCTTTGGTATCCATCGCTTTAAGTCATATAAACGCATGTACCAAATTACACACATATCTAAGGTCACCCTCTTGGGTATAATTAGCTAATTTCAAGTTAATTGACCACCCACATATATAACAAACCTTTTGTACCAACTTCTGCATTTTGAGTCGACTTGTAACTCATTTTCTTAAAACAAATCGCATTTCTGGAATACTATACACCAATCATGGAACGTTTTATAACAGAGGATTTTGTATAAGGAGCAAGGTATTCCACGCGTATTAAAAAGGTTAGGCGAGGTAAACGAGTCTCATGCTACCGGTATTAGCCTGTCAACTGAATTAATCGGATTCAAACACCGGTATACATACTCATGTCCTCAACGCTCTCTTTATAGGTTATACCGATCTGGTACAGGTAAACTATTTTGGTTTATATCCTTTCTCAGATTATAAACATTCTTTGTAAGAATTTCCTTTTAAAAACAATTGTGCCTCACTAATTCAAATCAAATCAAATCAAATCAAATCCTCCCTCTCCCCTAGTGGTTAATTATAAACAATCCCTAACATGATAGGTAGATACGTTATGAAATAGATAAAGAGACATGTTATTAGTATGTCTTTATGCAAAAACCATTTCTGTAGTTCTTCGCACAAGGTTACCTATTGTATAATTTGCTGTCTACTTTTTGTAGTAAAGGTAACATTTAGTCTCTACTTATGTAAAACCAGGCAATACTGAGAAACGTGTATTATTGCGAATTGTATCTGTGGTCTGAATAACAAAAATTGAAAATCTAAAATATTGTGTTCACTGATAACGCACCAATATTTTTTTTTAAAGAAATTTTATTGAGAACATTTCCATGCTAACATAGTAATCTCATGTTATAAACCTGCATAGACGGAAGCTGTGATTTAGATATCGCTAAATAAGAAAAGTTGTGATTTGAAATGTATTTTATTCAGGATATGAATTATAAAGAGTGTTGTTTTCATCACAACCTTGGGCATTTTATAAGATATCAAATTATAACGATAAAGAGCAACTACAATGACATAATAATGACAAAAGCTTGAAGAGATAATACCACGGACCTATAATGAGAATTTCAAGTCCGTGATAATACTAATTACAAAAACCAGATTTTCATTATTTTGGGGATCTGGGAATCGTTGATAAAATACAAGAACCACAAGCTAGCTTCATATATCAGTACCTAACAAACCTCCACCAGGCGCGGCTTGATTTGATTTTAAAACAATTATATCTATAGTCATTACATAAAGCAAAATCAATTTGCAAAAACATTAAACAAACAAAATTATAAATTTACAATAGTCCGATTAGGGACCATATTCAAAAAGTATTAAAACTACAGTAAATCAAGGCATTAGAGTTAAGGAATAGAGGAAGGGGGCGGGGCAAGAGTTAAGAAATAGAAAAGGGGGCGGAGCAAGAGTGATTTACCGATGTCTGTAAGCTGTAACTGCTAGATTCAATCACACAGATCACAATCTACAGATTTTAATTAGAGTCCGGAATCTCTTGTTTTATTCAGCCCATTAAGGGTCACTGGGTCTATATACGTGCAGGCGTTGATTTGTTAGCGTTGGGAGGGGCTCTGAGGTGGTAGATTGAAGTAGACATTGGATTGGTCTCGCGAAAAGCATACGGATCGTGGTGGGGTGGGAGGTGGTTCATAAATATCCCACAATCTATTGTTATATATGTAAAAGTGTCGTTTATGGGTTTAAGATATTGTAAACATGCATGAAAAAGCTTACATTTAAAACTGATCGTAAGTATTATTGCTATTTACCATAGCCTTTATGTAACTGTTAATAACGGTTATTGAATTCATGAAATAATAGGGGATTTGCATGTGCCACTGCGCATGTCTGTTATAGTGCATCATGGGATGGATTCTGTTGAAATCTGGCGTACAAATATTTGGCAATATTTTTATCAATAATTACAAGAATGTTTTCGTTAAGGACGATCGCGGGTATTTCCCAAAGTAAATAGATCAGCCTGATTTTTTCACAGTTTGTACTCCAAATCATGCTGATTTCAAATATAATTTTTTAAGGGGGGTTCCCAAACTAGATTTTTTGCTATTTCCGTTTGAAAATAAAAAGTTATTTAATTAATTTAACATGGCCGTCTATGGAGAAAAGAGTGTTTTTGAAATGTTTCATCCATTTTAAACCATAAATTGTAAATACAGTTGGCTGATTCTTTAGTATATCATAGTTCAAGGAATATATTTTCTGAAAATAACAAGAAAATTGGTGGTTCCCAGATTACTTTAGGAGCTGCAGGCCCCCGAACTTGACATATCAGTAGAATAGCTTAGAATCTCAATGTAAACAAGGTGGCTTACGGTGTCGTATAAGAATAACAAACAAGAAAAAAAACATATACTAATCTGTTCAATCTTCAGAAGTGTTTCTTTTTAATAACTGAACATCACTAACCTAAGAAATGATAAAAAAATAAATAAATATGAACATGGTCAATGTCGTAAAATCTCCGCCGTTTTTGGTAACTGAGAAATACCCGCGATCATCCTTAATATCAAAGAGTGTGTACGTTCTATGAAAACTAAATGCATGATGGGAAAGATGGAGACATTGTGTTGATATTAGATCATTGATAAGTATTCCATGCTGGACATAGGCCTAACATGTTTTCTAGAGACTGTATACTGTATCATTAGTCCCATAGTTTCATGCGAATCAAGATTTTGGGGAAGGCAAACTATACATTTATGACGACTTCATCCATACCATTAGACAGTGTGGGAGACCATAATATGTGCACATTATGTGCATCATCATGATATTTATAATAATGTACTTTGACCGATATAATTTGTCTAGTGAGCCTCATCATTTATTTGCAATTTTGACTGTGTTAAACACAGACACTTTAATTGCCAGTTAAGCGGTCCGGCCACTGTCAACAAAATCGTTGGCGATGTGTTGGCGATGATGTAATCGATAAGATTTTTGTGAAATTTATTGCATCGACTTTGCATCGACTTGCCATCGCTATGCCTTCCACAATAGCCAGCAATGACTGGAGATGAGTGGGCGACGTAAAATTGCATCGGTAAGGGTAGTGGCAATGAGAAGTCAATGAGATTCCACATATAAAAGCATGTAAATTAAGCGGTCCGGCCACTGTCGACAAAATCGTTGGCGATGCGCTGGCGATGAGGTAGTCGATAACATTTTTGTTAAATTTATGGCATCGTCTTTGCATCGACTTTCCATCGCTATGGCTTCGGCAATAGCCAGTGATGACTAGCGATGAGTGAGCGATGTAAAAATTGCATCGGTATGGGTACCGATGAACATCAAACATGTTTGATATTTCCCGCTGATGTAATTTTGCATCAGTGCATTGTCAATGGAGGTAACGGCCTTGGCGATGCGTTGGCGATGTCTAGTCTATGAGATTCCATATGTAAAAGCATGAAAATGACTTTCATAGTTGCCGAACATTTATGCCAAGATGATGCAGCCACCGATAACCCTCCTCATCGATGTCTATCGCCGGCAATTCCATCGTCTTTGCATCGACTTTGTATCGACACCATTTTGTCGACAGTGGCCAGACCGCTTTAGTTCTATAGTTGCCAAGCTGTTTTTCCTTGTCGATGCCAAGACGATGCCACCACCAATAACCCTCCTCATCGACGTGTATCGCTGGCAATTCCATCGTCTTTGCATCAACACCATTTTGTTGACAGTGGCCAGACCGGTTTATTGAATACTGGGGGTTTACATACGAAATCTATTTACTTAGATGTACATACATTTAAATATAAGGACATCCTTAACAACCACTTATCAAGGTGTGGGCTTTGTAGAAAACTTGTATTTTATAATTTTAACCTAGCATAATTATAACGATAATGAAAATGATAGCCTAGTAAATATGCCGACAATTTATGAAATCATGTGCAGAACAAGAACATGATGTGTTTCAGGAAAATGAGTCACAAGTCGCAAAATTGATAAGTGATGCGGAAACTGTTCTAGTCATAAAAAATCCTTACTTAAGATTTTCTTTCCTCTTCCTACTTTTCCATGGTAATCACCTGGCAAGGAACCTTTAGGAAAGGTATTTACTATACCAATAATACTGATATTTATTCCAATAGTAGAAGATGTCCTATCTAAACAAGGGAAAATAGTTTAGCAAGGAATATTCCAAGTAAAGATTTCTTATGCAACTATATTAAAGCCATCAGCAAAAGAGCTAGTCAGTGTACAATAATATAGAAATAAGAAGGATTAATGCCCGATATTGAGGGGATGCTGGCGCACTGTTGGTGTATAATCCCGAGACGAAGCAGGCCCGAAATCACTGTCTGAGGTGGTTATAGCCCCAAGACTTTTAATGCAGTGATTATGTTTAAATAAATAAAACTACAATATGACCCTATCCACATTCTCTTAAAGGGTCGTTGTGATCATCTCAGGTTGGGTCAGACTATAGAAGGCTAGCACAGATGAGTCTGAGTGTGAGGGTTAAGATGGAGGGTTATATGGCTGGGGGAAGCATTAGCCCTGCTTGCCCATTCTACACCCGTCATGTCAGACTAAGAGCAGACTTAAAGCAGAGGCGGTGACTAGAATCCACAATTACCACAATTACCTCAATTACCCCTTCCCTCTTTTATTGTTATACCCAGATCAAACATCATTCTAGTTTCCAATATCATTTCTTAAAGGGTCACTAGACGGGTTCATGGTCACTTTTAGGAAAACAAACATGATGGATCCATAATTACAACACCCAAGCCCTATTTTTTTACCTCCATTCATGTATAACTTATACTCAGTCACCGGAGCCAATTGAGAAAGCTTATATGAAAAGGTCCATTTAGCACAAGAGGGCACTGAGTATACTGTGTGATGTCAAAAGGTTGTGCCTGAAATGTACACAATACCTCGACCAACTGGTATATTATGTACATTGCATGTTCATTTCAAGATTTCGCTACCTTGTGACGTAGGCTAACAGTGGGGCCCTGAATGGAGTGTTAAGCTGCGGAACTAACTTTCCTCTCATCAAAATAGGTAAAACTCACCAAATGGTAGGTTGCAATAAGTACCACTGGAGCCGTTATATTTCAATAATAGCAAAGAAGTTGATTTTCTCATAATGTTTAGTGGGTTTAGTGACCCTTTAAATGGCTCCATTGAACAAAGAACATTATGTTTGGTGTCCAACCTGTTCAGCAACATTTTACTCTGACCTACTTAATTGTTGCCCTGATTATGTACAGCTTATCTTCATAATAGTGGGGCACTGTACCTCAACTGCCATATGTAATGTGTTACAGGAAAATGAGTCACAAGTCGCACGAATTGGATTTTTAGTTACCACCATATTTGAAAAGATGAGATAAAGTTGATTTAAGGACATCTAAAAAGTGTTTCTATATTATATGTTTGATGTATTTATTTTTTAAAAAGGTTTGCAATATCTCTGGGTGGGCAATTACCAGTAAATCAATTAAATATAATCCATAGGGTGGCCTTTAGAACACAAGGATATATTTAAAACACTGTTTTTGTACATGAATTCATACAATGTAAAGTGCGAAACTCTCTAAACATCAGAACATTCCAGCAAAGAAATCTTGTGAATAGATCATTGTG
Organism: Sthenelais limicola; assembly: GCA_942159475.1. Taxonomy (NCBI): domain Eukaryota; kingdom Metazoa; phylum Annelida; class Polychaeta; order Phyllodocida; family Sigalionidae; genus Sthenelais; species Sthenelais limicola. Next base: position 93,937,302 of record OW804100.1, read on the forward strand.
CTGATCTTTGATATTAAATTGAATTGAAAAATACTTTATTTGTCTGAGGTTATACAGATAGACGTATGAAAGTTAGACAAATAGATGACCAGGCTTCTTGATACAATCCAGGTCCTCCAACCGCCAAATGTCATTGTTTATTGTATTATTTCAAATTCATTAACCTATTCACACTGTAATTAACAGTTTTATAAAAGGCTATTGTTAACATTTTTTTAAGAACGGTCTTAAATATAAGAATCCTAGTAAATATTTACGATAACAAAAATGCATTCTTAGCTATGCATGAGAAAACCACACAGACACGAACACAAATTAGCAAGGAACATAAAAAAAATGGCGCAGGATTCTTATCCCCTTAAAATTACTGATAAAATACGCGATAGAAACGAGTGACTCCATACATTGTATAACAGTATTTATTATATACGCGTTGCCGTTGAAACAACGTATTGTAGAGTTGTATACGTTGTGCACGTATACAACTCCACGCTCTGAGTTGTGTCATATACAACTCCACGCTCTGAGTAGCATCCCGAAGGGGCCTCTGACAGCATAGGCCCAACTGAGGGGATTCACGCCATTAGGCTGATCAGCTGTGAACGTAGGCAGAACGGGAGGCAGAACGGTGAAATAAAGATCAAAATTAGGGAAACAAACTAAAATACTTTATATTTATTTAAGTGTATCCTTTGTTAAAGCATTACTGTGGTTTTAAAAGTATTTAAAGCTTCGAAAACGTTGGAAATTGATTCGAAAATGTGAGCGATTTTCCAGCAGTGGCCAAATGTAAACAAAATGATCTGCAGATCGCCGTAACTTTCAACACAGCTCTAGGACTAATATCTCATTCAAATGAATTAATAACCTAAAATCCTTTTATCTTCATCAAGGTCTACCCTTTATCAAACCATAACTTTATTTTAAAAAGATTTAAAGCTGTGAAAGTGACCAAAATTGATTCGGAAATGTGAGCTATTTCTCTTGCACAAACTTTCTCTCTCAGTGTTCCTTCATGTTCATTTACTCCGCGTAGGAGCATAGTGATAGGGCCTACTGGTCAATATAATGCAATTCAATACAAATATGATTTTTTCAGCAAAATATACATTGTTTTACCTCTTATAAAGGGCATATATAATAAATCAGATAAATCACTTGTGGGTCTTCGTCGCTGAAATATCGCACTCGTTGCAACCGCGCAACACACTCAGCCTTCGGCTTCGTGTGTTGCGCGGTTGCAACTCGTGCGATATTCCCGCTCCTTCAGACCCACTAGTGACTTATCCTGTATGTATAAACGCAGGAAAATTCTTTTTGTGTCCTAAGATCAACTGAAATACTAGTCCTTAATGCCTCATGATGTAATAGTGTCAAAAAGTGCGTGTGAATTTTTTGTTTCTCATTAGAAATGTCATAAAGTTTACCATGTGTAACGATGATAAATGCAATGTCCAAAAACAACAAAAAGACTGACTTTAAAGTGATTATCATGAAGTTAGTAATTATATTTTAGGTATATTCTCAGCTGAGAATAAACCCATATAATACTCTTACATATATATTATATGCGATAAGGTCCACAAAGCTTTTTAGGAGACACCCAACCGAGAGCGTTATCAGGCCTTACAGTGACTCTTTTTTATCTATTGCTATGTATCATGCAAGAACATCTAATCCCTTGTTCTAATCAGAGGATAAGAATAGCACCACCCATGTACACATTCATGTAAAGTCTATATATAACTCTGCACCTGATTGCTTTAGGGCCCGATAGGAATTTTATCTCCTGAGAAGCTATAAAGGATTAATGAGTGACATTGAGGGGCTGCTAGTGCACTGTGAAGTGTATAATCTCGAGGTAAAGCCAAGGTATTAATATGGATAATTAATAAGGATTTATGACAGACATTGAGGGGCTGCTAGTGCACTGTTTGGTGTATACTCCCGAGGCAAAAGCCAAGGTATTAATAAAGGATTTATGACAGACATTGAGGGGCTGCTAGTGCACGGTTTGGTGTATACTCCCGAGGCAAAAGCCATGGTATTATTAAAGGATTCATGACAGACATTGAGGGGCTGCTAGTGCACGGTTTGGTGTATAATCACGAAAGCCAAGGTATTATTAAAGTATTAATGGCTGACATTGAGGGGCTGCTAGTGCACTGTTTGGTGTATAATCACGAAAGCCAAGGTATTATTAAAGTATTAATGGCTGACATTGAGGGGCTGCTAGTGCACTGTTTGGTGTATAATCCCTAGGCAAAGCCAAGGTATTAATAAAGGATTAATGAGTGACATTGAGGGGCTGCTAGTGCACTGTTTGGTGTATAATCCCGAGGTAAAGCCAAGGTATTATTAAAGTATTAATGGCTGACATTGAGGGACTGCTAGTACACTACTTGGTGTATAATCCAGGGGCAAAGCCAAGGTATTATTAAAGCATTAATGGCTGACATTGAGGGACTGCTAGTACACTACTTGATGTATAATCCAGAGGCAAAGCCATGCTATTATTAAAGCATTGATGGCTGACATTGAGGGACTGCTAGTACACTACTTGGTGTATAATCCAGAGGCAAAGCCAAGGTATTATTAAAGGATTAATGAGTGACATTGAGGGGCTGCTAGTGCACTGTAAGGTGCACTAAAGGTGCACTAAAGGCTCAGGCCTTGCGATGGTTTATGCTGGTTCTGTAGGTGGTGAGGAATGACGAGGTCCTTGCCTACATGGTCAGTGAACGATGTAGGCAGGACCTCGCCACTCCACAACAACATAGCACCATTGCAATGCTACTCCAGAGCTTACCGCTGAGCTTATCGCAGCCAGTGGAGACCACCCTTTAGCACACAGATACATATTCTGTCGCGTTATATGATCATATAAAGCGACAGAATAGAAATGAAAAATACTCAACCACGAATGGGCACGACCTCTGATGGTCAGGTCCCAAAGTTATATACTCAACACACAGCTCCCTCTAGCTGTCAGAGACATACTCCGGCCACCCTGCGCCAACCCAGCTGCCCCTTGGGGGAAGGCATCCAAGTAGCCCTGGCCCAAGTTGGGACGACAAACATTTTTATACAGCAAGACAACTTTTTGTTAAAACCAGTGCTCACGGGGTGGACGGGCTATTCTGCCTGGGGCTGTCTCTATTGTGCATATAATTACTATTGAGTGCTTACTATTATAAATTTGACTATATAGATAATATTTAGGTAATTTTATTTTTGAAAAAAAGTTTGCATTATTTCTGGGTGGATGATCAGTAGAAATATATATATACCCTATGGGATTTTTAATGCACAGTCTGGAAATTTAGTACATGTATTCATAAGACTTAAAGCGTTAGATACCCCTAAGATGAGAACATTCCTACAAAGACATCCTGCGAGTTAAACACCGTGACTGTTGCGACTTGTGACTCATTTTCATGTAACACATCACACATACCCGGTAGCTGCTCCTGCTATTGATCTTGTGAGCTAACTGCATGCTGAGCGACCATCAAGAACCACCAATACCCCCTCACTCACACTTTCTCCATTTCTAAAATATTAAATCCTATTTTCTCAGGCCTTGAGGGGGTGAGGCGAACAGTGCGAACAAATAAAGGAAAACTAACATGCCTAATTCTAGTCATTGAAGTATAAGATTACCAAGTTAATCAAGACACTTTTTTAGATATCCCACACAACAAGCCCGACTAGAGAACATACGGTTTAACACTAGAGATAGCTAACCTTTAGCCACAAGGAAATCATTATCTTGCTGCATGAAATATATCATATGTGTTGTGTTACAGCGAAATGATTCCAATGATAGTAAACATAAAAGAAATCCAAGAGACACTTTAAAAAATATCAATTTTGTGATTTGAGATTCATTTTTCTGTCACGCATCATCTCATATTCCAGGAACTAAGTATACCGTTAATCTATTCCCCTTAAGTGTGCCTCAGAAGCAGATCTTCTCCCCATGTCCCAAGGAATTGACCCATACTTTGTCTGTAAACATTTCCTTCAGCAATGAACATTATGCAATACAAACATTATTTTCAGATCAAGATTTACCTAAATACAAAAAAAAGACATAATGAATATGATAAAAGTGATTCTCAAATCAGTTGCAAATTGCCACGAAAATGGCAAAAAGATGTATAAAAAAACATAACCGAGGGTTGTTTCACTGCGTTCGACATACAACATATCCAAGATAACCCATATCAAACACAAAGGTACCAGTTTATAGGTATTGGCACTCGACTCGGGAGACTCCTGTTTCATCATTGTCCCTAGCTAAAAGACAAAATGATTTAAGATCCAAGGCAGAAATGCTTCCATGAAAGCTAGCGCCGTCTGACGGTTTTGTTTGAATACACCTGTAAAATCAATAGCGGGCAGGTGAAAGTTGTAGCACCCAGCGTCTGCTAAATCTCAGCAATTAACTTTTTATCGCTATTTTGGTGAATAATTGAAGATGTTGCTCAATTGAAGGAAACGCAGAATGGGGCGAATAGAAGAAATTAACATTAACCCTTTGGCCACAACAAATTAGTTCATTTCTGCCCGACAAAGGGCAAGTATTTTTAGACATTAGCTCGCTTGAAAAGATTAATTCTTCATCGGTGTTCACGAACGGTCAGATTGCTCAACTTTCGTCAATAAATATTTTCCAAGATTTGTGCTCACTTGCTTGTGCATATTTTGTTGCGTGTTACACTAAAAAGCCTCACAAGGCGCAAAAAAGATATTTTTTCAAAATGTTTTATTTGCAAGATCTCTTTGTAGGAATGTTGTCATCTTTAGGACTTCTAAGCACCAAGTCGTATGAATACATGTATCATTTTTCAGGTCAGTTTATCAAACATGTATCCAAGCGTTTCTAAGCTCATCCTATAGAGCATAGTTAGCTACATTACTACTAACTGTCCACCAAGAAATATTTGTGACTTGTGACTCATTTTGCTGTAACACATCACATTAGTTGGCATATTCTCGAAGATGTCGATTGATATTAGACTTTTCAATTATCAGTTTGCTACCTTATTCGATGTCTACATGTCATTGTTCCATATATATATCAAGCTATCAGGCACAGGTCAAGTCAGTTGAATAATTTTAATATTTTATTGGCTCGAAATAGATGTCAGTCCGCCCTAAAAACAGATCCAATAAGAAAAATCAAATCGTGAGAAACGTCCAACACCTGTCCACTGTGGTGGTCAGCTTTGTTATATCCACTGTCGGGAATATCCCTGGTAACCATGGCAATGTAATCCCCGTTCAGGTGTCACTACGGTTCATCTATGATATAGCCATATATACACATTACGTAATATATTACTCATATTGTGTGGTTCTAAGAGATAACACAGGCCCTAAGCTAAGAATAGTCATGCCCAGGAGCTAGCGAATGAGGAGATGTTATTCTTATCAAGAGTTGAGGAATTGGAATATTCCTCCTGAGGAGGTAAGATCGTGTGAAGATAGAGCAGTTTTTTTTTCAAAAGGAATTCATGAATTTTACTGGACTAAGTTCAAAGACTTGGAAGAAAATTGTAAAATTGAACTATAATTCCTTTTTAGAACAACAAGTTCATTCAAAATATCCTGCCATCAATTGGCATCGAGAATGCTAAAAAAAACCCTGTTATTTTGTGATTCTTTTGTAAATTATTTTTTGGTCTCCACATTTGCTTTACCACCATGCGTATTTTCCTTCGACTTCTTTTTAAAAGAATTTATTGCAAAACATTTTTGGGTGAACATAAGGTTCTTTTCTTTAACAGAAAAACATTTACCTCGAAAGTCTCTTCATCTCTTTACTTATTTGTGATGTATTAAAGGAAAATGAGTGCAAAATTGGATTTTGTGATCAATTTAGTGAATTTCCTTTGTTTCTACAGTACTCTACTCTTCTGACAGCAGAGTTTATATTATATGTGATGTGTTACAGGAAAATGAGTCACACGTCTCAAAAAAGGATATCTGTTTCACAGGAACCCTCAGAATGTTTGCATATTTGACGTGGTTATCGCTGGTAGTAGCATTAATACATTTACCAAATTTACAAGATTGTATATGGGTCAGATTTTCAGAAAATGTACAATTCAACCTCACCAATCTTCTCAAATAACCCGAATATCAGACGAATATAAAGTTCAAAATACAGTTCAACCTAACCAAACAGATTGCTAGAATCAATGCAATGCCGAATATACTCGAATTTACCTAGTATTGGCCAAATTGCAGCCTAATTCAGCAGAATTTACTAAATTTGTACAGCTGCCAATTGTACATTTTCTGAAAATCTGACCCATATATAGAAGGTTTATATCCATAGCTGACGTTATCCTAAGGATCACATTACTAATATATCATACTAATGATTGACAAACAAGAAATATAGCTTTTATTTTATGCATAACAAAATACATAATTTCTTTTTTTTAAACATTTTTATTGGCAGAATTCCACAAATGTGATATGTCTAATCTCCAATCAAGGTATATTATATACGCATTGCTCTCATTGAATACATGAGGATAGATTAAATTTACCTCATGAGTACTACAAATTTAACAACTATTCCATATTACACATATATCTATATTATACGTAAACCGAGATTCTTTTTAACTTTCGAGCCTTTTTGAGCCTTATTAGATGCCCTATAGTGTTTACCATCATTGGAATCGGCTTGATCTCATCTTTTCAAATATGATGATATCTTAAAACTCATTTTTGTGCAACTTGTGACTCATTCTCCTGCAACACACCAGATATATATGGGTCAGATTTTCAGAAAATGTACAATTCGCCTTCACCAATCCTCTCAAATAACCCAAATTTAAGACCAAAATGAACTTCAAAATGCAGTTTAACATAACGAACTGATGCTATAAATCAATGCGATACCAAATATACTCAGATATCCCCGCTATTCTTCATTTTTCAGCCAAATTTAGCAGAATTTCCTAAATGTGTAGAGCTGCCAATTGTACATTTTCTGAAAATCTGACCCATATACATGCAAGGAACATATAGAATGTATAAAAGGTGTGAGCGCACAGACAGGCAACACTCCAAAGCGGACCAGTCTTCTTTTATTTATGGTCAAACGGAACTTTCTAATTTCCCGCAGCCGGAGTGGCCGGCCGAGGGTCTAGAGTTGCACAACAAAGCAGAGATGCTGCATGTGCCGCTTTCTATTTTCTCCCCCTGTCCTTTACATTTTTAACAATTTTGTTCCGTTTCCTTCCCCCCATACGCCATACTTACTGCATGGCAAGCAAATGTTTGTTTTAAATATTTGTATGCAGCACTGGACATTATGTAGCCTACAGATACAATATTCCCAGTTCAAGCTGTATTACGTTTAAAGGTTGCCATATAACATACTAGAAGAGGTAAGTAAATAGGAAAATTCAAAGATGTCAGAAATCCATAATCTGGTATTATAAATCATGCAATTTTGCCCACATGGAAATACTTGCGGCCTCAAGTATAAAGATGTAATCAAAGCATATTCATTCATTTTTATTTTAAAGATAGTACTTTATTCAAAATGCATAATTATTAATAATAGTTAATTATTTTCTCATGGAAAAGAGATTTCTACCTAGAAGCACGTCTTCCAACTGCTGCTCCGATGGATACACTATAATAGTATTAAAACGGTCAAGAGTTAAAAAAAGTCAAGCCCATTTACAAGTGTATGAAATGTGTTATTTTGTATATCGAACTCAGTGACACAGCCCCCGGTTATGGGTTTTACAAATCCTTTATCATTGTCATTGTAAATCGCAACTGATTGAGTATCACTAAGTTCTATTATTAAAATTCGTTTAAAAAAATACTATATATGCAGTTTGAGAGAATACATGTTACATAATAAATTTAATGCAGTACACTATCAGCACATTGTGTTTAGTTGTTGCCAAGTAATACATTTCAGTTTCAGTGGATACAATAGCCGCGCTCGACCTGTTCTGACGACAGATATATGTTAATATGTTGATTTCATAGGTAAACTATAAGGACTTGAGAATCACATCATATGTTTTACTTCCACCTCCTACACAAAGTCGACGGTTTGATGTACCTGTAACTGTGTAAGGATTCACAGGTTCTAACCATGGGCCAATGAACCATGTAGGGAGGAGCTCGCCACCCCTCTGCACCTAGGGAACCAGCTCAACAACAACGTATGTGATATGTTACAGGAAAATGCGATTTTGAGATATCATAATATTTGAAAAGATGAGATCAAGCAGATTCCAATGACAGTCAACAGTATGACATCTATTAAGTATTTCTATATTTTAAGTTTGACGTTTTACTTATGAAAAAATAGTTCGTAATATATCTGGGTGGACATTTACTAGTAAACTAGTTAAATATACTCTATAAGATGACCTTAAAAATGCATGGATATATTTGGTACACTGATTTGAGATTTAGTAATCTATTCATGGCAAGGCGTTAAGCATCCCAAAAATGAAAACATTTCAACAAAGATAACTTGTGAATGAATCCCTTTGGAAAATCTACTTGTGATACATTTTCTTGAAACACATCACAATATATATGTAATCAACAAAATAAATGTGACAAATTGTCATAGACTCGTGTAATCTTCTGAAACGGTACTATTCTGGATAGTCCTTTACATGCATAATACCTAATGGTGTCCCGCTTAGATAGAGCAGAACGATGCCTATATGATTTGGCAAGTGGTTATCAAGCAACTAATTTGATATTTTGACTGTTTTACACTTTAATCTTTTCCTATATATTATATTACTGTCAGCGAGTGCACAAAGCAACCTGTAGCCTCACTCACATCATGCCTTACACTAATGTATCATATATAGTGTATCATATAATCTGACACTTTTGCATCAATTCTTTCTGTACATAACCAATACTTGGGGCAAATGAAACCTCAAAATGGGGATTTGTATACCAAGTCTAAATAAAATCTTTAAAAAGTATTGACTTGAGTGACGACAGACATTCTCTCCATCAATATTAATCTATAATAAGGCCAAGTTTTCAAAAAAAAAATAACTATATATAATCATTTAATAAATGTGATGGAAAGCATGAATCAATTAAAAACGATGATGACGCACATGGATCCATGTTCATTATTAAGAAACTTTAAAAAAAAAATATTAAGAAACTTAATTATGTTGCCATGTACACAACAATTGCTTCCAATTAAAAAAAAAGGGAAAAGATTAGTGCATAGAAAATAACTAAGGCGTAGAAATTAAGATTATTCATTTATTGATTTAAGACTTTTGTTCCTCTTAGAAAAGAGGTCAGGGCATAAGAACAACATCCGGGTGTTTTGTGTCTCCTAGTATTAAAAGACCAGAAATAGATAGATAGATATTTTTAACATGTTATGTTTTCCAATTGGCAAATGAGAATTATCAAATATGAAACTTTGACCAATTAAATGTATTAAAAAAAAGAACAGATTTTAGTTTGTAATAATTGTAATTGGGATTGGTTTGATACATCAAACCAATAGCTGGAATGAAATCATGATATCACTATTTGACATAAAAGTCCAGTTCTAATTAACCCTTTTACATGTAAACCACCGACTAGCCATCCAAGAGGTGTGAGCCACGTATCTTGAAATAAGTTAATTCATTTACTCCATAATATTATCCATTACCCAATTCATAATACAGCCTAAGCTATCAATACCGCACATTCTTTCTCTTTTACCTTTTTTTCTCGGGGGGTTTGGCCTTCTAAGATAACAAAACAGAACATTAAAATACAATTTTTCATTTACTAGTGCACATCATAGGCAGTTGGCTTTCTTCAAGTCAAAACTATCTGTGCTGTCACAGGGAAAATGAAAATCTCAAGCCGCAAAATAATGAATTTTGGGATACCATCATATTTGAAAGGATGAGATCAGACCGATTCCAATGATGGTAAACATCGGACAGCTGATAATTATTTATATATTATTTTATGCATGAAATACAGTTAATATGTTTATACAGGTGATACTTCTTGAGGGTCAATCATTAATAAATTAGTTAAATATACTGCTCAGGATGACTTCAGAAAGGCATCGATACATTTAGCACAATCTTGCAATTTGGTTCATGTATTAGTACTACTGAGAACACTGAATTGGCAAAAAATAAAAACATTCCTATAAGATAAGGTAAGAAAATCTTTTATTTGCCAATCACTCGATATTACATTGCGAAAAGGAGACAAATAGGTCTACATGTCTATATGAAAGTGTTCCATTTCTACCGACAGTTACCTTTGATTTTGAATGTGTTCGACCTATACTGGACCCGAGTGAGAGATAAATGAGAAAGAGAGATAAAATATATATATCTGAAGGATCCTATGACTACGAACAATTTGTGTTGTCTGATGACATACACAAAATTCTTGTGATAAAGACACATTTCTGCAACGTCTGGCTCATTTTCCTGAAACACATCACGTATATACTCATGTACGTTGTGTGCGCTCTCCAACAACTGTGCTCGTCCACTCTTATCCAACTGGGAACAACTGATCTTCTAAAAAGTCAGCGAGCATTATGAACGTCAACCGTGTTCCTGGAAGCAACTGATCTATGAAAAGGGCAAACCTTGAGTAAATGGAACCGCTGGTCCCCGACTCCTATCCTATTGATACAACAATTATTGATGTTAACTAAATCTGCTACTTTGTTATCTGACTTTGAATCAAAGCACACCACAGCCTGACCCATCGCCTCATAAATAGCTCCCTTAATCAAAAATTAATCCAATTAATTGGTTGCAGAAATAAGCACACAGAGGTAATTTGCACACTTTGTGGTCTTGCTACGCTTTCATGTTAGTTATTTTAGGCCTAGTGACTCAGCACTTTTTTCCCTGCCAGACCCGTCCCTCACTGTGTGACTCTTTATTCCACGCAGGCCAGTAGGAGAAGTTCAGATTTGCTTGGTTCCCAGTGTAATGTCCCGAGCTTCTCAAAGAGGTGAGGAGCGAAGAAACAACTCGCTTGTGAACAAGTTAACGAAGATAGTGTGGGAAGATATATATATGAGCCGTTCTCCTGTTGGGTTCTAGGACATTCCCCCGCCAACATTCTCCCCGCCGACAATCACCCTGAGACAATCTCCCCACTGCATTCTCCTGGATATACATTTTCCCCGCTCGACATTCTCCCCGCAAAATGACGTCCACAGCGGAGAGATTGTCAGGGGGAGAATGTTGGCGGGGAAAACGCCGCATACCCTCCTGCTGTATGAACAAAACAATCTTTCATCATAATTAATAATCAGGATTAATAACTAAAAACGCAAAACAAAATCTTCAGGGGTATACATATTTCTGAATATTTTGAGCATTCAAATTAAAGTAGGATAATATAATCTAGATATTGAATATAAAGTATTGTAATAGGAATGCATTGCAGGACCTATTTGTGTTTAGCAAATGTATAAGTGAAAGCTGCACTCTCAGCGCAAATCGGTCAAAAACTAAAGATTTTCTGATTTTGTTTCTATTTGTTTCCAATCCTTCTAAAACTCATTGGACCAACATTTTGGAGGATTTTGTCCAGTTGTGCCCCCACTTGCTAAAGACTTCTAAAATGTCCTCATTCGTATTTGAAGGACCCGCCCGAATCCTTTCTTATTATACCTTTTTAACACATCACACATAGTGTTGTCCTTGTATATTTAAATGCATACGGGCTACAGGTATGCACTATAAGCACAGGTCCTGACAAAGCTTGACCTTTTCTCTATCGTGCCTTTGAACTTGAATAGGGGATTTGCATGTGCCACTGCGCATGTCTGTTGCAGTGTATCCTGGGATGGATTCTTGGGATGAATTCTATTGAAATCTGACTTGCAAAAATTTGGCAACATTGTTATCTAACATTGCGAGAATGTTTTCACCAATATCACAGCTTGTGTAAATGATCTATGAAAACCTTATGCATGGTGGGAAAGATACAGAATGTTGTTAGTGAAACATGTAGGCCCTATTCATAACATATTGATATTGACATTAAAGCATTGATAAATAGTCCACGCTGAACATGCAAGTTTTCTATAGACTTTAGACTGTACCATTAGTCCAATAATTCCATGCGGACCAAGATTCAAAATGGCGGCTATGCAAATCCACTATTGTACATTAAATTTATGATTTACTGATTTAATGTATAAATATGCAGATATAATTTATTATATTTCGTTTGTAGTAAGGGTATTACTGTTGATCATAGGATTGTCTGCTATTTTCAGGTCGTCAGTTGAGAGAATTAAGACTCTAGCGTAGAGCTATAAATATATAAGGCATTCATCGGGAGAAATAATAGTAATATCAGGATTGATCGAACGACCTAATGTATTTACCACCTATGGAATAAAGAATTCTTGAAATGAAAAGAAATTTCAAAACAAGGTAAATATGAAGGTCATACTACATGGGTGCCGTTGCCACGAATGCAGCAATTTCTGACAACAATACTTGGCTGTGTAATGTTTTTCTGCTGTAATATTGTAAAAACATCCATTGATCATAACATTCTGTGTAAACTGATTTTGATTTGATTTTTAAACATGTTTATTCAGGACAACAAGAAATACGAAATATTTCAGCGACAAGCGTTAATATTCTCAGAAGTTGCCTGATTGCATAAGGCAAAAGGCGTTAATTATTTTTTTAAAAAAGGCATAAAGCATCATATGAAGATTTTATGTAAAATGAAAGTTCTAGCACCTAAAGTCTAGACATTATGGGTACATCGAAGTCTTTTCCTTATGTTTGATAACATCTGCATGCCTGCCTATGTTCAACTGTCATTTTACAAAAGATTGGCTGTATAAAAATTCCAAAGAAAATAAAAGATTTAAATATCATTGATATTATTATTATCAAGGACTTCGGAGATCAGGCTCATTCTAAATTTCTTGCAGTTCATAATTATACATGTATATTCGCAGTATAATATGTGATGTGTTACAGGAAAATGAGTCACAATACGTCGCAAACAATGGATTTTGAGATATCATCATTATTTGAAAAGATGAGATCAAACCGACTCTAATGATAGTAAACAGTAGGACATAATAGTACCTATTTAGTTCTATATTTAAAGTTTGATATTTTTATTTTTGAAAAAAGCTGTTTGCAGAACTTTTGGGTAGACAATAACTAGAAAAGTAGCTAAATATACTCTATAAGATGACCTTGAAATTGCAAGAATATATTTGAATCACAGTCCTGAAATTTGGTACATGTATTCATAGATCCTAAGCACTAGATACACCAAGAACGAAAACATTTAAACAAAGAGATCTTGGTGATAAATCACTTTGAAAAATATCAATGTTGTGACCTGTGACTCATTTACCTGAAACACCTCCGATATTCTATAATATAGTCAAGTGAAATGGTATGATATAGGCCTACCCTCAGGGTTAGTGTCTAGGTATATCATTTTCCACATACTAATAAACCAGTCAATCGCGCTACACCCATTCTCTTCTCCTATTTATTTCCCCCCTAGTTCCCAGTGGGCAGGCCCTTCATCCATCCCGCTATACGCACCCGCTATACGCACCCGCTATACGCACCCGCTGTACGCGCCAGTCATCCGCACCAACTCCCGCACGCCAACAATGTATAGGCAACATCAGGTTTCCCGGTTTTGACACAAGGGGGAGCCAGTTGTGTAGAAAGTGGATCTGCCCCCTGGCGTTAGGGACAGAAGGTAACAGATGTGGGCTGATCCGGCGGGATTATCTTTATATCTCCGCTAAATCTGGTATTAATCTCGGCCCGGATTAAACTGTCACTCCCTCTACCCGTGCCAGGTACAGCACAGAGCTACCCTCTAGCGGCTAGTTCCGATGGCAGCACATAGAGGGCGTGATGAGGTACGCATGCGCAGAGCAGGTGTTCAAGGACCAGTCGTTTGTTTCGCTAAAGTGGATTTAAATTGTGGTTTGGTATCCCCGTGTGAGCAAGTCATTATGCGATGGTAAAACGATGTGTATCTATATGTCATTGCGCTGTTCGAGCGCGGAAGATTAATGGCCCTTTCAGCTCAAATTGTTAAAACTCATATTATGTCAATGTTGGTTGAAAAGTGATAGTTTCCACAGGTGATCCCGTCAGGTTGTAAGAATTTAAAAGCCAGAGAGCCAGAGAGCCAATCTCTCTGTACATACATTCACTCCTAGATCCTCATTCAGATGCGCGAACTTGTCAAGAATATATGCTGATTTTGGACTAAACATTTCCAATTTCACAAACTTCAAGACAACTTTCCCTCCTAGTGCACAGACGGTCATAAGAGTAATTGCTTCAAAATCTCCCTGTTTTAATATTTTGTCTTGAAAGTTTCCAGGATCGTAATGAATATTTGAAATGTAATAATATCCGAGTCAACGGCACTGTAAAGGTAAAGGGTCGAATACAGCAATATTAAAAGCGCAAAAGGTCGACATGACGAAGGCCAGAGAGCGGCGATAACATAACAGAAAAAAGGAACAATACATACACGTATACGTATGTCAAATTTGGTAAGAAATATCCAATTTGTTCAAATTCACGAAACCAATTAATTATTTATATTTGTATTAAGAGGGTGTTTCCCAGTGGTTTTTATGCGTATTAAGAGAGGGCGTAGTGTCCAGGGGACATATTAGATGGTTTTGTGCAAGGTGTAGAACGATGTGTCATGCTGACTGGGGATTATACATACAGTAGTCTAATCTCTTGACCTTCTTTCTGACTATAGATTGATATGCTTCTTAAATAATTTCTTTGTCAGGAATTAGATCCGGATAAAGACAAAGACAAAGCATGGCATTTCTTTATAGCAAAGGTCAGTGTGTCGTGTACATTCCTGAACATAATTTCTGTATCAGGGGTTATGTAACACTATTTGGGTCAGGTTTGCAGGAAATGTACAATTCACCTTCACCAATCCTCTCAAATAGCCCACATTTAAGACAGAAATGAGCTTCAAAATGCAGTTTAACATAACAGAACTGATACTTTAAATCGATGTGATACTAAATATACTCAAATATACCCGGTAGTCATCATTTCCAAGCCAATCTTAGCAGAATATCCTAAATGTGTAGATCTGCCAATTATATATTTTATGAAAATCTGATCCATTTATTGGTTCTTAGAGCTGTATATGAAGCTATTACGACAAAGAAAATCGTAGTACGCCAATGGAGAAAGGAAAGTACAAGTGGTATTATAATGATTTTATATTGTGTTGTCTATTCATCTCAAATTCACCAAGACAGAGTAGGATTTGGGTCATGTCCTCTTGGTGAAAACAAACAGATGCTCTCCCAAATCCCACTTTATCATCAATATGACTCTCATTTAATTTCACAAACTGGGGGAATCCTCGTAGAATGCAAATTTTAGGATATAGCACTGCTTAGATAGGAATATGAAGAGGATAACAAAAAGTACTCTTAACTCTTTCTATCCCATCGTGGAGCAACGAGAAAAAGAATAGATTCAAAGCCATGAATTCATTTTTTTAAACCAAAGGACTTCAAGTAAATATCTCTTCTTCTTTATTTTCCATATCCAGTGTTCGAATCATCATCCGTTATGTAGCACTAACAACAAAAGAAAGAAAGAGAAAAAGCGGTTTTTTTTCTCAGTCAATTGAGCTGGGAATGTAACTTGAAACACCCTTTGCTTCATAGACTTTATAATAGTCTTGAGAACAAGAGAAAACTGTTATCGCCATTTCCGGCGCTGTGGCAGAAATAGTTTGCATGGGGCAGCAAATTATGTAAGCTTCACATGTCACATGCTTGGGGGAGCCACTGGAGCCAATTTGGCGGGAAACTCAGCTCCAGGCAGTCTGCCGCCGCCTCACCCAAATCCCGCTTGGCGGCGCTCAAGCGCCCATCTGTATCTACAGTGGGCTAGAGAGCGAAAGATGTTTTTTTTTGTGCTAAAAGCATTCCAAATAAACCATTTCCTTTATAGTGTCTACCTGGAAGCACATGAGAGAACCTTAATCTGAATTTTGGGGACAAGTGAATACAAATTTCAGTAAGTGAAAGGTAATTAGTTAAGGTTGCCTATAACCTTGCACGGCAGCTTTGTCGATGCTTATTAAATATATTATATTTCGCGCATTGATATTTTAGTTGTGGTGTATTTATCGCAGATGTGCTAAGACTATCTATACCAATTCGTAACATTTGCAAACGATAATGCCCATCTAGAAGAACTGACCTTTAAGTGTAAGTTTCAGATACCGATTTTGTATTGCTAACATCGCATATTAAATACAAAAAAGTGTCAGTTATCCCTTCAATAAACAGGAAAAGAGCGACCAGTTGCACTTTTTTCCATCCGTACTTTTGTCTAGATTATAATGTATTAACACGAATTCAGTTTTTCGTTAGCCTAGAATCCTTCTGAATCATGTAAGAAACCAAAGTAACTAAAAACTAAATAATATAATATACGAAAAATACATTTATTAGAGTAGAGCTATGTAAACACGAATTGAATATTTTGTTAAACTGGGTAACCATCACCTAGGGTCGGGTGTTTCAACTGCCCCAGGTACATATGGATATGTATATAGAAATTTCATGAGCTATTGATGCTGAAACACATTATTTTATTTCAATGATAAATTATATACATTTAAGGACTTTCTAATATACCTTTTCCAGCCACTGTTTACATACATGTTCATTGCACATGGCGAAAATACAACTATTGTGTATATCTCCTTAGGGTGCAATAAAACAATGAATCAGATCAATCGGTTACATGCATTTAAGCACTTCATATTCGGAATATATGGGTCAGATCTGCAGAGGATGTACAATTGGCAAATCAAGTAAATTCTACTAAAGTACTTAGTAAATTCTGCTAAATTCGACTGAAAAATCGTCAACACTACACATGTATATAATGAGAATATTTAGTATTGCCTTGATTTAAACAATCTGTTTGGTTATGTTGAACTGTATTTTGAACCTGATTCTTGGGTTATTTGAGAGGATTGGTGACGATGAACTGTACATTTTCTGGCGATTTCACCCATATGAGTGTGTGTGTGTGGGGGGGGGGGGGGGGGGGGGGAGGGGCGGCGGAACGAAGTGGTACCAGATATTGTCATTATTTGAGAAGAAAGTTACTAGATCTATATTCAACACTTGATTATGTCAGAAAAACGTGTTTTCGTACACTATCTATGAAAGAGGCTGAAATGTGTTCCTTTTCTCACGTCCAAAGCTTTTGTTTGACGAGAAGTTTTTTTCAAATAAAGTTTAATTTCGCTCATCCGATACCATGGCGAGGATTTCCAAGTATTACTGAACATTCTTTCTTGCATCATGCAAACATGAGAATTTAAAAAAAATAATGTTGATATATAGTTTATATGCAATCACTATAATACATTACTGTTATACGATGCAATTAATGACGTGATATATCTTGTATCATAATATTTTGTATCACAATATTTTTTAATTTGATATATTATATCAAATTAAAAAATATTGTATTCGCACAATTACATTAATTGATTATTAAAAATTGTTGTATGCGTCTAAAAGAAATGTAAAGTCTTTGGTCATGTGCAGGTACATGGGCAAGTCAAAGTCAGATGGACACTACTGCCCAGAACTAAGTTTCTCAGACAGAATGTTTGTGTGGCACTTTTTTCCGATTGCTTTTGATCCTTAATTAACAAAAACAACATTCTCAGACGCCTCATTAATATTTTTCATCCATAAAGATCATATAGCAGACCAGGAATAAACGACAAAGGGATTACAACACTCCATATGGTTTTAAATCACCCTAATTTTGGAGAGTGGGCCTGACGTAGTCCTGGCTAATACCCCTCGCCTCTCCCTCTCCGATCTCATATGTTCTAATGCGATGCCTTCAGCTCGAAAACGAAGGAACTCCATTATATTTTTAAATATGCTTCAGAACTCTTTTGCCTATGAAATATCACCGGAAGAAAGGTAATGCAAGCCTGAGATTCTTTGTCAAGAGAAAGAGAAGAAACAAGTTTATATAGCCGAGCAAGGACTTTGATGTTTAAATCAAATACCTTCGTTAAAAGAATAGAGGTCCTGATCCGAGGGCAGGCTTCGGAAGGACGAGAGAGTGCGGGGAAATGTCAATGGCTACTTGTTCAGTCATTAGAAGCAAGCCAGTGAAGTCTACTATAGAAGTGTACTTTGAGACGAGCATTGTATACACGTGTGTCGAGACGTGTATGCACACTCCCCATTATAACTGAATAATGGAGGGCTTCTAATTCTCTTTGTGCATGAAGGTAAAGGTGGTGTGTTTGCTTCCTTGCATTCGAGTCCAAGAAAACTCTTAGACTTTTAATTAGATCGATATAAATGAAGTTCTGCTGGCTTAGAGGTAAGTTCTAGAGGTACGTGATGGGTTCCTATATGCGTTAATAGGGAGGTTCAGCATGTCTAACCTCTACATAAACGTAAACATATCCGTATCTCTGATATACAAACATACGTAAAAAAAAACGGAAAAAGAATGAGGTTCAGCAAAACTTGGCGACAAACGTAACATAACATATCAAGCCAAATGTTTCATCTCATAAATTATTTTTATACACAAAACTACGACGTAATACACAAAAAAATATGGATACGGTTACGCTATTGACATAGGTTCGGAACCTCCCTAATAGGGCCCATTGCACAATATACGTGTCTTAAAGGTCTCTTAGCACTATTGTAAATGTTCAGTTACGGGGGCTTTATGATACCCGGGTCGGTGCATATAAACTCATGCATTTGGGAAAGATAAGAGATCTCTCAGAGGCCTCTCAGACTAGTCTGAGAATTATTGTATATATATATATATATGCTACGACACCTCTAAGAGTTGTTTACCATACAATCGTTTACATACATGTACATACATGTATGTATACGTACAATGCAATGCAATGCACCCATACCGTGTCACAATGCCCTTTGGGTGATGGGCATGTATTCATGCAGTGGCTTCATATTCAGCGGGCCTTGGTTGCTATAGGATTAATGACCAATATTAAGGGTCTGCTGGTGCACTGTTTGGTTATAATACACAAACAGTGCATCAGCAGGCCCGAAATGGAGGTTATTAATGCTTTTAGTCAGTGCCTGAGGTGGTTATAGCCCCAAGACTTCCAAGGCAGTGATTAAACCTAAATAATTATATGCTTCTACCTTTTATTTGATCGTTGGAAATGATCAAAGCGTACGAGCACTGACTTATCTATGAGAGGGTAAACCTCCCCAATGCATGCCTCAGTCCACGGAGTGTGGGTGGGATGATTATTGTTCTCACAAATGTATCTATAGTCTTCCCAACTGTACTAATATATATGATATGATATTTTAAGGATTTATTCACAAATTTCTTTGTTGGAATGTTTTTCATTTGTGGGTGTTTAGCGCTGCTAGTAGCATGATTACATGTACCAAATTTGGAGACTGCCCATTGAATATATCTATATCTATGTGTTGTTGAGGTCATCCTAAAGAGTCAGTACTGATGCTTAAACCGTAAAAGAATCTTGCCTGAAAATCCATCCCGATTTTGTGTGTATGTGTTAGTAAACTTGTACTGTATCTACATTCATGTTAAATTTCATTAAGATTTATCAAGCCGTTGATTTTAATAAACGCTGATTGCCATCAGCCAAAGTCAATTTGCTAGTTCCCCTTACTGCCACTAGGGGGCTTCCAGGGCTTCCCATGTAGGCAAATAGAAAATTCTGATGATGAGTGTTGAATATCTGGGTGAAATTTGATGTCTGAATTCATGTCAGAACCATTTCAAAAGAATTATGTTAATAAATTACTCAAATGTAGTAAAGTTACTCAAATTTGATTGATTATTTCAATTTCCATACCACCATAGCATGAAAAATAGCCTGTTGACCTAGATTTATTTTTCACTCTCCAATAATGATTATTTCTTTCATCAAATATATTAACTGTACCTATGATTTGAAATGACCGGTTTTTTTTTGGGGGGGGGGGGGAGACGGCATAGGGGTTGTTGTAAGGATTATTGTTGTATGTTCCGCGCTTTGTTTCTCAATTTCTTCTCTATTTTTACAATGATGCTCAATAATTGTATACCTCACATGATTATACCTTTGCTACCAACACCTTGTACATGCAGCCTTTCATGAGCACACTTCTTTTTGAGATGTACACATGAAAATTTAATGTTTAATGATTGATGGATATTTCGAATGAATTAATTAACTAATTGTTTTCTTAATAATACTGTTTAATACTTATAGTGTTTAATTAATATGAGCGTAGCTAGCTTAGTCTAAATGTAACCCAAATGTAACCAAGAAAAAAGGTAATGAAGAAAGGCATGTTCGGGAAGACCTCCACTTGAGAAGAACGCAACCTTTTTGTCAAACACTCTTATGGCAAATAAAGAATTATCTTATCTTATCTTATCTTATCTTATTTCATGTCAAGTTTCATGGGTTAAAATTCAGTTTTAAATTTCAGTACTCAGTCACCTTTAACGTTTACTATCATTGGAATCCACTTGATCTCATATTTTTCAAACATGAGGGCATCTCAAAATCCATCTTTAGTGACTTGTGACTCATTTTCCCGACACACATCACATATCACAACTTACTTTGTCATCACGTAAGCAACACACACAAGGTACTCTCGTCATTAAAACGTGGTTATCGTGATGAGATGATGATAACACTATATATAATGTATGTTTCTTTGATCGGGTTCCTGTCACACTGCACATATGATCGGGAATGTTGCAGAGATGAAGTTTTTATTACATCCAATTCCAAAAGAATCATTTTCTATATATTAGGTAAGAAGTTTTTTTTAGGGTGGAATGGAATTCTATCAGACATGCAGTTTTATACTTTAAATCCTCGATAAAGGGCAAATGTTAGCCCGAAACATCGGACCCTAATAAACTCAAACCAAAAACTCAACAACCACTCCTCTCCCCTCCGTTTTGGGGCTGAACCCCACTTAATATAGGATTTATACTTTAAATGTTAGTGGGCTCCACTGTGACCCATCGCTAGTGAGTATACATTTACATTTTTACCTTATAATTCGGCCAATCTGACATTGACTTTTTCAATAATACAACACGTTAATTGAGATGCTATACATTTTAGGCTATCGCATATAGGAACCCATCACGTACCTCTAGAACTTACCTCTAAGCCAGCAGAACTTCATCTATATCGATCTAATTAAAAGTCTGAGAGTTTTCTTGGACTCGAATGCAAGGAAGCAAACACACCACCTTACACACACCAGTTATAATGGGGAGTGTGCAATTAATCATTCTGCCTTTACATACGTTATCCAGAAAGATATGGTTCACGTACCAGAATGCATGCATACACATGAGGGCAAAATGAGAAAGGAAAGGAGAGTGACCGTGAGGCTACTACTCAAGCTGCATTCACAGCTGAAACAAACCAAAAATATTTTTCTTTGTCTTCTTTTTTCCTTTGTCCCGAATACTGTAGAATTTAAGATTATCTTAAAGAAAATGAAGACAAATTTATATTTCCCCGAATTCCTGAGTTATTCATGAATTCATGGCTTTTTCTAGAATATTTTTTTTTCTGATCTACACTGACGATCTGGACCAAATAGGATTAATAGTGCTGTTAGTTGGCTTTTAAACCTAAACCTATTTAGCCAATATTATACTTACATTTTCGAAGCCAAAAGGATTGCCAAAGTTTGAGAAGATGATTGAGAGTGGGACAGAAAAAAGTGAGATTATGGCGGTAGACCTTTGGATTGGTCTGGAATGAATAGACAACTAAAAAGAAAATGTTATTCTTTGACGGAAATTGGCTGAAAATGCAGCTTTAAATGACATACAAAGGAAACCAAGTCCTAGAATTGATGCTTAACTGCGTTATACACAATTATAAAGTAAAATTAACAAATCAACCCCAAATACAATGTTATAGGAGCTGAGGATGGGCGCTATGGCCTTGGTTATCTCCCCAGGTTTTCCTATATACAGCTGCCGCCCCGCAACGATCTGTGCATAGAGCTACACAGAGCACTTCACTACACTACAGCCCTCTGGTGAGTAAAGCGGGAAAATGCTGGACGAGATTTTTACTATCCCTCTTTAGGATTGCCTCATGATATGGGTGGACATATTTAATACATAGTCTTGAGATTTGGTACGCGTTTATGCTACAAACAGCACTAAACCCCTCAAAGATGAATGGAGTCTGAGCGAGGGCTTTTATTGAAAAGCACTTGAAATACATATTATTGTTTTGCAACATGTGACGCATTTTCCTGTAACACATCACATATAATTACAAATTTATAAGGGTACAGCACAATGTAATGTAGTTCTAGCATTGCAAGGGTAGAGAGACGATTATTCATTCTGTTGTTACAGAAGAATATAAGTAAGTCGCGAAAATAATATTTTTCAATTGTTTTTCCCAAAGACCTCTCCGTAGGAATGTATTCATTTGGGGGGATGTTTAGTAACCCTATAGTCGCATCATTACATGTACCGAATTCTAAGGTTACCCAAAGGAACTTAGGAAGTATATATTTTATGTGATTGTCCATCCAGAAATATTTGTAACTATTTTTCGAATCATACATTATATTTATATAAACATTTTGGAAGTTTTAAAACTCATAATATATATGCTTGAAGAACGTTTTCCATTGCTTGTTATATAATTCATTAAGCACATTTGTTTAACAGCACATTTGGGGTTAGAAGGGGTTCTACGTTGTACAATAATGAAGTATGACCTCACTGAATGTAACAAACCCAGGGTTGGGTTTTGTCTTTCTCTAAGGCACACCATGTTCCCTAAACAGAACAGTGCTGCCACCACGAGGACACAGCTTGCATTAGAGATGCTCAATGTGTGTTCAAAGGCCCTAGCGGAGGAAATATAAGTGGGTAAATCTTTACTCCCTCTGCCCCTGGATGCCATGTTTATTTTGCCTGTTGTGAATTAGTATAAAATCTTATTTATATATATTATAAGTTCTCCTATACTCCGGTGACTGAGCCCAATAACGAATTCAGCCAATCGATCGATCACCTTTAGAATAGAATGTTTTTTCCTTTACCCCCCCCCTCCCCCATACACACACAACACACACTTTCCTCCTTTAAATGACCCTCTACAATTCCAAATACCACTAGGACTGTTGGCTTTATTTTTACCTGAGTTACCGTACCATACTTTATGTGACGTCTTTCAGGAAAATGAGTCACAAGACGCAAATTGATATTGTTCAAAGTGTTTTATTCACAAGATCTCTTTTTAGGAATGTTCTCATGTTTTGGGGAAACCAGCGTCCAAAGTGAATCGATCCTGTCGACTCAGACTGGAAAAGTGACCTAGGGATTGATTTTCATGAATCGAAAAATGAACACCCATGCTAAAATCAATCACCGAAGTCAGGACTTTTGTAAGATTTTCCTTTCTTGGCTTTATTATAGAGAACGCTTTGGAAGATGTATACTAAATATGGAATTTGAGTTGTAATCGACTGGATAGGTTTTCCAGGATAAAGGAAATATTTTGGAAGCGAAACAAGTATTGATAGGTATTAGCCAGACAGTAAAATAACTAAATGTACTCCAAAGGATGACCTTCAAAACGCAAGAATATATTTGATACAATATCCCCAAATTTGGTACATAGATTTATATATAGTAGTAAATCTCACAAAGATCTAAACACTCCAATGAACGTATCTTGTGAATAAATCACTTATCAAAATATAAATTTTGCGACTTGGGACTCATCTAATACTTAGTAATATGTGTTCCTGTAACACATCACAATATTATATTTAATAGTGATTAAGTATTTTCCTTCCAATTGATTTAAATGGGAAGTGCTTCCTATCAAAATGAAGCTCAGATCCAGACAAATGTCGCTATGTACTTCATGGTCACCCTTATATTATTATTAGAAAAGTCATCGACAATGGCACATGTTCGCACATGAACATCACTACCAATATCTAATTCATAGACATTTGTCTAATATTCTTGTTGTATTGTTTTCTATAAGAAAAAAGTCTGTGATGCTCGACAGGGAAGAGTCAGGTGTGAAGTGATGTGAGATAAGTATTCAATATTTTACCTAAGGGTCAGGGCACACATGTCACATATATCCAACACTTTGTTATACTCATTGTGTCACATTCTATACCTACACTTCGCTCACTCATATATAACAGTGGGAGTGTGACTTCATTTTAGCATGTTTTAAAACTAATGGGAAACAGACGTTAGTGGGTTCACAATGCCTCCGGACAGGTTACAAGGTGAGTATTATCATTATTAAGAAGTAAATTAGGGAAATGTTACATTTAGCGTGGGGTTTAGCGTCTACAGGTGTGATGTTTTTATACCTAATGACACAATGGAGGTTTGTAATCGATTGAGACGACGGGTCAAATCGCACGACATCACACGACACCCCAAAGGGGTGGACTGCGATTTGACCCGATGTCGAGATAGATTACAAACCGAGCAGAGTGGTATTAGGTATTTATTACATACTAAGTCAACAAAAGCACGCCATTTTAATAGTATTTTACCTTGGTTTCAATTAATCTTGTGGATATTCGACTCAAATAGCACATAGGTGCTATTTGACTTTTCAAATAGCACCCCTGAATAGCAGCCCTGGAATCACATACGTATGTAATAAAGCATCTACTGGCATGATGTTTAGCATCTCCAAATAGCGTTGCTGCTTAGATTTATGTGCAGAATGTCTTAAAATGCGTCTAACATCTCACGAGGACGCTATATTGTGTCCTCTGTTGATACACTAGGAGGACACCAGTGTCTAATTTTATGTATCAACTGAAGACGCTGCCCTATCCCAGTTTTTAGAGTATAACTGCTGACGCTTCTCCACACCTGCCACCAAATGAATGCTTAAATTGGGGTAAAGATCATATCGTTCTAAGGCCTGTAGAAGTGACTGGGTCACTTTTCGAGAGGGTGGGGCAGTTTTTGACGTCTAAAATGGTCACGTTTAGACGCGCTATTTTATAGGTATGACACCAGCCTAAATTCCCACATCCACTGAGCCTATTTGCTCAACAGGTGAGAGTCAGGAGAGAAACAGGAACCAGTCAGGCCATTGGGAATGCATCAAAGATATATTCATCAGAGTTCTGGCTTTATATTCAAACATGTATTGACAATTACGTTAAAAACGAAGTGGTTATGGAAAAACATGAAACAACGCTCGACAGAGCGATGCATTAATTCACCTATCTTCTGCAGATAAGGGGATACAATATTTTTTAAAGAAGAAAAGTCAGCTGAGTGGATAAGATTGAATGAATCCAGTAGTCTGGCCTTCTTTCACCAGTGAGCCGACGGCCCCATGTGTGGGGAAATAGACACAATGCTCTCTATATTGCCATGATAGATACCTATAGCAACCCAGCACCCCGGGCCCAGCACCTAGCTACCCTCTGGTGTGAAACTTCTGTACCACACTCAGAGCTATGTTTCTGCAGATAGACACTTGAGGGCAGCACAAGCGCAGTGCCTAAGTAGCCTAGCGTGTGTCATTTAGCTTGGCCACTAAACACATTTCAATCTCATAGGACAAGTCGTCAGAAAATGTACAATTCACCTTCACCCATCCTCCCAAATAACTCAATTCAAGACAGAAATGGGGTTCAAATTTCTTTTCAACATAATCAAAATGATCTTCTGTATACCTAGATCTACACGCTTAGTATAAAAATGTTGCCAAGGTGGTTAGAGCCCCGAGTCTTTCAAGGAAATTGTTAAAGGTCTCCGCATTCATTTTTAATGCATGTCACATTGTTATGTGATTTGTATTTGGAAAATGAGTCACAACTCGAAAGGAAAATGGATGTTGAGATATCATCCTATTTGAAAAGAGGACATCAAGCAGATTCTAATGAGGGGAAACACTAAAACGAATAATTGGTAGTTCTATATCTTAATTTTGAAATTTTAATTTACTGTCTTTCCATACGAAAAAAACATTTATTTCTTTGGAATACAAAGCATGTCTTCAAATAACATATTATTGTCTGCTGGTTATGATGAATAGAAAAAACATAAAATCCGAGGTTATCTGTTATTCTAATAACATGCAAACCATTGTCCATTGCAATCATCTTCTAACAAGTTGATATTTCTTCAGAAAAGGTATATAATGCAAATATGTACATATATATTTGTTCCCTTTGTAAATGTCTGTATTTTGCGAAAAACACTCTATGCCAACAATGTGTTCATAAATATGCATTAAATTAAATTATGTTAAGCACGGTTTACTTACGAATGGAGGTCTCAAACTAAATACATGGTGACAGGTGACGATATCTTAAAAGAGCTAATGCGATGTGTCTCATGAAAATGAGTCACAAGTCGCATAAACATGTTTTTTGAGATACCATCATATTTTAAAGGATTAGGTTGTTTCCCACGATATTGACCTGTTGCATATCTAATATGTACTTTTATATCTGTGTATGTTTGAAAAGATATTTACTGATATTTATATTATTCATTCTATTTATTTTCTTGATGGACAACCACTGGTCAAGCAGTTAAATATGCTCCTTTAGGATGATCATAACAACGCAGGGACATATTCGATATACGGTCTTGGAATTTGGTTATTGTATTGGTACGACTGGGGGGGGGGGGGGGGAACACCTCAAAAATCAAAAGATTCCTATCACCCGTTCTTGTTGGAAACACATCTGAAAAATACAATGTTTGCTACTTTTGTTTCACTTTCCTGTAACATAACACGAATTCTCTATGGTTCAACTGTGGCCTGAGGTTGTCACTTTCTAAATAGACCTTGACACAAATTGATTACGCTCTGTCACCGCAAAGAGTCCCCCCAAACTGAGGGAAAGCTCCGCGTTCCAAACCGAAAAATGTCATTATGATCCCATGATAGGACACATTTAGACAGTCTAGGGCCGCGGGAAAGTCATTGGCGCAATAGGCGTCCAATCACTGACATACCATTCTTATCTGATATGCGAGGCTCTGGGCCTAGACTAAGTAAAAACATCATGGTAAGGGACTACATATGATTACCACAGAGAAAGACAACTATTCACGATATATATATTTATTACATCAATTGTATAGTCTAGGCCCAAAGATGAGACAGTCCCTTCAAACTGAGGGAAAGCCTCTCGCCTCAACCATTATAATTCCATTAGGACCGCAAATAGTTATCATAACCTCATTAGAACGCTTAGTCCTAGGTCAGGAAACCGATTAGCGCAGTAGGCGTCCAATCACTGACATACAATTCTTATCTGATCTGAGGGTTTGGGCTTGGACTGTGCTATTGATCATTTACCTTCAATTGGTTATCCAGATACAGGAGACACTGGAGAAGTATATCCACAAGGTGATAATGACAGCCAGTAATCCAGACAATTTATTACATTCCTGGTGTATAATCGAAACACATACATCCCGTCCAGTTTAGAATCATATATCCATTCTACATTGTTGTCCCGATTTGAAAGACAAATCCACCTGCAATTAATCTACACGCGACAGCCAGGTGTGCATTTGCCGAACATAGCAAAATCTCAATGAAGCCAATTTGGCTAATCCTTTTTTTCCTGATACTGGTGAATGGTTGCACGACGGAGACCGATTCTAATTCCTAACTCAAGACCGGATATACTTTTTACACCGCTTAGACTCCAACACTCAGATGTCAGCTTCTCGTATCCTCCGTTCCATATCAATCTGATGGTTGCATTTAATTTGCTTTTTCCCATTAAGCACTTGACGATGCGATCAGGTTAATAGATGTTTGATCATATCCCGGCGTTCCAAGGTGTATCAACGCTCGGTATCCGGGTCCTCCATTCTGCATGATTTCCTCATGTGTCTCCTCCCGCGCCTCAAAGTCGTCTGCCGACCAGAGAAGACGCGCCAAATATCGCCGACATGCTCAACCAGCAAAGATCACGACATTCAAAGTCCGCCACGAACCGGATGACGATACATCGTGTTCAAAAGGTCATCGGGACGATTGAAAGGTCAGAAGTGATCGGGCGTAACCCCAAGTCTAAAGGCACTGCCCAAATCTCAGCTCAAAATGACCAATTTATTGATTGGTGCTGCCATCTCGCGGTGGTGACCTTTGTGATCTATAAGGTCAGGTGACATGCGCACTGTGATAGCTTATTGTGATTCTAGTATTTGCCACTAGGACTCGAGCCAGTTGTTTGAAGAATCGCGGGATTTGGTGTCTCCAACAGCAAGGGAAGTGAGAGCGAGATGCGAGAGAAAGGGCACGAGGGGAGAAGGTCATTGAGCATGCGTAACACTCGCAAGGTCATGTTCAGCCTCGCTTGCACTCAATAAAAATGGTGGGCAAGTTTGCGGCTGGAGACGTGTAGTAGTCAATGACCCAAACGTTGCTTGTAAGCGAGAGTTACAAGCTTAGTTATAAACTTAGACTTAATAAAACTGCTGCTCGACAGGATTGACTGCGAGCGGAGGTAAAGGTGGAATTCAAACCAGGTTATTCTGTAAAAGGTCATCGCCATAAGTGCGGATTCGACTGTAAACAGCTTGACATTCAGCGCTTAAATGAAAACATTTCACTTTCGTCTCAATCTCATTGTAAAACATAAAGATTATGACCTCATAACATTTACCAATTTTCTTCCACATTTACAAAGATCGACAGAAAAGGGCGATAAGAAATAAAACTTCTTGAGATGTTTTTAATTGAACTTTTAAATTATCGTTAGATCAAATTGAACTTTTGAATTATCGTTGGATTAAGCCATGTCCATGAATTTATATTCCACTTTCCAGGACCGTTATTACCTACATAGTTAGTTAAATTCAAGATTTCATTTGCAGCTTATTACATTATTTGTGATTATTCCAGGGAAATGAATTAAAAGACGAAAAAATATTCCCAAAGTGATTTATTCAAAAGATCTCTTTGTTGGAATGTTCTGATTTTTAGAGGGTTTATAAATATATGTACCAAATTTCAAGACAGTATATACCTTGCAATTTCTAAGGTCATCCTTCATGGAGTACATTTAATTACTTTACTGGTAATTACCCACACCTCTACACACACACATACACAGAAATATTGAAAACTTTCTTTCAAACATCAACATATCATACATAAAATATAGAAATACTTTTTAAATGTCCCCAATGTTTACCACCATTGGAATCGGCTTGATCTCATCTTTTCAAATATGGTGATATCTCAAAATCAATTTTTTTCGACTTGTGACTCATTTCCTTGTAACACATCACATTTAGGAGTAGGTATGGCAGGGATTTACGTTTCCAATAAATAAGGCATCAAAATAGCCCTTTTTAGTACTTCAGGAAGGTCTTAATCTTATCGAGAAAAGAGACGACGACGGACACAAGAGCGGGGGAATAAAGAAACTCTGGCATCTGATAAAAGGTCAACTTTCCCCGAGCTCATATGGTGATAAGTGCACAAATAATAAATATCAGCCTGGGCTTATCCCAATAGACTTTACCTTCAACATCATATACTCTTTCACTTGTTGTTTGTAACAGATCTGTTCCCGGGGAAAGTTCACACTGAAATGCCATTTCTTATCTTAAATTGAACAAATGTCACCATAGGTTTGGCTTGGCATATAGGGACGCTTTTCTTACTCGTAGGTGTTCATGGCGGAATTATCCGTAAAACTGAGCACCATGTGTTAGGTTTATATTGCAATATTTTACGATAATAATACCATAATGGTACCATACAGGTTTAATTAAATTAGCCCACGTCCTCAAGACAGTGTTGTTTGTACGGCATGCATGACCCTAACATGATTTCTTTTTCGAGATTTCGTTTTTTAAACAAGAAAAATATCAAATACTTGTAGTCTTGTAGTATAAGACCATGCTAGCAATTTTGCTGGTGATTCGGACAGTTTATAACTATGTTTGATACTTGTTACAAGTCTTGTATGTAAATCAGAGGATAGAATTCTGGGGAGGGATGGCAGTGTTCCCAGGTGCTCCCTGTGGTCCCAAAGACATGGGAGTGTGGTGGCTCCAAACCAGCCCATGCAGCGCTTGCTGACTGGGTTATAAAAGGCCGTGTGTCCATGCCTGTCTGTGGCACTATGTCCAATATACAGACCTATGCATCATTAACATTAAAAGAGAGCAAGGTATAGGGCCCATTAGCGTGTTTCCACTCAGCAATAGATGGAAGTATACTACTGGAACAGCAGCAACACGAGCTCAAATAAGCAGCCTGGTAAAAACAAAATTCAATAGATGGTAGTATACTACGCCAGGAGTTAGTGGAAGACCAGTTATGGAGCTGAACTAAACATCCTGGTAAAACATCATACAGCAATAGATGATAGTATACTAGCCCATGCAGGAGTTAGTAGCAGACCAACTATATGGAGCTGAACTAAACAGCCTGGGGCAGTATACTACCCCATGTGTTAGTGGAAGACGAGCTATGGAGCTGGACTACACAGCCTGGCAAAGCTTCATAACACATAACTGGGAGTATACTACACTAGCATTTAATGGAAGACCATGCAGTTGAAGGTGCTGTGCTAAACAGCCTGGTAAAACACAATAATACACCAATATATCTACTGCTTCGTATGGTCCCAAATAAATGGACGGCATGCACCGAAATAAACGCACGTGCTTAGTCCAGTGGATGAATATTAAAGGTAAACTCTGCGGCAAATTGAGTCTGACATTTTCCCCGTCACCTGGCATTTGCCACTTGACCATGGTATAGTTAGGCGCCGCAGGCGATGGAGGTCGATCGGGAGGCAGGAGTGCAACTGGGAAAAAAGCCTTTGAGGACCAAAGATCCTGCTCCCGGAGATATTAATGGAGTAAAGAACAGGCAGGTTGTATTGGAAGAACAATCTGTGCGTGGATTGCGAACGTTATACACGTCACAAGTCGCAAAATAGATATTTTTCAAAGTGTTATAGTCACAAGACGAGATTTTAATACATGTACCACATTTAAAGACCGTGTACCGTATATATATATACCCGTGTATAAGCCCCAGCTTATATTAATTTCAAATGGTGAATTGACCCGGCTTATATTCGGGGCCTGGCTTATATTACCATTATTGAAGACCAGTATATTTAGCTGATACTCATGTTTACTATTATCTTCCTTCATTACTCTGGTTTTCATGTTTCAAACCCCAATTTAACAAAAACAACCTACCAGAATTGTTGAGAGTTCACAATCAACTGAGTTCTGTATTCAAACTAACATTCATGATCCACTAAATGCTCGTTCTGGACGATCCCTTTAGCCTCTTACATTAATTAGCGCTCTTATGATGAGAGATGAGCAGATGATAGTACAGGCACCCAGCTTATAAACGGGGCCCGGCTTATATTAACGTTAGGGCGTGCTGAACCCCCGGCTTATAAATGAGGTGGGCTAATACACGGGGTCCGGCTTATACACGGGTATATACGGTATTCAATATTTTCATGCATTTCTATGTTCATCTTATAGAGTATACATTCAGCTACTTCACTAGTAAACGTCCACTCAGAAATATTGCAAACTTTTCTTTCAAAGATATAAATATCAAACTTGAAATATAAAAATACTTATTAAATGTCCTACTTACTGTTTACTATGATTAGAATGTGCTTGATCTGGTCCTTTCAAATATGATGATATCTCCTAATCCTTTGTTTGCGACTTGTGACTCATTTCCCTGAAACATATCACATATGCATGTGATGTGTAGCATGACAATGAGTCTTCAGTCGCAAGAATATGAATTTTGAGATACAATCGTATTGCAAAAGATGGTATCAGGAGAATCGTAATGATGGTGAACTGATGGTGGAAAGCTAGCAAGAATTTCTATATTTTAAGTTTGATATACCGGTATTTATTTTTTGGAGGACAATTATTAGTTACGTAGCTAAAATTTAATATACTCCATAGGATGAGCTGCGAAATGAATGAATATATTTAGTAGGATGGTATAAGATAGACACAATACCCAATAAGACACTGAGAGATAAAGTTTTGTTGTTGTTGTTTATTTATTCATGACCATACATGTTTCGGAGATGGGTTGTCTCCTTCTTCAGTGGTCAATATATTTAGTATACAATATTAAACTTTGGTACATGTATTTATATGACTTGAAGTGCTAGATACTCCCAAATTGAAATCATTCCTACACAGAGATCTAGTGAATAAAACACAAATAAAATGTGATCAATTTTGTGACTTGTGACCGGTGGAATGCATCACAAAGGTGCCTCCATCTAATGTAACGGTATTTGATACAAACCACGCTTTAAAAGTCACCTGTTGAGGTGACCCACAAACATGACACAAATAACTTTGTGGTTTTGGCTGAAGCTACAGTGATATTCCAAGCAAAATCAATGCAAAACTACTTTTCCCAGTTCCCTTTTTTATACTTAGCACTGCAGAATGGAAGATTTGAATACTGAGAATAAAGGGGAAGTTGCATTTTCTCTGTTTTTTTCACGAATTCATGACGTTTTCCTCGAAATCCTTTGCCCCGTGGTTCTACAGTAAATATATTTATACTGCATGCACAAACAGCTCATCTTGTTATTAGATGCATTGATTAACACTTCTTAAAAAAAGGTATTTTATACCCATACCGGGAGCGCTATTCTAACATTTCCAATCTCAATAAGGATTCCTTAAGAAGATTAATGATAGCCATATTGAAAATAGTGGGATTCTCTCGTTAACAAAAAAAAATGTTGATGATTGGATTTTGTGCAAGAGAAACATCCGTCAGTTAGGTAAGTTTTGGGTGCGTTGAGAATGATTAGACCACAACGTAAAGGATTTCTTTCTTGATAGAAATTAGCATGTACTGAAACTTTAATGCAAGAGATGAGGGAGAGCTGCCAGCCCCTCGTTTTGCTCGTTACGCTAGTGGTCAACCAACATTTTTACACTAGAGCAGCACATTCTTTCAAAAAAGACCATTTCAACGTTTAGTCAGTGACTAAGAATGGCATTTATTCTTCATCTCTTAGAAGGTATTTAGCAGGTATCATAATTATATCTGCAATTCCAAATTTTATTAAGAAATATTGATTAAGAAAACTTGGAACACTATGCTTATGGCAAAAGCTTGTTATCATATATGTTATGTGAATTGTATTTAAATATGACTCGCATACCTAACTAAAAATACTTTACTGACTTTACTGATATATATGTGTCTATAACTCAGAGTTGAGAGAGCCCCTGAAACTCTCGCAGCCTACTTCAGGCTCAGGGAAGGCATTAGCGCATTAGGCGTCCAATCACTGACATACCATTCTTATCTGATCTGAGAGGCTGTGAACCTAGACTGAACTAACTGTGTAATGTGTTCTGTGAAATGTACTTTCCTCATTCACAAAGTGAAAAGACCAATGCAAGCTTACTAACCATGGAACTGAGAATTTCTTTTTTTTTTAAATTTCATTCAGGCCGACATCATATTCAATAAATTACAGAAGGACGCGCTATCGTTTAAGGATGACCTCATGCGAACAAATGAACAAATTGTACATCGAATAACCATCTAAGTGTCTACATCTTATCTAACTGAACAGTCTCGATTTTGTCATCTATATTTTCTCATACAGACTAAAACTCATGTATATTCCTGCTGCGACATTTAAAGTTGCTATTGCTCATTAAATGAGTATAGTAGTCATGAAATCGCTTGGAACCTGTTCAGTGTAATCATATACAGTAGGTATAGCAATACCTGAAGTACAGAGCATCAGTATTCTGTTTTCATTCAATATTTATTTAATATTTTCAAATGCCCTCCTTTTTGTAGTCACCATTTATGCAAATAAAAATGTCTTGAATTCAATTGAATGTGTAATAAATGGATAAAAGCCCTCTACCATTTACAAATCAAAGGGGAAATTGTTCAGCCATGATAGAGTCCTGCCACATACCCAAGTTAGCAGTAAGGTATCTGAGGGTCAAATTTTCACAATGTACAATTGGCCGTCACCAATCTTCTCACATAACCCAAATTTAAGACGAAAATTAGGTTCAAAATACAGTTCAACATAACCAGACAGATTTATTGAATGAATACAATACAGCATATATACTCAGATATACCTAGTATTTATCACTTTTTCTTCTTATTTAGCAAAATTTGATAGATGTGTAGAATTGTAGATTGGGAATTTTCTAAAAATCTGACCCCTGATTGCCATCTTGACAAATCACCACCCTGTATCTTCCAGTACAGGCCTACAAAAATAAAGATAAACCCCCGCCCCCACCACACTCTGTATTCACTGGTTGTAGCGACAATAATCACTACAGCATGACGGGTTGGCGGCGGCCACTAGCGCGGATATGGTCAGCTTTCTCACTTCATGGATTATGAGAGGCCTTTAAATCTATATATCGCTACCGTTTCATTATACAACGGGCTTGTAGTATGATTCAAATAACGAATGTCCACTCTTTGAACGTTTATTTACGATGAGGGTTCTTAGAGAGTAGCATACATTTTTCATGGAAGAACGAGATGTCAGACGCCAGATCCAGATCCGAGGTCCCATTATCATATGGTAAACCGATCCCAAAGTGGTTTTGTGGGGCCTCATGCTCAATATTAAACCCTGCCCACACACAGCCGATTCGTCTCCCGATTGCCCCCCGATTTGGGTCTCCCAATGAATAATTTCCTGATTTATGTTTTTGAAATAACATCAACCAGGATTTGAAATGAAATCCTAGGATTCATCAGGAGACCCAAATCGGGGGACAATTGGGGGCCAAATCGGCTGTGAGTGGGCAGGGTCTTACTGGGGAAAACGACAGATAACGACTTCAATACAAATATTCGGATAGTATGTGGGTTAGTGAGTCAATTTTGTTCAAAGCACAATTATCCACCGAGGCATGTACCTATTTTGTGCAGTGTCCGATAAAAGTATCTTGTGTTATGGAATCATAGGTAAAGTTGGGGCGTGTTTAATGAAGAAATCTTACGACCTAATCTTAGATATAAGAGCGTCGTATATATATGGGGTTTAAGATATTGTACATTTAAGATAGTTTTAAAAAAGTATGTTACTATTTAGCAGTCTGATATTGAATACATGAAATAATGTAGATATACATTTATTTTATCACTCCTCAGAGATTTTCATTAACAAAATAATAATTAGTGGTTGTGGTGGCACTTAATTAATGAAGCACACTATTCATGAATAGATCCTATATGTGCAACAAAGATACATCGTATGACACATCTTATATCATATGATGTATATTATATCATTTTCCTGAAACACACCACACACATATATATATACATAAGACGTCCCACGATTTTATTATGATAACGACAATAAACAAGCATTCACCATTGATTCCAATTTGTCCAATCTTCCCTCCATAATCTTGTCTTCTTCCGAAAAAACAGGAGAAATAACAGGAACTACTCTCGCACACTTCAAGCCAGTTGGAGAGTTATGAGTAACCTTAAACTTTGTACAGTATCTCTTCTTATTACCCATATCACGAAAAAAAAATTGTTTCCACAACGATAGCCGAATAGGGAGATGACCGCACAGTGCGACCGTTGAGACCAAAGTGTGTCTGGAACGTTGTGGTCGCCAAGAAGGTGGACGTGGCAGTAGTATGCATGTGTGACGTACCAATAGCCCCTGAGAACTCCCGATGACGAATATATTCATCAAGGGATCGATTGGTTGGTATACTACCATCTATTTCCTTGTTATTCTATCATTCAAGGCCAATGCAATTATCTAAACAGTTAATAAAAGACGCATATCCCTCCGGGATGTTTTTGTGCGGTGCCCATAGAATAATATTACCGATACAACCAACACAGCTACTATTAAAATAACTTATCACCTTGTATTAGCATACAGCCTCTTATTCATATGCCAGAATCTAAAAAACATTTTATGGTGGATTATCTGCTAGTACTATTGTATATTGTAGTAGTATCGATGATAGAATATTAGTTATATAAATCTAAAATCTTCTTTCTTGAACTTAAGCTAGAATAGCACTGTAATGATGTGATGCTTACGGAAATAAAAAATCAGTCAACCAGCATGAAAATTACTGATTTATAGAAGCTTCCCATATCACAAATATAATTATGTACAAAGAAAATTCGCGTCAAATATAATCATTAACGAATTACACGCAAGCATGATTGGTATTTCTTGCATGAGGCCAATGGAAAATGACAAATATTTCCGCCTAAACAAATAATGAAATAAATAATTACCGACCTGTATTCCTTTATATGTCGGTGATGCTGGTAGTTAATGACCTGCATGTTCACCGAATAATCCCGGAACTATCGGCCGATTTCTCTTTTATTTCCAAAGCTGCTGACGGTGTTATTTACAGCGAACAACACTTCTTTCCCCATTCCATCTGTGTACGTAAGCTCCCTGTGGTCACTATAGAACGGTAGATATATGTGTATAAGGTGTACGCGCTTAATTCCAGGTAAATAGTCCACCTCCTCTTCCCTGCTTACTTACATACTTACTCCCTAGTGGCGACCGACAGTACTAGAAACGCTGGTTGTTGTCTTCCCCGCGCCTCCTCCACTCCATCATCCGCCTGTAAACCATCCCTATGCGCGCGCAACACAAACTTCCGCCAACCTTTCCTCATTCTTTCTTCATCTACTCGCCTGCTTTTGCTTTTTACTAGCCCTAATCTCGTGCCCTCTCTCGGCCGATACAGAAGTCATAAATATCGGCGGGGATAACCCATACCTTGACACCCGCCGATTAAGTATTGCGATGACCTTTGCGAGTGCGCTTGCTTGGGCCCCATTAACCCTTCTAAATGTGAATTTTCACGCCCTTTTCAGGCTTCGGCCCCAACTGGCAAAACAGCACAAATTTTGACAACCTTTTCACTGATATGTGCTGACAGAACCTCCTTGCGGATGGCATTTGAACCACAGAGCCAGGTAAAAAATTCCTATGATGCAGATCGTGTGATGATTCCCCCCTTGCATAGAAAGATTGAATCATAACCAGAGAGTAGTTTAAATGCTTGTTATTTTACCTTTTTACTGCTAGTGATTTAACGTGGATTTTAGGTGGTGGGGGCAGGCTGTGGGCTAGCAGAGCGAGCGTCTCCCGGAGAGGTTGACATTTTCTCCCCTCGCGTGACATTTTGGTCTCTTATGAACGATTCTACTGACATTTGCCCGCGGTGTTGTCACCTTGACATTCGGCGGCCATCTTGTTTGAAGCGCCCCCTTGCGGAAAGGAGCCCATCCCTCATGGGGACGCCGACAGGTAACTCGGCTTCTGTCGACTTCAATCTGGGGACGATTGTCGTCTGCTTGTTACTGAGCCGTTCAAAAATGTCGTCTGCCCGCCAACATGGGTCAGGCGCATGCGCAGAGGGTCTATCCTTAGACCACTCACACACTGGAGGCTAAGTTCTCATGATAAGTACCACCTGGCCTTTCCGGAATTTAAAATTTCACGAATTTGATAACTTAAAGTGAATCATTAGGAATATAATACTGTATTTTGAACTGTATACAAATGGAACCATGTTCTAATAAAGAAAACTAATGTTTCAAAGCCCTGACTCGTCTGCAACTTTTACTATGTGTATTCGTGATGTTTTATAGGAAAATGAGTCACAAGTCGCTAAAATGATCTATTCACAAGAACCCTTACTCAGAATGTTTTCATATCTGAGGTGTTCAGCGCAATCAGTATAAATATATGGACTAAATTTGATGACTAAGTATTTGATATATATCCATGCATACCTTTGGTGATCCTACGGGATATATTTTTTTATCATCATTGGAATCGGCTTGATCTCATCTTTTCAAATATGATGAGATTTCTAAATCCATATTTTTGCGACTTGTGGCTCATTTTGCTGTAACACATCACAATCTGGGAACTAGAAATTACAGGTCTGCGGTTAGAAATCTTACAATACTCACACCAATCAATGTGAACATAACAAAGCACAAACTAAATTGATACATCGTCGCGTCAGTGCAAAAAAGTTGTAACTGACAAATTAGCCAAATGTGGGTTTCTTAACTTTTGAGGTCCCATAGCCAAGAACTTGTCCATGCAAAAGTACTGTATCTGCACTCCAAATACAAACGCCTACAGAGCCCAGTTTAATAAGGTTGTATCTACAGGGCCCCTGATTTCGTCAGAGCAATAAGGTTGTATCTGCCAGATACAACCTTATTGCTCTAGACATTCTAGGGTAAAAAGGTTGTATCTAGACTTTTTTGAATGTGGGTTTCTTAACTTTTGAGGTCCCATAGCTAAGAACTTGTCCATGCAAAAGTGCTGTATCTGCACTCCCAATACAAACGCCTACAGAGCCCAATTTCATAAGGTTGTATCTACAGGGCCCCTGATTTCTTCCGAGCAATAAGGTTGTATCTGCCAGATACAACCTTAGTTTGAAATTTTCTTTTGCCTCTCTGGAAAAATGACAAAATATCAGTTACAACCTTTTTGCACTGATGCGACGACATGTTGTTTGCCGTCAAAATAATCATACTCATTAGATTGATTTATATCAATTACTATAGGCCTATCACTAGTTTAAGGTGCTTTTTTCGATTGCTTTTATCTAATTTAAAGGGTGGTCTCCATTGGCTGCGGTAAGCCCTACGGTAAGCCTTGCGATGGTGTGTGCTGGTTCTGATGTGGAGAGGAATGACGAGGTCCTGCCTAATGGTTCACTGGTCATGTAGGCAGGTCCTCGCCACTTCTCATCATCACAGCACCATCGCAAGGCTTGGCGCAGAGCTTGCCGTAGAGCTTAGCGCAGCCAGTGGAGACCACCCTTAAGTGGGCAGTGTTTGAAGTATATAGTGGGTCAGATGGTCACGGAAATTCCAGTTCCCTAACATAATAAAATGTGATGTGTTCCAGGGAAATCAGTCACACGTCGCAAAAAACGGATTAGAAATCTGATCATAGTAAACAGTAGGACATCTAAAAAGTATTTCTTTATTTAATGACTTATATATTTATATTCATGAAAATATTTTAGCAATATTTCTGGGTAAGCAAATTAGTAGTAAAGTAATCAAATATACTCCTTCCATTCTTCGTGAGAAGGACATATTTTTTAAAACATCAATTTAAGGCAAATATAAATGTGAATAATTCGTTCAATTATCTTAAAATTTTCTTAATTGAATATATTCAACATATAAACCAGTATTAATAATAATCATATTAACGCCCCAAAACATTGACTGATTGATTGAGTATGGGAGAAGAAAAGTAGCAAGAAGAAAAACTTGGTGAAAGCTGGTTAAAGTAAACGCATCGAGGCACTTTTATTGTGACGACTGGATATTAAAGGTCTGTGGCAACAGCTCTCTTTCAATTCCAATTGGTTTTTTTATTTTAGCTTTTATAAATGTTGTTAGAGAATGAACTTTC
This sequence comes from Sthenelais limicola, assembly GCA_942159475.1. NCBI lineage: Eukaryota > Metazoa > Annelida > Polychaeta > Phyllodocida > Sigalionidae > Sthenelais > Sthenelais limicola. The sequence goes on from OW804100.1 coordinate 93,976,930, forward strand.
ATGGGATATGGAATTTGCAGGTATTCTGCAGTGAAAAAAGTAACATAGAAATACATCAGTTGAGTCAATTGGGGATTTGCATGTCTCACTGCGCATGTCTAGTACAGTGCATGCTGGATGGATTCAGTTCAAATCTGACAAATAAGGAAAAAATGCGAGGTTGTTCCCACCAATATCATAGCTTGTGTAAATGGTATATAAAAACCAATGAATGATGAAATCTTGTTTCATGGAATCATGTTAAACACATGGCTATTTACATTAGATCACTTTTAAATATCCTATGCTGAACATAACATGTTTTCTCTGATTGATTTGATTTGATTTGTAAAATATCTTTATTCAGGACATTACATCACTGATGCTAATCTCAGAATCGCCTGATGTTACAAAAAAGTGTTACAATACTATAGAACATATTCCGCGAGATGACAATGCAGAAATTAATAGTGGTATGAAGAGATAATCTCGATAATATGAATGATACACCATTTGAAGGAATATATGTAATTAAATTATGTAAAGACAGACATGATAAGGACTGCCTTCAAATATCAAATATCAATTTGCGGGCATACACATGATATCAAAACAGACAATAGTATGCAGGTTTTAACCTAGGCAGAGACAAAAATTAAAAACATTTGTTAAAAATATAAGTATAGCGTCGTGCTCTATCAGAAATCCGTTGGGTATTACATATTCATGTCAAAGAAAATATTAGTACTTGTAGCTTTTACACTGACTTTCAACTCCCACGATTCCATGAAAATCAAGATTCAAAATGGCGGATATGCAAGTCCCCTATTACCTGTTAACAGCCCGTTGCATAAGAAGTCCTCCATTAAAATAGTCCTTCCTTACCTACCTTTCCTTGCTAAGGAGCTGCTAGTGTTGTTTCAGGAAACGACTGTCCTATACCTAAGGAAGGACAAATATCCTAGACAGAACGTTTTACAGAAAGTACTTAAGCTATAATTTAGTTGTCAGATGTTCAAGTAACACTCTCGCTGTAAGACATGTTATCTCACCGCGTAGGTCCTGGGTATGACCGTAAAGTGCCTTTCTGTCTCTTTTTCTTTGTCTCTCTCTCCCTTCTTCTCTATCTCTATTTCCTGGGTACGATCATAAATTGCCTCCCTCTTAATAGCTCTCCCGCCCTTGATATAACCTTCTTAAATGTATTGATAAGGGCGTAAAGCAACCAATCTCACTCACTCACTCACCTGACTCGCAGCCTTCCCAATCAAAGCCATTCCAAACATTTTCAGCTCTTGGTGGAGAACAGCTCCCCCATACATAGAATAATTATCAACTCTATGTGGCATCTGGGAGCAAAGGTCAGATTTTCGGTAGTGACCCTGTCATGACGTTCTCGACCTACGTCGTTGTACTGTCAGGCACGTCATACAAACAACATACCAACTAAATGTTGGTTCATTCATAAGAGCATTCTGCAGCTGGTTGGAGCAAACCCCTTACGTTGCAATGACCTATTGAAAGGTTACAGCATTTATATACTCGTATTATTTACCTTCAACTGCAGTCTTCTCCCTTCCACCCCACTGGGTTTTTATTTCCCGAGACTGCTTATTTTGTACTGTGACCTAATCAGCGAATGCAAACAAATAACCGGTCAGACTTTTCCCACAGGTGCAAGCGGGAAATATGATTGTTTTTGTCTCTTTTTTATTTATCGCGAGTGTCAAATACAGAATTTGATATTTCACATTACGAGGCACTCTCGAAAATTGGGAAAATTTGTGATCTTCAAGGTCTACTGAGAAAAACGAAAATACAGTTTAGTTCCAGCAAGTAATTCAATATCTATAACAAGGTGCAAGTCTTCAGTATTTCTACAAAAAGATAAAAGAAAGTTGAGATTTGTGTGGAGAGATTCTTTAACAGAAGGCATATAATAGGGAATTGGCATGTCCGCCATCTTGAATCTTGAGTCACTTGAAAAGCACTATAGAAAACATGGATTAATTTTGACATGGAATATTTAATTCAAGTAAAAAGCCATAATGGTATTCTAAATGTTTCCATGAAACAAAAATTGATCTTTCCCACCATGCATTTCGTGTTGATATATCATTGACACAAGCCATGATATTGGTGAAATGGTTCTTCCAGTTTGCGAAAAAGAATTTGCAAAATATCATATATTTGTATCTCAGATTTGAACTGAATCTATCCCAGCATGCACTGTTATAGACATGCTCATTGAGATATGCAAATCCCCTATTGTGATATATGATTTACACCAGGGTAATAAAGGTAACCTACCCACTGGACAACTACCCCCCCCCCCCCCCCACCCCATCCCCACCCCACCCCCCGAATTTAACTGTTGGATATTTACCATCCTCCCAATTCCCCCTTATGACATAGATCTACCATCCAGTGAAGGCTTTCATAAAAATACAGAACAGTCTTAAATTTAAGATTTCCCGTAAATGTTTACTACTGTAAACGTGTCAATGTTCGTGCAGTATTTATTTTCGCTATTTTAGCGCACCCACCGTTGTGCGTGAAAATAAATCCTGTATGAAAGATATAACTATTGCATAAACAAGGTGTGAGACTTCCTTGCTGTGCGAATTTAAATCTGCGTGAACAGTTGTCAAAGTACTTAGTGCGTGAACATTGATCTGGGCAAAAATAAATACGTTTACAGTATATCTTAAACCCACATATGGCACTCTTATAGATAAACTTTATACCAAATTTATAACTAATTTATGGACTCTTTATGTATGACCTTTGGAGGTATTATTGGCACGTTCTAGAGAGACATGTCATTATGTTCTCTATGGCCTAGAACCGTTAATAACGGCACAAAACATGAAAGAGCCTAGTCTACTAAGCCAATTCTCATGCGATTTTACGCAGCAGAGAACTCTTTTATACTAAATTCCGTGAGAATTGCATGAGGATCGGCTTAGTGGACAAGGGCCTTAAAACTACGGTCTACTGAATTGACGTAGAAAATCAGCTGCATTTCTTTTCTATACTGAGAATCGCATGGGTTTCTTATACCCATCCAGATTGGCGATATTTCTCAGCTACTGTACTCTTAGGTAAATATTCTACCCAGAATATATGTGTGAAATGAATGTATACATATTTTTGGGTTATGACGGGAAAATTAAGCATAGACAGTTCATAAATCGTTTATTCATTTTTTCCAAGAATGTATCTATCGTCAACATTTATACAACAATAATGATATTATATTCAAAGCGTTTGTATGCGAGGTGAAGATCAGGTTTAAAGCCATAGAATACAATAATGTGGTGAACAGGAAAGGGAGAAGGAAGACAAACAAGTGGAGATCCATGATTACCTAAATGTAAGGTATCCTGTAAATCCGTTTTTTGAGTAAAGGCCCTAGTTTACAAGCAGATTCTCTTGCGAATTTGCACATGCAGTAGAGGACCCTTTTCCTCTAAATGACGTGAGAGTTGCATGAGAATCGGCTCAGTGGACAAGGCTCTTAAGACACGTTAAAGAGAACTATAAGGAAGATAAAAATGACTGGTTTTGATAAACATCCTCGATATATTTTTGTATATAGAAGGAGACAACTGTATTCGCTGGCAAAGTTTGAAATGAAACATTATAAAAGAAAGGATCAATGAATTAAAATGTGATGTGTTACATGGAAATGAGTCACAAGTCACACAGATATTATCATATTTAAAAAGAGGGGATCAGGCAGATTCCAATGATAGTAAACATAAGGAATTTTATAAAGTATTTTTATATTTTAAGTCTGATATTTTTATTTTCGAAAAAGAAGTTTGCAATATTGTTGGGTGGACAATTACTAGTAAATAGCTAAATATTCTCTATTGGATAGCCTTGGAAATGCATGGATATATTCAATATATAACCTAGTCTTGAAATTTTGTACATGTATTCACGCTACTAGAAGCTCAAAGAACCCAAAAAATGAAAACATTTCAAGCAGGTGTTCCTATGAATAAATGGTCCAAATTTCTTTCCCTTTCTCCCTTCTTCTCTATCTTTATTTCCTGGGAAAGATCATGAACTGCCTCCCTCTCAGCTCTCCCGCCCTTGATATAACCTGCAATGTGTGATAAGGGCGTAAAGCAACCAATCTCACTCACTTACTCCTATGAATAAATCACTTTGGAAAATATCAGTTTTGCAACTTGGGACTCATTTCCCTGAAACACATTACAAATAGATTTTAATTGGTGCAGGCGATGCCTTACGGTGGTTGCTTATAGCTAGATACCTTGATAAGTGCATGAAAGGTGGTCTCCACTGGCTGCGGTAAGTTCTGCGGTAAGCCTTGCGATGGTTTTTCTGGTTCTGTATAGGTGGTGAGGAATGACAAGGTCCTTGCCTACATGGTCAGTGAACGATGTAGGCAGGACCTCGCCACTCCACAACAACACAGCACAATCGCAAGCCTTACGGCAGAGCTTACCGCAGAGCTTACCGCATAGCTTACCGCATAGCTTACCGCAGAGCTATTAAACCGCAGAGCTTACCGCAGCCAGTGGAGACCACCCTTAAACCTCCCTTCTTCCTTTATGCAGCGTTTGTCTATACGGACAGCATGGAAACATTACGTGTATGAGTTATGGTTAGAGGGTATGAGGTAAAATGTCACAGAAGGCGAGAGAGGCGAAGGGAAAATGTCAGCTTTAATATATGTCTGTGCGTACTCTTCCATATCCCAGCGTTAACCTCATAGGTTAAGTAACCGACACACACACATTACATCAGTTATCTAAGGCCTTTTAGTCAGAGTTAGTTGTTGTTCCTCCCCCTCGTCTACTTACGTGCTTGTTCTCACGGTATTTTCGCTATAAAAAAATGGATTTTCTTTGTTTCTGAAGATGTTGTGGGTCATGAGGCATTTAGTCGGCTGACTTACAAACGCTATAGTATATGGGTCAGATTTTCAGAAAATGTACAATTAAGATCTCCATATTTAGTAAATTCTGCTAAATTAAGACTGGAAAATGGTCAAAACTAGGTATATCTGAGTATATTTGGTATTGAGTTGATTTAAAGGATGTGTTTGGTTATGTTAAACTGAATTTTAAACACCATTATTGTCATAAATTTGTCTTACTTAAAAGTATTGCTGAAGACAAATTGTACATTTTCTGAAAATCTGACCCATATTCTCCATTTCCTTATTTACTCTGGTGGCATGTAGATGGGTCACATTGTCAGAAAATGTACAATTCATCATCTTCACCAATCCTCTCAAATAAACCAAATTCAAGACAAAAATGGTGTTCAGAATCAGCTCAACATGACCAGACCGATTTTCGGAATCAACGCAATACCAAATGTGAAGTCTTCCTATAGCTAATATTTACAATTTGTCAGCCTAATTTAGAAGAATGTACGCATGTGTAAACTCTCCCAAATAACCCAGATTTAAAGCTGTATTCTAAGCTAAATATTACGACAAAAGGAATCTTACCAAATTTACTCATATTTTGGCTTATTAGACCAACATTCTGCTGCTATTAAAATATATATTGATACAAGAATTTGAGGTAGAATCGGCTGAGAGAAAATGGCCGCCAATGAGCGATAATAAGTAAAGCCACCATAGGAACGGAGTGTGGCTGTATTCCAAATAAATTGTACAATAGCAAATACGACCGTAAAAGAATCTTCGATAATTTAGGTTGAATGACTTAAATGGGCTACTGTTATATGTTTATATAAGAATTAATTTGAATTTGAATCGGCCAAGAAAAAAGGCCGCCGGTGAGCAATGATAAGTGAGGCCACCAGAAGAAAATATTTGTGGACCTTTTATGAAGCGGGACAGAAGCCTTCAAATTTAAGGTCAAATCACTTTTAGATCGGATGGAAAACAATCCAAAGAACACCTTTTGATTTAGACCGATGTTATCTGAGAGTGTCCATTTAGGCCTGTTCGTATTTAAACCAGGTAGGTTGGTTAATTATTACATCTTACAATCCAACTGTTGAAAGGTCATGAGGGATTGAAGAGAAATTAAAGTCAAACGATAAAATTAGGTACAGTCCTATATAAGTGTTATTTTTCTCAGCTCATTTTCCTGAGCTTATGAAATATGACCCTTGAAGTGTTTTAGGTCACATAATTGACAGAAATTGACGCTCGAAACATGCCCGTTTTCAAAATATGACACCTTGAATTTCAGTATCTTATATCATACACCAGCCAAGTGATGAATAAATATCAAAGCTTCCACGGTTTCTATCAAAACACTTATTTCTTATACCTATTCATTATGCGCATTCCATATAAAAGGTGCAATAAGTGGGGTGCTATGAAAATATTCATATAGTATGTGTACTATATGAATGACTTCGTCACCAAGTCGGCTACTTTTTTCAGATTGTACACATCAGGTTTTATGCCCATATAATATACGGCATCGTGCTTATGCAGACGAATCTCGTCCATTAAATTGTCGATTATTGCAGGCGAGTTCCATTCTCTCTATTTATATATATTATATATATTATTTGTTATGAAAGAACGCAAGATCCAGACAGAAATTATTTCCATGCAATGCCATGCAGTTATACTGCTTTTTAAATGTCTATCCAAACAAAGTACACACTCACAAGTTCAAAGTTCTTTTCTCATATTACTCGTGCTTATCTTCCTAAATACATGTAGTACGGAGAATAAGGGGAAAATTGTTCATTTTGTGATACATCTAAGACAATTGGTACTGTGACCTATTACAGATCATTTCCAAATGAGACCCCTACTGGATTTGGCGTGTGGCAGCTGTGGCGGCCATTTTCCAAAATGGCACTGTATGAATATTCAATGTATCATATCTTGGCTAATAATAAAAATAAAACCCTAATTTCGGTGTCTATACCTAATGTTTCAGTGGCAAGGACTCCAAATATGACAATAGTTATTTAGTTCCTCGTGTCGGCCATCTTGTTTTTCTAAATCCTTAGGTTTTGTCTGATGTTCAAGTGTGATACCACTATACTGGGGTGTTCATGGACGTAGAATCCATTTTTGTGATCACTTTTGGAAATATACTATGAGAATCGTCGTTTCCATGGCTACTATACTTAATCCACGAAACCCTTTGGAGCCCATAATTGAATAAACAGTAATAGGTCACAGTACCTGTGTACCAGATCTTTTAGATGTATCACAAAATGAACAATTCTGCTCAATGGGCCGCCTCCTTACTAATGTCAGTTCACAGAAAACTAATCAATCATAAGAGTGGAACGAAAGCTTAAAATATTATTTTGGATAGCAAGGTACATATTTCATGCATAAATATATTCTGACAAAACAAGATCCTATTCCTATTTATTTTGTAATAAAGACTTCCTCCCCAAACTGGCACAAAGTACTTAAGATCAGGGATCATAGACCACAAAACTAAAAACTCACTGACACCTGTAATATTAATTTCAAAAAGTATGTTATCATAGCAAGATCTTTGAAGTAATGCGTCTTCATTTTAGTTGAAATATAGGTAGAAAGTAAGTAGAGTACTACTTTAAACTGTGGTTGATATTCAACCTTAGATCTATTTATAGTGGCAAAAAGCTCTTAGTAATACAATCCAGAACGGAGCTAGACGGTCATAGAGAAGTCATTGATTCTCCAGACACCAACAAGGTGAAACGCCCTGGATCTTGGAGGTCAGATCTTCCTGGAAATAATTCAGAATCGTCCTTAGGAATAACTCCAGGAAAGAACCATTGAAATTGTTAGAGGGAAGTTTTAGTTTAATAGAGTTTAATAAGAGTTCAATAATACTGTTCCCTAAAGATTGTTCAATAGTGATGTGTGTCAGGGAAATGAGTCACAAGTCACAAAATTGATATTTTTCAAAGTGTTTTATTCACTCTTAAATATATCCTTGCATTTCTAAAGTGATCCTATGGCGTATATTTAGCTACTTTACTATTATAGTAACTGCCCACCTACACTGTAAGCGGTCCTTCAGTCAAATCCGTGTAATTTTACACGGATTCCACTGCGTTTTTGGATGACGGTTTTTCCCGGTGAAATTACATTTTCGTGTAAAATTACATGGATCCCATGTAAAATTCATGTAGCTTTATTGTCCTGTTCCCGCGTAATTATCAGCTAACGCCGTGTAAAAACTTACTCTGAATCCTTGTAAAACACGGCTCTAAATTACAGTAGATCCGTGTAAAAATTTACTCTGAATCCATGTAAAACCCAGCTCGAAATTACAGTAGATCCGTGTAAAAATTTACTCTGAATCCATGTAAAACCCGGCTCGAAATTACAGTAGACCCATGTAAAACCCTTTTATCCTCACTATATATTCTTATTCGGGGATCTTTTATTTACCCTCAGAAAATCATCATTTCATTAATTTGGTTCATCATTTTCTTGTTGGTGTACTTCTTCATACCAGCTTCTGTAAAGAATAAAATACAGCTATATTTGGTGCAATGCATCCACAGTTGGTTATATATAATATACCAGATTACTGTATAATGATTAATGATTACTGCACGCTAGCCATTGTCTTAAGTAACACTTCCCACAGGCTTTCTCTGTATATAACTAGGTGCGAATATGAATCCATATTCCCTTTTAGCATTGTTACATGAAATAGGTGTATGGTGAGAAAGTATATTCTACCAGAAATTAAATCGAATTATTTCATTATTCTAAATTCCATAATTGATATATTTATGTTTGCAATATATCTCGGTGGACAATTACTAATAAAGTAACTAAATATACTCTATGCGATAACCTTCAAAACGCAAGGATATATTCAATGCAATATCTTGAGATTTGGTACACATATTTATATTACTAAGAGGAATACACCCTCCAAAAATAAGAACATTCCAACAATAAGATCTTGTGAATAAATTACTTTGAAAAATATCGATATATAATAATGATATAAAATATATTTTTTAATGGTTCGAACGACTTGATGCGGCCGACGGAAATAATTCATTTTGAAGGAACTAACCATGCGATTATAAATCTAAAAGTGGGGATGTCTTCCTGACATTCAGGGGATTCTGGGATAATTTTTATATTCAGATCGGAATTATTTGGAGGGAGCACTGAGCTATCTAAAGCGGAAAGCAATATCTTTTTAGTTTTTTTAGACTTGTGACACATTTTCCTGTAACACATCACACATATACCTGGATATATTCAATATATATTCCTGAAAAAAATATTCCCTGCTCTTCCTCTCCTTTCCCGCCTATCTCTTTCTTACTTTCTTTCAATTGCAATCTCCCTGCATCCCTCTATAGGCCCCTTTACAATAATACATGTTATTTAATTTTAGAGTCCGTCCTGTCGATATTACAGGACTGCATTGTGAAAGACATAATTTCACAACTTATGTTATAACAGGCCCTGTAGCTCCAAGCGTCTGGATGTCTGGTCTTTGGCTTTGTGCAGTCAGTCAGCTGGAACAGCGCTTGGGACAGGTGTCTGCTACAGCCTACACAACAGGTGTGCTAAATTAACGGTTCTTTTACCCTTGGCCTTAGAAAGATTTAAAATCCTACATTAATAGGCAAACAACTCTTACCTTCACTTTCAGTATGGCTTGTGTTTGCTCTCATCAATCTTATCCTGTCAGACATTTCCTACACAATAATAAATGGTACAGGATAAAGGATAAAGACACTTAGATAGTATACCAGCTATGCATACCATTACAGCGACCATTACATAGAGAATTGGGAAGTTTATATCCGCACATCAGTTATCCACACTATTCTGTCTATAATTCTTAAGCTTTTTCTATGAGTCTATCCTCAGACAATAGCATATGTATTATGTTGCTAAACACATGGCTGAAATGTTGAAAATTGCAAAAAGAACTTGCCTTGATTGAAGCGAAGTATAGCCTCCCATGATTGCGACCATCTCCCATGAACTGCCACCGCCGATTAACGTATAGCCAGCGCGGCCGTTGCCATGCCTTCATGGTCACATGACCCACTTTGGGGCACCGGCCCACAAACAAGCCTTCACGCGAGGGAGACTCAATGGATATCAGTATAGGAAATGTAGGGATGTCACTAATTGTTGTGGCAGGCAGCTATTTTAATTTTTTAGACGTCCAATAATGTATAGAATTACTATAGGTCGTAAATTAATCATATCATTATAACATCTTTATTTAGATAATTGTTATATCATTGTATAGTATAATATGCATGATAAAATTAGAAGACATATGAGAGTATCATGAAACAAACTCTATACACTGATTGTTTCTGATTTCCACATGACACTCACAAAAAATAAAGCATGGGTATAGCATTGGGTGTAGACCTAATATGATCGCATTACACTTCCTCCCCCTCACATAAACAAAACAATTATACGCACCACTGCACTCACACCCACACCTCAGCCATTGCATTACCACACACTCTCACCCACTCACACACCTGTGCTCTCAGCTTGGTCTCTTTCAAACCCCCATTTCTTCTCAGACCTTGTGCTCATTCTGAATACAGAATGCATGATCACAACTTCATAGATGCACAAATTGTGCGGGGATATGTATATATATGATATTTGTGACCGGGAGCGGCCATAGCCTACCCATGACCATTGAGTTGAGGCAGGTTCAACTGACTAATAATTCGGGGCAATCAGAGCCAAACCCACCAGACCCTGTCTTCTTTAATTATCATTCATTAAGTCGCCAAATAGACCTTTTGTAAGTTGAATCTTTACAAGACAAAATTGTATCTGGAAAATGAAAATATAGGTACTCAGGCACTGATTTCTGCCAAAATCTCGAAACCCATAGAAAATGGCTCTCTGATTGAAATGTGGCTATAGCTCTGAATGAGTGTCGGCGACTTATGCCTGGTTTGGTGGTGGGCAGTCACAAATAACTAAAAAGAATCATTAATGCTTTGTCTGTTTTTGGAAAAAAAAAATAAAAAAAAAAAATATTTGTTTCGTCTGTTTATTTTTAAAAAAAGATTTTTCATCATATATTAGCATCTGTTTTTTGGAAAAAAAATATAGTTTTTGAAAAAAATAAAATTGTATGTGCTTTTACGGTGAACCCACGTACATGCAGCTGATATTACGCTGATCCCGCGGACCCCCAGGGGTGGTGCGCGGAAACAGTGTAATATAAGTGTACGATTCCATGGATTCCACGCGTGCATGCTGAATCCATGTAAACTACAGTTCGTACGCGGAAACAATAGGTAATTACGTGGATCCAGATGAATTTTCAGCTGATTTCTTAGAGTGTAGGGCCCTGTCTCATGAGGTTGTCTCAGCTTTTTTGTGACAAGTCTGTGTATTACATTCCCATTTAGTCAAATGCAGAGAACCAGGTTTCGCGGGTGTATTATTATCATTATCCATGAGCGAAGTGAATAAAGTTTGTCTGGGCGCATTTCTGCGGTATTACGGAAACACTCCAAGATACTCAATCTCTAAAGTCACAAACATGCACCAGGGCCCAGAGATATTGAAAACTCTTTTTCAAAAATCAAAATATCAACTTAGAATATAGAAGTACTTATCAAATGTTGTAATGTTTACCATCGTTGGAATGTACTTGATCTCATCTTTTCAAATATGATGATATCTCAAAATCCATTTTTTGCCACTTGTGACTCGTTTCCCTGTAACACGTCACAATTAAAGGCAAACGCTACTATCTAGTAGAAAATGAAAATAAATGTCATTTTTCTGAAACTTTGGTATTTGATTCTTGAAGTGTTTCTGGTCATAAGGATGAAAAAAAATCATTGGGTCGCCGTGCTCATTTTTGAATTACAGTGCTTCAAAATTTGGCATCTCAAAAGTACCAATGACGACCAAAAGGGGGGCCCATTTTGCAGTACCTTGACTTCATAGTTGATATTTGCTATTTATATTCACTCAATTTAAGTAAAATTAACAGTTTTGGAGAGAGTATTATTTGGCCAATAATTCTATGCCTCTTTTCTATAGGGTGCATTGTTATTTTTATTTTGAAAACAACAAATACATAATGTGAATTTTAAATTTAAAACTCGAAAAAACTCAATATTTTTCACCATTTTTATAAAAACAATTTTTTTTCCTCCCCAGTGAAAATAAATGTCATTTTTCTGATTCTTTAGTATATGCTTTTTCAAGTATTTGTGTTCTTAAAACTGAAAAAAAATTAATGGGTCACCGTGCTAGTTTTTGAATTATGGGGCTTTGAAACATGGCTGACAACCCAAAAATCTGCTGCTTTCAAAGTGTTCTATGTTTCCTAAACATGTCTATTTCAGACAGCTACAATTATTTTTTTAACGAGATGAAATACATTTTTTCCCAATATATGTGTAGATTATTACCTGCACTATATGTGTAGAAAATTCTGGGACATTTGGAGTATCCATTTTTGTTTTATTACCAAAACTGTGAAAAGAAAATGCAGCATTTCCCAATAGACTTGAATACTAATTGGGTACAACTGAGAGTACCCATAGCTAGCTCTGTTTCCCAAACATGTCTATTTCAGACAGCTATAAAAAAAAATCGAACGCGATGACATATATTTTTTTTCCTTTTTATCTGTAGTATATAACCTGAACTGTATGTGTAGAAAATTTTGGGACAGTAGGAGTAGCCATTAATTGTTTGTTTTATCCTATAAAATGTGCAAAAATGGGCCGTTTCCTCATAGACTTCAATGCTAAAGGAATAGTGAGTAAAATGCCCGTAGATTTGGTATATGGAAAAGGGGGGCGTGGCAGTGAATAGTAGCGTTTGCCTTTAAGAAATGGAATGATGATCGGATGGATAAGGAGTCATTCTGTTATTAACTTCTCCATGTACAATTGGTGAGTGAGGATCTCATTCTATATAGAGGTCATAGATTTCACTATTCGAACAATCGTACATAGTAACCCATTATACCTAAACGATAGGCCTCAGATTTAATTGAAACATACTTCATGTAGGCACAGTAAGACCAGTTTATAAATAGGCCCGGGTGTGAGAAAAAGTACAATTAGCAGCTCAACATATTTAGTAAATGAGGCTAAATAAGACTAGATTACATGCTAGGTATGTCTGAGTATATTTGGTATAGCATTGATATTAAGATGCCCTATAACATCCATGGTGGATAAGCGTTTTTTTGTAATGCCACTGTTACATTGGCCTTTAATGAAAAATAATGTATTTAAAACAAAAGTCTATTCAATTATGATGTTTATGAGCTGTATTTTGAACCTTATTTCTGTCTTAAAATTGGTGTATTTGAGAGGCCTGGTTAAGGCGATGTACAATGGATGGTAGGGATGGTAGGGCCAGCAGGAGGGCAAGCAGTTGAGGATACATTATAGCTACCACAGTGCATGCACACCCCAGTAGGTAGCAGCACTTGATTCTGTAGCTCCATACCTATGAACAGAGCGTTCAGACCCTGGAGCATCCCTCTGAGGCCGACATTTATGGGTCAGATTTTCAGAAAATGTACAATTTGTCTTCAGCAATACTTTTAAGTAAGACAAATTTATGACAATAATGGTGTTTAAAATTCAGTTTAACATAACCAAACACATCTTTTAAATCAACTCAATACCAAATATACTCAGATATACCTAGTTTTGACCATTTTCCAGTCTTAATTTAGCAGAATTTACTAAATATGGAGATCTACCAATTGTACATTTTCTGAAAATCTGACCCTTATAAAAGCTGTATATGTAAGCGTATACCTGTCTGTTCTCTGGGTGCCGATGGATTTATTGTTGATATCAACTTGTTTGACATTACACTACAATCGACACCAAGCTACAATATACTCATATTCTTTGGATTGGTTGAAGGTCAATATCCTCTATGCCACGTCCAAAGTTCGAAGGTGTAGAACGTGACTTTTGCATTCAAGCTAAGGCTCATTTTCAGTAACAAATATTTTCATCTAGATAAAAAAAAAGTCGGTTTAAAGTTGCTTTTTCAGCTAATTTCCGTCAAAAATTGAAATTGTCTATTTAGTAGTTTATTCATTCCAGAGCCATCCAGAGGTCACCCAGAGAGAGTATTGAAGGATTTTGGCCTAAATCTGACTTTCCAAAATCTGACTTTCTTCAGTCTGACTCTCTATCATCTTCTTGAACTTTGGGAATCCTTTTGGAATAGAACATGTAAGGATAACACTCAGTAGATAGGTATATGAAGAAGCCCAACTAGTTGCACTATTAGGGTCAAAGTTTTAGAAAATGTACAATTGACAGCTCTACACATTTAGAAAATTCTGCTAAATTCTGCTGAAAAATGAAGAATATCGGGTATATTCTTAGTATATTTGGGATCACATTGATTTAAAGTATCAGTTCTGTTAATTTAAACATTGCATTTTGAAGCTTATTTTTGTCTTAAATGTGGGTTATTTGAGAGGATTTGTGAAGGCGAATTGTACATTTTCTGAAAATCTGACCCATTAATCCCATTTGATCCAGATTGCTACTGTTGATCAGGAAAAAACCTAATCATAACTAGACATTCTAGAAAATGAATTCATGAAAAGCCGCCTTACTGCAGATGAAACTTTTATGGATATTAAGGATTTTCTTCGATTTCCATATATTTTCAAGAGTACCATGTTGGTTAGATTTCTAAAGAAGAAGATTGGAAAAAATTAAATTCTATGGAAGAGACTTAAGAACTCATTGTAAAGTTGGTCAAAATGTACCTGGCACTAGGTTTAATGTGTGAGAAAATGTTATGTTGACTTATATCACACTTAAAATTACTTGTGTTTTTCTAGTATTAGAGCGTTAATGAAGACATTGAAGGAAAAATAAAAAATAAAAAATATAGGGATGAGCACACTAGAACAAATTATTCAAAGGAGGTTGTGCAGAAGATTTAGAGTGGACACAGAGTTGTCATTAGTAACTCTAATTTACACCAGGTCGCCTACCTGTCCAGTGCTTGCAGTGTATACCAAATCACTCTACTAGAGGCACTGATGTAAATCATATCCTATGTTTTATCCAAGTCTATGTATCATCTTATTCCTGCTTCACAGGTTGCTGTTATATCTATTACAATTACTACAGATTGTATGTTATACCTTTTCTCTGTATGTACTACATTGCTATTGTAACCTGTCTTATACATTAGATCATATTGCCATGTTACTCTTGTATTACCCTTTTATACTGCTTGCCTTCAATGGTGAGTCTCCCAATGTACCTGACATTGATGACTGACTACTGCACACCACTGGTGTCACAGGGCTGTCCAAGAGGTGAATAAACCGGTGATACTAACAGAACTGTGTCTGGTTTTACTTTGCCATGTCAAGATTGAACGCGAGTTTGGGTGAGGCCTGATTCACTGCAATTGGTGTGGTGACAGGTTCACTACAGTTGTTTTAAGCCAGTTGATACCGTTTGATGAAATTACTTTTATGATGTTCTTATGATTCATAAATAAACGGGCAAGGCAAAAGCTTTCCCCAAACCATGAACCATGAAACTTTTATGAATTGTGAAACATTCCTTGGCGTCTTGACATCTAAAATGTAATGCATCATATAAAAAATAACAGAAATTGGTGTTGAAAATTCATGTCAGGCCGGAAAATGATGGATGGAAATTTGGCGGGGAGAATGTCAGGCGGGGAGAATGCAGGGAGGAGAATTGTAGAAGTTATTACTTCTACTTCCCGATAGGTTTTGCCACACATTTTGCAATGGAAAAAGTCGCGGAGTTTATCGCAAAATTATTTGACATAATTATTTAATATTTGTTTGCGATATGTAGCCTATCAGGAGAAGTTAATAGGCTTTGTGATTGATCGCAAAAGTGTGTTCTGCTTTGCGATGGGTTTTGTGATAGCCTTTTGCGATATAGAACTCAAAATCATCTGCTAAAGTCATCTGAGGTCCCAAAACTCTGTCGCAAACCATGTCATCACAAGCGTCTATTGTGACGCAATTTGCGACGCACTTATGCGATAATTTATTTCCATACCCATTGCAAAGGTTAATCCCCAAAGTCTATCATGAAGCCATTCACCATCAGTGTGGGCCCCCCATAACCCTCAGTAGCTTTTACACCTTCCACTCTCCCCTCTCCTTCTGTAACATTCACTCTCTATCTCTCTCTCTGTCTGTCTGTCTCTCTCTGTCTGTCTGTCTCTCTCTATCTGTCTGTCTCTCCCTCTCTCCCTTTCAAGTGCCGAAGGCGCTTGTCACAGTTCAAATGCGCACACCAGAGCACACATACTCTTTTTGGCGAACTTCCCACACCCTTGTTTGGAACTGTGCCCAAAATCTAGCAATGCAGGAGCAAGCACACCCAGCAGACCAACGAGTATTCTATAGTCGTTCAGCAGACCAAGTTGTAGTCCCTAGCTAGACAAGATAGAAGATCGATAAAGCCAGAGCTCTCTTACTAAGGGTTGAGATCCCTATAGTTTCCCTGCCACCATAAAACAACAAGCTTCATGAGAATTCCGATTATAAGCTATCACACCCTCTGCTAAATTAACTAGCCTCCACATAGATCGATTGCCTAGACCCCAGACTAGAGCATCCTGCTATGACCCAATAACCCCCACAAATCATATATTATAGTGCATACTATGAAAAGGCATTTGTAACAATAATTCCGTTTCGGTATTCCTGCTGAATTAGGTCCAAACTAGTTAAGGGTATATAAAGATGGTGCTGTACAGAAGACCTAATGCTATTAACTAGGCTATAAGTTCGTTATATATAAGAAGATAACAAGATCAATTATGTGACTAAAATCAATTAAAACTGAAAAGAATGGAATTGAAATTTCATGGGTAATTTGGATGAGGGATCTTTATTGATTACAGAAATATACCCAAGCCCTTTCTCTTCCCTCAGGATATCTTCTTTCTTCCACTCCTGAATCAAAATTAGAATGGGCTGGTGAAAGTACTATTACATATTCACTTGTGGAAATTGCAGTTGAGGTGACCAATTCTTGATGTCGGTTGTTGATAATTTGATAAAAGCAGGGCTCGAAAACCTACCAACTTCACTTGCCTATTGGGCAAGTGGCAGCCAAGATTTACTTGCCCAACATCCTTTTTCACTTGCCCAAATTTATTTGCAGAATTATAAACGAAATCACACTGATCTGTATGTATCATGGTTCATTGTAAGTAGACATCACAACAGGGATTTGAAATCGGGGCCGTAGAGATTTCCACTTGCCCACTCGGGCAAGTAACATTTAATTTAACTTGCCCAGAGCCATTTTTTACTTGCCCCGGACAAGTAAACAGTGACTACAGGGGCAATCAATGGGATTGTATATCAGATGATTGACCCTACATCATTTATATATGTAAAAGCTGAACAAAAAAGACCTTTGAGAAAAAGGTTCCTGACACTTTATTATTTGTATACTTCCTCGTCAATCCAATGATGTGTGAAATGTGGGTTGGGTTATTTTTCAATTCTAGATTTGAAATAATGTGGTAATAGTTGCTTTGATGAAGCCATTCGCCATTCCGCATCCGAATTACCAAATGGGGTTATTGGAACAAATGCCTTTCCATAGTATGGAATGGGCGTGGCAGACCATCGGTGAATAGAGTGCCTACATGAGGTTCTGTTTGTTGTGCAATATCCCCGATCTATGGTACTACTACACATGTGGTAACTCCTCCAAGACAATGACAGAAGCAGACTACGATTCTTCCATTTTCTCTGCTTTGGATACAGAACAGTGGGCGGCTCGAATCATTGACTATTCGACCGAATATGTCAGTACCTTTAAGCCTGAGGGGTAAGCCATTTTGGTTTTATACTGTCTCTCTTCTTCCATAGGGGTTGGTAAAGGGGCAGTTTTTCAATGACAAACTGAATCAATATGACATATAGTTGCTTTGTACAGTATATATT
This sequence comes from Sthenelais limicola, assembly GCA_942159475.1. Classification (NCBI taxonomy): domain Eukaryota; kingdom Metazoa; phylum Annelida; class Polychaeta; order Phyllodocida; family Sigalionidae; genus Sthenelais; species Sthenelais limicola. The sequence goes on from OW804100.1 coordinate 93,994,842, forward strand.
GTATTGTATTGTAATATTTTTATTCCAGCAGTAAACATATACATTCGTGCAATTTTCAGAAAAGGATGTTTAAATTAATTGAGATAGAAATAATACCTTCTGATACTTAAAGCAGATCTTCCAGGCCACCCAATTCCAACAAGTTTGAGTATCGTTATTTATTATCAGTTGGGTCTCTCTTTTTTTTTCTTTTTTTTTCTCTAGGCTGGAGTGATATTACTATTATTACTAATATCATACATTGTAAACCATACTAATAAATCCTTCCGCAATATGTGGAGGATTTTTAACAATAATTATTAGCATTCTCTATGCAAACTACAATTTTACACTCCACAAATCCGTTACTTTAAACAATCTTATATTTGATAATTTGACAATTTAACTTTATACGTATTTGTACAATAATAAATCAAAACTGTACCTAACAACCCGTTATTCTATACATAGAATTTTCCCCATGCATGCAGTAGCTTTATATTTTTACTCATGCTGGGGTGCTGTACTTGGATTCACATACCAAGAGTAAGTTATCTTTTCGCTCCATTCTGATACATGAAAAACTACATTCAGTATCTCACATAAAAGTTAGTACTATATTTAATACTGTATTTATTTTTCATATTACTATCTTCCAGGGCTCATGCCTTATAATTCTTTTATTGTATACACACAGTTACTCTAAGACATTGTCTACTACATATTCTCTAAATTCCTCTATTGAGGAACAAGATCTACCTTTTTCAGAAAGGTCATTCCATAATACAGGTAATACATATAATAAAGATTTTTTCACTCTTTCCGAGTGAGGTATAGGCACTAATAACATTTTTCCTTTAGCTAGTGAGCGAAGATTCACAGGTCTTCTATCTACAAAAAATACATCTTGGCTTAGCTCAAATGCTATATCCAGCATATGATGTTTCCTCCTTAATTCTAACATTGATATACCCAAGGCTTCATGTTTATCTATAACATTTTCTCTTTTATCTAAGTTAAAAGCCAATCTAATAAATGTGTTTTGTATAATCTGTAGCTTATCTAGAAGATTTTTTGGAGCTACATTATATAGGAAATCCCCAAAATCAAAAATGGGCCTTACTGAAACCTTATACAGTGTTATGATATTATTTGGAGTTAATGATCGATGAATCTTTTTTATGGCTCTTAGCCTATTATTGGCTTGAGATATTTTTTGAGTCAGGTGTTGTTTGAAGTTAAGTTGGTTGTCGATGTCAATACCTAAGTATGTATAATTTTGACAATAATCCATCGTGACATTTCCAATTTTAAACATAAATCTGTCGGTATCCATCGGGTAATTTCCATTTTTCTTAATATTTTTAGGGGGAAGGATTTCCATAATGTTGCTTTTTTTAACATTGATAGATATTTTATTTTCTCTACACCATAAGTTGACCATGTCTAGATCAGCCTGCAAGTGCTGTTCTGCTACATTTTTGGATACATCTGATATGTACAAGACTGTATCGTCAGCGAAATGTTGTATATTAACCTTAGATATATAAGTATTTAGATCATTAATGTACAGGAGGAAGAGCAAAGGCCCCAAACTGGTCCCCTGAGGTACCCCACAAGTAACCTCCTTTTGTTCCGATATAAAACCATTTTTATTAACTCTCTGTATTCTATTAGACAAATAATCCTTAAACCATTCCACCACATTATCATGTATATTGAACCTAGTAAGTTTCTGCAAAAGTATATTATGATCCACCGTATCGAACGCTTTTTTGAAATCAAGAAAAGCTAAGATGGATTTTTTCTTATTATTAACACTTTGATATGTATGATGAAATAACCTATGTTGAGCTTGATTTATAGAGTGTTTTGCTCTAAAACCATATTGATGATCATATAACAAATTGCTATCTTCTAAGTAGGCATATAATTGATTATTAACAGCTTTTTCCAGTATTTTCGCTGGTAACTTGATGATGCTAATAGGTCTGTAATTTGATTTATCTGTTTTAGATCCATTTTTATATAGTGGTGTGATAGTTGCTGCTTTAAATTCAGCTGGTATTTTATTCAAGGTTAAGGAAAGGTTACATAAATAAGTGAATTGATGTGCTAACGCTAGCAGACAAGGTTTTAACACCCTTGTGGGTAGGTAAGGAATACCCGAGGCCTTTGATTCCCTGGCTTTTTTAATCAGTTTTACTACTTCATCAATTGTTAATTCTGTAAATGTGAATTTTTCGCTATCCTCAGATGAAAAATCCTGAACTGTTTGCGGAATTTTGCCACGTTCTTCATTGTTAAGGGGTTCAATTTTCCTCGCCAAGTTATCTCCTACTGTTGCAAAGAAATCATTCATCAGGGGCGGGACATCTTCCCCTGTTTTTAAGCTACCATCCAGCCCAATCAGGCTTATATTTTGGTCTTTTTTTAATTTTTCTGGCCTTATTAGAGGGTTTATAGTGGCCCAAAAATGTTTACCATTTGTGGGATCTTTGGTTAATTCTTCGCGTAGGTGATTTATTTTCATTTTCTGTACTTTTGAATTTAATTGATTTCTTAATATTTTGGCTTTATTCCAATCTTCAGGATTTTTCGAGGTTCTAGCTAACTTAAACGCTTTGTCTCTCTCTTTGGACATCTCTACCAATTGAGGAGTGTACCACCTAGGTCTCTCTCTTACACCTTTAAATGTTTTTATAGGACACATTCTATCTAGATATAAGTTTATTCTATTCAGTATTATTTCCCAACATTCATCCACATCTCTTGACTCATACAGTTGAGTCCAGTCTAAGTCACGTAATATTTGCTGAAGAATTTTTATATCTAATGATTTCCATTGACGGGCAGTAACATTGCCCCTTTGATACCTATTTCTTTCTTTTTTCTTTACTATAAACGTTGGGAAGTGGTCACTACTGTTATTATTAATTGTGCCCGACCTTATCACACATTTGCAATTTGTGAATATCTGATCTATGATTGATGCAGATTTCTTGCTCACTCTAGTTGGAGTATTTATTGAAGGTGAGAGGCCAAAATGCTTTATTAGTTCTAAATGTTTGGAACCATGGTCTATATTGAAGTCTCCCATCAGGTATATTTCTTTTTTTATATCTATTTTTTCAAGGATTTCTCTTAATGAGTTTATTCCTTCCTTAATCTGGCCCTGGGGTGGGCGGTAAGAATTTATGATAATCATGGTTTTTAATTTGGACTTGTCTTTATGACATTCAATTACTTGTGCTTCTAAGTTTTTATCTGATACATTTAAGTTTTTATAGGACATTTCATCTACAATAAAATCATCCTTAATAAATGTTATCAGTCCTCCACCTCTCTTTTTGAGCTTCCTATCATGTCGACATATGTGGTAACCATCCACAAAGATTTGATTATTATGAATGTCTTTGTGCAACCATGTCTCTTGAAGTGATAGTATATCAATTTTAGAGGATTCTATAAAAGATGTGACTTGCATTATTTTCGGTGGCAGACTTCTAATATTCCATGACCCCAATTTCAGACCTTTACATTGACTAAGTTCTTGTTCATCTAACTCTCCACTCTTTTGGACCTTTGGCTTATACATTTTTGCGTTAACATGCTGTCCGGATTTTTATCCAGTAGTAGTGTGACATTTTTCATAGGTACAAAACAGTAAACAATAGGCACCTTCATGTTTGTGCCTATATACATAACATAAATCTTAACTTGGTACTTCCTTGTCAAATGAGGTATAGAACCTATAAGCACTGAACTACCTTATTCAACAAATAATGCTTGATAAGCTTAATAAGCTTGATAAGCTTGTGAAATTTTATATATTTTTTGCTACGAGGTCTTCCAACCAAAATATATAACTTCCACCAATTTTAAGGTAATATAATATATGGTTTGTCAACATGCAGAGGAATTCTTGAACAATAATGTTTTTCATCATTCCACAATATAACATTCGATCGTTCTAACTGTCCATTCTGCACACACAACCTGACCTGAACGCATCTTTAAATATATACACACTTTTATATACAATCATTAAACATTAAAAATTAAAAACTATACATATATTTTTTGACCTAACCGGAATAGATATATTTTCCATACCATTTTATCATTCAAACTATTTTCCTTTTCTCGATTTGTTACAATCTGTAAAATGTTTGAAGAATACTACCCATCTATATAATATATAATTGTTTGATATACATTCCCTCATTTATGACGTAAAAACCTTTCTTTTCTGATCTTCAGTCTTCGACTTGTTTAGTCATTCATTTTTATTGGTGCAATGTTATATCATCTGTAAGGTTGTTAGTTGGTATTGTCAGTTCAGATATTGTCATTTTATATCATATATATTTTCTTCGCTGCCAGGGATTTTGTTCAACAGTTCAAGTACTTATTATTCATTATTCACTATATTTATATAGAATAACTATAAATATATATTTATAGCTAAATCACCATTGTCTGTGGAGATACTAAAAAAATGCTTATGCAATAAGCTTACCTCGCTTACTAGTACCCAGCTGTTGGATGAGCATTCCGAAAACGCTATACCTAGGCTGGGCAAGTAAGAGGGGATATAACGTAGTGCACTGTTACATGGAGATAGTTCTGTCATAAGCTCTGGCGATTTGGATGGCAGCCCTATATGTACATGTATACAGTGAACATCCGCATAACGACCACCCCGTTGTAAAGACCACCCCTCTATGAAGACCAGCCCTCAGAATAAAGACCATTTCCTCCTACCCAGCCCTAGGTAACATGTTAATCGAAATGAATAAACAATACCAGAAAAGCTAGCCAGTCAGTTAATGAGTATGATGGGGGCAACATGATTGTACATGATCAGTACCAATAAAACCGAATATAACTTCTGAGAAGCCAGGTTATTCCACAGGACAAGGTAATAATTTGTAATTATTAACTATTCAACTACCAAGAACAATTGGAGCATCATTAGATAGCTTGTTATCTTGATATTTTGGAAAAAGGACATGTTCATTTCGATATATACATCAAAAGCATGCTGATATATCCCTCATTTCAGAGGAGACCTAGACGGATGCCTTTCTTTATCCCCTAATCTTATACATATTGCACATAAAATTACCTTCTCATTTTGTTCTCACCATAGTTCGAAATGTTTGACAACAGTTTATGCACTTGTCAATTGCAACCCCCCCCCACCCCCACCCCACCCCCGGGGATGTGGGGGAATGTCCTTGGCCTTTTTGGAAATTTGATGAAATCCTCGACCCCCCAGGGCAAGAAATTCCTGTAAATGCCAGACCCCCCGGGGCAAATTTTTTGTGGCTTTTTTTTAGACAGAAACTATTATTGCAAAAATATAATGGCCATGGCAGTAGCGGTATTGCCCATACCATTTTAAACAGGAAGAATCTATAGTCAGATATCAATTCTAAACATCATGGATGGTTTCATGACATACAGTTTTGTATTTTGTACTTTTTCTGGTTTCCTTTAAAACTAGAGTAGTTCTATTATCATACGGATACATATTCGACTAAACAACCTTTAAAATAATTATAAGATTGAGAGGACAATGTAAAAACCTTATGGACACCAACAAAATAGAATTTACCATATATAGATCTACAGTTGACTTGTGACATATACCCCCCCCCTTACCCCTAACCCCCTCAACAACCCCCTCCCATGAGCCCTCCCTTCAACACCCCCCCCCCCCTCCAAACCCCATACCCTTACCCCTACCCTAACCCCAACCCCAACACTAAAGGATCTTGACATTTCTAGTGTAGGGTACAGTGGAGTGGAGTGAGTCCCTCATCATGTTCAGCATGTCACATTCAGAACTTACACTGTTGAAACACTATATAGGGGGTGCTAAATCCCTGTCAGGTTCAAAGATGACACTCTTTGTGGATATATTTGGGGAGGCTTGTACTTTATATCTTAACCTAGCCAAGCCCATCCCTGCTGAAAACCACCAAAACTCTCTTGGAAACCAAGGTACAGAGTGGGCACTGGTGGACATTCCCCCACCCATCCAGTTGATATTGCTGTAAACTAAGGGAAATCTCCGCCTGGGTGGGGGAATGTTTTCTCAGACATTCCCCTACCATTCCCCCACTTCCCCGGGGGTGGGGGTTGCAATTGACAAGTGCATTATATATGGTACACATGGCTTGGGCCTGAAGTTCAAAGCTTTGAGATATGGTATAAATATCATCGGACATACCGTTTTTAAATGTAACATATGATGTGACATGAACCTAATTCTTCACTTCCCACGATTAAATTTTGAAAAGATGGGCAGCTAAAAAGGCAACTGGTCCACCTAAGGTGTATCCTCAATATGGAGATCATGAAGGTGCATGGTCACAGGAGGAATATACAGCAGAAGAATATATTGAGGTAAACCATTGTTATCGTCCCTTTGTATTTTACTTCTCTTAAAAATAAATTGTAGTATATTTTGATTCCTTTAAAAGTGTTGTTCAATGAAGCATGGAAAATAATAAGCGTCTGTCATTGGAACGACAATGGACAATCGTTGATATGTGATATCTGATTATATATATTCATTATTTACTCCTATATAACTTTACTCATTCCCAGAATCTGATGATTGTAAATGGGCTTATATATATCACCATGTGTAATTTATTGTTATTATACCTTTGGGGGAGTTGGTATGATACGCCCATAGGCTTAAGCACTGAGCCTCGTATTGAAAAATGCGGACAATAAAGAGCCTGTCTTGTCCGCATTTTTCCCATATTTCCCACATATATAAAAAAAAAAGATAGTCCCATTGTTTGTTAATATTTCCGTAGAAAAAAATAAACAAAATATATCTTACATGGATAAAGGCATTTCAGGAAAAAGAAATTATTTGATAATTTGGCCATTTAGCCTAGTTAAAAAGATTTAAAGCTGAGAAAAGGACTGAAAGTGATTTGAAAATAGTTACGGTCGGCTAATCCACGCTGCAGCTTAGGAAATCTACATGTGTGATCACGTGAAAACGTGCCGTGGTCTTCAGGTTAGCAACACGACGTTGGCAACAGAACTGCACATTAAACAGCATTACACTGAGTCTATTGAGTCTAGGCTATTTTACATCGATTTTCCCTTTTTGTCGCGTAAAATGTCCGAAAAACGTATGATAAACACAAGAGTGACCTTGGGCAATCCCTCCGATGCATATCGCCCTTGGGCTACTCGATTTCAGCTCATGCGCTCATGCTCACTCACTGAAATTGCTACGTCCTCAGGCAATATGCATCTCTGGTGGGATCCCCCTCACTCACTCTTGTCTATTTATTACCATTTTGTGAGATAATAACTGCTGCTATTTGTCACTGCATGCATGGATGTGTGTAGCAATAGTTGAATACCAACCATTCTCTCTATTTTTAGCTTGAATATGAGGATGCCGTATTTCTCAAGGGGTTACACATATATGAAACATATAATGCTGGGGGTGTGGTTGAAATTTTAGCAAGACCTTCGCAGAATAATATTGATAATGATTGGAGGACTATCTGGACGGCACGGGACGGTCCTGAACACATTGAACAAAGCAGAATTTTCAAACCCGATGTTAAGGTTGGTGTTAACGTTTCTGTAAGCTGTATGTATAAAACCAAATGCTGTAGGGTTTGTTTTTTTTTGTTTTTTTTGAACAGCTAGTTTATTGCAAAGAAACATGTTACCAATCTAATCAACAGAGGATAAAAGGAGAACTTATTGACGATTGGTCACGAACCGAGTTAAGGAATACCAAAATGATACAGTGCATTATGCCTTATTTAAAGAAAAAAAATAACGGATGTCTGCTGATTTGTGAATTGTACAATTCACCTTCACTAATCCTCTCAAATAACCCAATTGAAAATCAGGTTCAAAATACAGTTCAACATAACCAAACCGACTGCTTAAATCAAGGCAATACCAAACATAACCAGATATACCTAGTATTGACGATTTTTCAGTCTAATTTAGCAACATTTACTAAATATGTTCATCTGCAAATTGTACATTTTCTGAAAATCTGACTTTTATACAAGATAAGGTGAGTGAGACAAAAGGATAGATTTTTGCATCTTACATTGAGAAAACTAACCAATCTAACATAATGATCTTTATTTCAGACGGACTACAAAGTTGATGCCATTAAATTAATGGTTGATTGTACTCTAGCAGCCAAAGAGGTAGCGATCGATGCAGTTAAAATTATTGGTCAACCTCTTTTCATTGGTCAGTAAACCACTCCATTGTATAGTTGATAGTCCACTCTTTATTTGAATCCAATTTGATCCATTATGAAATAGGCAATTAATGGAATATTTTGATTAAGATACAACATAATATGTATTATTTTTATCCTTTTATTAGCATTGAATAACTAAGATACAACATGATCTGTATCATTTTTATCCTTTTATTAGCATTGAATAACTAAGATACAACATAATATGTATCATTCTTTTCCTTTTATGAGCATTGAATAACTAAGATACAACATAATATGTTACATTCTTTTCCTTTTATTAGCATTGAATAACTAAGATACAACATAATAATTATGTATCATTCTTTTCCTTTTATTAGCATTGAATAACTAAGATACAACATAATATGTATCATTCTTATCCTTTTATTAGCATTGAATAACTAAGATACGACATAATATGTATCATTCTTTTCCTTTTATAAGCATTGAATAACTAAGATACAACATAATATGTATCATTTGTATCCTTTTATTGGCATTTAATAACTAAAATACAACATAATATGTATCATTTGTATCCTTTTATTAGCATTGAATAACTAAGATACAACATAATCTGTATCATTCTTATCCTTTTTTTAGCATTGAATAACTAAAATACAACATAATCTGTATCATTTTTATCCTTTTATTAGCATTGAATAACTAAGAAACAACATAATATGTATCATTCTTATCCTTTTATTAGCATTGAATAACTAAGATACAACATAATATGTATCATTTTTATCCTTTTATTAGCATTGAATAACTAAGATACAACATAATCTGTATCATTCTTTTCCTTTTATTAGCATTTAATAACTAAGATACAACATAATATGTATCATTCTTATCCTTTTATTAGCATTGAATAACTAAGATACAACATAATATGTATCATTCTTATCCTTTTATTGGCATTTAATAACTAAAATACAACATAATATGTATCATTCTTATCCTTTTATTGGCATTTAATAACTAAAATACAACATAATATGTATCATTTTTATCCTTTTATTAGCATTGAATAACTAAGATACAACATAATATGTATCATTCTTATCCTTTTTTTAGCATTGAATAACTAAAATACAACATAATATGTATCATTCTTATCCTTTTTTTAGCATTGAATAACTAAGATACAACATAATATGTATCATTCTTATCTCTTTTTAGCATTAAATAACTAAGATACAACATAATATGTATCATTCTTATCTCTTTTTAGCATTAAATAACTAAGATACAACATAATATGTATCATTCTTATCTCTTTTTAGCATTGAATAACTAAGATACAACATAATATGTATCATTCTTATCTCTTTTTAGCATTTAATAACTAAGATACAACATAATATGTATCATTCTTATCCTTTTTTTAGCATTGAATAACTAAGATACAACATAATAATTATGTATCATTTTTATCCTTTTCATAAACTTTTCAGACCCGGTCATTAGGTTAGGTCACGATCTGGCCCTGCTAGTTAACAAGAAAGAATTCAGTGATGTGACGTTTGAGGTGGAGGGGAAAGAAGTCTACGCTCACCGATCTATTCTTTCTATGCGCAGTTCTTTTTTCAGAGCTATGTTTGCCTCCGCTGCCCGGGAATTAGTTAACGACCCTGATGTAGGTAAACTTTTCACTCTTTAGATTGTAATCAATTGTAATTGTAAGATTTCTTTTAAAGAATGGGCATTGCCTTCCTTACAACAAGATAATAGACGAATAGATAAGTATTGTGATAAAACTATGGTATCCATCATTAGGAAGTGGGTCAAGTTTTCAGAAAATGTACAATTCACCTTCACCAATCCTCTCAAATAACCTTAATTCAAGACGAAAATCAGGTTCAAAATACAGTTCAACCTAACCAAACAGATTGCTCGAATCAATACAATGTTGATACTCGAATTTACCTAGTATTGAGTAAATTGAAGCAGAATTTAGGCAGAATTTACTGTACATGTACAGCTGCCAATTGTACATTTTCTGAAAATCTGACCCAAATAACAAATGGAAGGAGGCTGGCATTGTTACTATTGGAGAAAAGAGATCACTCATGAGCACTGACGAAAAATGTAATAATTGTATGGTCAAGTATAACTTTTTAGAAAGAATACCAATCAAATGTGTGGTGCCTACTACGTGGTATACTATGGAATTGGAGGAAGTAATTATTGTATCTAGAGGTAACGTGGCGAGATTACAAATAAATGACGAGCTGTTCAATATATACAATGTAAAAACAAGTGCAAGGAGGATTTACATTTGCAGACAGAGAGTGAGATGTTAGATTTAGAATACCTATAATATCAATGTTGCTTGGAACCGGTTGATAACACAAGAATAAACCAGAGAGAGTATGTAGTATAGTGCTGAATGTTAGCTAATAGGGAGATTTAGCAACCACAAAGCACTAGCATAACATTAACGCATCCACTAACTATTTGTACATTACTACCGCTTTTGGGATATCTTGTGAGGTGCTAGGCATAGGGCATCTGCATAGATCTGCATCTGCATCTGCATCTGCATGCCATTCGAGATATCCCCACAACGGTAATAATGTACTAAAAGTTAGTGGATGCGTTTAGTGTTGTGTTCGTGATTTGTGGTTGCTAAATGTCCCTATCGGGTGTTAACCGTTACGTTGCAATAAAAAAGGTTACTGGGAAAAGACTATGGTATCTATATAGAATAAACATTTAAAACGTATTTTCACAGGTGATACCCATGCCGGATATTGATTATGAAACATTCCTCGGAGTCCTTCAATATATATATACGGATAAACTGGATGATGTGGCATCGGATGTGATTAAAGCAAAACTTGTGAGGGGTAAGTGGGTGAAATCATCAGACAATGTACAATTCGTCTTCACCTATCCTAACAACTATCTCAAATTTAAGACAAAAATTATTTTCAAAATGCAGTTAAGCCTAACCAAACAGATAGCTAGAATCAATGCAATGCCGAATATACTCGAATTTACCTAGCATTGACCAGATTTCAGTCTAATTTAGCAGAATGTATTAAATGTGTGGAGCTGCTGATTGTACATTTTCTGAAAATCTGACCCAAGTATATCTTTACATATTGTCGGCCTTTCGCGCCCGTCGCTTATTCACCTGGGGGTCATTAAGGTCATCAGGGTAATTAATGGAGCGACTCGGACGGTCCAGCCGAGCTCTTCCGGAATCGACCAAGGAAGGACCTGATAGCAGGTGACCTTGGCCGCAGTCCCACGCTGGGGGGTGACGGCCGGGGGGGGGTTAGAGTTATTGTTAGGGTCTGGGCGGCTATCATATGTCGCAGCAGGTGGTGGCCAGAGTCCCTCTTCCTCCTCTGAGTCTGACTCTGCCACGTGCTGGTCGCGAGCTGAGCGTGCGGGCTCAGTGATAAGCGGGGAAGGGGGTCGAGTCGGTGATGAGCTCCTCGTCTCCCAGGCTGGTATACTCGCAGAAGCCATATTTAGAAGTACTTAACTTTAAGGGTCCTGTATTCCACAGATAACTTATCTCGCTAAGATGGTATTTAAGTAGACGTGGTAGCGTGCCGCGACGATAATGAATCCACAGAGAAACAGGTCTCAATTAGCACTCTCCTCCTTGCTTCTTTATTACTTATGTAACTTACACAGGGTTACAAGATCTCCAACAGAATACACAGCAAGGTACACAAATCACAGTAATCCACAGCAATTCACAGTAAGTCACAGTAATTCCTTAGGAACAGAACCTGTTGGGTCCAGGCACATCTTCAGACCAGAGCTAGCTAGAACATATTCCTCACAAAAGGGTTCACACAAGCCTTCCTCAGAGACCCTCTCTGGCACCCAGGCAGTGATACCTATCCCTTCCTTGTGCAGGCAATACTTCCAGGTAGTTCCAGTCTAAGATGGCCTGGCCCCAAGGGTAATAGCCTCTATATTAAGACGTGGTTGGAGGCTTACTCAGATCTCCGCATGGAAAAGGCAGAGACCGGGGACCAGTATATACTAGAGAGGCCGGCCTGGTACCGGGGTTTTCTTCCCTGTTAGAGACCCCAAAACCCAGTCAGACCCATTACGTCACGTCATGCCTCGCTGGTCATGAGTGCTGTCCTCTCACTATCTCTCCCATATGGCAGTGGTTCCCCTCACCCCTCAGTCATCTCCACCACAGCTCGCATTGTTTTGGTTCCTACATCTATGCTTCAGACTATGCTTAATTTTCGCCCATATGGTGGGAAAAGTCCCCCAGACTCTCTCTCTCTCTCTCTCTCTCTGTCCCTCCCTCCCTCTCCCCCTCTCTCTCGGTCCCTCCCTCCCTCTCTCTCTGTCCCCCATCCCCCTCTCTCTCCCTCCCTCTCTCTCTCTGTCCCTCCCTCCCTCCCCCTTTCTGTCCCTCCCTCCCCCTTTCTGTCCCTACCCCTCTCTCTCTCCCTCCGTCTCTCTCTCTCTCTGTCTGTCTCAGAGAAAGAATGTACCCGTCCACACATTACTCCTCAATGAATTTATGCATAGATGTTATGGTACATGCCATAAAATGTATTTAAAATTTAAAAGGATAGAATATAGCGCCAGGGTAAAGTTTTCTGACCATTTTGTCAAATATTTTCCACATATATTGTTCATATGCTTAGAATGCTCAGGTATTAAATTGTATGTATGTATATTGTTTATTTCCAGTTCAATACACTACAGTTACATCGATAAGTTAAATACAATACCTAGAAATGGGAACCCCATTTTATGCTAATCATATCTCTACCAGGAGGTCCAAGTTGTGAAAGTGTTATGAGTAATAATGATCATTTTTTAAAGACATTAGGCCTACTACCCCAACGTAGGCACCCTGTGATTTTAGCCATTTTTGGCAATTAAATTGATATCTCCAAATTTTAAAAAAAAAACTCCAGTAAATTGTCTGATTCCTGTGAGAAGTAGAAAAACAACTGCCTCTACAATCCAAGCGCCAAAGGCGCTTGTCCTATAAGTAATCCTAACACTGGTAAGTCCCTAAGACTAGCTCCAAAAGTATCCAAAAGAAGTCCAAAAGTATCAGCAGCTCTAGCTGCATGACTATTTATACTACAAGAGGGGTGGGGGAAGTTACATAGAAAAGTGGTCTATTTGCATGATAGTGGTTAGATTTTGAGCCCAACAGAAATGGTTGGCTAAGACATAAACATGAAAATGCACCCAATGGTTATTATTGGTGGAAGGGTTATATTAGAAAATGGGCCCAACAGTTTTGGTTGGGGGAGAGTTTCATATTAGAAAAAGCACCCAACACCCACTATTGGTCGAGAGTTTTACATTAGAAAAATGGCCCAACAGAGGGTGAGTGACAGGTGTCCTACTTTCGGGTACTGACCCACCCAGACCCCCACTTGCACCCCTCCTGTCTATCCCAGGTCCCTTGCCCATCTCTAGGTGCTCTATGGGTCCCTCCAGGAGTGCTAATTGTTAATGTGGCTATCTAAAGTTGTACAATCACCCCAATTAACAGGACTAACTCAGGCCTAATTGTGTCCGCTTACAATATATATGTGAGAAGTATTTCTATTCTTTTCCAAAAGTGCATTGGGGGCTTGCTATAAAGCAATGGAAATTGAAATGTTATTTATATGAGAAGTAGATAATAGACAAAATAGTGACATCTCCTACGAAAAGAGCATCAGAATCGATATAAAGAAAATGATTAATGGGTCAGATTTTCAGAAAATGTACAATTGGCAGCTCTACACATTTAATAAATTCTGCTAAATTAGGCTGCAAATTGGTCAATACTAGGTAAATTCATGTATGTTTGGCATTGCATTGATTCTAGCAATCCATTTGGTTAGGTTAAACTGTATCTTAACTTTATTCTTGTCTGAAATTTGGGAGGGTTGGTGAAGGCCAATTGTACATTTCCTGGCGATGTCACCCCAATGCATCACGCATAATTCTGCGATGGATTCTCATAATGATAATTCATTATAAACGAATTGGGAAAATGAGATGTTCGTATTCTTTTCTCTAGTTTCAGATTTGTATGACTTGCCAGGATTGAAAGGCTTAGCAACCTGTGAGCTTTATCTATCGCTGGACGTTGAGAATGTAATAGACATCTACAGAGAAGCTGTGGAGAAACTGCCTCCGTTGGGTGAGTATAAACTGGGCTAATTTAATGGAGAGACATACGGGTCAGATTTTCAGAAAATGTACAACTGGCAGCTCTACACATTTAGTACATTTTGCTAAATTAGGCTGCTAATTGGTCAATACCAGGTAAATTCAAGTATATTTGGCATTACATTGATTCTTGCAATCTGTTTGGTTAGGTTGAACTGTATTTTGAACTTTATTTTTGTATGAAATCTGGGTTATTTGAGAGGATTGGTGAAGGCTAATTGTACATTTCCTGGCGATTTCACCCTTATGCACGTATATTACGTTAACCTTAGAGACATGATACGTCCAAAGAATGATTTAGATGACGTCAGTCTCAATAGGGGTAAAACAATTCTCCGGGAAGCCTCATTCAAATACATGGCACATGTTTCATAAATCATTTTTCTGATTATTTTTTTTATAAAGCTTTAAACTTAAATAACACCACTTGGTTATTCGTCCCATGCAGTCTTACTGATTTCTGTACTTTGTGTCATACAGGGACATAAACACACATTATATACATGTCCATTTTTCGTTTACAATATGTTTGCTAATATGTATTCCAGAAGGCATTGAAGACCTATGTGCAACATTCGTTGCATCAAATCTACTAGATGTGTCAAGAACACCCGCCTTCTGTGCTTTGCCCCAAGATATTATGTTGCAACTAATTCAATCAAGTGCTGTCAACATATCATAAATGGGTTTTTTTATTCTGGGGTGGTGGCAGTTTCTCCCTTACTTTGGATTCTTTTTTGGGTAAAGCGACTTCTACGCGCTGTCCAACTAAAGATAGAATTAAATGCAGAACATGATAAACCTTTGCCTCAAATTAAACTTGTAAAAGCGTTATCCAAAACATGTTCATTTTATAAATGGACATGATTGGATTTTATATATTTTTTTCTGCTAATCTTAACTTATTCAATGACGAGATGAGGTAACAAAGCAACATTATTGGTCAGATGTTCAGAAAATGTACAATTGGCAGCTGTACACATTTAGAAAATTCTACAAAATTAGGCTGCAATTTGGACAATACTAAGTAAATTCGAATATATTTGGCATTGTATTGATTCTAGCAATCTGTTTGTTTAGGTTGAACTGTAGTTTGAACTTTATTTTCGTTTGAAATTTGGGTTATTTGAGAAGATTGAATTGTAGATTTTCTGAAAATCCGACCCATATATATGATAAATAAAATTGTAGTGAGGGAATCAAGGAGCTAGCTGGGAAAAGGAATCGGACGAAATGACGAGGACAAGCTGAATAGACTTGTGCTAGATTAAATAGACTTTGCTGTGTGTATATAAAGGGCCTAGTCCACTAAGCCGAGTCTCATGCGATTTTGCACCGCAGAGGACTCTTTTGCACTAAATTGTGTGAGTATCGCATGAGAATTGGCTTGGTGGAGTAGGCTGTTAATATAAAGACATTGTGGAATTGCTGCCAGCTGGTGGCAAACACTAGCAAACGAAACGAAAATACCAGATGACAATTCTTTAAATGTACATATTGGTCAGAAAATAGTTGATGTTAAAGCGGCCAAAGCCAAAGTAATATGCAATGCACTAGAGTCAAAAAGTATGCCAAAGATTTCGAAATTTAACGGTTGGAAAATAATTCTCGGCTTGGATGACCAACAATTTGATGAAATTGATTGGAAAAAACTATTTGTACATCCCTATAAGGCGTCCAGCGAGTCTACAATACGTGCTTTCATACAGAGTTCTACATAGAACAATAAGATTATAAGCTCTATCACAAGCCTCGTATTGTGAAATAACTGTCACTGTTATTTTATTGCATTACTTTGTATGGAAACCAGTACAGGGAAACAACCATTCGGCCTCCCAGTATAGGGTGGTTTGCCTTTAAATAAACTATGTAATTGACGAATGTATAGAAATCGATCTGTCTAATCTTTTAGTTCAAGAAGGTTTTAACCAGAAAACAGAAATATTGTGTAAATGGTCAAAGACTATAAACCGGACGATGTTATCATGGTAAATTAATGTTCCAAGTAGTATCTATCTCTTTGTGCTGTATAACTTAGACAATATTTAAACTTGGTAAAGTACATGACCGATGTAAATGGATGTGAAAAATTCTAACTAGCACCAAAGAAAACAACCAGTCAATTTTCACGTAATTATAATTATATATAATAATATATATTTGATGATGCAACCCTGTATTCGATCTATTACTATTTACTTTCCACCTCTTTGTTTCGAGGTTGATCTGGAAAATCTAGAGTGTAGACGGATCATCCCATTTTGTATCATTATTTGATTACTGAATAAAAGTTGTTGTATATTATGTTCCTTCTGTGGAAAAGGAGATGACATCAGATACTTCCTCGTTGAATGTCATGACACGAAAGAATTATGAGAGAGAATACTGTCATATGCTCGATGCGCCTTATTAACTCTTCTAAGAATGGAGAACCACTCTTTGGTAGGAGAAATAACAGAGTAGTTTTCAAAGCAGAGGATATTCTCTGAGAAGAGGGTACGATGTATTTGTTATGTGATCGACCCCGAAGAAAGAAGTGGTTATTTGTTGAAAAAATGAATAAAAGTTTTAAAAAAGAATGTCATAATTTTATTATTATTTATTCTCTTTTAGTCAGTTGTCATGATTAATGAGTCCACTTTAGCATTTAGTCTCCTATTTGTTTTTCTGATTATTATGCTTTTGACAAATAAAGCATAATTATTGTTATATTTAGTATTGTTATACACGCATTGCTCTGAAAACAACGTATCTAGAGTGAGTTACGCACAGTGCGTATTTCACTAATGGGGTATTGGGGTTGTCATAGCAACCAATTTGCTTTTTTACTAAGATTGTCACTGAAATTCAAATTTATGACCCTTTTTTTCCCTATTTTCATGATTGAAAGCATATAACAATTTGGTTTCAGTCGCTGAGTGCAACTTGTGCAATATTCACGCTCCTTCAACCAACTTGTTATAGTTAACCTGCATTTATTTATAACCAATTCCTGCACCTCATCCTCCAAATTCTCAAGTAACCATGTTTGACAGGGCAGACCGTAGTTTCACCTCTAAGTTTGGATTAGAATTGCTGTGGGAGAGTTCTAATTGGAACAGTTTCAATTGAAGTCTTCCAATTAAGACAAATTGATTCGTTAATTTTCTGTGATTGAGGTTCAACGGCAGAACCGAGAGGGTCAAACTTTGCATGTAGGCGTTTCCTCCCACACCTTACACAACCACACGCATCGTGGCAAAATTTTAAACTTTTTAAAAAAAATCTATAAGCCTACATGTTATCCCAGTCATTGTACCATTAAATGAGTACGAATATTATCAATATTCCTGACTCAAAAGTAATATTACCAAGGAGAAAGTAGGTGTCTCAGGGACTCTCTATTCCCTTAGAATATAATCTCTGATTATAATAGGTAATAATTAAAATAATCATATTGATAAGATTTATATATTTTCTGCCTGAATATGAAAGCTTCTCAACCTCATTCATCTCATAACGTAGAGGGGAGACTGATAAATCAAGTAATACAATATAAGATGGTCTGTCAAGCGATGCAAAGGAATTCTGCCCCGCCCAACTGAAAGCCAATAGCACAACGGTCTGATCTTTAGAAAATATCCAATTGGTAGCTCTACACATTAATGAAATTCTCCTAAATTAGGCTGAAAAATGAAGAATACCGGGTACATCTGAGTATATTTGGTATCGTATTGATTTAAAGTATCAGTTCTGTGATGTTAAACTGCATTTTGAAGCTCATTTTTATTTTAAATGTGGGTTATTTGAGAGAATTGACAAAGATGAACCGTACATTTTCTGAAAATTTGACCCACATGCAGGCGTGAAACCAAGGCAATCTTGCCCTGTCATCTGATAGAAAAACCATCGCCAGAGGAGCCAATCTCATGCGCAATCGGATACCACGCGATCACCAATAACAACATAACGATAGGAAAACCGATAAAAGCACTAGAAAAAAACCCTCCAAGAATTGACGGCAAGGGAAACTAGTTAACAAAGTTTGCGGCGGATTTCTCACTAATGCAAATCAATCGATAAAAACATAAAGTGCCAAGGAGGATTCTGAGAAGGTTCTCTTCTAGAATTTGGATATTCTGAAAAGCTGTATATCGCTTACAAATGTTCCATTTTCTCATTCTTTATGGGTTAAGAAGATGTTAAGCCTTCCTTCAGCGCGACTTGTAACGTCATTGCACATTTTACTCAAAACTTCATTTAATTAAAACTGTCAAAAGATATTTTGCATCAGAATTCGTTCCCTAAGATACAACATCTGAAAAGCGTTCATGATAGACTATAGAACGTATTTTGTTAACTGTTGAATATGTATATTTGGGCATAAATGAATAAATAAATAAAATACAGGAATTTCATTTTATAAAATGCCTTGATTGGCACTACACTCACCACAGAACAGAACTTAATTGAATATTTTAAGGAACAAAAGAAGGAACGGGAAATATAGGGACGGATTTTATTTCTCTCCTGAGAAAGTACCATATATACATCTCTACGCTTGAATGTTTAGTGAGACTGACAGGCAAATAGATCTACATGAATCTATAGCCTGGGGAAATGCCCTGTGTTTTTAAGGCGGGCTACAGAGCAAAGGGGAGAGGGTCGGAGCAAGGCAATGTGTCTTTTCCACACATGATTGCAGAGCAAAGTCAGACGGGGCTGAACAAGCCACAGATTCATTGATTCCGGCCCACCACCGTGAGAAAACGGCCCATCATTACCAGGCTCTCAGGCCGGACTCTGACCACCGACTCAGCCAACATTTGCAGGCATTGAATCGACTATATTTAGTTGTTGTAGGATGTTCCTATGTTATATATGATGTTTCTATTAATAATAATAGATTTTTTATTTCCATATCACATTTATTACAACAATTGTCATACAATGTAGAATTAAAAGAGAGAAACCTATGGAAAGAGGAATAATTTCTATGACAGTCACAGCTCTTCCGAATATCCCTTAAATTTTGTTTTACTTCGCTATCCCTATCATTTGTACATCTATTCCTAGCTAAATATATATAGACAGTGTTAAATATTGGACCTGCCTGCTACACAACTTGAACTGGAAGGAAGGCAAACGCAATATTATCAAAATATTACTTCTGTTTGAGTATGTAATACACATAATACAAACTACAAGGCTAATAATTATATTGAACGGTTTTGTCATAAAGCAATTCCATGTTGATTGGGGTATTATAAATTAGCGCGATGATAATCATTGCAAGTCGCCTTATATGCGGTATGATTACATGGTTTGACTGAGTATATCAAGGTATTATATTGTATTGTATTGTCATTTTTTTCTCTGAATATTTTTGTATCAGTGCCTAGTTTGTTGTATTGATATGAATGTCTTGGAAATGGACACACGCCCGGGCGTATGGTTATTATCTTTCATGTTTATTTGTTCTTCCACTCAGTTGAGATATTGTTTGAAAAAAAATACGATCCTTCTCTCATATATACTATGAGTTTCCGAAATGTGTAGATATATGTTTCTAAAAATATTTGTAATTTTTGCTATGTTTATTAAATGCAGCGCGTGCTGAGAATTATTGTAATCAACTTGCAAAATGTCGTCGCTGAATAAAAAACTTAAAAAACAAACAAACATGTATAGCAAGGTAGTATGGGATCTATACGACAATTCTTATAAGTATTTGCTCAATATCCCCCCCCCGCCCCTCAGCTTTGGGCAAAACATATCACTGGTACTATTACTAAGTTGCTGCTACCCCATTCCATGTCTCTTGCACATATCTTCAGTTCTTGAAAACACCCTGAAATCCTTTCTACTCTTACATTGAAAGCCTCTCTTTTCATTGTTATTCCAGTAAAAAAGGGATCATATTCTTTATTTTATCAGTGCATGGGTTAATAATTTTGAGAAGTTTCTTATCATCTGACTCGCTTAGGGTCCTGATTTTTTTTGTCATCAAAACCAAGTTATGGAAATGAAAATGCGGGTGCTCACTATGGGGGGGGGGGGGGGGGGGGGGCTTCAGAGACATGCAGGGTTGTCCCCAAAATGTATTTCTGTAATTGTCTTTATAATGATTAGAATTTTGATTATTATATCTAGCTAGGCAAAATAAGCTAGGCAAAATAAGAGACAGGGACTGCAAAAAAGCACATAAACAGAAATCTGTGGTAAATGCGTGCACCGCCAGGCGATCACGCAACGAATTTAACCTCAGTCTAAAAAGAGCTAAGGAGAGGTACTACACAACCCTGCTAGACAATAACAAGAAAGATAGTAGCAAATTTTGGAGGATCATAACAGAAATACAGGGAAAAAAGAACAGCGAAATAAAATTCCTGAGTAACAGCGAGAACGTACGTTTAACTGGTTCGAACTTAGCAGATTACATTAATGAATTTTTCAGTTTGATCGGAGACAACATACAAAAATCAATTCCAGATAAAACCTATGAGGTTAGACCAGAGCCAATAAGATCTGCTTTTGAGATAGGCCCAGTCAGTGAAGATGAAGTCCTACGACTGACACAGGAAATTGACACTAAAAAACCCTCCGGATGTGTAGACATTAATAGTAGGATTTATAAGGATGCACTATGTGGTGTCTCTACCCAAATTACTTACTTATTTAACGAATCCATAGGAGCAGGCGTGTTTCCAAAAGACTGGAAAGATAGTCTATGCAAACCAATCCCCAAGGTAGCCATACCGAAGACAGTTGATGATATTAGGCCTATTACACTAATACATTTAGTAGGGAAACTTCTTGAAAAGATTATAGCAGCTCGGTTACAGACACATTTTCTGGCAAACGACATTATTTGTAATACACAGTTCGGTTACCTCCCGGAAAGGGGTACTGCGGATGCGCTTGCGACCCTTATTACGCCGATAAATGAGGCGCTGAATAACAATGAACAGGTATTGGCAGTTTTTATCGATTTTAGCAAGGCATTCAATAGCGTGAATCATGACATATTATTAGAGAAATTCGAGAATTTAGGCGTCAGAGACAATTACAAGAATTGGCTAGCATCGTATCTAGAAAATAGAAAACAGCGAGTTATAATAGAAGGTAACATATCGGAGGAAGCGACGATTGACTGCGGCGTACCGCAGGGCTCAGTTTTAGGGCCGCTCATGTATCTGCTATATACTAACGATTTAAAGAACTTGGACTTATCTTGCAAATTCGTGCTATACGCCGATGACACGGTATTATTCATCAGAGGTACGCAACTGCCGGAGCTTGTGGCAAAAATGCAAAAAGATTTAGAAACCTTTTACGACTGGTCAGTATGTAACAAAATTAAAATGAACATGAAGAAAACGAAATTTATGCTTTTTAGCAGGAAGAAAAGAGGAAGACCCCCCGAGATAAAGTTTAGATCCTTTGAACTATCACATACGGAGTATTATGACTATCTCGGAATTAGATTAGATACCAAGTTGAATATGCTGAGGCAGCTTGACAGACTACACCAAAACCTTAATTTCAGAATCCACCAGTTATCTTTGATGCGTCCAATGCTTACCCAAAATGCAGCAGTGACAATCGTAAAATCATTCATTTTATCGATAATTGATTATAGCCTACCCTTTTTGACACCAGTAGGAAAAAGTAACCTAAATAAGACACAAAGATTGCAAAATAAAGCGATCCGTATTGCCCTCAAAGCGGACCCGCTGACACCCAGGAAGGACCTGCATAATAGATGCAAGATTATGTCGGTATCAAACAGACAATACTTCCTGCTCGCGAAAATGGGTGGGAAGATTGCGATTAATGAGAACGGGAGGGCAACAAGGCAGAATGAAGGTAGAATTATAAGACAATTTAGACCGAAAACCGAAACTGATAGGAAATCGCTGAGCTATCAGTTGGCAACAATCTGGAACGGCCTACAAGTCAGATTGAGAAACTTGGACGATATCACATTAAAGCGAGAACTAAAAACCCAAATCTTGCTAAGACAACACAGGGAAGAATTTGATTGAAACAGTTAAAATAAATATACTATGAGAGAGTCACACACTATTGTTGTAATATAGTGTATCCCACGATCACCCTTGTATCTCCACACCCCCCTCGACTACAGAGACAATTACTAACGTAAGAAAATAACAATTGTACTAACATAACAATAAGTAGCCTTGATGTTTAAGGCAGGTGGTAAGAATATCGCCAAGGCGACGCCGGATTGTACTTACTGCCGAAAAAAAAAAAAAAAAAAAAAAAAAAAAAAATATCTCTGTCTATAGGCAGTGTCCTTTATCTATTCTTTCCCCTATCTATCCCTCTCCCTCTAAACAATATATAAATGTGACCAAAATGGCGATAAGAATAAAGGAGTGGACGATTTGTTAAGAAAACTGCATAACTGAATATAATATAACTGAATATTTTTTGCGGGAGATGTTGTCTAAAAAATTATGATTTACATGTGGTTCACCAGACACAGCTTTTTCGTTCAATAATGCTACAATGGAATATGTATTCCTTTTCACTCTTTTCTCTACTCTCTCTCTTGAGAGTAAAAAAGATTTCCATACAAACCTTATGCAACAAACCCATCCAGCCTAATCAATACTAAGTAATATGAATGTGTCCTCAGTAAGTTCATACAGAAGGCACAGGGTTTCCTGAGAGCTGATTTGTTCCTCAGCTGTGCTCAATAGTGTATGTAGTATATGGAATTGGCAATTAAGCAGCATAAATGCCTATTCACATTACAACGGCCGATTGGTGTAGGGAGCACCTTTTTTGTGCAGACTCTGAAAGGGGGGGGGGCAACGTTTGTTAGCGCAGAAAAGTTTGGGGACACACTTAGAACTACAATGATGTAGGGGGGGGGGGGTTGTGAAATTTTGCACTAACTTTCAAGGGGTGCATGGTGATACAATTTTGCACAAGAATGTTTTGCAAATTATACCCCCGCCCACAGTGGTTAATTATGGACAGTCCCTCACGGTTCTGTGGATCCAGCATAAACGGTGTACTAAATTATCTGATGTCCTTCCTGATGTCTAGTGGGCTTTGCTAAAAAGTATGTTTCTACTTCTACCATTTATCCCAACAAATGTACTGGTGCAGTGCATAATCTATACGATAAGGCGTATGAGCCAATAAAATAAAATTGTAAATAAATCGCGATATACCAACAGAAGCCATAACGACTATCTTCCCTTGTATAAACGCTGGAAGTAGCATGGCAGCTGGGTGCCATGATTACAGGAATAGGGGGATTGCATGTGCGCCATCTTGACTTTGAGCAACCGTCCCGCCCTCTAAGGGCGGAATTAGCCCACCTCTAAACCTCTTTATGTTGTCCAAACAATCAGTGTCATTTCCCTCTTAAACAAGACTTGTACGTATGGCCCTGTTTTCTATGTATTCCCATGTAAATGGGCACCATTACATCATCTGAAAGGCAAGTCGTGTTCCTCCTGGTGCCTTTTATGGGACAACTTATGTATAATATGGTAAAGGAAACTAGCAATTTTGAATATAAAAAGTGGCGCCCAATTTGTTTTGAGTCCCACCCCTCTCGGACCTCCTCCCCTCTAGTACACGCTTGTCTCTCTGCCTGCACACAGTACCGGCCGACGGCAGTAGGCCTACTGTGTGCAGCAGGTATTACACACTAACACTAACAAGGAACAGAGAGTGGTGGAAGGAGGGCGGGGTGGTGGGCAGTCATAAAAAGTGAGACAACTATAAGAACAGAACAGAAAATAAAATAATACCTCTAGCAGGATAAATTTCTGGACTCTTGATCCGCATGGATGTATGGGAGTATTTCCGACCTACAGCTCTAGACAAGAAAAGATTGATTATGGCATGCCCAAACATACAATGTCCAAACCTAATTTTAAAGCTCTATAATATACAATGAGAATAAACACTGACATTTTGTTATACCTTCTTGTGCCATAACATAGCAATGTACTTAAATTTTGATTTCTTCAAGGCCATAGACTTGTACCTTTACCCTTGCTCCTACCTGTAACTTTGATTCATTCTTTTATCTTTATCATGTATGTTTGTTGCGGTTGTGGTAATAGCTGAGTAATTGATAACACTATTTTTTTACTTTAGATTTTGAACCATAATGGCAACGCACAAAAACAACCACCTTTTTTGTTTTTGCAAAGCGTTTATTTCATTTCCTGCCATCGTGGCTTCTACAAAGCTAATACATTAGTCAATATTAACAGACGACATGCGCAAACCTGTTTGATAACATTCAACCTGGATATGTTAGCTTAAGTGAAGGTCTAGTATGGGTACATGGATAAAATCAAGATTTATGAACAATTATAAGCTCATTAATATCCTCCTGTATTCTTTGCCATAAAACCTTTTCTCCCGCACTTACAGAATGTAGTTTAAACGAGTATAATACCACCCTGCATCTCATCCTGAGTTCGTATAGGGTTGACAATAAATCAATCATACCGTTTGCAAACAATTTTTGCCTGTATATGAAGGCTTCAACCTGAAGTATTATTCGGTTGACAATCTTGGATGGTAGGTTAGTTTGTTCTATGCCAAAGAGGATATCCATTGGGTTAATGAAAATTTTGCCCCTTTTTTTCTTGAATATGATCTCCTTGTTCTTTCCCTCATTGAGATATCCTGAATTATATATCCAGCCCAGTATTTCTTGCCACAGTAGACCAGTTTTGTGATATTCCACCTAAAAAAGAAAAAAAAGAAAAAAAAAAAAACAACCACCTTATTTGGTTATGCGTATTTTGATAATTGTTAAACGTATGACCAATAAAAATATTTAAACAGAAAACCTGTGTTGGGTTTAGGTCTGCTAATGAGGTGCAGAGGATTATTTTATGGTAATTCTGTCTACTATTTAACATGGGTTTCACCCACTAATTACGTTAATTACCAATGTTATAACATCACGTTATATACATGTACCAGGACTAAATACATCTTTAAACTGTATTACTTTGTTACCTTTTGTGTTAACCTTGTTATAAAAATTTGAACATGATGTGTCTAGGTGTGTGTGTTTGTGTGTGTGTGTGTGGGGGGGGGGCTTCAGGGGGGGGGGGCTTCAGGGGGGTGCAGGGGGGGGGGGCGCTGCAGGGTCAGGGATTATATTGTCTTTATCTACTCTACCAGAAAACGCATGCCTTTCTCCCATATACGACAGTGACCTCAAATAATAAATATATGGAACGCCTGAGAGTGCGAATACATATATTTTGCATTTATTACCAGTCTGTGTATTGATTCAATGCCCTTACAAGATAAATAACAGTCTTTGGCCGAGTGGTCATCCTTAGAGAAGTCCCCTAGGGATTAACATTACACCTCGCTTTTAAGCTAGGACCTTACAATACTGCAGGGATACACACTTATCTGGGAATTGTTCTTTGGATATGTGATGTTTTATAGCAAAATGAGTCACAAGTCACAAAAGGAATAATTTTTAGTGTTTTATTCATGAGATTACTCTGTAGGAATGTTCTCATTTTGGGGATATCTAGTGCTCTAAGTTTCAAAAATAGAAATATCAAACTTAAAATATAGAAATGCTTATATCAGATGTCGTATTGTGTATTATCATTAGAATAGGCTTGATTTCATCTTTTCATATATATGATGATATCTCAAAATCAATTATTTTTTACTTGTGACTCATTTCATTTTCCTGTGACTCATCGATCGATCACATGTATATCCCACAACTACTGTAATTTACATTAAAATACTGATATTTGCATAGTCATCCATTACCATGTCATTTTAATAGCTCTGAAATGGAAATGATTTAATCATGCACCCAGTGACATGATGGATCCAACATTTAGAGATCTAAACATTATGCCCTCTTTGATTATAAAAAAGTAATCAAATCTGATCGTATGTAAGTTCATAAATGTGGGAGAGCAGTGGTTTAGGAATATGAACAATAATAGGATACATATCTGTAGAGGGGATGTTGTGCAATGACCGGGGGCCTGTTGTATAAGCTGAGGAAAGGACAGTTATGTGTTTGAACTCCTACGCTTTCCCCACTTAGTTCAGTAATGGGTAGGAATACTGATGTGATGTGTTACAGGAAAATGATTCTCAAGTCGCAAAATTTATATTTTTCAATGTATTTTATTCATAAGATTTCTTTGTTGGAATCTTTTGATTTTTGTGGGTTTAAGCACATTACGTCATATTAATACATCTACGAATTTTCAGACCAGTGTATTAAATATATCCTTACGTTTCGAAGGTCATCCTATGGAGTACATTTATTACTTTACTAGTAATTGTTCACCAAGAAATATTGCAAACTTTTTTTAAAACATAAATATATCAAACATAAAAGATAGAAACACTTTTTACCATCATTGGAATCGGCCTGATCTCATCCTTTCAAATATGATGATGATATCTCAAAATCCATTTTTTGCGACTTGTGACTCATTTTGCTGTAACACATCACACATACATTCTAGGTATAGCCTATTCCTACCAGCTGGGAATGACACGTAGGAATGATTCCTTTTCCCTACAGGTAAAGGGATACCTACGCAAAATCCCTTTCCTCAGCTTGTACAACAGGCCCAAGTAGTGTCTTTTCCTTTTTTTTACTCAAATTTCATTTTATGTTTAGCAGACAAGGCGACCAGACGCAGCTCGGGGGATGAACACTCTTGGTGTATATCTGATCTAATAGCACCATGGGAGGAGATAATTTGATAGTACAGATGATTACATGAGCCTTACCCGGATCTAGTTTTTAGTCAAATGTGATGTGTTACAGCAAAATGAGTCCCAAGTCTCAAAATTGATAGTTTTCAAAGTGGTTTATTCACCAGATGTTATTGTTGGAATATTCTCATCTTTTTGGAGCGTAGTACTGTCAGTGGCATAACATTCCAAGACTGATTATATTGAATATGGCATATATAGGCATATCTGAGGTTATCCTAATGAGTATATTTAGCTATTTTGTATTGTTTTTAAAATATGTCATGTTTTTAGAAAATGTTTCTGACACTTGCAAGGAATGAACGGGATATTTAAATGTACATAATAGGTGCAAATGTAGTGATCTCGCAGGTTCGTATCCCTTAACCTTACCGATGTATAAAACAAATGGAACAAAAGGCAGTCACTACCTGTTCGCAAAGGGTTTTATTCTCGTGAGGAATTGCAAGCTGAGCGTCAGTTTACACAATCCTACCTCAGTCCGAGGATCTCGGGCCTCCTAGCCAGCTAGGTGACCCTTGACCACAGGTGTCTGAGGCAACATGCAGGTTTAAGTAAACATGGTACAAGCCAATATAAGAGTAACAAGATACTAGTTACAAGAACAAGAACATTCATAACCATTAGCAAAATAAGGTTAACCCAGGTTGCCGTTACTCTGGCAACAACAGCTGGACTGCTGTTATATGTAAAATGCAACAGGTAAAAGTTAATACATAGACTAAAAAGTCACTGCGGACCAGTACTGCCCACTGGGGTAGATTGGCCGAACTAACCCACAGCAGACAGCACCTAGAGATAAACTCTAGTGAAACCCAATAACACCACAATACCCCCTCTTTTCTTTTAAGAGTTTGAAAAATACGTTTTTAAAACTCGACAGGGTATTAAAAAGTTGAAACATCTACATGTAGGAGCATAAGGTGTCCTCTCTACTATGAACAATAAATAAATCTTATGAAAACTTCTTGCGACATATAGGAGCATACTGTGTCCTAATTAAAATGAACATTCTTTGAAGTAAGAAAAATTTTATGAAAACCTCTTCGCGTTCGACAAGCAGGAGCATATTGTGTCCTCACTACCTTGCAAACAAACAATTTTCTGCTTAACAGAAATTAATTATTTTGAAAAAGGAATTCACATTCATATTGTAGACTTGGTTTCAGATTTCGGCGCCTCACACCAAGGTTCTGTATCCAAGGATCCAGGGCATCCGAAGAGTATCCGAGGTGGTTAAATCGGGTCGAAGGGCGGTCCAGTCATCATCGTCCATGCGTTTCCTCCGTTCAGTCATCCTTGCCGTCGTCGTCTTTCGTTCCATCGGGCGAGTCCTTCGCAGAAGGTCTGTCCGGAGTATCGAACATACTTCCGAACATACCTTGCTCGGGAGGCGCCCGGCCCAACGCAGCCGAAGCCACAGTTCTCTGAGGCTGGGGTGGCTCACGTTGGGACTTCATCTGGTCCAGGAGACTGGTGAGGAAATGGATCTGTTGATCGTTAACCTCCAACGTCCCACCAGCTCGACTGGACACCACGGTCAAACCAGGAGTCTCGCCCGAGCCTGAAGAAGGCAAGGCTTGAGCTTCCTCAACTGGTTTGGCAGGGAGAGAGGTCGGCTTTCCACCCAGGGAACTTTCCGACCTGCTCACACCTTGATTGGACTCGTCCGAATCATCCAAAAGCAAGCCCTGGAGTCTGGTATTCTCCTCCAAGAGCTTCAGGATGCGTTGTTCCTTCTCCTGATTGGATGCCTTCAGAGTCCGGATGAGGAGAGCCTGCTGACTGATCGTTTCTTTCAGCGTGCCTACCTCATCCACCTTCGCCCTCACCGCCTGAAGCTTTTTCAGAGGAGTCACAAGAGCGGCCACGGTCACTTTGACCTGCCTCTTGGCATCCTCTGCAGCTACTTGCAGGGCTTTCAACGCCTGGTTCACGCCGGTCTCTGATGTTTCCACCAGAGCAGCGGTCTCCAAAGCACAAGGCAGTTCGGCCAGAGTTGTGTCCACCCATTTCTGGGCCTTCCTCGAACGTCTGCTCCTCTTGGCAGGAGGAGCAGCTAACTCAGCTGCCTTCGACTGGCTCTCAGTCCTTGGACGCTTGGAGGCTGCGGCCTTCGAGCTAGTACTAGCACTTGACTTGTCCGAAGTCACTGTGCTAGACTTTACCGGGGTCTGAGTCGGTTTGGATTTCCCAGTACCAGCTCTGGGAACATCCACCTCACCAGCCTTTCGAAGGGTCCGGAGATGGGCCATCGAAAGATGGGTAGTCCGAATGAAAGCTCCGAAGGGCTTCCACTCAGGCTTCACTTTCGCCGCCTTCTCCATCGCCTTCGGCCTTCCCTGGTTGTGCAGCAGCTCCTCCCCATTCATGATGTGGCTGACCAACTCCGATTTCCTGTCAAGCTGCTGCTGACAGTTCTCGTATGGACAGACCCACACTTCTGTTTGAGGGGTGTGAACCTCGCACAGGTGCCTGAAGAATCTTTCTCGGGTGGAGAAAATTCGGACACCTGAAGCATTGAGCTTCACTCGCCTACACACCAAGTACGGACAACGAAATCCAGGCTCCCACAGAGTTGGTACCAGTCGGAGCTTCTCACTGGTACCAGGCTCCATTTTACCCGCCTTACACAGCCCCGGGTAGAGACAGGATTCATACCGGAGCATGAGTCCATGGTCATCTTCAGAGTCGGACTCTGTGGCCATCAGATGACGTGAGCCTGGCCGATCGTGCCTAGGGTTCAGCGGGACAATATCAGAGGCTTTGTCCAACTCGGCATTGAACTTGGTCAACGAGCCCAAGTGCGCCAACTGATCCTCCCTCACCTTAGCACGATGCACATGGACCTTTTTCAGCTTCCGGAACTTCAACTTAGTAGTTCCAGTCGCTGGGGCAGGTGCCTTGCCTTTCGAGTTCGACTTGGGGTCCGAACTCCGGGGCCTGCGAACTTGACGGGCAGAAGACCGGGTGCTCTTGGCCGGTGAATCCATGAGCTCCACAGTCACTGCCGCCGAGGAATCAGCAGGATCTGGAGATAGAGTCCGCGGGGACTCGACCATCTCTCCATCCTTCATCCTCGGCTTGTCCTGCTTTCTGGGGGATCTAGGCTTCTGCTTAGAGGTACCAGCCGAAGGTACAGACTTAGCTTCGGGAGTCTTGGACTCAACCTCAGCCATGTCTGTCACCATCGCCGCATCCTCTTCAGCAGCTGCTTTCCTAGCATCCTCGGCCTCCATAATTGCGCCCCAGCAAGTTACGGTGCCGGTCCCAGAGCCACCTGCGTCAGCCTGACCCATGCCTACAAGGATCCGAGACCCTTCCAAGACCTTAGCCTCCTCGTCCGACAATACCTCGCAGTCCGAACCGTCCAGATCCATCTCTAGATCAGACTCGGACAGCTTGGCGTTGAGGGAATCAGCCAACTGGTCCTCGGTCATATTCTCGAATTCTCCTGAAGTCGACATCACTATTCAATCGGTACCTGAAAGTATAATGATGGTATGGGTAGAAATAAGTACAGAAAATACCTGTTATTTGCTGCAGATGGACGTTCGGACTCCTCTCGGACACGCTTCGGCTGTGGCTGACAGCTACTACACACATAGAGCGTAGTGGTATCGAGAAATCCAAACCTTCACTACACGAATATACCCACGCTTGAGGCACAGTGAGTTGGTTGATTACTTCCAAAACACAAAGACTGAACGTTTATTGGTATATCCAGCAGCGGATACGCTGTTCAAGTTTAGTTTAACACCTTCGGATAGCAACGTTCATTCATTCCTACACCAATGGCGAAAACAACATGGCCGCTATAGGTCCCACGCCAGCCCGCGCATTATCAACGTGCCCCAAACACAGTTAATATACGACCCACAGCATTCATGCAACTTGACTACTCGAGCAAAGGGACTACAAACACAGGGCAATATATTTCACAAGGATCATCACTTGATAAAACCTACTGCAGTGTTCTCTTTCTAAGAGGTAGTCTCGGTGCTTTGCTTCGCGGAAGCAGGAAGTAGACTGACTGAAACGGTAAAACACCAGTGTATTTAACCACTGCAACGCCAGAGTTGCATTCAGTTGCCGCACTACTGCAGCGCCAATTTTCTTCCCGCGCTCACCTTCTGAGCCTGAAAATAGCCTTGGGCGCGTGTTCCCACTCAGCTATTCGGGTCTCTGCTGAGACGATGCAGAGGTGTAATCATTCTCTGATTTCCTCAAAACCCACCCCAGGCGTAGGCAACACTCTATTCGTCCATAAATAGATTCCGATGCTTACACTGAAGTCCGTGGCCACTGAAGACGTTTTGGATTTCCAGTTTAACATACAAGCGGTACCCAGGGCAAGATTAAGTACTTTCCGAGACTCATGTTCGTCTCCCAGTCACAAATGGAATTAACTGAATAAAGTCCATTTTTACTGCTTATCAATAGGGGACAGGGCGGCTCTTAGTTCGGTCCACCACCCGTCTGACTTCTCGTTGTGTGATTTTTTAGTTCGGGTAGAAATCAGTTCGGAGATTCCTACCCTCGGTCCAGTACCATAATTAGCTCATCTGCAACCGAACTGGGGCCTTCCGTACACGTTTAGCCCTTGCTATGCCAGGAGAAGAAGGATCTGATGGTTTTGCATTAACCACAGCTCCTTTCCTTGGTCTACCTGGTCGTTTCTTCGGCTGCACTGGAGGTACAGGAGCAGCTTGGACCAGCTGTTTCCTAGGCCTTCCGCGCTTCCTATTCAAAACGACCGGGGGCGCCACCGGCTGGTCGGACGTATCTGTGCGAACCTTCGGCCTCCCGCGCTTCTTCGGACAGACCGTAGCTACCTTAGACTTCTCATATGATAAAGCCTTTCCTGGACCCAAAAGCCCAGGCGGGGTAGCCGTAAGTCCCGAGTCTGCTAAGGAACTGTCAGGTTTGGCAACAGATTTCCCTTGTCTACCCCCTCTTTTCTTTAGAGGCAGAGATTTACTGGAGGTTTCCTTGGAACTACCCTTTCGGATCTTCCTAGGTCTACCTCTCGGCTTGACGCCTACAGTAATTTTCTCTTTCTCTACCTTCTTAGGACAATCTTTCCCTGGCACCACTCTCCCAGCCTCTAGTCTAAAGATTTCCATACCAGCCTGTTCCTGCCTTCGGAATTCTGGAGCCCGATCCAAGTTAACCGCTTGAATCGGCCCATTTTCATCGAAAGCCGGCTTCAGATAGTCGATATGGTATCGCATTAGACCTTCGGCTGTCTCCAGTTCACAGGTGGTACCTCCTATGAACCTTCTGATTTTATAAGGCCCGTCCCACTTGGGTCCGAGCTTCTTATTCGCTTTGGGGGGACAGAATCGGTACACCACCTCCCCCGCCTCAAAACTGGGGGGCCTAGAACGTTTGTTATAATCCCTAATCTGGTGAACCGCAGATATTCCGAGATTATCCCGCACGTACTGGTGTCCCTTTCTCATCCACTGTTTCAGGTTCTCAACAAAAGCAACCTTGCAAGGGAAATCAAGACTTCCTCTTTCAACTCCATGAACTATGTCCATGGGCGTTACCAACTCTTCTCCGAAGACTACTGAATTTGGTGTGCATAAAGTAGCAGCATGTACTGTCCCTCTGTATGCATGAGCAATGCAAGGGGTCAGCATATCCCAATCTACTTCGTCCGAATCAGTCATACAAGATAGCTGTTCCACAAGAACTCTATTAAGCCTCTCGGACTGCCCATTACTCATAGGTCTGTATGGGAGGGTAATTAGCTTCTCGATTCCCAGCATGTCAAGTAGACATCTCAAGAGTTGAGACCGAAATTCAGGAGCTCCATCTGTCTGCAACGACACAGGACATCCAAATCTCAAGATCCATTCTCGAAAAAGAACTTCTGCACAGCTTTCAGCGGTGTGATCGGCCATGGGGTAGGCTTCGGCCCATTTAGAGAAATGGTCTACTACAACCATAATATAGCTGTTGCCTCTAGGGGTACTCCGAAGAGGCCCTAGAATATCCAACGATATTCGGTTCCATCTACCACCATGTTTTTCTTTCTTAAGGTAAGAAATTCCACCACCACCTCTAGTCTTCCTCATATTACATTCCGGGCAAGCTCGTACCCACCGCCTCAGATCATAACTCATACCAGGCCAAAAATATCTCATCTTTGCTGACCAGACATTCTTGAAGGTTCCGAAATGACCCGCAGTTTTTGGCACCGTGTATGCCCTGGAAGATCTCTTTCCTCATGGAAACAGGGACAATTTTCCTCCAGTATTTCTTTCCGGTGGCTAGTCTTGTCCACCCCAGACATAGCACACCATCTCTGACCTCCATACTACCAAGATGCTTCACAAATGTCCGAAAACTCAGCCGACTCACCAGCAAGGTCTTCCCTGCTAGGAATTGGCTCGGTTCCCTCTAACATTGCAAGCAATCTTTTTACAAGTGGATCGGTTTGCTGAGCTTCTTGCAACACATTCTGCTGAGTCCCTAGGGAAACAGCATTAGTGGCAATGATAGCATCATGCGCACCGCAATCTAGGCAATCTGATCTTCCATATTTTCTGGTAGGTAAACGAGACAGCGCATCAGCATTATCATGCTGCTTCCCTGCCCGATGCAATATCATGCTCTGATCCAGCCCAAATTCCTGTAAGGTGAGTAGCCAGCGGGCTAACATATTGGTCGGATCCTTGAAATTGAGTGACCAAAGCAAAGAGGCGTGATTTGTCCAAACAAAGAAGCTCTTATTACCCAGTAAGTAATGTTGAAACCTCTGTAGGAAGGTTAAGACAGCGAGTAGCTCACGTTTCGTTGCACAATAGTTTCTCTGTGGCTTCGAGAGTCTATTGCTTGCAAAACTTAGAACCATTTCTTTTCCATCTTGAACCTGGGACATAATCCCAGCCTTGCCAAAGCTACTTGCATCCGTATCTATGATGAACCCACCCGCCGAAATCCGTAGCCACCGAAGACGTTTTGTATTTCGGACAGGGATATCACAGAATAGGTGCAGAGATCAGCAAGTCTTTGCATGTATCAAGTGCATCTTGGCAACGAGGAGTCCACTCTATAGGTTTAGTATATCGTTTATCCTTGCCTGCCGCGGTTACAATTCCCTGCAAGGGAATCACTAATTTACCGAAATCTTTCATAAAATCTCGGTAATAGGAGGCAAATCCAATGAATTGCCTTACTTCCCTAGCATTCGTGGGGATTGGCCAGTCCTTGACTTTCTGGATCTTCTTCGGATCCGCCTAAATGCCATGGCCTGACACAATCCGACCCAAGTATTCCACTTTCTTGCGGAAAAATTCACATTTCTTGGGTTTCAAACGAAGACCATAATCCCGTATACGCTCAAGGACGAGTCTCAGGTTATCTAGGCACTCTTCAAGAGTTTTCCCAAAAACCACGATATCATCCAGATAGACCAGACATGATTTCCAACGAAGGCCATCCAACATCTGATCCATCATGCGTTGGAAGGTAGCGGGGGCATTACACAATCCGAAGGCCATAACCTTGAATTGAAATAACCCTACACTGGATAAGAATGCAGTCTTCGACTTGCTATCTTCATCCATCGCCACCTGCCAGTACCCACTTTCAAGATCTAAAGTACAGAACCACTGGTTACCACCAAGTGATTCTATGCACTCACCGATCCGAGGTAGTGGAAAGCTATCCTTTATAGTGACAGAGTTTAGCTGACGATAGTCAACGCAAAAACGCTGTGTGCCATCTTTCTTGGCCACCATGACAATAGGAGCACCCCAGGGGCTACTGCTATGTTCAATTCGGCCCTCTCTGTACATTTTCCAAATCTCTGCCTCTGCCTTGTCTCTCTTCGCCACAGGAATACGCCGGTATGCTTGTTTGATCGGACAAGCATCTCCAGTGTCTATCACATGGCGAACTTTATCAGTACAACCAAGGGCTTTGCCACCTGGAAGAGAGAAACAATCTCGGAATTCTTCCAGCAAAGACAGAGCAACGTTCTTTTCGTTTTTCTCGGACAAATCCGAATCATTGACCAGCTTCTTCAGCGGGCACTCTGCACTCGGTGGTACCAAGATGTCGGGAGCTATCAGATCATCATCCGCCACAGGCGATTCTGTAACCTGTATAGAATTAATGATTGCCTCTCTGATAATATTCACACCGTCATCTTCAGAAAAAGCGGAATCCTCTGCCACAAGAGTAACTCTACTTAATCTGCCCACCATTCTCCGTTTGCCAATTTTCTTTGGCCGATCGGACGGATTGCTGAAGGCTACCAAAGCGGTTGAACCTCCACCTGAAACATATGTATTCAGGCTCCCTAAGGCGAAGTCTTCTAGCAATCCTTGGTCTGGCTCGAACATCCAAGCATCCGATGCGTCTGAGCCACTATCAAAGTCCAATTCTGCAAGTGTAATAGATTTGGGCTCCATGATCACCGCTTTCCTAAGTGTCACAGCTATTCCAGTATCTACTTCGCTCACAGTCATGGTCTTTATAGAGGAAAATTCTTCACCTTCGGACTTCTTTTTCCACTGTTTACATACAACAGAATGTCCGAAGTTTTCCAAATAAAACACTCCTGACCAATCCAAACAACAACGGTGCACATAGTAAAAATCTGCACCTAATATCCCGTCTTCAGGGCTCTTCAGACCGCTGACTACCAGACATGTCATCATGTAAGTCCGACCCGACACTTCATATGGACAGAGCACGCTCCCATATGTAGTTATAGGCATTCCATTACCCATCGAGCACGCCATACGCACCGAAATCATAGGCGGCGCATGTGGAAGGGAATCATAGAAATCCTTGGTAATCAAACTTGTCGTTGCGCCTGGATCTACCAAGAAATAACCACTCTTCCCACCTATGCCTACAGGGGCATACCATCTCTCCCTCACTAGTAATTTAGAAGGGATCTCCAGAGTTTCCAGCTGTTGAACAGAAACTTTCTGAATCCGAGCAGACTTCTCTTGGCCTTTTTCTACCAAGACAACCTGACCTGACTCAGCTTGGTACTCGGCCTGTCCCCAACGCACGCCAGGGCTCTTGTCCGAGCATCCCTGAATCTTTTCAGGAAGAAAATCACCGTCCGGCAACGGCCTAGGACGTCCAGCTATCAGATCGGGTAGCTTCTTGTCGCTAAGCTTTAACCCTATCTTACACACCGGTGCCTGGGCTGATTTCCCAGTTTCTAGACTACTACCAAGATCCTCGCGGACTGTGGTACTAAGAAGCGTGTTGTCCGAGGCACCCATCTCGCTTCAGGAGTCGAACCTAGTTTCCCGAAGTAGCAGGCTTCTCATTAGAAGCGTCTGCCTTCTTCAAGAGTTCAAGGAGAGCTACTTTCTTGGGACAAGTCGAGGCGAAATGTCCCTCCTCACTACAGAAGTAGCACTTCTGAACCTGCCAGGTTCTTTACCCCTTTACTTCAGCAGTTGTCATCACCTGCCGAGCAGAGGAACCAGTCTTTTCATTCTTTCCTTGCCAAGCCTGGACAGCTTGCACTACGGCATTGCTAAGATCTTCGGACTGATCATCATCGTCAGAATCCTGCAAAGCTAGTGCCTGGCTGACCTGAACCATGGCCTTTTCTTTGGCGTTCACATTTCTGCGTCTCTTCAACTGGGAAGCTTCGGCTGCAGCTATTTCCAATGGAATAGCTACAGCCTTCGGACCCATGAAGGCGGCTTGTAGAGCAGCAGCAGGAACTAAGTCCAAACTACAACTTCCCATACTTCGGCCCAGAGAATAGCATGGAGAAGGTCAAACGGCTGTTTTAGCTTCACCCAAGCAGCTTTCCCCTGGTCGATTAAGCCCCTAAGAAAAATTCTTAGGCACAGAGTATGTAGAGTATTGTCCAAAACCACTCCATGAATCCTTCGGATCCCAGTTCCTAATTATTGCCAGCTTCGGGCAAAATTAGCTTCCTACGCCAGTAACTGACACCTAAAGGTGAGTTCTGATCCCATTGCTCCTTCATACCTGAAGCCCTGCACCCTTGGGACAGGATTTTCGGAAATCCGAAATTCCATGAATCCGAAAATCCGTCCGAAATTCGTCCAAAATTCGTCCGAAAATCCGTCCGAAATTCCGTCCGAAATTCGTCCGAAATTCCGTCCGAAATTCGTCCGAAAATCGTCCGAAAATCTGTCCGAAATTCCGTCCGAAATCTGTCTGGAATTCCGCCAGAAATCCGTCAGAAATCCATCAGAAATTCGTCAGAGATTCCATCAGAAATTCCATCAGAGATTCTGAATCTGAAATCCGAGATTCCAGATTCACAAGAGGGGCCAATGCAAGGATTTTTCAGCATTGAAAAATCCAGGCAAATCTTGATTCTTCTCTGAAGAGGCAATCTTGCAGGACCACAAAGTTTGGCATACTTATATCTCAATGATATATGAAGAATGGCAATAGGTCCAAGCAAGTGAACTCAGCACTTCAGTGCTAACAAAACCGGTTGGTTAAGTTTGGTCACGGCACCAATTGTAGTGATCTCGCAGGTTCGTATCCCTTAACCTTACCGATGTATAAAACAAATGGAACAAAAGGCAGTCACTACCTGTTCGCAAAGGGTTTTATTCTCGTGAGGAATTGCAAGCTGAGCGTCAGTTTACACAATCCTACCTCAGTCCGAGGATCTCGGGCCTCCTAGCCAGCTAGGTGACCCTTGACCACAGGTGTCTGAGGCAACATGCAGGTTTAAGTAAACATGGTACAAGCCAATATAAGAGTAACAAGATACTAGTTACAAGAACAAGAACATTCATAACCATTAGCAAAATAAGGTTAACCCAGGTTGCCGTTACTCTGGCAACAACAGCTGGACTGCTGTTATATGTAAAATGCAACAGGTAAAAGTTAATATATAGACTAAAAAGTCACTGCGGACCAGTACTGCCCACTGGGGTAGATTGGCCGAACTAACCCACAGCAGACAGCACCTAGAGATAAACTCTAGTGAAACCCAATAACACCACACAAACATATATCTGATATGAATTCTCTTGTACAGATGAGTAACGCGACTTAGCATGATACTATTGGATCAGATCATTTTTTGGTGATAATATCGAGGGAAATGAATTTACAATTATACTCTACTTATAATTTTTATTAATTCTTCCTGTTTTTTTTTTGTTTTTTTTTTCTAACTGAATTTCGATGTAATGTAATTTAAAACAGTAATTCAGGCTATTCTTGAAATATTCGTACTGATGTGTGGAAATGTCTATGTCCTGAATAAAATATTTTCAAAACCAAATCATCCACCCAAACATATTGCGGATTTTTTTGTTCAAAATTCAAACTTAAGATATAGAAATAGTAATTATTTGTCTTAGTGTTTCCCCTCATTAGAATGTTTGATCTTAACTTTTCAAATAATATGATGATATCTCAACATCCATTTTTTGCGACTTGTGACTCATTTTCCTGCGACACATCACAAGTTAGCTGTGACGTTCCAGATCTGTGACTTCTCCAAAGCCTATGTTTGTGCGATCGTGGAATCGTCTGCCTCTGAGAAATCTGGAAATTGTTATTTTCTTGGTATTGGTATTATGCATTTGTGGCTCTACTGGACTCGTATAGCTTAAACAATCTTTCCTTAGCTACTTTTCCTGGCTATAAGCAGCAGTTAAGGACATTTTTAGGAAAGGATTTTTCCCTATAAACTACCAATATAATTTAATAAGTAATATGTGAGTCAATCGATTGGGAGGAAAGAAGGCAGGCAGGCAGGCATAAGGGAGGTTGGCTACATCTGGAATTTTATTTCTCCCATATCGGCGGACTTAAATAGCCTCAAATAATTATTTCAAACATCTTAGTTGCAGTCAATTACAGGAGGAAATTATCATTTTAATAGGTGTCGGCATGGTTCTTTACAAACATATTCATTTAAATGAATATATCACATAAAGACAATACCAATTGTTATTTCTACTGTTGAGATGGAAATGTTAATGTTGTATCTGAAATGTTCCATTACAAACCAGGGTAGTATTCATGGACCCATGCTTTTCAGTATAAAGATTGAAATATAGTACCGCCTTCAGTACAATGGCGCCGCAAGGTTCTTTTATCAAATAAAAGCATACAGGTCTGTCTTATAGAAATATCTCTAGTATCTAGTACAATTATGATAGAAGCATTTGAAACGTCCGAAATAGGCCAAAATCTAGTTTTTAACTGGGGCGACATGTTAGCCTAAATTACCCATAATCCTCCTTGATTGTGACGTCATCAAGGCTGAAGCATCTGTGTAAGCTACGGCCAGCTAACGCAGTGCGAGTGGGATGTGGGCGTGGTTTGGTTGAAGTTTAAATCACGTTTTCCTCACATGAGATCCATAATAAGGATGTTGTGCTATTAGTATGAGTGGAACAGGTTATAACAGGTTATGTGATTTTGTTTGACCCTGGATGGTTTGATATGAAGCCTTTGCAACCTCGGAAAGGATTTGTTAATGTGAGTGATAATAGAAGAAATAGAATGTCCGATAATACTTCCGGTTCAATGTTGGGAAATAATTTAGGAGTTTGGAACACTAAATCATACTTCAAAAAGCGAAATCTGGTCGGGAATAATATGTAGAGATTCGGATCTAACTACTTAATGGAAAAGCAAGAATACAACTGCTATTCTGTTAGGCGTCTTCTTTGTATTGTATTAAATGTCATGTATGTATTAAACCAATTGGTTTTTTAAATGAATAGTTTTGTATATCAGGGACCAATTTGAGGGATATATATTATGGAAATATTATGTTTCTGCACCAACTTAGTGTCGTGGGCTTTGGGCAAAATTGTCTGTAATTTGAACCATGCGCCTTCTCGAGAGTTAAAAACATACAGCTTGGTTTACTTCTCGGGGTGAAAAACAACATTCAATTAAATTCTGTGGCTTCCTATATCTGAAGGGCAGAGTAACATTCAGGTAAATAGATCTGTTCTTCCTTATTTGACATTTAGCATAATAGGTTAAGACAATTTCCAGACAAAGTTTCATTAGTTTAATGATTAAAAACAGTAGATGGGTAGGTATATATGTTGAATACAATGCCAACAGCCTTCAAATTCAATCAAAATTAATTACAATTTAAAACCTAAGTGTGCATTGTTTTTTTGATTTTGAGCGATTTTTATTGCAGTAATAATAATACATACCATGTCGTCAGAATGACGTTCTTCCCATCGCCTGCCCTAAATATATATATATTATGATATATCTATTACATACGGTAACAATGAATCTGGTTTCGTCAAATGTTGTTTATTACTTTTACATAGTGCAATTATTTCCTGATTGCTAATATCAGTCAAAAACTAAAGATGTTCTACTTTTTGTTCCATTCTTGTCCAGCGAAAAGTTAAGATGTATTCTGTCATAACAGTTGGGAATGCAGCATTAATAGTTGATCATATTCTGATGTTACTAACCTACCACTTGCTAGGGCTACCTTTAATTAGCCCTCCGCAAAATTGGAAGGAGGTATCTGTAGCAGAATATTCATCTCCTACCTGTGTTATTGTGCATCAGTCCCAGATTTGTGGATTCTGGTGGTGTTGCTGATTGCAATAAACAATGGCCTAGTGGGGTACTATCGGTGTGAACCACCTTTCAGGAAGCACAATTCACTTCTACCGCAGCTGCGATCGAGCAAGGAATGGGCCTTCGGCAAAAGCCTTCGCGGTGTGATAGGTAAGGTGAGAAACAGTCAGAATCCACCTAGTTTTATCAAAGCAAAAAACTTAAGAATAAATTGGCCGAATCTTTAACGAATAATAATATGAAGACAACCCTCGAGCACTGCTCAGATGATCCTCACAGATTCTGGGAGAAAATGAAACCGTTGATTAATTAAGTATCAAGCAAAGACTATATTATTTTAAAAAGTAATATTGTTTCTTTGAACCTGACCGACTGTTTCACTGACTGCGCAAGATACTTTAAGGCAAATTATTCAAGGCCTGCCTCAATTTAAATCTTCGGGCCTAAAGCATCTCAAATCCGAAATCTTAAAGAAGATTCTTTTGTCCTTGCTTGCAGTTTAAATACCTTATTAAGCTCTCTTTGTCCTCTGGCTTGATCCCAACTAAATGAAAGTTTGGAAAAATTTCACCAATGTTCAAGGCGGGAGTATTGACTAGTCCTGGGAATTATTGGCCAATTACTAGCATTTGCCTACCAGCCAAAATCCTAGAAAAAATTGTTCAAAAATAACTTATGTCACATCTTGATGACAATGACATATTATTATAGTACACAATAAAGATTAAGAGCTGGTTTTTCCATAAATGATGCTGTAGTTTCTTTCTTGAATATTGTTTAAAAGGCAATAAACGATAACTAATCTTGTAGGGCTGTCAATTTTGACTTCAGGAAGTCCTTCGATATTGTCAACCATACTCCAAAAACTTAGAAAGATTGGTCTTAGTGTTATTGAACTTTCATGGTTCACTGATTACCTTAACGATCGCCAGCAGCAGGTCTTTTTTAATAAACACTTTT
Source organism: Sthenelais limicola (assembly GCA_942159475.1). Classification (NCBI taxonomy): domain Eukaryota; kingdom Metazoa; phylum Annelida; class Polychaeta; order Phyllodocida; family Sigalionidae; genus Sthenelais; species Sthenelais limicola. Next base: position 94,036,564 of record OW804100.1, read on the forward strand.
CCTTTACCAAATTAATAAGCGGTGGTGTCCCCCAGTGCACAACTTTAGGACCAATACTTTTCTCAATATTTTTAAACGATCTTCCCTTACAAGTTAAGAATCTTTTTTTTGCTGATGACATCATCATCTGCAAGTCAGACAAAGACCTGGATGCATTATCTCAACACCTTCAAGCTGATCTGACCAACATTATGACTTGGTCCAAAGCTAACAAAATTTCTCTCAATGAGGATAAATCAAAGGTCATGACCTTTCTTAGCAGGTCCACTCTGAGATCAATGGAAGGCTGAATCCTCTGCCTAAACAATCTTTCTAGGTCCATGCCAATTAGAAGTCGAAGATTACAAATATCTTGGGACTGTCATTGACAGGCTCTTGAGACTCTTGAAACACTTAATGTCTATCAAAATGAAAGTATCCCACAAAATCAGGCTCTCTAGCCATCTCAGGAGCAAGCTAAATGTATTGTAAAATTGACAAGCCTAAATTGTCTAATTTTGAGTTAAAGTTGTCTCATTCAGCCAGACACTCGTCGCGCCCCTACCGGCCAGAAGGCTACCCACACTTTCTTACCGCCACAACGCTCGCGGATTTCTTATCATCCCAAAGTCCAAAGGTACAGGTGAGGTCCAGGTCTGACCGTTATCTCAAAGTCGATCACATGGGAAAGGAGGGGAGGGGCTGACCGCCAGGTCAGGGGAGGGGGGGAATACTGATTAAAGAGTGGGAGGGAGAGGGGAGGGGAGATAACCCTGTGACCTGGTCACCACCCAAAGAGATTGGTCAGAGTGGCAGTGGTCACTCTGAGCCTCGTTTTAATAATTTGTCTGTCATTGTTATCCTGTGGCTGATTGGATCTCTAATCTAACCTGTCAATTAATTGGACCAACGAGACCTAAGCCAATCAGCGCAGGACCAGTGTATTCATTCTAATCTGTCTAGTATAAGAATAAACAGCAGCATGAGTTCAACCTCTTCTAAGGCTCGTACTGATTCGAAGCATACATCTCTGTGTGTTGCGTTGATTAATTTCTCGCCCAACTACTGACCCTGAATTATTACGAAGAATGGCCCGCATTTCTTCAGTATACTTGAGTTCACAAGTCTACAAAACAACTATTCTCCCATTAATTGACCAATCTGATGTATTTTACGACTCTGCAACCAAATTGAATCTTTCCGGTCTACAAACCCTTCAAAGTAGAACCCTTAGAATAACCAGAACAAAACAGACAGGTTTCAGAATGTGGACCACTTCCACTAGCAGTAAATAAAGTTTCTTCTGCTTTTAGTCTAGTTTTTAAATGTAGTACTAGAAATAGGGTTTTTATATGACAGTAACATCGAATATTATTTCTAAAGAAACAGCTACTGATCCAATGGTTGTCACTAACTGAAAGACACATACTACACTAAGTACATATTCCTACACATAGTTCAAGACACTCATGGTAAACCATACATGGAAACAATTTATTTATCACAATCAATGAAGTAAAATTGATGCCAACCCCACAATGTTAGGGCTCTATGAATGATTAATGTAACAACACAAGTTATGAATATCTTGTTGGAATATAAGAAGACCTGACAGCGGTTTAAGAGTCCTGAGTCGTCCCCTGTTTAATTAAATAGCTATTTTAGTTAGCACCTGTGTTAAAATGACCCATGTTTTTGGGTAATAGATAATGAAATATGGAAGCTGCAGAAGGTAAGTCTGAAGCCCAACGTGACTAACTCCCTCACCGTTACATTGGCGAAAGATGATAAAATTAATGAAATGTGTTCCCCTTATTAGTACAAACCTTTGTATATATTGACTGTGTCTACTTGAAAATAAGAGTAATAGTTCCAGAATGCACTCCACTTCTCTTTGCAAAAGTTGTTTGAGCCTGAACCGAAAAGAAGTGATCCAAATCTGGCACAAATTTATAGTGTAAACAAAGTGTAGTCTGAACAAAACTTTTCTGAATGCAATGCCCGTACAAACAACTGTATGAGGACTATGCATTCATATTGAACTGTTAATTCAAGTACACGTTATACACGTTGCCACCTCATGCAAGAGTACATATATGAGGTGATGAATGGCTAGTGCACTAATCCCAGTTCCTAACCAATCTTAAAAATACACATCAACACATGGGTCAGTTTTTTCAAGCGTGCTATGTTGCTAAAATACATCAATCTTTATTTTTATTTGTTTTTTATTTTTATTTTATTATTGTCGTCGATATCTTCTTTAAACATTCAGGAAGACTCATCATCTGAGTGTCATTTGGTTCCTCCCATCCCGTTCGTTCGTTCCAAATATACTTGTCTATACTTTTGAATAATATTTACACCTCGAAAATGGTCGTAAAATGCATTTTTTCACTTACTTTTCCAATGAAATAAATACTAGCCATATCAAACGTCAAATATCAAATATCAAAATATGTAGCATACATGCTACATGTTTGATATTGACGCTGCACTGGTTGATGTCATGGATCTCCTCATTTCAAGATAAGACGCCATTTTTAACACTGACCTGATTTTCGGACGTTTCTGATTAAACTTCCTTTTTTTGCTTATCCATGTTCCAAGCTCCGATCTCCTTTTTATGCTAGGATTCACTCCTTGGCCTTGAGGCTTCTTAAATCTCTTCCAATTTAAAGACTTTTAACGTTAGCAGACACGAGCCAGAATTAAGTCAAGTATATACCTCCACAGGGCAGGGAGCAAGCCATGTCCTGAAAGAAGTACACTAAATCTACTGGAAAATTTCCCATTTTATGCGTGCCTAATCAGACATGGACACTTGACCTATTTCAGTAACGGTAAGTTAGCTTTTGAACCATGGTGAACGTCCAAGTCATCTCACTGTCTCATGTATTACAGCAATATTGGCTTCATACCCTATGTGGGAATTGTAGTGGTGATACCAGGGCCCTGTTGCATAAGCTAAGGAAAGGAACATTGTATGTGGGAAATCCTACACTTTGCCCTTGGGGTGGGGGCAGGAATGAAAGGTTCTACTCACCATTGAGTGCATAGGTTATTCCTACCAGCTGGGATTTTCACGTTGTTTCCTACAGGTTACAAATTTACACCAAAAAACATCCCTTTCTTTAGCTTATAGTTATACAACAAGCCCCTGACAAACTTCGCCAGTAACCAAATTTTCTCTTCGGATGTTCTGGAGGGCAACCGAGAAAAGATTTACTGATTTACACTAACGCAGTAGCTGTCCAACGCAGTAAGGTTTGGTCAAAAGATCGTACATAAATCATATATCATTAGAACAACTACAAATCTTACCAGCTTTACTCATATGGGATGTGTTACAGCAAAATCACTAGTCGCAGAAAATAGATTTTGAGATATTATCATATTTGAAAAGGTGAGATCAAGCCAATGATTCCAATGTTAACATTAAGGACATCTACGAAGTGTTTCTATATTTTATGTTTGATATTTTTTAAATGTGTGTTTAAAAGGTTTGCAATATTACTGGTTGAACAATTACTAGTAAAATAATTGGATGAACTTCATAGGATGACCCTCAAAATGCAAGAATATATTGAATACACTGTCTTGAAATTTGGTACATGTATTCATATGACTTGAAGTGCTAAACCCCCAAAATCGGAACATTCTAATAAAGAAATCTTGCGGCTGGTGACTCATTTTCCTGTAACACGTCATACATTATGGCTTATAGGACTGAATTCATCAATATTCTGCTTCTCTTATACAACGGATTATAAACGGATTTCAACGATTCTCCAAAATATAATTGGGATGAAGCCCTGTAGCAAATAAAACAACTGGACAAACTTCTCCGAAATTCGGTCAATTTAACTGCGTTTAAGTGCATCTTTATTAAGTACATCTTTATCGCCTCCATGGATATTGTTCCCCTTATTGAGGAATTGTGTTTCATTGAACATGGTAGTAATTAGTCTGCATCATTATGACCTGACATAGATTTATAAGATTAATCGACGGAATCCACTTGCTGTGCAAGGACATTAAGAAGCTACGACTAATCCTAGGTTGTTTTATATTAGTTAATAGTCTCATTTCCCAGGCACCCCCTCGAATACCTTGTAACAACAGGAAAGATTGAGAGAAAAGAAGGAATTGAAAGAGTATTTGGTATGGTATGGTATGGTATTTCAGTCAATAGCAACAAGGAACGAATTCAAGAGTTATTTAAAAAATAAATATCATCTTGATTTCGATCCTTATTTACAAACTGATTGGTAATCCTAATCAGTTCATGAGTCATTGATAATTGAATATTTTGGGAGATTAATCTGGATAAATCTAGGCAAAGTTAAGATCGATACTTCGATTCGGGTCTGGGGGAAGAAGGTGGGAAAGAAGACTTTTGGGAAATGAGAGGGAAGGATTCTTTCTGGGAAGAAATTATTACTTGATTGTCTTATCTGTTATATTTTATGTTGTGTAAAAATGGTGCGTGGGAGAATAGAAATGATAATTGCCAATTAAGTGTTAAATCACTTTTCCCTGATGAAGGGCACCCTATAACGTGAGACGTTGGAAATAATAAAGTCAAAAAATACACTACCGATTTTTCAAAGTTGTCTGTCGGAATTTGCAGTGATATCTCTACCTTTTCAACAATCTAAGTGTTAAATGTATAACAAGGAAGTGAAAGCAGTACATCCAGTAGTAAATATAGGAGAGGGCATTCAAAGATCTCTATAAACACTTGTAGACTATAAAGCGCAATATCCACTTGCACGATAATCGGTCACTTAGCGGTCACCGACAATCGGTCACCATGGGTCACCGACAATCGCGCAAGTGGATACCGGGGACCGACAATCGGTCACCGGGTGCATTTTGTCGGTGACGTTTGTCGGTGACCCCTCCCGACAATATCTATTCAGTTAGATATTGTCGGGAGGGGTCACCGACATCGGTCACCCCTGCAATTTTTTTTATTTTTTTTTTCAACTTGTATGGCCATATCGATGTTGGTTATGATTGGGTTTTACTTCAATTCCACCTTAATTTTGTCACTATTTATGTTGATTATATTTTATGTTGGTACTTTTTAAGGCATTTCTCCCCTTTTCCCCGCTTATTTATTATCTATTATGGTTACTATCGCCTCCCCACAGTTGCATATATTTTTGGAACAATATTTTAACATTGTGATTTATTTTTCATGTATTTTTTTTTGTTTCTACGTTAATTTAACTCTATAAGTTAATATTCATTCATATACGTATATGAGGACTATTTTATTTTATTTTACTATTATTTGAAATTAAACACAAGAAAAAGTTGTAAATAATGACTTGAGTATCTGCACTAGGAAGGAAGGAGGCAACTCCTCCAAGGGTCTGCTTCTAAAATTACTCAACCACCATTCTTATTCTGTTGCATCATCTTTGAATAAGTCACGCTGAGTTGAAATATGATATATAATAAAAATAATTAGGTAATAGAAGTAAATTCGCATAAGAAATCTTGTATAAGAAAGTGCGATGAAAAGAATTAGTCAAGGATGTGGTTAAATCTAGAAGAAGCTGACACTTTCACAATATATGAAGCATTCATATATGCGTCCGCAAACCTTCGGACAATTGCCTCTCGTGATCATGCTATCAAATAACTGTTTTGGTTTCTTAAGGATATAGATACTAACGGAAATTTTTATATCTATCCTTTTGCATCAATACAATCGGATTTATTATATATAATTATACACCAACAGGACGTTGTATATATGTGCATGGGGAAAATACCGTATATATATACCTTATACCTTGCGTTGATCTTAGTGTTAAGGCGAGATTTTTCTATTGTCATTGATTTAAATTTGATTTGAATTTTGATTTGAAAAATATTTTATTCAGGTCGAAGACATTTTTATACATATAGTACAAATATTCTCAGAATAGCCTTATTTTATCCTATATATTTAAAGCAAATAAACAGATAATTAATCAGATATTTAAGAACGAACAACACATTTTGGCATATAATCAAACTAAATATATGAATGAATTAACTCTTTTTGCTATCATTTGGTACCTAAAGACATGGGTACTGCAAGACCAAATGAGAAATAACATTAAATTAGAGTGGGATAAATATACCGACCTTCGTTTGAAACAATATCTGAGGAAATCACAACTAAAATACAAGATAAATGGCTGGTACACGATTATCGTACAAGTGGATACCAGTGACCGACGATCGGTCACCCCTAGGTGACCGATTGTCGGTGACATTTTTGTGACATTTTTGTCGTGTAAGTAAATACCGGGAACCGACGATGGTGACCGACGATGGCAGGGAACCAATTGTTGGTCACCTTTGGACACTTTTGTCGGTTGTCGGTTGTCGGCTAAGTGGATATCGGCCTTAAGATTAGAATCACTGTAAGTAAGTTTAACAGAGCTAGGAAACCTGGTAGAATGAAGTCAAAGACGTCCATATGAATTGTATAAGAAAGAGATTTAGACACGGTAGTAATTAATTAAGTGTATGCTGAAAGAACCAATCACCAAGGTTGAGGCAATGTTACTCACACTTCAACCTTGCAACAAATAAGGATATTCCATTACCGTGTTTGTAGATTGTTACTTATCAGAAGAAGAAAAACGGAACAAAAACCAAGTGGATCAGGGAGATTTCATATTCCCTCACTCCCCGACTCACATTGTGCATGATTTGTGATGTTACTAGTGGATGAAAATGTGCAAGCCTGACATTCTTGGGAAGAATAAGATGGATTTTGGTAACACATTCCCTGAATAATATGTATTCAAAATTTAAATATTGGTTCTATAAATACTCGAAACATTCCTGAGAAAGTCCATCTGTCATATCGGACCAGAGAACACTTAAAAAAGAACAAAGAGGATGATAATTGCTTTCTATTTTGAATCTATTTAAATCTAATCTAAACATTAATGACTCCTTTGTGCAAGACATTTCCCTTTACTTGTACTTGACAGCACCGATTCAATTATTGACAGACTTACATTAGTAACGTTTGCCATGTACTAACCTTCAAAAGGTGGACGCTTCAAGGTGCATTCTCAGTTAAAGCTGCATTCTAAGCTATCATGACAAATCAAATCCTAACAAATTTACTCAAACTATGACTTATAGGATTGAATTCATCAATATTCTGCTATTGTTCTATGTTTACACAAGAATTTGAAGGGCAATCTCCGGGAGAAAACGGCCGAGGTGAGCGATAATAAGTAAAGTCACCATAGGAAGGTATTCGGGTGGGTCCTCCAAGTACAACTGAGGACGTTTTAACAGCAAAAACAACTGGACAAAATCATCCAAAATGTAGGTTAAATGATCTTTAGTTGCGATGGAACAGAAAGGAACAAAAAGTAGAAAATATTTAGATTTTGATCGACGTTATAGTTAACTGAGAGTGCAGCTTTAAAGCAATACAATTATATTTTAATTTGCAAATGGTTTCACCAAAAGGACTGAAGCTATTGATATTTTGCTGCTGTTATGTTTCTACAAGTAGTTGAAGCCCAGTTGACCGAAAGAAAACAAGTGCTGTTGAGCGATAATAAGTGACAACAACACTGCAGCCAACGATTTCTGCGGGCCACCATAAAATAAATGTAAACTTTTATTACGCCATCCTGCAATAACAACATGGTAATATCCTTCGAAAGTATGGTCAAATGGCATTCAGATATTTAGGACAAGAACGGAACAAAAAATAACAAATCATTAGTTCTCGATCGATCCTTTTTCTTAAGCAATGAATGGTAAGCAATCAATACATTTAGGGCTAGAACATGCAAACAACTCCCTTCTTACAGAAATAAACTCTCCGTTGCGTGAATGATTTCTTCCAGACCTAAAGAAATCTGTATTGTTAAAATTGATTTCAAATCTAAATACATGCCCTTCTGGTTCAGTCCTTTCAAAGTGTCCGTCGCTAAGTTAAACTATTGATTCAAGTAGTGACAATTAAGCATGATGCGTGTTTTATTAGTACTCAATACAGAACAATTTATTGGTGCAACATCTATGGGGTCTTCTCGCTTCCATGTAAGCGTCTACTTAAAACTACCAGTTTTATCATCGATGGGCCTGGGAATAACAGATGATAGATAGGAATAGGGGATTTGAATAGCCGCATTTTGAATCTAGATTCGCATGGAATTATGGGATTAATGTCACAGTGTAAACTCTATAGAAAACATGCCATGTTTAGTATGGAATATTTAACAGGGATGTAATGTCAATATCCATGTGTTATACATGTGTCATAACGCAAGCCCCCATCTTTCCCATCATGCATTTGGTTTTTCATAGATCATTTATACAAGTTGTGATATTGGCGAAAACATTCTTGCAATATTCGATAAAAATGATCATCAGAATCCATCCCTTGATGCACTGTGACAGACATGCACAGTGGCACATGCAAATCCCCTATTAATTGTATCGTTTCTTTTATTAAAATAAAACAAAAGTACCTAAAGGCCCTGTCACACTATCTTTTACAACTCTCAGGACAACACTTATTATTTGTGTGCGCTAAGCACAGTGATTTGCAATAATGCTTATGTCACTTGAAAAATGTTATTCCACTTCCCAGGAAGCAATGCTTAGTCACCGATCAACGAAGAATGTTTGTAGTAGAATTAATATCTGTCGCAGTAGTATGGCCTTCAATATCCGCTTCCAATGATAGGATTTTTGACAGGGAGCCGGACCGGACCAAGCAGAATAATTGAAGCAATATCAGACTGCATTCCGATTAATCATTTGTATTTGTTTAATCCATATGTGATGTTTTAAAGGGAAATGAGTAAGAAACTATATTGTTCAAATGTTTTTCCACAAGAACACTTGCTTAGATTATTTTCATTTGTTTGGTGTTCATCTCTTTAAGTAGCATGATCAAATTCCAAGACATATGTAAGGTGTATATCAAGCTACTTCACTAGAGTATATCTAACTACTTTACTATAGTGAGTGAACATCAATAAATATAGCTAACATTCTATATGCATTAAAAGAAAATAGAGGTACTAGAGTGCAGTAAGTAAACAGATCTATAGCCTATTGTTTACCCTACACTCTAAACGCCGTTTGCGTATTTTTAAGAGGAAATGCTGGAAATATCCCTCCAAAATATTGTATCTCGTAGTATTCAATCGTGTAATTGGAATCCCAGACAAAGCTAATAAATTCCCTAATCCCCTGTCTGTGCGACAGAGCATGAAGCGGTGGCGCAACCAGCCGTGGGCAGCAGTGCATGAAGGCGTGTTCGCTCCCCCATGACGGTGTGAGAAAGCAGAGAAAAAAAACCTGAACATGCTTGGGTTCGATCTAAGAACCTTGGGATTCACAAGCTAGGTTCCTACCCACTACACCACAGAACCAGCTATGAACAAGGCCTCAACAAATCAATCTGAATGCTAATAGTGTGTGTGTGTGTGAGAGAGAGGGAGGAAGAGAGAGAGAAACAGAGGCAGAAAGAGAAAGAGGGGGAGAGGCAGACAGGAGGATTGCAATTGAAAGAAAGTAAGAAAGAGATGGGCGGGAAAGGAGAGGAAGAGCAGGGAATATTTTTTTTCAGGAATATATATTGAATATATCCAGGTATATGTGTGATGAGTTACAGGAAAATTTGTCACAATATAAAAGAAAACTCAGGAATATTGATTTCAGCTTTAGATAGCCCATAACTCCCTCAAAATGCATCCGATCTGAATATAAAAATTATCCCATGAACCCCATGAATGTCAGGAAGACAGCCATGCTGATGCCATGCTAATCGGATGATTAGTTTCTTCGTAAAAAATTTCGTCGACCGCATCAAGTCGTTTGAATCGATATCATTATTATATATCAATATTTTTCAAAGTAATTTATTCACATGATTTCTTTATTGGAATGTTTCTTTTTTTGGAGGATTAATTCCTCTTAGTCATATAAATAAGTGTACTAAATCATAAGACATTGCATTGAATATAACCTTGTGTTTTTAAGGTTATCGTATAGAATACATTTAGTTACTTTATTAGTAATTGTCCAAGATACCTATTTCATGCAACAATGCTAAAAGGGAATATGGATTATATTCGCACCTAGAGAAAGCCTGTGGTAGGTGTTACTTATGACAATGGCTAGGCAAGCTATCCCATTTGGGCGCGCTTGAGTGATTTCCTAATCCCCGCATTGCGTTATCTCAATGCCTGCTACCGCGTAGAATTATATTATATTATAATTACGCGATACACATGACTCACTATACGCTATTAATTACTAGATCTAGGGACTTTTCTTAGCATGTAGTTGGAATCGGCTTGGTCTTATATCTTTTTAAAATCATTTTCTTGCCACTTGTGGCTCATTTTCCTATAACACATCACATATCAGGGAGATGGCATCAATGTGGGTTTCTTATTTTAAGGTGGATTGTGAATAAAAGGAAGGGTAATTAAATAGTTAACATTTCTCCTTTCCGACATTCCTGGAGAAATTTAGTTAAATGCAATCCTCCCCAAGAATGATGGGATTATCATTATAGTCCAGGAAATCTAGCTCAAAAAAGCCAAAAGGTAAAAAAAAACTAGAACAGAAATGCGGTTTTCACCATGCTTTCCCACAAAGGCCCTGTAATAACATACTAAAAATGTAGAAAAATTTATCGTTGGGAAATAGGGGAAAATAGCCATTTTCCAAAATGGCTGCCATGGGGAAAGTGCCAAGCAAAAAATTGATGTAACTTTTGATCAAAACATAGCAAATGGATGAATCTGGTGTCTATGATGGGGTTTTCAGGTATGCCCAACACACTAGTGATATTTAAAATCATTTTAGACATTGCCTAATTACCGATATCCAAGATGGCGGCCACTGAAAATCTAACATTTTTGGAAAAGTTCAAAACTTTGGATTAAAACATGGTATAAGGCCAATGTTGGTGTTTATTATGGGGTTTTCAGGTATGTTCAATGCTGTGATAACATTTGAAAACAGATTAGACATTGGCTGACAACTCATATCCAAGATGGCTGCCATTGACAATCTGCCATGGGATAAGTGCCCAGCAAAAAATCAATGTAACTTTCGATCAAAACATAGCAAATGGATGAATTTGGTGTCTATGGTGTGGTTTTCAGGTATGCCCAACACACTGGTGATATTTAAAATCATGTTAGACATTGCCTAATAACCAATATCCAAGATGGCTGCCATCGGAAATCTGACACATTTTTGGAAAAGTTCAAATTTTGTCATAGATTCATGATATACAACTGATTTTGGTGTATATTATGGGGTTTTCAGGTATGCCCAATGCTGTGATAACATTTTAAAACATGTTAGACATTGCCTGACAACTCATATCCAAGATAGCCACCTTGGATATTTGACAATATTGGAAAAGTTCAAAACTTGGAGGCGCCATTTTCTTAATATTAAACCTTCTACTGCTCAGAGATGCCAGGACTTCCATTGCCAAACATTTTCCAGCCACTACAAAAATGTACATGAGAAACCTCCTGAAAATGAATTTAGCACAAACCTCCCTGCAGAAAGATCAACAGCAGGTCAAGTGACTGAAACACCTTTTGAAGAAGCAAAGATGAAAGATAGCTAGAGAGTCCCACTGAACCAGTAGAAAGTTCCACAGACAACTGTCCTGGTGATACAAGTTGCACTACCTATCTCTGGCTGCAGTATAATGAACATGGTACCCTCAAGGGTTTTCTGAGAGCAGTAAGAACAGGCAATTGGAAATGCCACTTTGTATCAATCCAAGAAAGGTTCTCCTTATGTTGCTGCTCCAAGGCACAAGGTGTATAACAAAACAATACATCCCTATTTACAGAACATGGCCATGGATAGGGCATGTGAGTAGCAACGGCTGGTCTGGGGTAATTCTCTTCCTGCTTTCTCTCAACTGAACCAAGTAATACAGGAATTTACTGGCATCACATATCACAATAGTGATCAACATGTAGAAGCTTCAAATACTCAACAAAGCTGGTAAACTTTCTGGGTGTATAAACCCCTTCATAAAGACAGAAACATTGCATATTATTGTCTCAGGTGTAGTGGCTTCAGCACCTGTGAACATTGATCAAGCTGAAGTTGTAGGGTAAAATCAATGTAGGGAAAAGCTATGGTAGATTATTTCTACAAAGGGAAACAACTGGCAACACTTAAACAACGCTTGTACCAAAAGCAGCCTTGGCAATAAAGAAAGAGGCTGTGCAGATTGACCAACAGATGCGGATCCACCAGGGGGTGCCACAGGCATGACCAGGGTAACTGTGGTCAGGTGAAGATGACTTCAGTTGCTGTGAGAAAGAGCATAGATAGACAGGACCTGCTCAAGAGGTTTTGTAGCTACCCTCAAACAGATCTCTCAAAACATCTGCAGTATAACCAGACGCACTATGGGACAAAGTAAGGTTTTGTCATACATGTTGTGCCCTGTTCTCTCAAGCACATCATGGTTTCGATGGAGGCACCCTGCTACATCAATTGGGCCTGTGGTGTAAATTCAAAGACATCTGTGGCAATTAAGTTTGTTATGGCAAAGCCAAGTATGGTGCATTATTGTATTTGATGGGTACTCGGATGGCTCATCAGTAAAGGACACTTATTAGTGTGACATCTAGGTACAAGCTGACCTTGCCCATGTCCAAATGATTGCTGCTGCTGACGAAGAACAATTGTTGCTGCAGATGATACATACATACATACGTGTACTCTTATGCTGCCAGGGCAACAGTGCCAACAGAGGATATTTCTAAAGCCAGTAGAGAAGCATGACTCAACAAATGGGTCTGATTCTGGGAGACCAAAACAATTCCCTTGACAAACTTTGTTACCACCAGTTTCATCAAAGAGTTATGAAGAGGACAGCTTGTGTGTAGACTAAGACTCTACCCCCAACTTTCAGAGTAGCCAAATTCCACATTCCTACTAGTGTACAGTTATGGTTAGGCAACTACAGCCTTCAGCCCACAGACTAGGGGTGAGAAGTGAAAGGTCTGATGTATCCAGCAATGATGGGGAAGCCACCTGCACCAGATTAACTGTTGGTGATGATTAAATGCAGCTGTACATCAGGATGTAGCAGCATGAAGTGCAATTGCAAAAAATATGTCATTGACTGCTCCTTCCGCTAAGGTGAATGTCATGGAACATGCTCTGACAAGAGACCAAAATAAAACTTGTACTAAGTTCTATCAAACTTTATGAATTATTCAAACACAGTTGGCTAAGTTTCTGGGGTGGCCATCTTGGATATATGACAGGTAATGTTTAAAATGATTCTAAATGTCACCACTGTGTTGAAGCATACTTGAAAACCTGTTAATAGCAAATAAAATTGGTCTTTATACCATCTTCCTATCAAAAGTTTTGAACCTTTCCAAAAATGTGATATTTCCGGTGGCAGCCATCTTGAATATCTGTTGTTAGAAAATTTCTAACATGATTTTAAATATCACCAGTGTGTTGGGCATACCTGAAAACCCCACCATAGACACCAAATTCATCCATTTGCTATGTTTTGATCAAAAGTTACATTGATTTTTTGCTGGGCACTTATCCCATGGCAAATTGTCAATGGCAGCCATCTTGGATATGAGTTGTCAGCCAATGTCTAATCTGTTTTCAAATGTTATCACAGCATTGAGCACACCTGAAAACCCCATAATAAACACCAACATTGGCCTTATACCATGTTTTAATCCAAAGTTTTGAACTTTTCCAAAAATGTTAGATTTCCAGTGGCCGCCATCTTGGATAGCGGTAATTAGGCAATGTCTAAAATGATTTTAAATATCACCAGTGTGTTGGGCATACCTGAAAACCCCATCATAGACACCAGATTCATCCATTTGCTATGTTTTGATCAAGAGTTACATAGATTATTTGCTTGGCACTTTCCCCATGGCAGCCATTTTGGAAAATGGCTATTTTCCCCTATTTCCCAGCGATAAATTTTTCTACATTTTTAGTATGTTAATACAGGGCCCTTGTGGGAAAGCATGGTGAAAACCGCATTTCTGTTCTAGTTTTTTTTTACCTTTTTCATAAATTGACTGGACTATTAGGAAAGTTAACACTCACCTGTCATGTTATGTTTCTAGGGGCGTGTTCAGCATATTCAGAATAGTCCGGAACTTTATACCATTTGACTGTTTTATATAACTTCTATATTTCTCTCATATTTACTTGTTCATGCTAACAATCTTGATTCAAGTATTCTTCCCTTAGTTCCCTAACCCAGTGTGATCGTTAGTTGTGGTATGCTTACTGAATTTTAAAGCTGCCTTTCCAAGTGACCTGATTGCTGATTTAACACGTTTTATGTAAGTACCTTCAAATCAGTTACCAAAACTCACAATCAGGGGTCTCTGACATAAGTTTGCTAATTTCAAGGATTTTTTTTCAGTTCCGCAATTGTCAGTTTTGAACTGGTTCAGGTGCTTTACTTTTCATATGTGCCGGCAGGTGGCAGCCCCAAGTGGGAGTTTCCTGATTTGTAGAATACAGCGTATAGGGGCTTTAAGGGCTTTAAGGTCAAACTATTACTCAGAGCTGCCACCTAACGTCAGGAAAATGTAGCCTGTTTCAATGAGTGTACACCAATTAGCATGTCTTCAAACATTATGAAATCAAATCAAACTTGTGGCATAAGGTGGGGCAAAACAAATTTGGTAAGTCATTTGAGTTGTTTTAATAACTGAGAATACAACTTTAATTTCCCTGGTGTTGGTTGTCTTCTGCCAATTGCAAAGAGTACAACACTGTTGCTGAACTTCAAATTTTTAAGTTTCTACCATTTATTTCTTTATCTGAAGATCAAAAAACAGCGAATATGCATCTTAGCCAGTAGCAAAAGCTACAGAGAAGTTGGAGATATGAACGAACGAGGGAGAGATGGTCTCGCAATGGCTTTTCAAAATAGAGTAGGCCAATTACATTGGCAAGGCCAGGCATTCAATACAAGGCGGCAGATAGCGAATGTCAACAATATTTATCCAAGTACGCGCTTGCAATTCATACATTCGACTCCCAGGGGTCGGCTCCATAAAGTCTGGTCATTCTGGAAAGAAGACTTTGATAACTCTGATTTTCTAGTTGTGCTGTCTCATATCCATCTGTTATTCTGTAAGAAATATATTTATGTAATAGAAAGTTCATTTACAGAATGAAACGAGGGAGAAAATTATCAAGTATAGCATAGATAAGAAGTGTAGAAACAAATACAAATTTGAAGAATAGTTTGAAATACCTTGACTATACCTTCACATGCTTGGTAATGGAACCAACATACCAAGCATACACACCAATGTACATACAGTTAAAATCATGAGGTGCCTTTCGTAGTTCTTATATAACATTCAGACATTATCATAACATTAATAAACAGTAAAATTAAAATTTTCCATTGGAGAACCATGTTGGCTGATATAATTTATATGGCGCAGGGAATGAAGAATGTGGGCATGACCCGGTGTGTAGTGATTGGCTGAGCTAGTATTGTTATCATAGAGGCAACCCAGGAGAAGGGGGGGACACAGTCCTTGATTATGACATCACAGGTGGAGATCCTAGCGAGGTGGGCGTGTCCCAATATAATCAATGAGCTGATTTATTTATATCATCACCTGAAGGAGACCACTAAAACCAGGTCGAAACGTCGTGCCTTGAAGTACCAACATATGCCACAATAAAAAGCAAAGACTGAAGTTTGAGGTTGTGGTGTCTTTATTTAATTAAGATTTATTTATATGTTATACAGACAATGCTACTTGTTAATCCTACAGTGGACATGTCCTACTTAAGCAAGGAACTTTTTAAGTAAGGATTTCCTATGCAACAGGTCCTGAAGTATTCTAGATACGGGACTGCAGCAGGCCCAGTGATAACCAAAATAATCAACATACTCTGAAGAAACAAAAGTGCTAAGATCTATACCAAGAGGGATTCCGAGAATGTAAGGAGCATCTGATCTTGGGATATGTATCTTATAGCCACACAATTTTATCGAATTGGGGATCCCCAAGAAGGGCAGTTTCCAGTGGATCCTCTCAGTAAAAGCAAGTGAATGCGGATAACTTTATTTTATGGTAGGATTTGACTCTGTAGTGCTGTGTACAGCTGCCCATCGTAATATAGATATAAGTTTCTGTGCCTATTCCAATGAAAACAATTGTTGGGTTAAGGCTTAAACATCAATTGGACCAAACATGTACTATGTTCATCTATAGATAAAGTGAGTTGTCGTAGTTCAGGGATTTGCATTGACAGTGTATGTAGTGCAATGTAGGAGTCTCAAGGGCGCAATATGCGCAGTATCGATTCCCTACACAGTAATATGAAGCTGACGAGTCTAATCGTTTTTTTCAGGACTGACAATGGCACTATCCTAGAATGCTGTTGAATGTCAGTTATATAGTCAGTTATATAGTAAATGGTTTTTGGAACGGGCCACAGCTCTTCTAGCATTCATTGCCTTCGACATCATTTCCAATTTCCTGCAATTTAACTTCCTGCAATTTGAAACTATGGAATTGTCTGGTCTAGTAATTAAAGCTGCATTCCTAGTTATTATGACAAAGGCAATATTACCACATGTACTCACATTATGATTTATGAGACTGAATATATCAATATTCTGCTGCTGTTATATATGTTTAAACACGAATTTCAAGTAGAACTGGCTGAGTGAAAACAGGCATTGGTGAGCGATATTAAGTAAAGTCATCATAGGAAAGGATTTGGCAGGTCCTCTAAATACAAATAAAGTCGTTTTAGATTAGAAGCCCTGTAGCAAATTAAAGCAACAAAATCCTCCAAAGTTTTGGTCTACTGACTTTTAGATAGGTTTAAAAAGTATGGAAGAAAATACAGAAAATAGTTATTTTTCTACCAACGTTAAAAGAACATACCGCCTTCAGTACAAGGATAGCCTTATCCCTACTTCTTGAGGTAAAATCAATGTCAGCTATGTTCGAACATAATTATAGTGAATAATAAGAGGACCGGAGGGCTTATAATCCTGGATTATGATGTTTGATATAGGCAGACATCTTCGGAGGAGACATGATGTCACTTGTGATAGAATCATGCCTGCCATGCCTGCATGCCGAGTGCACCGTGGTCATGCTTCTCCTCCTACTGGCATTTTGGTAATGATATATAGCAGAAATAGATATGTCTTCATTAGATCTGAATCTCTACATGCTATTCATGGCCAGATTACACTTTTTGAAGTGTGGTAATATCTATTATCGCTCACAGATGCACCAACACTTTCGGGACTATACAGGCTTCATTTCAAACCATCTAAGTTCAAACTACCCCATAACAGTCCAGTTATAGCCCCTTTCACTCAATATTAGCAAGAAAAATTGCCTTTTAGGGGTGAACATGATTCAAACTGCTACCCAACCACACCCACACTGCCTTTGGTCGATGCCGGGAGATGCCGGCATCAGCCTAGAATTTGGCCTTGATGATGTCAAAATCAAGGAGGATTCTGGGTATTATTCACCCAAATGGCGGCAGTCATAAATCCTGAATCAAACCTATTTCGGATGTTTCAAATGCTTCTATCAAGGTTGTATTAGATACTAGGGATATTTCTGAACTACAGGTATGTTTTTATTTAATAAAAGCACCTATTGCGGTACCATTGTACTGAAGGCGGTACTTTATTTTAACTGAGAGTGTAGCTTCAAAGGGATTGTCTCTAAAGGCTGGGTTCCACTGGCTGGCTACTCCTCCCGCTAATCCACCGGCTATTTGATTGTCTATTGTCCCGCTTCTTTAGAAGTGGGAGCATAGAATGGGTGCTACTGGGACATTACTTCCACCGTTACTTCTACTGCTTCTCAGAAATGTGAGCAGATGACATTTGATTTTCACATGGAAATGAACTCATCAAGTAAAGGAGGAGGTAACATAGTGTGGTGCCATTGCCGTGCTTCAGCTCCCGCTACTTCCTGTCACTTCAGCTACAAATAGCGGCTGTTAAATATCAAACATGTTTGATAGAAGCAGGAGCAATCTACACTTCGAAAATCCGCCAAAAAAAGCGGGAAGTAACATGACTATGTAGCGGGAGCCAATAGCACCCATCTCCATTACTCTCCCGCTTTTGCTCCTGCTTCTTTAGTCAAGAAGCGGGAGCAGAAGCGGGAGCAGAAGCAGGAGCAGAAGCAGGCAGAAGCGGGAGCAGAAGCAGGAGCAGAAGCAGGAGCAGAAGCGGGAGCAGAAGCGGGAGCAGAAGCAGGAGCAGAAGCGGGAGAAGTAGCCTGGCAGTGGAACCCCGCTTTAATAGTGACTGCCAATATCTTTACTTCAAGCGGCATTCTCAGCTATCACGACAATAGAAATCTTAACAAATGTACTCCAATCATGACTTCATGTGATCTGCTGTCACATTATCTCATCAGTAAGGAGATATAATAGTAAATAGTGAATCTTCCGGGCACTTAAATGTTCTGATGATTGCTGACAGAATCACAGTCCAAAAGAAACCCAGTCCTTTCCCACTGCAAGGCATTGTCAGGCAACTCTCTTATCTTCATTTACTTATTTGGTTTTCTGTGAAAGGAACATATGTACAGTTTGACAGATTCATTATACATGCTTTCAATCATAAAAATAGAAACAAATTGAGTCATAAATTTGAAAATTACCGGTAATCTTAGTAAAAAACAGATTTGTTGCCATGACAACCGCACGTAAATCTCTAGTGAAATACGCACTATGCATAAATCACTCTAGACACGTTGTTTTCAGAGCAATGCGTGTATAATAAAAGTATATAACATTAGAAATGGAAACATTTGAGGCAAATATACAATGTACAACGTTTGATTCAACTGCTTCGAACTGAATGCCTTGTTTATCTGATAACAGTTATGTACAAGACCGTTATGGTAATTGTATGCATAACCAGCATTAATTTGATTTGATCTGATAATTCTTTTATTGAGTTGGGGGGAGGGGGGGGGGGCAGGCAATTCTCCTTCACATAGGAGGTTTTCAAGCTCCCCTTCCATGATCAAGATTTCATTTCTTTTTAGACAGACAAACAATACCACCTTCGTCATTGACTGAAGGTGGCTCGCCGCTTCTTGTTCATTTTCATCATTACATTATGAAAGATGGTATTACTTTTACATTGATCTTCTATATTCTCTACTGATACAATTTTTCGTTTAATCTATGAAATTAGCCTCTGTCCATATTGCTTCGCGTCTATCTATCATACAATTTTAATGCTTTGGGGTCTATATTTTTGAGCCACCGTCTGTAGCATGTTCCAGGAATACTTTGTTCTGTACCAACTTTCGAAAATGTTCTGTTTTTGGCTTGATTAGTTTTAGGGTTGCCCATGTATTAAACAAGACTCAAGAATTGAACAACGTATTATTATAAGCTAGGAAGTGTAGTTCCTATCTGCATCATTTATATTAGGCTATATCCATTCAATCACAGCCAAGAATGGCCCAGAAGCTAAAACCACCTTTGGCAGAGATTAAAAGGATTAATAGCCTCCATTTTGGGCATGACGACCCACTGTTTATGCAAAATAAAAGTTAGATTTCTAGGCCAGACACCAAAAGGTTGACCAGCAGCCCCACAATGTTGGTCATTACTTCTTTAGTAATTAGTCCTACCCCAAAATGTTTTTTAAAAACAGAAAATCATCAGGCATGTAACCATCGCCATTTTAAAACCTTCATTTCACAAATCATTCACCATAAGTGGCACTTGTCTACTTCCGGCCTTCTCCACTGCTTTCATATCCTCACTCAGGGCCCCTTCTCACTGACGAATCCGACGAATTTGTAGCTTGTGAATAAATGCTGCTTTTGAATCCTCAATCGCACTTGTGGCAGTACAAGTTTGCGACAATTTCGAATTGTTATTGTATGTTTAAGATAACAACAAATTCTTATAACACCTCCCAAATGGAATGCACATATATATTAGTAGCTTTGATTCTTAGAGCTTAATGTAGCAAGACACAGCAGTGGGTGGAAGACCATGGTTATTAAGTGTTGAATTATTGACTGTGAGCCCCTTATCTTGATATGTAAATGAACTCCATTGATTGTAACATTGCCTGTCTATGATTCAGTTGTCACTTTACAAATATTCTAAATAAAAATAATAATAAACAACCTTGCATAATCTTATGCAAATCTCTACACATGATCTCAGTCACAAGGATTCCGTTTTCTAGCACTTTTATATTTAATCTCTGGGTTATCTCACTAAGCATCTGGTCTTTCCACACCCTTCCTATGTCACCAACTCTTCATGGCTATGTAACACCTCTGTCCACCTCTGCCCACCTCTGCCCATACGCTTGTCAACTGTTTGGCTGATTACCATTTTTTTTTTTAAAGAAATTTTATTGGAACTTTTTTCATACAATGATAATCTCTCAGCATCCAAATAAACATCATTCTACAGAGTTTTTACCTCATAGTAATTTTAATACAATTAACTCGATTTAATCCGCAGGTGAACTAGATTCTAGTCGTTCTTTTTGTTTCTACGATGACATATATTTGTATGTACACAATAAACGCTTACATTTTTTGGATTTTTTTCCTCTAAACAACAAGAAATTGGGCTACTCGATTAATAAAATACACGTAGCAAGCATATCAATCAATATACAATTTTCCATTTGACAAACATACTGGTGGTGTGTCTTCAATTATAGATACCAGTCATTATTGGTTTTCAGGTATTTTTTTATATCAGACCATGGTTTTTTACGAATTACAGGAGGTAACTTGTTCCATAAGACTGCTCCAATGTAATGGGGTGATTTACTGATGGATTACTGACATGACTTTGGCTCCTGACTCTGCTGTCACAAACAAACATAAGTACAGTCAATAGAGTGGCTGAAACTTAATTCACACCAATGTTCACAATATACATGTTCACAATATAAATGTGTTGTTCATTCAGTAAAGATAATGATTAGATAATATGCTAGACTACAGTAAAATTAATGAATTTGTATCAGAATTGTTTCGTGCAGTGAAGTGTATCACCTAGTGAAATGTGTAACGAAATAAAACTGTTTTTTAAAAACATGTATATATATATGTATATGTAGTGAACCTGCTGTAAAAATTGCTCATGCCTGGACTGGGAACCGATCCCCGGACCTTTGGATTTCTTTTCCAATGCTCTACTAACCAGTGTGTCCGCGAGGGTAGCCCAGGACCACAACATATATTTTGAACATTTGTGTATATAAATATTTTCTGACAAGTTCAATTTATATTCAGTATACATGAACTTGAACCTTAGCTCTATTCTCCAGCAGTCAGAAAAGGGAACGCTTCAGGATTCACTGAAACTGAAGAGATTCAGTTTTGTAAGAACTCATCTTCAAGAAGCCCTACAATGATGTACAACTTTGCTTCCGGGAGAAAGAAGCAATTAATTGCGGGAAGACTTCACTCAGGTGGGCGAGCTGCCTTATGAAGCCAGACATTTCCTGGCACCTGTCATGCAAATCGTGATGTGTTACTGAAAAATAAGTCATAAGTCACAAAATTTATATTTTTCAATGTATTCTATTCAGAAGATCTCTTTTTTGGAATGTTCTGATTTTTGGAGGGTTTAGTGCTTTAAATCTTATTAGTTCATGTAGCTAATTTCAAGACAGTGTATTAAATATATCGTTGCGTTTCTAAGGTCATCCTATGGAGTATATTTTATTACTTTACTAATGATTGTCTACCCAAAAATATTGCAAACATTTTTTTGAAAACATTAAAAGAAATCAAACATGATAAACTATATATAAATATATTTCCCAAATGTTAGCATCGTTGGAATCGACTAAATATCATCTCTTCAAATATGATGGTATCTCAAAATCCACTTTTTCCGACTTGTGACACATCTTTCTAGGACACATCATGAAAACATCATTGTCAAGTGACGAATATTCAACTACAGATATAAATGTATACAGTGGGCGGAGGAACTCTAAGAAAAGTCATGAAGAAGGAGCTTTCTTCCAAGAAATTAAGATATTATACATGTGCCTGAAGATTTGAAGATGCATTGCATATCAAAGATAACACGGCTGTTTATTCTACCACAATTCAATTCAATTTATTTTTTATTCATACAAAAGAGTTGTACAAAAAGGGGGCCCGCATCTGAAAGGTAATTCCTAACCAGTCGGGACTGATAGAATAAATTCTGATTTACATTATTATGCCAAAAATGGAATTGAGGGCTATTTTTCTAGATGTCTACACTATTGGTGTTTAGTTGAGGAGAGAAGTAGTTTATAGTAAGAAAACGGTAAACATCAGCTTCTAATTTATCTAGCAAACAGGTAATTTGAACTATCTAATACATTTGATACCTCCATCGGTAGTGGAGAAAGAATACAACAGCGCAAACAATAACGAGTAAGGCAATACAAATGGCAATAATAGAAATAAAAATGCTTAAAATCTAAACAGAGGTCCTTAAATCTGCTCTTTCTTATAACTAACAAGAGAAATCTCCTGCCTTATAATAGATTCTACTCGAAATGTCTGAGTCTCGATCAAACCTTATTCGACTCTTTATTGAATTGAAGAGCCTGTTACCCGGCAGGTCACATGACCCCGACACGTTGAAGGTCATATTAGAGAAGGTGGACAGCGCTAAATGCCACACTAGCGGTTGATCCTGTCACTAACAATGCATCTGAAACACATCAGTAACCATGGTAACCATTTAGTGTTTCAGCAAATCCATCATGGCGTCGGGTCCTGGTTCGGATGACAAGCGGAAGGGTAGCACCAAGAACAACTAGCTGGAGCAGTTACGGGATGTCAGTATTAATCCAGCAGAGTGGCAGATATCAAAATGCAAAATAAAACGATTTACTCAAGCATTCACCAGGCTACAGTCTAGGCTCAAAGATGAGAGAGTCCCTTCAAACAGAGGGAAACTCTCAAACCGCGAAGTGCCATTACAATCCCATTATGACCGCAAAATGTCATTATAATCCCATTAGAACGCCTAGTCATAGGTAAGGAGACCTATTAGCGAAGTAGGCGTCCAATCACTGATATACCATTCATATTTGATCTGAGGGTTTGAGCCTGGACTGTGTATCTGATGTGTTACAGAAAAAATAGTTTCAGAGAATTCCTGCAAAGAGATCTTTGAATAAAACCCTTTAACAAATTATGAGTTATGTGGTTTTCTGTAACAGATCACAATTGAGAATTTTTTTATTCATTTTTTTCTGAAAACACTAAGAGGCCAGGATCCTTTTTTTAGGTCTTCAGATTTCTTTATAATAACAGTTACATTAATTCATTTAGGTTGGGCTAGGGACGGGGGAGGTTGATGGGATATCAGGCTTCCAGAGTCAAGTTACTAGAAAATGTCTTATTGAATATACTTTTAAATAAAATATGAAATTGTCAGGCATTAAAGTAAATTAGGTTGATATCAAATTGATAAAATAAGATTATATTACATATATGTCAACATGAAGCCATGAAGCCATGAAGGCACACAGAATTTAAGACAGACAGACGTTGATCAAATACATTGATACAGAATTGATGAAAAATGATAAATCAGCAGATTACGCTCTCCGCTTTGGAACAGTTTTAGTCTGTTACATTTTAGTGTATAGTCGTGACAAAGGAAAGCCTTTCTCCTTCCACTCTTCTTGGCTAGTTATAGTCGGTCAAATTATATTGGTTTTATTTTATTGTATTAGAAGGAAAGCCTTCTCCCCTTCCACTTCTTCTAAACATATAGTAAACAGGCCCTATTCATAGAGCCTCTTAGAACACATCCTTTCATGAAAGGTTATAGCGGAACTCCACTATAGGTAAAAAACGGCGCCAACAGGCAAAATTCGTCGCCGACATTTCGGAAAATTTGGAAAATTCGACATGACTAAAAATTCTAGTGGATGAGGGGGTAAAATAGGTTGTTGGCAACACATTTATTTGTTGCCAACAATTGCAAAATATCTAACTTGATTAGATATTTCGTCGCAAAAAATTCGTCGCAGCCGTTTTTGCCTGTTGGCGCCGTTTTTTACCTATAGTGGAGTTCCGCTATTACACTTCCATTACTGTAATAAACTCAATCCTTATCTTATTATATACAGGAAGTATTACATGCGTTGGTTTAAACGTTATTGTTCAGAGTAGTAAATTCTATCCCCATCTTTATATCAAGAAATAAATACAGTCCTAAATGAATAGATCTATGCGTGAAATGGCATGCATCACACATTCCAACAACAATCTATATTTTATGCAACATTGTTTCTGTCCTCGATGTCATTTACCTCTTTATCACTTATCAGCTGCCAACAAGGCATCCATTCTGTTTCATCTATTCATTCATTTAGTCCAGATTTCATCTCATGTGACGAGCATAAATGAATGTGACAAGAGAAGGCATTGTCAATATCTATACAGCTGACAGGCTCTGAATAGAGAATCAAGTCACTAACAAATGTCACCCAAATATGTCTATCATACTGCATAATATAAATAGAGGGTTGCAAAAGGCAGGGCTGATAATGAGCGATAATAAATGACTTAATGCCAAAGAGCCTGCAACCCGATGTAATCCTTTGTTTGATATGTGACAGTAAACCCGTGTAGAAACGGTTTCACGGGGATTTTATTTTTACTTTTTTACCGGGACTAGATCATTGCAATAGTGGTCTTCCTCTAGTACCTGGTGGGGGAGGAGGTGAAATTGACCAAGACCGGGTTCGAAGTAGCAAAGTGGATATTTTAAGGGGATTTATTCACAAGATTTCTTCGTTGAAATGTTGTCATTTTCTGGGACATAAGCACTAATACATGTACCAAATTTGAAGACTGAAAAATATATTCTTGCGTTCAGAAGGTCATCCTATGGAGTATATTTAGTTACTTTACTGGTAATTGTCCACCAAGAAACATTGCAAACGTTTTTTTCAAACATAAATATATCAAATATAAAATACAGACACACTACTACAGATGTCCTTAATGTTTACTAGCATTGGAATCCGCTCGATATCGTCTTTTCAAGTATAATGATATCTCAAAATCGATTTTTAGCAACTTGTGACTCACTTGACATCACACATGTGCACAGTAACATGATGTATAGCTGATATTACATTTGTTCAATAATAAAGGCAGTTGCGGGCACTCCACTGAATGACAAGAGGATCATTTTAAGATTGTACAAATAGCTGACATATACAACTGCTATATTTGTACATATTAAGGTGTGTAGAGTGGCTGAGTGTTCAGAAGCGCGCGTGGGTCATCACATTGGCATTGTAATGTTGTGGCCTTGACCTGACGCTCCTGCCTCCCCCCACCCCCACCCCTTCCGACACAGCTGCATTGGCTCAACTACTCTTGGTGAGAAAAAAAAACTGAAAAAAAATCAAGAATCATATTCAGTAAGGATAACTACAATAAATAAGCCGACACTTTTTTAAAGGGCGTATCCCTTGTGCGATTTCGAATAGTTAAACCACACTAAGTATTAAATAAGTTGCACTCTCAGTTAAGATCAGTCAAAACCAAATATTTTCTTTAATTTTGTTTCATTTTTTTCCAATCCATCTATCTATCTATCATTTGACCAAATTTGTGCCGGATTGTGTCCGACTGTTTTTGCTGCAGCGGTTCATAAAATCCACAATCATATTTTGGTGGCCCGCCGTAATCCCTCTGGAGGGGTGTTGCACAGCGCCTGTTTGTCGCATATTCGTTGTTGTTTATAGCCTTTCTGTTGCTCGTTGAAATTCCTAGAAATCCCAGCTCATTCTTTGCACTATATATAAGAACGAGAACCTATTGCAGAACAAATTCATAGGTGCTCATTTTTGAAATTGAAATTGAAATTGAAAAACACTTTATTGCATACTTTCGCTGCCGATCAAAGGGGATCTCCTGCAAATTGGGAGGTTTCAATTCCCCTTCTGACGTATTTTACAATCTTCTGTGGTAGAGTAACAATGTCATCTCAGTCATTGACTGCCGATGATTCTCTACAAAAGTGCAATTATAAATTTGAGAACAATTTTTTGTATATTGTTGATAATATGGAACTGACTGCGTCTAAACATGGCCTGTCATGAATCTGACACTGTCCCGGGTGTATGGTTTTATCAATTCTTTATTTTTATCCTCTCCATTATTACTGAACGCTTGCTGTGAAATAACCAAGCGGTTAATGATTATTACTTTATTTGTAGAATTTTCTATTTATTTTTCTAAGAATCTTTTCTATAATTGTTTAAAGCAGCTTTTCTGTGAATAGTGTACCTGTTGCATAATGTCTGGCTGAATAAAAATCTTAAAACAAACAAACAATCAGTCATAAGATGGTGCAATATTTTTAACAAGAGGTTTCACTCGAAGATATATTTTCCATTATTTGATACTTCGTATTGTGGTAACATTTTATTGCAGAGTAGAATACTCTATGATTTTACATGCCAATATGAGACAATATGAAGTAATATTGTTGGGACAAAGACACACCTATAGGAACACCCCAAGGTTTTGTGACATAATGCTAATAACAAAAAAAAATGAAAAATGTGAGAAAATTGTTTGAACGGTATTTATTGGAATGATACACTATATTTGTTATAGGTTGCTTCTTCTCGTTGACATTTGTCACTGAAATACACTACCCTAACAGTATCTGCACTGGCATGTTGCCCTAAAAGCAATGTAAAGATGAACGAAGCTATTACGATTATTAATGGTTAATATGTAAGAGCACGGCGTCGGTTACTCTGTATAACATATGTATTTTAACTTACCCCGTCCGCTCAAAATACATCATTGCCATGGTGATATGAGTTGGAATACTTGTTTTTAGTTTCCAAAAAGCTTATCTATTGCTTTTTAATTTATCCTAAACAGAGCTGATGTATAAGATCTAATCCTTTTCTAATTTTAAATCAGGCTGTCCTGAGAAAATTCATACTTGTACGTGTGGAAATGTAGTAGACCTGAATAAAATATTTTCTAAATCTAAAAAAAACCCAAGGTTTTTTAAAGTCTTTTAAACATTTATTCATTGTGCAACAGAGAGTTAATCATGGCTATCCCCACTCATCTGTAGGCCCAACGAGGACGGAACCCCATTCGTTCGTTGAATGTCCTTGTGTAACACCCCTCAGAAGCAGAGGAGAACTAAACTGGGAGGCGGCATCGATCGTCTCTGTATAGGTTTCCTCCTGTGACTGAATGAACCTAACTTGCTTGCCAAGGGCAAATACATTAGGCTGTGTATTTAATACAGTATCACCTGTACAAATATACTGAGGAATAACTGCAAATTCACAGTTATAGTTCATGCAGGGTTCAGCGCTCTTCACCTGCCTGTGTATTAGCCGTGCAATCATTCACTCCTCCGCTGCCATATTTCAATAGGATGAGTAATTATGGTTCAGGGGCCCGGTGCATAAGAGATCCTTCCTTAGGTAGGAATTTGCTACAGAGACAATGATAAATCGGATTCCCGTAGTAGGAATGTCCTACCTAAGGTTTCTATACTACCTAAGGTTTCTACACTTATAATACACTGTGATGTGTTACAGGAACATGAGTCGCATGGATTTTGAGATATCATCATAATTATTTGAAAAGATGAGATCAAGCCGATTTCAATAAGAGTACACAGTAGGACATCTCATAAATATTTCTATAGTTTATGTTTGATTTTTTGAATAAATAGTTTTCAATATTTCTAGTAAGTAGCTAAATACTCCATACTCCAAGGATAACGCAAGAATATATTCAATACACGGTCTTGAAATTTAGTGCATCAATCCATACGACTTATAGCGCTAAACTCTCAAAAGATGAAAACATTCCAATAAATAAATCTTGTAAAAGAATACCTTTAAAAAATATCAATTTTGCCTCTTGTGACTCATCGAGACATCACATTTTAACTAAGGACTTGTTACGCAACAGCCCCCATGCCCGGCAGGCCCGGTAGCACATACACAATACCTTCAGATTACCTGATGTGTTGTTGCTACCAGGCACTAATTAGTGCATCCCAGGTCAAATATTATATCTCCTAATCGCAGCTATTACTGCTGCCGTCGCAGTTTACTGTGATGAACTGTGTATAACATATTAGAATATTGCTCTTCCTATAGAGGCTACGACCCAATTGAATTAATAACGGTTATTGACCGGCAATCGGAAAGTTATTATTTAAGAATATTTGACCCGTAAAATGCTACTTACATCGCCTGTTCTTGTAACACATAATACGTAATTGGAGGCAGGTTAATGTATACATAGTGAAGTCGCCAGAAAATATATAATTCACCTTCACGAATCCTCACAAATAGCCCATATTTGTTACAAAAGAGGTTCAAATACAGTTCAACGTGACCGAACACATTTCCTAAATAAAGACAAAACTAAATAATACTATACTCAGATTTATCAGTTTTCAGCCTAATTTCGGCGGAATAAATTCATGTGTAGAGCTGCCGATTGTACATTTTCTGACGACCTGGCCCATACAATATTATATATATATATATATATATATCTGGGCTCCTTCTCATGCGATGTAGAAGGGACAAAACTGTCCTTGGACTCTTTAGCCAGATTTTCAAGATAATCAAGGTGGTCAGCATCAGATCGATCGATGAAGTCTGAGCCCTGCAAACCCGCCATTGCTCCTGAAGGCCTGGGTAAGTCTTTCCATACCTTTTCAAAATCAGACCTGAAATGTCAATATTCCCTTTGTAGGTGCAACAAGACCCGTGAGGTTGGTAGTGGGTACATCAACACTTAGGGGGGTGGGGGGGGGGGGGACCAGTTCAAAACAGGTGATGAAGCTGTGGAGCTAATATGGCGACTGCCGCATTTGAAAGTACTGCTATATGACGTCAAAGGGGGTCATCTCATGTATTAGATGACTCCCTAGATAACATTCTTTTATGAAAGGTAACGGCTGGAAGAGCTGGTACACTCACAGAAGCCTGTCGACATCTGTGTCAGCATCTGTATCGTTTTTGACAAATACAAACTTATTCCATCTATCTATCTGTCAATTTATCTATCTATGTTATTCGACACCCATATGGCCACTCCCACCATATGGCCACGCCCATATTGGTAACGATATGTGACTACTTTTATGTATTGTAGGTATTGTATCAGTCGCCATTCCCAATAGGTTTCTTTAGCATCAAGTATGTTACTCTGAATATGACTAAACCTTACACAATCGTGTTATTCAAGCGAGTTATTCGCACTGCAAAGCTATTGAATATTGGGTGAATGATCCAGGAGGGTCAGGTGAGGTCTAGTACCTCAGAATGCACCCGGGTACAGATCGATACATCGTTTGAAGTCTCGCTGACAGTGCTACAGATGTTACAATGGAAACATTAGCATTTATATTGGGGTACAGACATTCGTACCCTGGGCATGTACTCAAAGGGTACGCATTGGATTGCTTTTTTATGCATGTGAACCGTTGCATAAAGCAACAAATAGACAGCTAATTCCAGCAAGAACACATTTCTGGTTTCCGTTTCTCGGACTCACATTTGTCATGCTTGGAAAACCGTTTGTTGATTGACGGCGCTTCTGGGATGATAACGATATAGTTTGTTGGTTGTGAGTGGTGTGTCTAACTATTATGTATATTGTATATGGGTGAAATCGCCAGGAAATGTACAATTCGCCTTCACCAATCCTCTCAAATAACCCAAATTTCGGACAAAAATAAAGTTAAGATACAGTTCAATCTAACCAAACAGATTGCTAGAATCAATGCAATGCCAAATATGCTTGAATTTACGTAGTATTGACCAATTTGCAGCCTAATTTAGCAGAATTTACCAAATGTGTAGAGCTGCCAATTGTACATAAATTTCCTGAAAATCTGACCCATATACGACATATATCTGGAATGGCACTAATTTTATCGACTGACTTTACTGACTAAAGATTGACATTGTACGGCGTCGGTGGTGGTATATGTTTTTTAACCTGCTTCTTAGCTCTCACCCTGTTATCTGTGACCCGCGATGAGACCAGATTATGTTTTAGCAAATATACAAATTTGAAGCATGTATACATGTATTTATATTGTATGAAATTGCCATCATAATTGTACCTATCATTTATTATGAAAATTATATAGCTAGAACTATTGACTGTTTAATTTTATGAATTTATTTATGTTTAATGTTTCGATATCAAATATTTTTGTAATTTAGCTTCTTTGGTAAAATTCCTTTTTGGCGAGTCAGGCTGTCCTGAGAATATTTGTACTGTATGTATGAAAAAGTTCAATGTCCTGAATAAAATATTTTTAAATCTAAATCTAAATCATTATACAATACCACCTCGAATAACTTTGAGATATATCAATATCATTGAGAGTGTATTAAGCAACTACATGATGTACTGCATGCCTATATCAAATTTTGTTACGATTGTAAGATAAATCAAACAGATCACTAGCAGTAAGCCTCTTCCAGTCATTGAGGGAAGTGGTATTGTTTACTGCTCTAACACTGTAAGTAACCAGGCTTGCAAACCTCCTATAATGCTGGAGAAATGCCTTCACATATGGTCAATAAAACCGTTTAAATACAAATACAAATATACCCTATGAATGTAAACATTAGGAAATGTTTTCTAACAATGGAATAAATGTCTAGGGTTTCGGCAGACATAATAATTATTCTCACATGTCAAAATTATTGGTGACTAGGTACAATGTTACCCAATACTTGAAGATTTTTACTCAAGAAATTCCATACATTTTATGTAAATGTATACTACCTATGATCATTTTCATGGATCATGATTCATTGATAATCGAAATATTGGAATAAAACTGAATACAAATGTTATACTGATTTTGACAAACCTGGGAACTTCATAAAGAAACTTTCAGTTGTTTGGTTTTGGATATGGACTTAACTCAATCTCTGATGAAACTATTCTTTATTTCTCAACGCCTAAAAAAGCAATATACTTCTAACAATGTCAATACTAAATTTCGGGAATAGCAAGATTGAAGAATGTATTGAGTTATATGTTTGGATATCAAAAGTCGCCCTGTAGTAATGATTAATATATATGATGTAATTAAGTATATTCATATTGGGCCAGCTAACCTAATATAATAGAGTAAGAATTAAATTACCCTGATGTGTCGAAACGTTGGTAACACATATGTATAAACACCCATGTGTAATGACCCTTTGTTCATCCTATTACTATTCTGTCTTTAAAGGCTGGTCTCCACTGGCTGCGGTAAGCTCTGCGGTAAGCCTTGCGATGGTTTGTGCTGGTTCTGTAGGTGGAGAGGAATTTCGAGGTCCTTGCCTACATGGTCAGTGAACGATGTAGGCAGGACCTCGCCACTTCTCACCATCACAGCTGCGCACCATCGCAAGGCTTACCGCAGCCAGTGGAGACCAGCCTTAATGAAGCATAAGGAAAGTACTGACTCTTTTGGTCAGACATATATAGTGGTGTGTACAGTTGATAATAATGACATGGTAAAAGTATAACATGGAAATGTAGTAAATACTAGCTCCTGGTACACAGGTCCATCTAGTGGAGAAGCATTGCAATAATCGTCCAGCAAACTTGCACAGATAATATGCGGTGACGGTATGTGTACATTTCAGTATAAGTAGTCTAGGGAAAGATCGGTTTATCTCTAGCACTACACTTCCCCCTACTGGGTTTAAAAGAAATTCATATGATTTCTTGATGTTACACAAATATATATTATAAAATCAATAGTATACTACACTACTCAACGTTATTATTTTGGCTTTGGTGTTCTGTCCCTTCTACCTAGAATAAGAATTAAAGGTGGGATCAGGAATGAGATTTAGATAGTAAATGACAAGTTGTATTCTCAAGGCCCGTGTCCATTGCCACGGCCGGCCGACTGTAATATATTAACATTGTGGAGTTTGCTGTACATCAAGAGTTCATCAGACGGCCGTGGTAATGAAGAGGGGCTTGAGCCTAAGATCCCAGAGAGGTATATGCATGAAATGTGATCCATGTGCAAAGCATATTGTGTCAATTTATTACAACCCTGTGCTGTTGCTTCCTATACCTTCAGCATTGTATGTCACACTTGGTCAAAGTGGTGCATAACATGTGAGTTATGTCACCCTGGGGACATACAACAAGTAGGTCCGCCCAAAACGTAAATTACTTCTTTTATTTTGAATTATTTATATTTTTTATTTATTAATGGGGTGTAATAAATATGGAACAAAGCTCGGGGGAAGTCTGTCTGTCTGTAGTGACCTCGGGAGCACAGAAGATCTCGGGCTAACGCCCTCTAACTTCCTGCGCTCCCTCGGTCAATAACAAGTGTACAGACTTCCCCCTTGCTAGGTTCCATCTATATATTTGTGTGTACATTTTTTACCAGGAGACCTTACACTGGTCTTCCCCTGGTACCTGCATGGCGGGTGGCGGAGGTGGAACTGCAGTCACACCCGGGTTTGAACCCACATATGCCACTCATGCCAGTGTGTGACACAGAGCTAGATGAGCCGAAAGCTCTCAGCAAGGCAATCTGTAGCCACACACGATGTTCAAACCATTCCCCATGACAGATCATGTCTCCTCTACTGCACAAAAAAGAATATTGGCAGATTCCCTGTGAGAACCTGAATACTGGCATTTAAACATTTTTAAAGCTGCATTCTCGGCTAAATATTAGGACAAAAATAATGTGACCAAATTCACTCATGTTATGACTAAGTCTTATGCGTCTAGATTTATCAATAATATTGATAAATCTAGACGCAGAATATTATTCTGCTGTTGGTATATATATATGTTTATACACAAATTTGAAGTCTAATCACCGAGAGAAAACTGCCGCCGTTGAGCGATAACATGAGAAGCCATCGCATGAAAGGATTTAGGCGCGACAAATGAGGACATTTTAGAAGCCATTTAGCAACAATAACTGGACAAAATCCTCCAAACCTTTGGTCAAAGGGCATGATTCAGTGTGATGTAGTTTGAAGAGACGACATCCTGATTGTAATTCAACTTATCTCTAATTTCGCAGTGATATTTCTTAATTGTATCTACTGTTATCACCTTATGAACATGCAATTGTCATGCTTTTAATTATATACTTCTACCTATAGGTGACACATACACTTGTAAATTGACTGTCTACTTAATACTTACTTCTATTTGCTATAAACGTAGTTTAGTTTAGTCAAAGATAGATGTGTAACAAAGAAAAGGTAACAAGAAGGGCACGATCGGGAAGACCTCTTTTGAGATGATCACAACCTGTTTGTCAAAACATTCTTATGGCAAATAAAGAATTATCTTATCTGATCTTATCTTATCTTATCTTTTAGATGGATTGAAAAATAATGGAACAAGAAGTAGAAAATATACAGTTTTAGACCGACGTTAACTGAGAATTTAGCTTTAAAATAGCCTGATCCCAGAATACCAAGCAATACAAAAATGTTTAAAAGATTGTTAACTTATATGGTACGGTATTGATATGTATGGAATATCTCCGAGGTTAGGGTGCTAGTCGTAGAGAGTATTGGAGATATTATATCTAGTCAAGGCTTTGGTATAGCCTGACTATTATGAATAAATGAGCAGCGATTCAGTCCTGTTTAGACATAACTTTTAATGCTGAAAACATGGGTATTTATACATGGAGAACATGTGGTGCGCATGCGCGAGCATGCGCGTTAATTATCCAATCAGGTTAATTAACATTCATTACCCAATGATGTGTAATCTAACATATTAACCAAGGGGGGTCCCTATGGTTGACCAATAGTAATCAGGTATGAATATTCATAGTCTAGAGTCATGGTGGTGACTCAGAGAAACCTATATGCTCGTGGCTCCACCTAGCGTGAAGCCTCGTGACTTATGGTCTTAATCATATTCATATTCATATTTCACACATATTAATAATTACTGTTATGCTATTGCATAATCTTACGTAATACCTTATAATTATAAAATGAGGATAAAGTAGTCGTGACATAACGCCCCCGACTTCAGTGAGTGTCTCTCCGTAGACACCATTCATACATAAAATATAATGATAATACATGTCGGAGTACGTACAAAAATGTAAAAATAATATATTTGATAATCATGTTGCGACATTATGATGTCTTGTGACGAGTTTTTTATATTTATGGTATGACACTTTCCCTTATTCTTTGTTGAATATAATCTGTGTATTTTTATAGAGTCTGTTCTGCCTTGCCTATGGGCCGGGCTTGGCGGCTAGATACTGTCTATTTCTGAAGTAGAAACCTTGTCATCAAATGTGCCTTGTATATCTTGTGACATTTCACAAAGATTATTTGCTAAAATTTCCTATACGCGGAGAATTATAATCTTTAGATATCTACAATTGGCTGGTTTTCTTACTTATACACGGGTGTGTTCCGGCTCTTACTCAAGTCATATCTCCTTGTTTGAAACAAGGTGCCTATTTACATGTATACAAATACGTATTATGATAAAAATATACAGTGGCAATACATACATAAACATAAGTAAACATTCTTCTCATATTTGATCAACTTGATCTGTACTCTTAACCTTGTTTTCCATTTGAGATATGCCTATCTCCTAATGGTGTCGGTATCTGTACGCGAGAAATATAAACATAGCATAAACAATTCAGCGAACATACATGTCAAATAATATCGATTTGTAAGACAATTCCCTTTGAGCAAAATAAAGAAATGGTTTGCATTGGTTTTTTGTTTTTGTGAGACCTTATTCTGCCGTTATATTGGTGGTTTCTGTTAAGAGAGATTTAGCGAAATCCATTAGGATATTTACACTGTCTTTTGCTATTTCTTGATCATTTTCGATTTTTAGATCGCTCTTTGTGGGCTCAGATTCTTGTTCGTATATTATTTCTGGGATTGATATTGGTTTGCAATTGTTTGCTTCCATCACCATCTTCCTGATGACGGTTTCATCCAGTAGCATGCTCTTAATTGCGAAATAAGTACTTCTTGATATCTTAACTGTTTCTGGTAGGTAGAATAGTTTTGTCTGATTATCTATTTTGATGTTTATTGGTCCTGTCCATTGTATTTCGATGATTGGGCTTGGACAGAAAGACATGTTGAAGTCTAGAATAATCGGTGCTCCTATGGGTTCGATTACATCCACTTCGTAGGGTAGGTCTAAGAGTGGGACGGAGTAATGGTTACTTCCATAGAGCTTGAGTGAAATCTTTGGCGTCGTCCTCTTTTTCTTTGATACCAATCCTATGTATTTTGAACATTGAGCTTTGACTTTCTTGATGATTTTGACGCCTAAGTATATAAACATGCATATTATGAAGGCTGCCAGTAGTTTGTGTGTATCATCGTTGTCGAATATTGAGGTGTTATTTGTTCTTGGTTGAGCAGTGGTCCTAATGTAAGCAATCGCACGAGAGATGTTTCTCTGGTTTGCTACGATGCCTTCAAGTTTATTTAGGAACCTATATCCATCTGCCGCCCTTGAAAATGCTATTATTGGGGCTGCAGTATGGCTGCGAAACAGTAAGAATAACGTGATTGCGAATGCTAGAATTGATATTATAGGATGAATGATCGCCCAAATTGGATTATTTATAAAAGCTTTCATTAAGGAAGGCTCCTCTACTACTGGCTTGATCGTTGGGATTTCTAGCTCTGTTGCGTTTTTAAGTAATGCATTTGCAAATGGCAACAAGTCTAGTTGTGTGTTAGAGTTGATCAGAGGTTTGTTTATCAAACGTGCCAGAAAATGAGATATATCCGGAGGTGTTATTTGTAGGGGCTTCCTATGTATGCTATTTGCTGTGATAACTTCTGTGTCGATTTTTATGGCTCTGATGAAAGGCATGTTTACTGTTTTTATAAGATAATGAAATGATTGTGATGAGTTGCATGGCAGTCTAGAATTGGGAATTGATGTGTCGCCAATTATGGCCGTACAAAAACACGGTATCCCCAAGATGAAAGTTGAGGAGGCCTTATGACTGCTTGCTGGTGTACCATGGCATAGTATATTGTAATAAAGTTCATTTGTTGTTATGAAATATTCGTCCTTGGAGATTGCTATCGCTTTCGTTTCTGGGACTGCAATTGGATTAATATAGAACTTACATTTTTCCTGTATTACTTGTGGCAAATTTAGGTAGATGGCGACTATGCACGTTGGAGATGATTTATGGATCCTTGGTAAGGTCCTGGCGCATATCCTGATCGCATCTCCGTGGCAGGATTGTAAGTCTGTTGTTGATAGCTCCAAGAACATGCGTTCGTTATTTGATATGCCTATATAATTGATTTTATTTCTTATGGTTGTAGTGCCTCTTGTAGGCGTGTCAGTCGTGTTGATAGGTATAGGTAATGTGACTATCTGGTAGATATTAAATACGGCTTCTGTTGAGGATATTATAATTGGTATGTGTACGTATAGGTGCTTATTACTATACATGAACACTGACACTTTTTGTGAGAAATAATACTCAATACTTTTTACTGCCACTTGTGACCCTGGTGAGCTGAGTTTGAGTTGGATATCTACTCTTTCAATGTATGATTTCAATTCTGCTGGGTCTATCAAGTCAGGAGTCAAGATCCCAGTTGATAATAGTCTCAGTGAGCTTGAAACTGAGTTAAGGGACTGTAGGAATTGTCCTTTGTTGGTTAAGGTTGAGATTCCCTCTATTAATAAAGCAAGTTGGGATCTCTCGTTTGCCGCATTTGCGTCAATAGCTCCTAAACGTATTGTAAAATTTGCATTCCAAGAGTCTATGCTTTTTGCCATGTTGGTTAAAGCTTGATTCAATATGGACTTTTCGGAAAAATAAGTATTTCTAAAAGAATTGTCCTCTTTAATTACCTTCTGCAGTAATTCAGCTGTCTGTATATCCTGGTTTTTGAAATTCTGTAGAACATGCTCGATATTTACCATTGCTCCTGCGATGTTTTGGATGTCGTGCATTGTGGCTAATCCGAACACGCCTTTGAACACATCTCCCAGAAATCCAAGGACTGCAGCTCTTTTTCCCCTAGCTAGTTTGTTCGATATAGGGTTTGACAAAAATAATTTCACAGTGTCCATAGTGTTCCTAGTTTGTTGTTCAATATCCTGAATCATAGTGTCTATAATCCTAGCTTGTTTAATCATTGTTATAGATAGGTCTTCTTGGTAGCCATTGTCGTATGATAATAGAGATAATTCTCTTTCATATGACATGGCTGGCTTGGGAAGCGTGGGGATGTTATAGGGTACGGCTAATATCATGTCCGTACTATCGTGTCCGTTAACAATCGGAGCTGGTAAGGGCTCAAATAGCACTCCAACATTCTGTCGTAATGTGGGTGTTGCCGCTTTTCCCAAGGAGAGATAGGTCGCTAGGCTCCATAATAGGAGTGTAAACCTGAGAAAAATACATGTAACCGTTTGTTAGATGTCTGGAAATGTCTACACAAAAATAACAATTGTTCGCGAATGATCCTTGCGGATAAAAATACAAATTCAAAAATACGAAGTAAACTCAGAATTCAGTCGTTTGTCCGTTGTGTATATAAGTACACCTTCAATATAAATCAATAAGTGGGAATAATTATAGGTCTAATTACCTAGCCATAGCGAGAATTTGGCTTATGCAAACGAATCTCGGCGATGTGTCCAGCTTGTTGTGTCTATGTAGGTCTGGTACTATATGAGGGTGAGTTTGGATGGACCAAGCTTTATACCTAGTTGTCGCTTCAATATCGCGACCAGTGGGTTGGCTAAGCCCCTGTACCTAATATAGGTATCCTAGGTAAAGCTATGCTTAAGTGTCAACATCTGTTGTTATTGTAAGGTGTTAAGCCTTATGTGTCTTCTCGACCAGCGAGTCGCACAAGCCGCATATTATCGCGAATACTATACGGTTGGCTTCACCACCTGCTATTGTTTTAATCTCATGTTTATTGCAATTGTATATGCTTGCTTTGTATGTGTTATAAATATGTAAGGGCTACGTCTAGACACTTAAGCTTATAATGGCACTCGCTTGTTTGCATAGCTTGCTATCTGGCATGGTAATTCAACACTAATTTCCCTAAAACAAAGGATTCTTGGACCGACCGTCTGGTTTGATAAGGGTCTGGCTTTCCGCCAGCTTTATAATACAAGTAATACAAATAAAACATAAAAGAGAGAAGCGGGTGGGATGGTTGGGAAATTGTTTGTACAGGGAATTATCGATTCTTTTTAATCTTAGAATGCGATGGTCTTGGGGTAATTGTCGAGTCTGTTTTGAATAGTGTGTCTTTGGGAATTAATTTTCCCTCCTTTGTAGACCAGTGTTTTTGCAAGTGTTTGGGAACCGACTTAATGAGTCTGCTTGCAAAAGGGTTTTCCGATACGTCTTGTACCCTTTTTAGTCTGTCTACATGTATAGGTCTTTTGATGATTTTGTTTGTGAGAATATCCCTTAAAGTTACTGAAGATTTTGAAATGAATTTACATACTAAAAACGGCCCAGAAAATGTTCTTTGTAATTTCTTACAGGAGTGTTTTATTAATAAGCTTGGTACAAGGATGTACACAAGGTCTCCCTCCTTTATATCTGAGTATTTCGCGTTTTTGTCGTGTTGCATTTTCATTTTAACCTTTTGGGATTTCTGTCTGGATGTTGCTTTTTCGTTTGCTAAGGCCTGTGCTATGATCGAATCCTGTATAGTCTGAATTGTTGTTTTCAGATCTATATTGAGTTTTAGCGACGAATCCAATATAGTATTTGGGTGTCTGCCGTGCAATAGAAAGTATGGACTGAAACCGGTTGTTTGGTTTATAGTCGTATTTAGCGAGAAAATAATGTGCTGTAAATAATCATTCCAGCTGGTTTGATTTTCCATCGCATATGCTCTTAAGGCTGTGTTGATGCTGGAATTATAGCGTTCGACCAATCCATTTGATTTGGCTCTAAAGGGAGAGGAGAATATTTGCTTTATTCCATGTTTAGAGCATCCTTCTCTAAATATCTGACCTGAATATGATGTCCCATTATCCGATTGCAGGGTTTCTGGAACTCCATGCTTGCATATGAAATGCTGGATTAGCCCATTTATGGCGCTTTGGGAATCTATGTTCTTTGTAGGGAAAGCTGTACAAAAGCGTGTTTTAAAGTCCACAATAACGTGTACATACTTGTAGCCTTCTTTTGTCTCTGGTAAGGGACCAATTGCGTCAATACAGATTTGTTGGAAAGGATAGAACGCTGGTTCCCTAACCGTTAAAGGCGTTTTTGGGGCTCTCTTTAGCTTCTTTGCTTTGAGGCATGTGTCGCATGAGTTTACATAATTCTTTATATCTTTATTCATGTACCTCCAGTAAACTTTCGGCAACATTGCTGAGAGCATTTTTATCTGACCAACGTGACCGCCTAGTGGGTCGTCGTGAAATATGTATAGTATTTGGTCTCTCCATGCCTCTGGTATGACGATCTGAAGTGACAAGTGGCCATATTTCCTCCACATATCGGGAGAGAAATGCATTAAAATATTTTCCAAGACTAGAAAATTTTTACTGTTTGAAAGCACAAATCTGGCCATCTGTTTGTTGTTTGGTATAATGTCGTCTTCTAGATATCTTTTCATAGCCGCTACATATTCTGTTTTTGATTGTTCTCTCTTGAGGTTTGTCATTGAGAAACAATTTTCAGGCATTCTTCCCAGGATTTCTGCTATATGCGTAAACTCTGATGTGGCTTGAGTTTTCAAATCTGGGACGGGGTCTTGTTGTTTATTTGACCTGTTTCTAGTGACCATTGTCACCTGTTCTGACGCCTCTATGCCTTGTTGGTCGTAAAAGATGAGGTTTTTAACGTTGCGGCCTATGGCGTCCCAATTGTCGCGCGGTATAGCATTGTTTTCTACCGCGTCACTTTTGGAATTTTCACTTTTGCTTAGATTAACACTGTTTCCTATGGCGTCCAGATTTGAATTTGGTATGAATTCTGGCGCTGTAGGATTAAGCTTGTGACTTTGGTTATGACCGATATGATGGTAGTTATCGACTATCTTTGGTGTCAGAAATGGTTTCTGAGGTATTCTGGTGATATTTGAATTATCTTCCTCAAAACCTGCTGTCGCCATCGGGTAAAAAGACTCATTTGGGTTTTCAATCGGTAATACTCCCCTCGACAGTTTGAGGTGAATATTTGAAGTCGTAATCGGGTTGTAATTGTTAGTAGGGTGTTCTTGACACCATTGCAATTCACAGTCGCAATAAAAGTGATGATTACTTTGATGTTTCAATATACCTTTCTTGGGTTCGTTGAGATGTAAGCATTTGATAGGTGCGTCAATATTATTATATGTCATAATATCATCTTCATTTCTGAAGTTGACGCGTGTTGCAACTCGTATTCTCTTTGGTTTTGCTGGTGGCTCAGTCATTGATTTTTCTTGATCATATACCCTTCTTGATAAAACGTCTGGCACTATATTTTTGGAACCTCTGATATGTTCAATCTTGAACGAGAATTGTTGAATTTCTAAGGCCCACCTTGCCATCCTGTTCTTATTTTGTTTATTGGTAAGCAAGGGTATTAGTGCAGCGTGGCCAGTGAAAAGTCGGAATTCTTTTCCTTCTAGGTAATGTCTGAAATGTAGTACTGAGTATACCACCGCTAGGAGTTCCCTCTCAGTCGTGTTGTAATTCATCTCGTGTTTCCTTAGACAACGACCTGCGAATGCTACTGGCCTCATTATGCCTTCATTATCGAGCTGAGATAACACGGATCCCACCGATTGACCACTAGCATCCGTTGAGAGAATGAATTCTTTTTCGAAATTTGGATAATGCAAAAGGGCATCCTCACAGATTGAGTGTTTCATGGAATTAAAGGCGTTTTCACATGATTTGTCCCATACAAATTTCAACCCAGCTTTCGTTAGAGCATATAGTGGCTTGATAATTGCACTAAAGTCTTTAATGAATCTCTTGAAAAACTGGCAGAGCCCATTGAACGATCGTACTTGGCTGACTGTCTTAGGTCTGGGAAAATCCCTTAAAGCCTCTATCTTCTTAGGACATGGCTGGATACCATCTGGTGTAACAACCATGCCTAAGAAGCTAATACGATCTAGGAAATATTCACATTTGGATTTCTTCAGCTTTAGTCCACCTTCCCTTAAAGCTTGAAAGACATTGCTCAGATCTTTAAAATGGTCCTCCTTGGTCTTAGATAGTATAAGTAAATCATCCAAATAAGGTATGGCGCATTTGTATTGTAGTTTATTTAGGATCATAGTGACCAAAGCGCAAAAAGCCTGAGGGGAAGTTTTGAGACCCATTGGTAGGACTTTGTATCGATATTTCTTACTATATGAGCAAAAAGCTGTAAAATCTCGTGAATTTTCCTCTAAAGCAATTTGAAAAAATCCTTGTTGAGCGTCAAGCTTGCTAAAAATCGTCGGGCGTAGGTCACCGACATATTCTAGTGACTCTTCCGCCCTAGGAGAAACCAATGCCTGATTTATGAGATTTGCATTGATATAACGAAAATCCGTCACAAGTCTCTGACCACCACCTGATTTCTGTACTAGAAATGATCGGCTGGACCAGGGACCTGTCTTGGTCTCCTCTATGACGCCTTGAGCACACAACTTTTCGCATTGTTCATCAAATTGCTGAGCTTTCTCTAGCGTAGTTCTAAATGGCAACATATGGCAAGGGGTAGTATTCGGTTTCATGTGTAATGAGTGTTCATATAATTTGGTAACACCCAGCTTGTTATCCGAACCTACAAATACATCGCTGTATTGTTCAAGAATCTTATTTAACCTTTCCTTGCCTTTTGCATCAAGAACGGTCGAGGGTTGGACATTAGGCGTTGAATCGACAGAGATATTTGAGAATTCGTTTATCTCGATGTCTGATTCCGCGTCCGACTCCTCGTATGAGTCATTTGAGTTGCTATATAAATCAGAAGCGACGCTTGACTGATCTGTTGATAAAGTATCAATTGTTTTTTGAATATTTTCTGGAACAGCTGAAAATTCTTCCTCGTTTACCTTGGTAAAAAGACCCAATATTTGACCCTTCTGTATTTTGTACGAGCATGAGGCAGTGTTTAATATGACTACTGGATGTCTATTCTGTTCGTTAGGCCTGACTATGCTTCTCTGTACAATGAAAGGGACAGTGACTCTTCTGTACATATTATCCACAATCCCGTCTTCTTTAATGTCATATATTGAAGTTACCTCCCCTGTGATGGCGATTTCAGAGTGAGGTGGAACTGTTATTGACTTAACAGCTCGTATAGGCATGTGATCTGGGGATGGATCTTCCTCAAATTTTATGTTTGCCTTATATTTGCGAAAGAAAT
This sequence comes from Sthenelais limicola, assembly GCA_942159475.1. Classification (NCBI taxonomy): domain Eukaryota; kingdom Metazoa; phylum Annelida; class Polychaeta; order Phyllodocida; family Sigalionidae; genus Sthenelais; species Sthenelais limicola. The sequence goes on from OW804100.1 coordinate 94,079,026, forward strand.
CGCAACCTAATATTACTGGACGATTCAACTTTGGAATAATAGCAAAATGATGTAAGAATTTTGTTCCTTGAATAGTGAACTCAAGTGTTGCTAAGTTCCTAACTCTCACCACCCCCCCCATCGGCTACAAATATTTTCCAAGATATACGCTTAACTTTGATATTTTCCCTTTGTGAAATACTCACAAATAAACGATCATTTATCGCTGAAATAGAAGCTCCTGTGTCTACTAATGCTGGGATATCAAATTTGTAACCAATGACTCTTAAGCAACCATTTTCAATATTAGCTTTGATGGGAGTTGTCTTACCTATCTGGTCGGTATGTTTCAAGGTGATTGTTGCGTTGTCGTCCGAGATCTTTGCAGTGTTGGTAGTGAAAATCTTTTCCGTATTTTCACTTGGAATATAGTTCTCACTTTCATAATCAAAATCCAATTCGTTCCTGTTCGTCAACTGTTCATTTGTCTTCTCCTGCCCGACGGAGATTGCCTCACCAGGTTGTTTTGGCCCTAATACAACTGGTGATTGCCGTTTCCCTGCTGTCGGTATTGAAGAAACTGCTGAAACTCATTCATCATTTGGTCGTTGAAACTTGGCTGTTGATTTTGTTGACTATTTTGTTGGTAACCGTTGTTTTGGCCTTGCTGGTTTCCGTTCCAGTTACCATTTCCATTGTTACCATTTCCATTCCAATTGTTCCAATTATTCCACTTCTTGCCTTTGTATCCACCACGGCCTTTGCCGCGCCAGCCTCTACCGCGTCCGCGGCCGCGTCCTCTGCCGCGTCCTCTGCCGCGTCCTTGCTGGTGGCCATTGTCCTGGCCGTTGCCGTCAATCGCTTGTACGGTTTCTACCGCTTCTGCTTTTGCTTGTTCCTTGGCTTTTGTAAGCATGTCTATTTTCTCGTGCAGAGATTTAATTTCTTCTTTGTGAGACTTAGTTAAATCTGCACATGATTTGGCTAAAATGGATGACAATTCAGATGTGTCAAAGGCTGGAGTTTTTACGGAATTTGCACTTGCTTCTGCCGTTTTGGCTGCCTTGACTGCTGCGTCATAGGTAGCTGGGTTCTGGGCTAAAACTATTGGTGATAGAGTTGGTCTCAAGCCTTCTATTAATTTCTCAATGGCTCCATCCTCATTGATTCCCCTAGCAGTTATAATGTCTCTTAGGTATAGGGAATATGTTTCCACCGACTCTGAGGAGGTTTGCTTTCTTACTTGTGTAATTCTCAAGTTTCGTTCGTCTGGCCTAAAGTAAGCGACCATTGCCAGAGATAATACTCCATAATTGTTTCTATCATTTTCAGGCACTCTCACATATCGTTCGTACCATTGCCTGGCTTTGCCGTCAAGGTATGTGGAAATATATCTGGCTAGTGCCGTTAAGTCGTTCTGATAGGCTTGAGTGATATAATGTCTGTAGTTTACTAAAAATTGCTCACATGTGGTTGTTAGGGTTGGTCCTTTAAAGATGTCAGGTTTCCTCAAATTCGGATCCTGTGCTCGCATTGCTACTAAAGCCTGTGCGAGCTGTGCGTTTGGCTCCCGGACTGGTGGCTCCCGGCCTGCGTTTTCTATGGCTCTGTCGATGCCGGCCTGTACCCTTAGTTCAATATCAGCTTGTCTTTCTCTTAATTGTGCTTCCACTCGAGCATTTATGGCCTCGTCTAAAACCCTCCTGGCTTCTTGTAATTGTGCTTCATCCATAATTGGAACGTTTTCTTCCTGCTGGATAATCGGTTCTTGCTGCTGCCTTCTTCTATAAGGCCGGGGTAAGTGCTCCTCCCTGTTAAGCGTCCGATTTCTCAATGTGATTTGGTTGTCCAGCTTTAAAATCGTTTAGGTTTTCCACCATATGATATGTATGGAATATCTCCGAGGTTAGGGTGCTAGTCATAGAGAGTATTGGAGATATTATATCTAGTCAAGGCTTTGGTATAGCCTGACTATTATGAATAAATGAGCAGCGATTCAGTCCTGTTTAGACATAACTTTTAATGCTGAAAACATGGGTATTTATACATGGAGAACATGTGGTGTGCATGCGCGAGCATGCGCGTTAATTATCCAATCAGGTTAATTAACATTCATTACCCAATGATGTGTAATCTTACATATTAACCAAGGGGGGTCCCTATGGTTGACCAATAGTAATCAGGTATGAATATTCATAGTCTAGAGTCATGGTGGTGACTCAGAGAAACCTATATGCTCGTGGCTCCAACTAGCGTGAAGCCTCGTGACTTATGGTCTTAATCATATTCATATTCATATTTCACACATATTAATAATTACTGTTATGCTATTGCATAATCTTACGTAATACCTTATAATTATAAAATGAGGATAAAGTAGTCGTGACAGTATGTATACAACCACTCCACAAAACATAGCATGTAATGTCAAAACCAAAAGGCAACAGCAGACAGAATGAAAGAATGAAATGAAAAAGAAGCATATCTATTTTGTTATAACTTGATGAGTTACTTTACCTGAATAGGTTTATCTGGCTATAAATATTTTCGTAGAAAAAGATACATGGAGTAGTCGGAAGAACTGTTGCAGCAGTGACCCCATTCTCTCACTAAAGATATGATGTAAAGACTGGAAATAAGGATTAGTACAATACAATAGGGGGTATGTTATATGTAGAGAGATTCACAGAGTCAAATCCAATGACTATAGATATATATATATAGGATTTTTATTCTGAACAGACAATACATTACAATCAGAAAAGAACATACCATCTGCAAGTCAAGTGACATGCAGGTCTTCCAGGCAAATCTTGCTTGTTGAACATAATTATATTATATTTAGTAAGTATTTGAAAATAAGTGTTCAGTGGTCAGTCATGATGTATGAGACTGTTTGAGGTCCGTGTTTAGTTAGAGTGTCAATCATTTTGTAACAACGGATAATATTATAAGTTATAGTCGCGTAGTTGTCTTGTCCAGAGTAAGTACAATGATATCACAAGGCTTGATTTCTCTTGTACATTAGCTCCTGTACTGGAGGCTAAATACATTGTGAATGTTAAGAACATTTGAGTTATGGACTTCCAATATATCATATTACGTAACAATGAAGTAATGGTGGTTAACCACATCATAATTAATGATCTAATTATCTATAATCTATAATAACGCTAATTACCTTACTCAAATTAATTAATTGCAGTATTAAGCAAGTCTACTAAAGTATAATATACAATCTTCTAAATTTATACATCTACAAGTTATAATCGAGATATAACACCACCGTTAATCTGTTTCATATAAATTGCATATAAAGACGGATTATACAATGAATAACAATAATTATTTGAAAAGAATGGAACTACGATCACTTTTATCGCTGTTTATCCTTAATCTGCCGTACACCCTGTCCAGCCTCTGAAGAACCTAAACCCTAATGCTAGCCTATACCGGTACTCTTTGAAGTCTAGGTTCTACAGAGGCTGGACAGGGTGTAGCTAGACATTGACATTTGAGAATAGACATACACATATATCATAAGTATATCAAATACAATATTATAAAGGCAAAAGTATAATGCATCTGTGACCCTGGTGGTATATTGTTGCAGATATAGCACATTCTGGCTACCAGCTCAATGAATACGCATGCGCAAGCGGTTTTTTATAATTAAATCCTGCGGCCGCTGATTTGACGGTCTGTGTGTGTGTAGGGGGAGGGCAACGATAATCTGTACCTACCGTTATTACAATAATTTCTAGATGAGAATGAGCATACAAAATCTAATGCCTGTATTGAATAACATATTCACCAATGTCATTCTGGAGCAGATGGAAACGCTTCCAATTGATTGAATTGAATTGAATAAAATGAATCATTTATTTGTCGAAGGATTTACATGAAAGGTGACAAACTGGTACACAGCCAACTTAACTGGATGAAACCGTTATACCGTGAGAAAAAGTAAAACTTACTGAGCCTTAAAAGGACCTGTCTAGATATTTGAAAAGATGAAATCAAGCAGATTCCAATTATAGTAAACAGTATAAGATCTATTAAGTACTTTTTTTAAGTTTGAAATTTTTAGTTTTGAAAAAAATAGTTTGAAAAATTTCAACGATGAGATCTTGTGAATAAATCCCTTTGGAAAATCTCATTTTTGCGACTTGTGACTCATTCTCCTGGAACACATCACATATGCTATCAATGATTGATTGATTTGATTTTGAAATATTTTATTCAGGACATAGACATTTCCATACGACAGTACGAATATTTCCAGAATAGCCTGAATTAATTTTAATTTATATTACATCGAAATACTATTACTCAAACTAGGAATTATTGGTAAAAAGAATTTCTCTAGATATGAATTTACATTAACATGTCACATATCAACAAATGATCCGATCAACAGTAACTTGTTAAGTCTTATTTGTACGTCAATACAAGAGAGTTCATACCAGCTTTACATTCTTTAGTATTCTGGATATTCAGCTCACACTTGTAGGAATCAGAAACATTTTTTTTAAAAACATGGTATACTTGTAAAAACCACAATTAAACGAATTTTCGCGTCGTGCTCATACATTCTGACCGTTGGGCAATGATGACGGTAGAAATGAGAATGATTATTAATAGATGCTGACAGAGTTATTGTTGTATACTTTCTATATTATGCGGATAAGTGAATGATGGATATTAAGCCAATAGCACATGTTACACTTAAAGATATACACAGGTGTCAGCACACACGCCACCTATTGGCTCAGTTTTCTCTCTGAAATATTGCCTTGTTATCATAAGTTTAGATGTATGTATTTGTGCACGATTTCCAAATCTAAAGTTTATTTTCTGTTACAGCTGTTTTAATTATGTTTTTAATTATGTTTTTTTAAGATTTTAGTATCAATTGATTATGCTGCGTAATTACTGAATTTGGCCAACTTCAGATGACCACAATATTTTTTAAACCAGGCAACGTATGATTTTCTTCAATTAGATCTGTAGCATATGACCTCGAATATTTGTGTAGAAAATTCCAATTCTAACATACATAAATATACAACAGCAGCAGAATATTGATAAATACAGCCCTATAAGTCATAATATGAATAAATTTGGTAAGATTATTTTTGCTACATGAGAATGCAGCTTTATATGAAAAAGTGAATTGGATCGGTCAGGGAATTGGGACTCAGTCAGACCAACTTATAGACACATGTGGGCTATTACGGTTTGTGGAAACATGAATGTCAATAAGACAGAAGGAGATCTTTAAGGGTCGTCTCCAATGACTGCGATAAGCTCTGCAGTAAGCCTTGTGATGGTGAGAAGTGGCGAGGTCCTGCCTACATGGCCAGTGAACCATGTAGGCACGACCTCGTCATTCCTCTTCACCTACAAAACCAACACAAACCATCACAAGGCTTACCACAAAGTTTATCGCAGCCAGTGGAGACCACCCTTTAATCCACACCCTCCGATTAGAGCAGCTCTTTGGCCTGGGTCTGGCTCACATCTCTTCATCGCTCTTTCATACTCTTTCATCTCATGTCCCACCATGACCCTGGGGCCTGTTGTACAACACATCGTTACTTCAAATTTCCCTGCTAAACTATTTTCTTTACTCAGGTCGAAAATGTCTAAATGTAGAAGTAACAATTATAGCTTGGTTTGTATAGCAAATATACCGTAAAACTCCTTACCAGCTGCTCAACAAGACAACAAAGCTAAGGAAGGAATATCGTAGGTGGGGGGGAAGGAGCTATATGTAATTCCATGAAGGATATAAGCTGATCAAGAAAACACAACCTCACTCTAGGTTTAGTAAAATCAAAGTCCTATATTCTCAGTTTAACTTCACAGCCATTGGGTCCTGGCCACGCCCCCTCCCACAAGCTATGACACTGCCCCCTAGTGGCCACCGGATGTCAGGTGCCCCCCTCTTTTCCAAGACTTCCGTTCAGGAAACTATTGTCTTACAAGGACAATGTTACTGATTAAATTGGCGATTAAATGAGATTAACCATTTATAAAAAATACGTAGAGAGTTTACAAGGTAAATATGACCAAGATAGGATAGTTATTAATTAAAATCATGGCCCAGATATGGAAACTACTAGTTTTAACTAAGTCCCAGATATGACCTTTACTAAATATAAAGGGCCTAGTCGACTGAGCCGATTGTCATGCGATTCTCACAAAGGTTAATGCAAAAGAGTCCTCTGTGGCACAAAATCGCATGAGAATCGGCTTAGTGGACTAGGCCTTTAAGTCTAACTAATGTTTGATAAGTACAGCATAATAAAGTTATTGCCGAGATAGGATAATCACTTACTATATAACCAGGGTCCAGGTATGACAGGTACTCAATATGATTAAGGCCAATCAGGCTAATTAACAAAACTAAGTAAAGCTAATGCGTGATAATTAACACTAATAATTATGGCCCAGGTATGAAAAGTCACTAATTATGAAAAGGGCCAATAAGTCAATCCATTTAATGGGACCCTTCACTCCCATCCTTAAGAGCCTGGGGTGGATCCATAGAAAGGTGACGCATTGCGTAAACCCTATCCTGCAATAGAGCAGGATAGGGTTTACGCAATGCGTAACCTTTCTATGGATCCACCCCTGGTCCACTAAGCCGATTCTCATACGATTCTCAACCAATTTAGTGCAAAAGAGTCCTCTGCGGCGAAAAATCGCATGAGAATCGGCTTGGTGGACTAGGCCCTTAACAAAATATCAAGTAAAGCCCCGAATACACAGTCACGATTTGAGGGCCGATTTGGCATCCACGATCCGTCGTACGATTTCAAATTGTCCATTTGAGATGGCACACCAGATCGTAGGTCCCAAATCGTGCCAAAACTCCTACACATGCACGATTTCAGGGCCGATTTAGCGCCAATTCAGCGCCGATTTGGATGTACGATTCATCGTAGGGGGAAAAAAGGGTCTTCTGCGATTTCAAATCAAATCGCCGCTGCTTCTACGATTAATCGTCCATGTGTAGATGGTGCTGCGATTTATCGTAGACTTCTATAATGAGGTCTACGACAAATCGTAGGTGCTTTTACGATTTTCGGATTTATTCGAAAATCGTTGGTCCATCTGCGATCTGGCAATATAAAAGGATTTAATTATTAATAATTTTACTTTCAACTGCTATAACCTCCCTAATTTTTGGAGTATCAACATAATTCTTTCACTTTTATAATGCAGAGTTTCCCCTCTAGACATGTCGACATTAGGTCTCATTCTTCTCATATTTTATTTTATTTTATTCGACAATTAAAAAGAGAAAAAAACACACCAAAAAATAGGTGATGTGTCACAGAAAAATGAGTAATGTTATATTTTATTTTATTTTTACAGTTTAATCATTTCTTGTTGGCTTCTAGGGTCGTTTTTTTAAACAATTTTCTCACCTCTATATTTCAGAATCGCAGATCAAATCTTGACTGCCAACCCACCCACGATTTCACTTTTTACCAACGATTTCACTTTTTTCACCATATCGTGCATGTGTAGGTCTAAAAATAGGCACGATTTCAGGCAAATAAGCACCCACGATTAATCGTAGATCCTGAAATCGTGTCTGATTCCCAAATCGTGACTGTGTATTCGGGGCTTAAGGATTTGTTATGCAACGAGCTCCTGACTTCACAGTGGCCATGCTCACCCTGGCCTGAGTAACTCAACCAACGACTCACTCTTCTCTCCGAGTTTTACATCTGCTCACTACTTTATCTACTAACATTTTATGATGTCTGACACAACGACCCTTTGATCCGTCGTTCTGCCTGTTTGCTTAAATAGCACCGAGTTGACATGCAACGTCTGATGATGATTTATGACTGGAGATGCAAATTCAAATCCAAACTAACTCCTACGCTTTCTGGTTGTCAATTCAATGCAGCAATGTACACATCATGCAAAACTTCCACTTTTATTATTCAAGTCAGAAAGTTTTCCTTATTGTGCTATATCTATGCGGTAAGTACACAAAGCCTTAGACATCATATTTCACTGAAACTAAAAATGGAAGAAGTATCATCACTGTTTAAAAATGAATCTTCACACCTCATATTGATGTACATTTTATTTAATTTCATTTCCAAAGGAAGGCCCGGACGATCTGCTTAGCAGAGGGTTTGTATTCTGATGTACCTTTTTAATATCGGGAAACAAATACAATATGTATACATATTTAGTCTCCCTTTTGGCCTCTTTGGAAGATGCATGGAAAGCTATAAAGCACTGGTAGATTACGCAATAAATAGAGGATTTGCATAGCCGCCATTTTGAATCTTGATTCGCATGTAATTATAGGACTAATGGTACAGTGTAAAATCTATAGAAAACATGCCATATTCAGCATGGAATATTCATCAATGCTTTAATGTTAATATCCATGTGTTATCCATGTTTCCCCATCTTTCCCATCATGCATTTGGCTGTCATAGATCGTTTACAAAAGCTATGCTATTGGTGAAAACATTTTTGCAAATTTCGATAGATTTGTATGATAGATAGATCTGTATGTCAGATTTCATCAGAATCCATCCCAGAATGCACTGTAGAAGACATGAACAGCGAGACATGCAACTCCTCTATTGAGTATGTGTCAGAGGTGCCTATATTGCAGCTGGATGCAAGTGGTGTTGTTATGTAACATTACGTAACATTGTGTAACCTCATTAAATATTAATTATCACCCATTAATTATATGATCTCATTACTAAAATTGCTAATTATACTTAGCCACCCAGTACTGTGCAAGTCTACTCATGTCTATTCATGGTAAGCCATAGGTATTACGTAAGGGCTCCGCCCCCTACTCTTTACCCACATCCTGGAGGAAAATATGTAGTTGGGTTCTATAGTTTAGCGCTCCTTTCCTTTAGAGGAAAGTGGGAAGGGGTAGATGGAAGGGGAGGGAAGGCCATATATCCATTGGTCATTTAGGCGTCATTTTATGATTTTAAGTGCCATTAAAGGTCGCCTACTTGATATGTGCTATTATGACCTGGCTTAGAGGGAGAGGATTACATCTAAGACAGGAGGAACTTCCTCCCAAAATGGGTCGAGGGAGGCGAGCCCAGCTGTTGTTTATGGGGATGTGAACTGATTAAGAGGAACTAATGGAATATGCCTCCTTCTACACCTCGACATCAGAGAGAAATCCCCGCTCTATAATTAACCTGCCATAAACTATAGTTCATTAAATCAGTTGCTTCGCTCTTCTCACGAAGACCACACGTTCGTTTGTATTCTTCCATCATACCTTAACAGGGTTAATAGTGCCCCTTGACACACATAGATTAACCTGACCTATTTAGGGAATTGGGGTAGGGGGAGACTAAAGAGATTAATAACATCGGCATGCTGGACGCTCGGGATTTTCAATCCTTCCATGTATACAGACAAGTATTAGACCCTTAAAACCTTGTTTTTAAAAAAAGATACCCCTTTACCATGGAAACGCGTGTACTTTCAATACAAAGGGTGATCTCACTTGTGTCTTTCGATAAAAATAATTCTATGACCCTCAGGTACACCTATGCCCAAGGGGGACATTTGCGGCATGACTTGAAGTATAAAGTCACTTAACCCACCCACTACAAATCCCTACGCTTTCTGGTTGTCAATTAAATGTGGCAATGCACACATTAAGACATAGACCAGACTTACAGCGGATATGTGATGCATTTTACAGACAAAGTCAAATCCTCTGGGCTGATTCGCTGATTCTCAGATGAATATAAATTCTGTGAAATGCTTATTCATGATAATACTTGGGTCAGATTTTACAAGTGTGCTGTTTTGCCTAAATATCTTATTTCAGGTCTTATCATCATTGATATGCCTTGGATCTTAAAGATGATGGTTTCATTTGATTCATATTAACAAGGGCTTTCATTCCACCTCACTTTTGCTAGGCTCATTCCAATATTTAATGTCTTAGGATGCTGAAAACGTTTTTTTTTGCATCATTTTCCTATAGAAATCACCAATGAAGTAAATTAAAAACGATTTGCACAATACCTACAATCTTATTCTACATTTTTCTTTCCATTTTCCCAATGTATCTAGGTCTAAATTTCTTACAAAGTATTTTTTCAGCAAATGAGCTTGGTAACAATCTCTACAGTGGCCTTCACTAGTTTCCAACCATCAGAATAACGCATGAAATCCCTTTTATTACATGAATGGTTAAAAATATATAATTATTTTTGTCATATCCCATCTAAAACTGTATATTGAAGATGGTATACATGTATTGTTCACTGCATAAAAAAATCCACCTGATATTTTCAAAACTTTTGGGTGAGTAAGAGGTTATTTTCTGCAACCCTTATTTTCCAACCAAAAGGGATTTCATGCGTTATGGCTGAAAAATAATGCATACAGGATAAACAAATGAAAGAAAATAATTCATATAACCATGTTCTAATCCCATTTCAATCCCCCTAATGGCATCACTAGACAATTTGTAGATAATCTTAATTCAGGACAAATAACAGGCCAATAATCCAATAATGTTAACTGGCATTGACACATCAGCAGATATAGTAGAAAAGGTGGCCAAATATATTTATTTGGTTGTATTTCTGGTTTGAAAATGATTATAAATTAGTTAACATTCTATTTGAAATGATTCAAAGTATATAACTTGTTCAACTGATGTATCATTGTGTGTGTTTAAGCATAACGCATGAAGGCCCTTCATTTATCATGACATAGGGTGGCTCAAAAGATATGTCAATTTATCTCTCTTTGAATTGGAATTAATTACATATCAGTTGCAATGGCATTTGTAATTGTTTAAAGCAAGGTGAAGCTAATTTTTATTTCATAAAACCTGTTCAACTAAATTGTTTTTCCTTTGGTTTATATGCTAACGCATGAAATCCCTTTAATAAACATGGCACAAGATGCCCCCAAAACAGATCTTGAACTCTCTTCTTGGGTTGGAGTGATAATCAATTAGTTTTGAACCAATTTTCAATTGTTTAAAGTGAGGTGATTTTTGTTTTATTCCATATAAGCTGATCAACTAAATTATTATTTTGTTGATTAAAAAAATAACGCATGAAATCCCATCAATGATATTGACATAGGGTGGCCTTATATATATTTTCAGCTGTTTCTTTTGATTGAAAGTCATTATGAATTAGGTGTTATTCCATTTGATATGATTTAAAGCAAGTTGGTGCTATTTTTACTTCGTGAAGCCTGTTCGACTTAATTACTATTGTTTTTTCCAACATAGTAACGCATGAAATCCCTTCCATGATCATGACAAAAGGTGGCCCAAAATATACATCTTGAGCCCTCTCTTTGGGTTGAAAGTAATTATGAATTACTTTTGATGCCATTTGTAGTTATTTAAAGCAATGTGATGCTATTTTTTATTTTATTAAGCTTGTTCAACTAAATTAATACTGTGTGGGTTCATACAATAACGCATGAAATCCCATCAATGGTCTTAACATAGGGTGGCCCAAAATATATTTTTAGCCATTTCTTTGGATTAATAGTCATTATAAACTAGTTGTTATTCCATTTGATATGATTTAAAGCAAGTTGATGCTATTTCTACTTCATGAAGCCTGTTCAACTAAATTAGTATTGTGTTTTCCAACATAATAACGCATGAAATCCCTTCAATAATGATGACAGAGGGTGGCCCAAAATATATATCTTGGGCTCTCTCTTTGGGTTGAAAAGAATGATGCATTAATCTTGATGCCATTAGTAATTATTTAAAGCAATGGGATTATACTTTTTATTTCATAAAGGTTGTTCAACTAAATTAATATTGTGTGGGTTTATAGAATCACGCATGAAATCCCATTATTGGTCTTGACATAGGGTGGGCCAAAATATATTTTTAGCTGTTTCTTTCAATTAAAAGTCATTATAAACTAGTTTTTATTCCATTTCATTTGATATAAAGCAAGTTGATGCCAATCTTATTTCAGAAAGACACTTCAACTAAATTAGGATTGTGTTTTCCAACATAGTGACGCATGAAATCCCTTCAATATCATAAGAGAGGGTGGCTAAAAATATTTTTTTTTGCTCTCTCTTTAGGTTGAAAGTAATTATAAATTAATTGTGGTTCCATTTGTAATTGATTTAAAGCCATATGAAGGTATTTTTATTCCATAAAGATTGTTCAACTGATGTATTATTGTGTTTCACACATGAAATCCATTCCCTAGACACAATATAAGGAGCCAAAATATATATCTTCGGCTGTAATTTTGGATTGAAAGTTATAATAAATGCTTATCTGTGCCCATATGAGCAATAAACATACAGATTATAGGTTTAACAAGCCATTCCCTTCAGTTAAATTAAATGGCTTCAATATTTTCCAACAAAATTTGGGATTTCACGTGTGACTGTATAAAAGAGGAAATTAAAAACTGACATAATAAGACAACCAGAGGTCCAAATATGTTGGAATAAAATTTTCCTAGAATGTCAAGACCAGTATTTTATGGTCCAAGGCCAAAAAATTATATTCAATATTATATTAAATTTTCCCCCTTTCCCAGATCCCAAAATAGCAAAACAGCACACTTGAAAAAACTGACCCACTTATCACTGAGTGGTATATTATGCTTATTTGTTATTTGATAAGCTAGGCCAAAGTCGTCCTTGTCATTCACATTATATCGTTTACCTAGAGAACACCTTAGAATGGACATGTATAATAGAAAAGACTCTCTTTCATGGTAGCCAACTTTAATAGCCAAGTTTTTGTGTGACTCTCTTTCGGTCCACTCATCTCATGGCCGTCTGCAGAGTTAAATAAACACAGGTGGCTGCCTAGCAATCTCCACCACCGAGCATTCAGGTATCACTACATTAATTATAGCTTTATTGTCAAGTGTCAATACACACTATAACTTAATCAATTAAATGTTGCCTTTCTATGTTATGCATTTAAAAACAGCCTTGACCTGTTGGTCTAATTATGATTTCACTATTGCACGCTGAAATAGCACGTGTAGAATTCTCGCTATCCCCGATAGGTCGATTTGAGCATCACGCCGCCTGGTGTTTCAATATGATGTTCATATAGCTGAAAAAATTACATCCGCTTTGTGGCCTAGTACACAGACTCAACCTATGCAGCTGCAAAAATATATTTTAGCAGTTCATTTTCTTATATTTAAAGAAGGCCAATACAAACCTCATCATGGTGGAAGTTATATGTGTCTCAATTCCAAAGCTCCTTCATCTAACAATAACCAGGATAAGGCTGATGATGAGAGTTGACAAAATAAATATAACCCACCATTCCTGCATGTCTTCCCGCCATTTTGACAACCAGAACGAGAGGCCAAACGTTTTTTGTTTTTTTAAAAATAATTTTATTCACACACCTGCCATCTGGGCATCTACGATGCTAAGAATCATGTTGAGCAGACATAAAATATAAAATAAAATTATTTTTAACAAGTGGAAAAATAGGCGATGTTTTAAAAAAGGGTTCATCGCTAAGATCAAATAAAAATGGTTGGAGTAAAACACTGACGTTGGACTCACTACACAGGCGCGCTGAGGCTGTGCGAGAGAGGCGGGGTATGCACATTAATTTTCCAAAAAGTCCCTGGAAACGGGCGTATCTCGCCTGATCTGAGTTTCTGGAGTTTCTGGAGTTCAGAAGTTTCTGGTTATTTCTTCAAGCTTTGGATTTTGTATGTAAGTTTATCTCACACTCGCCTCCAAGGGAAGGAGGATATTCTACCTCGGGCTGAGAAAGCAAGGCCACATATATGTATATCAAACCTGAACAATAAGTCATATAACTTAGCTAAAAGGCATTTCAGGCATACCAGGTATTTCTACTTTGTGAAATAAATTTTGCCTGTGGATGAGGGCTTTCATCTGGAGCATGATCCAATTAATTATGTCCAGGTTTACATTCTCAGAGGGAGTACAAAGGAGGATATAGATAGTACCTCATGAGAATGTGGTACGAGAGACACTTTTGCACTGGCCGAGATGTTTGTTTTTTCGTGACCCACGAGCCGATAGGCGAGTGGGTTACGAAAAAAAAAACATTCAAATTTAGGTACTATATTTACTCCCACGTTGCTATGTTCAAGTATATTAAAGAATAACGAAGGCATTTTACTTACAAAATCAAATACAGCCATTGATCATGACTTGACTTACGTCCAAAACCCAGGAGAAAGCTGTGATCTGATTGGTCGATGACACCGAAATGATCAGGTGACTGTATCAACCAATGGGAGCCCTTGTTACTACCCCCATCCTTCACCCGTGAATTTCGCGATAGATTACCACACTCCTACCGCCCATTCAAATAGCATGTGGTACATACACCAACGTGGAGTAAAATCACAGGATTCACTACTATGAAATTGTCTATTTTCTAAACTATTTCTCTCTCCTCTGCCGAGGTTAAAGTGCCCCACTGAGTGGATCCATTCAAATAGACCTTTCCAGACAGCGAGAGATTTCTAACAGTCAACAGAAAAAAATGGTTAATATCGTCTCTCGATGTGAATACTATGTATAAGTATTAATAATATAGTGATCGCAATTGTCAAACTTAGGTTATAATTTAAATATAGTTAGGGAGAATTTGTGACCCGCCAAGCAGAAAGGTACCCTTCCCGCGGGAGTTATAGTTTCTGGTATTCCCGCTAGAAGTCACATCATGTTCATGACGTCACAGTCACAAATGTTTATATTAGTAATTCTGAGAGGCAGGTAACTTTGAAAGTCTGTAACTTCACTAATTTTTGGAGTATCAACAAAATTCTTTCACTTTTATAATGCTCATGTGATGTGTCACAGGAAAATGAGTCACTCCCCAAACTTATTTGAGATCATCTACAGAAAACTGACACAACTTTACAAAATCTCGGCAAATTCTGGGAATTTTCAACTATTTTTTTTGGTTATTGACTCAGGACTCGAAAATTTGGCCCTGGAGTCCCCTTTCTGCTTGGCTGGTCACAGATCTATATTACCACAATCTGTCTCCATCTTATTCAGTCTCTGTTAGCTCTGAGTGAGACTACAATGTCTAGACCTCTCCATTTGTTTATGTTCCCATATTTTCTTCTGTCTTTCGCTCTTCTTTTGACCATTAGCTCTGCCTAACAGGACGGCCTCTGCAAGTTGAATATGATACATCTTTGGGCATCGGGCATCTGTAGCATTGGCGTTTTCATCTCACTACAGTTGTTGGTAGGTCAATATATGGCACATGGACGATATATTAAAAATAGATGATATGGTTCCATTGAGGAAAGCAAATAACCAAACCCATTTATTAGGCATAATAGGGTTAATTTAGAAATGTTTCAAAGCTTCCATCTTGGTTTATAAATACAGTTTAATAATGTACTAAGATATATTCGTCATAGGGTTGTTAATAAAATGATAACTAAATAAGTTTTTTCAAAGAACTAGATCCGTTTTAAACTCAAACTAACAAGTCTTTATTTTTTAACTGACCAAAATTGAGTTTGATGGGCATTGTAACCTAATTTGAATTCGAATGGTAACAATTTGCCTACAGCACAACATTTCTGTACCATTTCACTACTAAGTCTTATGCAAAACAATAATGACATTTGAAGGCATTTCTTTGTTTTAAAAGGATGAACACCACTTTCGTTCTCATTTCTAATGATGAATATGTACATTCGGTTTATTATTTAATTTCTGAGCCTCAGTGACAACCTCGTCTATTAGCATTGTATAATACGAGGTTGTCTATTGGACTCGCTAGAATCAGGGTAGTAGAAAGTTCTCTAGTTTGCCCAGACAAAATACTCAAGCAACGCCTGTCATATATATGTGTCCTTAATCAGTAACGTTTTGTGGTGCTTACGGCGGATTCTTGGGAGATGATGTGCTCCACAAGACAGAGAACTAGTTGGTTTATTATCAGCAAAACCTCTCCATTCTCTTCTCGATATTGAAACTCGGCGCTCTGACTTGTTTATGTCTCATTGCGCATGCCCAAAAGTATGTAAATGAGCTCAAAAATGGTGCGCGGCTGCAACTGCACACTGCTGATGTATGGAGCACGTTGTAACCTAGATACAAAATGGCTACCTTGCTGGGTTTTTTGGGTGGAGCAGATGGAAACTCTGCCTGCAGTTTATTAGTTTGTCACATCAAGCATTGAAAGGTAACACATAGGGAGATAAGACATTAGACATTGATTTTATTGTCATAGTGAGGGGTTATAAACTTGTGCAACTCTATACAAACTACAGCAAATCCACCTTCCCCATTTCAAGCGCTTCCTTTCCGTAGCCCTGATCGTGAAGGGCTATGATCGTAGCTACAATTGAATAAAATTACCTGATTTTGAATCGCAGAGCTAACCGCAGCCAGTGGAGACCCCCCTTTAGTTACGCGCATTGAAGTCTGCGTCCTTGACAACGCTTTTCCCCGCACTAATGGGTGTGTGCATGGGTGGAAGAGGCTTAATTGAAGGGGCTAAGGATATATCTTAGAAGGGTTTAACTTGTAATGATAATAATTAACTAGCAAATGCCCGTCCTTCACACGGCATTTGCTAGTGGGACAGTGGGGCCCACATCTTCCCACTCTCCTTGTTCCCTCTCTAGCCATCTTTCTCTTTCAAGTTGTCTCTGTAAGTTAGTATCTGTATTAACATTCATATCTCAAATGGAACCGTTGTATTGTTGTTGCCTCCCATTCCCTCTCGCCCCCACCCTCCCCCCCCCCCCTCCACCCTCCCCCCCATCCTTCCCTCCACCTCCCCCTCCCCCACCCCCCAATGCTTTATTTATGGTACATTGCCGAGCTTTTCGGTCATTTAGACATTTTGCCATAGTATATGGTATTCCATAATATATCCACTCCCGTCCTGTAGTGAAGCAACGATGACGTCATGCTTAGGGTGACCCAGAAACCTGGTGTAGGGGCACTGATAGGTTTGCTTTCAGGCAGTGCTGGGGGCCCTGGATGGGGGTGCTCGATGTAAACCCATTTCTAACCCCTTTCCAACCCTAATTTGTTAGTGAAACCTAGTGGAATGGTTCAGCACCATTTTTGGCAATGTGCATGTGAAATATAATGGAGATCTGGCCAGCGGTTTCAGAGAAGATAGCAGTTTAAGGCTTGAAACCCTTATTTTATTAATATAGAGATTCTTAATTTACATTCTTTATTTACAAGTCTGAGAGTAACAAATTTGCTTACCAGCTGAGGTCAAGGCTATACCAGACAGTTAACAATTTGCCGTGCAAATTGTACATATAAGAGAGTTAATGACCAAGAATTGATGAATTAGGAATTGTTTTTAATTTGATCACACTGTTTATACTTATGTGTTGAGTGTATTTAAATGCGTCAAACATAACAAAGTCGGAAGTATGTAATGTATATGTTGTAGCAAATTGTATCACAGCGAGATAAGGTGTAGTAAGCATACAGTAAGTATAAGCTAGGAGGGCTATGCAGTATAGTATATTAATATGTGAACGATTGATAGCACAGGATAAAAGAAAGTTTGTTTTAAACAACAACAAACAATTATGGAAGAACTGTAATTGCGAGAAGATAGTAACAAATGTATCTGCTTAATCTTAAGACATCATTTCAAACTTATGAAGAAAGAAAAAATCAAACACTATTTGCATGATTAACCGGGTGTACTGCATAATTCTGTCTCATACAAATGAAATAACCATTCCCATGGGCTCTGTTGTTTAACAAACCACTTGCAATGTACCACCAAATGTAATGCCCCCAAGGACACATAACTAAGGTAAGCAAAAACGGTTTGCACTAACGACTCTGCTAAATTTTCTGGTTTTATGCTAAGGTTTTTACTGACCTTGGAGAAGAAACACTGCCTCTTCCCAGTTGTATGTGGGACTGAGGGATAACTCTAGGGCTCACCAATACAGATTATGGAGGTGATGTATTTCAAAAGTTTGCGGTGCCAAAATATAACATAATGTTAGGTTTACCAAAGGAACATGTGAAACTTATTGTGGATTTTTTAGATGATAAGCCATTCACCTGAACCAAACAAACACATACGTGGATAGATATGGGTCAAATTTTCAGAAAATGTACAATTCACCTTCGCCAATATTCTCAAATAAGCCACATTTCAGATGAAAATAAAGTTCAAAATACAGTTCAGCCGAACCAAACAGATTGCTAGAATCAATGCAATGCCGAATATACTCAAATTTACCTAGTATTGACCAAATTGAAGCCTAATTTAGCTGAATTTACTAAATGTGTAGAGCTGCCAATTGTACATTTTCTGAAAATCTGACCCATATAGTTAACCACAATTATCACTATACTCTGTAGTATCCATGAGTATTGGTATAACTCTATGGGTCCAATCATACCTTAAAAGCCTCCTAGCACCATTGAAAATGTACAACTATGAGGGCTTTGTGATACAAGGGTTGGTGCATAAACTCATGCATTTGAGAAAGATAAGCAGTTAAATAATAGTATGTAGAGTGCATTGCACTGTTATGAATATTTCTGAGGTATAGGGTGAACAGCAGTAGCGTATTGGAGATATATTAATATGAATCATAAGAGAGTCTAGACTATAGGATAGCCTAGCTCTATCAATAAAGAAGCAGAGATTTGTCCTGTTTAGACATGTGGATGACACTTTTAATGAGAGAAACATGGATTTATATATTCATTATACATTACTGTGCATGTGTGCAGAGCATAAGTTTGAGACAATCAGCATACATTAATTTGAGTTAAATAACATTAACCAATAGTATGTATTAATAATAAAGGACCACAGGGGATCGCTTTATTCAACCAATAGTGCATAATCATATTAACATCAGAATGTTGGTCCAATGGCCTGGTCCAACAGACCATTTGACTCATTAGGCTATTGGCCTAATTGGGTGTGACCCAAATACTCATGGTCCACCTAGTGTGTGACCTTGGCCCTATAGTCCTACATCTACATAGACATTATTATTCAAAAGCATATATATGCACTTATATGATAATATATCTGTTATGCTATTGCATGATATTATATAATACCTTTATTTATATTGCGGGAACAATACTGGTCATGACAGCATTATATATAAAATTGTATGGTAAACCATTCTGGAAGGCATTGTAACTCCCTCTTATCATTACTTGCATTCGTGATTATGAAGATGATTATGTAGATGGTTTGGTCTCTTTAACTTAACTTTTAGTTTTATTTTTTCATATACCAGAAGCATACTTGATATAAAATTCAGATGTATGCCACTTTTTTTTACAATGCTTTAAGGTACAAATTGATTGAAATGAATTCGACTTAATATTCTAAAAGGGAATATTGTATAATATATAGTTGAATTTTGGCAGTAAACCTGGTAAATAACACATTGGTTGCAATGACTTCTTCTCATTAAGCCATATGTCATAACTCCACATCAGATCCAATACCTATATAAATGTTGGTATGAGTACCACATATACATCCATTAATGATGACACCTTGGTAACACCTCCTAGCACTCTAGAAGTCAATAAAGAGTGTAGCCTCTCTATGTACAACAATAACCCTTGTGGACCCACTGCATTTTTAATACACCTAAAAGTATATCTTCTGTGAGGAAAAACTAAAGCTATCTGTTTGAAACTCCCTTGGCAAACTCCTCAGACCATGGACGCTTTTAGTAAAGGTTAGAGGGCCAATATTTGAAAGCGAGTTGTTTCATATTAGTCAACCTTGACTCACACTAGCTAAAAAGAAATTGTACTATAATATTTACCTTCACAAAATCTCGCAAATAACTCAAACTTAACACAGTAAAGGGATTCAATATGACCAAATACATTATATACATCAAAGCAAAATTTAGCAGCCTATATCACAAGAATTTGTGAAGGTGAAACGTCACCGCCTATATTTGGATGGGAGCCTGGCAACCAGCTACGCCACGCCCCTCCTCCATGGTGATGCCCCACGTCACAATACACGCCCTTCCATTTCCCCCGCTTCATAAACACTCCAAGTCCGGTTCCCAACCGCTACACACGCTCATAAATTTGCGTGGCTTTCGCTGGACCATAAATGGAACTGAACAATACTTGACTGATAACCGTCTCTGCTTCGGCTTACGCATAGGTCCTTGCGTTTTTGATAACATTTCAAATTTTATTGCCGACTCTATGTTTTATATGTATGGTGTGCGTGTCATTAATTACTTAGATGACTTTTTCCTGTCGTCTAATTCCCTCCATGTCTGTACCCTCGCCAGAAACTCCCTTATATCCTTCCTAAGATATTTAGGATTCCATGTGGTGTGGCAGAAAGTCACCAACCCTTCCACGTTGTGTACATACCTGGGATTTGAGATCAACTCCATTGATATGACTTTGAGCCTTCCCCATGGAAAAGTTGGGAAATTGTGCCGCCTATTGGACAATGTAAAGGATGCATCTCACATCTCTAAAAAAGGATTTAGAGAAGGTATGTGGTTACTTGGCGCACTGTGCTTTTGTTTTTAAGGGCGGACGCACCTTTTGTAGAAGAATGTTCGATTTATATAAAGTGATGCTGCACAAGAGGTTGACTCGTTCGCCTATTTCTGATGCCTTCCGTAGTGACATTAACTGGTGGTTTGCTTTTAGCAAAGTGTTTAACGGCGTTGGCTTATTATCCAAAGAGGAGTTCCACTTGCCTATGATATCCGACTAGTCAAGTAAGGGGTTTGGAGTGTTCATGGGCACTGACTGGATTGCTGGTGCCTGGGGTGTGAATACCATACCTTGGACTGACACTTCGTGCTCTCACATTGCCCATGGTCCTACTGAAAATGTTAAGTGGGATAACATAAACGTCCAAGAACTGTATCCTGTACTTCTAGGAGTCAAACGTTGGAAGCATCTCTTCAGAAATGTCAAACTTCACTGCTTTATAGACAATACTCAGGTGGTGGCCATGCTAACAACTGGAGTTAGTGGTAACACCACGTGCATGCAGTGGTTGTACGAGTTACACTGGGTGCTATTCATCTATGGCATTGAGTTAATACCACATTACATTAACACTAAAAACAACGTAGTGGCTGACTTTCTCTCTAGACTACCCTATCTAAAGCATCCTATAGACTTTTCCATTTTAACTGGTGCTGGCTTGTGTTGTTTTAACCATAATCAATGTCATTATAACAGGCATGGCGAAATGGAGATCCAGAGTGAAAGAGTTGCAAGCCCTTTCTGTTGCACCGTCGACACTTCGTCAGAGAGAGCATCAGTGGAAGGTCTTCCAGACATTCGTCGAACAGAATAATTTATCTCTCTCTACTATTCGTCTAGATACACTATGTATGTATGCCGCATACCTTTCAGCCTTTATGAAGGCTTCATCTGTTTCTACGTATCTGTGTGGTGTGTCATTTGGTGCCAGGTTGAGGCTCCTAGAGTGTCCGGCCTTGTCACATCCAGCCTTAAAGTCTGTGCTAAAAGGAATAAGTCGCCTCCCTGGATCTTCACCCACGACTTCAGATCCTATTCTACCTCGCCATCTGCACAAAATGTTCAAGTTTGTCAATTGCTCGTCTCCCACAGATGTAAAACACTGGGCGATGATAATTTTCCTATTCAGATCTCTTCTGCGAGTAGGGCACCTAGTCGTTTCACCACATTCTCTACTTCGTGGTGATGTTACGCTGCTACCATGGGGGTTAGTCGTCAATGTCAAGTCATCTAAGACGACGTCAACACCCTTTCGTATACCCATTGTAAAACTCCAGGATCACACCTTGTGCACGGTGCACTGGTTATTGAAAGTATGGGCGTCAAATAAACTCTCTGATTCTTCGATGCTCTTTGCTACACAACGGTGCCCCAAGCCTACTTATGATGCCCTTAAGAAATTTTTAGCTGATCTGATATCACTGTCGTCAATCAAGGGCTTCTATTCATCTCAATCACTTAGACGTGGAGGAGCTACCCACATGGCTTCAATAGGCGTCAATATGTCGGATATAAAATCCAGAGGCCATTGGGTTTCCTCCTGTGTAGACGCTTATATTACCCCTGACTTGGAACTGAAGTTGAAGGTTGATGCTTTCACCGCTAGGAGCTTGTGTGACTAACTTTCTTCGGTTTGGCCTGTTTTGGTGTAATAAACCTCCATGTTCATTGGTGGTTCAGGCCAACCTCTGTGTTTCTCTCATCATTCAAGTTATAGTATCTCCAGCGGACATCCTACATATGTGAAGGTGAAACGTCACCGCCTATATTTGGATGGGAGCCTGGCAACCAGCTACGCCACGCCCCTCCTCCATGGTGACGCCCCACGTCACAATACACGCCCTTCCATTTCCCCCGCTTCATAAACACTCCAAGTCCGGTTCCCAACCGCTACACACGCTCATAAATTATTTTTTTTTTCTTTATTGCTTGTATTGTATTATGGTGTAATAAACCTCCATGTTCATTGGTGGTTCAGGCCAACCTCTGTGTTTCTCTCATCATTCAAGTTATAGTATCTCCAGCGGACATCCTACATATACTAAATGTAATGTGTAACAGAAAAATGAGTCACTAGTCACAAAATAGGTATTTCAGGGATTTGTTCACAACATCTCTTTGTATATATATCTATGCAGCTTGAAGGTCATCCTATATTGTATATTTAGTGACTTTACTAGACATTGTCCACCCAAAAATGTTGCAAACTTTTTTTTCCAAACCTAAAATATAGAAATACTTGCTAACTGTTGTGATGTTTACAATCATTGGAATTGGCTTGATCCCATCTTTTCAAATATTATGATATCTCAAAATCTATTGTTGTGTAGAGCAGCCGGTTGTACACATTTTGACACCCTCATAAGCTGCTTGGAGACTTCAATTATCATCACTCACCGGCGGCCATTTTTAGCTGGGTCAATTTGCCTTCCAGTTCTTGTATAAACATATAACAGTAGCAAATAATTGATAAATCAGTCCTATAAGTCCTAATATGAGTAATACATACTTGTTTAAACATATAACAGTAGCAGAATATTGATGAATCCTATATGATAAGTCACAGTATGATTAAATCTGGCAAGATTTTGTTTGTTGTAAATGCTGAGAATGAAGCTTTAAACAAACTGCTCCCATGTCCACTAAGCTGTTTTTCCAGTCTAGAATCTATGTTGAGTATTTCTAAATGTCTGTGCATTATTTTCCTTTCACACAAAGCACTGCCACAATGATAATTTGAACCACTGAACTACCACCACTAAACACCAGATTACTAACCACTTCTGCCTTGTGTAACAAAGCCACTACGGGTCTACCAACAAGGTGCTTGGATACTGCAAAAGACAGAGTACCATTCACTATAATAACACCTAGGCCTAATAATCCAGTTGTAGACTTTATGGCAGAACATTGGTCAGTGATCTCTAGATATGAAATCACCAAAAAGATCAGGAAAGTGTAAAGTGCAGGCATCACATGAAACATAAGTAAGTACAGTGGCCTCACTTGTACATAAATTGGGGGACCATATATAGACATACAGAGCCCCCCGACTACAACTCCAACATAAAGTATTATACATAAACAAGTATGCTGTCCAATACCAGAATGTATCCAGTATGTCACTCCTCTAAACTCCACCTTTTTAGTAATATATAAATTCCCCAAGACAACTTCTGTTATCTTTGTCATGAGATATGTCAGAGGTAATAGAAGTCCAACAGGATTGTGTGCTATAACATCTTCAATACTGCCACACTGTGCACAGCTTATTCCCACACGTGCTACCACAGCAGCAAGTTGCAGGTTGGGTACCATGTATGCACAATACAGAACATAAACAGGCTTCAAGCATATTAATGGTATGGCTGAGAAGATGTATACAAGTGGCAGACCAACAAGTAATACAGTACTCCATGCAGGACTATTGTCATAAAAGTCATCTGTTAGATTTTCCCCACTGATCTCCTGCCCTGTGTACCAATTCCAGAAATATATCTTGTTTTCTTCTGAGCTAGCGTTCCACACGTCCATCTGAGGGCTTGTGTTGGGTTGAATAGCCATCATGAAAATACCCTATTTACTAGGGAAAAATCTTAATATATTGTCTTCTGTCAAAATTGTCTTTCTTATATAATTATTTCCTGGTTTGTATGATGCTAAAATTATGGCGAATGCTTTTACAACTCACAGTTCTTCTGATGATTAAATGCTCTCAATGTTGGATGAGTGCTTCAGTAAATTATCAGGTGAAATCCTACTGTGTGTTATATGTAGATAAATGTGCACATATATGACATTAGCTTCCATGTACGGCTGCAGACCTTGACAGGGAAGTTTAAAACGATACTGGTTGACACTAGGTTCTGCAAAACTATTAGTCTAAAAAAGTGGGGAAAGCCTGTCAGAAAAGCCTTTCTGGGACCGTCCCACTCTTCTATTTATAGGCTTTTGTGACTCATCACATGACTGGTGTCCCTTGGCTGAAAATTAAATGAGGTCATGCCTTCAATGTCCCAGAGAAGAGATAGACAAGGGGGGAGAGAGGGGAATCAGAGGAGAAGGGGGAGCACTAGAAAAAAGAGAGAGGGGAGATTAGGGGGAGAAATCAGAGGGGGAGGGGGAGAGCAAAGAAGCGTATACAGAGGGTGGGAGGAATCAGATAGGGAGAGGGAGAAGAGGATAGAGAGAGGGGAAGGTGGACAGAAAAAGACAGGTGGAAGAGGATGGGGAGAGGAAAGGGAAGGGGAGGGAGAGGGAGGGAGAGAATGAACGAAGGGGAGCTAGGGAGAGAGGTAGGGAGAGAGGAGAAGGGAAGAAAGAGTGAGAGGAAGAGGGTTACCAAACAAGGATGGGTACTTTGCTCGTATTATATATTAAGTATAGTCCTTAACATCTTTCAACAACTTTCATGCGGTAATATTTCTCTGATGGGGATGTGTGGAAGAAGAAATGCCATTAATCACTATCAATTCCTCACATCCTGATAAAAACAACAGCTGAGTCATGACTTGTGCTCGATGGTAAGGCCCGATTTTGGGGACAGATCATCCTGTCTAATCACTATCGGGTCATTAACTCTCTCCAACACTTACACCAGAGACGACCAGCCATATCAGGGTTTTGGAATTAATTACCAAAACAAGCAGGCCTTCCCTCCAAAATTATTATGATAAAAACTGTAGAGGGTTGTTTTGTCTCCAATCTGAAAGGATATCTATGCGAAATAGGAAAAATCCCAAATATCCAAGGCTTTTTCTTTTTGGAATATCCTTTTCCTTTTTGGAATATCCACTGTCTTTTAACCCAATTGTACCATGATGTATTCCTACGCCAACATGTATAACTCCAATGAAACAAAATGGAATTGAGAGGGAGAGGGAGGATGAGAGGGAGGTAGAGCGGGAGAGGAAGGTTGAGAATGAGAGAGAGGGCGAGAGGGGGAAAGAGAAAGGAAGGGAAGACAGCATGGCAGGGAAGGAGACAAGCTGTGGTTTAGTTGCTATGGAGATCACTGGTCAGTGATCACTCATGCATGCAGCTGGGAGCCACACACAGTGTTTATATGTTACATAACAGATGCTTGTGTAGGTTTGTGTGCTGATGTCCCCTTTTGTACAGAGACAAAAGGAGTGTACCAGGGATGAAATAATCACCTGATCTGGAAATAGGGATCCCTGCAGAAGGACATCGCTTTTTATGTAGGGGAAATAGGAAAAAGGTGCAGGAATATACTTTTTTGTGGTGGATATCTCAGGGAAATAGTCAGATCCGCCCGGAAATAGAAAGTGAGGATTTGGAAAAGAATTTGTAGTATGTGAAATAGCTTGTACCAAAGAGGAAAAGACTGTACCAATTTCGTCATTGGCATATATATCTACTTTGGACGCAACAAGGTTTATACCAGAATGTAATGCAGGATTATCTGTATATATTTGCTGTGGACCCACTACCCACTGTCCTATGTCCTCTGACATCACCCACACTACCCATTATGCCACCCTCACTACCTACCAAGAATGTTGTTTTCATTTTCTTATTGAATAAAGGCAGTGCAGGGATTAAAAAGAATAAAAACGTGCTTTTAGGGCCTGATAGTGCACTGTTTGCCAGCTGAGATCAAGGCTATACCAGATAGTAAACAATGTGCAGCTTGAGTAAAGAATGTACATAAGAGAGTTAAGGTCAATACTTGATGGATTTTTTTAATATAAGAAACAATTATTAAAGACCTCTAATAATTGCAAGAATACTGTGATCAATTTATCTACTTCTTTTCTTATGACATTGTAAACTTAGGGTTCTAACTTAAATAGTTTATTTCATTCATCAATGCATCAGCCATGTGACCTACTGGCATGGGGCAAGACCATTCATTTTCCTACCACCACCCAGCTTTATGATCCTACCAACCAAAGTCCAATACTAACCGGATACAAAGATGTTATCTGCGGGAAGGGGAGGGGGGCAGGGAAGTCCAGCAGGCCAGGGATCTGATTAAAGTGGAAAGGGGAGGGAGGGACATATGAGGCCAGTGGACTGAGCTTGGAAATGACCGGCACATCAGGATCGGCCAGGTAAAGGTGACTAGTTATTCTGACCTCATTTTCATCTATTTCTTATAATGTAACTTTTATACTGATGGGGTTCTGAGTGTATTATGATGAATGATTGGTCAAGCCAGGAGACACCAATCAGGCTTATTTATTTGATTGACTAAAGTATGAATAGCTCTGAATAAAATCGATTCAGCCTCTTCCATTTCTTGGTTCTGAACTCGAAAGCATAATTCTGTTTGTGTCTGCGTTGGTTAATTTCTTGCCCAGCTGTCAACCCTAATTTATAGTTGAAGAAACCACCACAAATCTTCAACATCATTCAGAAAAATGTAAACACCATTTTGCATAGTTAACCAGATATAGGCAATAATTTGGCTTCAACACATGCTGCTATACTGTATAATTCTCATATAGTCTCATACAAGTGAAATAACCATTCCCAAGGCCTCTATTCTTTAACAAACCACCAAATGCATTGCCCCCAAGGACACATAACTACGGTAAGCAAAAACGGTATGGGTCCAATCATACCATAAGGCCTCGTAGCACCATTGTAAAAGTATGACCATGTGGGCTTGTGGATGATACAAGGGTTGGTGCATAAACTCATGCATTTGAGAAAGATATGCAGTTAAATAATAGTATGTAGAGTGCATTGCACTGATATGAATGGATCTCTGAGGTATAGGGTGAGCAGCAGTAGCGTATTGGAGATATATTAATATGAATCATAAGAGAGTCTAGACTATAGGATAGTCTAGCTCTATTAATAAAGAAGCAGAGATTTTTCCTGTTTAGACATAACTTTTAATGAGAGAAACATGGGTTTATATATTCATTATACATTACTGTGCATGTGTGCGGAGCATAAGTTTGAGCCAATCAGCATACATTAATTTGAGTTAAGTAACATTAACCAATAATAT
Organism: Sthenelais limicola; assembly: GCA_942159475.1. Lineage (NCBI taxonomy): Eukaryota > Metazoa > Annelida > Polychaeta > Phyllodocida > Sigalionidae > Sthenelais > Sthenelais limicola. Next base: position 94,106,522 of record OW804100.1, read on the forward strand.
GTATTAATAACAAAAGGACCACAGGGGATCGCTTTATTCAACCAATAGTGCATGATCATATTAACATCAGAATGTTGGTCCAATGGCCTGGTCCAACAGACCATTTGACTCATTAGGCTATTGGCCTAATTGGGTGTGACCCAAATACTCATGGTCCACCTAGTGTGTGACCTTGGCCCTATAGTCCTACATTTACATAGACATTAATATTCAAAAGCATATATATATATGCACTTATACGATAATATATCCTGTTATGCTATTGCATAATATATAATACCTTTATAAAATATTGCAGGAACAATGCTGGTTGTGACAGCACTACACAATTGTATGGTAAACCACTCTGGAAAGCATTGTAACTCCCTCTGATCATTACTTGCTTTGGACTACTACAGCATGATTAAGAATGTAGATGGATAGGTCTCTTTAATTTAACTTTTATTTTTTCATATACCAGGAGCATACTGGAAGACCTGGAATTCACTTTTCAGATGGATGCCTCTTTTTTATACAATGCTTTAAGGTACAAATTGAATTGAATTGAATTCGATTTAATATTCTAAAATGGAACATTTTAAAGACTATAGATGAATGTTGGCAGTAAACCTGGTAAATAACACATTGGTTGCAATGACTTCTTTCAATTAAACTGCTAGTGGTTTAACATTTACAATTAAACCATATGTGATAACTCCAGATCAGATTGTTGGTATATATATTTGTATTTGTAAACGTTTATTTTGACCTTGGTCACAATACGGGGACAATGCTCCAACAGTGGGAGGTTTGCTAGCCTTCTTTAATGCCTTACAATTTTCCACTTTCGTTGTGGACGAATGTGGTACACAGCATACTATGTCTAATAAATTCTGTTATAATTATTTCTGGTGATGGCAATGTTGATATAATTCGCGGTATGGTATCACATATATATATACATCCATTAATGATGACACCATGGGAACTAAAGCTAAAGCTATCTGTTTGAAACTCCCTTTGCAAACTCCTAACACCATGGACGCTTTTAGTACAGGTTAGAGCCAATATTTCAAAGCAAGTTGTTTCATGTTAGAAAAGGGATTCAACATGACCAAATAGATTATATATCTCAAAGCAACATTTTGAAGCCTAAATTAAGAGAATTTACTAAATGTGATGTGTAACAGTAAAATTAGTCACAAGCCACAAAATTGGTATTTTTCAAAGTGATTTGTTCACAATATCTCTTTGTATATATCTATGCAGTTTGAAGGTCATCCTATATAACATATTCAGCTACTTTGCTAGTAATTGTCCACCGGGAAATATTGCATACTTTTTTTTCCCAACTTAAAATATAGAAAGAATTATTAAATGTCCTGATGTTCACCATCATTTGAATGGGCTTTGTTGTGTCCTAGAGTTGTCATCTTTACGATATATATAATATGACAGACTTTTCCCTTTTTTCTGCACATATTACCCAAAATACACCTTTTCCTATTACCGACCAGATATTCCTATTCCTGTAACAAATAGTTTCATGGCATTCACTATAACTTCATTACTGAGATCTTTTCTCTCATTACATGGAGTTTTTTTTTTACTGTGACCACTCTCCTATTACCTGCTGTTATGACACATTGCAGTTGCTTTATTATCAAATATGACAATTGGGACTGCTTCCTTGTCGTTTCTTTTCTAATCGTCATGGATAGACTTGCACACCTTGAATATTTTCATAACCTTTTTCTAATCTAAAAAATATCAACATTAACAAATGAATGCATTTTATCCACACAGAACCACTATTTCTTGGGCATTACCTGCAAAACAATTATTAAACTAATTATTCTTTAACAGAAATGAAATGTATCATATATATAATAACCAACTTCACTTTGGTCGGATTTCTGGTCTATGTATGACTCAGTGCTAGTCTACTGGCCACTACTCAGACACCACACAGTAGTACATGAAAATGAGCAACTGGCCCTGGCGTAAGAAAGATGGCTATGTGGATATCTCTGTGAGAGAAAGAAAATCCAAAATCCAAGAAAGTATCTCTTCAGATATCACGATATCCATTAGTCAGGTTGACTATGTGTTGGAATATCTTTGAAAAGGAAAATGATATTTGAAAAAGAAAACTGTTGGATATGTTGGATAATTACTATGACACATTTTTATCCTGACAGTTTGGGGACAAAACAGGCATAATCCCATCTTTTCAAATATGATGATATCACAAAATCTATATTGTGTGTCTTGTGGCTCATTTTCCTGTAAAACATCACATATGTGTAAAGCAGCCGATTGTAAACTTTTTGACACCCTCATATGCTGCTTGGTGACTTCAATTATTATCACTCAATGGCGGCTTTTTTTGCTTGGCCAATTTGCCTTCCAATTCTTGTATAACATATAACACTAGCAGACTATTGATGAATTCACTCCTATCAGTCTTAATATGAGTAACACTTTTTTTTTTTTACAACTTTATTTATACTGGGTGTGCAAAATCCCAAAATAGGGTTTTTCACGAGCCCCAGCTAAAACATTATGCAGACAAATTACATTAATAGGTCGCAGTGGGTTATCACAGTATAACATATTATCATAAAAGCGATGGAAGTTAGAGGTTGCACTTTGCCACTTACTCGGAGTGTTAGTGCCCTTCAGAAGTTAATTTTAGTAGTAATTGAGACTGTGGTTTTGATGCATGAAGACAGTTAATCTGGTCTTGTAATATGAGTGGCGAATAAATTAAAAATAGGTAAGATAACATGGAGAAGTCACTGTGCCACTGACTAGAGTGTTAGTGATCTCATTATACCAGTTTTGGCTGGCTGTTTACAAACCAACATGCAGTTGTAGCATATGAAGTGCAATATACATATATACATAATATATACATAATACAAAATAGGACGATTTGTCTTTTAGAGTTAAAGTATGTATAAGTCACTGTGCCACTGTCTAGAGTGTTAGTGATCTTACTGCAGTGTCAAGCGGAGGATCTCACATTCATATGTGAGATGCTAGATACATGAACATGTGATTATACTAGTTTGCAAGACATCGTGCCACTGGCTGTGAGTGTTGATGTCATTAATAGTTGGTGACGAATCATTCATTGGGTCAAATGCGGGTGGAGGGTGAGGGGGTGGATGGGAGAGGGAGAGTTAGAGGAGGGATTTGAGCCATATTTCTTGGTTCGATTTAAACGCCTCAATGGTGCCTATTGATCTCTGTCTAGGCGAGAGTTCATTCCATGATCTCGCACACTTGATTTGGATAGTGTTCTGTCCATGCTTTGTGTGGAAACGCGGAGTTTTGAGGATGACACCTTCATTTCCCCTAGTGGGTCTATTAGGAGTGTATATTAGGTCGGGGTTCCTGGCTCTCTTAAAGGCTAAAGCTCTTAGGTGAGTCTTTCGTCTATTTTCTAGGAGGGGAATTTTGGATTGGGTGTGTAGTAGGTTGGTGGGGGTATCGAAAGGAAGGTCAAGAGCAATTTTCAGGGATTTGTTTTGAAGTCTCTGGAGTTTTTGCATTAATTGAGTACTTGAATCATGTAGGATGACATCACAGTAGTCGAAGTAGGGAAGGATTTTCATTTTGTATATTGTGAGTGCTGTGTGTGGGTCAATGTATTTTCTAATTTTATGGAGTTGGTGGGTTTTGTGAGCTATTGTTTTTATGGATTGGTTGGCGTGCGGTTTGAAGCTCATCTTGTCATCAATCAAGAAACCAAGATACTTGTATGTAGGGACTAATTTCAGTTTTTCGTCATGATATGTGATTATCTTGTCTTTGGATGATTTCCTATTTTGTTTTGATTTCGAGATGAACATGATATTTGACTTAGCAGCATTAACAAGAAAAAGGTTGTTGTTGCACCAGGCATGGAGTGAGTCAATGGATTTCTGCATATTTGAGTAAAGTGCGTCTAATGTTTTGCCATGTGTATAGAGTAGAGTGTCATCAGCATATAGGGATATTTTTGTGTTTGTGATATTGTGGGTGATGTCATTAATGAATAAAATGAACATCAGAGGTCCGATGATGGAACCTTGGGGTACCCCGGTGGTTGTGGGTGCTTTGTCTGATAGTGTATTGTTTACTATAGAAATTTGCATCCTATCTTTAAGGTAAGACTCGCACCAATTTAGGAGAGGGCCTTTGATACCTTGTTTAAGTTGATAAACAGGTCCTATAAGTCCTAATATGAGTAACTCTCATATAAACATATAACATATAACAGCAGCAGAATATTGATAAATTCAGTCCTATATGATAAGTCATAATATGATTAAATCTGGCAAGATTACTTTTGTGGTAAATCTGAGAATAAAGTTTTAAACAAACTGCTCCCATGTACACTAAGCCTTTGTTCCAGTCTAGAATCCATGTTCAGTATTTACAAACGTCTGACTGGTACACAGACTATTGATGAATTCACTCCTATGAATCTTAATATGAGTAACACTTGTTTAAGTTGATAAACCAGGTCCTATAAGTCCTAATATGAGTAACTCTCGTATAAACATATAACATACACTGTAGCAAGTAATAACATGGTAGACGCATTATTATACCTGTTATTAACATGTCAACTTTTGTGCCATGACTATTCAGGTCTTTGTACGTGACTGTTATGCCTGTCGCGTTTAATTTCAAGCTAAAACAATAGGGTGTGACGTAGCAGACGCCAGTAGGATGGTGGGTGATGAACCATGACAAAGCCAAAGCTAGCCTGGGTGGGAGGGGGTGTGGTTCAGTAAAGCATGGAAAGCTTCCTAGGATGAGCGGGGAATTAAATGAATGGTACTTAGGATTGAGATTCCTGTTTAAATTATCGTACTAAAACTGTACCATGGAAGTAGAAGTTGTTTGGCAAGTAAATTCCAAGTTTGGAAAATAAGTGTAGGCTATAGGTCAAAGGGCCTGAAATATCATCACATGACCTTCAATCCTGTTGGAATCTTTTTAATGACATGCAATGATCGGAGATTCCAAGTCTTTTTTGCAGAGGAAAACTATTTGGATGCTCTTAAAAGGAATCCTTGAATGTCAAGTGGGGGGTTTTAAGATTATTTAGAACTTTCTTCATGGTCGATTGTATGTTTGAAATAGGTATATTTGAAGCATAATTTATATCTGGCACTTCACACTCACCAACATGACACTTCAATCATCAGCACAGAGCATTCCAGCTGCGCAAACGTTTCAAATCAAAACAGTGTGACTGCAGAGAGCTACTGGTCAGTGGTGGGGGTAGTAGGGGAAGCATTTAATGCTACTGCGGCCAACAGTGGCCAACGCGATGACAACCAATGCACGCTCTTTGGCCTCTCTTGTGTCATGTTTGGTCGCTCTTTCCTACTGGCCTTGTGCGCAACGGGTACAAAATAAGAAAATATTTCACAATAAAAAAGAAAAAAAGTCAAGTCTACTAATAATAATGTTTTAAAAGACTATTTAATGATTTGACTAAATAAGTAATGTTCTGAAATGTTCCAATTGTGAGAGTATGGGGATAGCTCTGCTCAAACAGACTAGTATTGTGATCTATTCCAATTCTAATTAATGATAATCGACAAGAGGTATTAATAACGTCCACAATTCCAAATGGTCAGGAGAAACGCTCAGCAAACAGCAGAATAATTATATAAAATTCACACAATATGTCCAATATTTCGAAACAAATGCAAGGGCTGTAGATGTACAGGTGAGCGTGGCAGGTATATACAGTAGAACTCCATTGTTACAGCCAAACCAACTGACTTCTGGTCCTGTCCTCTAACTGACTGACTGAACCCCTTGTGTTACTGGTGTATAAATGTGTGCATTGACCTAGATACTATTACCTGTTAGTAAAACAATAGCTAGATCGCCATGCTTGGTCACACACAGGTATAGGCTGTTTTTATAAAACGCGACCATGAATTTTTAAAGCGTCAAGGACTGAGTACGCGCCAAAACACAAACATACCCGCGCAAATCCAAGTCTATGTACGCGGAGTTTTAACAGTGTATAATAGCAGCAGAATATTAGTGGGGTGCCAGGAGGGGCAGTCACTTCAAATTCGTGCAAAAGTTTCGTTCTTGGTATCAAATGAAAGCTTAGGATCTGAATAACAAATTTGGTCCGAGTGGACAACGATCATCCCACCAGGGGGCCTGTGGGGGGCTATGACAGTAGGGGGCTAACCCCCCTTTCAATAATTTAGTAAAAATGCTATAACTTTTGAAATAATAGTCCGATTTGAACATAGTTGGTGTCATAGGCTTGGCAATGAAGAGACAAATCCATAAAAGTTAACATTGTTTAGTTAGGGGGACCGTAGGGCCCCTTGATTTGGGGAGGGGCTTATCAAACCTCACTAGCTAAGATGGAAATATTGAAATTACTAGAACAATTGTAATACTTCTCCAATTTAGAATATCATGTGTTAATAAGTTTTAATGAAGACTCAATACCATATAATTGCAAATAATATTATGGTAAAGGAGGTTTGGGTGCTGCCCACCCACCCTCCCATTTTGACGACCGAGGCTTGATTCACTATTACAAGCGAAGATGTTCAAACTGATAGAACTTAACTTATACTAGTCCTATTTGAACATAACTGGTGGCATTAAATATATAAAGAGGACAGGATATCATCCATCTGGAAGTAAAATTAAAGGAGGGGACCCTGTACCCCACATCCCCACCCTATAAACAGGGGTGTGGGGTGTGCTCAATCCACCATTTCAGGTAAGCTGAATATATGTTTAAACCACCATAACTTTGGTGGAAATTGTACTATTTGAACATAACTGGTGTCATTGACAATGAAGGGATTAAACAATATTTGTAAATATTCATAAGCTAGGGGACCAGTGAACACAATTTTACAGGGTGGGGGAGGCGGGGGGAGTTGCATGCCACCTTGACAAAGCAGCTAGGTGAAGGAAACATTCATATATCAGCTTTGTCATGTAAAATAGTTCATGATCTGATTATAAATGCTGTGTCAGCATAGGCTATGTGTTTCACATTGAATTGAATTGAAAAATTGTTCATTTGTCAGGGGATATATGGGTGAAATTTCCAGAAAATGCCCAATTCACATTCAGAAACTCTCCCAAATAACCTGGATTTAATACAAAAATTAGACTCAAAACACAATTCGACATAACCAAACACTTCCTTTGAATCACCTTCATGCCAAATATACACAGATATACCTAGTATTTATCATTTTTCAGTGAAATTTAGCTGAATTTACTAAATCTGTTGGACTGCTGATTGTACACTTTCTAGTGATCTGACCCATATACAAATGTATGAGATATGACAAAAGGGACAAGATCCAGGTTATAGAAGGAATAGAAGTATTCCTAACATATGAGAAATGTCTTCATGTTAATACCTTAATAAAAAGTTCTAAATATAATATAATCTAAGAGTGACTAACTACATGAGGTAAAATTAAGGAAATCTAAAAATAAGATTATAGCATGTTGGTACAAATTTAGAAAAATTATAGTTGTTTTCTGAAATACTTTTTTGATTTGTGGGTCTCTGCTCTTGATAGAAAGTTCCTGGCTCCTGTTGCCTTGTAGAAGCTGTTCTGGTATAAGGCTTATTTTGGGTTATTGATTTTTAAATTTCTTCTGTTGGCTGGATGAAATCTATTTAGCAATTTTCTGTTATCTAAGCTAGATTTTGTTTAAGCTAAGTAATAGGCACTTTCAAGGATATGCACTTCCCTCCTTACATCATTTGGTAGGATTCTTAACTGGGCTACCTCATTGTCAAAGAGATATTCACCACATGGTAGTCCATCTATATAGCAATAGCAATATATTTGACTCATATGAGTATGATATTTGATGAATATTTAATATGCTTTTCAATTGATAAATATTTTCTTAGTCTCATCATTCAATGACACACAGCCATTATGCAACAATACAAGGGTCTTTTGTATGAGTGACTTTTATTGTAAAAGTAGGTTATTTTTATATCCAATTTACGTGTTTGTATAGGTTCTGATGTATACTGGATGAACAATCAAAGGAAAGGGAATGGAGGAATCATATTTTCAAGGGGAGGCATGGGAAAAAAATGGGTGAGAACAGGCAACATAAAAAGGGAGAAATAGGGAAATTAGTAAAAGGGAACCGATGGGTAGAGAAGAAGGTTATAAAGAGAAACAATAGAAGAAAGATGAGGAAGGGGACAAGTAGAGCAAACAGTAGTAGAGATGAGGAAGCGGAAGAGTAGAGCAAACAGTAGTAGAGATGAGAAAGGGGATGAGTACAGCAAACTGTAGTATAGATGAGGAAGGGGACGAGTAGAGCAAATGGTAGTAGAGATATAGAACAACTAGTTAATTATGTTTATGAGGGTTTTTTTATTTATGCAACAGGTTTTCATTATTAGCACCCAGTTACACTCAGGCTATGGTAATTTGTTCTGTTTATGTTTAATTGCTTTACTTTTGTACTTTGGCAATCATGATTACAATATGAGAAAATAATGCTTACTCTAGAGAATGAATCATGAATCAAGAAAGGATGACTCAAGAAAGGATTAGGAAAGAAGGGCTACAGAACAGGGGATGGAGGAGGAGACAAGGGTAGGGGGTAGAGAGAACAAAACAGACCCAGAACAATGAAACAAATGGAAGGCACAGAGTGGCAAGGATGTTTTAATGCTGAAAGGAGATCACATCAAATCGAGGTAATAGGGAAGAACAGAAAGGGAAGGGCTGAGAGGAAGGGTGTGAGGTTATAGAGGACAATATTTAAAAGTCATCTCTGAACACTGATGTGGAGACAAACACAGGTTGGGTTGATGAGAGAGACATTCTGGGACATTGTTGTACAGCTATCATGAGTTTTATGTACTATTTTAAGTACATAATGTCTTTTTTGTTCCTTGTGTATGCATGTTAGCTCTGTAGCAACCCAGGGGTAATTGAAAATATTAGGGATATTGTTAGCCCAATTATAATGAAATATTTGAAAGAAAATGACAAAACATAGAAACAAGGATAAAGTTGAAGGAGGGCTGAGCAGTTGGGGTGGGAAATAATTAAAAATTGAAATCAAATATCATTTCTTATCTGATTATTAAATATCTATGTTTATATATAACTAGCAAAGTACCCGTCCTCCGGACGGTCACTCTCTCTCCCCACACTTCCTCCTCTCCCTGTTTTCCCTCCCCCCCTTCTCTGTCTTTCATACCTGTTCTTCAGCATTATGATCTGTCAGCACTACTCTGAACTTGCCTGATATATTTTGGATTACATTTTGTTTTATTCTTTTATGATGAAGTTGCTGTTACATAATGTTTTCTATATTTTACATTTGTTTTAAATTTGGTAGAGTGGTAGAGACTTTTTTAATTATATATTCAAGTTTGATCATGAAGAAAATGCTCCCCTCCCCTCTCCGATCCCCCCCCCCCCCCCCACACACACACACTCTCCCTCCCCTCTTCATCATGCTCCCCCTAGTATCCCAGAGCCTGGGGGTCCCAGAAAGGCTCTCCCGAAGGCTTCCCCAGGCTAAAAACAGTTGTATAGAACACAACTAAAAAACTAAAAAGGGCTTCAAAATCACATTTCCACCCCAAATATCCTCTTGTCCCTGACCCTATCCGATTTCTCCCACCCTATCCTTATGCTTCCTTAATTTGTTCTCATTCCCTCTCCCACCCTTTCCCTTTCCCTCCCTCTCTCTTGAACTCTTCTTCCCTCTCCCTCCAGTTGCTAGGGAATCCCACGTTGCCACAGATGGTGGGAGAGGCATGACGTCAATCTCTTTTACTTTCTAACAGGGGCTTTCCCAGGCTAAAAATAGTTGTATAAACAAAATGAATAAAAAGTGCTTCAAAATCATATTTCCACCCCAAAAACCTTCACAAACCACATACGACGACATCCAGAGAGGGGGGACAGACCTCTACAGATGAGTAAAGTGGTTTTTAAAACAACAAATTCCAAAACATTCTGGACAAAGAAAACCTTCTTTCTACCATTTCTTTTCTACCTCCTTTCCTAGAAATCGCTCTAGCTTTATATTATATGGATTACTTTACTGAGCTGTCAGGTATTGGAGACCCCTGGCTGTAAACTTAATTCAGCTCCCATAGCTAGACTTCCTCATAGCTGCATTCTATGGCTTAATCATATGCTATACCCTATGCTTATTGGATATTATAGCAACTGATTCGCATGATGACTAATCATGTAATGGTAAATTCAGTTCACAGGATGGGGAGAAGGGAGCCCTAACTTAGCAATGCCTGTAAATATAAGATAGCCTTTCCTCATTATAAGCTAAATGACACCACTTATATTAAATTTTGACTACATGTAGAGGTGGATTTAGACAGTTCACCCCGAAGCCTCCTACCCCCCCTCCCCCAACCAGCTCATATGAAAAACTGCCCCCTGCCCCCTACCCCCTGGTGGACAATATATATCAATTTTATTCCGTCTCTTAATTTCAAACTTAATGACACCAGTTGTGTTCAAATCAGACACTTATTCCCAAAGTTATAAAACTTTGAACATTTCTGCCTCATCTGTAATAATATGTTAAGTCCCCTATCAGCCATAAATAGAGGATCTAGATCCTCCTATCATAATTATTATTCACAAATATATTATTTGGCTTCATTAAAGAATAAATGACATGAGTTCTGTCCAAATTGGAGAAGTATTACAATGATTCTAGTAGTTTCAATATTTTCCACCTTAGCTGGTGAGGTTCGATAAGCCTCTCCCCAAATTAAGGGGCCCCTAGTCCCCCTAGCAACACAATGTTAACTTTTATGGATTTGTCTCTTCATTTCAAAGCCTATGACACCAACTATGTTCAAATCGGACTATTATTCCACAAGTTATAGCCTTTTTAATTAATTATTGAAAAGGGGGTCAGCCCCCTACTGTCATAGCCCCCACGGGCCCCCTGGTGGAATGATCGTTGTCCACTCGGACCAAATTTGTTATTCAGACCCTAAGCTTTCATTTGATACCAAGAACGAAACTTTTGCACGAATTTGAAGTGAAAATCAACTTTTGCATTAGCCAGGAACCCCACTATATTGATAAATTCAGTCCTATACAATAATCATATGACTAAATCTGGCAAGATTTTGTTTGTGGTCATCTCTGAGAATGAAGCTTTGAACAAACTGCTCCCATGTACACTAAGCCTTTGCTCCAGTCTAGAATCTATGTTGAGTATTTACAAATGCTGTGCATTATTTCCCTTTCACACAAAGCACTGCCACAGCGATAATGTGAACAACTGAACTACCACCACTAAACACCAGATTACTAACTACCTCTGCCTTGTTATACACAAATCTGTTAGCCTCTACAGGTCTACTCATAAGGTGTCTTGGTGTAAAACACAGAATACCATTCACTAAAAGAACACCTAGGACTAATACTCCACTTGTACAAGTTATGCCAGAACATCCATATTTCATCACTAGAACACATATTACCAAAGGCATCAGGAAGGTGTAGACTGCAGGAATCACATAAAAAATAAGGTGGTAGACTGGGCGGACTTTTACATAAATTTGGGGACCGTTTATAGACATACAGAGTCCCCCAACTACAACTCCAACATAAAGTATTATACATAAACATGTGTGCTGTCTAATACTTGAACGCTCCTCATTTTCAGAAATAGATAAATTCCCCAAGACAACTTCTGTTATCTTTGTCATGAGATATGTCAGAGGTAATAGAAGTCCAACAGGATTGTGTGCTATAACATCTTCAATACTGCCACACTGTGCACAGCTTAGTCCAACACGTCCTACTACAGCAGCAAGTTGCAGGTTGGGTACCATGTATGCACAATACAGAGCATAAACAGGCTTCAAGCATATTAATGGTATGGCTGAGAAGATGTATACAAGTGGCAGACCAAGAAGTAATACAGTACTCCATGCAGGACTATTGTCATAAAAGTCATCTGTTAGATTTTCCCCACTGATCTCCTGCCCTGTGTACCAATTCCAGAAATATATCTTGTTTTCTTCTGAGCTAGCGTTCCACACGTCCATCTGAGGGCTTGTGTTGGGTTGAATAGCCATCATGAAAATACCCTATTTACCAGGGAAAAATTTTAATATATTGTCTTCTGTCAAAATTGTCTTTCTTATATAATTATTTCCTGGTTTGTATGATGCTAAAATTATGGCAAATGCTTTTACAACTCACAGGTCTTGTGATGTTAAGCTCAAACCCTCTTGGCAATTGTGTCCAGTTCAGCAATAATTATGTCTGAAATGAAGTTCAAATATTATTTACTCAATATGATAATCATTATCATTCTCGCTTTTGGTAAGTATCAAAGATTCACTAATGAAAAATAGGTGGTAAATTTGGCATTTGGTATGACACTCTGTGTCACATTTACAGAATTGAGAACATTAGCGTATTCCCATAGCGTTATGTACCATCCCCATGTATTCATGCACCATATCTTTTAAAAGACAGACCTGAAATTGTGTTCGCTATTCGTCTTTGTCCCGATTTGTATGTACATGTATGTGTATTGTTAATTTACAGTCAAACACATAGTTCTTCCTGGTGGTGCCTACTGGTTATTAAAAAGTGTAGAATCTAACATTGTGTAGATGACACAGTAATACATCAGACAGAGATAGAGGAATTGCAGAAGAGAACCTACAGGTAGACCTTGCTGTTGTAGATTTAAGGTGTAAGCAAAATAAGATTTCTTTAAATTTAGGGAAAAGCATGAAGAAATAAAAATTACATGAAGATCTGCAAATACCGTTACTTCATGAGAGAAGAAAAGCACATTTATCAGAATATATGGTTTCAAATTAAGTCAAAATAAACAAAATATTGATAACAGGACATTACCCTAAGTAATCATACTTCAGGAAAATTACTTCATGACTCTTACTTTAGGAAAAGATCCCTCATTTACTCCACATTGGTGTATGTACCAGATGCTATTTGTATGGGCGAGGGTAGTGTGGTAATTTGCACCAGTTCAATGCTTGTGGTATGACATTGCCATTCCTTTTTCCTCATATCCCCCCCCCCCCCCCTAGTACACAGCTATATACTTTTACATAGCAACGTGGAGTAAACATAAAACCTAAATTTGAAAGTGGTACCCGGAACACTATTGCACTGTCCTCGATGTTTTGTTTTTTTCGTAACCCATTCGCCTATTGCCAACAGTGTCTCTTGTACCACATTCTCATTGGGTTGTATCTATATTTATACCAAGGACCTGTTCTTTGGAACAGCATCCCAGACTATGCTAAGAAGTCTGACCTTAGAGATTTTAGGACGTTGGACTATGATCATTTTTTAAGGAAAGTCTCTACATTATTATCCTCAGCAAATATACCTAAGTCCTTCACTTCGCATTCATGTCGTTGCGGAGGTGCTTCCTTTAAGTCTTCCCTTGGTATTTCCTTAAATGATATCAAGGTGAGAGCGAATTGGAGGTCGTCGATAGTGGACTCCTATGTTATACCTTCTCCTATGGATCAGATTAAATGGGAAAAAGTGGTGGGAGTTGCTTTAGACAGTTTTTCTTCCTAACTGTCTCGTGTTTGGCCTTTTAGGTGAAATAAACCTTGCTCTCCGTTGTGTATTGTACTTAAAGATTTTTATTCAACAATGGAACATTATGTAACAGTTACACTATTCTCAGGACATGCTGATTTTACTTACAAAAAGTAATAAAATATTATTCAGATGACAAAGACAATTTATATACTTTCATTTTTGATACAGATAATAGAGTAACAGTAAAATTTGTAAGAGCCTAGCACTTTAGGTATTATTAAACAAAAAATAAAAAGAATAATAAAGAAACTTTAAAATCCAACCCCAGCGTTGTGTCTGATTCAAACAATCCATTAATGGGTGGATCCTTCTCAAACGTGTATATATTAAACATCCATAATTATGTGTCATATATATTTAGCAAACCAACCGGCCACCAACACGTCTAAATATATTGAGTTCACATGTTTTCTGTACATGAATTTTCACAAATAACCCCACTTATAACCTGTTAATGGAAGCTTACCTTATTGCTGTTTAACAAAATGTTACACAAATGTTGGATGAGTGCTTCAGTAGATAATCCTACCCTGTGTTATATGCAGATATATGTGCACAAATATGACATTAGCTTCCATGTACGGTTGCAGACTTTGATAGGGAAGTTTAAAACGATACTGTGTAAGGGAAGTAGCACAATTGTTCCAGTTGGATGGACAAGCACGTTAGACCACGTGCAAGTCCCCCCCCCCCCCCACCCCACCCCACAAACACACACCCACACACATATATATGGATAGTTCTTAACATAGTAACATTCATGCAGCGATATTTCTTTGATGGGGATATGCTCAAGAAGAAATGTCATTAATTCACAGTATATTTTCTTCATCCAACATATCTTAAAACAGCTCTTAAATGGTCTATATAACCTGTATAAACTTAATCTTCGGCCTCAAATCTGACAAATATAATGTACTTTTATTTTCGATCGATTTACCTCAAAGTTAATTATTTCGATGTGTCTTCACCTACCTTAAAACCGGCCAAGAGTTAATAGCTAATACATTCAGGACATTATGTATTTGATGTGTGCTTAATTGGTAATGAAATAAAGATACTTATGATATTATAATGAATATATAATATGTGATATCATCTCAATATAGAGGTTACCTATATGATTTAGTATACATGTTCTGTTTTTCTTATTATTTTCTTTTTATATATAAAATAACATTTATTTTTTCTGCTTAGTATCTAACTAAGGCGACGTGTGCGACTATCCATGGGGGATAGCATGTTTTTCTGTATCTTGAATCATTGATTCATTGTTTGTTAAACGTATTTGGCCTTTAAAATGTAATAAATACTGGAATGCACTAAATGTGTATAGAGCAGCCGATTGTACATTATCTGCTGCTCAGGCCCCTATACTACCGACTCGTGCTACTACCACTGCTACTCCAGCGCTCCTCCAGGGTCCTCCAGACACACTGGCACACCCCCATACACATAGTTCCTCCAGGGTGAGACGGATTACCATGGAGACCTACCAATCTATT
This sequence comes from Sthenelais limicola, assembly GCA_942159475.1. NCBI lineage: Eukaryota > Metazoa > Annelida > Polychaeta > Phyllodocida > Sigalionidae > Sthenelais > Sthenelais limicola. The sequence continues at coordinate 94,121,652 of OW804100.1, forward strand.
GTGCTTTGAAAAGGTGAGTTACTTTTCCCACCAGCAACAAATTGCAAACTTGTTCACATCAGTTTTTGAAGGTCGACGAGACGAGTAGAGGTGTAGGGTTAAAGCCCATTCACATTACAACGGCCGTTGGTGTACGGCCGCCGCACGGCGAAAAACGCAATGTTAAAGTATTACAGCCGGCAGGTATCGGCCGGCTGGTCGTGATAATGTGAATGGACCTTTATACTAATGTTTCAATGCTATACTAAAAATGTGTTGAAAGGTGCCATAGCTATCGTGAAAAGTATAATATGTTTTTTAACGCGATTGGTGATGAATGGTGAAGAGTTTGGCAATATTTGCGATCCTTGTTCATCAGTTTTGCCCTGATGCGTTTTATTTGTTTAAATATCAATCCAGATAGAATATTATGGAACATAAAGGCGTTCACCTTAGGTCCAATCCCTCAGATCAGATAAGAATGGTATGCCAGTGATTGGACCCCTACTTCGCTAATCAGTTTCCTGGACTAGGGCTAGGCGTTTAATGGGAATATGATGACATTTTGCAGTCTTAATGGAATTATAATGGCACCTTGCGGTTTGAGGCGAGAGGCTTTCCCTTCGTTTGAAGGGACTCTCTGAACTTTGGGCCTAAAATGGGTTCAAAAGTTCACCACTTTGTTGTTATCCAACATTAATATCCGGGTCATCTCCCTGGTGTCATAATCAGGAACTAAGCTGACTCCATGATAATGTTTCTCAAGTAACTATCGGTGCAACTAGCAGAGTGTCGCGGTGACATATGACATGCATTGATTGCAACTAATTGCAGGTACTTGCGTAATAAGAAAACTATTGGAGACTCTGTTACCAGGTTACCTGGTGCATCGGATATTACTTTCTGTAATCATCCGCCGTAGGTGTGGTTGGGGGGGGGGGGGGGGGGGGATGATGGGTTTATTATACAACAATGAAGAGATTGGTTCTTACTTAGTGCCCAAAGGTTACCGAACAGGTTGTGTTTTCTTTTTTTTAAACTTCACTTTCGGAGAAACACATTTAAACAATAATTGTTTGGAGAAACACGCTTGTCTACAATGTGGATCTTTTTCCTTATAGATTATACAACAGGTCCCTGGATCAATGTTTTTAAAATTGCAAATTAAGGAAAAAAGCAATTAATTTGTGTAAATATTGGTTATCAAATACCTCCAATGTTACAAACAGTTACACGGAGAATATCATCAAGTTTATGATGGTACAATGGTGGATTCACTATAATATAAAATAACGTAACATTAAATAATCATGAGATCGCCCTACCATACGAACCTTAAAGTATACACAGAAGTTATGAGAATACTCTATGAGTAATGAAACTGTGTTTTGCCATAGTGCCATATGCCCAATCATTTCTATACCCCTTATTTCCTGTTCATCAACTTATTTCATTTTCATCCCAACTGCATGGCTGTCATCATGTTTTATTGACTGTAGGATTGCTCCTTTCCTCAGGTTATTGGCATGCAAGTTAATATACTCTTGAACATTTATAAATATATCTGGCCAGTAGGTACAACAAATTAGACAATTGTGTTAATGAATTAATCTAACAGCCAGTCAATCTAGAACATACATAGCATAGATGATCGTATAGATATGCATATGATGATTTGTTGAGTCGATATGATTTGTGATGATGAGACAATATGAAAGAGACACCTTATAATTCTTAGTTTGTACTCACTTTGAGCAGTGTTTGCAGAACGACATTCATAAAAAGAAATTATGAAAGTTATTAATAATCCTATCTCAGCTAGATACTTCATGAGAGTAGTGTCCATTATTATAACCATAACAACATCTAAGTTTATGGACATATACGAAGCAAACATTTTCACTCAGAATAATTACCAGCTTTCAAAGCAATCAAACTTAATTAATTTTGTTATTGATATTTCTTTTTGAAAAGAAACACTAACACTCCATAAGCAACCTTGTCTGCGTGGCACAGTAATTAACATCGAGGTTAACACCCTGTTACCCGAATTGTATGTCGAGAAGTTCTAATCACCTTTTACCTTATACTTTACTGTTTATACTATTACGGCACGATTGTTATTCCGATGATGTCAACCATGCAAGAACATATTTTTCAACTATGTCTTTCATACAAAGATGTAAATATTTACCACTGGGCCAAGTGAAAAACCCTGTAAAAAGGAGTTGCTAACCCAGTTTAAATACAATTGTTCAAAAGAAAGGCCCAAGTATATATATACAGGTTAACTAACAAGTTGGTTGAAGGAGCGTAAATATTGCAAAAATCGAGTCATAAATTTGAATTTTACCGATGATCTTAGTAAAAAACAGATTGTTTGCCATGACAACACCACGTAAATCACAAGTGATATACGCACTATGCGTAAATCACTCTAGATACGTTGTTTTTAGAGCAATGCGTTTATGATAAATACCAGTACCCGATGTTATAACAACCCACGACCAAGTCGCTGATCCGTTAAGCAATATGCCAGGATAATATAAACATCAAATATTGGCTCGACCAAATATTGGCTGGAGAGGAAAAAACATCCGAATGGCGATTACATGCAGTGGGATGTATTGAACTATTGGCAACCGCATTGTGTAACTGTCCTATCGGTGAACCCGCAGGCTCATGTCTCAGTATTTATTCTATATATTACATGAGTTATGTAGCTGCAACTTGTGTTTTATTCGCCCAGTCATGTTGCATTGCCGCCATGTAATTGCAAGAGAAGCTGTTAGTTATATATGACTTATGTGATGTGTTCTCGATGTGTCACATCTCTCAAAATTGATATGTTTTACAGTGTTTTATTGACAAGATGTCCATGTGGGAATGTTTTTATTTTTGGAGGGTTTAACGCTTTTTGTAGCGTAAATATATCTACCAAATGTCAAGACAGTGTATACAATATATCCTTGCATTTTTCAGGTAATCTAATATAGCTACTTTACTATTAAATGTCAACCCAGAAATATTGCAAACTTTCTTTTCAAAACTAAAAATATCAAACTTGGGACTAGATGTCCCACTGTTAACTATCATTGGAATCCACTTTATCTCATCTTTCTACATGATGATATCTCAAAATCCATTTTTAGCGATTTGTGACTCATTCTCCAGTAACACATCACTTATTGTCATATACAGGTTAACGAACCAGTTGAAGGAATGTGAATATATGTGGATTGAAACCAATGAGTTACGTGACTGTTGTATACTCCTTTTTAGAATAAATTATATTTATTATTTTGTAACGCATCAGGTTTTGTAACGCATTATTTATATTTAATTGTATCTCAAAATGGATTGAAATTATTAAAACGAGTTATTGACATCTTGTTCTATAGAAGTTATACAGAATTTATACATATTATCAATTGATCCATGTTCTATTACTTCATATTATATATGAAATAAAAAAAAATTATCAATGTTATATTCACACTTTAAATGCCTTCAAAATGAACTATAAGTTATCTCTCTAGCCCTAGTATCAACCAAGTAATCAGCTTTTAAAATATCAGCCAATCAGAGGCCTTATCTAAACTTATTGACATGGTAACTAAGCAACCCAACTTACACTATATTCATATACCCCCTGCTAGTTTCACTGTAAATCATTCCCTGACGAAGGATCAACTAGTATTCGAAACGTAGGAATCACACGACCATTGTATAAAGTTTGAATAAAACTTAAAGATCACAACAATCAGCTAACTCATGGTTTTGATGTCCATCGACTATTATTATATTGAATAAACTTTCAAGTATAGTACAATTCCACAGAGTGTGAAAGCTACATGCTCTGGTCATAGAATGATTTAATAGAAATCTTAAATACCTTCTTCTGCTCATTCGGGATACAATATCTGCCTAATGATCTATATATATGAATATTTTCCTGTTAGAATGTGATGCATGTGAACTTGGTAAATAACACATCGTAGAATATGCACGCTACGTATTCTATTATGTGGAATAAGGGTTTTGCATAGCCACTACGTAATAAACCCTATATATCGACTATAGTTCCCTTTAAGAACTGTAAATGAATTATTTGTCATGGAGAAAATTGACGTTATAAGGAAGCTTTTATAATTAAAATACATTTGGAAATGATAATTGAAATACATTTAATATGAGAAGGTTCCTTTACAAACTGCAATCTAAGAACATCAAAAATAAATCTCCACGGGATGATATACTATAGTCCCACATAGGGGCTGTGAAGTATCGTTTAATGTAGATCCGCAGACCACAAGGCAATGAAAACCTATTACAAGAAGCAAAAAACATAGAATTAGGACAGTACACAACCGTTAAGTACTTAGCTATGAATCAACCCGCAGAGCTCTATTTATCATGACAGGTTATTTTCTGAGCTTCTATTAGAAATAAGAATAGAGCAGCGTCGGCCTACATTATAATGTAGGCCGTTGTTGTTCTATTCTTATTTCATAATGTAAGTTTGTAATAAATAGGGTTTGTGATGCATCAAACTGGCCGGCCCAAGCTGTGTCATGGGAGATCCATAGAATATACACAGGTCTGTATAGAATGGAGGAAGCAAGACATAAACATTTGTATATTTTGAGATGGTGGAAATTATACTATAGAAATGGATTTTTCATCTATAATTAAGCGTCAGGAAATGTACAATAAGGGGATTTGCATAGCCGCTGTTTTGAATCTTGATTTGCATGGAATTATGGGACTAATGGTACAGCGGAAAATCTTTAGAAAACATGCCATGTCCATCATGGATTATTTATCAATGTTATAATGTCAATATCCATGTGTTTTACACGTTTCTTTAACAGAAGTTCCTATCTTTCCCATCATGCATTTGGTTTTCATAGATCATTCATAAAAGCTGTGATATTGGTGAGAACATTCTTGTAATATTCGATAAAAATGTTGCCAAAAATTTGTATCTCAGATTTCATCAGAATCTATCCCAGGATGCAATGTAACAGTCATGCGCAAATCCCCTTTTCACCTTCACCAATCCTAGCAAATAACCCAATTTTAAGAGGAAAATTAGGTTCACACACATAGGCCTACAGTTCAACCGCTTTTATTGTTGGTCACCTCACAATATAACAATTCTTCAAATCCATTATAGTATTTATCATTATCAGCCTAATTTAGCAGAATGTACTGATGAGTTTTTACTATGACTTGTCGGTTGAATAATAAATGAGGATAAATATTGAATAGAATAGAATCTAAGACTAGGAAGAAACAACACAGATGGACTCTGCAGTAAGATGATTGGAAGTGATTTATTTCTGAACATCCACACGCACACACGTATAATTAATTATTACCTGCCATGCTGGAGTTTTACCAGCTTGGCTTACCTGCTGGTTCACTTGATTACGTAACATTAAGAAAATACCCCTCCTTTGTGTCAGCTTTTATTTCCAAAGGTTTCTCTTGGTCTATACTTAGTGCATCCAGGAAGCGTGCAGACCTATAGAAGTCCTGCATTGGCATATTATAGAAATTAATAGATTGCAGATGCAAGATATAGGCCTACCTTTATGATTAATTTGAATCATTGTATCGCCTGCGGCTAACACAGAGACTTTTTTCTCCCATTAGTAGGGAATAATAATTAGCATATATACCCAATGATTTCCCTATGATGGTTACGGTATAGCTAAGGAAGGAAGTATCAAGGAAGAAATAACCGTAGAATTTCAATTTCAATTTCAATTTCAAACATTCTTTATTGTCTTTATTTTGTTACAAAACAATTTTGGTGGTCCAATTCTGGCGTGCCAGCTCTTCCTATGGGTGCCATTACATTATTTCGTTTAGGGGACAATATATCAGAAAACAGCAGTGAATAAAATAAAGAGGAATTAACATGAATAGTAACAATAAAAGACTCATCTAATGATGAAGAAAAGTACTCAGCTTCGCGAGTTTAGGCAACATGTCTTGCACTTATAGAGTTAAGTAACAATTAGCATTGTCTGTATAGCAGATTCCTTCCCTAGGGTGTCCATATCAGCTGCTACGAACTTCTTATGCAACGGGTCCCAGGACTTTGAAGTAAAGTTATGATCTTTAGAATGGAACACACGGGATAGCTACGATGCCATGTCTGATGCTTGGATATTGAACCTGACTGAGCTACTATGAATGCAACACCAGAGAACCAGACAACAAGTCTCTTGCATGAGAATCGAGTACTTCTCACTTTCCATACATACAAATGGTCTCCGCAAAATTGCTTGCAGAACTAGAGAGAAGAATCAGTCCAAAGGTGATTTACCCCTATTCTAACACCGAGCCAATCAGTATGCGTAGGTCTTACACAATAAAAAGCTTAACATATTTTATGATGCTCGTTAGCGCGAGATACCAGTGCGAAGAAAAATATTGTGGTATGGCTAATCGCAAGCGGGAGGTGTAACAGTTGGCCCGGCATGGCTACAGGTTCATATCGGTTCACCAATGTGGTGTTGAGTCCACATATGGGTCGAATCGCATGAAAATGTACAATTCGCCTTCACCAATCCTCTCAAATAACCCAAATTTAAGACAGGAATGAGGTTCAAAATACGGTTCAAATTAGCTAAGCAGATCGCTTGAATTAAAATTATGTACTACAATAACTCAGATGTAGTCAGTATTTATAATATTTCGGCCTTATTTAACAAAATTCTTCAATTGTGCAGAGCTGCCAATTGTACTTTTTCTGGTGACTTGACCCAGCACATACTATCGGACTAATATGAGGATTGCCTTCCAGATGTGATCAACACCAGATTCAAATAGAGCGCAGATCCTTTTCACTTTCTATCTGAGTATCTGAGCCAATGTATCACAGGTTGCCTTTGCCCAACTGTGAATACGTTCATACATTCGCACCTTACTGACAGAAATATGCATAGATCATGTAAATGGAGGCTTTATTGTTAATATGAAAGCTATGGGACATAAAAGGAAGGGTGAATAGATCCTAGATTGATGGGAAATATCGATATTCAGAATGTATCACGGTTCGTAAAGTAAGGTTAGTCTATTATATATATAAGTCCATGCTGGAAGGGATGACATAAAGAGGTGCACTAAATTTTTCACATTGGATTCGTATTTGCTCTTAGCTAGTATATCTTTTAGATACTTCATGGCGATTCAGAATACAAAAATAAGTGTGTGTATTTCAATATGTGTTTTGGGGAAGTTTAAGTAATAAATAGTGTATTGAACTGTAAGGCATTCGGGGAATTATCGGACTCGATTCAATAGTACCCCACTCCGTTCTTTCTATGTTTATTTGGCGGGGTGGGGGGTTACTTTTGCGATTTCTAAGGTTGCTTTTCAACGATTTATTCGCCTAAATATAGTTGCCAATTATTGCTACTACCCTGTAAATAAGATAAGATAAGATGTCTTTTATTTGTCATTTTCGGTGATTTAGATCTCAGCCTTTATATCCATGTGTATCACAATCTCTGTTACTCTAAAGATAATAGTTTAACCTCAGTAGCCAGTAGCTAAAAATATTCTCCATATAGTTCCAATGGAGAAATGGTTAGCGAGAAAACGGGTCCCAGGTACCATAGTAAGAATACCATAGGGTGGAGTATTAGGGGGACAATACTTACTGAGAATTGTTCACCAAGTACCCCACACTGTGGCTTTCTTGCTTTTATTCCATGATTTCATGTCAAATAAATCAGCATTTCCATGCTTTCATCTAAAAAAATTGGCGCAGTGGCTCCTTCGATGCCACTTCCGGTTAAAAAAACACACATCCTTTTTCACTTGAAACTTAAATAAAACATTATTTTACCCGACATTTTTACTGCCAACTATTCAGGGATGGACAGTATTAAGCATTTGACTAATTATTTTAAGTAGATGGGCTTGAATTAATATAAAATCAATAAATGAACTTTCCGATCACACCAGGCGGCCGAAAAAAGGGACTTTTGATACGGGTACTTTTTATACTATAACCAAAAATACTTCACTGGTCGTGAGAGTGAAGTATATCGGATATAGCCTACTTCACTCTCACGGCCAAATGGTGGAATATAGCTCTGTATTACAATTCATGCCACTGTGTGTGATCAGGGAGGTCTAGTACTAAATGATCATCAGCCTTTTTGTCACTTTTTGCATGAACTTAAGTTTATTATTTGACCTCATAACTTGTATGAGCCACCACAATGACGACATAAAGCAAAATATGATCTATTCTATTATATTACATGTATAAGACTTTATCATAGTTGGTTAAACTTTACCTTAATTGAATACATTAACGAGCAATACAAATGATTAGTTGGACACAATTTTATCTTTCTCCTCAACATTATTGGTCTCTAATGAAATATGAAAAAATATCTTTATTAGTTTACCCTCTCGAGTTACAAGGAAACCAAGCTAAACACGTAAGCAAATAACGTCTAGTGTTCCTGAAAATATGAATGTTTACAAAGCATATTATTAGGGAGGTTCCGCTAGCAAACGTATCTCAATTACGTAACCGTATCCGTATCTTGTTTGTGATCTAGGTCGTGATTTTTTTATAAAAAATAATTTGTGAGGAGAAACATTTGGCTTGATATGTTACGTTACGTTTTCCCCGCCATGTTTTGCTCAACCTCTTTGTTTCTTTTCACGTATGTTTGAATATCAGAGATACGGATACGTTTACGTTTAGGTTAGACTTGCTGAACCTCACTAGTGTCACTTTAATTACTTATCTATGTTTCACATTATCTTTAAAGTTACAGAATGGTTGCTGTTTGTGCAAGCATAGTGTGTCTATAGATATTTCCTATCTACAAGTCGTTAATGATACAACTGGTTATTTGGGTCTGCTTTGTATTTGGAATTAAATTGTTTTACTTTAATCAGAGTGTTTTCCCTCATTTTAACCTATTCTCCCGTTGTAATTTTCATTTTTTGACTTAGTGTTACTGTTGAGAGTTTGGACCGCTATCTCTTTCATTGATATTCTGAATATGTTTTTGTAATAAGAGCTAATAAGCCGAAGTATCAACTTAGTCGCTGAGCAATGAAGTTACCATAATCTGTCAGGAATCAGTGAAATATTTTTTTTGTTTTTGTTTTTGCAAAATCTTTATTTTCCTGTGGAATATTTTGCGTAAGATTCTCTGTCTTAAGTGATTTCATACTGTCGATCGAGAAAATATCTAGATATGAATTATTTTGAATTTCTTTCTTACAAAAACCGTAAAAACTGAAATAAATCGTAGTTGGTTCTTCCTACTTTAAAGCATAGGGTCAGAGACCTTCCTATTGAAAAACAAATTTCTTCCTTTAAGTTATCGTCGCAGGCTTCATGTACTACTAGCTGGCTACCGCCTGGCCCAGGATCCAATGAATATGGATATTAGAAACATTAATACCAGAAACTTTGAAATAGGCAGAAAGATGTTAAATCTCCCTTCAAGAATTTAGCCAGACCTATCTACATATGGAATGATGACTATTTTATATAAAATATAAAACCACACTATATTATTGTCAGAACCATCAAACTATTAGAAAAACAACCAAGAATCTTATTGTTTTGACGTCCATATTGTACATTGTTTATTGTGAATTTAAAAACTTAACCAGTAAAAGTTGCAGAGACTCGACCTGAGTCAATGACCAAGGCGAGATTGTTCTTCTACACATCTATATGATACTCGATTCGGAAGAAGCAGAAATCCTCCCATTAGCTGGAGTGACCCTCTTCCTCAGCATTTAACAAAATGAATAAAAAAGTTTTTCAATTCAATTCAATTCAAAGCAAAGTTCATATTCTGAACTTCTCCAGTTTAAGGTGGAATTAAGGCAAATACAAATGTGTTAAATTGGCAAGATATTACATGACCTTTAAGACGAAATTACCAAAGTTCCCCGTGTAATAGTTTTGCACCGAGTTCCAATGCTTCGCTAATTGAATTAAGGACTACTGTAAACGTATTGATGTTCACGCAGTATTTATTTCCGTTATTTTAGCGCACCGAACTTTGTGCGTGAAAATAAATCCTGCGCGAAAGGTATACTACTTGCATAAACATGGTGTGAAGGCTTCCTGGCTGCGCAAATTTAAATCCACGTGAAAAGGTGTCAATGTATTCAGTGCGCGGAAATTTATCCGCGCGAAAATAAATACGTTTACCGTATATGGTTCCCGCATGGTAAACAAGCTGAATTTTCCTCTTGTTCTTCTGCCAGTCTTAACTAATTAGTTCATTGAATCGTTTGAGCTTTAGATTTATTACCCAATCAAAGGGGAATGCTTAATATTATTTACAGAATCACTTGAGAATGGAGATAATGATTACGATTGCAATTATCCGTGAAATATGATGTTTTAGTTGGGTGATTAAATTTTGTCAAATCATTAGTTAGGTGAAAGTGAGTAATGAAGGGAATTTCACATTTAGAAATTCATCACTGTGATATTGGCAGTATTTTGACAATTTATTTCACTCTGATGATTCTGCCCCCACTCAATCACATCAAAGTGGGTTTATCGTCCTTAGTTCTACTGTACTGTAATGTGACTTATTATGATGTGTTAGAGGAAAATAGTCACAAGTCTCAAAAAAAAGATATTTTTTCACTCGTAATTGTCCACCCAGAAATACGACTAACCTTTTTTTTCAAAATAAAAAATATCAAACTTAAAATATAGAAATATGAGATGTCCTTAATGTTTACCATCATTGGAATCGGCTTGATCCATTTTATCGGGAAAAGATGAAAGAATGTGTTTTATCATTATTTCTAAACGATATCTAAAAATTAAATTAGGCTGAATAATTATAGAGTTTTACGGCCAAGACATTCAATAAAGACATGGATAATAATTATGTATTCTATAATTATTTAAAGTCTTTTTTTTAAAGTTTGCAATACTTATGGATGGACAATTACTAGTACATGAGCTAAATATACCCAATAGCATGAACTTAGAAATGCATGCGTATATTCTAATACACTGTCTCGAAATTTGGTACATAAGACATTAGATACCCCAAAAACGAGAGTATTCCCACAAAGAGATCTGGTGAAAAAAACACTTTGGAAAATTTCAATTTTGACTCATTTTTGTAACACATCCCATATAGCTGAGAATGGAGCTTTAAGTTTGGCGTTTCTATATTTAGAACTACCAGAGCACTACTTACAAGTGGTATTAATCACCTGTCACACCCTCCTTCACTTAATCCCAATACACGCCCACATTCATCGAAACCCTTCTTTTGCCAGCCTCTTAGAGCCTATGCTCCTCCTTATCCACACCTCCCGCCCACTCCCTGCTCCTCATACCCTCTGGGCCAGGGCGTCAGAAAATGTACAATTGCAATGTGTCACAAGTCGGAAAATTGACATTTTTCACAGGGATTTAATCACAATATCTTTTTGTTGGAATGTTCTGATGTTTAGAGGGCTTAGGGCTTGAAGTCATATGAATAGATGTACCAAATTCCAAGACAGTTTATTACGTATATCCTTGCGTTTTCACGGTCATCCTATGGAGTAGATTTAATAACTTTACTGGTAATTACCCACCCAGAAATTTTGTATTTTTTTGTAACACATATAGAATATAAAATATAGAAATACTTGTTAGATGTCCTTAATGTTTACCCTCATTAGAATCGCCTTGACCTCATCTTTTCAAATATGGTGATATCTCAAATTTCATTTTTTTGCGACTTGTTACTCATTTCCCTGTAACACGTCACAATTTGTCTTCTCCAATCCACTCAAATACTCTGAATTATAAGGCAAAAATGTGGTTCGACATAACTGAACCGATTTTTGGAATCAATGTAAAAAAAATCCAATATGGGTCAGTTTTTTAGCTTCTCAGTAAATTCGAGAAGCTTAGTGAATTGCGTACCATTCTGTCAATCATCTTCATCCATCATGAATGTGTGAGATGGTTGTGGGGTAACAATCAGTGTGAAATCATCTGTCTGATCAGTTTGCATGTTTGCAGAAGGCTTATCTACTCCACCCATTTCCCACCTCCAAACCTCCACCCTGCCCCCTCTCTGGTTATTACATAATAAGACAAACAAGGTCTGCCCTTGCCTTCCAGCTCCCTCCCTCCCTCCCTCCCTCCCTTGCCTTTCACTCATTACCCCCATCTCTCTTTCTCTCTCACTCTGAGTGCTGTTTTAGTGCACTATCTCTATCCCTCCTTCCCCCCCCTCTCTCTCTCTGTACATCCCTCTCTCCCCTCTGTCTCTGTCCCTCCCTCCCTTTAGTTGGAGAGGGGGAGGAAAGTGGGAGAAGGAAAATTGATAGATGTATAGGAGTGTTTTTATACTTTTGTTGGAAAACCTATTATACATGATCAATCTTTGGAGGGATTTAGACTCTCTCTCTCTCTCTCTCTTTCTGAAATTCTCTCAGAGAAACAATGTCACTGGATGGGGTGAACTCTTCCTCACACTCCACCTGCCTGCATATACCTGTATATATATGGGACAATCGACTTTACAAGGGGGTACCTCGACTTTATGAGGGGGTACCTCGACTTTATGAGGGGGTACCTCGACTTTACGAGGGGGTACCTCGACTTTACGAGGGGGTACCTCGACTTTACGAGGGGGTACCTCGACTTTACGAGGGGGTACCTCAACCTCGGCGTAGGTGAAGGGTTCTTTCTTTTATCTCAGCAGGCTTATGTAAACAAACTGTATGCTACATATGGATAAATTATATAGGTCTGTACACACTTTTATCGATGTACCGAATAACTTGCTTCAACTTAGGTTTGTAGTTATTTCAGAACAAAAATTAAATCTATGTTAGAAATAATGAAACATTTTGTAACCTTAATATCAGGCTATTCTGAGAATATTTATACTTGATGTATAAAAATGTTTATTAGACCTGAATAAAATATTTGCAAAATCAAAATCAATAGTATGTTGTCTTGTTTCATCAACAGGTTAACCATTGTGCATGGTTAAGGGATTGTGTATTTACACATTTACACATATAAGCACTTTTAATTAAATATTCTGCATTTTCAGTTGAACAAAAACTAAATTTCTGTAACTATGAGTTGACATTGTGCACAAATAGTTGATACTGAGAAGTGGTTTCCTTTGGAAACGCAGAATATATATACATTAAGTGAAACTGATTATAAAGTTAAATAGAAAAATAGTTGATTAAATCGTGCACAAATAATTGATACTGAGAAGTCGTTTCCTTTGGAAACGCAGAATATATACATTAAGTTAAACTGATTATAAAGTTAAATAGAAAAATAGTTGATTAAATCATTGATTAACTTAATAAACTTATAACTTGTTCAAGTGTATGTTTTGCTATTCCGGGATCTGGGAATCGATTGTTGGGGGGACTTGTGTCTCATTTTCCTTAAAAAAAAAACATCACATATAATATTTATCCTATTCCTGGCTCATTTAAAAAAAATTCTCGAATGTGTAGAGCTGTCGGATGTACATTTTCCCATGTCCTGACCACTGGGCCGGGGAAACACCTCGAGCACTTGGATAGCTCTCGACACCCAGAGTGGCACGGTCAAAATAACAGCCATTTCCCCGCAATGTCAAGTCAAATCGCCTGACAGGGAAAAGGCTACAATTTCCCATGATCCACCTTTTAAGCGTCTACTCCAGACGGCAGTGATTTAGCAATATTCTACCGTGGACTACCGAGAAGAACGGGATGCGTAGGAGAGAAATGAAAGTTTGTTCCTTAATTATTTCTAGCAGTCTGTCCCTTAGTTGTCGTTCATTAAATAACGTGATGGGTGAAGTTGTCAGAAAAGTTACAATTTGTCATCACCAATACTCTCATGAAAATCAATTTGAAAACAGGAATGGGGAACTAAATACCATTCACTATAACCAACTCTTTTCTTGAATGAACGCAGTATACCTATAACTATATATCATTCATAGATCATTTACACAAGCTATGGAATTGGTGAAAAGATTCTTGCATTTTTTTCGATAAAAATGTCGCAAAATGATTGTCAGATTTGAACTGAATCCATCCCAGCATGCACTACAACAGACATGCGCAGTGTGCAAATCCCCTATTCGGACGGTACATGTGGACGTCAAGATATAAAGCACTCAGGTGAACAAAAACTTTGAGAGATAGTTTTGGGAAGCAAATGCTGGATAAGAGATGTCAGACTGACGTGGTCATTTCGAAGAAACCTTATCGGAAAGTTGGCAGGACCTCGTAGTAAATATACCTCTGGTTATCGCGACAGCTTTTTACATTAGATCAGCTTGTCAAATGAGAGTTATGTAAAATGGAACAATGTCCGACCTGGAAGTAATCAATCGTCTCCCCAGCATTATCAATGAGAGGTTGTGGTAGATTTAAAAAGAAATGAAAAAATCATCTATACGATGATATGGAGTCAAATTGGTCGGGAGTCATAACCATCGAAGCAAAGCATGTTGGCGGGTCGCCATTATATAGTGTTATGTAACATTACGTAACATTGTGTAACCTCATTATATTTATATTATTATTAATTATCACCTATTATCACATTACTTTAAATCGCTAATTATACTTAACTAGCTAGGACTGTGCAAGTCTACTTATACATGCTAGGCCATGGATATTACGTAAGGGCTCCGCCCACTCATTATTATGCATGTACCCTCCTGGAGGAGCCTGTATCATAGTTACCATTAAATCAGTTGCTTCGTTCTTCTCATGAAGTTCAGACGTTCGTTAGTCTTCTTCCATTAGACCATTACACTGGCGGACAACCCGCTCGATCTTGGACATAGAGATTTTTTTTTCTCACAAAAAGCGAGTTCATTTGCAATTTGAAGCATGTTTTTGAGCGATGGAAGAGGCTGCGAATACGCCTGAGTTGGCTCTGTTCGACAAGATTAAACGTTCCGTTGAGCGTTTGGCAGCGTTACCGCAAGCGATAGTAACGAGAGGACAGAGACGAGAGAATAGAGGCAAAATCTTGAACCAGCAGCCGAGGCAATTGGACTTTGTTGAAGACCCATACGAAGTGCCTCAGGACATGGAAAATGTCCCAAATGTGAATGCAAGATTAAATCCAGGAGCAATTCCATTACCTCCACCACCAGTTCGTCAAAATCAACAGGAGGAGGTAGTGAACAACGATATAAATGTGGACTTAATTGACGAAATTATTAACAGAAACGTACAGCAGTTGGCTGGAAACAATATTGGGCACGAGGAACACATAGAGGACGTGTCAGACGAGGAGGAGCAGCTCGTTGGAGATGAGCAAGACCAGCAAGAAGGAGTGGACCTTAACTTAGAGGGAGAGCAGGAGCCTGAACCAGCTGTGGAAGCAGCTAATCCAGTGGAAAATCAACAGGAGGAGTTGCAGGAAAATCAGCCTCAGGTCGGTTTGAATGTTGATAATAATATTGAAAGAAATGTTGTGGAAGGAAACCAGGTTGATGAAAGGGACATAAATAATCACAGAGAGAGAGTGTTAACCCCTAGGGTGCCAACACCTCCTTCTCCGAGGATTAACCCAGCTAATCAGATAAACCAAGCAGATCAAGCTAATCGAGGGCCTTATTACCCATTCGAGACCCCTGGTTTAAACGACAACTTTCAAACCCCTTTACAGACCCCTGCAAAACCAACTTTGAATCAGCTTATGCAACAGACACAGAGGCCTATTCTGAAGAATTTCCCACAGGCCCCAGTGTTTAACGTGAATGGTCCAAGACCCCCTGTGATAACCCCCCATCACGTACAGCAACAAATCCCACTTAGACCTGATCCATATCAAAACTGGTGGGATATGGCGAATAGACAGGGAGGTTTGCCTTCTCCCAGGCACGTGCAGGATGATGGAAATACTGGTATACATGAACAGTTCTATACCCCCTACCAGTATGTTCCACCACAAGGACAATATCATCAATACGGTGAAAATGTGGCACAACAAGGACAAAACTTTGTGCAACAACAAGCACAAAATGCAGTGCCACAACAGCCTCAAAATATCGTGAATCAGCCACAGCAAAACCAAGTCCCAGATCCCAACGTTAATGTGAATCAAGCTCCCCAGCCAAGAAACATTGATCAGGGGATCCAAAGAGGACGACAAAGACAGGGAAGGGGTAGGAATACACCCCCTCACAGACAGGTGCCTAGGCAGAATTATCCTAGGAACCAGACCCCTAACAGACAGCAACAAAATTTTCAATTGCCAAACGTACAACAAGGGATGTACAGACCACCACCCCCACCCTATGGTCAACATCTCTACGATTTGGTGGATGAAATAAAGCAGATGAGATTAGATCAGACTGCTTTTCTGGATGTGTCCCTAAGAAGGCAAGCAGAGGCTACTGGCCTCACTTCGACAGCAGCATTGTCCAAGCAATACAGAAAGCCCCCCTTGGTTTTTGACAAGCCCACAGCTATGAGACCTGTGAATGAATTCTTCGATGAATTTGAGGCATTTACAGTGCCTATTCGCGAAGATAACCAGCTTATGGTTACCACTCTGGTCCAATACTTGTCGGGGAGGGCTAAAACCTTCTATAATCAAATAGTTGGTGTATATGGCGACACATTGCCATATAATCGCATTAAAACTGATTTTATTGCTAAATTCAGTGAGCTTCCTTTAGCTGAGGTGTTGAGGGATTATTCCCATAGAAAGCAGGGCAGGCACGAGAAGGTGATAGATTATGACAACGATATGTTAACCTTACTCTCTAAGGCAAATGTTCCCTTACATGTACAGATCAGATTCTATGTTACAAATCTGAGACCAGAATTGGCTGGAAGAGTGGCTTCTGAATTTCCAACCACTTTAGATCAAGCCTCAAAAATAGCAGCCAAACATGAGGGAATGATAGCCTCCGACAGAGCCCCTAGCCACATGCCTATGGAGGAAGCAATACACATGATGTATTCGAAGAAAGAAAAGAATTATACAAAGAAATACAGCGAGGATAGTGATCGTAAGAGAGAGCAATATCACAGATCTCGAGCTGATAAGTATAGAGAGGCTAGGAAAGCTCAGGAAAAGAAAGGAGAAAAGCCTCAGAAATACAGATCAAAGCACAAGAATTATGACAGCTCTGACTACTACGATAGCAGCAGAGAGAGGTCATCCAGTCGCCACAGCAATTTTAGCAACAGAAGCTCCAGCAGGGAGAAAAGTGGTGATGAGAAAAAGTATTATAAAAAGGACAAAAAGCATTTTAGAAGCAATAGCAAAGATAAATCGGTTTCCTTCAACAAGGACAAGAAACATAGATCTAAATCGCCAAAGGGAGGTGAAAACAAATGGAGAGATGTCACCCCCCACAGATCATCCTCCAAAGAGAGTGATGATTTAAACGAATAGGCTGTGTCTGGGAGGGCGACCGACACAGCATAAATGAAATTGTTGACGAATTAGGCAAGCCAATGGACATTCCCAAGGAACAAGAGTGTGTTTCTCCTAGTAAATCGGTAGCAGAAAAAGACAGAATATCCAGAATTAGAATAGGCAAGTTTGCTGGTACAAAGAAAAACATTATTTCTTCCACCAACACAGACAAGGACGACGACAATTGCCAAGCAGTGCTGAAGCTGAGGAAAGCCAAACATAAAGGTGAGAAAGTTTCGGTCACTGCTCCAATTGATAAAGGTTGCATAGAAATCGAGGTAAAAGATTTGAATATGCCAGTTCTTGTTGATACAGGTGCCACTATTTCTTGTGTTAGTTCTGCATTTTTCAGGAAAATCCGAAGTAAAATACCCAATGGGAAGGTTTTACGCTGTAATATTAAAATATTTGTTGCAGATGGAGGAGCACATCATTGTTATAAGAAAATCGAGTTAAATTTCATGATAGAAGGCCAACAATTCACCCATAGATTTATCGTTCTTCCTGCGTTAACCAGAAGCATGATACTGGGAGTTGATTTTTTACGAAAGTTTAGAGCAAAGATTAGCTTCAAATCAGGACAAAAACAACAGGTGTTCCCTATCAGAGCTGCACGTAGGTTTGTGATAGCTCCGGGGACTGAATACACCACTGTCGCGGCAATCACTTCTTATGAAGATATGTTAAATTCAATAGGAGTGACTGAGAATTTGCAGCGACAGAGGCCAGTTTCTTTCCTTGTTAAACATGCGTTAGTTAAGCCATTTGGAGAAAATAAAGTGCCTATAACCATTTTTAATGCCTCCAAGGCAGCCACAACTATCGAGAGAGGAACAATTCTGGGTATATATACGTTGGCTCACGAGGACGAGTTTTATTCCCCCAAAGAGGTGGAAAATTTGAATGAATTGGTCGCACAATCGAGTGAAAACAATGATAAGGTAGTTGATTTTCAGATCGGCGAGGATTTGAATCCTGAACAGAAAAAGGAGCTACTAAGTCTATTGCATGATCATGAAAATTCTTTTGTCGGTAAGGATAAAAAACTAGGGTTGACTACAGAGTATGAACATGGCATTGATTTAAAACCAGATTTTAGTCCCACAATGAGACAGCCATACCGAATGAACCCAGTCATGACCAAGGTTATGGCTGGAATTCTGAAGGACCAGGTAAAGCAAAATTTAATCGAGAAATGTGTGGATCCTGTAGAATTTAGTTCACCTTGTTTTTTGGTACAAAAACCAATGACAACAGACGGTAAAAGAGCCTGGCGTCTTGTGATTGACTATAGGCAAATAAATCGCTCTGTAAAGGACGAAATAAGACCTTTTCCACGCGCCGACGACACTATCGAAGCTGTGGGGCAAACACAAGGTCGATTCTTCTCTCGCTTAGATGCATTTGCTGGTTTCCATCAGGTGGGTTTAAGGGAAGAAAATCGATTTATTACAGCATTTAATACGCCTCTAGGAGTGTATAGGTACAAAGTCATGCCAATGGGACTTAAAACTTCTCCAAAAGCATTTCATTCTCTAATAGAACATGTATTGAGAGCAGTCCCAAATGCATTCTATTACGTAGATGATGTGGTGATCGCATCACCTACATGGGATTCTCACGTGCAGGATATCAAGAATGTATTCACAGCTTTTGATAAGGCAAATATCAAATTTAAAAAGGAAAAGTGTTCCTTTGGTCTCAGTAGAGTCCCCTTTTTAGGGTTCATCGTCGACAAGGATGGGATACATCCTGACCCAGCAAAACTAGACGCTTTGCGATCGTTTCCAACCCCAAAATCAGTGAAACAAGTACGTTCGTTTGCTGGGCTGGCTAACTATTATAGGGTGTTTATTCCTAATTTTAGTCAGATAATGAAGCCCCTATATATGCTGACCAAGGCAAAGGTTAAATTTGTATGGACGTCTGCGGCAGAGAGTGCTTTTAATAAAATTCGAAATGCAATTCTGGAGGATGCAGTTTTGGTATATCCAGATTATTCAAAAGAATTTATTTTAGCTTCAGATGCTTCTAACCAAAGTTTAGGGGCCTGCATTTCTCAAGCCGATATTAATGGGAATTTGAGACCAATTGCCTTTGCTGGGAGAGGGTTAACCCCAGCTGAGCAAAAATACAGTGCCACAGAAAAAGAATTGGCAGGCATCCGATTCGCCCTAGGAAAGTTTAGACATTATGTTATGTCTAAGCATTTCACGATTCTTACCGATCATGCAGCCCTTACTGCAATTAACACTAAAAAGGATCTAACTGGTAGAATGTTTAGATGGCTAGATTTCTTTGGACAGTTTGATTTTTCGGTCAAATACATCAAGGGAAAATTGAACATCATCCCAGATGTTTTATCGAGAAGAATATATGATCCAAATATACCAGCAGTCCCACATGTGGAGATGAAGAAATCAGTAACATTCAATCCCATCCAAGCCACTAAACACTATAAACAGGAGGATCCTTGCGAAAATAACCCCATCATGCTCTACAAGAGCAGAAAAATACTTAAGACATCAGGACAGGTGCAGGAATTAGATAATGAAGATTCACAAATTCCTGAGTTTCCAGACCTTCCAGGAAAATTGCATAACGATGAGCCAGCGATAAACACTGTAGAGGAAATCCTAATTGCTCCAGTGGAAACGAGAGCTCAAAATCGTGCAAAGCAATTAGGGAATGTTGATACAAGACCCTTGACTAGCAAGCCAGATGGGATTAGTAGGGATAAAGTGTCTACCCCAGCTTGTGTATCTAAGGGAAGCAACATTCAGAAGGCTAGGAAAACAAAGGCAAGACCTGTAATCAGACCAGGAAAATACACTTCCAGGAACAGGATAAATACCCCAAATCCTGGAGATGGAATGGCGAATAAACATACGATTGAGTTGCCATTTGATAAGCTGAAATTACAGCTGGCGCAGGGGGATGATTTGTTTTGTAAACTAATGTCAGGTTACATTGAAGGAAAACAATTGCCCAAGAATCATGAGTTGACTAGGTTAATTCTGACCACACACGATATGTTTTTCATTCAGGATAACATACTCTGCAGATTACCTAAGAGGACTAAGATAGCTCAGATGGCAAATTCCTTTCAAGTGGTAATTCCACAGACATTACAGGCCCCCTTGATCAATTATGTACATGGTAATTCAATTAATGCACATGTTGGCTATGCAAAGACACTCTCTTTACTCCAGGCCCGATTCTTCTGGAATTCGATGGCTAGAGATACGAAAGACCATATTACATCATGCCATGAGTGTCTTCAATCTAAAAGTGTAAAGCATCCGAATAAGCTCCCCATGAAGATCAGAGAAACGACTTTCACACCTTTTTCAACTTTGATGATAGATGCAATGGGCCCTCTACCTAGAACACAGAGGAATAATTGTTACATCCAGGTAGTGACTGATCATTTTTCAAAGTTTTGCTTTATATGGCCGACACCAGCTATTACAGCAGAAAGGGTAGCAGCTGAATTCCATAAATATGTAATAGCATACGTCGGTGTCCCTAAGATCTTGAGGAGCGACAATGGCAGCTGTTACATAGGAGAAACTTTTAGAGAAAAATGCAAAGCTTGGGGAATAAAACAAGTGCATGGTTCGCCATATTTAAGTCGATCACAGGGAGAAGTAGAACGCCAAAATCAGTCGATTATTGGTTGTTTAAGGACGATGGTGAATGAAAATCAGACGAATTGGGATTTATTTTTACCTAATATTCAATTTGCTCTGAACGCTTCAGATCATTACACCACTGGCATATCGCCCTATCTCCTTGCATTCGGCAAAAACCCGATCATTCCCTCAGAGGCTCAACTGCAAGATGACATAGCCCACACTCAGCCAGTAATAGATCAATTATTACAAATAATGAAAACAAAGGCTGAAGCGGCTGAAATTGCAAATAAAAGCAGAAGAGAGAGGGAAAGAAAAATGAAAGAGAAGCATGATACGAAGGCCAAGCCCCACACATTAGACGTTGGATCTATAGTCTATGCTAAAGTACATCGTTTGCTAAGGCAAAATACAGCAAAGAAATTGCAGCAACAATTTGCTGGACCATTCGTTGTGTGTGGGTTCCCATCCCCATATACTGTGAAGATCAGGAATTTGGAGACTGGGGTAGAGGTAAAAAGGCCAGTACATGTACAATTTATAAAGAAATCCAGTGCGATTGATAACAAGCTTATCAAAATACTAGAGACAGCAAATAAATAGGAAAATAATTCTGGTCGACAGGATATATCTTAGAGTAAATTACAAGGATCCGGGGTCCCTGTGGGTTGAACAGATGGTATCTATTTTGAGTCAGATAGGCGGCATTATTATGCAAGTCCAGTAGGATGGGACGATGCAATCGTATTATGTAAATGATGCTGAGTGATGGTGGCACGACAGCTCCTAGTATACGCCCCCCTTGCTATATATGGTGTGGAATGTCTTCCTCAGGAAGAGCAATTCCAGGGTCCTAAGCTGCTATTGGTCAAGATTATTCATGGCTTGAGGCGGACACTACTATATGACCAGCCGAATTCAAGTTCTTCCTTAGCAGTGGCCAAAACCATCGGGGAGAGTTGAGCTGCTCGTTTTATTTTTCACTGATAGTGAGCTGCTTCACGATAGGCACAACGATTTATCACCATGTTCCGTCTTGCAATCTGGTAAGTGTCGTTTTGAGACTTGATTTATGATTGCTCTGATGTTTATACTTATGTGGATACCCATCAATGCCAAGGATTTACTCATGGATTACACCGGAATATTTTTTCTTTTATCGTATGTTGTTATTTATATGTGAGCATGATAGTGGAGATAAGTCATTTAGTGGCAAGAGGCCCCGACATATGGCCTTACTCTTGGAAATAGATTAAGCATAAGCCCAGTCGGTAATATAGACGGGATATACTTTCTTGGGAAAATATCGCTTTAGTTTTGAATTCTGAACACAAAAGTTTACGAGAATTTTTCTTTTCTTTCTTACCTTCGTTTAGGCTTTTATTCCTCACCGTATGGGCAAATGCGGACTCTGTAGTGAAACACAACTACGGGGTTGCATTTGCTGGAACGAGGAAACCCATCTTGACGGACGTGGAAAAAACCTATGTCCAAATAGCAATACCAACAGTGATTTTGCCACCTAATGGAACAATCGTTAGGATGGAAAATCACTACAATACAACATCAGACATGAGACTTATTAGAGATAAGATCCAAGGCCTATTGCAGCTTGTTTATGGGACAGCACTTGAGTTATTTGATAAGATAGAGAATATGGCAAACGACAGATACAATAGGTATAAGAGAAAAGCTTTTTTACAGCCTATAGGCGATACAGTTTCTGCAGCCCTAGGCTTAGCTACAGACCCCCATTTGGCTTTAGTGGAGAGCAAGCTTGATGCTTTAATAGATACTTTATCACTGGGAAAATTATCCGATGTGAACAGGGATAAAGTAGTTTTAGGTCTTACTAAACAATTGAAAAACTTGTTCAGGCACGCTTCTAAACACAATAGTGAGGTAGGAAAATTATTTATAAACTCTACCGACGAAATTAAGGATCTGACGAACCAGATCGATGCTTTTGTAGCTAACCTAACTTCAGAAATATCTAACACCATGGCTTTACATGCGATGCTGCATGAAGCAACTTTAAATTTGTTAGTACTAATAGAATATATAGACACAGCTAGAACATTATTGAAGGGATTGGACGATTTAAAACATGGTGTGTTGTCGGATGTATTTCTTCCGATGGGAGGCCTAAGAGAATTGTTGAAACCTTTAGCAACCAAGTTGAAAGTCCAATCTCCCACGTTGAGGATTTTGGACGATTCCTTGGACAGCTCCTACACTAGAGTAGAAAATTTTTCCTTTAAAAACAATTCTCTGTTGATAACAATTCCACTAATAATTTCACATAATGACGATAACTGCATTGCATATCGACCCCTGAAATTCGGCATACCTATTCACAGTAGCTCGAACGATTCAACAGGGTATACCATGTTAGAGACCGAAATACCCCATATTCTGGCAAAATGTCCCCTTCAGGGAATTTATTTCGAAATGAAAATTCATTCGTTCGAGCAATGCACACAGCTAAAGAATTCAGTGGCATGTTTTACTCCTCCGACTCATATTCTAAAGGGAAAAGAAACTTGTTATTCGGCCATTTTTAAAGATAAAGCTTCTGAAATTGCTCGGTTATGTGTATTCCACACATATCTGACTAAACCAACCCCATTCTTTCATTTAACTATGAATAGGATGCAACACCTACTGGTTGGTCGTACGACCAAAGTGACTTTGGCTTGTCACAAACGACCCAGAACTAGGATGGCTTTGAGCCTTTTGGCTATAGTCAAGGTCCCTTGCGACTGTGCCCTAGTTAGTGGATCTTTAGTAATCTCTGCCCCTAGGGATGGATGTATTACTTGGAATCAGACCAGTATATTTGTTGAATCAGGATTTAATTTAGCCATAGCAGCAATTTTTAAAATTCCATTCAAAAATCTAACTGGAGAAACCAAACATGGATCACGAATTCATCTAAATTTGCCCACACCCCAAGATATGCATGCAGCATTGTCACATCTACCCAAATCGATTATAGAGTCAGGAATGAACACAGAGAGGCTGGCTAACGAGCTATTAGTGGCTGACAAAATGGCAAATGATCGGTGGGAAACTCTGAAAAAGTCAGTTAGTACCATGTCGACTCATCCAGCCACTATAAACATAGCGTTGATTATCAGTCTTGGTGTGACAATATTTTCATTTTATTTATTTTATAGGATTCACAAACTGGCAATTATTTGCACGTTTGTGAGGCCCATTCAAGCATTTAGATTAAACCTGTCGGCCCCAGTCTTCGAGGACATAAATCTAGGCTTCGATATCCCAACCCCACAGCCTATGACTCAAGACCTACTGCCATACGAGCCCCCAAGTCCAACACAGGCAATTCTCAAAATAGTTGCAGCAGTTATTGCCTTCAAGATCCTGCGATTCCTGTGGAAAAACAGGAGATGTATCTGCAATTATTTGCCTAGATGTTTCACGTGTAAAAGGTGTACGAAAGATGTAAACGATGAATCAGCCTCTTGGATCACTCTGAGATTGCACTCGGATGAGAGTCTAGTTTCAATACGTTTGATGCAAATCCCATTTGAAGTGAATTCTATTCTTGGATCTTCCCCAGCCCCGCCTCTAAGGTTGGGAAAGTCTCATGTCAGTTGGTGCTGCTGTTGCAATCTATCATTGGACCTCAGTTGGAAGGCTGCCCTATCCCTGAAAATCCATAGGGCCAACAAACAGATCTTGCTTCCAACCAACGTAAAGGTGGATAGGAGGTACAGAAGCGAACTGGCAGCCATCATGGAGCCATCATCAGAGGCAATGTATGTCCTGGTGATTGAGTCCAGGAACGGATCCTACCAGATCCCGTGGATCAACGACCCCAACGGGTCCAACGTGAACATGTAAGTCTATATATAATTAATATATGGACTGAAACAATAGTTATTCTTGCCCTTATAGACGTGTAGGGTGTTCTTTTCTCACGAATATTTTATATCCGTCTTTTCTTCTTGTTAATGTATATTGATGTTTTACTTTCTGTGATGTGGCTTTCATGGGAAATATTGGCACAAAAGAACTGTGAAATTTTAAAATAATCATTTACAAAATACCCAAAGTATTATGCAACCTGTCATTGGTATGTGGTCGATGCTTTCTTACAGGAGCACGGCGGCGTACTTGTCGGCAAGAGAAAGTGGCCAAGAAGAGGAGATGCTTATAGTTCCCCACGCCACGAATGTGACAGGATCACCCTAGGAGTGCCAGATATAATTTTACATTACAAGGACATTAACATTTTATTTAATATTTAATTCAAATGGCAAATGGATCGCCCCCATTTGTCAAGGTGAACAGCAACGGCACCTTTACTAAATAATATTGACTTTAATTTCTCTTGAAAGAGAGGAAGGACTTTACTTGTTTATACAAGCAAAAATTTTTTTTCC
Organism: Sthenelais limicola; assembly: GCA_942159475.1. Classification (NCBI taxonomy): domain Eukaryota; kingdom Metazoa; phylum Annelida; class Polychaeta; order Phyllodocida; family Sigalionidae; genus Sthenelais; species Sthenelais limicola. Next base: position 94,147,127 of record OW804100.1, read on the forward strand.
TGGGTTCTTTGGAATTCAGTCGATAACTTTAAATGATATTTCATGCAACAGACAAGCGTTATTGTCTGATTTTATTCATTGCATTTCTTCTTGCTTTTATTTTTTATTCCCTTACTTGTGTGTGATTTATATGTGTTGATCGATGACGACTTTATGTACATACAGGATTGGTGAGGCCATTAATGCCTACGATTAGGTCGTATCATCGACCCTGTTTGCTTTGATTACACTGAGTAGGTACTCAGCTCTCTTGGTATATGTGTAGTTTTAGTGTAGATCTAATTACCAGACATAACAGTTAATATGTTTAGGGGAACTACTTTGGGTTATACATTGAGGATTGAGATAACCCATATGGCTCCCTCAAGTGTTTTGTTTATTTAGCGCCACACGACAGTGGCATATGGCTGCAAAGTGATTTACTGCGCACTAAGTACTGTATACGTAATAGGATACCCCCTGAGGATACGATGCGATGGCCATAAGCCAGGGTGTTATCACACCAACAGGGGACGACTATGTAAGTGCAGACTCTTAAAGGAGTCACTAGATCTGTTTCCAGTAAGGACAGATGGTTTCTTTTTACTGGTGTAAATAGCGTGAGTAGGATTGACATACCATAAACCAAGAGATTTATATGATCTTATGACTAGGATGGATATGATACGTCAGCAATACTAAGTCTAGCGGATCAGTCGCTTTATTACTTGAAGTTGTAGTGTTATTAGCTAGCCATATGTACCCACGGGTAATTATTTTGCATGTATTTTACTGCAAGTAGATGCAGTAAGAAGACATTTTTGCTATGCGATTGAAAAAAAAATCGAGCGTAGCGACGGGGTGAACCGTCATCCTTGTAGAAGTAGAAGGGGATAGGGTTGACCTGTTACATAATCAGCAAGCGAGGCCAGTTGATTTCATATCAGGCCTTGCGGGATTATTGAATTTATTTACCTCCGGGTATTTATTTGAAAAGGAGATAACTAAATGTATCGGTAAACTTTTTTTGTATATTACTAGATTAGACAAGATCTAATTTTGAATAAGGAATAGGCTAGGGACCAGGAATGGGAAGCGGGTAGTTGGAATATACCAATACTCTTGCTCATTCGGCAATGGATCCTTGCCTATGTGCGTGTAGGTAGACAACAGTAGAATATAACAATCTCTTTCTGAAAAGCTTTGTAGCCCATAGTACGGGTGTGTGTTCGGCTCAGCGGTGGCGTTCTCAATGGTTCACCGCACAAATGACCAGCTATTTATACTTGGTAGGTGTCCGGTCCAAAACCGATTCGACGGTGGCGCCGGCTGGTGTCACTGTTTGGACCGACCTATTGGGAATTTAACATAGGAAAAATTAAAACGACGTAGTTTGTTCCTGTTTGCACCGGACTATTTAGATTTTAACATAGGATCCCAATATATTTCAGGATTCCACGCGTGTTGGTATACGCGATGTTCTTTTATTATGTGTGATTAGAGTAAAATTCTCAGATTGGACCGTACTATTGGGAATTTAACACTGGAATTTGGTTTTTCATAGGGTTAACACTTGCGGTGTTTGCGGATCTTGTCATTTTTTTTATGACATGGAACCCTTTGTGTAAGATATTAGCCAGATTTTTCAAGCTATTAAGACCTTAGTATTAGCAGTTCTTTCACTTTCTGAGTTTACACTCTTACATGTTCATAACGACGTTTTTAAATCTTTATGAATTTATTGAAAATATTTTACAAAATGGTAATTAAATCGTATGATTTGCCTTATGTATTTAATATCTTTTTGCGCACAATGTAACCGCGCATATGGCTTGGTATGGATAACTAGGTAACAGCACAGCTATTTAAAAATTATTAATTCTTAATATTTTTAATTTTTCAAAAATTCCTAAAAATTTTCTTGTAAGTTTTTGGGGTACACCCTCACTCGATACTTCGTATCTGATTGAGGGCGGGGGGGGGCAGTGTTATGTAACATTACGTAACATTGTGTAACCTCATTATATTTATATTATTATTAATTATCACCTATTATCACATTACTTTAAATCGCTAATTATACTTAACTAGCTAGGACTGTGCAAGTCTACTTATACATGCTAGGCCATGGATATTACGTAAGGGCTCCGCCCACTCATTATTATGCATGTACCCTCCTGGAGGAGCCTGTATCATAGTTACCATTAAATCAGTTGCCTCGTTCTTCTCATGAAGTTCAGACGTTCGTTAGTCTTCTTCCATTAGACCATTACAATAGATGTAGATATTTAAGAAGCCCTGCAGCAAAACAAAAGCCTCCAACATTTTGATCAAATGAGGAGACGGACAGAAAGAGAGATTGTAGGTGAAAGACACCAAGAAATGGACAGAGAAACGAGAGGAGAGGAGATCGACCGATTGCCTTGCGTCAGAAGGCATATATATGTGTAGCCTAAAGAAATGATTTGGAAAGTTTATTGAATATGAATATGATAGAAATATAGATATATTTGTTGAATTTGATTAGGTATTATCCACACATTGAGTAATCAAGCTAACGTTAGGAGATTGGCATGACGGATCTCGCCACAGAAAACTATGTACATGTACAGATGTACATGCCAATAGATTTTTCACTTTTAATCTGTTTATTTATTTCTGCTATGTTAATCACATGGGTTCAGGTATTCATCCTTCAACTAATAAGAATACTTTTCCACCTGGCTATCATAGAGACCTCAGTGTACTTTCAGGATATTTCCTGGAGACTTTATCCTGGAAACGTGAGGGTGGACACTATGATTTTTAAAAAGTTGTGGTTCGCCACACACTACTCTTTCGTTCAGCCATGCTACAATTCATGTATTCATTTTCGCACCTTTATGCTGACTTATAGCTAGTTATATAGCTGTAAGTTGCTGCTAGTAAGAGAAAGCCAGTTTGCCTTGAAGAAAGCTATACTAAAGCGTGCAACCTTTGCAGAAGGTTTCAGTGTGTGTGGCGCACTTCAGTGATTTTGTAGTCCAGTTATTTCGTAATTCCGATGCCTTGTTGCTCGTACAATCAGTATTACGAAATGTGCGTAATGTTTTACGCGATTTTGAGGGAAATTTCTGAGCGTGTATTTTCAGATGGATCTTATGGGTGAAATTATCAGAAAAGGTACAATTCATCTTCACCAATCCTCTCCAATAAACCAAATTCAAGCCAAAAATGAGGTTCTATTTCAATTTCAACTAAAGCAAACAGACTTTTTGGATCAAAGCCATACCAAATATACTCAAATATACCCGGTATTTATCATTTTTAACCTAATTTAGCAGAATTCAAGAAATATGTAGTGCTGCTGATTGTATATTTTCTGACGATCTGACCCTTAGGTACAACCAAATAAAAATAAAGTTTCAATATAATATAGTCACTCATATATAGAAGCAGATGAACCTTATACCAAGTCCAACCTTCTTATCACATCCACACAAAAACTCCCATAAAAAAAGACCCATATAGTCTTTCTCCGCAGTTTGCGAACCAGAGAGTTTTTTGCCTTCGCCTGATGACCAGCCGGATAGATTACAGTAAACAAGAGCATGGAGATGGCATATTGTTTGTACACCACATCCTACAGGTGGGTGGCGCAGAGATTGGCACTCTGTCAGAATATACCTAACGATACACACATAACCATAACTCATAACCCGGCCGCGCAATCTGAGCTTGGGTACATGGGTAAAAACGCCAGAAAATGTACAATTCCTCTTCACCAATCCCTCTCAAATAATCGAAATTTCAGGCAAAAATAAGGTTTAAAATTCAGCCCAACATAACCAAACATATTGTTTGAATTAAGGCAATAGCAAATATACTCAGATATACATAGTATTGACCATTTCTCACTCTAATTTAACAAAATTTACTGAATATGTAGATCTGCCGATTGTACATTTACTGAAGATCTGACCCATATGTGAGGCGTTGGGAGAACTAACCGGAGGTAAACAAAGCACCCTGTATAGGGCTATAATTCACCATTGTCATAATTTGAGTAGGACAGTACGCACGGTCCCACGCAATATTCCACCTAACGATTGAGATTATGTACTGTGGATAGGGTGGGTAAATAACATGTAGGAGAGGTAGGATATGTAGATTGGTTTTCCTCGGAGAGATGAGTCACTTTAAAGCTGCAATCTCAGCTATTGAAACAAAAGAATCTCAAAAAATCCTACCAAATGTACACATATTATGACTAAAGGACATGTCAATTCATCAATATTCTGCTGCTGTTATATGTTTGTACAAGAGTTACTCATATTATGACTTATAGGACCCAATTTATCAATATTCTGCTGCTGTTATATGTTTATACAAGTGTTACTCATATTATGACTTTTAGGACTGAATTTATCAATATTTTACTGCTGTTTTATTTTTATCCAAGAATTTGAAGTTGAATCGGTGGAGGCGACAATAAGTGCAATTACGGGTGTAAAGGATCTTGGTGGGTCCCTGAAATATAATTGTGAACATTTATGAAGCTCTGTAGCTAAAAGAAAAATGAGAAAATCCTCCCAAGTTCTGGTCAAAATAATGACTTTTAATGGGATGGAAAAGAACGGAACAAAAAGGGGGAGATGACGGAATGAAAAGGTTGACTTTGGTATATTGAACTAGATCTTCCAAGCACATTGCCCTTTATTAGGAATAAAAGAGTATGTGTTGTAGAATAAGACATAATAATAACTGCTAGAGCTATCGGTTTGTTATATATATATAACTCATTCTAGACATAGCCTTTTACATAGCGCTAAATGAAAATAACATTGACAACAGTGAGCTACCAACTCGGAGCCCCGCTAAAGGGAAGAGAAACCTGACCGTATTAAACTCAAAATTAACAAAAATCATTAATTTAATAATATAATAATCTCAAATCAGATGGAATGGCCTGGAACTGGTGGCCCATAAAATGGAGGATATGAAAACGTTCAAAAAGTTTACTGAGAAGCTACTGACACCGTTCTGAGATGCAAAACGTTTTTTACCTGCCCGACAACGGTTACTTTATTATTCTATCTTATTTACCTTAGCATTTACTTTAGAATTTACTTTAGATTTTTTTAATTTAATTGAATACACGCAACACATAAACAGTAAAATAATTTCTAGAATACGGATAATGGTCCATATTATTCAAGATACTTTACAAGACTGTTCAGTTCATTTCATTTGCTCGTCTTTCACTCCTGCAGTAGTATATCATGCACTAACACTAATCTCTAACATGCATATAGTGACAGTACCTGGGTGAAGGGGACATAGTGGAACCCACAACATTTGCATCCCTGTGTATCCAAAGTCAACACCTTAACGCACAGTGTTGATTAATCCGTTTTTTTCCAGTCTTAAGGGCCTAGTCCACTAAGCCGTTTCTCATGCGATTTTATGTTGCAGAGGACTTTTTTGCACTAACTTCTGTGGGAATCAAATTACAATCGGCTTAGTGGACTAGGCCCTTATGACACTGTTACCATATAGCAGATTTTCCAGTCTTAAGAGGCTGGTAGACTTACTTGAAACAGTCCGGCAGTGGACACACATGGCTGCCTAGCATCTAGCCACTCTTTTCAGGCGTACCTCAGTCCAGCAGACAAGCTTGTCCAATCCAATCCACTCGTCTGTTGGGCTCTTTGGCGACTGGGCGGGTTCTCCGTCTCCCCAGTGGATACAGGGTCTTAAGCAGGCAGGAGACTGGCTTGTTAGGGTTCATCCAGTGTACATACATCGCTGCCTAACACCTGGCCAGTCCATTCACGCATCCAGCAGTCGAGCCGTGTCCACTCGTCTCTTGAGCGCCCAAGAGACTCGGCCAGTCTGTAGTCTGCCCTGTGGACACTGGGCTTAACCCTGGTGTCTACAGGGCAGACTATACAGACTTGCCGAGTCTCTTGGACGCCAAAGAGATGGTTGGACACAGCCGATATTAGGGCTCTTGACGCCTTAAATTAACAAAGTGACTTGGCCTCTCTTATAGATGGACAAATCAACATGGGCAGTGCAACTGACAAAGACACTTCCTTAGCCTGACAAATTGACATAGACCTTAATTCTCCTTACCGACAAAAAATCATCGATATTAAGTGACAAATGACAAGAAAATGTGCTTAGTGACAAACAACAGTTGATGTTTTTTGGTAGTCACAAGAGAAATCCCCCCCCCCCGCCCCCACACACACACACACTCAGGAACCCCAATATTGTCCGTGACGCTGGCTTCCATGACAAGACGCTAGGCGGCGCATGTTCACCGGCCAGACCACATGCTACTTGTCTCAGTAAGTTCAAGAGCCTCTTCAGACTGGAAAAACAGCGTAATGGACACAAGGCTTTAGACCCCTGCACCGCTCCCACCCCCAATCCCACCTCCCAACCCTTTACCACTACATTATAATACCATTTGCCAAACATTCACTGTTTCATTAGAAGTACATACACATTACATATTACATAGTATATTTATAATAACTGATTAATAATTATATAGATAAGATATAAATGTATGTATTATTCTGGCCATAGTGTATCTTGGTTCCCCAATGTCTTCTTGATGTAGAATATGTGCAATAAATACTGACCGACCATTAGGCCAACTATATCAGACACACCATTATATTTATTACTATTGTGGTGCCGGCGAGAGTCAGGCTGGTTCTGACTCTGTCCGGTACCATGTTCCGGGGTTTCCGGATGCTCTCCCGTTAGGCTCCGGACGAGAGGCCAGGGGCTGCAGTTCTTATATGTTCCGACAGAGGTCGTAATTACTTATTGATATGCATTTATAACTTATTTTTATGATTTGCTCTTGTGCTGTTCTGTATGTCCTTATAAACACCTTTTACTATTGAGATGCTTGTCATTCATATATCTTACTGCCACAAGTTGTAAGGGTTGGCATAGGCTCTCCGAGCTCCAACCGCGGCAGGTGTGTTTGGTATAATAAAGGACTTGGCTGGCGAGGACCGTTAGAACCTGGTTGTGTTGTTATTTGCACTAGTTCCATAGCCACTAGGGTACGGGGAAATAACGAGACACTACAATTTGGTGCCGTGACCAAGCAGTCCGCTAGTTGGCCAGGAGGGAAGAGACGCGCCTATCGGAGGGGGATCCTAGCGCTGGGACCCCCCCAATGGCCGATAGGGTGGCCGCAGTTGCCGCAAGACCGGACTGGTTAGCTGAACATGTTCAGCTATTACAATTCGGGGATGATTTCAGGGTTGAACCGGAACGAGAATTGTCGCCTACTAGGGTGGATCGGAGAATAATGCGCTTGGAAGCGAGGTTGGTGAGTTTAAGGGAAAGGATCAACGAACAGCGCCACGGCGCCCGGAGGAGAGGATAGGCAGACGACTGCCGGAAATGGTAGATTTGGGGACGGGAAGTGACTGGAGCATGTCTGATGGTGGTCGGGCATTACGCCCCGAAGCGCCACCGGATTTATTCCAGCCACAACCGGAACCGAAACGGAAGGTGCAACAAGTCGAACAGTTTCCCATTCTGGAACCAGCCCCACCTTTGCCGCCGCCCCCGAGGAGGGTGGAAAGACCTCAAGAAAGAAGGAAGGAGGGGAGGGAAGGAAATGCATGGGACTCTCCAGTGATTCCGGCTCGCGCCAGGTTGGAGGGTCACTCCCCGCTGGTGCCAGCTCCGGCCGGAAGGGCGTTGAACGAATCCGTGGCCTCTGAACTGTGGGAACCGATGACCCCAGGTAATAGCCCGATGCGGCGGGTGGGCGTACAGAAACGTAACCGTTACTTACCGGAACAGGGAGATGTGGCACAGGAGAATAGGATGCAGACGAAATTAAGTGAAGAATGGGAGATGGATCTGACAAGAGGGAATAATAGGCGGATGACCGTCGAGAAAATGGACGCTCTGCTGGGGTTACAGCGGCGGCAAGCTGCGCGTATGGATGTAGATATCAGCGCCACTGCCAGGCGCGGGCGTGAAGCCCTGCGCGCGGCGGCGGCCACAGCTGAGGACCTACCAAGGGCAAGAGACGAAGAGGAATTTTTGCGGAACCGATTGTTAGTTCAGGAGGATGAGATGACTAGGCTGCATAAGGAGTTGGATGCAGAGCGGACAAAAAGGGAGAAAGAACGCAGTGACGCTCAGGCTAGGGAAGATGCGGTGAGGACCGATCTCCTGAGGCAATTCGGAAAGGCAAGAGCGGAGACTGCTCCTGAGTATGTGCAGAGCACACCTATGCGACCGAAGCCAGATGCCCTGTCGGACGCCTCCTACGTTAGGCTGATGCATGAGCTGCCGGAGTTTGGCCAAGCCAGGAGGGGGGGAACTCGGAATGTAGTAATTCGATCTCCGCCTCAAGCCCGGGAAAGGTCACGGGACCCGGAACTCCAAGAAGCCATTGATACGGCTAGGTTTATGTGCGGTGGCGAGGAGGACCATCAACCGGCGAAACAAGAGAAACGGGTCACGATAGTCGCGGACACGCCCATTCGAATGAACCGGCGTTCGATGGATCCGGCCGCAGACTATGAACCGGACGATGAACCGGAGGGCTTTGTGGTGCCAGAACACAGTGAAGCCAAACCAATGCGGAACCCGAAGCCGCTAACCTTCCCTGAGTGGGATGGGAAGCAGGACTGGAGGGAATATCAAAAACGGACCGCGTCGGTATCAGCCGCAATGAATTGGGATCCGGAGACTTATAAGGTCCAGTTGCTGGCGGCGGTGGGTAGTCATATGCCATTCGCATCTGGTCTAAAAGCAAGCAACTATACGGTGCGGGAGTTATTGAAAATTATGGAAAATGATTACCGGTCGGAGAAATCGGTGAATACCCGCCGGGATTCGTTGTTTGCACTAAAACAGACGCCGGGTCAGAGCCCCGCTAGCTTTGCAACATTGGTCTCCATGCGTTTGGGAAATGGGATACAACGCTGCATGTGCTGGCGGTGCGGGTGTTTCTGACTGGGTTAATAGATCCGGAAATGACCCGATATGTGGCCTTACAGGAGCCAAAGAATGTGGTAACTGCAGGGGCTTGTGCGACACGGTACCGGGATGTATGTGGGGGAGTTGGGATGGCCGCGAAGGTTATGTCCATCGGCACCGCGGACATCCCCCTCTCCCATGGAAACGAACGGAATGAAGAGCACGGTGCTGGCAAACCGTGCGGATCGCTAGGAGGTGACTCGGCTGAGCTGCAGGCGTTCCGGGCATGGCAGGGAAAGCCACGAACAGGCGAAAATAGGAAAATGGATAAGACAACTACTGGGGGAACGGGAGAAGAAAAACCCAACTTCCGGAGAGGCCCTCCACGAGCAATACGTTGTTATTATTGTTTAGAGGAAGGCCATATGGTGGCCAATTGCCAACGGAAGGTTAAACACCTGAAGGCGTTAGATGAATATGTCCGGGAAAGTGAACGTCGGCAGCAGGAAAGGGGAAACAGCCCAGGGCCCTCTTAGACGGTGATAGGAGGAGCCCGGAGGAAAAGACACACACCGCGGAATGTCGAAGGACTGGGGTCCAGCCGGATCAGGAAGGGCAGGAGGTGTCCTCTGCTTGGCTAGGGGACGCCCGTGGAAGTAGCAAGGGGAGGAGGAACGACACAGATCGTCCAAGTACTGGTTCGGTGAAAGCCACGTGCTCCGTGATGACAGTGCGCATGGGAGCACCGGAACACGCTTGCTCCGGCGGACAGATACTGAAGGTAGAGTATCGGGGTTATACCTCCGAAGTGAGCAAGATAATGGTCTGTGATCTCCGGAATTTTGGCAGATCGGATGTATGCGGATGTAAGACTGGTAAACGTGACCGGACAGTTCTTGGTAGACTGGGGGGCGCAGTGTACGCTGCTCAAGAAGTGGGTCTATGAGAGCTTGACTGTAAAACCGTTTTTAACACCGTGCCGTGTGACGTGTTTCGCAGGCACCGGTCATCATTTGCAGACACATGGGTGTGTACGAATCGCTCTGGGAATGGGAGGCATTTGGTACGCCATAAATTGTCTGGTTGTAAGCGGGTTAAGGGGAGAGGAAGCAGGTATACTGGGGATGGATTTTATCCATATACACCGGTGTAATTCCGATTGGTCCGGGAAGTTCACCCTAGAGGATGGTGAGCAGACGGTGTGGTGCCGGACACTGCAAAGCGGGTCTCTTACAAGCAATAGGAGTGAGGGCATCTTTGTGGATGCATTTGCTCATGTCTGTAGCGGCATAGACCTGGTGTCGGCAGCAGAAGATCTATTCTTCGAACCGGTCGAGTTGGAATTAGGGAAGTACGTGGTTGGGGACCACCTGTTGATTGCCGACCGACCGGGTGGGGCTGTGTCCCTGTACAACCCTACTGGATCTCCTCTCATTTTATGTCTGACTGCCGGGCAAACCTGGGAGGAGAATAGTTCTCCAATCGTGGACATGGACTTACTAGAGCCGGAGGTGCCGATGCCCCCGAGCGAAGTTTGCCCATTGGAAAGATTGGTAAGGGAATCAGACCTGGAAGTAGCGGTCCAGCGTTCTGAGCTCCTGCAGCTATTACGGAATTATAAGGAGTGCTTCCGGTTGCCAGGCGAGATGTTGGGACAGACAACCAAGGTCCTACATAGCATCGATACTGGTGATGCGGTTCCGATTAAAACGGGGTATAGGCGTCTGCCTCATGCGAAGCGGGAATCGGCTGAAAGACAGATTAAGGAGATGCTTGAAAAGGGAGTGATAGAGCCCAGCATTAGCCCCTGGGGAGCGGGAATAGTGATTGTAGGAAAGAAAGATGGAACGGATCGGTTTTGTTCCGATTACCGTCCGCTGAATTCAGTCACGAAAAAGGATTCCTTTCCGCTTCCCCGGATCGATGAATGTTTGGAAGCGTTGGGAGGAAATAAATGGTTTATTACATTGGACTTAGAGAGTGGGTACTGGCAAATAGCCCTGGACGAGCAAAGCAAGGAAAAGACAGCTTTTGTCTCTACCCTGGGGTTGTTCCAGTATCGCGTTATGCCTTTCGGGTTGTGCAACGCTCCGGCCACGTTCGAAAGGATGATGGAGCAGATGCTCCAGGGGCTGCGTTGGAAGTGTTGCTTGGTTTACCTGGACGACGTAATTATCTTCGGACCAACGTTTGAGAAGACCATGGGAAATTTGGAATTGGTTCTTAACCGCCTCCGGGATTACGGTTTGAAGCTGAAGCCTAAAAAATGTGAGTTGTTTAAGTCACAGGTTCAATACCTGGGCCGGATTGTGTCCGAGGCCGGGGTGCGTCCGGACCCGGAAAAGATAAGAAAAGTACAGTCTTGGCCGACACCGCGGACGGTCAAGGAGGTGCGGCAGTTTTTGGGGTTCGCATCATATTACCGCGAATTCATGCCGGACTTTGCGGAGGTAGCGGAACCGATCCAGAATTTAGTGGTCGGAGGGGATCAGAGGAGTAGCCGGACAGTTGTCTTTGATGAGGCGTGCAGGGCCGCGTTTGATCGGTTGAAAGACTTGTTGACTAGGGCACCAGTTCTGGGATACCCTCAACCGGTCGGCACCATTATTTTAGACACGGATGCCAGTGGATTCGGTATGGCTGGGGTATTATCTCAGCTACAAAGCGGTAAGGAGGTGGTTCTGAGTTACGCTAGCAACACTCTAACCCGGCCGCAGCGGAACTACTGCGCAACCAAAAGGGAATTGTTGGCGGTGCTGACCTATTTATGCAAGTTTCAGCATTATATAATCGGACAAGCGGACTTTACGTTGCGGACGGACCATGCGTCCCTCAGGTGGCTAATGCATTTTAAGGATCCCACTAACATGCTGGCTCGGTGGTTGACTACCTTGCAGCATTATGGGATCCAGGAATCGCAGGTGGTGCACCGGCCAGGGAAACGGCATATCAACGCGGACGCGTTGTCGCGTTTACCTGTAAGGAAATGCCCTAGGGAGGACTGCCCGGACTGCGGAGTCCACGATGCTGTCATGGCTGAGTTGACAATGGAGTATCAGCTGTTCTCCAGTTTATCAGGGGATCGGCTACGGGTGGCCCAGGAGGCGGACGATGTGCTTACGAGAGTCATAGGGATAGTCCAGAGGGGAGACCCTTGCCCGGACGCCGTGGCTCTGCGAGCGGAGGGAGATGAGTTCTGTTTTTACATGAAGTTACTCTCTTCTCTGAAGGTGACGGATGGGTTACTAAGTATGGGAAAGTGAGAATGGAGTGATATACGAACGAGTGGCAGTCCCTGTTGGTTTACGTCATGAGCTGTTCCTGACTTTGCATGGAACGAAACTCGCGGCCCACTTCGGGGAATTCAAAACGTATCAGGCTGTGTTACAGAAGTTTATATGGCCCCGGATGCGCGGCGATATCTCCGACTGGGTGCGGGGCTATGATGTGTGTGCCTCGTGCAAAAGCCGAGAGGGGAGGGGCATTGCTCCATTAAAGAAAGAAATACATGGCGTGCGTTGGAGCCGTGTAGCGCTGGATATAATCGGACCATTCAGAAAGACTCTGAGGGGGAATGTTTGCGTAATGGTAGTGACGGACTATTTTTCAAAATGGGCCGAGGCCTATCCACTCCCGGACCATACGGCGGTTACTTGTGCAATGGCGCTCTTCACGGAGTGGATCCTACGTTATGGGCCACCGATCTCTTTGCAAACGGACGGTGCCCCGGAGTTCCGGTCGGCGCTGTTAAAGAATCTTTTAGAAATGTTAGAGATCGAGAAACTAATGACCTTGCCGTACAGACCGCAGTCAAACGGGCAGGTAGAACGGTTTAACAGGGTCTTGGTGGAGCAACTCTCATGTCTGACGGAGTACGAAGATATTAACTGGGATCTACTGGTGCCATGTATCGCGCATGCATACCGGGGGGCCGTGCACAAGAGTACTCATTGTACGCCCAATATGGTAGTGTTTGGAACGGAAGTGACTGTTCCGGCGGACATCATCTACGGAACAATGGATGGGGAAGTGGATTTTCCCTGCCCTACGGTATTTGTGGAAGAGATCCGTAGTCTCTTGTCTAAAGGACATCGCTTTGTGAGGGAAAGGCTGGGGTGTGCAGCCGTGTATCAAAAACGGTACTTTGACCGGAGGGCTCGCCCGAAGGTTTTTAAGGAAGGAGATGTTCGAAGTGCTAAGAAGGGTGCAGGGGGGTCAGTTTTTTCAAGTGTGCTGTTTTGCTATTTTGGAATCTGGGAAAGAGGGAAAATTTAGAATACTTTGGATATTATTTTTTGGCCTTGGATCATAATATACTGGTCTTGGCATTCTGGGAAAATTTTATTCCAACAAATTCGGACCTGTGGTTCTCTCCTTATGTCAGTTTTTAATTTTCTCTTTTATACAGTCACACGTGAAATCCCAATTTTGTTAGAAAATATTGAAACCATTTGATTTAACTGAAGGGAATGGCTTGTAAAACCTATAAGCTGTATGTTTGATGCTTATATGGGCACAAATAAGCATTTATTATTACTTTCAATCCAAAATTACAGCCGAATATATATATTTTGGCTCCATATATTGTGCCTAGGGAAGGGATTTCATGTGTGAAACACAATAATAGATCAGTTGAACAACCTTTATGGAATAAAAATACCTTCATCTGGCTTTAAATCATTACAAATCAAACCAATATTAATTTATAATTACTTATAACCTAAAAAGAGAGCCAAAGATATATATTTTGGGTCACTTTCTGTTATGATATTAAAGGGATTTCATGCGTTACTATGTTGGAAAACACAATACTAATTTAGTTGAAGTGTCTTTCTGAAATAAGATTGGCATCAAGTTGCTTTATATCATATGAAATGGAATAACAACTAGTTTATAATGACTTTTAATTCAAAGAAACAGCTAAAAATATATTTTGGGCCACCCTATGGCAAGACCATAAATGGGATTTCATGCGTGATTCTATAAACCCACACAATATCAATTTAGTTGAACAATCTTTATGAAATAAAAGGTACCATCCCATTGGTTTAAATCATTACTCATGGCATCAAGATTAATGCATAATTCCTTTCAACCCAAAGAGAGAGCCCAATATTTATATGTTGGGCCACACTCTGTCATAATTATTGAAGGGATTTCATGCGTTACTATGTTGGAAAACTCAATACTAATTTAGTTGAACAGGCTTCATGAAGTACAAATAGCATCAACTTGGTTTAAATAATATCAAATGGAATAACAACTTGTTTATAATGATTTTTAATCCAAAGAAACAGCTAAATTATATTTTGGGCCACCCTATGGCTAGACCATTGATGGGATATCTTGTGTCAGTGTATATACCCACACAATATTAATCCAGTTGAACAACCTTTATGAAATAAAAAGTACCATCCCATTGCTTTAAATAATTACGAATGGCACAAGATTAATGCATTATTCCTTTCAACCAAAAGATTAGAGCTCAAGATTTATATTTTGGGCCACACTCTGTCATATGGTTATTGAAGGGATTTCATGCGTTACTATGTTGGAAAACACAATAGTAATTTAGTTGAACAGGCTTCATGAAGTAACAATAGCATCAACTTGCTTTAAATCATTTCAAATGGAATCAACACTAATTTATAATGACTTTCAATCCAATAAAACAGCTAAAAATATATATTAGGCCAGCCTATGTTGAGATCACTGATGGGATTTCATGCGTGATTGTGTAAATCAACACAAGAATAATTTAGTTGAACAGCCTATATGAAATAAAAAAGCATCCCCTTGCTTAAAATAATTTTGAAATGGGATCTAAACTAATTTATAACTACTTTCAAGCCAAAGAGAGAGCCCAAGTTATATATTTGGGGCCACCTTTTGTCATGATCATTGAAGGGTTTTCATGCGTTATTATGTTGGAAAACACAATAGTAATTTGGTTGAACAGGCTTTATAAGGTACAAATAGCATCAACTTGCTTCAAATCATGTCAAATGGAATCAACACTAATTAATAAGGATATTCAAACCAAGGAGAAATGGTGAAATTGTATATGAGGCCACCCTATGTCAATATCATTGATGGGATTTCATGCGTTATTATTTTAATCAACACAAAAAAATAATTTAGTTGATCAGCTTATATGGAATAAAACAAAAATCTCTTCTCTTTAAACAATTCAAAATGGGTTCTGAACTAATTAATTATTACTCCATCCCTAGAAGAGAGCTCAATATCTAATTTTGGGCCACCTTTTGCCATGATTATTAGAGGGATTTCATGCGTTACCATGTAAAACAACACAATAATAAATTAGTTGAACATGGTTTATGAAGTGAAAATCGCATCAACTTACTTTAAATCATTTTAAATTGAATCAAAACTAATTGATGGAGACTTTCAAATCAAATATAAACCAAAAGATATATATATTGAGCCACCCTATGTCATGATAATTGAAGGGCCTTCATGCGTTATGCTTAAACACACACAATAATACAGCAGATGAAGAAGTTATAATGCTTTGAATCATATCAAATAACATCTCAACTAATTTATAATCATTTTCTAACCAGAAATAGAGCCAAATAAATATATTGGGCCACCTTTTCTACTATATCTGCAGATGTGTTACTGACAGTTTATAAAGGGCCTTCATGCGTTACTAAGGGACATTTTAAGGGTTATTGACCTGTTATTTGTCCTGAATCAAGATTATCACCAAATTGTGTAGTGGTGCCATTAGGGAGATTGAAATGGGACTAGAAAATGGTTATATGAATTTTTTTCTTTTATTTGTTTATCCTATATGCATTATTTTTCAGCCATAACGCATGAAATCCCTTCTGGTTGGAAAATAAGGGTTGCAGACAATAATCTCTCAGTCACCCAAAAGTTATGAAAATATCAGGTGGAATTTTTTATACAATAAACAATACATGTATACGATCTTCAATATACAGTTTTAGATAGATATGACAAAAATACATATTTTTAACCATTCATGTAATAAAAGGGATTTCATGCGTTACTTTGATGTTGGAAATTATTGAAGGCCACTGTAGAAATTGTTACCATATTCATATGCTTAAAAAGTAAATAATAACTAATTTAGTCCTAGATGTATTGGAGAAATGAAAAGAAACAGCCAGAAAAATCTTCTAGGCATTGTGCAGATGTTTTTTATTTTACTTCATTGGTTTTTTCTGTTGAAAAATGATGCAAAAAAACAGTTTTCAGAATTTTAAGACACTAAATATTGGAACAGCCTAGGAAAAGTATACATGGAATGAAAGCCCTTGTTCATGGGAATACTATGAGACGAATATCTTTAAGATCCAAGGCATATTGACGATGATAGGGCAGCAAATATGATATTTAGGCAAAACAGCACACTTGAAAAAACTGACCCAGGGATCCACTTATGAGCTAAGGACAATGGCTGGTATACTCAGATGGAATGGGAACCTGTTGAAGCTAGCATTTGATGCAAAAGGGCAGCCGTTGCAGGTTGTAAATCTGCACCGTGCGGAGGAGTATCAAAAGCAGCAGATGGCCGGGCACGAAATTTTGAGGGAGGACGGAAGGGGTAAAACTGTCCCAGGGAAAGATGCCCCAATGGTGAAGCCCGGCCCTGTAATAGTAAAACATACAAAGAGGCGTGGGAGGCCCCCGAAATCGGTCAAGAAGGATCTTGCCCCACCGCTAGCAGATCCTGATGAATCAGCGGGGAGCCTGCCATCGGACAGTGATTCTGAGTGTACCCCGGACGCTGCGGAACAGGGTGGTGACTTGCGGATGGACACGGTAATGGATAGAATATCGAAATCCGGATACCTGGCGGGGCGCCCACGCCGGCAGGTACAACCCCCGGATAGATATGGCTATGCGTGAGGAGAACAGGAAAGAAAAAAATGACACAACGAGAAGTACTAAGAATCGGACGTTCCGGGCACGGGCTCCGAAAGGGAGTAGGGAACGGCTCGATAAGGGTTGAAATGGATAACCTACCACTGTGCGAGGAAAGACCAGGCTGAGAGGTGATCCGGGGAGGGAGTTGGCCGAAGAAAGATATATTCCTGGATGGTGGAGCCGAATGGTGGAAACTAAGGAATAATCCCAAGTCCGGGTGGCTCAGCTGGTCACATGGAAGCAGAAGGAAAACGCCCAGCTCGGGGACGTTACTAGTGTCACGTAGGCAGGGAGGGTATACCCTAATTGAGCAATTGGGGACCTAGGTATTGAGGTGATGCGCCGGGGCGTGAAACCGCTTGGAGACAGCTAAAAATAGATGGGTGGAGAGTGGTGATTGGCTAAGACGCGAGGGCAGGGTCACGTGACCAGGGGAGGAGCGGATGTGTGGCAGAAGCATCTCAGAACTCACACCACGCGGTTGTGTGTCCTGCCGAGCTAGACTTTGAGCGAAACTTTTTGAGAGAAGCCTTGAGTTGTGAGAGTTGGAGATTGGCGTTGACCTGTAGACACTAACTGGATTGACTTACTCATTGTGCGTGAGCCTATGAGTAAGGAGGAGAAGATGGAGACTGGGGATGGGGCAGTAGCCCCTGAACCGAACAAGGAAGAAACCGGTGGAGACCAGGAGGGAGCCGTGGGCGAGGCAAAAGCCCCACCTGAGTTGAAACTGGTATTGAAGAAGAGAAAGAAACGGAGTACCACTAAGGCTAAGGACAAGGAGGAAGACATGGAATACGAGCAGGTGGAGGACCAAGGAAGTCCGGCTAAGGTGGTTAAATCCTCAGCCGGAGCTAGGCCTAAGGTTGGTGTTGGAAGTGGGTCATCGGTTGGGGTAGACCGCTCCCGGTCGTGGGGCCATGAAACAAACCCTCGCCGGAGATACGACCGGAGCACTAGTTCTACTGCCACAGCGGAGACACTGGCTGATGTGCACGAGCAACACAAACGGACTCGGTATCATGGAAAGCAAAAAATGTTTGAGGACCCCAACATTGGAATCCGGAGTACCACCTGGTGGCGGGACAAGGACATAGTGGAGGGTGTCCGGCTGAAAAAGAACATGTTGGCCCCCATGGAACCAAAAGCCGGTGACGGGATTACGAAGGCTGAGGAATCGGAGGATGAGGATGAGGCTTTGGGAGAGTTCACGGCGGAGCGACCCCTTATGGCTCAGTATGAACGGTTGTTTCATTTTTTGAAAGGCAGGACGGGCAGGGAAGCTAATCCGCATATGGTGCTGCCCGTGAACCTGAAAAAGAAACTGGATGGTGCTCCTAAGATCTGGCAGGAGGGAAATCGGTGCCCTTTTACATACTGCCGGTTGATTAGTGATGACTGGAACCCGGGAGGCATTAGGTGCTTTGCAACGAGGGAGAGGTTTTTCAGGCATATGTGTGAGGAACACTGTCCATCGGTGCAGGTGTATACGTGCCCGCACCCGATCTCGTGCCTGGTGAAACTGGACCGCAAGTCTGACATGATTCGGCATCTAAAGGTGGCTCATAGGAATGGGGAACCGTTGGCAAAGTCACTGGTGGCCGGATTTAAGTGTTTGACTAAGGAAATACCCAACTATGGGTACCAGCGGTTCACCCGGATGGGACAGAATGAATGGGAGCAGATAGTGGCCTTGGAGTCCGGAGCGGCGCAACACCGCTTCAAAAGGATGGTGCGGTGTCCGCCAGCTCCGGCTCCGGAGAGGAATGCTTGGGGGAGAGCAGGACCTGTGCTTGCCCCACCCCCTCCCCTCGCACCTATACCAGCACCACGGAGAATTCCGGCCGCTGCTGCCTTTGGTAGTGCACAGCAGATGGAGACAGCTGCTAAACTGTCAGCTGCTGTGGCCCCGCAGGAGGTAGTCGCGGCAACGGTGGAGCCTCTGCATGAGCAGGAGCCAGTGGCCGACCCGGTGGAAAATGACCCGGAGACACACATAGGCCAGGGTGCACATGGGTTACCCCCGGAGCAGGAAGTAGCCCGTGCACTGGATATGATCGATGGTGCTATGAAACAGGGAATACAGAACACGGAACAAGCAGTGATTGTGGCAATGGACGCTGTACGGAACAACGTGGGTGCAGCTCTCATGTTGTTCGGTGATCTCGGGTATGTACGAGATACAGCGGCTCGGGTGCCCGGACTGGAGGCCCGGGTCAATGAACTGGAAAACCAACTGGAGTTCTTCCAGCAAAAGGATAGGGCGAATCGGGACCTGATCCTGGGCTTGGAGTTTAAGTTACACCAGGCCAGGAACGGGGCTCCGTCGCCGAAAAGGAAACGGTCTGACCAGAGGGAGGAGTCGGAGTCGGACGCAAGGAAAAAGGAGGTGGAGAGGCAAAGAGCGAATCTGGACTGTATGAAAGAGGAGATATGCCAGACGATTAAGGCTGCATTTGAGACGGCAATAGTGCCCAGGCAGCAGATGGTGATGCCCCCGGGGATATACCCCACTCCGGGCCGGACACCTACCGCAGAGGCCTGGGGGCCATCTCTTATGGAGGGGCCTCCGGGATTGCTCTCGCCACTGGGAGGACAGGGGGCAGACCGGAATCCCCCCCGACCTAGGAGAAGTTACCTGGATGATAGCGGTCTGGAGATGCCACCAGGGCCTGTGATGCCAACAAAACCGTTGACCCCGGTACGTGTTAGGGAAAGGGAAGCAAAACAGGAGGAAAAGGTAGCTCCTGTAGAGCAAATGGAGACTACAGCGGTGAGGCCGGTTTATGAACCCGTCTCCCTACCGAGTAGCCCAACCCCGGAGCAGCACATGAGGACTCTAGTGCTGAGGAGTCCGGTGCCTAAGCGTCCGGTGGCAGCCGGGGTAGTGGGTGTGACACCAGTGACACCAAGAACGGCCGCAAAAAGGACAGTGGAGCTCAGGCAGAGGTGGGAGAACTCCCCTCTGGCAGCTCTTGGAGTGGTTCCGTGCTCTGTGGACCTGGGTGCCCGGTTGGATGAACAAAAGGATTTGTTGGAAGAGGCAAAGGATGTCCCACTGCCAGACGACGGGGACATTGACCTGGATTTTGCGTTTGTGGACTTGACAAACACAGACGCAGACGCGGAGGATCCACCGGACCCCGCGAATGTAATGGTGCCTTCCATTTCAAAGGCAGAGGAAGACCGGTTGTTGAAAACAGGGAACTTGAGCGATGATGAGGTGGGAGACTTCTAGGCGGAGTGTCTGGTAAGAGAAATAAATAAAAACTGATAGTGCAATGGAAGTGTACGACTGGGTTTGAATGAAACCAGCTTGTGTGACTGCAGCGTGGGAGCGTCAGTATCCCAGCGACTGACTACGCCGATTGACGACCCGGACGGAGGCAGATCTGGAGAAGCCTCGCCAGCCGTGGAAAAGGATGAAGTTCCTTCTTCCTTATGTTTTATGTGCAAGAGTATGCTGTTTGGTGCAGTTATTATTATTTTTTTTTTACCTCTTCAAAAAGTTGGACTTACCTCTTCAAAAAGTTGGACTTACCTCTTCAAAAAGTTGGACTTACCTCTTCAAAAAGTTGGACTTACCTCTTCAAAAAGTTGGACTTACCTCTTCAAAAAGTTGGACTTACCTCTTCAAAAAGTGGGACTTACCTCTTCAAAAAGTGGGACTTACAATACTTACAATACATTCCAAGAGTTGGTTTTAGTAGGAACAAAATGACTTGGTGAACAATATAACTAGTGGCTGGACTAATATTGGACACTTGGGATCATACCTCTAGCCTGTGATAGTGCCAGTATCGAACTGTGTGTTCCGGACCAAGAATATTTACTAGTTAAAACCAAGAACATTTCTACAGGTATTGATGCTGTTCAGATGAGTTGTATTATTTGATCATTATTTGCATTGAACGTGTATTTCCATTTTTTCCTACTTTTTCCTTCATTTTTCCAACTTTTGTTGCTGAAACCGATATGTTTTAGGCAACCTTATGGTCCAGTCGCTTTGGGTCTGGTACGGTTGCCAACCTCCAAAAATAAAGAGGGAGGGGGGCATTGTGGTGCCGGCGAGAGTCAGGCTGGTTCTGACTCTGTCCGGTACCATGTTCCGGGGTTTCCGGATGCTCTCCCGTTAGGCTCCGGACGAGAGGCCAGGGGCTGCAGTTCTTATATGTTCCGACAGAGGTCGTAATTACTTATTGATATGCATTTATAACTTATTTTTATGATTTGCTCTTGTGCTGTTCTGTATGTCCTTATAAACACCTTTTACTATTGAGATGCTTGTCATTCATATATCTTACTGACACAAGTTGTAAGGGTTGGCATAGGCTCTCCGAGCTCCAACCGCGGCAGGTGTGTTTGGTATAATAAAGGACTTGGCTGGCGAGGACCGTTAGAACCTGGTTGTGTTGTTATTTGCACTAGTTCCATAGCCACTAGGGTACGGGGAAATAACGAGACACTACACTATTGTCCAAACATTTACGTTTCCTTTAGAAGTCAACACATTATACATGTTAATACTTGTATCTATCCATAGATAAAGCTCATAATTTATATCTTATTCTAACCATTATATCATGGTTCACATGATGTTTCCATGATGAAGAATATATGCAGTAAATACATACCAACTGACTTCATCAGACATTATTCTGCCAGTGGGACCTCGGACCGACATTTGTAACCATCAGATGATGAATATTCATGTATACAGGGACTGTCGGAACTAATCCCTTTTATATGACAGCGAGGGACAACCATTGTTCCAGTGCTTAGGAAATGCATTAATTGGTGTGCAATATAAATGAGGATAAGCAGCTTAGATTGACTAGAAATTAAAGAGCACAACCACGGAGGAATGTTTCAGGCTCTCAGTTAGAAATAACAGGATTAAGTTCGGTATTTTTGCCATATTTTATATATATGTCATTTTTACAGGAACATGATGCCTTAGTCGCAAATATTCGATTTTAAGATATTATTATATTTGTAAAGATGGGATCAAGCTGTTTCCAATGACGGTAAACATTAGGACATCTAATAAGTACGTATGTTTATATATTATGCATGGAAAACAATTTAGCGATATTTATTGATGATTACTCACTATTATATAGATATAAAGTAGTTAAATATATACTCTTTAAGATTACCTTATGATATAGATACCATATTCAATACACAGTTTTGGAATTCGATGTATATGTTTGTGCTACCGACAGCACTAAACACCCTAACAATGAATGGATTCTGAGCAAGGGTTACTATGGGAAAACACCTGAAGAATATCATTGTTTTGCGACATGTGACTTATTTTCCTGTAACACATTACATATATATGCAGGATGCTTTTCAATAGGGGATTTGCATGTCCGCCGGCTTGGATCCTGACTTGAGGGACTAGTAATTTATTTATTTTTACCATTTTCAACAGGACTTGATCACCTCAATGGTGATCTTCCTCTAGGGGGGAGGGTGAAACTGTAGCTGAGTCCATATTCCACTAGTGGAGTACATGTAGTTGAATATGCTCATTTGGTTAACCTCAGGTATAGATAGAGTATACTGTATACACAGTCTTGAAATTTGATACGTGTATTAATGCTACACACAGCGCTAAACCCTCCAAAGATTAAAAAAAAACACTCTGACCAAGCTTTCTTGTGGGGAAAAAACATTTGAAAACTATCATTTTTTGCGACTTTAGACCCATTTTCCTCTGACTCTCACATTCATGCCTTATGCGGCAATATTTGTACAGTGTGATATATAACTTAGCTATCACCCTGTGTTAGCTGGCAGGCAGGCGCAGTCCTCCAACAGTAAGTGTCATCAGACAGTCAGGCAGTGTGCAGGCACAACTGGCTCAAGGCTTTGCCGGCAATTGCCGGGGCCAATAACCGCTGACAGTAGACTAAGTACCTGCCCTGTGTAAGAGCTTTTGATCAAATATAGCAAATAACATGTTATTAGAAGCGCTGTGTCTCTTAGAGGGTAGAACTACTGTAGGCCTAGCCACCTGGCATTGCCAGTCTGGGATTAGTGTTTGGGATATCTATATTTTGTTCAGGAAATCCATAGTTTTTATTCAGGAAACCCATAGTTTTTTTCCAAGAAATCCATAGTTTTTGTTCAGGAAATCCATGCATACATTTTGTTCAGAAAATCCATAGTTTTTGTTCAGGAAAACCATAATATTTGTTCAGGAAATCCATAAATTTTGTTCAGGAATCCATAGTTTTTGTTTAGGAAACCCATAGTTTTTGTTCAGCAAATACATAATTTTTGTTCAGCAAATCCATAGTTTTTGTTCAGAAAATTGAGTGATGAATTGATAAATAGAGAGAATGGGACGAGCCGGCAATAATCGAAAATTTATAGGACGAGATTCGTCCACATTAGCACGATGCCGTAGGCAGAGTGCTTATGTGGACGAATCAAGTCCTATAAATTTTCGATTATTGCCGGCGAGTTCCATTCTATATTTATTATATGTGCATAAAATTTGATCATATGTCATTAGATATCACTGAAAAAGTACTAAAGAAGTCTCAGAGAGCCCCGGTGCCCCGGTGCCAGCCCCACTGACAGCCCCGCTGACAGCCCTGTTAGTATACTGATGAATTAAAACGTTCATATCATGGCCATTCCTTGAGCTACATTAATACAATTTATATCATTCAAAAGAGAATCTGATGCTCTATTTAATGATGTATTTTTGATGGTTTTATTATGTATTTCCATAATTATAGTACCAGAATCACGGGTTGATTACCGATGGTGGGGATTTGTTTACATGCTCTGCAGAGAGCCAAAGCTCCGCGAAGCATAACAACAGAGCTATTTTTAGACAACTACATTTCATATAGGACACGTCCTATATGAATATTTTTATAGCACCCCACTTATAGCACGTCTCATATAGAATGCGCGTATAATAAACAGTTTTATTTGATACTTGCAGTGCTTACAATAAGGTGGTTCATTCACTTTGGGAGAGAAATAGAAGAAATAGGTTTTTCAGTCTGATTCCTCACCGTACATTTCTAAGTATTAAGTACCAGAGTGAGTTAAAGGTTCTATCAAGGGCGGGAGAGGTGAGAGGGAGGCAGTTCATGATCATACCAAGGAAATAGAGATAGAGAAGAAGGGAGAGAGAGACAGAAAAGAGTAAGAAAGGCACTTTATGGTCATACCCTGGACCACTATCAAGTACCTGTTCAGGTAACATTGCCCGTAGGGATAATATCCCTGGTCTCTACTGGCTATGGTAAGCTCTGCAGTAAGCTCTGCAGTATGCTCTGTCGTAAGCCTTGCGATGGTGTTGTGATGGTGAGGAGTGGCGAGGTCCTGGCTACATAGCCAGTGAACCATGTAGGCAGGACTTCGTCATTCCTCTCCACCTACAGAACCAGCACAACACTATCGCAAGGCTTACCGCAGAGCTTACCACATCCAGTGGAGACCCCACTTTGGACTAGACATACATAGATCTGACATTTATAGATCTGAAAATGCAGGACCAAATAGTAAAGTTGTAAATAAAAGGTATATAGCTATTTATCATAACTCATTGTTGAAAGGGCGACAACTGTCTATTCACATGAAAGTATTACCTTGAGCGTGTTCAAAATATTTGAGCAATACAATGAAATGTATAGAAAATCTTGCTGTAAGAAATTCTGACCACACCTAGAGAGTGTTTTGATCCAGGGCGTGGTTGTTGCAATATAACCATTTGCAGCTGTATTTAAGAAGGGAAATTAACACCGCTGCGTGCATTGTTCATATGATTTAAACTGTACTCTTCCTGTAGTTCAAACGGTGTATCTGGTAACACAATGATTCAGACTTAATAGGCTTTATTATCCCTCCAGCTCTATTCTCATTGCTCTCCACCTACAGAACCAGCACAACATCATTGCAAGGCTGACTGCAGAGCTTACCGCGGCTTATCGGTTTTTGTTGTACCCTGAATCAGATATACCTAGTAATAAATCGGGTTGTGGTTCTTTTTAAATTTACAAACGATTTTAAACTTATATTTAAATAAGAATAAATTTTAAAATTGTAATCCCTAGATGGTGATTACCATATTTTGAGATAACATTTTTTTTAATACTGGTTTAGGTGAATACGGGTTTAGGTGTCACGTCTACCTATTATATTTTAAATAAGAATAACGTTTGAACAAATAAGGTATACATTCTACATCTCCGATACAATAATATGAGTGATGCGTTTAATGATGAAATGGGATGATAATTGATTATAGTCTGAGTATGCACAAATGACTTATATACTTATAAGACTAAATTTATCAGTATTCTGCTGTTGGTATGTCTAACTCGAATTGCTCGAGTTAAAACTGCCGCCGACGAGTAGGAAAGTAGCTCGGCGGGCCCTCGAAATTTGAATATAGGTTTTTATGAAGCCGTGTAGCAATAACACCTGGACAAAATCATCAAAAACTGGGGTCAAATGACTTTTAGATGGGTTGGAAAAGAATGGAAGAAAAACAGTTGTTTTTAGAGTGCAGCTTTAACTCCAAACAAGTTTGTAATCATCCCAAATGGCTTCCTGCTGCCTGCTCCATGAAGGCCTGTCAACTATACGGCGGGATGAAGCCATGAATTTTACACTTCTGTAATGTATGAAGTTTACAAGGCCATAAGTCCATGTTTTACTGTCGGCCTACCCGTAGTCATTGCCGTAATACCGCCCCCCCCCCCCCCCCCGGTAGGAGCGCTTCTGCTGGAAGGTATACTTGGCATGTGAAGAATTGCAAGAAGTTTTATGATGACAGTGAACCCTGCACATCAACAAACTTTATTGTTATGTATTATTTATATGTAAAGTATTGCAGTATTGATCAGTAGGAAATTAAACTCATTGACACCAGGGTTTGTTGTATAAGCTAAGGAAAGGACCTCTTTTGGGAATAGGGGATTTGCATAGCCGCCATTTTGAATCTTGATTCGCATGGAATTATGGGACTAGTGGTACAGTGTAAGATCTATAAAAAAAAACATGCCATGTTCAGCATGGACTATTCATCAATGGTCTGATGTCAATATCCATGTGTATATACATGTTTCCATAATACTAGCCTGCATCTTTCCCATCATGCATTAGGTTTTCATAAATCATTTATAAAAGCTATGATATTGGTGAAAAGATTCTTGCAATATTTGATAAAAATGCTGCTAAATATTTACATGTCAGATTTTATCAGAATCCATCCCAGGATGCACTGTAACAGACATGCGCAGTGGCACATGCAAATCCCCTATTCCTTTACCAGTAGGAAGGAAGCAACTACCTTACCTGCGTGAACTTCCCAGCTGGAAGGAATAGCCTAAAGACACAACAAGGGCAAATGTGTAGGGATTTACAGAGACAATTTCCCTTTTCCTAGCTTATACAACAGGCCCCAAAACACTGTTGTATAAGCTTAGTAAACGAATTTTGTTGTGAGAATTCGTTCAGCTTATAGAAAATTAATTATCAAATACTTCCTATGTGTCATTCCCACCTGGTAAGAACATTCCCTGCTGTGCAAGTGTGGGTCAGCAAGGTAGAAGGTAAATAGCTTAAATACGAATCACTCATTTCTTGGGTTTAAAGACAAATACACAACATTTTGCACAGATTGAAGTGGGAAGATCCTTAGAATAATAGATATATAACTGTTATACCTATATATATGATTTACTTTGAATTCTTATATAAACATATAACAGCCGCCGAATATTGATAAATCCAGTCCTAATAGTGAGTAAATTTGGTAAGAATTGTTTTGTGTTAATAGCTTATCGAAATGCAGTTTTAACATAATTTGTATTCAATTCAATTCAATGCCTTTTTTAGTCATACAAGAAAGTTGTATTTTATTTTGTATTTCAACGATTACGTTAACCTTTTCAGTGTTAGAATAACAAAATCAACGGTATATTTGAATCAACATTACAGGCATTTTTGTTCTACTACAA
Organism: Sthenelais limicola; assembly: GCA_942159475.1. Taxonomy (NCBI): domain Eukaryota; kingdom Metazoa; phylum Annelida; class Polychaeta; order Phyllodocida; family Sigalionidae; genus Sthenelais; species Sthenelais limicola. The sequence goes on from OW804100.1 coordinate 94,173,982, forward strand.
GCCACATAGACAACTCTAGTGCCAGGTATAATTTTACAATGAATTCATCAGTCTCTTCATAGAATATGGACTTAACATTTTGTTGTTTGTACTTGTTCAAGTCACGATGGGAACCTCTTCATTATGCACTTAGTGGCTGCTGGAGTGGGTACATATCTAATGACTAACGATGCATTAAAGATGTATGTAAGAACCAGGACCTCATGCAGTTGACTCTCTATAATCAGTGTGTCTGTAAGTATCCAGTACCTGAGAACACGCAGACTTAAGACGGGACTCCACGAGACAGCATGCTTACTGCAGCTAATGCTTCTAAGCTAAGTGTTTCACGTCCTTAGTTAATATATTGATCTTAGCCTTGGAAATATTACTATAATTAGATCACAAAATATATGTTCCAAAATGTAGATCGGTAGTTTTCTACCAGTGAAAAGTCTTGACAATCTCCTGAAGACTTGACTATGACAGTTACTATAATTACTAATCGACTATAAAGAATATACATAACTATAGCTAGAGATCTAGGTGTGTGAGAGGTGTAACCCTTGGAGGCTACATCGGTACTGTTCTTTATTCAGTAATACAATCGATAGACCTAGCTGCGTGACACTTCAATAGGGGATTTGCATGTGCCACTGCGCATGTGCATCCTTGGATGGATTGATTCTGTTCAAATCTGACATACAAGATTTGGTAACATTTTATTGAAAGTGCAAGAATGTATTCACCAATATCAGAGCGTGTATAAATGATGTATGTAAACCAAATGCATGATGGGAAAGATGGGGGCTTGTGTTGTGGAAACATGAATAACTTATGGATATTGACATTAGAACATTGATAGATATTCCATGACATGTTTTCTATAGATTTTATACCATTAGTCCCATAATTCCATGCATATCAAGATTCAAAATGTCGGCTATGCAATTCCCCTATTAGCATAAGCCAATACATCTGTAGTTTGGTGGTCATCTGCTGGGGGCCAGTGTGTTACCAACGATTATGTAACACAGAACTGTCATTTATTCATCATTATAAAGAAGACTCTCGACTGACCAGCTCCAATTGCTATTACATACGGATTGGGAATGCACTGTAGAATGAAACCACAACGACTGCAGAGTGAAAACACGTCAGTGGAGGCACGGCTATAGCAACTGCCACCACCTCCATGCATTATACACTGCCCCCTTCTGACTGGTAGGCACGCCCGCTGGAGGAGGAGCTACTGGAGGAGTTGTGATCGGTAGAGCTGCTCGACCACGTGGTGGAGGGAGATGTAGTAGTATAAAGGCTTGTGAGCAGAATGAAGCCCGGACAGGAGGAGGAGGAGGAGGAGAGCTTGTGGCTAGGTACTGAGTAAACCACGCACTGGAGGAGCACCACAGCTGAGCGAGGATTAATCACCGTGCTCTTTCTGGTACTAGTAGTGCTGGGATTTAACAGGTGGTGTCAAACCCTGGAGGAAAGAAAGTAAGCGTCTTTCTCCTCCACGGTCCGGTCAGTGATTAGCAAACAATCCTACTGCCTTATCTGCCCTGTGTTCCACCGTAGAGATAACATAAGATAGGAGTCGGAATAGGGATTAGTGTAGCATGAAAGCTTCTCTAAGGACAAATGGGAAATGTAATTGTGCCTGTCTGCAATGATTCTTGAACAAGCTGCAGAGATTAGGTTTGCATTAAACATATGAATATATAGGCTAAATTGCTGAGTGGCTAGAAAGTGCTTAACTAAACGGCAATAGAAGCCATCTGTGCAATCAGATGCCCAATAGGCAGATCCCCTAAAGATTAGCACCTCAAATTAAGAGATATGAGCTAGACCATCAGCAAGAGCAGTGTTGAAGGTGTATAGAAGTTGTAGAACAACAAGGCAAGCAGCCAGCCATCACCTATAGCGAGAGATAATCGTAATGATTCCCATCAGTTGTATGATAATAGCACAACTGGCGCCGTGACAGAAATGTCGCTCGTGAAGGAGATTCTGCTTCCTCAATCCCCCAGTTTCCATGTATCCGGGAGAGAGGTCGGAGAAAGGGAAGAAGAAGAAAAAGCAAAGTGAGCTTCTCATTTGCGGGATTTACATGTACACAAGCAACTCACGAGCCTACCACGAAACTGGTCGGGACGCTGGTTAATTGGTAGTCAGGCGTCCACTTCTACCAGTGATTGCTTGCGGGAGAGTGGCTCGGAGGAGCACTTGGTGACACAGGTGAGTGTTCCACGCTTAATTACTTGATTAATCATCTCAAGGTTATTGGAACGCCTACGATATGTTTATAATGGAAAGTTTATGGAAAGTTTACTTTCGCTTTGTCATACATAAGGTCTATATGTGATGTGTTTGAGGAAAATAAGTCACAAATCGCAAAACTGATATTTTACAAAAGGATTTATTCACAAGATCTATTTGTTGGAATGTTCTGATTGGGGGGGGGGTTCAACGCTCTTAGTCATATAAATCGATGTACGAAATTTCAAGAAAATAAAAATATCAAAATAAATCTAAAAATACTTATTAGATGTCCTACCATTTACTACCATTGGAATCCGCTTGATCTCATCTTTTCAAATATAATGATATCTCAAAATCCATTTTTAGCCAATTTTGGCTCATTTTCCAGAAACACATCACACTATATGAAAATAAGACTCTCGTCTCTCTGTCAGAGACAATTCTTCCGACGGCACCTTCTACATTTGATAAATATTGCATGTATACCTACATACAAACAACAGAACAGGATAGTAGAATGAAACACATTTGAGTAGTTTCCACCAACGTAGTGGGGGCTAGTTTGCCTTGCAGTGCTGTCAATTAAGGGTTGGAGTAACGCTTGCATGCATACAAAAGTATAAGTATCTACGATCATAGTACAATACATTTTGTCATTAATTATAATATCAACATCATTAGCAGTAATTGCAAATTACATGAATTTTTAAAGAAGGTATAAGCATTACGATTTGGTACCCGAACAGAACCACTTGTATCATGACGTCACACCACTGACCAGGCGCTGACCGGTCTGTTCAAACCTCACTTTACTCACTGCATTCGATTGATTTATAATTACCTGGGAGGAAGAAGATGACTGAGGGATTTCGTTCCCTCTACTCCCTTAACAAATAGTCTCTAAGAAAAGTGCTAAATTCTGTAAAGTCATATATCTTAGCATTGTCGGGGATGCCGTCCCAAAGAACGGGTCCTTGTTATATAAGGGATCTATATGCAGAGCACGTTATTATAATTGTACGTTATTACAAGTGCACGTTATGGTAAGTCCCCGTTATTATGTATAACAGGTCATAACACAAAGGCTACCCCTTCTGCATAGCAGGTCTTCCTAGGAGGCAAAAGTATAAGGGGGAAAAACCAAGTTGATAATTATATCGCAGTCAGCGACTTGTTTTTAACGTATTTTTATTCAGGATTATTGTTTACAAGCTGACCCTCTCACCCCAGGGGTGTTTTTCGTCGTGCCCTGATTTAATTACACTTTCATCGAGGTACGTCTTGTGATATTTAGCAATACAATATAATATATATTATGACTTAAGAATAATGTTTTCAGAATATAATAATTCTGAGATGATGCAGAGGTTGAGGCTGAATACAGGGAGTCTTTAAAGTCGTTTGGTTATTATTCGGACAATTTAAGAAATTAAATACAGCTTCATATATACATATATTCAGTTGGTTATCATATCAAGTTACATATTTATGGGTATATAATCAGTGATAATGCATCACTCTGTACCTTAATTGAGTAAATTTAACAGAAACAGTAAACATGTGCAAAATCAGAGCTATGGTTGTGATTTATGTTGTATCGACTTTTTTGTTTAACATGAATAATCGCGGCAGTATTGTAACCCCACGTACATTTTACATCACTCTGTACACATCAATATTTGTTCCTGTTGTTTAGCATGATAGATGTATGTATGGAAGCCAGATAGAAGCGATGCGATTGTTACGCAACCGCTTCCAATTCATGTTTTTGCTCAGCACAAGGCACAAGCGCATACTGCACGAAATAACGCCGTACTCTGGTGGTAATTGTGATGTGTTAAAGGAAAATGAGTCACAAGTAGCAAAATTGATTTTCTTTAAAGTGATTTATTCATAAGATCCCCTGCTTAGAATATTTCCATTATTGGAGTGCTTAGCACCTTTAGTAGCATACATACGATTACCAGATTTGAAGACTTTATTCCATGATTTGGCCGTGAGCGTACAATATAATCGATATACTTGCCGCTCACAAGGTGTACAATATAAACTCACTGTATTGTACAGTGACGTCACGACCGTTCGAGAGTATAAGGATAACACAGTTTGATGAAATTAATGCAAATAAAGTTGTTTCAGGGTAAGAATCATGGAATAAAAGCAAGAACAGCATAGTATCGCGTCTTTGGGGGCCTATATTCTCCTCGTATGGCCGAAAAACAACTCGGCCTACGGCCTCGTTGTTTTCGGCCATACTCGGAGAATATAGCCCCCCTCATACGCGATACTATGCTGTTCTTGCTATAGTATCTAATATATCTATGTGTATCTGTGGTTATCCTAATGAGTATAGATATTTAACTAAATTTACCTACTTTACTATCCTGAGTGATTATTAAGAAATATCACTAACTTTCTTTTCATGCATCCATAAACATAGAAATACATATTAGACGTCCTAGTGTTCACTATCAATGGAATCGGCTTGATCCCATCTTTTCAGATATGATAATATCTCAAAATTTATTTTTGGCGACTCCTGTAACACATCAAAATTGTGATACAATGGAATTCGGTTATACATGAAATAGTCGTTAGAATTGGCAATTTAAACAACAACGACTTTGATAGACTATAATCAATTGGCCTATGATTTGTCATATTCATCAAACAAATAATCTCTTTAAAGCTACCATAGTGTCCCATGCAGTATATGCTGATGGATAGTAAATAAATGCAAATGATAAATGTTCTAAAAATCAGTTACCGAAATTACTATGAAAAGTAGGCGCAAAAAATGAAAACGGATAAACTTGGCAACTACAATGAATGAAAAATGGATCCCCTGAAGACACACACATGAATCAGGCATATCTAGTCGCACACGATGAAAGTCTTTGCTGTGGGGCGAATATGTTATCAGGTGTCTTGATATATCAAACGCAAGATAAGGAATTGAGATGTATTCTCTAAATGAAGCCGTTCTAGCCGTAGGCTGTGGGAAGGAATCCCACACCACCCACCATGTAGTCTGTTCGAAAAGTATTTGACACAGGCAAAATGACCTTCTGTAAGGCCCATTCACATTACAATGGCCGATTGGTGTACGGCTGCCACATGGCAAAAAACACAATGTTAAAGTATTACAGCCGGCAAGCATTGGCCGGCTGGTGGTGGTAATTGGGAATGGGCCTTTAAGAAGAGGGACAAGTGGGGGACGTTTAAGTTCTATTTATGTCAATGTCCTGTCAAACCTTTACCCCACAAGTCGCCATTTGCAATCAACCATGGTAGAAAAAAATAATTATGTGAAATTCAATTCAATTCAAGACATTTTTTATTTGCAATTAGCGGTGATTACAAAAAGGAGGTCCCAGTTTTGAAACCTTGGTTCCAAGTCTTCCTGTGGGTTCCTGGGTTGGTGGGTTCCGAAACAAGCTTACATTGACAAGTTGTCAATTTGTAAAAAAAAATACTTGTGCCACCTGCCTTCAAAGGAAACAGTGACAGTGCTATACAGTCCAGCTGCATGTTTTGTCGTTGGCCATTGGGTTGACAGGACATAAAAGCTGCATTCTCAGCAATTACGACAAAACAAATCTTACCAAATTTACTCATAATTTGACTTATAGGACTGAATTTATCAATATTCTACTGCTGTTATATGTTTACACAAGAAGTTGAACTCCAATCACCGAGAGAAAACTGCCGCTGGTGAGCAATAATTAGTGAAGTCATCACATGAAAGTATTCCAGCGAGGCCTCAACATACAAATGAGGAAGTTTAGAAACCCTGAACAAAATCCTCCAAACTTCTGACCAAAATGACTTTTAGAGGGTTTGAAAAAAATGGAACAAAAAGTAAAAATTATTCATTTCTTGACCAATCTTAACTGAGAGAGCAGCAGGTTTAACATAAATAGAAGTCTAAGGTCACCCACTTCCCCTCTTTCTAAAGGTCCATTCCCATTACCACGACCAGCCGGCTTGCCGGCTGTAATACTTTAACAATGTGTTTTTTGCCATGCGGCAGCCGTACACCAATCGGCCGTTGTAATGTGAATGGGCCTTAAAGAAGCCCGTTTTGTTTGTGTCAAATACTTTTTGGACAGACTATAGACTGAGGGCCCTACAGTGCATAGAGCTCCATTATTCACAAGGGTGGGATAGCCCTCAATGCATAGTCATGCCACGCTTTGATGATGAATGCCAGATAAGATGCGTAGTCTTGCTAACTAGCGCTATTCATTTATTTAGATGTGTTGGGTATGTCCTTAGGATGGCTCGCTACTTTGGAGTGGATCCGACACCCCAAGGAGCAAGCACTTGTAGTCTGTTTTTACATGGAGTGGCGTGTCTATAGAGTTCAATTCAAAGCATTTTTTATTCACACAAAAGGTTACGGAATAGGTTACACGCATCTGAAAAATATGTCCATGTCTTCCAGCGTGTCCCTGGCTAGTTGGAGGTGTTCAAAAGATTTGGATTTTACATTTTGAGGCCGAACATTATTTTCTATTGCATTAGACTAAATGGGGTTGACTATAGTGGAAGTGATTTATACTAACAATGAGGATCGGTTTCTCCACTATCTAACAATCTATCTAATACATTTTACAGTTGCACAGTAAATACAAATATTTTATTAAAGGATTTATGTCCGATAGTGAGGACTGCTGGTGCACTGCCTAATAAATGGGGTTGACTAATCAGACTAAACATTCTATTAATTGTTACCGTTACACAAAAGCGGTAGTAGGGAGGTTCCGCAAGTGATCCTATCTCAATTATGTATTGGTCTCTTTTTTGTGTCGTATTTTTATGTATGAAAAATACTTTGTGAGATGAAACATTTTGCTGGATATGTTACGTTTTTCCTGCCATATTTTCCGGAACCTATTTCTTTTTATCTTTTCACGTATGTATGTATATCAGAGATACGGATACCTCTTGATTTACGTATAGATTAGACTTGCTGAACCTCACTATTAACCAACTTTTAGTTGGTTACAGTAAAACATAACATAGGTCATTTCATGAGGGGTGTAGGTGAGAGGGGGGGGGGGGGAGAGATGCTAAATTATAATTACTTGTTCAGGCCAATATAATAACAATTAGCCTCATAATTTGAGAAAAGATGTTCTTTTGGAATTAAATACAGATTTTGCTGGACACATCAATAGTGTGCTTCATTGAAAACAGGTTTCGCTTCTCCAAATCTGCCGAAAAATTGATATTTTTCAAACTGTTTTATTCACAAGATCTCTTTGTAGGAATGTTCTCAATGTTAGTGTGTCTAGCGCCTGCAGTCATTTATAGATAATATGTAACAAATTACCTGGTGTTTCTAAGATCATCCTATGAAGTATATTTAGCTACGTTACTAGTACTTGTCAACTCAGAAATATATAAAAAAAAAACAATCAATCATGAAATTTAAATTTGAAAATACTTTTTATATTTCCTACTGTTAACATCGTTGGAATCCATTTAATCTCATCTTTTTAACAATGTAACTCAAAATCCTACATATTCACGATATAGCAAATCATACAATTTTATGTTCTACGACAAATCATGGGCTCAGATTGTGATGATTTTTTGCTGAAATCGGCTTGTTTTTACCCACACACATTGGATTTGAAGCACAATTTGTGTTGAGATCATGAGTCTAGGTCGTACAATTTGGATCACCTCAAATTATATGGTGATTTCAAAAAAATATTTTCTTATCATGTACTTGCGACGATTGAGAAAAAAGGTAGAAAAAATAAATCTATAATGATGATATTTACCATACTTGAGACAATATGTCTAGGCATGTCATGTAAAAAAATCTCTTTGATTCATGAAAAATTGGTGAACATATATAGTGGCTCAATCATCCACGTTTTTCCACTACTGGCACCCACCCACGTTTGATCGTGCACCTACCATTGGTGCTTACGACTAATCGTGGGTTCCCGCATACATACACACTCATGATCTCAACCCAAATTGTGCTTCACAGGAATCGTATGATATCAAACTTGGAAACCTGCACTGAAATCGGCCCCAAAATCATGCATGTGTGCCCCAAAATCAAGCCCCATGATTAGTTGTGAACCTGCACGATTTGTGCACCACTGAAATTAGATCGTACGACGAATCGTAGGTGCCAAATTGGCCTTGAAATCGTGAATATGTGCCCCCAGCATTATGACTTTTCTGAGACACATCAGACATTTGAAACTTTATCCGATTCCATTACGTTGGGGATATCATGTGAAGTGTCACTCCAGTGCTTATCGTACACCACATCATGTATAGGCAATCATCTTATGTAGAGTAATGTCATTCAAATCTCTCATTTCAATTTGATGCCATCAATCATAAAGACAAAGAGGGATCGACAAGGATTGATCCTCATGTTAGGGATAATTTAGAGTGGTCGGACTCTGGTACTTTTTATTAATTTTGTTCTTTGTCTCAGAGATTACGATAGACGATCGACCTCCTTTATTAGAAATGATCCGTTTTAATGCGCCAGCTAAATTAATTAATAATTCCATATTCGTTCTTGCCACAATGATTGAATGAGTTGATCATTGTTGGTATTGAATGACATTGAATAAAGATCTTCATCGCAGTTTTCCCATCTTCAAGGCGAATCACTACAAAATGGCAATCATTACCAATCAGACCTCGTGTGGGTGGGGATGGGGGCGGGGAGTGTGGGGGGGATGGGGGAGGGGAGTGGGGGAGGGGAGTGGGGGAGGGAGCGTCCGTCAATCTTATTGTCGCAAGCAAATTCAAATCGAGGCAAATTAAACATTCAGGTCGGGAGAAACGAGAGAAATGTTATCAAGAAGTTGGAAGTCTTCTAAATAGAGAAATAGGAAATAGGAAAGAAAAAGGATGTCTGAAGAAAAACGCAATAAGGGATTTGCATGTCCGCCATCCTGAATCTAGATTCGCATGGAATTATGTACCATCATTGGAATCCGCTTGATATCAAATATGATAGAATAGAATAGAATAGAATAGAATAGAAAAATCTTTTATTAATCAGAGCTTTTACAATTATGTTGACGAATAGGTCGACAGGCCTCTAGGTACCGTTTAGGATTTATACCTAGTTCTTCCGGCCGTTCCCTTTATATCTACGAAATAAGCTAATGTATTTTAGGCACAAGTAAGTTTAGTAATACAGATCTATGACATATAACAACATTTCTAATATAGGTATCCAGTACAGGATTTAACGGGGTAAGTTAGTATCGTCTAACTTTTCATATAAAACAAAACTCAATAGTTCCTCCTATAATAATAGGATTCAACTTATAGTGAGAATAAGATATAATATAATACGATTTAAAGTCAAGTTTTAAGTCTGCCCTCTGGGGAGAGAGGGGCCATCTTACTGTTCGTCCTATTTTTCTAATGTATTTTCTATTGCTTTTCTGAAGTGTTTCCTTGATTCTATAGCCTGTTTCTCACTCGATAGTGAGTTCCAGGCCATCTTAGCTTTATATAAGAAGCTGTTTTGGTATAACGATGTTTTGGGCCGACTAATTTTCAGGTTTTTTCTGTTTTTCGCATGGCTCCTGGTTGGAATATCTCTTTTGTCCAATTTCGAATCTATTTGTGCTAAGTAGTGTGCACTTTCCAGTAAGTGTACCTCTCTCCTCACACAGTTGGGTAGTATTTTCAGACTGACCATTTCTCTGTCTACATTTGTTCTCTTTTTCATATCGAATACAGATCTTATTGCTGAGTTGAGCAGCGAGTCTAACCTATTCAATAATTGTCTATTCGTTGTTGAATAGAAAATATCACCCTGATCTATGTTGGGTATTATAATAGATTTTACAATATCCGTTTTTACCTTTTTTGTTAGTGTATGGCGAGCGTTTGACAATAGCCGCACCTTCCACTTAAGTTTATCTATCAGTTTTCTCACATGTGACTTATACATTAAGTTTTCATCAATAATGAGACCCAGGTAGTTATATTCATCTACTTGGGACAATGGCTCACTACCCAGGGCAAGGCTCATGTTCGAATTTGGTTCTGGTTTTGAATTTTTCTTCTTAAAAGTTATATATTTAGTTTTGGAAACATTCATAGATATTTTGTTGACCCTACACCAAGTGTCAACCCAGTCTAGATCCGATTGGATTTTTTGGAATATGATTTTCTCTTCTTTATCGCTGTAAAAAAGGACTGTGTCGTCCGCATAGTGTTGAATAGTCGAGTTTTGGACAACTTGATGATATCGCAGAATCTACTTTTGCAACTTATGGCTCATTTTTCTACAGCACATCACATCTAAAAAAATGATATGTTTGATATGTTTGAAAAGAAAGTTACCACTAAAGTAACTCAAGTCCATAGGATGATCTTCGAAAGGCAAGAATATATTCCAATACACTGTCTTGAGATTTGGTACATGCCTTTATCTAACTTAATGCGCTAACCCTCCAAAGATCAGAATATTCCAACAAAGAGATCTTGTGAATAAACTACTTTGGAAAATATCATGTTTGCCACTTGTGACTCATTTCCCGGAAACATATCACATATACACTTGCCTGTGGCTGAGTTGGACACACTATACAACTATTCTTTGACAGTATTTGCAATTAAAGACAACAAGAGTGCGGAGGTGTCCACGGGGATCAGGATTAGATTGTCCACCGCCCACGAAGGTCGCACCACAGTAAGAAGTACTATCAAAGCAGGCATGGAATGGCTTCGTCAGTTTTCTCCAAACTGATTGTCACGTACTATTGAACCTTGTGGCCCTTTCATGGTCCGACATAGACAGTGGGAGAGAAAAGAAGGAGACAGAAAATCAATGAAAATATCGTTCATATTCTTTAAGATTTGGATAGTATTTTGTTGGAAGTAGAGTGGTCTTACAGAAGGCTTATATAACATACGAGGTAAAACAAATACAATGCCTACAAGTTTGTAATTATTACACTTTGGAAAGGGCTTTATTGGATAGAAGGTTCAGGCCCGTAGCAAGGCAGCCAAGGGGTATTGGTTGGGATGTAATTTAGTTGTACATTGTCTTGCTTATTTCATTACCTGTTCTTTGTGCCTGAACATTTAAAGACTGATTACAAGAATGTTGCTATTTATATACACGCTCAGAGATTTCCCTAGATACACAACGAAATTGCGTAAAGATTTACGAACAGTGAGTCATGGGAATTACAAAATGCGTGGATTATAAAATCACTCAAGTGTACCACACCTACGCTCTAGGATAGCTTCTTGTAGACACACTGGCTTTTTCTGAGCGGCAGCCTATAGCTATATAAGCTAGCTAAATGTCAGCATCAAGGTGCGAAAATGAATCCATATTCCATTGTGTAGCATTGTTGAACGAAAAAGTGGGGTCTGGTGAATCACATGCAAACCACATTTCTTTTTAAATCATTGATATTTCGTACATTTAGCCTTTGTGTATTTGATCAACATATTTTGTTATGACCACTACAATTTGTTAATCTACATATATATAACCCTACTGAAACATGGCAGTAGGCCGATCTCCCTCTTTCCGTTTCTTTTGTTCTCCCCACCTCTTTCTTATATGTATATTCTTTCATGGAGACAATTCATAAACTACATAATTTTACAAGTGAAAGCCTTTATATATTGGTTAAAAGTATTATTATTTGAAGAAGCTAAAGAACGGTGAAACGCGTCAGGGTCGCCAGATAAAGACCTACAAAACTCAATACCATGGTTTGTTTCAGTTGAGGTGCCTTCAAATCAATCAACCTATTTAAAGAAGTATTTAAAGAAGGCAAACTTGATATTAAATATGCCTTACCTGACTGGGGCCTAGTGGGTATAAAGTGATATCCCTTACCTCCTAGGATTACCCTGAATTATTTGTTGTGCTGTCAAGGTATTTCACTATTTGAATACCTTCTACTAGTACATTTGGGTGAATTCGTCAAAAAATGTACAATTCGCCTTCACCATATCTCCCAAATAACCAAAATTTAAGGTAGAAATGAAGTTCAAGATGAAATGTAACGTAACCAAACGCAATGTTTAAACCATCGAAACACCAATTATACTCACATATAACTAGTATCTACAATTTTGCAGCCTACTTTAGCAGAACCTACTAAATATCTAAAGCTGCAGCTTGTGCATTTTCGGAAGATCTGACCCATTTATCTGAATGTAAAAGTAAGATTAGTGCTCTACACTAAGATGCCGTCGTCCCCTTGATTCAGAGATAGGATAAGGCCCTGGACCAACTCAATAGGGGACTTGCATGCCCGCCATCTTGAATCTTGATTCACATGGAATTGTGGGTGTTGTATATCAGTGTGAAATCTTCACAAAAAATGCCATGTTCAGCATGGAATATGATATATAGCTGCTCCAATGTGTAAAACATGTTTCCATAACACAAGAGCTCATATTTCCCATCATGCATTTGTTTTTTTATAGATTATTAATCCAATGATATTGGTGAAAACATTCTTGCAACCTTTCATAAAATGTGGTTAAATATTTGTAAATCAGACCAGGAGTAAATATATCCAAGCATGCACTGTAACAGACATGCACAGTGGCACGTGCAACTCCCCTATTCACCCGTTCCTGCCGTTCATGACTTTCACGTTCAGTTGAATGAAAGTACAATTGATTGGGCTCGCTCCTTCCACTTCCATTGAGCAGAGATTTGGACAATTACTCTCAATTTGTACCGAAAACCCTGAGGCTAGTTTATTTTACAGACACTTACCAGTTTAGTTAGCTTAAGATGTATTTATACTGTTAAGAGTTTCCAAAGAAGGCGGGTCATAAAAGAAGAAAACTTCTAAATATTCTAGGCGTCGACGTAAGCCCCCTCATACCCCTCATACTCTCACCCCATCTCACCCCCTCCACTCACCCCCTCTCATACTCTCACCCCATCTCACCCCTCATCCACTCATCCCTCTCATACTCTCACCCCTCCTCCACTTACCCCCTCTCAAACTCTCACCCCATCTCACCCCTCATCCACTCACCCCTCTCACACTCTCCCCCCTCCTCCGCTTACCCCCTCTCATACTCTCACCCCTCATCCACTCACCCCTCTCATACTCTCACCCCTCATCTACTTACCCCCTCTCATACTCTCACCCCATAGATATGGTATTATTGCTATGCATTGTAAATGTGTTGTGTTTGAGTGCTCTGTTTCTCTATTATTGTTAATACTTTCATCTCTTGATATAGTCAAGATGTTACTTATCAATATTATAATTATTATTATAATGTAGTGAAGTGAGAGAAACAGATTCATAGGGATAAGTGAAATACATTATTTCTCATTGTTACATATGCCTGCACACTTACCCCAGCTCTCCCCTCCCCTCCTCCACACACACCCTTCCATACCCTCACCCCATCTCGCCCCTCCCCTTCTCCCCACACACCCTTCCATCGCCTCACCCCATCACACATATGTTCTTCTATTTATTTCTTACAACTGAAATTGATTCATATGCATATTGAAAACACAGGTGATTAGTATATGGTACATAGAGAAAGAGTGAAAAGTGTCAAGATCACCAGGTTACATGTTTTAGATGATGTCATTATGTAACTTTCAAGGTATCAAGTTAATCCATTTATCATTCAGGTTTTTACTTCATGCCTGTGTTTCTGCTTCTTGTAACAATCTTATGTAATAAAGAACTAGTTAAAAATGACATAATTTTGGTTCCTCCTCTTTTGTCTGTTATTATACTAGCTTTGCTGATCAAATATGATAAATTCAACAGTGAATTAAATGTTATTGCTCCATATTTACTTCATCCTCCCCTGTTTATCCCCTAAACAATACTCCAGACCGAAATAATTCTATATTAATTGGTCTTGTAAATGGAACCTTATCTATATCTTCAATTTCAAGCAATTTTTAAGCAAATTTCAAGCAATTTTTATTCTCCCTTATTTGATTTTGTGAATGGTTATCTAAACGTTTTCTGATACGCTATTGAAGACGGTTTTTAATGCTTAGACGGTAATATAGAAGCTAAACGTTTTTGAACATGGTAACGGAAAAATACCGTCTTCTAAAAGGGGACAAAAAAACCGTCTTCAAAAACGTTTAGAACGAAGACGTTTTCACTTGCAGTGTAGGAATGTATGTGCCAAGATGGCAGGGACCTTGAATAAAGATTTATTATTTTTTTAAAAAATGTATTTATTCAGCAAAAACATTACAACGCTAATCCTGATTGAGACATTAACACTTTTCCCTAACAAAATGATATAATCAAGATGATGTTATGTTAGGATGGCGAAGCCCCCATGCAGGCCTCTCAGCCAATAGGGGTCGGGTAGATTAACTTATAGAAATAAAATGATTACTTTTAAGCTAACCCTCAGCCATCGTGGATGTGTTAGTTCCTACGAGCCATATACATATTATAGCAATCTTCCTAATCTCCTGAAATATCAATGACATAGTAATCAGTCAGTCTAATCTTTCACGGAAATATAAAAATACAGCAATACAGAAGAATGTACAAGAATGAACAAAAAAGTACCTTAATAATAACACTCTATACCTAAGTAATAATATTTCAGCGAGCAAAAGCAGAGCTATAAAAAGAACCCAGCTTTATCTCGAGAGTGTTTTTTAAATTTTATTTCATTCAAGGCCAATACGATATTCAATCAGTTAATGAAAGGCACTTATTTCTGTCACTCCCCGAATGGGGCGCATAAGTTGTTTGGCATTGTTTGTTGCCAAGCAGTTTAAAGCAGAAAGTGAGAACATCCATCTAACTCACAGGCGCTTCTACTCATTAGATAAAAGGTAGTCCCATAATGAACAGGCTCCTCTAGCTAACAGTGGAAATGCGTAACGAACGTTACTAGATGCAGATCTTGTCACAGTGCTTCCAGATTAATGAATCTGATATGGAGCTTTCGCATGTTGTAGGCTAGCTGCGATCATTTAGAAAGTCCTTGTCGCCGACATTAATAAACGCAGCGACGAGTAGAAACTTTGAGATCACTTCTGGGATTTAATTTGCTTGACTTCCGGTAAAGGATATGAAACTTCCGGTGACAAAGACGAATGTACCTTAAGGGTTGGCGCGGCTAGTAATTTACATTCTGTATCTATGGTCACAGCTACCGGAAAAACTAATGATGCTTATTTGTCTTCAGCTAGCTGTATTTCTTTGATCCTCTCTCAGGTGACCTTTCCATACAACGTCCTTTTACATACATACGCCTGTGAGAAGATTGAGTATTTTCCCAGTCTGTAAACAGAATTTCTGTATTTCCGAGGTATACAATGTGACTATTAATTTTTGTAAATGTAATTTAGTAAATGATTTTATTCTGGAAGCTTGTTTTGGAGGTAGGTTTTGTCATTCTTCCTTATAAATCTGGATAGAGAATATCGATCGTGCCTCAGATGTCCAATTATAAAATAACATCGTATCTCAAAGCTTTAGAAGAAGCATCTATGACAATGAAACAAAATAGTAAGAGTTTAACATTACCACAATAATAAAGTGGCATTTGAACTTGCTATAACTGCTAATATGAATATGATTCTCACAAAATAGTGAAATGAACATCCCCGAATGATAATGTTCGTGATACGATCGTTTCTCTTCCGATACGGACTCTCTCTTTAATAATATGCCTCTTTGACAATACTTAGTACTTCTTCAAGTGTAATCACAGGCTTCAGAGTGCTAACAACATGGAATCTACCCCACATTTATGGGATAAAAGCGATGGAACGAGCACAGTTATAATTGGCTCCCACTCATTCAAACGATTAGATAGTAAACACAGTAAACACTGTGGCAACACCAATCAAGAAAACTGCTTTACCTCATCATATATGGCGAATGTAAGTTAAGGGGGACATTGTTTACATGGGTGTTTCAGTAGTATCTATATACCTCTGACATGGAAGAACATAATCATCAGAGATCATGATCAATATTAGATCATAAGCATTTCAGCATTATTTTCATCATGACTGGTTTTTGGATAAAACATGTTTCCACATCTGATAGTTATGAGGTAAAGCCAAGGTGGTGATGGGTGTAAAGCGACTGAATGATTTCTGTACCACACAAAGACGTTACAGGCATCTACCCTAAAAATAATAAAAGCATTTCCACACTCTTTACTTCCACACAGTCTGAAGTTAAAGTTATTACAGTATTCCTTGGCGTTATATATGCCTCCACAAACACTTGAATAAGCAACCCATATGAATGAAAAAGGTGTTAAAACTTAGAAAACGTTTATGAACTGAAACCTCCCAATCCCACTTTACCTCATCATGCATAAATGCCGGTTGACTAATGGGTTGGTTGTAGAGCGTGAATATTGCACGAGTTACGTAGCAATGAGTTCAATATTCTTGGCTGAGTTCAATATTCTAAGTGACTGAAACCAACTTAATAGTTAACAGATTTAATATGCATGCTTTCAATCATGAAAATAGAAAAAAAGATCAAGTCATAAATTAAAATTTTACCGGTAATCTTAGTAAAAAAAACAGTTTGGTTGCTTTGACAACCCCACGTAAATCACTAGTGATATATGCACTATGCGTAACTCAATCTAGATCAGAGCAATGCATGTATATACAATAAGTAGGTGTAGGCACAGTGAGAAGATCTGGCTTGTAGAGACAGCTGGCAGAATCTTGTTTATACGAGATGGATGAACGCTAAAGACCAGTCTATTACATGCGCCAGGCATATCGGCCATGGGAAATAACTAAATAAGCAATCATAAGAGGCCCACCAAAGAGAGCATACATAACACACTGGGAAAAAGCCTCAAAGACATTCTTGAACGGCTGAACAAAGGAATGGAGGTGGAACGTGAGTAGAAGCTAGAGATGTCCTCTTCGCCACTTATTTTGATTACAAAGCACTGAAATGTAAAAAAGATATACTTTGCAGAATACGAAAGCTGGGTGTGTGAATTGGTATTGCTGGTATTGCTGCCAATTGGTATTACTGCCATTTGCTATCATAGCTGTATGGATTTTTTTTTTTTACAAAGGGGCATCGACAGTCAACTTGCCAATGTACACATTCAAGTCTCTGATTTCTTTAGACCGTTTGGCAACTAATGATGGTTCGTAAGCAGAGGAATTATATTATGTTTCCTTTGTATTATTATTTAACGCATTATTTGTGATGTGTTGCAGGAAAATGAGTCACAAGTCGCAAGAAATGGATTTTGAGATATCATCATATTTGAACAGATGAGATCAAGCTTCGCAAATATTTGTTTTGCGACTTGTGACTCATTTATCTGTTACACATTACATTTTATTCAGAGCAATCCTGGTGCCAGATTTACCTTAAGAATTAACACGTTCATTTGATTTAACCTTAGTGATCTCACTCATGTGATAATTTAATTTTCATTAACCTCTGACTGCTATATATATATATATAGTTTCATCAATATAATTTTAAATATTGTTTGTAACTAACAATTCTAAACAACTAATGCATAGCAATTGTAAATGTACATAACTATTGCAATTATTTAAAAATACAACGAATGAAAAGGAGTATAATAAACACCTGAGTACTTGAATAATGCCAGTTACTACGTCTAACTCTAGTGACTAGACAAAAGGTTGCTGTTAATAATTTGAAATTCTGGACGAGTCGTGGCCCTGTGCGAAAACCATTTTCGTCGAAAATAAACACATACTTGGCACTGCTACCCATGCCTAAAAGTAAAAGGGCTGTCTGCTGTAGGACCCGATATAACAATGTCCAGTTTGGAAGTATAATACGCTAACCAATTCACTATATGAGTGACTGGAGGGATCATGCATATCAATGGGAAGGCCTAGTGTTTGTATGCATGCATACAAACACTAGGCCTTCCCATTGATATCCATTGATCACATTTTAGCTTTACTTTAATAATCTCCCATTCTCCTCATAGTGATTGAGGGGAATTGGGAAAATGAATAATCCATGAAAACCCTCTATGTTAGCTGCAGGCGATTTAATGATTTACATACATCATTTAATCATATCTTGCATCGGCAACCTATTTCTATAATATGCTAACATGCAGGACTTAATTCTGCACGCTTTCTGGACAGTTCCTGCCTCTCACAGAAGAATTTATATGGAGCAAATGTTCATCAGATGGGGGAATATATTGTCTGCTTATACGACTTGTAGTGTCATTAAAAGTATGTAGTATGTTATATATTCTATACATAAATAATTATGATATCGTTTATAACAGAACATAACATGTATACGAGACACAATCAAACATCTAGCCAGATTATTATGTTACCTGAGACGTTGGCTCGAATCTCTAGATATTCTTTAGTTCGTAAATCATTCTGTAGGCGGAATATTATGCTAAATCGATTTGCACAGCATGTGGTAATGTATTCTTCATAGCCCCGCTTACTGTCAAAAACTTGAACTGGTATGAATAATTACCCGTACATATACGGGGGACTTTCTCCGTTTACTTTATGCTTTTGCTCTGACATCAGTCATGGTCGGTGGGCGTTGATATATTGTTCTTCTCATAGGTTCTCTGTCAGACTTGTGTATGGTTAAAATGCGCATGTACAGTAGTTGATGTCTTCTTAGTTAGGATTGTGCAGCCATAAGCGAAAAACTTTCCCTTTGTCTTCTCCGTCATGTTTTATTTATTTGTCTTTTTAGTTTACCATATAACATATTGGCTGATGTTTTATGACACAAAGCCTGAACCAAATGATTAATAGTAGAGAGATACAAATTCCTGATCATATATTATTGACAAATGTTAATATTTATGATTAATAATACATATATCTTACATAATTACTTAATATTTATTCATCTATATCAATATGATATGATATATGTGATGTATTACAGGAAAATGAGTCACAAAAAAAACGGATTTTGAGATACCGTTATATTTGAAAAGATTAGATCAATCCGATTCCAATGATAGTCAACATTTGGACATTCAATAATTATTTCTATATTTTAGGTTTCAAATAAATGTTTGCAATATTTCTGGGTGGGCAATTACCATAATAAAGTAACTAAATATAGTCCATAGGATGACCTTCAAAACACAAGGATATGATTAATACAACGATATACAATGTCATGAAACTTGGTACATAGGTTTATATGACTACAAGTGTTAAACGCCACAAAGACCAGAATATTCAAATAAGGAAGTCTTGCGAATGAATGACTTTGAAAAATCTCATTTTTGCGACTTGTGAGTCATTTACCTGGAACACATCACATACGTACGATAATGGTAGTATATCAATCTCGTTAACATCTATAGACTGATGCAATTCAATCTCTCAAGTAATGGTCGTAACTTGGAAAAGCACTGATCTGACCTCTTTATCCCATCGTGTGCATGTACATCTGAGTTTTGATCTAAGGCATGATGTACCTCCATCGAATTGCACCCATTCATCCATAAACCAAGTGGTGCTTACATTCTGACGCTCTATTTCTCTCATCTAATCTTTGATTTGCTGTGGCGCCCGTGGTCTTGTCTCGTTACCAAGGCACTTGCTTCTGGGCTTGTAAGCAATCCAGCTGTCATCTGAATTATTCTGCTTCATCTCGCCTATAAGGTTATTATTTGCGTCATAAAGATTAACTTTAATCATATAATGGGTCAGATCGTCAGCTAATGTACAATCAGCAGCTCTACAGTGTTCTCGAATTCTGCTAAATTAAGCTAAAAATGATAAATACCGGGTATATTTGAATATATTTGGTATAGCTTTGATTCAAAAAGTCTGTTTGTTGAAGTTGAACTTAGAAAAGAACCTTATTTTTGTCTTAGATTTGGGTTATTTGAGAGGATTGGTAAAGATGAATTGTACATTTTCTGACGATTTCACCCGTGGATTAGAATATCAGCATTTAAATATTGCTTAACAACAGATTACACTTGGTACTAAATGAGGGTTGGTAGGCTTGGGGAAAAGGATTTGTAACATAAATAGTTTTATTAAAGTTTGTATAGATTTTTATTAGATAACTGTTTGATGCAGATAATGAATATTATCACGAATGAGCTGAGTTTTAATTATGGGATAAAATGAGAGGGTGGGTGGGTGAAGAGCGATGAGATTGCCATGCTTGCAATGCATTAATTTCCATCGAATTGTCACCATTTTCTCACTATCGATATTGGAAAAAGTAAAATAAATAGATGTCAAAGTTCTATATTACCCATAGGCTATGCGATTTCACTTGTTTGCTACGCTCACCTACTGCAATCGCTATGCCTGTATGTAATATGGGCAGTCAGGATAGCAGTCGGGCAAATTTGTCTATATGTGATGTGTTTCAAGAAAATGCGTCACAAGTCACAAAGTGGATATTTTTCACAGTGTTGTATCCAAAAGATGTTCTCATCCTTGTAGTGTCTATTGCTCTAATTCATATAAATACATATATAACAAATTTCAGGGTTGTCTATTAAGTATATTTGTGCGTTTCTAAGGTCATCCCATGGAGTATATTTAGTTACTTTACTAGGAATTGTCCACCCAGAGGCATTGCAATCTTTTAAAAAATAAAAAATATTAAAATTTAAAATATGGAAACACTTATTAGCTGTCCTTAATGTTTACCATCATTGGATTAGACTAAATCTCATCTGTTCAAATATGAAGGTATCTCCAAATCCATTGTTTAATTGTGATTCTTTTTTCTATAACACATCACATATAATGTACAAAGAGCGATTGCAATGCAAGATCCACTCTCAAGGCCAATATCAACTTGCAAGTTGTTCAAGTAAATGGTTCACGTAAACGGGAGGCCCTCTCCTCCCGGATACTGATACTCCTGTAAACGTGCATGTAGAATTCCTATGCTCCCGTAAAACTCGTTTCGATTTTTACGGGAGCAAGTACAGTTTACGTGAACCATTTCCAGTCACAATTTGTACAGGGGGATACCAAACGTAAGACACCTTGATTCATTACATAATCTATTAACGACACACATACAATATTATATTTAAGGGCGTTTAGGGCGTTCAGTGACCCTGGCGTCGATAGTCTCGTTTGGCTAGGTTTTTCACCTACAAGCAAGCACAAAGATTTACTGGGATATACTGTCATTTCGGCAGCACGTAATTGGAAGGGCCTTGTAGGGGTCTTAGGGCTTCACTAAATCACAGCGGTCACCTGCATACGATCGACAATTTGACTGAGGTATAGCAGCAATTACTTAGTCTTAGTGTTAGTTTATGTAAACTAAGACTTAGTTAAGACCCTATTGTTATGCATTAGTAGGTTTCTACCCTTGTAACTGTAGGGGAGAGAAATGGGAAGTTGAGAGTTAAGTACTTAAGAGCCTAGGGAAACAATCGCCATCCCCGTTTGAAGGCTTCTATCCAAGACTACAGATCAGGAGATGAGACTTGCCTCTTTTCAGCGACCTTTATTAATCCTGATATATTAGTTAAGCACTTGGTCATTAGCTGGAAGGGCAATTTGTTAGAGCGAAGACAAGAATAGGGGATTTGTATAGCCGCCATTCTCAATTCTTATTAGTCCTTAGTACTTGCAACTCATCTCTTAAGTTCTATTTTTAAAAAATGGCACTAATCGGAAGAGCGGACATCATTGTCAGAGGTGATCAACCACTTGTTTTAACATCAGTAATAAAAGAATTTTTTTAATTGAATTCAGTCTAAAATCTAGGAAAAAACATGTAATTTTCAGCAATGTCAATGTGTAATGTCAATATCAATGTGTTAAATTTGTTTCCATAAGACAAGTCCCCATCTTTCCCATCATGCATTTGGATGTTATAGATCATTATATAAAAGCTTTGATATTCGTGAAAACATCCTTGCAATTTTCGATACAAATGTTGCCAAATATTTGTATGTCAGATTTTATCAGAATCCATCCCAGGATGCACTGTGACAGACATGCGCAATGGTACATGCAAATCCCCTATTATACAGACAATAATAAAACATCCTAACTTCCCTCTCTTTAGTTACTTCCAATTTGGCAGGAACGCCCATAACTAGGAAAACCTTTACTGAAACCTTCAAGTCATTAATAAGGATTATGGAATGTTATCTATGTTGCTGCCTTGCTCTCCCATTGGTGATAAACCCGAATGATGAATATATATGGTGGCAAAGAGTGACAAGCCGCAAAATTGATATTTTCCAAAGGGATTTATTCACAAGGTTTGGTTTTGAAATGTTTTCATTTTTGGGTTGCGTAACGCCTTCCGTGGCATTAACACATGTATCAAATCTCATGAATGTGTATTAAAGATATCCATGCGTTTCTAAGGTCATTGTATAGAGTATATTTAGCTACTTTACTAAGAAACTATTTTTTCAAAACTAAAAGTATCAAACTTAAAATATAGAAATACTTAATAGATGTCCTACTGTTTACTATCATTGGAATCTGCTTGATCTCATCTTTTCAAATGAGATGATATCTCAAAATTCATTTTTTGCAACTTGTGACTCATTTTCCTCTAACACCTCACGCCTTATAGAATACGTAGTGAAATAATATTAGTTATAGTAATATGATATACTACATACATATTCTCTAAGATTCGAAAATTACTCTTTTTCAAATCAAGATTCGAATAACACTTACTCTTTTGGGTTATCAGTTGACTTGCTGTTTTATATAATTGTTGTGGCGGTGATATGTGATAGAAAAGATGATAGGTGATGATATGAGAAGCGAATCGATAATCATTTCTTGCCAGACAGGTGGAACAATGGGAAAGCGTTAACTTGGACTAATATATATGACGTGGGTTGGAAACCGCGGGAGCTAAGTACGACATTACAAATAATCACAATACACAATATTGTGTGTACTGCATTTGTGCATGACACAGTGACCCGGGTTCCGTTAGCTACGATTCCTTGCAATAATACTAAGCAGCTGGTAAGGAACTATTGGGGTAGTAACTCGCATTGTTATTCCTATAGTAGAAATGTCCTACCTGAGCAAGGAAAAATAGTTTAGTAAGAAACATTAATTTTTATGTACAGTCTAGGCCCAAATATGAGAGAGTCCCTCCAAACGGAGGGAAAGCCTCAAACCGTAAAGTGTCATTATATTTCCATTAAGTCTACAAAAATCATTATAATTCCATTAGAACGCCTAGTCCTAGACCGGGAAACCGATTAGCGAAGTAGGCGTCCAATCACTGACATACCATTCGTATCTGATCTGAGGGTTTGGGCCTGGACTGTGTAAGGATTCCTTACGCAACAGGGCCCAGGTGATTGTCCGATCTGTTTCCTCACCCCCCGCTGACTATAAGTAATAATGGACAATTATACCACACCCCTTATTAGTAGGAATTAATTGTAACGTAAGAGTGTAGCCCTCCCTATGACGTGTCATAATGGGGAATAATCTTATGGTCTGGCTAATGGCCCATCCACCCATCCATCCATCCGGCTTCATCATTATTAAACTGCACTTTACATGACTGTGATATATATATTAAAGCTGCATTCTCAAGATTTTACAAATTTACTCATTGTTTTACCTGTACGAGCGAAGATTTGCTGATGTGATATGTTTATACAAAAGTGATTCATCATGAACCAATCAATATATGCCTTATTAAAACAGCTAATATTGAAGTTTGAGGATGTGGTGTTTTCCTTTATGTTTATACAAACGTTTGAAGTCGAATCGGTTGAAAGAATGCGAGGGAGGATGAGTGATAATAAGGGAAACAACCTAGCAAACATTTTCGGGGGCGGGAGGACAATGAAATATAAAAGTGCTGCAAAATCAAAAGGGTGAAATCCTTCAAAGTTTTCGTCAAATAACGTTTAGAAAGAAACAGTAAAAAGCAGTATTAAAATCTCCAGATCTTTTAGATTTTGATCGATGTTTTTGATCGAGAATACACCTTTAAGTTAACTTATCCACACGCCATCTTGATTCGCGATTCACATGGAGTTATGGGAGTTGTATGTCAGTGTAAATACTATAGAAAACATGCTGTGTTTGACATGGAATATCTATTAGTGATCCCATGTAAATAGCCATGTGTTTTACATGTTGCCATGAAATAAAACTTCACCTTTCCCATCACACATTTTGCATTTACACAAGCTATGAAATTGGTGAAACGATCCTGGCATGTTTCGATGAAAGTATTGCTAAGTTTTTGTATGTCCGATCCCAGCATGCCCTCTTAAAGACAAGCGCAGTGAATCATGCAAATCCCCTATTGATAGTGTATTTAGATGACAATAACTGAAAATTGGAATAAATGGCCATGAAGCCCAATCAACGCACCCAAAGAAATATATACTAGGGAGAAGAACTCCAAGAACAAAGTGTGGGGGTGTAGAAAGGAATTGGTAATTGTAAACAGAAACCATGTAAATCCAATTGGGCTGATTCAATTTGCATTTAGTGACATTTGAGAAAGATCAGGAGTATTGGGCAAAGACTGAATACTTTCGCTTTCACTTACATTACCTAGAGCAACATAGCCAGAGCGCTGTCAAAGACTTAACAAGGACTACCTCAAGACTAGTTCTTAAGTTTGGACAAATTAGTATTGAGGGAATCCTATTGAGAAGAACAAAAGGTATGGGACCAATTATTCTCCCTGATTTCAATTGCCTCGGACGGCTGCTAATATGAATGCTCACTACCCCGTTAATTAACAAGGGAAATAAATTAGGTCGAATAATCAACCTCCAAAGAGTTCAATTCTTTACAAACCATTGCTTAGTTTTCTTGAATCACCATTGGCCCTTTGCATTAGAAGTCATTATTTAAGATTTTCCTTGCTAAGCAACTGATATATAAAGAACTTTTCGGGGAGAAATGTTGCTGTACAGAAAAGGGTAATTGTTTTATTCCTACAGTAGGGAGTTCCTACCTAAGCAAGGAGAAGTAGCTTAGCAAGGAACATTAGTTTTAATTAAGGATTTCTTACGCAACAGGCCCCTGGACCAATAAATGTAAATCATTAACCTCTGGTGCGTAAATGGGATGTGTTGAGAGACAACAAATTTAATGAGTACAAGTCACACAATTGCTGTTTTCAAAGTGTTTTATTCACAAGATAAATTGGTGGGAATGTTTTCATTTTTGGAACGCTTAACGCCTTTTGTAGCATGAGTACATACACCAAATTTCAAGACAGTGTATTAATATCCATGCATTTCTTATAGAGTATATTTACCTACTTTACTAGTAAATATCCACCCAGAAATATTGAAAACCTTTATTTCAAAACTAAAAATATCAAGCGTAAAATATGGAAACGCTTCTTAGATGTCCTTCATGTTTACCAACATTGTTATCGACTTGATCTCATCTTTTCAAATATGATGATATCTCAAAATCCGTTTTTTGCGACTTGTGACTCATTTTCCTGCAACACATCACAAGTGATAAAAAGTCAGAGTTATTTGGCCTGCCTTAGGTGGTATCTTCAAGTACTGAGGAAAGCAGTAAATAGCTGTTGAAAGCCCCTAAGTAAGTAAAATATAGCTTGTATTGAGAGTGAATTATGGTAAAGCATGTCATAAGAACCAAGCAAAGTAACTTTATTTACATTGCCTGGGCTTACCGCAAGTGATATATCCAAGGGCTTATCATTATGTTAAGACAAGCGTTTGACTTTTCCTGCTCTCAGGTTCAAGATGTATCGAATTGCTATCATGTTTCTTAACAAATCAAAAGAACGAGTGCCACTGAGGAAGGAAACTTGATATCGTTTCATGAAGCAAAATCTTAAGAACCCTGAGCACAAAGAGGAGGTGGCAGGCAGGTATGTTTTCAAATGTGGATGACCTGACCTTGGCAAGTTTTGTTGACCTTTAAACAAGCTTGTTGTGGCTCAGTGCCAGTGGTATTTTACTACTAGCTGTAATTTAGCATGGAACAGCTGGGAGTAAAGGTGTGGGGATGCTGCGAGGGGCTGGCGAGGCTGGGGTAGACATATCTCCACCTTCTGCTCATAGCTACTCATTATTTACATATGCTACTGACACCAGGCTGTGAGAGAAAGGCAGCCGGGATTACATACATCATCTGGCTGGTAATTGATCTATAGTAAAGGGAGACGGCTTTCAATCTTATATCCCATGTGATACTTTTAGATGGGGACTAACAGAAGAACCATCCTATGTTATTAGGAAGGCACCACATATTAAAGCAGTGCAATGGCTACCAATAAACGTTTTACCCACAGGCTGTTCACTATCAGTCCTTTTAAAGCTGCATTCTCAGCTATTACGACAAAAATACTCTTACAATATTTACCCATATTATGGCTTAAAAGACTGAATTTATCAATATTGTGCTGCTGTTGTATGTGTATACAGGAATTTGAAGGCTGCCACTGAGCAATATTATGCGAAGTCATTGCAGCAAAGGATTCTGGTGGATCCTTCAAATACAAGTGAAGCCCTGTAGAAAAACAAACTGACAAAAGCCTCCAAACGTCTGGTCGAATGACTATTGTTGTATATGTTTATACACGAATTTAAAAGCGGCTTCTGGTGAGCGATAATAGGCCTAAGTGAATTACTGACAGATAAGTATTGTGGCGATTCCGTCAAAAGCAAATGAGGACGTTTTAGGAGACCTGTAGCAAAACCAAACAGACAAAGATTGTGGTCAAATGAATTTCAGTTAGGTTGGAAAAGAATGGAGCCAAGAGTAGAAAATGTTCAATTCTTGACCGACGTTAACTGAGGATGCGACCTCAAGGCAGCGCAGTGGCCACCATTAAAACCCGACCCCACAGGCCCTTCACCGTCAGTCCTTTTAAGAGGTCAGTGAAGTTCCTTGCCAATAGCAGATGGATGTTACCATTCCGCTACATACAAAAGCCCCTTTAAGGGACAGTGGGTCTAACTTAGGACTCATATATATATAGGTCTTAACCTAGAGCCGGAACTAGCAATTTATACTGGAGAGAGTTTGTGAGAAGATGGTGCCAAGAGTCCAATTAGTGCCCGGAACCAGAGACCAAGTAATGGTAAACATTATTGACACCTTGCAATACGAGATGCTACTGAACGGCCGAGGGTTAGAGGCTCATGGCTTGCCGTCTGATTGATGTAGATGTTGACTTGGCTAAGAAATAAGACCCATTTACATGAGTAAAAGACAAGAAATTACATAAATGAATGATAATAGTATTGTTTTGTTGTCCTTATATGTAAATTTTCTCAATAGGGGATTTACATGTGCCACTGTGCATGTCTGTTACAATACATCATGGGATGGATAAAATGGATAAAATCTGACGTGCAAATATTTAGCAATTTTTATCAAATATTGAAAGAATGTTTTCACCAATATCATTTATAAATGAGCTATGAAAACCAGAAACACATGTTTTTACCCAATACAAACGTTCTGAATCAATGGGAGTTTCACAAACTCGAATTACATTTCATACAACCGATTCAGTGAGACTCGGAGCGATTCAAGGCTTCATTCATGACTTGAAAAGAGCGCATACATTCTATGCTCCCTTCTCATAGCATATCATAGTGTACGCCAATGTATGGCACAAAGTGCAAAGGAAATGCGATGAATGTGTTCCCAGTCTAGGCTCAGACCTGAGAGAGTCACTCCAAACTAAGGGAATGCCTCTGGCCCCAAACCGCAAATGCCATTACAGTTATGACGCCTACTTCTGGACCAGGAAAGTTATTATCGGCGCGCAGTAGGCGTCCAATCACTGACATACAACTCTTATGCGATCTGAGAGGCTGTGAGCATGGACTGTTGTGCTATTCAGTGCTAATCAGCCTTACAATGATCTGCTCTTAGGAGCAGCTCGCAATGTACCATTAGGATCACCCTTGAGCCTTGGAAACTATACACCAACGCTAGGTTTTATACCAACCAACAGAGGGGTGTTGCACAACGCCTGTTCCTTGCCTATTCGTGGCTATTCGTAGCCTTTCACTTGCTCGTTGAAATTCGTAAAAATCCTTGCTCACTCTAGGTTGTCCTAAGAACAAGATTTGATTTGAAAATGTGTTTATTTAGGAACAATGTTATATTTTTTAGTGCCAAGACGTTGATATTCTCAGTGGTGCCTGACTGTACTATAAGCATAACTAACAAGCAGACGTTACGACAAACATTAGGTCATTATATGATATATAGTATGTAATATATTCATGAGAACAAATCGCGGAAAATCTATATAAAGCGTAAAAACATTTCAGACTGTACTGTAGGTGAGGCCTAAACAATGAAAAAATGATAATCGAGTTTAAAGCACGTCTAAAAACATATAGATTCGTGTCGTGCTCTCACATACAGACCGTTGGGTAACCTGTTGCACAACCAATCCATAGGTGCTCGTTCCTTGGGGCAAACTAAGGAACACCCTCAAGGTTTTTTCTGAATCTTTTAAACATTTATTTGTTGTACAACAGAGGGTTGATCATGGCTATTCCTGCTCGTTTGTAGGCCCCAACGAGGACGGAATTATGTCCGTTCGTTGAAATCAGTTGTGCAACACTCCTCAGATATCCAACTCTAAAACAGATCCTTGCCATTTCATATACAAAAGATGTATTTATGATGTGTTTCAGACAACTGAAAATTGATATTTTGCAAAGTGCTTTATTCACAACATCTCTGTGTAGGAATGTTCTCATTTGTTTGGGGGGTGGTTAGCTCGTTAAGGAGTGTAGAAATTTAACTAATTTACTATGGTAATTAACCATCATGAAATATAGCTAATAGGCTAATATAGAAGTATTAAATATATCTCCTAATGTTTACTATCATAGGAATCTGCTTGATTTCATCTTTGCAAATATGATAACCCAATCCAAACCCAATTTTTGCGACTTATTCTCCTATAACACATCACACTTTGCATTCGTCTTCAAATAGAATGTATCCTTGAAAGATGCTGACATGAAATGTGACTGATACTTTTATCCCTTTGCTTCCACTTATATGGGATATGTATTTTATTTCATGAGCAAAGTGATGTATGGCAATATTACTTGATGGTGAAAGAAAAGAACAGTTGACCGATGTGTCCATTACTATGGTACAAAGTAAAAGGAGATAGAGTGCTTGTGGAAGGTCGCACCTACGCTGCCGACGAACTTGAACTTTGACCTGAATCTGTGGCACCTGTAACAATCAAGGTCCAAAAGGTCGCACTGGGTCTTGCTTATCAATCCTCCTTTATGCTTGGCCATCAAACCTGTTCCCTTATAGGATTGAAGTCAACAGGTTGACATTCCACTTCGTTATATGAATAATTGGTCTATATGGATATAAATGATTATGTCTAAAATGGTGGAAAGAACTAAGGTATAAAGAAAGAAGTCTTAAGGCTGTGATCCTAAGATCTAGAATGGTCTTTATTGTAGAACCGGTATACAGTTACATTGTTGATACATGTGCCTATAGCCTATTGGAGGAATATCTAATGAGGGGAGGGTGTTGCCCAAGCCTTTACATGTTACCGTATTTAGAGCAATACATTTCTGGTTCTTATTACCCTATGAATTATATATGAGTAAGATGTTCAGTCAAATTATTAAGTTAAATCATAATAATAAATGTTAATTACAGTCATAAAAGTGATTGTTACGTTATTCTTACGTAACATGATGTAACAACTTCGTTGAACACGCCTTTTTCTATTTTAAACCCTTGAAAACGGGTAATAATCCTGCTGCTCGTCGCATCGCCAAATTACGTGATCCCTACGAAATAAAGAATGAAGGATCAAAATTGATTTCTAATGAGGAATGGGAGAAACGTGAAGAAGCATACACGAGATCGATTCTGCTAGCAAAATTCGAGCAGAATAAAGATCTGAGATTACTTCTTTGGGCAACAAATGACATGGAACTAACTCATTGTCTGCATTTTTGGACTGTAATATTTTTTATCCATTGCTCTAGCAACATCTGTAATGTCTTTATTCCTTTTCTGGGCAGGTAATAGGTTCCAATGTGTTGCTAATTGGTAGGATAGTGAGTTTTTATCTCGCTCCGTACAAATGGTCTCACGGCCATCTGAGGGACCTCTTACCTTCCTCAAATGCATGGGTTTAAACACCAATCCTCATATCATGAAGGCATCATAGTTGTGAATTTACAATGGTGTGAAGATGCCTTTAAGACACGATCTTTTCTTGTGTAGTGCAACAGGCCTCTGGGCAGGCAGACTATCTATACTGTACAGTTGTATATATGAGTCTATCGTAGCCCTATCGCACCCTGAAGGGGCAAGTCTGTTGATGATAAGGTCAACCTCCCAGACAATATTTCTAGTTTTTCTCCAGCCTTACGTGCTCTGGACAATGTGAGTCATCGATTTCTATATCTCATCCCGGTCCAAATGTTCACATTATACTCTTTTTTATCATTTGTGTTTGGCGCAGAGAGACTAACATTCTTTCATATAGAAATAGACATAATAATATATTTGCATCAATAGATTCTTCCTTTGTTACCATTACGCCGAAGGACTTTGTGTTCAACTATATTCAGGTGTTCCAATTTGACATTTTAATTGCATATTCACAGAACTAAGTATCACATTTATGATGATAAACTAAATAGAGCTTCGTATATTGTTAGCATCAATAATTAAGGCTATTTAGAATACATAGGGGCTAATTGCCGTTGCTGCATGGATAACAACAAAATCAGATGTGAGGAAAGTTATTTTCTCTCGGCTGATTCGACTTCAAATTCTTATAGATACACATTCAAAAGCAGCAGGGATATTATTAATAAATCCATTTTATTTATTGTAATAGTGTGTTTTAGAAAAATCTGTCACAAGTCGCATTAAAATTGACATTTTTCCAAGTCTTTTATTTACAAGATCTCTTTATTGGAATTTGTTCATGTTTGCGGTGTCTATAGCTTTGCTAGCCCATTACTGGGCTTTGAGTTGGACTTGACTCGGACAGGGTGGTTAGGTTTGCAGTAGTTTGTTTAGAGTTGTAGAAGTTTGTAACCCCTCACTATGACAATAAAATCAATGTCTAATGTCTTATCTCCCTATGTGTTACCTTTCAATGCTTGATGTGACAAACTAATAAACTGCAGGCAGAGTTTCCATCTGCTCCACCCAAAAAACCCAGCAAGGTAGCCATTTTGTATCTAGGTTACAACGTTCTCCATACATCAGCAGTGTGCAGTTGCAGCCGCGCACCATTTTTTCACTCATTTACATACTTTTGGGCATGCGCAATGAGACATAAACAAGTCGGAGCGCCATGTTCCAATATTGAAAAGATTCTGGAACAGATATGCAGATAATAAACCTAGCAGTTCTCTGTGTATTTTGCACATCCTCCCACAGGAATGTACTGTAAGCCCCACAAAACGTTACTGATTAAGGGCATATATGCATGACAGGTGTTGCTTGAGTATTTTGTCTGGACAAACTAGAGAACTTTGAGCTGCCCCGTTTTTACCGAGGCTTACTGTCAACCCTCCATTCAATACTAAATGGCGGGTTGACGCTTGTTGGCTATGGTGTCTAGTACTTGAGGTTGTATAAATTCATTACCAAATCGAAAGACTGTGTATTAAATATATCCATGCATTCCTAAGGTTATCCTAAATAGTATATTTAGCTACTTTACTATTAATTATCTGCCCAAAAATACTGCAAAACTTTTTTCAAAAATAAATATATCAAACTTAAAATATAGAAATACTTATAAAATGTCCTTCATGTTTACCATCATTAGAATCGGCTTGATCTCATCTTTTCAGATATGATGTTATCTCAAAACCGATTTTTTTTCAACTTCTGACTGTTCTCTGTAACACATCATATATTAGTGATAGCTGGGAATGCAGCTTTATCCCAGAATTCATTCTTTCCAGGTTTACCTCTGTGACACAATTGAGTATACAGTTATGATCTCATTTGTTACTCGACCCTAGCAAAACAACTAAAGCGAGCTTCGTGTGTTGGTTTGTTTACAAACAAGCGCTGGAGTTTCCGGGAATATGAATGGCAGGAGAAGGTTTATCCTTGGCAGTAATGTAACGTGATGACGAGTATTGGCCCATGTCTGGCGGCGACTAATATCTACAGGAGAGAGAAATACCTTTATCTAGATCCTTCATCTGTTAAGGGGAATGTAAGCAAAGCTGCCAAAGCTGGCAAAGCTGGGGACTGTTGTATAAGCTAAGGAAAGGGGAATTGTCTGAGGCAATTCCTACACTTTTCACCTTCCTTTGTTATCGTTATTTATATATATATGTGATGTCTTACAGGAAGTCGCAAAATTGATATCTTTCAAAGTGATTTATTCATAACATCTCTTTGTTCAAGTTTTATCATATTTGGGGTATCTAGCTCTTTAAGTCTTATGAATTCGTGTATCAAATTTCAAAGCAGTGAATCAAATATATTCTTGCATATCTAATCTCATATTATAGAGTATATTTAGTGACTTTACTAGTAATAGTCCAGCCAGAAATATTGCAAACCCTTATTTCAAAAACAAAAATATCAAACTTGAAAATGAAATATAGAAATATTTATTAGATGGCTTAATGTTTACCACCATTGGAATCGGCTTGATCTCATCTGTTCAAATATGATGATATCTCAAAAATCATCTTTTGTGACTTGTGACTAAGTTCCTGTAGCATATCACATATTAGGGCTAGGTCAAAGACTCGATTCAAGCAGTGCCAACGGGACTGCAGTAGTTTGTGGAAAGTTATTGAAGTCTGTAACCACTCGCCTTGGCAATAAAAAAGATGTTTGACATTTTATGTTCTTCTTGTTATCTTTAAGTTAATGGATGGAAGCCAATTAATCCACAGTAGGCCATGTTTTCAACAGCCAAAGAAGAAAGGCTTCAAAGTAGCCATCTTTTTTACCCACGCTAGCAGACTTCTGTTTCTGGTAAAAAAAGGTAATAAAGTACCTAGTCTGCGCCTGTTTTAATGCCCCATTCTGTTCAACATAGGAGTTGTAATGTGTTTGGCCAACTTTTTATACTTTTTTATTGCCCATACATGATTATTACACAACAGGTGATTTGGCCATGCATGTTTTCTATCAATGATAAAGATTACATAGTTGTATTTTGCACATCCTCTCACAAGAATGTACCCGGTGTGGTAAACCACTCTTAGAGGCCTCACAACTCCCTCTATTGTAACTTGCATTTCACTATACACATATTTTCTTAGAATAGTCTGAGAGACCTCTTACCTAGCTCAATTGCGTGAGTCTGAATGCAAGAACCCTCATACCCTAAGAGGGTGTTGCACGCCCTATAAGATACCATGTTATCGTGTATAGTGCAATGCACCCATAGCTTCATAGAAATTGGAAGAGTATTCTGTCTCAACAAACTAAAGAACTTTGAACTGCCCTGATTAAAATTATACTAAAGGTAAAGTGGAAGTTTTTGGTTGGATAAGGAATAGGATTGACATAGAGCTGTGAGTGGGCACACAAATACCACAACTAGTACCAACTAAATACTAGGCGCCAGGCTACTAATGTGGTATATCTACTACCTGCACTGACTTAGGACCACCAATTTAGGGTTAGGGTTAGGGTTAGGGTTAGGGTTAGGGTTATATTTAGTATTGGTATCAATCCATGTACATACATGTATTCCACCTCACAGGACTGGTCGAGCCTGGCCGTCCTTATGTATCTGGCTATCCCGTTTGTCGATCTCCAAGGCTTCATCTATTTCTCTATCTTGTTTCGGTATTGTTAGTTGCCCGTTGGCTTAAAAAAAGAAAAAATAGGCTACTTCTCGAACTGAACTGAACTTGGGTGTTGGTGGCATAAGTCACCGTTGTCTCCGCATCGGCAAGTCAACCGCTGGTCACTTGACCTTGACCTTGACCTTGGCCGTGCGCTCAGCTGTTCGCACCAGTTCCACCCAAGCAGCCATGTTACTATTGTTAGGAGCATTTTTTTCTATTTGTTTAATAAAGGGTGGCATAGGTCACCGCTGTCTCCGCATCCCTGCCTTATTATTACATTATTATTATTATTATTATTGAGGACAAGATATATAGAAATACTTATTGGATGTCCTAATGTTTACCATCATTGGAATCCTCTTGATCTCAGCTTTTCCAATATGATGGTATCAAAATCCATTGTTTGCAACTTGTGACTTATTTTCCTGGGACACATCACATGTGTCTCAGATGTCCTCTGCACAAGTGAAGACCTTGGATTCAGTCGTAGTCTGAGGATAATTAATAACAAGTATGTTCTTCCTTTGTCGTTTAAAAGACAGATATACATTATCATGTAAAAGAGAGATACAAAATATTACCATACTCACAGATGTTCTCTGCTACTAGACCTTGGATTCTAGTCCTAGTTTGAGAATAATTAATTGATGTGCTCTTCCTACCTCATGTAAGAGATATATTCTCGACAGTCCTGCCCTTCTTCATGACCCATCATAATAAATAACAGCGCCCTATCCCTTCACCCAGTAGTTAAGTGGAATGCCTAGTATCCAGCATGGTTTATTTTACACGCTGTGCAATGCTGGGTCTGTGCCGGACCAGACGACCACAGTGGTTCTAGGGAATGGGTGGTATGAATAATACTTGACCTCACACCCAGCCTCACACTCTTGCCTCACATATCCCGCCCCCCAACCACGCTGCCGTCCCAATGGAATCAAAACCAATCCTAGACTAATTTCAAAGTTATTTCCCCAATCACACTCTTGGTTATAACTTTCCCTTTGTTGTTTTATTGTTTTGGGACACTGAATAAACAACTTCGATGCTTTCTTGTTTGAGGTTTGACATGGGATTTGTATAGAGACTTTAAGGGTTATTATTATAATTAAGCTTTGCTTAGACAGGGGAGATGTATCAGCTCCAAGACCGAAGAGGGACTAAACTCATTTATGGAAATGTCAAGTCATAAGTGAACAGCTTATCAATGTCCATCTCTTGTTGTATGATCGATTTAAAGCTTTCCTTCTTCCATGAAATGCATGGCCAAAGCTGTCACTGGGGTTAAGACGGGGATTCGAAATAATCGAATTGCTTAACCACTCACCTTTTTTTATTTTTTGACTAAGCAATCGTCATATATATGGGATGTGTTACTTGAGTCACAAGTTGAAAAAGTGTATATTAACAGAGAACAGCAGCACAATATTGATAAACTTAGTCCTATAGATCATAATAGGATTAAATTCGGCAAGATTTTGACGTTGAGGCTATTATTCACAAGCAGATCTGCTGGCTTTTGCAGATTTGCTTTCCGACGGCTCCTCCAACCCAATCAACTTTTTATTCCCTCCCACAACGAGTCCGTAATTATCTACTCCTCTGTTGGAGTATGGATTACCCATATCTATACCCAGAAAGACCAATCCAAGGCTAGGCCAATCGGTAGAAGATCTGCTCTCCCCATATAATAATCCCAACCTAGATCTAAACAAATTCACTGATGCTGTGTGAGTTGAGTCTTTGATAATGACAGTAATATTGCTAGCTGCAGTTCAGCATGTGATGGGAATGTTATGGTTATGGGAAAATGAGTCCTGAGTCGCAAAGATTCAAAAGAGTTTTAAACACAAGATGTCTTTATTAGAATGTTTTTAATTTTGGGGTGCTTAACGCTGTTCGTGGCATGAAAAATTCAGGACAGTGTATTAAATATATGCATGGATTTCTAAGGTCATCTTATAGAGTATATATAATTAACTACTTTACTACTAATTGTCCACCCAGAAATATTGCAAACTTTGATTTTCAAAACTAGAAATATCAACATTGAAATATATAGAAATATTTATCAGATGCTCTAATGTTTACTACCATTGGAATCCTTTTGCGGCTCATTTCCCTGTAACAGATCTCATGCCTTAGTTATGGACAAAAGCTATTCAGAAGGCATGCACATGATAGAATAGTTTGATGATGCCATATTAGGCAAAAGAAATATATGGGTGTGTTTCCGATTTATCTGGCTGAAAACTAGCTAGCGGTTTTTTTTAGGAAACCACCTTCCAGGAACTGAAAAAAATGTCTTTTTTATAACAATAGTTGTTTTAAACAAGGAAACCGCTCTTTGACGGTCTGACCTATTTTCCGGCTTTCATTAGCTCTTTTTGTTTAAAAAAAAATAATCCGGTATGGTCATCATCTGGTAGGGGAAGTTTTTACTAGGTAAGATGGAATCAGGCGGATTTCAACGTTATTAACCTTCAGCACATCTATGAACTACTTTTATATCTTTGTATGTTTGGAAGAAATAGTTACTGATATTTCTGAACGGTCAATTACTAAAGTAGTTGGATATACTTAGCATGTCCTTAGAAACGCGGAAACATATACATGTAATATACAGTCTTGAATTTTGGTAGTTGTATTTATGCTATCAACGGCGCTAAGTACGCCAAAAATGCCTACTATCAGTTCTTGAGAAAGAAACATTGGAATAATATCATTACCGTGACTTTTAGACACATTTTCTGTAACACATTAATGTCTCGCGGATAGACTTCAGGTAGCTAGTTTGACTGCTCACTTACGATAGCAAATGCCTTAAACTAGTTAAAATAACAGCATTGATTTCCATCGGTTTAAGAAAGGGCCCTCCTGATGACATAGAAAAACAAACCAGGCCTCGAGAGAGTATCCGATGTTGGGGAAAGGAAATATATATAATCCAACTCCATTAGTCACGGTTGTAACTGTCCTTTTGGGTCGAATGACAGAGTGGCCCTAAGGACGCAAGGCAAACATACGTCCAGAGTAACGTATAACGTGCCTACTTACTTTACCTATGGTGGACTTACGTGCATTGCATTGGTTAGGTAATGAGAGCGAATCCTCCCTAACGTCCGTATCGTCCCAGTTTGAGACATTCCAGCTGCGAATGCATTACATTACAGGTCATAGGCCTGAGAAAATAAACACATTGACCATCGATATTTCATATTATTTTTGAAGTTTTATTTCCTACTTTTTACATGCGAATTAAATGAGGCAGTTTATGTCCAAATTTGAGAGAGTCTTCAGAGAGCGCCTTCAAATGGAAGGAAAGCCTCTCGACCCAAACCGCAAAGTGCCATTATAATTCCATTAAGACCGCAAAATGTCATTATATCCCCATTAAAACGCCGAGTCCTAGTGCAGGAAATCGATTAGCGAAGTAGGCGTCTAATCACTGACATATCATTCTTATCTGATCTGAGGGTTTCTACCTGGACTGTGAGGCATTTGCCGGAAGACCAGATTTGTAATCTAAAGCATACTATACCTATATGCTGTCTTGTTCTGTGTCTAAATGTACCTTTTTGCCAAAATAAAAGAGTTCATTATTATTATTATTATTATTATTATAAAGATTCAATACGACGAAATAGAACGGGAAATCCTTGCTTTATATGTTCCTTTCTAAGCTATTATCCTTGTTTGTATAGGGAATTCCTACTGTAGGGATACAATTTTGCGTTGTTTGTATAGCAAATTTCTTCCCTAAAAGTTACTTACCAGCTGTTTAGCAAGGAAAAGTAGCTAAGGAAGGAAAACGTTTAGTAATGCTTTGTTATACAACATGTCCATAGCCTTTCTGGCTGACCCCTAGCATATATATATGTTTCACATATAATACCAAGATAAATAACAGTTTTCCCATGATATCCTTACCCCATTCCTTTAGTTAATAAAGTACTAGCTATTGAGTCATACATGGTTTATTATTAGCAGAACATAGGTCATTTTTTTTCAGAGTATACTAACATCCAAGCTGAGTCAAATTCCACAAGAGACCACAACGTGAGTGAATTATTCATCTTTCCCACCCACATACAAAGCTCCACCTGTCCCTCTCTTATCCCCCACCGTAAGATGAAAGGAGCTAGGAAGAGCATTAGGATCAAAAGGATCATAAATGCTCCACACTGGTCGTTACATGGCCATTATTTGCCTGAGCTCCCCAGGGATCATTTGATGATCCTTATCATTATTGTCGATCAATATTTCAGGGAGCATCTGTTCTTAATGCAGTGTATTTCCAGCAGGCCTAAATACTATGATTGCCCACTAGGTTTTCTAATTCCTAGAATTACATCAGTAGAAACTATCGTTAAAGTTGCGTTCGCTGCTAAATTGTCCAAAAATGGTTTGCTTTCTTTCTTTCTTTCTTTGATCATTAGCACTGTAAAATGGAAGATGTGTATACTGAAGGTGATGAACTATTGGTTTTTCCTGCTTCATAAGAATTCATAGCTGTTTCTATTATGATCAATGATTTTGTATTTTGCTGTTCTACAGTGGCAATTCGGGGCAAGACTTTCAATTTCATCAAAGATTCTTCTCATATATGTTTAAACTGAAAGAATCGTATTGGAAGTAATAGGGTCCTAGAGTCCTACAAATCAGCTGCTAATACAGCTTTAAGCGGTTTCTTACACGTTGAAGGATATTGGACGAATCGCCAGGAAATGTACGATTCGCCCTCTCCTATCCTCTCAAATAACCCAAATCCAAGACAAAAATGAGGTTAAAAACACCGTTCAACAAAACCTAGCAGATTTCATGGTTCAAGGCAATACCAAATACACCAGATACACCTAGAATTTATAGTTCTTTAAGCCTTATTTAGCAGATATGACTAAATGTGTAGAGCTGCCAATTGTACATTTTCTGACAAACTGACCCATATAGACCCCCCATGTTCACCCCACCCATTAATGGAGGCTTAAAGGCATGTTTCCACGCATGAGTAAAGGTATTTAGTAACATTCTCTTACCTGATTGATATTTAGCATGCCATCCCTACCACTAATGTAATCAAAGCAGACTAGTACACATTGCTTCTGATAACATTTACATGATTAATAAGACAGTTGCCAGATAAAAATAGTCCTTATTCAAAACATTATGGTACGTCAAACATAGTTTCCGATTCCGGCCGACAAGTAGGTGCTTTCGCCATAGTCTCCTTTTGAATGAATTATTCACATCAGACCACCCACGGGGCAACGTAGACCTTGACCATTTGTGATGTGTTTCAGTTTTATTCACAAGTCGTATTTGTGTGAATGTTGTCATTTGTGTGGTGCTTAACGCTTATCGTAGCATGAATGCATGTACCAGGGCAGTGTATTAAATATATTCATGCATTTTAAGGGTCATTTTATAGATTATATTTAGCTACTTTAATATAGTAAATGCCCACCCAGAACTATTGCAAACTTTTTTTTAAAAGAAGATATATCAAACATAAAATATACAAATACTTCTTAGATGTCCTTCATGTTTACAATCATTAGAATCCGCTTGATCTCATCTTCTCAAATATGATGGAATCTCAAAATCTCATTTTTAGGACTTGTGACTCATTTTCCTGTAACACATCACATTTGTGATTATTATATAGGCAATGATACAATGCTCTGCTGATTAGATAAAACGGCAGAATTCTGACTAATAATATAAATACTTTCTGGGCATCCAATATTATTCATTTCCCCACAAACTGAGACAATATCTGAACAATGTACGGTGTAAAATCAAACAAAGAATGAAAAACCTTTCGATTTTGACCGATCTTAACTGTGAGTGCAGCTCTAACTTTAACACTAAAACAAACAAGAATTACATACATTAACGTACACGTACAATTCAATGGCATAGTTTGAATAACATCAAGTTTCAATATCTAAGTGGCTTAATGTCATAGAATTGCAGTTAATCTGATCGGGTATACTAATGATACTAATTATAGCCTTTCCTCAGAGACTGCCATTTCGTGCGAACATTGGACTTAACTCACTAATAGGAGTGGGGGAATTTAAATTGCTATGGTCATGCCATAGGCTGGCTTTTGAATCCCATGGTGTATCTAAGTATGTCTACCTTTTCGGCTCTTGTTCTCTTCTCACCCGCCAGTCTATCTATTTTTTATGTTTCTTTAGTTTAAATGTGATGTGTTAAAAAAACGAGTCAATGGATTTTGAGATATCATCATATTTGAAAACTTGAATAAATCACTAAAACATAAATCAATTTTACGACTTGTGACTCATTTTCCTTCAACACATCACAAATGGTTTTATTCAGGAATAATCATTATATTGCTTTTCTCAGAAGATCCTGACATCTTTACTATATCAAATTATTAACCTCAAACTCTTATGTATTTTATATTTTATTATAGTAATACACTATCATAGAAGTATATCGCATAGAAAACATTGCTATTAATAAGAATATGCATAGATTGCATAGACAATGGACAAACGGTTATCAACGTCACACATCACCACATATATATCATATACCAACATAAGGAGCAGAAAATCGTTTTGGGTTTTTTTTTATTCAATATAGGCCTATATAATATTTAAACAGTTACATTGAAAAGACGCAATATTCATTGCGTTGCCCTATAAAATATAAAATAACATTACCGCATTTACAAAAGACATTTTTAAAGAACAAAGTATAGTTACTGTGTACTTGTGTACAGATTATATTTA
This sequence comes from Sthenelais limicola, assembly GCA_942159475.1. Classification (NCBI taxonomy): domain Eukaryota; kingdom Metazoa; phylum Annelida; class Polychaeta; order Phyllodocida; family Sigalionidae; genus Sthenelais; species Sthenelais limicola. Next base: position 94,214,769 of record OW804100.1, read on the forward strand.
CTCTTATATTTCACAGATATATAATGTATATATTTATTGTACTGACACCTTATTCTGTTTGTTGTGTTCTTGCCAAGGCAGTATTCCCGCGCCAGGCATTCCAAAGCCAATCGCGCTCCTAATCAGATTAGAATTTTTTGAAATTATGTGGGTGTTTATTTGTCTGTAAATGATCTCTCACAACCAATAGATACTATACACAGACGCATCCATGTGCACTCTACCTGTTTCCTAGGAACTCATCAATAAAGTAAACCCAGAAAGAGTTGGTTCCATTTGCAGCAATCGAGTACCACCGTGTGGGTGGTAGGGTTAGGAACAAACGAGGGGACTCCCCCACCCCTTGATTTAGGTGACTGGGCACCTATATAAGGGGCTACAAATGTCACAATAAATTTGAAGTCCGTGATAGTTGGTGCATCGCTGGGATGGGTCCGTGATCAAACTGTTACTGTAGAGTATTCTGGGCATTTGTTTAAAGATTTCTATTAGTTCTTTGTGAATGAGTGAGTGAGTGAGTATCAACACATTTAAGATGGTTATATCAAGGGCGGGAGAGCTGAGAGGGAGGCAGTTTTTTATCATACCCAGGAAATAGAGATATAGAAGAAGGGAGAGGGAGACAGAAAAAGAGAATTTTTTAAATTCAGATCGTTATTTATATATGTGATGTCTTACAAGAAGTCGCAAAATTGATATCTTTCAAAGCGATTTATTCATAACATCTCTTTGTTCAAGTTTTATCATATTTGGGGTATCTAGCTCTTTAAGTCTTATGAATTCGTGTATCAAATTTCAAAGCAGTGAATCAAATATATTCTTGCATTTCTAATTTCATATTATAGAGTATATTTAGTGACTTTACTAGTTATTGTCCACCCAGAAATATTGCAAACCCTTATTTCAAAAACAAAAATATCAAACTTGAAACTGAAATATAGAAATACTTATTAGATGTTTATCATCATTGGAATCGGCTTGATCTCATCTTTTCAAATATGATGATATCTAAAATATCACCTTTTGTGACTTATGACTCATTCTCCTCTAACACATCCCATATGGGCACAATCATGGCACAGTTACTGTCAATCAGTATTATAAGTTATACAACCCCCAGCTCACCATTACGGTGGTCATTCACTGGCACCTGGTGCAGTATAAGTTATACAACCCCCAGCTCACCAATACGGTGGTCTTTCACTGGCACCTGGTGCAGTATAAGTTATACAACCCCCAGCACACCATTACGGTGGTCTTTCACTGGTACCTGATGCAGTATAAGTTATATAACCCCCAGCTCACCATTACGGTGGTCTTCCACTGGCATCTGGTGCAGTATAAGTTATACAACCCCCAGCACACCATTACGGTGGTCTTTCACTGGCACCTGATGCAGTATAAGTTATATAACCCCCAGCACACCATTACGGTGGTCTTCTACTGGCACCTGATGCAGTTGAGGACAGATGAACACAGCAAGACATAATTTGCATGGACTTATCTTAGATTAACCTAAAAAATATTCGGAAGAAACAGATAGCCATTCAGAAGACCATACACTTTTACAATCAACTAACTAAATCATTAATTCGCATGAGCAGTTAAACTGAATAATAAGCAAATAAAAACTGTAAATGGCAATTCAATGAATGTCCTTTAAGAGGTAAACCGCCATTTAAAACAACACAATTTCTTGGGTTACCGAATGTTATTTAATGAAAAAAAGAAAAAACACTAATAATTAATTGAAAGTGAAATGATACCCATGGAAGAGATCACGTGTCTGTCACATGTTCTTTCAATATCCGCACCTGGGGACATGCCAAACCGCCCGGAAGCGGTTCGGAAGTTGTGGAAAATCTCATCTGAACATGACAGGACTAATGGCGATTAATTAAACATGTTCTTATCTTGTATTGAAACAATAATTATGAATTTCATTTCTAAACTTTCATCTCGACAATAAAAATGAAATAGTTCGCCTGTTGATATACATTTCAGGTCCAAACCCTCAGATCAGATAAGAATGGTATGTCAGTGATTAAACGCCTACTTTGCTAATCGGTTTCCTGGCCTAGGACAAGGCGTTCTAATCGGATTATATTGATCGACATTCTTGTATGGTCTTAATGGAATTATAATGGCACTTTGCAGTTTGAGGCGAGAGGCTTTCCCTCCGTTTGAAGGGAGTCTCTCAACTTTGGGCCTAGACTGTATAGGCCTACTCAGTAGAGCAGTAGTTATCACAGTATGAGGCATCGCTCAGGTTTGGAACCAGGCCAAAACAACAATATCACTTCTAGGAACAGCATTTTATATTGCTTGCAGGCTGAGTACCATTGCCATCTGTAGTAGGGATGTCTGTGATAGGGGCAAACAATAAAATAGAAAGATGAAATACACTTTAGAAGCATTGCATTGCCTACCCTGAGGGTTGGGCACGTAGCTGGAGTATTCATCAAATGCTACGGTATTGTGCTTCCATAGAGCCCGTACCGCTGACGGGTGATTCTCCCTCCCTTTGTTCCTCTTAAGGGGATTGGCCAAGTTCACTAAAATGTGATTTTAAATTTCTAATTTTAAATTAATGTAGTAACAACTAAGGTAAATTCGAAGCCAGGATACTGACAAAAATGGAGATAATACAGTATAGATGCACCTGAATTATAAATATACGAAATAAAAACGTTTTCAAATCTAATATCTCATGGACGGGTCTTGGATCCACTGTGTCACAGAGAAATGAGTCGTAAATCGAAAAGATGGATTTTGATATACTTGCATAATATTTGAAAAAATGAGGTTAAGTGGATTCCAACGATGGTAACATTTATAAAATCCAAAACGTATTTCTATATTATCTTTTATGTTTGTTTTTTGTTTTAAATATTTTATTCAGTATTGTAATACAAAATTATTTTCAGTTCAAGTTGATTTAATTATAGATACAAAAAGTCAAAATGTTTAATAATAGATAAGTGATAACCAAATGATTAGAAGTTACAATAATAAAAATTAGTCAGTAAAAACCATAACCGGGGGCTGTGTTTCTAAGTTTGACATACAAAAATAGACACTGTCAAAGCAACATACACCATACACAATAAAGACCAATTTAAAGGTATTGGCCATCGGCTGGGGAGAACAGGAGCTACACTAAATCTATATCAAATCAACTGGGTCAGGAATACTTCAATCGAGTTACTGGTTTCAAATGACTTAAAACAGATCTTTATTTACTACCTCTTTGAATCTCTTTGGGTCGTCAATTGATTGGACATTCAAAGGTAGGATAGGATGTTTGATACGAAATACGAAATGCTATAATGACACAAAATGACAATGACAAATGCCAACCCCTGACTGTAATATAACCTCTTAAAGCTCCACTCTCAGTCAACGTCGGTAAAAAACAAAAATATTTCCTACATTTTCTTCCATTCTTTTCCAACCCATCTCAGTCATTTGACCGAAGTTTTGGAAGATTCCGTTTGCTAATTTTTGTTACAGGGTTTCTAAAACATCCTTATTCGTATTTGGAGGTCCCGTCCGAATCTTTTCCTATGATGATTTCACTTATTATCGCTCACTGGCAGTTGTTTTTGCTCAAATGTTTCTTCTTAAAATTCTTGTATACATATATAATAGCGGCAGAATAAATATTAATTCAGTCCTATAAGTCATAATATGAGTTAATTTGGTAAGATTGTCTTTGTTAGAATAGCTGAGAATGCAGCTTTAAAACATTAACTAGAATTTACTGTTTAAGACAGAATCAACACAGAAAAACAAAAGTTGACTAGCTGGGTGATCAGCTGATGGGAACATAGTTGATTACGTCATGTCTTAATAAAATACTAGGGAGGTTCTGCCAGCAAACTTATCTCAATTACGTAACCGTATCCGGATTTCTTTGTGAATTACGTCGCATTTTCATGCGTAATGTATAAATTATGAGATAAAATATTCGCCTGATATGTTACCTTACGTTTTTCCAACCATGTTTTGCTGAACCTCTTTCTGCCTTGTAATGTATGTTTGTATATCAAATATATGGTTACGTTTACTTTTACGTAAAGGTTAGACTTGCTGAACATCCCTACTTTCCCAAATAGAGTCTAAAGCGTCGCTTTACTTTATAAATGTACCTCAAAAGAACCATTTCCTATGGAAGGACGACCCTCGAGCTCGTGAACATACAAATAAATCATCTACTTGTTCATGTCTCATAGCGGAAGGAACATTTCCTCAGAACATAGTTATCATGCGACACCAGCAGCAGCAAAACGCTTGGAACCATTCCAGCTTTGTTGAAACAAGCAAAAATTGTCTTTCAGAACGTTATCCAATTATTGCTGGATATGAGACTGTCTCATTGGTCAGGGACGAGAAACAGACGACGTCTTCTCCCAATTGCACAGCGTCTCAATCTTACTCCCAAAAAAGTCAAATTACCAAGGGAACAGATAGTTTCACCATAGAAAATGTCCCTGTTCTTCTGGATTTAGGATCGGGAGCATATCTCGGTGGCAATAACGTTTCGTGTTGATCTGAACATAAAAGACAAAAAGGGACGAGGAGGGAATAAGATGGCACACAGTATTTCATGCGAGTAATGGCTGTTTCCAAAGCCTTTGTGGCCACACCCATGAATGCCATTATAATCACCTATTTTTAAATATCTAATCATCTTTCTAATAAAGTGTTCCTCCTGTATGTATGTGTATGTAGGCGATAGGGGATTTGCATGTGCCACTGCGCATGCCTGTTACAATGCATGGTGGGAATCCATCGACGCATGTATATGAGTCAGATTTTCAGAAAATGTAAAATTCAACTTCACCAATCATCTCAAATAACCAAAATTTCAGACGAAAGTAAAGTTCAAAATACAGTTCAACCTAACCAAACAGATTGCTAGAATCAATGCAATGCCGAATATACTCGAATTTACCTAGTATTGGCCAAATTGCAGCCTAATTTAGCAAAATTTACTAAATGTGTACAGCTGCCAATTGTACATTTTCTAAAGATCTGACCCATGAAAGCAGAAAGATTTGTTTAAACTATACAATGTAATAATTAGTATTCCTACATGCATGTATTTGTATATATTATGTATGTATGAGTATCCACGTACACGTATGAATTATTCATACTTTAAAAGGCAAAACGGATAATAGGCTGTTGTCTATAGGGTTGGTGTAATATCTATAGGTGATGTGTTTCAGTAAAATGAGTCACAAGTCGCAAAAGAATTGAAATTTTTCAAAGTGATTTTTTTTTTTTATTATTTTATTTATTTTTCACAAGTTCTCTTTGCCCGAATGTTCTTATATTTGGGGTTTCTAGCTCCGTGAGTCCTATACATATACATAAAATTGCAAGACAGTGTATTGAATATATCGATGGATTTCTAGGGTCATCTTATAGAGTATATTTAGTTACTTTACTAGTAATGGTCCACCCAGGAATATTGCAAACTTTGATTTTCAAAAATAGAAATATCAACATAGAAATATAGAAATATGCATAAGATGTCCTTATGTTTACAACCATTGGAATCCGTTTTATCTCATCTTTTCAAATATAATGATATCTCAAAATACATTTTTTCTTGCGACTTGTGACTCACTTGTAACACACTCTATAAAGGCGTGTTAGTGTCCTGGCCGCCATTCGCCCGCTTCACAGGTTAATCGTGTTTTGTATCACTTCCAGAAGAAAAAAGTGAATGACGCCCATAGACTTTGCATTGGCAAAAAAATGTTTTCCCTCTCTACATCGCCCCAGCAATGTCCCGAAGTTTTTGTTTACCATGTAAATAAAATAACTTGACCCTATATATATATGGCTATTCAGTGGCCAGAACTTAGAATAAATCTTGAAGTGACAACTTTTCGTCCCAATGCAATTGCAATGCGTGTGACGTTACTTTCTGTCCCGGAAGTAGTAAGAAGTGCGTGACGAACCAGCTGGCGGCCATCTTGAACTTACACGCCCTATTATAAGATTCTGCTCCTTCCAACAGATACGGTATTACCTTAGTGAAACGGTACTTAAAGCTCAATGTCAAGAATGCTATCAAATTCTGGCGCCTTGTTTGTCTCCCCCCTGTCTAAAGCCCCATTATTGACCAATAAACAAAAGAAATATCAATTTTATACGGGCACATCTGCCTTTAAATAGATCTAAGCCACAAAACATTTACACAGGGTTGTGTGATGGAATAACTTTGCCTCTGTCTCTGACGTCGTCTGGTTTCTCAAAGGAATCTATTAAAGTGTTTTGTGTCTGAGTTTTGAGTAGGTTTAAAGCCGTTTGTTCCAAAGGTTCCAAATTTACTCCGTTTTCTCCTGTAACTGAGAATGGCCAGAACTGCACTTAGATTGAGTTATCATACTCTCGTGCTGTATGAGCAGTGCAATAAGGAGACGGGGTGCAATAAAAAATACTTATATTGGATATCATCTCATAAATGCGTTGGAAGTGTTCTTCCTTTAAGTTTTAGTTTGTATGACGTATACAAACAATATTTGTTTGTGCTAAGGACGTAGAGTATAACTATAATCTATTTGTATCTGTCTCGAGCCAAGATTTGTCGGGTTGTCGATGTCTTTGCGGGGGTTTTCTTCTTTTTTCCTTTTTTTTGGTGGACTTGCATATCCGCCATTTTGAATCTCGATTCGCATGGAATTATGGGAGTTGTATGTCAGTGTAAAAGCTAAAGAAAACATTTTATGTTCAACAATTTAACAGTGATCTCCTGTAAATAGCCATGTGTTTTACATGATTCCATAAAACAAGACTTTATCTTTGCATTTTGCGATAGAAATGTTGCTAAATATTTGTATGTCAAATTTGAACAGAATCCATCCCCACATGCACTGTACGTAACAGACATACTCAGTGAGACATGCAAATCCCCTGATCGAACTGCTCCAATATTATATGATATTATCAAAGGGAATACAAACTCATGTTCATGATATATCCTTGAAAGAACGTAGTTTAGGATCTCTCAACAAGAGCTGCAAACTGAGATCTACTACATATAGCCACTACAGCTGTTAGTATAGTGTTACAATTGACACACAGGGGTCGGTGCATTTGTGATGTGTTCCAGGAACAAGTCGAAAAAAATGGATTTCAAAATGAGATGCCATCATATTTGAAAAGATGAAATCAAGCCGATTCCAATAAACGTAAAACAGTAGGACATCTCATAAATATTTCTATATTTATGTTTGATATTTTTAGTTCTGAAAAACATTTGCAATATTCCTGGGTGGACCATCATTAGTAAAGGATAACTAAATATTCTCCATAGGATGAGCTTAGAAACACACTGTCCTGAAATTTGATACATGTATTCATATGACTGAAAGCGGTAGATCTATACCCCAAACATGAGAACTTTCCTAGAACAAAATCCTGAGAATAAAAGATTTCGACAAATATCAATTTTGCGACTTGTGACTGATTTATCAGCAACACATCACATAATTTAATTCATGCTTTTATTTTCACCGGTAGACATGGAAGATAATAAACTTGAGGTTATACCAGGAAAGATGCCATAGGGCCTCACCCTTTGGTTACTGTTCACCCACTACTGGTTCAAATATATTTATGCAAATGAGGCTGGTTCCCCCTGGGTCAACGAACGCCTCATTGACCAAGACCGATAGTGCACAAATTGATCATGCTGCTTAAAAAGCACGAGTCTGTCCCATTCGACAGTCCTATGTGAGCGCGTTAAAGTGGTCTTATATGTCTTTAGAGTGGCAAGTCCTCATTACCTTCAATAGAGGACTTGCAAATCCGCCATCTTGAATCTTGATTGATATGCAATAGGGGATTTGCATGTCTGTCACAGTGCAATTTGGGATGGATTCTGATGAAATTTGACATACAAATATTTGGCAACATTTTTATCGAAAATTGCAAGAATGTTTTCACCAATATCATAGCTATTATAAATGATCTATGAGAACGGAATGCATCATGGGAAAGATGAATGCTTGTGCTATGGAAACATGTATGGATATTAGTATTAGAGCACTGATAGTTATCCCATGCTGTACATGTCATGGTAACATGTATAACACATGAATATTGATATTAGAGCATTGATAAATAGTCCATGCTGAACATGGCATGTTTTCTGTAGATTTTATACTGCCACCCATATATGTGGGGCATACAAGACACGCTCACGCAAATTCAGGGTTCCGTCACATCCGGGTTCTTTGGAACCAAACCCTGACTTGGTGTTTTCTCACATGTTCCTCCCGATATTAAGCGACCTGGAAGAGGTTTCCCTTTACTGTTGTAATTATCACCTGACGAAATCACTTACCTGAATTTGTTGGTTTCTGGCCGTGTTACCGAGTAACCTATTTATTCCTTCTTGAGAGAACCACTACTAATTCTATTCATTTCTCTATTTGTATCTCAATTCTTGTCACATTACAGATATCATATACAGACAATGCTATCTTGTGAATGTAACAATTTAAAAAATATCATTTTTCAACTCGTGATTCACATCACAAATACATGTTTATTGAAATTGACTCTACTGTGGAAGCTGCAGTAAATATATAAACTCTCCATATGCTTCCCTCCCCCCAGGGGTGCTATTTTATTTGCAACAGAACGCAAAATGGCGCTCATATTAATTATAGATACTGCCACGATATTGTGTCCCGCCGACTGTATATATGGGAAAGTGGAGGGAATAAATAACTTATGGTCAATCCTAGCACATATCTGTTTGACCTATGGCCCCAGGCCGGAGTATGAACAAACACACGGCATCGTCAACAGCACACAAACTAAGGCATTGATAAATGCATCGCTATCAGGGTCAAGTCGCCTGAAAGTGTACAATTCGCCTTCACTTATCATTTCAAATAACCCAAATTCAAGACAAAAATGAGGTTCAAAATATAGTTCAAATTAAGTAAGCAGATCGCTTGAAATAAAAAAATACCACAATTACTCCGATATAGTCAGTATTTATTACATTTCGGCCTTATTTAACAAAATTGTTTAATTGTGCAGAATTGCCAATTGTACCTTTTCTGGTGATCTGACGGTCAGTTCGAAGTTGTAGTGAGGAATGACCAGAAAGTCAGGTGACATCCACTGGCGGGAAGCTATTCAGGTTGCGCCACATATATTCCTATATGTATACATATAGTACACATCTGTAGTAGGCTCGGAGGGCTCGAAGAATTGTTTTGAGTTGGACATGAGAGCAGACACCGCTGGAAGGGTTCCTCACATTCAGTTCACACACATAGTATCCACCTTAAAACAGCTCAGCCTTTTTTAAGGATTTTATTTTAGCTGGGTGTGCAATATCCCCTCAGGTTCTTTTAAGTTCTCTCCTTTCAAGACTCTCCTTTTAGAGTCGGTTTCTTATAAAGAGTATACATACTTGTATATACTAGTCTGAAAAAGGAGTAACTCACCTGAAATTCAATTTATTCACTAATTGATATTATATCTTTGTTGAAATGTTCTCATTTATTGGGTATCTAGTCAGTGAGGTCGTATGAATATATGTACTAAATCTCAAGACAGTGTATTAAATATATGCATGCATTTATATTCTTAGGTCATCTATATTGCCCCACCAGTGGGCATCTTGCCCCATTCTGCAAGATCCAGCTCAGCTCAGAGCTTGGGGTAAAAAGCCCACCCCTGGGCAACACACCACATATTAAAAAAGGAATGTGCCAATGTATTTTAGGGTATAATTCCACAATAAAAAGCATAAGCCCTGAGGGTCCCTAAAACCATATTTATTTAAATCGATACATCCTCAGAAAAACCAGGCCACCTCGCATTTACTTCTCAAACGTTATAACTGGTGCAGCGATATTATTGTAAACAAGTATTTATCATGTACCTAGAATTTAATGAAGTTTGTCTAGACTGATTAATATACCAGATAAGAGGCTTATTGCAACTTAATTAAGTACTAAGGTCGTAGGGAAAACTACTATAAGAGAAGTGTCATGTAGAAAGTGGCTACTGTATTGAATTCTCTACCAGTAGCTAGAAGGAAGGGTATATCGAATATCATTCAGTTCAAAAACAAGCAGAGAAACGCTCCTGAATATGACAGAAATCAGGATCTACTATATAGAGAGAGAATGGAACGAGCCGGCAATAAGGCCAAAGAAAAAAATAGGTGTGTTTCCGATTTACCCCCCCCCCCCCCCCCCTACCTAGAAAAACCTTACCCTACCTAAAAAAACAAATTTACCATACCTGATTTTTCCCCCATTATAGTCCAGTCAATTTATGAAAAAGGTCAAAAAAACTAGAACAGAAATGCGGTTTTCGCTATCCTTTCCCACAAGGGCCCTGTATTAACATACTAAAAATGTAGAAAAATCTATCGTTGGGAAATAGGGGAAAAAAGCCATTTTCCAAAATGGCTGCCATTGGGAAAGTGCCAAGCAAAAAATCAATGTAACTTTTGATAGAAACATAGCAAATAGATGAATTTGGTGTCTATAATGGGGTTTTCAGATATGCCCAACACACTGGTGATATTTAAAATCATGTTAGACATTGCCTAATAACCGATATTCAAGATGGCCGCAATTGGAAATCTGACAATTTTGGAAAAGTTCATAACTTTTGATTGAAACATGGTATAAAGCCAATTTTGGTGCCTATTATGGGGTTTTCAGGTATGCACAATGCTGTGATAACATTTAAAAACATGTTAGACATTGCCTGATAACTCATATCCAAGATGGCTGCCATTGAAAATCTGACAATATTGGAAAAGTTCAAAACTTTTGATTGAAATATGGTATAAGGACTAATTTTGTTCACTATTATGGTGTTGAGGTATGCCCAACACAGTGAGGACAGTGAGGACATTTAAAATCATGTTATTCATTGCCTAACCCATATCCAAGATGGCCACCACTGCAATTCTGACAATTTTGGAAAAGTTCAAAACCTTTGAGAAAAACATAGTATAGGACCAACTATTGTGTCTAGTATGGGGTTTTCATATATGGTGAATAGATCATATTGTATTCATTCCCCAACTGCCCTCCATCCATTCATCATGTTCATTACTGATTTTTAACTGTGCCAAATGTAGGCAGCACAAAGACCGCCTTAGTGGCATTGCTGTACCTTATTTTCCTGCTTAAATCTTTTCAAAAAATAAAAAAAATAGATCAACAGCAGATCAAGTGACTGAAAAATCTTTTGAAGAAGCAAGGACAACAGTTGGCTAGAGAGTCCCTCTGAACCAGGAGAAAGTTCCAAATCTATATCTAGCTGCAGTATAATGAATATAGTACCTTCAAGGGCTTTCTGAGGGCAGAAAAAACAGGCAATTGTAAATGCCACCTTGCATCAATTCAAGAAAGGTTCTCCTTCCATTGCTGCTCCGGAGCACAACATATATAACAAAACAACACATTCAGAACATGCCAGACTAGAAGAAGATCACCCTGATATCCATGATATATACTTGGATGGCCTACAGACTTTGGGTTAGTCTTTCCACTGTCCTGGCTATTGAACAGGTAGTGATATGCAGCATCTAAACAGGTTGCCTCACTAGTGGGTTGGGTATGTAAGAGTTGCAAAGGCTGGTTTGGGGCAATTCTCTTCCTACTTGCTCTCAACTGAACCAAGCTATACAGGGATTTACTGGCCTTACATATCACAGTAGTAAGCAATGCATAGAAGCTTCAAACACTTAACAGAGGTGTGATTGAAAAGCTGGTAAACTTTCTTGATGTATAAACCACTTCATAAAGACAGAAACATTGCATATTATTGTCTCAGGTGAAGTGGCTTCAGTACCTGTGACCATTGATAAAGTTGAAGTTGTTGGGCAAAATCAATGCAGGGAAAAGCTGTGGTAGAATATTTCAACAAAAGGAAACAACAGGCAACAACACTTTAACCAAGAGCTGCTATGGATTGACCAAGGGTAACTGTAGTCAGTGGAAGATGACTCTAGTTGCTGCAAGAGAGAACAAAGATAGACAGGACCTGCTCAAGTATAGGTTTTTGTAGCTACCCTACAGCTCTCAAAACATCTGCAGTATTAACAGATGTCTATGGAATGAATTAAAGTGTTATCAAGCATCACTGTGTTCTCAAGCACATCATGTTTTCAATGGAGGCACCTTGCTACATAGAATCTTTTGGACCTGTGGTGTACATTGGAGGACATCTGTGGCAATTTTTTCATCATGTGAAAGCCATGCAAGTATGGTGCATTATTGTGTTTTATGGGTACTGGGATGGCTCTTCAGTAAAAGAAACTTGAGATGAGGATCAATACTGCTTCTGACAGTGAAGAAGGAAGTCATCCTGGGAAATACATCAAACAAAAAGTGATTCCTCAACTTATTGAGTGACATCTTGGTTCAAGCTGACCTTGTCATTGTCCAAACACCTATGATTGCTGCTGCTAACAAAGAACAATTGTTGTTGCAGATGACACATACATATTTATTCTCTTATGCTGCCAGGGCAACAGTAACAACAGAGGATATTTCTGAAGCCAGAGTAAAAGCATGAATCAACAAAGACCCAGGTCTGATTCTGGGAGACCAAAACAATTCCCTTGCAAAACTTTGTTACCACCAGTTTCATCAAAGAGTTATGAGAAGGACAGCCAAATTCCACCGCCTACTAGTGACAGTTATGGTTAGGAAACTACTGCCTTCAGCCCACAGACTAGGGTGGGGGGGTGGGGGGGAAGTGAAAGGTCTGATGTATCCAGCAATGATGGGCAAGCCACCAACACCAGATTAATTGTTGGTGATGATTAAATGTAGCTGTACAGCAGAATGTAGATGCATGAAGTGCAATTGCATAAAGTATGTCATTGATTACTCCATCAGCTGAGGTTTATGTCATGGAACATCACCCCTGAATTCACCACTCTATGTTACACTAAACCAAACCTTTGGCACAAACTTCAAGCAAAACATAAACTAGTGGACAGACTGTTGAATATATATAATAACAACGTAATATTACAACAAACTTGAGATTATTTATACATCAGTCAATCAATTAGTAAATTCAAGTTATGTCCTGACTAGAGACCAAAGTAAAACTTGTACTAAGTTCTATCTAACTTTGTGAATTATTCAAATACCATTCAAACACCCAATTCATACCCCATCTCCACCATCACACTTCATCTCACCACTACCACATGACCCAATAATGGCAACCACTGAATATTGAAACCTCAATCTAACTCTCATTTCTCTCTGCTTGTTCAAAAGGACTGATTAGTAAATTCAGGAGACAGTGGAAGACCAGGAGACCTGGTTTACCCATGCTGTCCTGACCTATATGGCTTGTAAATACCTGAAAAATGAATTGGCTAAGTTTCTGGGATGGCCATCTTGGATATATTTCAGGCAATGTTTAAAATGATTTTAAATGTCACCACTGTGCTGAAGCATACCTGAGAACCTGATAATAGCCAACAAAATTGGTCCTTATACCATGTTTCTATCAACAATTTTGAGCTTTTCCAATATTTTCAGATTTTCAATGGTGGCCATCTTGGATATGAGTTGTCAGGCAATGTTTAGCATGTTTTTAAATGTTACCACAGCATTGGGCATACCTAAAAACTCCATAGTATACACCAAAACTGGTTGTATACCATGTTTCCATGAAAAGTTTTGAACTTTTCCAAAAATCAGATTTTCGGCGGCACCCATCTTGGATATCTGTTATAAGGAAATGTCTAACATGATTTTAAATATCACCAGTGTGTTGGGCATACCTGAAAACCCCATTATAGACACTAAATTCATCTATTTGCTATGTTTTGATCAAAAGTTACATTGATTTTTAGTTAGGCACTTACCCCATGGCAGCCATTTTGGAAAATGGCTATTTTCCCCTATTTCCCAACGATAAATTTTTCTACATTTTTAGTATGTTAATACAGGGCCCTTGTGGGAAAGGATGGCGAAAACCGCATTTCTGTTCTAGTTTTTTTGACATTTTGGAGCTAGATTGCCTGGACTACATCATATCTTACTTTTTTTGGATTTTTTGACAAAAAAAACTTATAAAAGCAGGAAAACAGGTTTTCCTAACCCAAAACTGTCAAAAAGCACATTTCCCATGTTCAAAACAACTATTGATATGAAAAAGACATTTTTTTCAGTTCCTGGGAGGTGGTTTCCAAACAAAAAAAATTAACAAAAAAAAAAAAAAATTACCACCCCCCAACCTAGTTTTCAGCCAGATAAATCGGAAACACACCTATATTTTTTTTTTGCCTAATCGAAAATTTATTGGACGAGATTCGTCCACATAAGTACGATGCTGTAGGCAGAGTGCTAATGTGGATGAATCAAGTCCAATAAATATTTCGATTATTGCAGGCGAGTTCCATTCTATATTTATTATATGGGCATAAAACTTGGTGCATAAAAGTGGCCGACTTGGTGACGAAGTAGTTCGTATAGTATGCGTACTATATGAATATTTTTATAGCACCCCACTTATAGCACCTCTCATATGGAATGCACATATAATAAAATATCTAACTACATGGTCCATTTTTTCTCCATTTAGGAAATGAAATATTCGTGTTTCCAATTGATATAGCTGAAAACTAGGTAGGGGGGGTACATATTTTAGAAAACCACCTTCCAGGAACAGACACGATTATAATGCTATGATTATAATGCAATAAATCGCTTCCGTTTCCCTCTCCCAAAATCTGTTGAGCTGTCAACATTAGGTTTACATGGCGCTATTAATATTTACATGTACATGCTTTATTTGACATGACAGTCCAATTCAGATGTAACATGTACATGACTTTTTAAGGTAGATATCCATTTATGAAGTAATTTCAATAACAAGGCAGGATGGAAGTAAGGACACATTTTTAAAATGGTGACAACTGATGATAATGTTCCGCCCAAATCAAAACCCAGTCCCTTCTGGCTTTACACCATCTATCCATGGGTTCCCATCATAGCATCGCTGAATCATTAATGGATTGCTAGCACACGAGCGACCGATCAGTTGTGATCAAATACGATTATTGAATGACTTATTCCATGGCGACTATTTGTATAGAGCCCTGTCACGTACCACACTTCCACACACACACTGTATTCATGGATCTATATGAGTCCGATGAGAGATAAATGTAATTTCATATTTAAGAGTTGCATATAGACAAAATCCGAGCGATTGAGCGATATGCTGTCTGATCATCCGTTCATAACCACCGGGCGTATATAGGAAAGTGGATAAGAAGAATGATGTCGGAACTGGGAAAGCTTGACACTGTAATTACATTAGATTCAATTTATAAGCTGCTGGAAGGGAGAGATGATTGATTGCGCATGCTCTGCCTTCCGCCAATGACGAATAGATTACTTAGTTGTGATACAATTATGCTCTGCCTAGGTACACAGACCGGTTTATCCGTCATCACGGCTCATGCCCTTCTCCTACATTGTACATTTCACTAATGGTACAAATAGTGTGATGTGTTACAGGGAAATGAGTCACAAGTCATAAAAAAAGGAACTTTGAGATACGATCATATTAATTGTGAAAAGATGAGATAAAGCTGATTCCAATGATGGTAAACAGGATATCTATTGTAATAAGTGCTTCTATATTGTGTATAGGCATGAAAACAAATTTAGTGATATTTCTTTATGGTCACTAACTATAGTTAAGGAGTTGAATATACTCCTTGGGATAACCACAGATATACATAGATGCCTTTAGCACAGTCTTGGGATTTGGTGCATATATTTCTACTATTAAAAACACTAAATTAAAAATATTTAAAAAAAAGAAAAACGTCAAAAAATAAAAACATTCCTAAAAAGAGTTATTGTGAATATAACACTTAGGAAAATATCGATTTTTCTTACTTATGACTCATATTTCTGTAACACAACCCACAATGTCTCTGCTCTCTATCTTTACCAGATTCATTAACATAAGGGAGGTTCGCATCTGACCTCACCTTGTTTGTTTGTTTTTATTCGGCATTGGACATTATGTAATGTATATAAATTATGTTCAGTTCAGGCTGATTTGATCATACAAAAGGTCAATATGTTTAATAATATGTGGACGGAAGTAACCCTTTTGCTTTTTTTTTGTTTACATCTTTTACCAGGACTAGATCACCGCAGTGGTGTTCTTCCTCTAGTACCTAAGGGGTGTGGAGAGGTGAAAATGTAGCCGCGCCTATTGACCAAGTATAGTTAGTTTCTCCCATTTTACTAGTCTATTTTACATTAGCTACTCAATGAATAAGACTGGGTTTGGAAGAAAATTTGATATTTATTTCATTCAATACGAGCAGTTGACAACATCCGTGATCAGCTGATACAGTTGTCGATAAATTGCAAGTGAATTGTACATTAATTCAATTATTGTATAATTCATGAACATTGAGTCATTAATGACGAAAGGCTTGTGTAACATTATACGAGAGACATCGAGATGTGAAAAATACGGAATAAAGGGCCTGGTGCACCAAGCCGATTCTCATGCGATTTTGCACCGCAAAGGACTCTTTTGCATTAAGTTCTGTGAGAATCGCATGAGAATCGGCTGAGTGGACTAGGCTCTTAAGAGTTATTTTAGATTAGGGTGAGGAGGGTGAGCAGGTCTTTACGGCCCGCTGACCGGCGGTAGAGTAAGGACGAGTACTGTCCATTGGTTACCACGATGAACTCAATCAAATATCAAATCAATGAACCACCATTGACCAATGGTCAGTGTCTTTGGATGAAATCGCCAGAAATGTACAATTCACCTTCCGCAATCCTCTCAAATAACCAAAATTTAAGACAAAAGTGGGGTTGAAAGTTCAGTTCAACATACAGATCAACAAACAGATTGTTTGAATCAAGGCAATATCAAATATATTCAGATATACCTAGCATGATCATTAATTTGTCAGTCTAATTCAACAGATGTTACTAAATAAATAGAGCTGCCAATTGTACATTTTCTGACCCATTTATTTTTCTATCAGGGACCCGCTGGAAGACTTATGGCTAACATAGAAGAGGGCCACCCTTTTTTTAAAAAGAATTCACTAATGAACCGATGGCTTAAACGGGTGGATTCTAATTACCTAAAAAAACTTCTATAAATGCAAATAGTTTTGAACTACTGAGCTTCGGAATGAAGACGAGTAGCTAAGATCTTTCCATTGCCATTGATACCAATTAACTAATTGCGTGTTTGTAAAACGATCTAGGCATCTTAATTAATGTGTATAGCTTCGTCCATTCATAAGATATTCAGCGTAATTTACTGTACCTTGGCCTCAATTTATGACGTTAAGAATTCTCCGCTGATGGAAGTAATGATCGATAAGGTTTACTCGTAAATTGGAGGTTTAATCATCTTAATTAGATTAATTGCACCATTTCCTACCTTCCAGTCGCCCTACGTCAGTCAGATGCCCAGATTACAAGGAAAAAACATTTCAATGCCTTAAGGCTTAATTAACATTGGTCAAAACGAAAGAGTTTCTACTTTTTTTCATTTTCTCTCCTATTCTTCTAAAAGTCAGTTGACCAAACTTATGGAGGATTTTGTCAGATTGTTTCTTGCTACAGGGCTTCAGAAATGGCTACATTTATATTTCGGTGACCCACTAATAGCCTTTCCTATGGTGGCTTCCCTTATTATCGCTCACATGCAACCGTTTTCTCTCGGCGGCTCCGACTACAAATTCATGTATAAACATATAACAGTAGCAGAATATTGATAAATGCAGTCCTATAAGTCATAATATGAGTATATTTTGTGTGATTCTTGTCATAATAACTGACAATGCATCTCTAATTAACAGCTGAGGTAGAGAACTCTACCTTGGTGGTAGATCTATACTTCTGCCTTTTATCCATTAAACGTTAAACGCCGCCTGACCTTGGCCTGTATATTGATGATGACAGATGTCTTGAGCATGTAAGCTTATGCTATCTGTAGGCTACATGTGGGCCTGGATGGAGAGATAATAACAGTGTCACGAATGCGAGGAATCACTACAACTGGCACGACGGCTGTGTCTAGACCCATTAAGTGCACAATGTGTTGTCTATCTATCATATTATACCATCACACCTATCGCTCCAGTCTACTGTCTATAGGGTCGCACACACTTAGCGCCGAGCCGATTTCAGTGCTCCCGATCAATCGGGAGTGAAATCCTAGGATTTCAAAGACAGTAAAATGTGAAATCGGGAGTGATTTTTACACCCAAACTTAGCCAATTTGATCCCGATTCCCCCCAAAAGCTTAAATCGGGGCTGTTTGTCCCACACATACCCGATTCTGGGGCCGATTTGGGTGCCGATTTGGGGGCCGATTCTAGAATCACTTCAATGGTGTACTTGGAACGATTGGGAAAACAGTAGAAATATAAGCTATATAATCTTGGAATTTTTGCCGGGTTGAACATATGTGATTTGTTACAGGAAAATGAGTCACAAGTCGCAAAAATCTATATTATCAACTCTGCCTCTGTGGCTCAACGTAATGTAAATGTAAATGGTCAATTCTCACGAAATGGAGCCAGTTAGTGTTTTTCAATTTTTATTTTTTTATTATCCTTTGTTCATTTCCATTTAGATCCCAATTCGAGATTTCGGGCCATTAGGACGGAATTTTTTATTTTTTTCATCTGCCTTGTCTAGGGTCTTGTTCCTTTATTCATCTGCCTTGTCTAGCCCTTTAAGAGCGAGAGGGTCTGATAAGGCGGGTTCTCTTCCAATTGTCCCTTATTGTGGCCGTACCAAGCATTATAAAAACGAAAAAATCTTTTTGATACTCCAAATATTAGTGAAGTTATAGTCTTTCAATTTTGCCTGCCTGTTAAATTTTGAGCTCAACTACTTAGCAACTTTTTAAAAGGAGATAGACGATGTAAAAAGCAATGATGTCCAGACAGTGAAAATTAATCAGGACCATGCCACATAGTCTTTTAAGTTGTAATTTAGAAATTTCATGTTTGTATGTCACAATAGCAACCATTTACCATGTACAGTTTTTCAATTGAAAAAAAAGGGGCTGTTTGGTTGCCATTCTAAACCATTCTAAAGGAACCATTTTCAAAATCCATCAACTTTTATGACCATTCATTATATTCAGCATGAAAAATTGAATAAATGTCACTTTTTAAAAGAAATGAATTTAAATTTAGATTTTTTTCCAATTTAAGAATGCATATTGCATAAATAGATCTTCCAATTTAGCCACAATCTATTTTGGACACAATTCTTTCTACATCTATCAGGCACAAGAACTGTTTTCTGATTATTGGACCTTACAACATTAGGGGGAAAATGACCCAAATAATAGTGCATAAATGCACTACTCGCCCTGATAGGGCTAGGGTCTTGCCCTTAATATAACTGCAAAATGCCATTGAAACGCTCCAAACCGCAAATGTCACTAAAATTCCATTAGGACGGAATTTGTTTTATTATCATTTTTTTTCCATCTACCTAGTCTGGGGTCTTGCTCTTAACTGCAAAATGCCATTGAAACGCTCCAAACCGCAAATGTCACTAAAATTCCATTAGGACGGAATTTGTTTATTATCATTTTTTTTTCATCTGCCTTTGTCTAGAGTCTTGCTCCTAACCGCAGAATGCCATTGACTTTTTGATTGACTATTCTGACTTTTTGATTGACTATTTCAACTTTCCAATTGACCTTTCTGACTTTATCATTGACTTTTCTGACTTAATGGTTGACTATTCTGACTAAAGAATTTACTTTTCTGACTATTTGATTGACTATCTATACTTTCTGATTGACTTTTCTGACTTTCTGATTGACTTTTCGATTGACTTCTTACTTTTTGATTGACTATTTCAATTTTCTGATTGACTTTCTGATTGACTTTTCTGACTTTCTGATTGACTTTTCGATTGACTTCTTACTTTTTGATTGACTATTTCAATTTTCTGATTGACTTTCTGATTGACTTTTCTGACTTTCTGATTGACTTTTCTGACTTTTTGATTCACTATTTCGACTTTTTGATTGACTATTTTGACTTTTTGACTTTCTGATTGACTTTTTGATTGACTTCTTACTTTTTGATTGAATTTCTGACTTTCTGATTGACTTTTCTGGCTTTCTGATTGACTTTTCTGGCTTTCTGATTGACTTTTCTGACGTTCTGATTGACTTTTCTGACTTTCTGATTGACTATTTCGACTTTTTGATTTCATGATTGACAATTGACAATTCTGACTTAATGATTGATTTTTCTGGTTTTTCAATTGACCATTCTTACTTTTTGATTGACTATTTCAACTTTCCGATTGACTTTTCCGACTTTCCGATTGACTTTCTGATTGACAGAGAGGTCTGATGAAAGAGAACAGATGTGATAGAAAAAAGGGGCCAACAGGGGTCACTGATGAAGACCAACAGGTGTCGCTGACGATGACCACTGGGTGGCACTATGTGAAATAAACATATATCAAAGGATTTGATGAAAACAGATTGGGTTGAAAGTCGGGAAATCCCCTCTCCCTCCTCAGAAGAGTTTAGAGAGATGAGAAGCAGTGCTGTGTTTAGCTTGGATGATGGTTATATTGTTAATTGTCAATCACCTAGGTTAAGCTAATTGCTTAGCATAAAATGTTCTTTGAATGATTATATTGACCAAGAAAGCTGTAAAAGTGTCTAAAATTGATTTGGAAATGTGAGATATTTTTCAACTGGGTTTCCCTCACGGCGATGCCCGATAGAACAGGGTGTGATGCACAGTGATAGGCCTTCACACTAAAATATATGATCAAGCATCATATAAGGTTGTAATTTGATAATATTTCTACAAAATATACATTGTTTGACCTTATATAAAGCATATATGCACAACTCGTGCATTATTCACAATCCTTCAGCTAACTCGTTAGTTATCCTGTATATAACCCATTTTATTTAGAATATGTAGGCTATAAGAAAACTTATAGCATTGATTTCCCCTTGTTCTCTTTTTAAGTTGACTTGAATACTTGTATTGTTATTTTTATGAAGGTAAATGTGGGTTCTGTTTAAGAATTTAGACCCAAAACACAAGAAATCCATCTTTAACTCATATTCGTGTGACACATCAAATTTCTAAAAAAAAAAATTATTAAAAACAAATAAAAAATTATCGGCCTGGGCAGGACGAGAAGTGAGCATTATAAAAGTGAAAAAATCATTTTGATACTCCACATATTAGTGAAGTTATAGTCGTTCAAAGTTTACTACCTCTTAGGATTTCTAATATTTTAAAATCCTATGACAAATCGGGAGTCCTCTCCCGACAATTCATTTATTGGATCGTCGGGAGAGGACTCCCGATCAGTCGGGAAGGCCCCCCGATTAGTCGGGGCAGCTCTCTACTAATCAGGGGTAGACCCACATCTAGACAAAATGTGCGCCGATTTCAAAATTGAGCCCTGAAATCGGGGCAACTTTCTAATCGGCCAGGATATGTCAAAATATTGGAATCGGGAGACAAAAATACGGCCGATTTGGGTCTCCCGATTAGTCGGGGGCAGACCCACACTCAAAAATGTATTCTGGGATTTGAAATGAAATCCTACGACTAGTCGGGAGGCCCAAATCGGCGCTAAATCAGCCAAGTGTGGGCAGCCTTTATAAGAGTAGCGTCTAACTGCATATCAGTTTATTCTATTCCCCTGCGGCTAGGGGCCCGTTGTATGCATTTTGTAAATGTTTGGCCGTAATAGCAATAAAAAAAAAGACAAAAAAGAGACCCTTACTTAAGATTGTCCCTCCCTTGCTAATGCCTCGTCTACACAGTTGCGACTTCAAAAACTGCGATCATT
This sequence comes from Sthenelais limicola, assembly GCA_942159475.1. Classification (NCBI taxonomy): domain Eukaryota; kingdom Metazoa; phylum Annelida; class Polychaeta; order Phyllodocida; family Sigalionidae; genus Sthenelais; species Sthenelais limicola. Next base: position 94,236,668 of record OW804100.1, read on the forward strand.
TGCAGGTGAGATCGCAGAAATCCTGTGCGAATCGGCGGTGAACTTGTGTGATATCAGAAATGATAATCTGCGATTTGACTTTTACTCCCAACAAACTTGCAATTTCCGCTGCCAACTCATGTGAAATCGCGGCTCTGGATTTGCAGAAGACGTGCGATTTGGATCACTTCAAATAATAAGGAAATGGAGGGAGAGAAGACCAAAATTATTTGTGTGTGCTGTACTTGCGATGATTCGGAAAAAAGTAGACAAAAATGAATGCATAATCACAAGATCTTTACATATTTGAGTATGTTATGTGAAAACGTCCCTTTGGGTATGTTATGTGAAAACGTCCCTTTGATTTATCAATAATTAGTGAAGATACACCTGTTCAAACATAGCTGCAATCACCTGCGAATTTCGAATATTTCCGATTTTTGCATGACCTCCTGCGATTATGCCCCGTCTACACAGGTGTGAATTCAAAAACTGGTGCACATCTGGCACTTGCGATCATTCGCATGTGAAATTGTAGAAATCCTGTGCGAATCGGCGGGGAGGTTGTAGAAGTATGTGCGATTCCATTTGAAATCGCATCAACATGCAAATTGGATTATTTCACCTGCGTTCTGGCACATCTGAAATCACACATGAATTCACATGTGTGTGGGGCAATTTTTGCCTCTGCGATTAGTCGTAGGATTCTGAGAGTGGTCGCAGCTCTCCCTACATAGGGGTGATTTGCATGTCAATTTGTGACTCTGTAGTCACTACATTATATACAAGCACAGTGAGACAGGCAAACCACCCTATTGCCTAGCTCTATTCGCACCTGCATAAAGCTTCACTCTAACAAGATTACACACTTTATTTCGAGAGCCGAGGCCTTTACTGTAATTATAACGTCAGAAACGTTGAATTATTCAATTCAGTTGTGTAGATGATCACACATCTTTAGGGTAATCCGAGCCACTTGTTTTCAACCAGCTGCTCAATTTACATTCATAGTGTACGCCCCCTTGATTGCTTTAAGATTAGGACTGTGGTGTGCTGGTTACAGAAACAAGCACTCTGCATGAGACACACATTCTATTGTACTTTAGAGCTGTTATCCAGACAATAAACTCACATCTCTAAATCATCACAGGGATATTAGAAATATGCAGGCTTCTCCACAGCCAACACAATAGGGGATTAGCATAGCCGCCATTTGGAATCTTGATTCGCATGGAATTATGGGACAATGCCATATCCATACATGTGTTATGCATGTTTCAATAACACTAGTCCCCACCTTTCCCATCATGCATTTGGTTTTCATAGATTTTTTTTGAAAAAGCTGTTAACACTCTGTTATTCTCATGGTGACGGTGGAAAGACCTGGATTTCATCCAGTTGGCTGTGTACCAGTTTGTCACCTCTCATGTAAATCCTTTGACAAATAAACGATTCATTTCATGCAATAGAGGATATATGCATAGCATTTTGAATCTTGATTCGTATTGAATTATGGCACTAATGGTACAGTATAAAATCTATAGAAAACATGCCATGCTCAGCATGGATTATTTATCAATGCTCTAATGTCAATATCCATGTGTTATACATCTTTCCATAACAGAAGCCTCCATCTTTCCCATCGTGAAATTGATTCTCATAGATCATTTATATAAGCTGTGATATTGTTGAAAAAATTCTCGGAATTTTCGATAAAAGTGTTGCAAAATAGTTGTATGTCAGATTTCAACAGAATCCATCCCAAGATGTACTGTAACACACATGCGCAGTGGCACATGTAATTCTGTAGGCTGGAATTAGACAGTCAATGCATGGAGTCTAAATAATCCTGTGATGGCCAAGCTTAGTGAAACATTTATTCAGAAAAATTCATATTGACAAAATGTTAGGCTTTGTTGCTCATTGTGTAAGTCGATGCGATACAACCATAGCGTTGGAAAGCTGGCAGAAATAGTTTTTATATAAGGATTAATTTCCGTTTGAATCGGAGTGAAAGAATGGTCTGTTTAAACTGTAAACACAGCTGTTGTTCCACATCGGTATTAATACACTGCGAAACTCTACTATCGAGATCTACTTTCAATAATGGATTACTTTATCAAAGGTGTTTGGAACTGTAAATGCACATGCAATTGATTGTCATGCCTTGTTTGGGTGAAAGCTCTTCACTTTCAATTGACATTCACAGGGCGTAACACAAAATGACTCTTTTGTTGCCACAAAATATTCCACGGGACATCCTTAGTGTTTCAAGTGGAGAAACATCTAGCAATAAACGCTAGAGTGAGCTGTATGCGGGGCCAATGTGATTTTATAACCATTTTAGCATGCACCAACAAGGCACTAGACAATAAAGGCAGCAATCACTCGGCCCAACTACATTTAATCTGAGAGAGCAGCTCATAGGAAGTAGAACAAGCAAACAAGCAATCTGTTAGTGGAACAACTAACCTGCTCTCGACAAGTCGTTGCCGTGACGAATCTAAAGCTTATTGTCCATTAAAAGGCCAATCCGCCACATGCTTAAACGAAACGAAACTTGTAATTTTAAAAGGGGAAGGGCCTTCTTGATATTTGGATGGATAGAGAGTTTAAGTGGTTTCTTGTGGCATGTACATGACTTACCCTGCATGTCATCTTTCAGAACAAGATTAAAAAGTGTGTCGGGGGAGGGATGGCGATTGTTTAAAAAGCTAAAATTCCGAAAAAATGCTAGCTAAAATTTGACTTTAGTTTTGTAATTGAAAGATTAGACTTGGTTCGGTTGTGGATACCATGTACATCAGATAGTGTTGAATTCCATTTTCCTGTAACCAACTTAACAAGGTTTGATACATAGAACATCATATATATATGAGTTGTAAGTTATGAACGAGGGAATCCAGGAATTTTATGTCATTCATGTCATAAGCAGTCGCATTGTCTTGTAAAGGCTATCGCTTGATAAAATCCCCCTGAACTATACAATTGTTTTCGGTCGATGGAAAAATAATTGCACTTAAATGTGATCGCTCCAATGATAACCATTGTTATGGGAAATGGAGGAAGAGTATTTTGTGCTAATCTGGCTGCAGGGCCCATACAATAAACCCCTCTCCTGGGTAGATTGTAACACTGAGTGAAATATGATAAAAGCAGACACAGATGATGGAAAGGACACTTAATAGGGTAATAGGTACATTCATATTTTTAAGAATGAAGAACCTGATTACCCTTCATCAATAAGTCATCATAATCAACGTCTCAGTGTAATGTAATATGATAGAACCGCACAAGCAGTTATTTTGGTCCAAAGGATCACATGGACCCAAGACGATTCTTTTTTCATGGGGCATAAGCCGATGGGCAAGTGTGATGATGTATAGAAAAGAATCGTCAAATCGTCAAATCGTCGAATAGCCATGTGATAAATTACCTTTATTAACATCCCCCGGAATGGGGCTTGACAATATTACTCACTGTATAAGGGTGAAATTGCCAGAAAATGTACGGTTCGCCTTCACCAATCCTCTCAAATAACCCAAAATTAAGACAAAAATGAAGTTTAAACTCAATTCAACAAAACCAAACAGGTTGTTTGAATCAAGGCAATATCAAATATACTCAGATATACCTATATATTACTGACCTATTCTCAGCCTAATTTAACAGAATTGACTATGTATGTGTAGAGCTGCTGATTGTACAAGATCTGACCCATTATATAGAATTGTTCATACTGATCTTACCTGATTTGATATATTATTTCATTTTCTATTTTTTCATTAGGGACTCTCTGGATGACATATAATTACCATAGATGAGGGCTACCCATTTCCGGTAAGATATTATTTATTGTAAACACATTTTACGGACAATAACACGTCTAGAGTGGGATACGTTGCGTGCGTACACTAGTTTATACGGACCCCGCAAAACCTGAACCGCAAGAATTACTTTCAGGAAATGTCCACAGAATGGCTTTAAAATGTGCCTTTTAGATTATTAAAGGAACATTATAATTAACCCCTGTATTTGGCTGGGAATAAGCAATATTTTTCTATTTTGTTTTGGTAATCATTTTATTCAGGTAATGAGAAGTTATATCTGGGACGTAGATTGTGGCGCCCCAGTTCACCGTGAAGTTGGTCTACCACTGGGCCCTGAGTCAGAGAGAGAAGGAAAACTAGAATTTTAATACATTAAAATTTAATTGGTATATATAATTTAATTTTAGTCCTTTAAATTGGACGAAACAAAAACGGAAAATTCTAACACTGTGAATACATACAATAATCAACAAATTGGTGCTGCAATTATTACTTAGTCTCTACACCCGTGATTCAGATTGACAATAGGGAGATTTAGCAACCACAACGCACCAACACAACGTTAACGCATCCACTATAATTATTTGTATATTATTACCGCTGTGGGGATATCTCGAGAGGCGGTAGGCCGAGGGTATCTGCAATGCAGGCTGTAATAATGATGATAATTAATGATAAGGCTGTAATAATAATGTACTAATAGTTAGTGGATGCATTAGTGTTCTGTTGGTGCGTTGTGGTTGCTAAATCTCCCTAATAAAGGGCACCCGGGGGGTTTTACCTGGCCGGAATTGTAGTAAGTACGCTGCTGGCTTGGTCATTATGTTTAAAATGGGCTGAAAAGGGCTGGTATCTGTCATGAAGTAGAAAAATAGAACGAGAATTAAGGTTCATTTCCAACCAGCAGGAATCTTGTGTCATCTATTTTAGTGGTTTTGATTGACGTGTAAAGGCAATTACCTAAGAAATTGTCTCTCTGATCTATAAAATTGATTCCAGACGATGAACAAGTAATTGCGTTTAAATGTGATTGGGCATGCCCCACGTAAAACTACTCACCACTCAGAGTGATGTCAATTTCCACAAGAGGCCTGGATCTGGGGCATTGTCAGAGATATGAAGTCGGCCAAGGAATCCGAATTGACAGACTTGGTAATGAATGGGACTAAATTATCCAACCATGTAGGGACTAGAACATTTGCTCCAAAGGATATTGTTAAACACGCGACATTCCGATTCATTTAAAACATGTTTTAGCTAGCTTTTAGACTAAATAGCCTCCTAAACTCACGAACACTAACATGCATCTTGGTCAGATCGTCAGAAAATGTACAATTGGCAGCTCTACACATTTTATAGGAAATTCTGCTAAATTAGACTGAAAAATGAAGAACACCGCGTATATATGGTGCATTGGTTCTGTTAAAGTGTATTTTGAAACACATTTTGGTCTTTTGTACATTTTCTGAAGATCTGACCCATCTATAGCTCATGCCATTGGATTTATGTCTCAGTAGACACTGACAGATCGACTTAAGTCATGGGTGCCTTGCACAATGCCAATCTGTGACAGCAAGCACCAAGCAATCTAAATTAGGATAAATATCTCCTTTGATAGTACTTGATGGTTCTTCAATATTGACACTGACTAGCAGTAAATATTGTTACTTCAGTTTTAGTGGAGCCTCAATAACTCCTTTACGGTTTGGGGAAAGCTTTTGCCTTGCCCGTTTATTTCCGAATCATAAGAACAGCATAGAAGTAATTTCATCAAACAGTACCAACTTGCTTCAATTTAAACAACTTCTACTGAATTCTTTGTTCTAGTGAGCTCGTCCCTATATTTAGTTTTCCTTTAATGTCTACATTAACCTACTAATACTAGAAAAACACAAGTAAATTCAAGTGTGATTTAAGTCAACATAACAAATATTTCTATTTTTACTAGACTAGAGGCATTTGCTCAAAAACTCTTTTAATGTTCTTAACAATTACAGATCCAGTTTCAAAATGGCTAAACATTGTATCTATGCAGATAAACAAGAGCCATGTATTTTGGTCTGTTACAAATGAAAGGGAAAACGTTTCTCTCCTTTCCTGCCCCTACATGATATCTCAAAATTCATTTACTTGTGACTCATTTTCCTGCAACACATCACAAATAAACATTTCTATATTTTAAGTTTGAAAGTTTGATTTTGAAAAAAAAGTTTGCAATATTACTTAAATTATTCGTAAAGTAGCTAAATATAATCTATTTTGTTACCTTATAAATGCATGTATATATTAAATAAAATGTCTTGAAATTTGAAACAAGTATATGTGTGGTACCAACAGCGCTGAGCACCCCCAGAAAGAGTATGTTCCACTAAACAGGTCAGATATTAACTGAACGTCCTGCACTCTTCTAGAGAAGCGCAAATAGCAGTTTTGAAGAGGTATAGAAAGAGCATTAACCGATTCTATTAGACCGATCTGGTTTCACTCTAAATTTGATTGTTAAGTCCTCAGGGAAATAAAAAGAGCTGGCCATGAGCGGACCAAAAGAGCGAGCCAGTGAAATCACAGCCTCAAATGACTTAGGAATCACTGTTTTAAATTGCTGATTACCCCACTATGTTTTATTATCATTGCTACGTAAATCCAGAAGAATTCTGATGGAAATCAGATCTTTCCATCGGACTGATTTTCATAGAACTAGATAAAATGGTTTAACACCATTCATCCATAATGTAAATATGCTAAAATATTTTATTGAAATAGTTAAGCTGCAGTAGTCTGCGACTTCTTTTATGACATTTATGGCATATTTGTCCTGTTCCCATCAGCCTTAATGGAATACGATTGGAAGAAAATTTTCTTCCAATCGTATTCCATCGCCCCACGCTACCAATCATGAGATTGATGAATCTTAGTTTTATTCAGAACAATTTTACCTATGTGTGGTGTGTTACATGGAAATGAGTCACAAGTCGCAAACAATGGATTTTGAGATATCATCACATATGAAAGGATGAGATCAAGTGGATTCCAATGATGGTAAACATGAAGAACACCTAAGAAGTATTTCTATAATTATTTTATGTTTGATATATTTATTTTTGAAAAAAAAATATTTCTGCAATATTCTGGGTAGACATTTACTAGTAAAGTAATTAAGTATAGCCTATAAGATGACCTTCGAAATGCATGAATATATTTAATACACTGTCCTGAAATTTGGTACTTGCAAAGATTTCTATTTTTGTTACAATGAGAGTTTGACATTCTGGAAATATCATAATTATATCATTGTGTGTTTTCGATTTTCATCGATAAGTTTCTTAATTATATCAGTCGATTTATTTTTCAATGAGAGTTTGTTGTAATGAGAGTTTTGACCTCATCTTGATCGCTTTGTAGATGATTGTTCGTTGTTAGCTAGATGATGAGTGTAGTTTTGATATGTCCCAGACGATGACAAACCTTCTGTGGCGCCTATAGGATTATTCTCTGTACGGTGACTTAACACCAAGCTGCTTAAGTACAGTAAATTCAATCCGATCTGAAGGAAGACTTGTCTGTCAATTTGTCTTCACCCTATCTTGAAGAAAACTGTAAGATGCTATCCAAATGACATTCAGATATATCCTGGCATATGTTGGAACACCTGGAAAACTGGGATTTTCAGATAGGCTGCAATCATTTTGAACGGGTTCTCAAATAATTCATTCAACTTAATTCGATATAATAGATTGAAGTGAAGACCGCGTTTTGAGCTATTACAACAAACAAAATCTTGTCAAAATTATTTCTATTATGATTTATAGGAATAGGTGAGCGAAATGAAGTGAAGTCATGATAGGAAAGGATTTCAGCAGGTCCTCCAAATACAAATCAGGACATTTTTTAAACACCATTAAGCAAAAACAACTGCAAAGAAATCCTCCGTCGTGGTCAAATGATTATTAGAAGGGTTGTATAAGAACGGAACAAAATGTAGAAAATCTTTAGTTTTTGACCGACATTAGCTGAGACTGCACCTTTAAGAAAATTCGGTAGATTTTTCTTTTACAAGAATTAGCTGGGGTGCATTTATGTAACAGACTATGGGTGTATTGCACTATACACGATAAGATCGTGTCTTATAGGCCTCATAACACCCTTTTAAATTTACGACTACGACGGCTTTATGATACGAGGGTTGTTGCATTGAAACTCAAGCATCTGAGCGAAGTAAAAAGTCTCTCAGAGGTCTCTCAGAGTTCTCTCAGACTAGTCTCGAAAAATAATTGTATATAATATAGTGCAATGCAACTTCTGCTAAGAGGGATGAGTGAGTGAGTGAGTTGCTTTACACCGTTATCAACACATTTAGTATTGTTATATCAAGGGCGGGAGAGCTGAGAGGGAGGCAGTTTAAGATCATACTCAGGAAATAGAGATAGAGAAGAAGGGAGACAGAGACAGAGAAAAGAGACAGAAAGGCACTTTATGGTCATACACCGGACCAGTGCTAAGAGGGAGTTACGAGGCCTCTAAGAGTGGTTCAACACAGAATCGTATATAATGCACTGCACCCTGTGCCTGTTCTACTGTTCCTATACAAGGGCTCAGTTATTATATGGGTCAGATTCTCAGAAAATGTACAATTGGCAGCTGTACACATTGAGTAAATTCTGCTAAATTAAGCTGAAATTTGGTCAATACTAGGTACATTTCGAGTATATACGGCATTGCATTGATTCTAGCAATCTGGTTGGTTAGGTTGAACTGTATTTTGAACATTATTTTCGTCTGAAATTTGGGTTATTTGAGAAGATTGGCGAAGTTGAATTGTCTATTTTCTGAAAATCTGACCCATATATGTATCCATGCCTGCACTAAGCACGCAAGGTGGTCAACAAAGCCCGTTACTTCATGGCCGGCGTTGATAAACTCAGAAGGTTGCGGAAATTGCCTTTGTGGAGGGCACCTATATTTGTCCTCCAATGGCCTAACGCTGATTAGACATTGCTCATAATTGGAAAATATTGATTAAGAGGAGCCCCTAGGGATATCTGCATGCATGCAATGACATATATGAGTGATGTTGGACGGGAAAACAATATTTATTCTCTCAGCCTTTTTGGGTTTGAATTCATCATCTAGAGTGATTCATTCAATCCCTTTAAGGCTTTAACATATATCATTATATAGCGGTTGTTCTTTCTGAACGTGGAATTGGGTGCATGATCAATTAGAACAAACATCAATTTATATATTATTATTGCATTTTTCTTCCGGTTGTTATATACAATTACATGTACATGGAATAGGACAGAAATTCTACAATGTATATGTCTTCCATTTTGCCCATGATATGATAGGTTAAAGGATAGTACAGTAACTAAGTATATGCAATAATCTACAAAACAGGTGTTTTCTTATGTTAAGAAGCAATATTTATTATTATAGTAGGTCATGTAATCAACATTGCCACTATATATATTTAAAGAAATAGACATACCCAGTGTGTCTTTATTTGTACATAACAATAATACAATAGGGCCTTTCTGTCTCTTTTTCTCTTGTCTCTCTCTCTTTTCTTCTCTATCTCTATTTCCTGGGTATGATCATAAACTGCCTCCCTCTCAGCTCTCCCGCTCTTGATATAACCACCTTAAATGTGTTGATAATGGCGTAGAGCAACCAATCTCACTCACTTACTCACTCACAATGATATTATTATGCCACTGCTCATATAAGAGGACATTCCATGCACGGGTGAAAGAATATATTTGTGGGGACTAAATATTAGAAAATATCCTAGACCACTTAAATCAATTTTCATTTAAGTTCTTCTTAACTTCTTAAGTTTGAAATGTTCTTTATCGAAAATACTCTTTTAAGAGCAAATTTGTCTTGCACTAAAATCCGGACATAACAAGGGAATTACTGGTGTGTTACTACTATTCCCCTCCTATTGCTGATAGCACTTGTCTATATGTATTGATCATCATTTAGTTCACAAATCTAGGCGTAGCCATGTTGACATTGGGGATGAATATGGAATATGGATGACCTTGACACCCGGGCCTGTTGCATAACAAATCATAACTTATGGTTGTGCTTCATTAGCTACGTTTCCTTGCTAAGCAGCTGGTAAGGAACCTTTAGGGTAGGAATTTTCTGCACACCATGCTACTTTATATTCCTATACAATAGAAATGTCCTACCTTAGCGAGGAAAAATAGCTTTGCAAGGAACATTACATGTAAGGACCTCTTATGCAACAGGCCCCTCCTTTTGCGAGTGTTCATCCCACCTCACAACATCTTTACAGTACCCTTAATGAAGGTACATTTTCCTCTTGGTAACCTTTGCATGTAAAACAACAAGAGATACTGTTACTAATGACATCCGATGAGACAAACAATCCCACTATTTGCTAAGAAAGAAGCCCAAGACCAAAATGCTCTTACAGAGCAATAGCTGTATACTTTGCAGACTTCTTGGACTTTGCGTCTATTCTGTTTGTATTTTGTATTATTTTATATGTATTTTATTCACATAATTTCTTTGTTGGAATGTTCTGGTTTTAAGGGTTCGTCACTTTATATGTACCAAATTTCGGAACATTGTATTAAATATATCCATGAATTTCGAAGCTCATCCTATAGAGTACATTTAATTGCTTCAGTAGTTAATTGTCCACCCACAAATAATGTAAACTTTTGTTCAAACAAAAATATATAGATAGATAGATAGAAAATCTTTTATTTGTCCTATGGCATTTACAGAAAAGATAGACAAATAGGTCGACATGCTTATGTGGTGAAATGTATCAGCACATTTCTTCCTGCTGTTACCTTGGTTAGAATATGTGAAAGATATAAAGCATAACATATCGAAACAGACCTTCATGTTTACCATTATTAGAATCGGCTTGATCTCATCTTTTCAAATATGATGGTATCTCAAAATCCATCATTTGCGACTTGTGACACTCTTTGCTTTAACACATCACAATATATATGTAGGAATGAGAATTAGCATCGTCTGTATAGCACATTCCTACCCTAAAGGTTCCTTACCAGCTGCTTACCAAGGACAAGTAGCTAAGGAAGGGAAATATTAAGTAAGGATTTGTTACTCAACGGGGTTTGGGTATAATGTAGTTATAATCTAAAAGGGTCAAATCTAGACTTGGGGAAGCCATAGCAACCGGCAATTGTAGGTCTTCTGCTCCTGTTAACCCACACCATCTAGATGATGCCCCAAGAAAGGATGTGTAGGAAAACAGATTATTAACATGGAATTATTATATGTTATCTATTGAGAATAATTCACATTGTATGTGGTATATGTTTCACCTAGCTGCATTCACAGTGAACATCAGTCAAGAAGCAACAATTTTCCACTTTGTCGTCATTCATTTTCAACATTTTCAATTTATGAATGTCTGGAGGATTTTGTCTGGTTGTATTTGCTACAGGGCTTCATTGCTTTTTAATAAATTTTATTGAGTCCATTTTCATGCAATGATAATCTCATTGGAACCCAAGTAAAAAGGGTAAAGTCCACATTGTTATTTTTAGAAGACCCGCCGAAATCCTTCCAGTGGTGGCTTCACTTATTATCGCTCACCGACGGCCGTTTTCTCAAGACCGATTCGACTTCCAATTCTTGTAGGAACATATAACAGCAGCAGAACATTGATAAATTCAGTCCTGCAGGACTCAATGTTCTGCTGCTGTTATATGTTCCTACAAGAAATCAGACCACCAGATTTACTCATATTACATGTAAGTCACAATATGAGTAAATCTGGTGGTCGGATTTAGCTGAGAATAATAGGGTCTATCCACTGCTGCGTATGGCCGTGAGTATGGCACTGCGTATGGTGAGCAGGGAGGCTGGCCGCCGAACCTTGCATATATATGCTTGCCTTTGTGTATATAATCTTCACAAAGAGATTATTCTCCTTGAGTCACCGCACCCGTTTTTTTCATATCCACTGCCGCGGCTATACTCTTGGTTGTGTGTATGAGTGTGGAGATAAGCTGGCTTCTGATTGGCTAATCACCGCTGACGTCACCATACGCTCGCTGCGGCCGTGAGTATATGCGCCCAAATATCAAAAAGTTTTGATATTGCTGAGTATGGAGCGTATGAGCTGAGTACGGGCCGCCTACCCCATGCGCATGTGTGCATGCTTTCGAGCAACGCGCGGTCATACGCAAGGGTATATCCACTAGTGAGTATGGGGTCGGGAGTGTGAGCCGCCAGCTATATGCACGGCTATACTCTTCCCATACTCAAGCCATATTTAGGGCCTATACGCAGCAGTGGATAGACCCCATTAAGCGTTGAATTATTCATCATACACAAACCTCATAATTTCGTGATGTGATGTCTTTAAGGAAAATGAGTCACAAGTCGCAAAAAAATTGATTTTGAGATATCATTATAATTGAAAATATGGGATCAAGCAGATTCTAATGAAACATTAGGACAAATGATAAGTATTTCTTAAGTTTGATATTTTTTAGTTTTGAAAAAAAAGTTGGCAATATTACTGGGTGGATAATTACTGGAAATGAGCTAAATATCCTCAATAGTACTACCTTATAAATGTAAGGATATATTATATATATATATATATATATATATATATATATGTAATACACTGTCTTGAAATTGCGTACATGTATTTACGCTAGGAACAGCGCTAAGCACTACAAAAATGAGAATATTCCTACAAAGGGATCTTGTGAATAAATCACTTGGAATAATATCCATTTCGTGAGTTGTTACTCATTTTTCTATAACACATCATATATTATTCAATAGAAGTGGAATGCTTGATGTCATGATCATGTCCTAATTCCCCCTGGTAACATTTAGTACAAACCATATGAACAAACGCCCACTAGTGACAATCCCAGCTGGAGCACTAAGAACCCGGTTAGGCCGAGCGCAAAGCAAATGTCAATAAAGAAACAGTTCTATACAGAGGACTAAGACATTGACATCATGCTGATACGGATATCAAATATTTAATCAAAATTCTCTGATGGTGGTAGATAATCCCTTAGCCCATAATCCAATTTGGTATTCATCGTGGGTGTATTTGGAATTATGTGAGAGCAAGTGGGTGTGAACACTCCATGTATCAACTGAGCAGTAAGGTCATCCTCCAATACTATAAAGAAGAATGAGGATGTTCTTTTTTAAAAAAAACTATTTATATTCAACAAGACATTTATGAACAATATTCTCAGTACTAGCTGTGATTAAATACATATCTGAAAAACAGTTTTACAGACGAATATATCTTCATTTTGTACCTTCACAAATTCTAGTTCTACTCCATAAAACATTATTGATAACATTACACCTATACGACTAAAGCAAAATCGATAACATAAAACCCTTCCCACGGGCGTGTCCATTTGTATGATATACAGTTTAGCAAGAAGAAATAAATGTAAAACAAATCAATAAACAGAGAAAGGTTAAGGCTGTTAACAGTCGAAGTCGACAGTATTATTATGCCTCAGGACTGTCATTAGTTATCCTGGTTGAATTTGATACTCTTAAGAGAAATAGTTTTAGCAATCCTTTATGTATGCAAGATAAGCCCTACCAGCCTACCACACATATTGCACAAAGGTTAAATTGTAACGTTAGAATCACTGGGGAGGAGAGAACCATAATGTAGACAACCACAGAGCAGCTCGAAGGGAACAAAATGTGATGTGTTACAGGGAAATGAGTCACAAGTCGCAAAAGAATGAATTTTATGATTTCACTATATTTGAAAAGATTCGATCAAGCCGATTCTAACGATACTAAGCATTAAGGACATATAAGATGTATTTGTATATTCTATGTATTTCTATGTTTGATATTTTTATGTTTGAAAAAAGTTTGCGATGTTTCTGGGTGTATAATTACCAGTAAAATAATTAAATGTACTCCATAGGATGACCTTGGAAACGCAAGGATATACGTAATAAACTGTCTTGAAATTTGGTACATGTATTCATATGACTTCAAGCGCTGAACCCTCTAAACATCGATCACAAATAAAGACGGCAGCTTTCATCTCCGTACATTTCACATGTGAGCATGGCCGCCAGTCAACAGTACGGTAGAGCTAAGCCCTCAACCCCAACAGCCACAATCCGGTGGGATTACAGAGGTAGAAAGCTGAAACTCGGAGTGGAATCTGTGTTAATGGAATGATAACAAAAACTCTAGGGTTCACAGAACAAATTGTTCTCCTGTTTTCCACATGTTGAAATGTGCCGAAAGGACTGGCATGCATGCAAGAGTGCCAACAGGCAGTTAATATACCAAGTATTTTATCATTTGTCAACCTAATTTAACAGAATTCACTAAATTGGGAGAGCTGTTGATTGTACATTTCTAGTTGATCTGAGCCTTATTCAGAAAATTACATTACGTGCTGATGCCCCGCTCAGGTAATCCTGATGCAGAAAAAAAGAAACAAAAATCATATTATGTCACATGCCACCTTATTCACATGAGTACTAATATCCAATGACAGCGAGAAAACATATCAAGCATGGGTTTCATCATGCATGGGTTTTAACATAATGATAGATCCACATTTTCACTCTTGAGTAGGCCTGACAATATTTGGATTCGAAGAAGCGAAGAAGAAAATATTTTCATTTTGGCTTTATGGATAGCAATCTTGACCATGCTTCGGGGTACCGAAAATCAATCTCTTAAGTCAATATTTTTTCAGACATTGAATGCAAACACAGCTAATGCGCCATCCCATAGGACTATTGGCTATATTGCCCCCAGTTGGCCTCCACAACGTTCAACCCTGCTTAATGCCCTTTTCTTGTCTCTGGAGGGGTAAACAAAGCCTTGTGCCTTCTTGAAGAGGACAAGTTTCAGGTGAACCGTGAGAGATCTCAAGTACTCTGGGGTTTATGTTACAATCCTGACCCTGATATTAAGGTCATGGCATTTACTGACATTTACATGGCAAGTGTACTCTCGGGATTACTGCTGGTGGAATGTTACAATAGGTTCTTTGATGTCAAACTCCAACAATCCTTTCAAACGCGCGATGTATGTGTGCACCATGTGAAAGGTGCAAGTCAGTCTAGGCCCAAAGATCTAGGCAAAGATCTAGGCCCTTCAAACGGAGGAAAAGTCTCTCTCGCAAGGTCCCATTTTAATTCCATTATATGACCGCAACATGTTATTATAATCCCATTAGAACACCTAGTCCTATGCCAGGAAACCGATTAGTGAAGAAGGCGGCCAATCACTGGCATACCATTCTTATCTGATCTGAGGGTTTGGGCCTAGACTGACGTGGAGTCAGCTCTCTCTAACAATGAAAATTAGTGGATTACATGGAATTTCTTGCAGGTTCAATAACTTCATCCTAATCCTAATACATCCTAATCCGAAGCAAAATGTACCAGTGGAAAGTAATGAGCTTACAGTTTTGAGCAGGAAATATTGTTTTTTTCGTTGATGTAAGTGGTCGGCCCGGAAGCTGATGTCAAACACTAGTAGGACTGATCTATAGTCCTACAATTCAGCCACTTAAGGGTGGTCTCCACTGGCTTCAGTAAGCTCTGTGGTAAGCCTTGCGATGGTTCTGTAGGTGATGAGGAATGACAAGGTCCTTGCCTACATGGTCAGTGAACGATGTAGGCAGGACCACGCCACTTCTCACCATCACAGCACCATCGCAAGGCTTACCGCAGAGCTTTTTTTTAAAGCTTTTATTTATACTGGGTAGATCAGGTCCCAGGTAAGATAGGGCTTTTCACTTGCCCCAGATATTTACAAGTGTACATTAATTTTGTGCAACAGGTTATAAATTTATATAGGAATATATCTATAATATTTAGAAGTGATTACTGCAGCCAGTGGAGACCACTCTTTATTTGCCCTGACGGCGACTAACAGGTGTGAGCGAGAAATATTGCATGGGTTGCGTAGCAACAAGTGCAATATTCTAAGTGACTGAAACCTATGAGTTAGCTAACTGGTTTATTTACTGAATAAAGTATTGCTGGTGAAGATTGCCATACATTAACCCCAATAACCGCATGAGGTACGAGTGGGCGTTATTAGGGGTGTAATGGATCAGGCCATCAAGCCAGCAATACTTTATTTAGTTTATCACATGTCTCAATCAGGTGCAGTAAACGTGTAATAAACACCATATGTGATGTGTCACAGGGAAATTTATGGAGTTTTATGGAATACCAATAAATGGGCATTGTGAGAGGTTGCAAACTGTCAGGGCCACAATCTTTCAAAGAGAGCTGTGTATATTGTGTGAAAAACTTCCAAGTAAAAGTCATTATTTTACCAATTTCTCTTAAGAATATAGTAAAATTTCCAGTCCAGTAGGTTAATGCATGGTAAACTTTCCAGTTGTGTAAACTTTAGCAAAGCTAGCATCAAAGACAGTGGAAATAACCTTGTCTGCATGGTCAGGCATGTTGGTTATTGCATGCTCAGACATGTTCAGAGACCGATATTGCATGGTCAGACATGTTGGTTATTGCATGCTCAGACATGGTTATTGCAGGCTGGTATTTTCAGCGTTCACATATCGTGAATATTGCATGGCCTTTTTGCACACAAAATCCCTCAAAGTGGGATATTATATATGCTTTTAAAAACATGAATAGATCCATTTTTAGGCATGAAGTTGAATGTCGGACCTAAACTAAAAAAACTATTAATTATCATGGCTGCCTCCCGTAACTCTCTAGTGACATATGCAGTGTGCATAATTCACTATAGATAAGTTGTTCTCAGAGCAATGCATATATATACAATAGATAAATGCATTGTGAGTGGATGTGAAATATGAGGTATATGTGATGAAGAGAAGAAATGAAGTGGTGTGCATGAGCATTTGTTCTATTGGAGTTAAAAACTACACAAATCATTGGCTCCACAGACGCATGATAAAGAGCCGAGCCTATGTGAAATCTCACAGACCCGCTGCCAAACACAACAAATCTGATATAGGGTGAAATCGCCAGAAAATGTATAATTCGCCTTAACCGATCCTCTCAAATAACCCACATTTAAGACAGAAATTAGGTTCAAAACTCAATTCAACATAACTAAACGGGTTGTTTGAATCAAGGCAATACCAAATATACTCAGATGTACAAAGTATTGACCATTTTTCAGTCTAATTTAGCAGAATTTACTAAAATTGTGTACATCTGCCGATTGTACATATTCCGAAGATCTGACCCTATAGGTGGTGCATGTTTGCCCCCTGTCCCCTACTCAGTCATTAGACACCCTGGAAGCAGCCGCACGCGACGTCAGAGGCATTGGATCACTGCTTCTTCTCAGAAAACGGGTAACTCCCCACCCCCAACCCTAACCCCACACTTCCTGGACTGTGTCATACCCTCTCCATGCACAGTGATCCAGTTATTTCCCCTCTACAGTCTAGGCCCAAAGATGAGAGTCCCTTCAAACGGAGGGAAAGCCTCTCGCCTCAAACCGCAAAGTGCCATATATAATTCCATTAAGACCGCAAAATATCATTATAATCCCGTTAGAACGCCTAGTCCTACGCCAGGAAGCCGATTAGTGAAGTAGGCGTGTGGCATACCATTCTTATCTGATCTTAGGATTAATGATATAAAGAAGGAGGTGTTTTTCTTTAATTATTTTATTCATGTACTGTTGGTAATATTGATTAGAATCTTGCTAAACCTCATCTATATTACTAGGAGTGAATCGCTTTCAGTCATTGACCAACGTGATATTGTCCACTTTCCTAATTATTTTGTAAGAGAGATAAAGAAGGATTAGGGAAAAACCCATTAGCAGGAGAATTCTTTCTTGTCGCAATCATAGCATTGAAGAAAAGCTTCTAAATATAAATATAAATCATAGAAAGGAAGGCAATACTCATTGCTATAATAACCAGTACAGAGTCATTATGATATATATATGCTACTTCATTAAATAATTAATGGGTTCTTCCAATATGTGATGTAGCATAAATACGTGTACAAAATTTCAAGACTGTGTACAAAATTCCAAGACAGTGTATCAAATATATCCATTTATTTCTAAGGTCATCTTGTTGTGGATATTGAGCCACTATACTAGTAAATGTCCATCAAATATTGCAAACTTTATTTTCAGAAATTAAAAATATCGAACTTAAAATATAGAAATACTTGTTGTATATTTTTCTATCATTGGAATCTGCTTGATTTCATCTTTTAAAATGTGATGCTCAAAATCGACTTGTGACTCATTGTCTGTAACACATCACATATGAATTATGTATATATCAGTAGGTACAGGTACGTACAGGTACAGGCATACACTTAACTCATGAAATTACTTTTTATCACCTGTGTATGCCTGCAGGCAGCACCTTATCAAATTACATCAAGTTTAGCCCAGGTACATAATTTAATCACCCAATTACTCTAGCCAAGATTTACTGGAAGTATCTTACACAAAAAGTATTGACATACATGTGTATCATATATCCATTTCAACTATAAAATAACCCAAAAAACTAAAGCTTCCCAGCACTGCGTGTGGGGGACGAGGTATAGCTCAAATGGGATGTGTCACAGGAAAATGAGTCACAAGCCGCAAAATTGATATTTTCTCGATGTATTTTTATTCACAAGATCTCATTGTGGGAATGTTCTGATTTTAGAGGGTTTAGCACTGTCAGTCATAGGAATACATGTACCAAATTTCAAGACAGTGTATTAAAAATAATAGTTATTGATTCACAAGATCTCTTTGTAAGAATGTTCTAATTTTTTTAATTTTTCAGGGTGTGTGTGTATGTGGGGGGGGGGGGGTATCTAGCGATTTAGGTCGCATAAAATGCATGTACCAAATTTCAAGACTGTGTATTGACTATATATTTATCTATGCATATCTGAGGTTATCCTAAAGAGTATATTTTTCTACTTCACTAGTGATTGACCGTAAAAGTATATCGCAAACCTGATTTCGTGCATAACAAAATAAAGAAGTACTTATTGGATGCCCTAATGTTTACCGTCATTAGAATCGGCTTGATCTCATATTATTTGGTGACCTTAGAAATGTGCAGGTGACGGTCACCGAGTATATTGGCAAGGTAGCCAGGTAACCCCCCTTGGTAACCGCGCCGCCCGCAACGTCCCCATTGTCCGTTAGCCAATCACGCCCTGCCACGTCACAATCTCCTCCCACCTTCTATAAGGTAAACAAACCATTCCACTCCTCCCGCTCTCAGCGCCCACACGTGCATTGAAAATTTTTTCAGTTGTGGTGTGTTGTTTTGGTTGAAGATTTATATCAACATGGGGAAAGTGAAGCATTGTACGGTGTGTGGAATCGAGCACGAGCCTCCGGTTGGTGCGCAATGTAATAAGAAAGGAATTGCTGAGGCTCAAGCCATAGAAGTTCAGAAGAATGATCTACTTACTGGGCGTGTCAGCGAGCTCGAAGGCTTGATGGGCCGAGTTGTGAGTGCCTTGGAAGGGCTTGAGAAGAAGAGCGCTACCTCATCTGTAGTATCGGAGGATTCTGAAGTGAAAATAGATCATAATCCAAGATCTTCTCGTCGGGACCACAGGGATATGGACAGGTCAACTAGTCGTGAGAGTTCCATTTATAATGTGAGTTCTGCAAGTCGTCGTAGGCGCAGTTCATCCGGGAAGAGGGCGGGGCCCTTCGACCGGGACCAGTTCTTAGAAAAGGGTGAGAACATTGACACATTTGACGATCTATTGTTGTTATCGTTAAATACTCTAGAGAAGTTGGTTACCGACTCAAGGCCGTATGATGAAGTAGCTGGGGTTCTTTCACATTGTATCACCATGACCGAAAAGAACGCTTCTCAAATGTACACTCTTAAGGCATCCTTGTTGTACGACCAGGCGGTGAGAGTACGCGCAAACAAGCGCGGCCTGGTGGCTTTTAGTGAAGTGAAGCAAGAAGAGGTCCTTAGGTTTTACTCATACGAAAACTCTAAGAAAGCCACGGCTGGTAGAGTGGTTTCTTCATCAAAAGGCAAGTCGTCTAAAGATCGAGTGTGTTTCAAGTTCAACGCGGCAGGTTGTTCCAAGTCTCCGTGTGAATATCCCCACCGATGTTCCGGGTGTAGCTCGACGGAGCATGGCGTGAAGTCATGTCCCTCAGGGAAGTCTACTAAATAGGATCAGGCCGGGAGTCAAGGAGGTGGTGCCATCTGCGGATTTGATTGTGCATCAGTTGCTATGCTAGGTTCTTCTTCTGCCTCGGAGGTAGAATATGATGACAAAATGGCGGAACTTGATGACATTCCGGAGGTTTGTGATACTTCAACAGTGGATTCTCCCCTTGATTCTCACCTTCCAACTAACTTTACGACCAACTGTATCGGTAACTGTAAGTACTCGAGTATTTGCGAAGCAGTCACCAAGTTTTATTGCATCGATAGTGATACTTCTTCGGAAGATGTAGTTTTTTCTACGCCTGTGTCAGGGAAAGGCTGTTTGGTAAACGTCTATGCTAAATGTTTTTATGGTACGTGTGATTGTATTCATAAACTTGCTAATATTCCTGTCCAGTTAAAGCCTTGCAGATTTGCGGCTATTCTCTTTTATCAAGGTTGCTCGGTTTTTGAGCGCTATATCGATGTCTTTTATGGTGTCATAGATGGGTTTGATGTGATCGATACGCCAGTTCAGGCGTACGAGTGCCCAAATTATAGTTCCATTTTGGAGCCAGATGCCAGGAGTAAGATGGATAAAATTGTTGCTAATGAATTACTAGAAGGTTGTGTTACCATCGTTGATGAAAAACCTAAATGTGTACATGCTCTAGGGGCGGTATCTAAGCCCGATGGTGGTCTTAGACCGATTACTGATTGCTCTCGTCCTGACTTAAAGTCAGTTAACTTTCATTGTGACTCTTTGGTACGTAATTTTTCCTACAACAATATTGATAATGCTACTGATATGGTAGTTTGTGGCTCCTTCATGAGCGTGGTGGACATTAAGGCTGCGTATAGGGCTGTTGCTATTAATCCAGAGCACAGAACCTTATGTGGTTTTAAATGGAACATCGATGGAAAAGAAGAATATTTAACGGACAATAGACTTTGCTTTGGGCTACGAATTGGTCCTTGTGTGTTCGACAGTATATCCAATCTAATTGCTGATGCTATGTTAAATATTTACAATGTACGTGTGGTGAACTACTTAGATGATTTTTTCTTATGTTCCCCTGATCAATCCTCCTGTTCCCTGGCCAGAGATACCCTCATTGCCCTCCTAAGGTTCCTAGGGTTCTATGTTGCCTGGCACAAAGTGACCACCCCTAGTACGACGTGTACTTACTTAGGATTCAACATTAACTCTGATAACATGACCCTCTGCTTACCAATGGATAAGGTAGAGAAGTTACGTGTACTTTTGGACCAGGTTAAAGATGCAAAGTATATTTCCAAGAAGGACTTGGAACGCCTATGTGGTTATTTAGCGCACTGTTCTTCAGTTTTTAAAGGTGGGCGCACCTTTTGCCGCAGGCTATTCGACTTATACAAAGTGCTTCTGTGTAAACGTTTAAACCGCTCAAGTATTTCTGATGCATTTAGAGAAGATATCTATTGGTGGCACGCCTTTTGTAAGGTATTCAATGGCGTAGGCTTGCTATCCAAGCCGGAGTTCCACCTACCCATGGTTTCCGATGCCTCTAGTAAGGGTTTTGGAATTTTTCTTGGTGCGGATTGGCTAGCAGGTGCATGGGATACCAACAGCATTCCCTGGACTGATACATCATGTGCCCACATTGCCTCTGGCCCAACCGAAAATGTAAAGTATGACAACATTAATGTGCAAGAGTTGTACCCGGTGCTCTTAGGGGTAAAAAGGTGGAAAAACTTCTTCAAAGGCATGCGTGTTCACTGCTATATTGACAACACACAAGTGGTGGCTATGCTCACCAATGGAATTAGCTGTAACAAGACTTGCATGCAGTGGTTGTACGAACTTTTCTGGACTACTTTCATCTTCGGTATTGAGTTGGTGCCTCATTATATCAACACTAAGAATAATGTAGTTGCCGATTACCTATCTCGCTTACCCTACCAAAAATTACCCTGTGACTTTTCAACTTTAATCGAAGCAGGATTGTGCTGTTTCTTTAATTGTCGATTTAATAGGTATGAGACGATGGATGGAAAGAGTCCGCGTCTTACAGACCAGATCGGTGGCACCGTCGACGCTTCATCAGAGAGAGCGGCAGTGGCGAGTGTTCAATGACTTTCTCAACGATAACCACTTGCCGTCATCAACTATAACTTTGGACATTATATGCATGTACGCGGCATATCTCTCATCGTTTATGAAAGTCTCTTCAGTATCAACTTATTTATGTGGCGTCACGTTTGGCGCTAGGATCCGGCTCATGGAGTGTCCACCCTTGTCGCACCCTTCTATCAAATCGGTACTGAAGGGTATTGCTCGTCTTCCGGGTGCTGCTCCAACGCCATCGGCTCCCCTTCTTCCACGCCACCTTCTTCGTCTATCCAAGTGTGTCAAGTATTCTTCAGACTCTGAGTCGCTGATGTGGTCGATGATAGTTTTTCTATTTAGATCATTACTCCGGGTCGGCCATATCGTACCTTCCCCTCATGTGCTGCATCGTCAAGACATTAAAATGACTTCGTGGGGGCTACTGATTAATGTGAAATTGTCCAAGACATCAGCTACCCCCTTTCAAGTGCCTGTAGTCAGGCTTGGAGACCCCACCTTATGTGCGGTCTATTGGCTGGAGAAGACATCTCTCGCCTCATTCATGCCAGGTTCTTCAATGTTATTCAATTCTTCGAAGTGTATAAACCCTTCATATGACAATTTCAAAAGTTTCCTTCAGATTCTCCTTGCACGGGCTGGTGTAAAGGGAGTGTTTTCTCCACAATCCTTGAGACGCGGAGGAGCTACCCACATGGCGTCTTTGGGCATACACTTATCTGACATTAAAGCTAGAGGAAATTGGAGATCATCCTGTGTGGAATCGTATATAACGCCTGCCTTAGAAATGAAACTCAAAGTGGATTCCATGATTGCTGAAAATTTATCTCTTCATGACTGACTCTGGTTTGGCCTTGTGTTTGGTGAAATAAACCCCCTTTATTGGTGGTTCAAGGCCATCCCTGTTTCTGTGTCTACTCATTCATATCTATTCTGCAGCGGACGAGCCACATATGTGCAGGTGACGGTCACCGAGTATATTGGCAAGGTAGCCAGGTAACCCCCCTTGGTAACCACGCCGCCCGCAACGTCCCCATTGTCCGTTAGCCAATCACGCCCTGCCACGTCACAATCTCCTCCCACCTTCTATAAGGTAAACAAACCATTCCACTCCTCCCGCTCTCAGCGCCCACACGTGCATTGAAAATTTTTTCTTTATTGAATTATGTATTCATTTGTTATGGTGAAATAAACCCCCTTTATTGGTGGTTCAAGGCCATCCCTGTTTCTGTGTCTACTCATTCATATCTATTCTGCAGCGGACGAGCCACATATGCATGTATATATTTAAGATACTGTCTTGACATTTGGCACATGTATTTATGCTTCCAACAGCCTTAGGCACCGCAAAAATGAGAAAATGCAACAAAGACCTCTTGTGAATAAACCACTATGAAATGTTCATTATTAAAAGCAGCTATTACGACCAAAAGAACCTTGCCAAATTTACTATGACTGACTGAATTTGGCATATTATACTGGTGGTCTTCTACAAATGTGGACCTCAATGTGGTATATCAAGATAGATGTTGATTCCTAGAAAGAACCATTGGCCCTAATGGCAGTAACAGCAGGAAACATCATTTGGAAATCAAGCAAGGAGATTCAGGCCAATTATGCCCCTCCCAGTAAAGTACTCTTCAATTGTCATTTCTGCACGCGATCCTTTGGTTCACAAGTTCCCCAAGAGGTTATCATCATTAGTTCAAAGGAACATTTTCAACTTAAGCTGAGGCATGAAGTACGTTGATCAATGTTGATAATTATAAGAAGCGCGTCATATTTGGCTCCACTAAAAGCTGGGTTCCACTACTCGGCTACTTCTCCCGTTTCTGCTCCCGCCTCTGGAAGAAGAAGCGGGAGCAGAAGCGGGAGCAGAAGCGGGAGAGTAATGGGGATGGGTGCTATTGTCTCCCGCTACAAAGTACAAGTTATTCCCGCTTCTTTTGGAGCGTTTTCGAAGTGTAGAGTGCTCCCGCTTCTATCAAACATGTTTGATTTGAAGTGGCCACTACTTTGTAGCAGGCGGTAGCGGGAAGTAGCAGGAGCTGAAGCAGGGCAATGGCATCACTCCACGTTACCCCTCACGTTACTTGATGCGTTCATTTCCATGTGAAAATAAAATGTCGTCTGCTAACATTTCTGAGAAGCGGTAGAAGTAGCAGTGGACGTAACGTCCCACTAGCTACTTCACTAGTAATTGTCCACCCCGAGATAACGCAAACCTTTTTTTTCCAATAATAAAATTATCAAACTTAAAATATAGAAATATTTATTAGATGTTTTAATGTTTACTATCATCACGATCGTCATTATCTCATCTTTTCAAATATGCTTATATCTCAAAATCAATTTATTTGCAAATCATGACTCATTTCCCTGTGACACATCACACATTTTGACCCATCAATGATCATTTTATCGGATGTAACCGGTTAATCTCCTGTAATATAGAAGAACATACATTGCCTTTCACAAGTTCCACATCCATCTATTAGCACCATACTCAGCAGTTGACACATTTGCTGAATGAAAAACCATTCCTCAATATAGATAAGCTTATCCTACCATCCAGACCCAACACCCCTTGCTACTCTATATGTTTTATATTACTGGTAACGATTAAGAAAACCAGGGGGCGCTGAATGTCTGTCTAGCACATCTGCAATCTATGAGGAGACAAGTCCCACAGGCAACTCCTTCAGTTTTTATTCTGAACCAAGCTGTAGAAAACTTATATACAGAATATAATCCAGGATTTCAAGTGTAAATCTGTGTATTCAAAGATGCAGAATAGTTGGGAAAGTTTAGTTTCAATTGACTGTTTGTATCCAGAAGCCTGGGGACAGCATACGAAGTTTCATAATGATCAGTTTACACCATGGAAAACGATTGCATTTACTTTGTTACAAAGCTACCTCCTTTGACCTAAAATACATCTTGGAATATGAAATATATATTTATGGTAATTTCTGACACGATGCCCATATAAAGTTCTGTTTGGAATTGTTGTGCAATTATTTGATTATAGAGAGTATAGAACGAGGTACTAGTATAAATCAACAGATTATCAGACGAGACCCCATAAATGTGGAGTCCGATAATGCTTATCCCCATAAAGTATCAAAAATTAAGCAACTTTCATGTACAATATGAATGTTGTATTTCACCCCCTTTAGTGTACTCCTTGCCATCCATATTTGCGACTTGGGACTCATTTTCCTGTAAGACATAACAAATTCATCCAGACACTGCACAAAGTGTGTGTGGTGACCAGACGAGAGGTATACTCTAGTGGATAAAGCCATCTTGGTAGGATAACATATCACATGGCCTGTTGCAGAACAAATCCTTAAAGGTGTAGTTCCACCGGATGGCTTCTTCTTACGTTCATGATCGGTTTTGCTTATGCTCAGGAGCCGAGCTTTGAGCCTAAACCGAAGAGCTTGGTTTATTATGCTTATTTAAGGCTTTATTTGCTATAATATTCCCTTTTCTAGCTAGTTTTCCTCTCTAAGCAACTGATAAAGGCTAGACTCCACTGAGGTCTTTTCCATCTACGGTCATTGCGGTTGTATTCTGCAGTTCATTCTCAATGCAAATATTGACAAATGGAGCTGATCAGAGGAGAGTCTTGATAGGTTGTGCAACATAGATTATTTATAATAGTTAATGAATGGCAATAACTATCATACCGCATACTAGCCATTTGGTTGAGCCCTGCCTATTATGACCTTTTAGGGACATTACAAGAGTTTATTAAAGATTTTATTTCAACTGGGTTTATTTACGTGGTCCTCAGTTGAGGTTTTTCACATGGCCCATGGAGACGGTGCATAATATAAGCTTTACCTACCTAGAATTTGCATACGAAATCATTACTCAAAACGTTCTTTGGTGCATAATTTAAGCTTTACCTACTTAGAATTTACATACGAAATCCTTACTCAAAATGTTCTTTGATGCATAATATAAACTTTACCTACCTACAATTTGCATAAAAAATGCTAATTCAAAATGTTCTTTGCTAAGCTATTTTTGCTTGCTTAAGAAATTCCCAATGTAGGATTGCTTCCCTAAATGTGCCCTACTAGCTGCCTATAGCAAAGACAAGTAGATAAAGAAGGAACATATCAAGTAAGGATTTCTTATGCAACGGGCCCCAGATGTTCCTCTTTTTGGACGTTCCCATTCTCTTATTTACTATTCCTTCTCTCATCTGTTCCACTTTCTTCCAATCCTATGTACTTCTTCCACTCTAACACCTACAGGCCCTAGTCCACCGAGCCGATTCTCATGCGATTTTGCATGAGAATCGGCTTAGTGGACAAGGCCCTTTAAGTTGAAAACAACTTAGCAAGGACCTTTTTGACAAAGGATTCGTTATGCAACAGGGCCCTGGCGTCTACTAAGGCTAGGCACGGCAACTTGGCCAGATAGATGGCATGGGATTGACTGCCCCCTCCCCCCCCCCCTCCACTCCCTCCCTGCTCCTCTTGCCACAAGCGGACAAAAGGCAGAGATCAATGACTGCGGCTGCGCAGAAGGCCAGACAGGATTTAAAAAATAGCAAACTCTTCTCCACACTTGTCATCACATGGTGTACATTATTATGCCCTTAGGTGATCGATGGAACATTTTCTAGAGGTTGGCAAATCGCCAAAATATGGATAATGTTTTAATGTTGTGAAGGATGTTTTAATAGATTGTGGACTGTTTTTGTGAAGACATAATGTAGATATATTTTACGATTTCTGCTTTATATATGTAGCGTGCCTTGTGTTTCTAGAATAGTTCTAAGGTGTCTTCCTCTTTTGTCTTATTCTTCTCCAGCCTTTTAGTTAGATAACGGTGCATGCTGGAAGACCTGAAAAACCTGTTTCCAAATCATGTAACCATTTTGAGCAGAGGCTCAAATAAGCAATTCTTTAATTCAGAAAAAGTCTTACACAAAAATAAGTTATCTTATGCAGGTAAAGGAAAGTCTCACACAAAAATATATTATTTTATGCAGGTAAAGGAAAGTCTCTCACAAAAATAAGATATTTGATGTAGATAAAGGAGAGCCTCATACAAAAATAAGATTTTTAATGTAGATAAAGGAGAGCCTCATACAAAAATAAGATTTTTAATGTAGATAAAGGAGAGCCTCATACAAAAATAAGATTTTTTATGCAGATAAAAAGAAGACTCACATAGGAATATGATTCCAAGTGTCACGCATTGTATGTTGTGTTCCTAGTATTACTGGAAGACATCCAGAAGGGAGTGGGGAGGGAAACATTAACAACCTCCATGTAGGGGACAGATACTAAAGCCTGGGTTCCATTGCCCTGCTACTACTCCCGCTACAGCTCCCGTTACATGATTATGGAAGCGGTAGCAGTAACATGGAAGTAACGGGGATGGCTGCTATTGGCTCCCGCTACATAGTCATGTTATAACGGTTATCTCCCATTTTCTGTGGTGTGTTTTAGAAACGTAGAGTGCTCCTGCTTCAATCAAACATGTTTGATTGGAAACGGCCACTACTTGGTAGCTGAAATAACGAGTAGCCGGAGCTGAAGCAGGGCACTGGCACCACTCTACATTACTCCTCACGTTACTTGACACATCCATTCTGATGTGAAAATAAAATGTTGTCCGCAAATGTTTTAGACAAGCGGTAGAAGGTGCACCCACATAGAAGTAACATGCCAACGGCACCCATTCTGGTTACTTTCAGTTACTTGCTCCCGCTTCTAAAGAAACAGCTGCAATCAAACATCATAGTAGCAGTAGCAGTAGCAGGAGCAGTAGCAGGAGTAGTAGCAGGAGCAGTAGCTTGGCAATGGAACCCAGCCTTTAGACAATAAAAACAACATTAATACCAGATGTTTCAAGAGCATGATTATGACGGATATGTGAATAAGACTATCTGTAGCACTTCATGGTATTGATAAGAAATGAGGCTAAGGAGAATCTGGTTCTGTCACTAATATAAGAAGGAAATCTTATACAAGGAAACTCTTAATTAGAATAATATGCGATATGAGTCTAAAAACCGCTAGAACCTCACGAGTTGCTGATATTAGAGAGGTTGCGTGGATCCAAGTGTAATACCTTCCGGGGCACCATGAGCTCGGTCGGGCGAGTGGTGCTGCGGAAAAAAGATTCTACAAGGGCAGATTACAGATTGGTGAAATAAAAAGCAAACATCAATAATGAGTAACTAGTGTATTCAGAGGGGAATATCTCGGAATCATTATACGTTCATGCAATATCATACCGTGCTAATTAGGAAGGCCAGCTATATGTCTTGATCCTTTTGAAGGAGCCAATTGATTGATACTTTTCATTAGATGTATTGATTAATTAACTTAAGTCTGTCTTAATCAAGTATTGTATAATCCATGTACACCCACACCTTATATATTGTTAACTCCGGGCGCAAGGGAAACCCTTAATATGAGCGAGAGTGCTATTTTTGTTTCATTCAATTGATCAAATAATATTTAAACAAGTGTTAGTGAAAAACGCATGTCCGCGTTGCGGATGTATTCTTGTGTTGCTGTTGATACCATTACAATGAATTATACTATCATAAGCACAAATTATAACTAAAGAACAACAATTATACATAATCACATAATATTATACCATTCACATATTTAAGGCTCAGTTCAAATTCTCCTTCAACATATATATTCTAAGTCATTACCCCCAAAAGAATCGCCTAGTCCTGAAAAGGACCTTTATGCACATACACTCAGAACAAAAGGGCGGGATAAAAAAAATACTGTATCTTAATGTAACCTGAAGACGGATTTTTTTCTTTCTTTTTAAAAAAGATCATTCCCTTACAGCCTGGTGAGGAGCCTCCCATCAGAGCGGCGTCCAAAGTCAACATAGATCTCTTGTTTATTTCCTGCGGGGGATATTATCATTCCTGTCTTCAAACCCCTCCAAAATTAAACACCCATTTACATTCTACTATAACCCCAATTTGACCTCCTGGATATCGCAAAAGTCACTCCAAATCCTCGGGGGATAACATGAGAGCTCGTTCGACGCACTGATGAAGAGGCTTCCATTCCGTCGAGGATTTGATGCCTCAAATTATTACTTTAAGTCAAAGATCAGACCACAGACAAGATGAATGGAAATTTGAATGGACCACCAGTCTCTCCTTTGCAACATCAGGCTAAAGCCTCTCTGCCCTCCCGCAATGATTGCATCAAACTAAGCAATAAAAGTGAGATTGGGTTGAGAAGTTGAGTGAAAACAGAAATATGAAAAATGGCTATCGATATCCCAATGGTTTGTTGAACAATTTATCAGAAATTTGTGTAACCTTCTCCTAGACTTACTTCAATTCTAGTTTTCATTCAACTTCTGCCACACTTTGAGAGTAACTTTTGAGTAACTTTGTATGTGGGTCAGATTTCAGGAAATGTACAATTGGCAGCTGTACACATTTAATAAATTCTGCTAGATTAGGCTGTAGTTTAGTCAATACTAGGTAAATTCGAGTATATTCAGTATTGCATTGATTCTAGCAATGTGTTTGGTTAGGTTGAACTGCATTTTGAACTTAATTTTTGTCTGAAATTTGAGTTATTTGAGAGGACTGGGGAAGGTGGATTGTGCATTTTCTGAAAATCTGACCCATGTGCATATAACATTGGCATTATATTCTAGACAGTTCCTTTATAAAGGCTGTGTCTACATCAAACCATTATATATATCTTTCCGTTGAGATCGATTGCATAACATTGAATCGTTTACTACGGACTACTGCACACCACTGGTGTTTCAAGGCCCAAGAGGTGAATAAAGCAGGGATACTAAATAACTTTCTGGTTTGACTTTGCCATGTCTAGATCAAGATACATAGAAGTGAACCTGGGATAGTGAGGCTAGTGATATTTCATTGCTTTGGCAGGGGAAAGCAATTGGAAGCACCATTCACTAGGCCAGCTTCACTACAATTTCAGCTTAATTATGAATAACAAAACCTTACCAAATTTCTTTATAAACAACCGGACAATATTAGCCATCGCAAAAGTCTTGGTTAAATCTTGGTCAAATGAAGTTTCGATGGATTAGAATAGAATGAAACGGAAAATGCAAAGTTTGTTGAGAACAGACGTAAATGGGTCGTAAGTCGTAGGACGATTAGCAAGTCGCCATCATCAAATTCAAATCCTCTCAATTACACACATTTAAGACAAATATAAAGTCTAAAATACAAGTAAACATAACCTAACAGATATTGTTTGAATCATCCAAATACCCGATATACACAGATATGCCAAGTACCTACCATTTTCAGCTTACTTACGTCGAATTAACTAAATATGTAGAGCTGCCGATTGTCCATTCCCTGACGATCTGAGCCAGATATATTATATTATATATATCCCCCTCCCCCCACACTCCCACATGTAGATTCTAGCCAGATGTATGTGCTCAAGTACCTTGATGAAATATTTACTCATTTCACACTCAATATAGACCTCGCAACGTGCTGACCATATAGTATCATGGGAGATGTGGTCACATCGCAGGACCGTAGCACAGAAGTGATAAACAATCAATTGGTTGACCTGGGTCGGTGGCACCGATGTCGAATCAAATATTCAGAATCTATTACCGAATATAGAGACATCCTAACACCAGGCCTAATATATCTATTCATGAAAGTTCAGTTGGTAGAAATAGTCACTCCAGCAGTTGTGTAAATACCGTTATTACATAATCACCGCTCCAATATTTCACCTTGTGGTGGGCTTCGTCTGGGAAATTGAATTAAATTTTATGAACGATCACGCGTAATGTATTTATTCATAAAAGTTATTGTAGCCCCCCAAACAGGCTTCCCTGATGAAAATGTTTAGTAATTTTGAAACTGGATAGTCTAATTGTTAAGAATTTGCGGTTCCACTGAAACTGAAAAGTTATTTTCGTATTGTTTTGTGTCCTGTCACTTTACATAATCATAAAGAAATCTGTCCAGTGAAACCTTCACAAATGAAGCTACATTATTCGGAATAAAAACTTTTATGAATGTTTTCATTGATACTCAGAAGCCACATGCATCGAGCAGACACAGTACACACAAATCTGTTCAACTCATCCTTCTCGCGGGGGCCTGTGCTCGATAATAATGTTATTCATATGCGGAGCTTGTTGCCGTGAACAACACATTTTCCTCCCAAGCTTTCAGGCCTTGATTGTGTCAATACTCCTCCCAGTAACGCGCACACTTCGTGCAGTGGGCTACTGCGCTCTAGTCAGAAATAACACTGCGTTACTCTTCGTTGATTGGGGCCTGCCTGTTTCAGAAACCCCTGTATGTGTTCGGGCATTGATCTCATCACCCAACCTTTCCCACTCAGGCGACATTTATTCATTACATTCACCCCATATATCAAGCCCTCTTTTACGCTCTCCTCCACCTCTCACTGTGGCTCGTTGCATAATAAATCCTTACTTGATATTTTCCTCCCTTAGCTACCTTTCCTTGCTAAGCAGCTTGTTAGGAACTTTTCGGAAAGGACTTTGCTATACAGACAATGCTAAATCGTATTTTTATGATAGAAATTTTCGAGCTAATCAAGGAAAAATAGCTTAGCTACTATTTTTTAAAGAAAGGATGTCTTATTGTACAACAGACCCCTGCTCCACTCCCACCCTGATGGGGCTAGCCGCGTCATACTTCTCATTTCTCTCGTGTAGTAGTCGGTATGGAAGTGGCAAAGCTAGTTTTATGAGTTCTTCCCACTGAACTGTGAAGTATTACTCCAATATGTTTGCCACCCCGTTTATTCTTCTCACGTTCTCCCACCAAATGCCTATTTACTCATATGGATCCACTTTGCTACCTGACCTGGAACGATATGTTTTTCTTATGCAATGATGAGAGCCGGACCCAGGCGGTTAAGTTGGGTTTAATCTGGGTTCCCAGAGAAGTCGAACTTTAAACCTGAAGCCTCCAATATTACTTGTGTATATTGATGGGTCTGTTCATTGCATGGAAAAGCTGCATTTATAGCGGAAATTATATTGGTGAATACCCGCGGTTAAACTACATTCCAGGCTAAATCGACCAAAAATCTTTTTTTCAGTCCTTAGTTCGTTGGAATGGGCGATTTGAATATTGAAAATGAAGAAAAGTTTATATTTCATCGGTTTTCCTGAATTCGTGGTTTCTGCTTGAGATCTCCATTGTCGTTCTACTATGCTGTTCTACAGTAATGGTAATTTGAGATGAAAGTGATTAAAAGTGCAATTTTTAGGCAGTGAAAACTTCACATTTTTAATTTCATACATGATCCCCTAAGTCATGTTGGTATATCTATTTTAGGATATAGCCATAGGTGGCCACACTCGTCACATCCGGTCATTCAACTTCCGTCCTCGTCGACTATCCTCTGCCATTTTGTTCTGCAAAGTTTTATTTGTTAAAAAGAGCGGTCACTGACTCTCGTTCGATCAGATCCTTTAGTAGACCTTAGCTTTGGAGTTAATAATTACTGACATATATCCAGGGGTCAGTCCATGACTGTTTTTCCCTACCTACTTACACATGCAGAACTTTATCCCCAATCAATTTAATCAGATTCCAGTGGGAAATAAATGAAGAAAGTCGTAAAGTTTCATGACAAAAAGAGTTCAAACAATAATTCGGGGTGGAATGACGACACGCTAATTATAGTCCCTCGATGAACAAGATGTATTCGTTGGTCAGTTCTGCCTCGGCAGAAACTATATCTTTCCCTTGATTAAAAGAAGGTAGCGTGTCTTCTCTGGCCAGCAAAGTATCCTTTCTATTAGCAGAGGTCTCATCCCTGACACCTAGTTTATACGAATAAGGATGCCATGCATGAGGAACGTGGGCGATAACTTCTCACCAATATAAAGATATATATGCAGCTTAGTCTTATATTACTCCAAGGTCTGAGTCACTTAAAGCAGACTTACTACTTTGCATACATATATACGGTTGTAGCTATAATTATGTGATGTGTTATAGAAAAATGAGTCACAAATCGCAAAAATGGGTTTTGAGATTTCAACATATTTGAAAAGATGAGATCAAGCCGATTCCAATGATAGTAAACATTAAGGTCATCTAAGCAGTATTTTTATATTGTTATGTTTGATATATTTATGTTCGAGAAAAGTTTGCTATATTTCTGGTTGGGCAATTATCAGTGAAGTAGCTAAATATACTCCATAAGATGACCTCAGAAATGCAAGAATATATTTAATACACTGTCTGTGTAATACACAACTCTGCAAAAATTAGAACATTCTAATAAATAAATCTTGTGAATAAATTTTGCGACTTGTGACACATTTTCATATAATACATTCATAATGTATTATAAATATACATGGCATTGTACATGGGTGAAACAATCACGAAGTGTAAGATTTGCCAATCGTTCCAAATCGTCTTAAATAAATAACCCGAATTTTAGTGAAGAGTGAGGTTCAAAATACAGTTCACCATAAACGAAAAGACATCTTAGTTCGAGGCAATGCCAAATATACTAGCTATACAGGTTTTTATCATTGTTCAGCAGCCTTTTTCAGCATTTTGGAGCTGCCAATTGTACATTTTCTGACAATCTGGTCCACATAGAACTGCAATCTCGTTAGATGAGGCTGTAGAAAATTCCATGCTGGCCATCCACCCCATTGTGATATACTAAAATGCCTTAAGTACTGTTGAACTCATACTATAACAATCAATTGATTGTAAATGTCCGGTCCAACAAAAGCTGATCTGAAAACATCCGGGAGTAACTGTGAGGGTGTGACGACGCTGGTCGCAGGGGATAACGCCCAGTGGAAGCATACAGCATGCTCGTTCATAAAGGGTGGTCTCCACTGGCTGTGGTAAGCTCTGCAGTAAGCCTTGCGATTCACAAATCAAGGAATTTAAAGTGGGGTCTCCACTGGCTGCGGTAAGCTCTGCGGTAAGCCTTGCGATGGTTTTTACTGGTTCTGTAGGTGGTGAGGAATGACGAGGTCCTTACCTACATGGTCAGTGAACGGTGTAGGCAGAACCTCGCCACTCCTCAAAAACTCAGCACCATCGCAAGGCTTACACAGAGCTTACCGCAGAGCTTACCGCAGCCAGTGGAGTCCACCCTTTATTCATGTGCAGTCCAAGTGAAATCTAAAGGGGGGTCTCCACTGGCTGCGGACCAAACCAAAGACTTTGAATGCCGCAATCCATAAAATTGTATTTAGATAAGGCGATGGAATAAAAATTCGATATATATATCACATTCACAAGGATGAAATCAAGCTACAAAAATAAACTTAAAACATTAAATACCCACTCCGCCGTTTTGACTCATTATCCTACCATGGAGTATAGACTTCCTTATGTGATTGTAATGACATTTTGTGGAGTGAGAAGATTTCCCTCGGTTTGGAGGGACTCTCCCAACTCTGAGCCTAGACTGTGTTGCAAGAAATATTAACGCGCAGAACAACTCGCTTTGCAAGCATATTAGGACTCAGTAAAACTGACATCAGACTAAAATAGAAGTCTAACTTAGTTTGGAGAAGTATACATGTCTAGTAAGGTGGATCTTGACTCAGTGTTGGGGAACATGTACATTGTACTTTGATGATTATCTAATGGTCAGTCCGCACCATAACATGGCCTTTTGGACGGCGGTCAGCAGGAACGGCCATCTGTTTATTGTGATCCTCCATATTCTTGAACGACCAATTTCCTGTCTTTATCGTCAGTTTGTATGCACGAGGCTGCCTCTACATCATAAGCACATCTATACCACCAAATATAGATCACAACATGGATTACTACCGAATATCCTTATTGTTACCCTACATGTTACATAGAAGTTCGGTTATCTTCGTCTTATATATATTATATATATGACCCATTCTCACAAAATGGGATAACTCCCAACCCCCTCCAAGAGGGCCTTTTTTTATATTTGTTCTAGAGCAATTGCCTTTAGTACATCACAATCTATGCATCATAAGATATAAGGGATGAATTTTGCTATGTGATATATAAAATATTCTTCGTGTGACAGCAAATACAAAAAAAAAACCATACTGTATTTGTCTTTCCATAACCATCAATATATTTACAACTATTTGGCCAATTTGTATGGAAGTATGTGCTTGCTTTGACCATTTGTTGGTAAAATTTGTCAAGAAAACATACATATGAGGCTACTTAAATATAATGGAAATTCTGTGGAAATACCAGTGTGTCTTCAAACTGCAGTGGAAATTGAATGAGACTGATTTAAAGAGAATATCTCCCTTGTTTACCTTGTAGTAAGAATCGCTTAGTTTCCAAAATCAATGGTGACTAGGTAAACACTCTTCCTCTTTATTGTCCTGTATACTTTCACAGAAGAATAGTTGATAAAACTGGGATATGATTCAATTCAGTTAAAATGTTTCTATACAAGTTACTAGAAAGCTTGTAATATGAATGATGGAAAGACAAAATCTCTGTCAGTAGTAGGATAATCAAAGACATCACAACCCTACCTTTTGCTTTTTCCATCCCAGAATATCATGTAATTTGTCTAAAATATATCATATTTTATATTGGATTTCTTTAGGAATATTTCTTATTCAGTAGAATTTACAATATATCTTGCTGCAAACAATCAGGCATCTTTTACATGGTTGACCTATACTTAGGCCATTTGGACGTGACTTGTATGTTTAATGATCAGCATGATGTAGCATGAATTTTGGTGTTTAGAAATATAGACTAAGGTTGCTAAAAAATACTTGATGTCATATATATAAATATCTTGGTATTTAGAGGTATTAACAAGCAATTTGTTTTTTATCATCACGGTCCTTTTGATTGTTAATATCAAAAAAATGTTTTGATGCGGAGATATTGAAATTTTGTAATGTACAAAGTAACTTAATCGTCAAAATGACGATTTTATTAGGATAATTGAGAAATAAGCATTTGTGTACCGATTTCGTGAGAATGGACCATCATTATTATCTGACGTTATTCCGGTCCCTGGACAGAATGAGCCATACATACTACAAGAAAAGTTGGCGGTTAACATCCTTTGTGGTGAACTGCGAACTGCGTAATTCAGTAAGTTTCTCAAAGAAAAACCTTGCAAAGCGTTGTATGGTATAAATGTCCAACAAATATTACATATATAGTTACTGTAAAGTATAAACGATCACGCAATATCTATTTTCACGCACCCACCTTTGATCGTGCAAATAAATCCTGCGCGCAAAAGTATAATGATTGCATAAACAAGGTGTGAGACTTCATTGCTGCGCTAATTTAAATACGCGCCAAAAAGGTGTCAACGTACTTAGTGCGCAAAAATATATCTATGCAAAAATAAATTTATACATTTACAGTATATGAAATACGCAGTTACAAACTCTTGTGTGCAGTTGCTTTAATGAATGATAACTCTATTTCTGCAGACCTTTGATGTGAGAAGTGCAATGCTCTTAATAGAGAACCAAGTCAAACCCAGCCTTCCTTCCCCAGTCTTTAGAGTTGCGTAATCTAATTTATAAGCCGTCCTTCCATTGACAAAGCCGGAGCATCACAACAGTACTTATTCTCAATTGTACGCCCTCATCTAACGCCTAGCACTAAATCTAATTCCCTCCCAATTCTAAAGCCTTATTACCCGACTCTGCCTTCCACCCCATAAGATCTGCCTAGGAGGAACTAATGTAATCTTTGGAGAGGATTTAGCAGTGGGGTTAACAGGCTTACTATTAAGATACCGATCAGACCTTTATCAATTCTCGCAGATTTTAAGGTATAGCGGGGGAGTTAGTGAGACGCTATTGCGAATATATATCTAATTCAATCATTTGTGTTGCATAAAGTGTCGTCAAAATGCATTGTAAATACAAGCACACTTTGATAAACTAATATATTAGCCTGAAATTTGGAATATATATCTATACGGGCCCATAAATAGATTAAAGCTGTCTCTACACCACTCCCGATACCCTATCCCGATACTGGCGACACTTGCGATCACCATTTTGTTCCCGATAGTACAGATTTCCCCGATACAAGCAAGCACGTCGGGACCTGTCGGGAAAGCCTCTACACTGGCGATCTTCGTCGGCCGACTGTCGGCGACGCACACAATATTTCAAACAAGTTAGAAGTGATCGGCGGCTGTCGCCGACAGCTGCCGATAGCTACAAGCGTCGGGAGGCCGTCGGGAAAGCCTCTACACCACCCCCGACAGTTGCACTGTAAAAGTATCGGCAGGTATCGCCAACTGTCGGCGATGCACAATCGGGAGTGGTGTAGAGGCAGCTTAATAAAGATCAATCATTTGTGTTACACAAAGTGTCGTCAAAATGCATTGTAAATACAAGCACACTTTGATAAACTAATATATTAGCCTGAAAAGTGGAATATAGCTATAAGGGCCCATAAATAGATTAATAAAGATCAATCATTTGTGTTACATAAAGTGTCGTCAAAATGCATTGTAAATACAAGTATGTGCGACTAATATATTAGCCTGAAATTGGAATATAGCTATAAGAGCCCATAAATAGATTAATAAAGATTTAATTACTAGTACCACGTTGCATTCACTATTCAGTATATATATGCCCTAGTATAAAAGAATATTTGAATATAAACCTTTAGTGAATTGTGGTTCAAGTAGCAAATTAAATAGCGAACTACCACTGAACCCAGTCACTGTATAGCCACGCAGATATGTGTCCATAAAATACATATAATACACATGGAGTGCGCATATAATAAAGATTCATTACCTCTGTGTATGTATGGACCTACAGTTGTTACATGATTCTCTACGACCTATTGGGATGCCAAATAGACCTGTGTCTCTATGGACTCGTCCGAGTAACGTTGAAAAACTGCTCGAGGTCTTCTGTCTGGATGAAGTCATTATGTAAATCCATGCTACCACTGTAGATGTATTCAGGCCAAGTTGGTGGAAGTGTCATTTGTTCCAGAATCATTATAAAGCCAAGGTTCATTATTTCCCTAATCACATGTGTCCAGTGATGGAGGGAAGACTTAATATGTCTAGACCCTGCCATGTAGGATTACAGCTTGGATATCACAAGTGTGATGTGTTACGGGAAAATGAGTCACTTGTCGCAAAAGTGCTATTTTTCAAAGTGTTTTATTCAAAAGATGGATCTGTGGGAATGCTTTTACTTTTGGTTTGCTCAAGGTCTTCCTTCCAAATTTCAAGACAGTGTATTAAAGATATCTTTGCCTTTTCTAGTCATCGTAAAGAGTATATTTCCTTACTTTACTAGTAAATGTCCACCCAGAAATATTGCAAACCTTTTTTCAATACTAGAAATATCAAACTTAAAAATGTAGTATTTATTAGATGTCCTAATGTTTACCATCATTAGAATCCGCGTGATATCATCCCGCTTTCCATAGATATCTCAAAATCCGTGTTTTTTGCCACTTGTGACTCACCTTCCTGCAACACATCACATGTAACGCGCTGACCTTGACTGAAGGTCGCTAGAATCAACCCAGGGATCCTTCCTTCTGTAATTCT
Source organism: Sthenelais limicola (assembly GCA_942159475.1). Classification (NCBI taxonomy): domain Eukaryota; kingdom Metazoa; phylum Annelida; class Polychaeta; order Phyllodocida; family Sigalionidae; genus Sthenelais; species Sthenelais limicola. The sequence goes on from OW804100.1 coordinate 94,275,314, forward strand.
TTGGATATTGGCGATAAGCTGACCAGTAACCATGACCGATGGTCTTTGGGTACCGCTTTATCTGAGGCCCTTCTAAAGGTCCTTTCACGTCATCCCGCAATTGCCCCCCTCCTCATCGTTATGGAAAGCGGTTGCAGTAAGAGATGCCATGTATGGCTTGGGTTCCGAATATGGAGCAGCGACACCTTCTTATCTCTTTCAAAGTCCTGAGAGGTTTTTCCTGCAAACGCCTAATTTAGTGCCTTTCCTAAAATGGGTTCTAAGCAGTCACTCCTGTCTCCCTTACGAGAAAAAGACTCAGACTAGAACCTATCCGGGTTAACGTGGGGATGGTTTTATCCATCCACTAGTAGAATGCTTTGATTTCCTTACATGTTTACCTGGAAGGAGGAAAACCCTGATGAATGCAACTTAAGACAATTGCAGTCCAGGAAGCGTGCAGAACTAGTCCTGCATTCGCTTATTATAGAAAAAGAATGCAGTTGCAAGATTTATTTTTATGATTAGTTTCAGTGATTAAGTCAAACAGAGGGACTTTCAAAGTGTATTTCCCCCATTCTCCTCAATCCTCATGAGGACAATGGGGGACTTAATCCTTAATTGTGATGAATCAATGTAATTGTTTATATATGCATGTGTCCTAATGTATTCCCCTATAGCCAAGTGGCTAAAGCTTTGGACTTCCAATCTGGACATTCTGAGGTCGAGTCCCAGAGCAGCCAGCCTTTTTAAGTTTGTCTCATCTTCGAGTCATTTTATTTTTAATTTCACTTATATCTTCACATCTGGGCCTCGGATTCCTTCTAAACTCACACATGTAGTTATTGATGCAATTCCTTGTCGATTGGTGAAAGAATTAGAGAGTCTAAGGTCGAATTAAGGGAGAAAAGTCTGATGGATGGGGTTTGGAGATATATAGGTTCTCTGTTATAGAGGCATGGGTGGCAGCCATAAGCTTGTGTTTATTTTCATCGAAAAATGGTTTTCGCATGGGCCACGTTACGTTGAGTAGAGAATGCAAGGTAACGAAGCCAACCCAAGCTTTTATGAATCCAATAAAATTTAAGGACATGCCATCATTTTGTGCATAAATTATCGAACATGTTTTGAATAATTGAATTGAAACTGTTTGGAAATATTGGAAATGAGATTCATTATGGCAACATTGTATCACAAACTGCACACAAATCACGCTCGTGGCACGTAAGGGTGCACAAGGCCAAGCCAATTCCTGGCATTCCGTGCCTAGGATTGATTAATACTGACCAAGGGGGTGAATAGCATACTTTGTAGATTCCTTATTGCCTATAAGGGAAAGGGTAGCAATATATCATAGCCTCCATTCATGAAGTCACAGATTCGGTCACGTTAAGTAGCTTTAAGTAGTGATGCACAGCCCCCCTATCATGGGCAGGTTATAAACGTGTCTACACCCTTGAGCTCATGCATAGTGTAAAGACCACGCCTTTCTGCCCTATGTCATATATCTTGGTGTGATATATAGCCCCCTTCCTGCTAATAACTGCCCTTAGGGGTTCTCCTGGATTGACCGCTCTCATTCACCATTGATTCTCAATGCAACCACCACTAAATGGGTATTTCCCAGTTCTCTTTCTCTGTATTCCGCCATCCTTCTTCTGAAAAGAAAAGTAAAGGAAATACTTATATATGGTGAAAGGGAGGCAGTGACATGATGGTGAGAGACAGTTCAGTTGGTAGCAGCTAAACATCAGGATGGCATCTATGATGGCCCCTTTGCTTCATGGAACGCAGATCTATAGATTTGATGCAAGTAAAACACACTTGGCAAACAAACAGATGGACATTCATCATTTATCTCATGCATGGAATCTGATACCTCAGTCCTTGCTTTTATAGTAGCCTACTCTAAACGTTTCTATGGTTTCCTAAGCAATAGTTTCCATACCTTTCTGATGCTATAAAGACATCTCTTATCTCCAAGTAGGTAGAAAGTCACAAGAGTATTCTACCCTATTCATCATTTTCCGAGTCTGCTTTGTTCAGCTCCATAGGTTTGCGTGTATATTTGTAAAGGACGGGGCATTTAGATGGAATGCACCGAGTGGTTGTTCTGAATTAGCATATCAGACACATAAGTAGTGTAAATATATGTATCATCTAGAGTGGCGAAGCAATGGGCAATGATGCATACATTTACACTCCAAGTCTGTCTGATATGCTATTTCAGAAAAGCCACAAGTTTGTATTCCATTTTTATACCACCATACCATGTTTGAATGGTGAAATCTCCTTGTGTGATAGTTCCCTCAGGTAATAAATGGGGGAACATGAAAATTAGGAAATTAATAATCACCTTCACGTCATCCTGCAGAAATCACATGTGATTTTCCAAACAAAATACATAGTGCAGATCACCTAATAGCAGAGTCAGTACCAAGCTATCAGTTGTGTTGTATAACTAGAGTATTCAAATCTGCATGGATCAATGTAGGCTTTACAAGTGATAGTTGGTTTTGACAACCAACATCAGACTGTATATATGTTAAAGTTTTTAAATTACCATAAAACCAAGACATCCTGAGCTCCTTACTTGCCCAATAAAAAGCATCATGTAGTATGTTATTCCCATTAGGCCTCATCATTTTTAATCCAATACATGGAGTAATAGGGACCTGCATAGTGTATCGCCTTGCTAAGTGGTTTTACCAACCACTCCCTTCAGACCTGGCTAAACCAGTAAGAAGTTTATTTGCGTTACTGGTAACTCTGGTGTATGCCAACAGAGTAGTCGCCTGTCTCCAGCTTTTAGCCCCTTGATGGCACCCAAGGCAACAATCTGCTGTTCCATCCTACCTCCCTGCTACTCAGTAAACAGCAAGAATCCAATGATTCATGCGCTTCTCACCTCCTCCCCACGCTTTAGATGTATACTTAGCGCCATTATTGCTTTCTAAAAGGTCAATAAAGGGTTTTCGCCACAGGTCTTCAAGACATTTATCCAAAGTCCTTTCAGAATCTTGGGAGTCATTATTGTGATGAATATGCTTGTTTATCCATTTAGTTCTATATGAAATGTCTACGTAGCTTGGATTAACGTTGATAGGTCTGTCTCCGGCTGCTCCTTAATTCCTGGCAGAAAGGATTCCAATAAAAGAACATAATGAACATACCGACTGTGATCAGTTGGTAGTTGGTAAGTTTAATCAATGACCAATCAATTAAATTTGCTAAAGTTGGATATCTAGAACGCCGATGTGACAAACGCAGTGTGATAAAATACTTCCTGGGTCCGTTCTCCAAAGATGGGAACGTTTAATGGATTGTATGTTAGCTTGCAAAATCTTCGATGATTGATGATGAAATTCACTACCGATAACGATACCATCTACAATGAATCACGAGTCTAATTCTTCATTTATAAGTGCCACAAGAAACATGAGTGCCCACATTGGTTGAGTTATATCGATACATGGGACATGGAATCTCACTTTAGACTATGTTTAACTTGGCCTTTGTTAACGTACCAGAGAAACAATATAACATCAGATGGTAAGCAACAATTTTATTTCAGTAAAGGCCAATATGATATTTAAATAGCGAGTAGGTAGTTTATATGCTGTATATATATACATCAGTCTAGTTGCCTGCTAGGGTTAGATTTTAATCATGTGCAAATTGCTTTGGATTTATATAAAAATGTTCCCCTAATGATTGCAATTAATTAGTAAAGTATAAATCAGTCTAGAGTTTATTTTTTGTGACCGTTAATATTTTAGAGGAGAGGAATTGGATTATTAATTAATACCACCAGAAAAATGACATGGCCGATATCTACGTGTTTGATATATGCCTATACTGATGTAAGGTCATTTAAGGTAATTTTACTTCTATTTCTGTGTTCTTTAGTTCTATTTTATAAGGAATTTGTACTCCGCAGACTATTCACAATCAAACGGTGACAGATTACTTGAAGCTTCTGTTGCCAAACCTGGAGGGTACAGGTTCCATTAAATTGCCTCTAATGAGGTCTGCTGATTAAAAGCCTGTATTGCATAATTGGCTTTTGGAATAAAGTCTTCTGCAGGCGGATCCCAGACTATGAATTAGATAGCCACTACTCGGTGGGGATGGCAATTGGTAGCGAGATAAAAGGCCATAATGTTCAGTCGGTCATGCTTCCTAACAGAAGTGGGCGAGTCAAAGAGTGTTAGGTATAATCACCATAATGTGAGGTTATAGTTGCCTTTTAGTGAAGGAAAGATTAAAGATAAATGCCAATGCCTACAGAAGTAAGGGAAGCTGAAGTTGCCATGAGATAAAAAGAGGGTGGGTGTTCTGGTAGAAAGATCGCCCAATTGATGTCATTTATTTGTCCTGTGTTTAAATTAATGCCTGGATTTTTCGGTACAGGTGAAAGTACGACAGAAGAGCATTACCCTAGTACATCATTCATCTGAAAGAAGGCGTATCAAAATAGGTCCTAAAGCTTCTTTCAGATCCTCTCTCTGTTCCTCATGAAACGGGGCAGAAGTGGGAGATTAGCCTGGTGTGAATGTATATATATGGGGGAAATCGTCAGAAAAATGTACAATTCATCTTCACCAATATTCTCAAATAATACAAAATTAGGCTCAAAATACAGTTCAAATTAACTAAGCAGGTCGCTTGAATTAAAGATATACAACAGTTACTCAGATATAGCCAGTATTTTTAAATTTCGGCCTTATTTAACAAAGACTTTTAATTGTGAAGAGCTGCCAAGTGTACCTTTTCTGGTGACCTGACCCTAATGGGTTTTAGCCATGCTTCCAGCTCACACTGTCATCGATCATTTTACATAGGCGTCCATGGTTAAAGGCTGTGTTTTTTCATCCACAGGATAGAATAAGTAAAGTAGAACGTCCTATATATGGAGCACCGTTTGCAGCATCCACCATTTGTTTATAAAAGAATAATTTTGGGACATATGAATTTTTATTTTACAAGAAGATAACAGAATATTGTCAACTATTCCTGTCTGTATACAGAATTGATGTCTTTTATGTACAGAATGACTTTTGTATACATAATTGATGTCTTCTATATACAGAATGACTTTTGTACAAAGAATTGATGTCTTCTATGTATTATGGTATATACACAGAATTGATTCTTATACACATGTTCTTATACACAGAATATATATTTTGTAAACAAAGTAGATTGTTCTGTCACACAATTAAGTTTTATTTGAGTAATATGGTCCTATACTATGCATGAATATTGAGGCCATAATTTATGTTAATGAACCCATTAGATCGTTAATTGCTTTCTGTTTTAAAAATGTTGTCTTTTGTGACAAAATGTAGCTTTTTTTAAACAAATAAGTGGATGTTCCAATTGGCGCCCCATACCTATATTATACACTCTAAAGGATGAATTCCAGATACGAAGGTTAAGAGAGAGACTTATTTGAAGGTGGGAGAGAGACGTCAGCATCATCAGTAGCATGTCTCTATTACTGGTAACACCAAGGAGGAACATGGGAGTATTTATCACTTAGTACGATCAATAAAAGTGAGATCTCTCCCTCCAGGGGGACATCTCGGGGATAACTTGGAATGGGCATGCATCGATAACCTTTTACGGACTTCAACCTTCTATCATCACGCCCTTGTCGATGCTTCATGTACAATCACTTCTATAGATTACTGCAGGGTGTTTTTACTAGTGATGACCAAGTTGAGCCGTCTCGTTTTAATTGATCTACGACGTACATCGTTAAAGAAGCACGCGATATAGAAATGGATAGTTAATATCTGGCAAGATGATTATTGTATATAAAGCTCATGAATTTATTCAATTTGTTCAAGTGAAACGAGCAAAATATGAAATTATTACAATCATATTGTTCATCATACATGGGATATATTAACTTATGTAACCTGTGTAGAGAATCACCCTCAGTCACTGATTGAGGTGATATTGTCCTCTACAATAGACGAATGTAATACTATAATAGCTATGAAGAGGTTGAAAACCTCCTGCTAGGAGAGTTCCTCTTTCAAGGCAAACCACAAAAGCAATAGAACTTTTCTAAATCTCAATCTAATATGTATGCCTGCTTTATGTTAGGGGATATACCATCCCACCTGGGGTTCGTTGCATAAGAAATCCTTACTTAAGACTCTCCGTCTTTAGTTACTTTTCCTTGTGAAGCGACTGGTAAGGGACTGTGAGGGAAGAAATTGACTATACACACGATGCTAAGAGTTAGATCTCTTCTATAGTTCAGCTTTAAAGACTTTAAGAAATGCCTAGAGTTAGATCTCTTTTAGTTCTCCTTTAAAGACTTTAAGAAACACCTAGAGTTAGATCTCTTTTATAGTTCTCCTTTAAAGACTTTAAGAAATGCCTAGCCCTAGAGTTAGATCTCTTGTATATCGCTCCTTTAATGACTTCAAGAAATGCCTAGAATTAGATCTCTTTTATGGTTCTCCTTTAAAGACTTTAAGAAATACCTAGTGTATGATCTCTTTTATAGTTCTCCTTTAAAGACTTTAAGAATGCCTAGGCCTAGAGTTAGATCTCTTTTATAGTTCTCCTTTAAAGACTTTAAGAAATGCCTAGAGTTAGATCTCTTTTATGGTTCTCGTTTAAAGACTTTAAGAAATACCTAGACGATATATGTGTACCTTGAACATATGGTATGGAAAGATAAGAGATTACATGAGAAGGCTTCAAACTCCCAAGAGCTGAAACTACAAGAGACAGGTACAAAATAAGAAAGAACATTGAAGTGCACCACACTCTAAAGCCCCTCACCGTCCATACTCGTGTGGTAGAATACAGGGAACGGGTTTTAAACGTGAATACATTGTCAACTCTCTGGTCTGGAGGGATCGTGTGATAATAGAATTGTATGGGTCGATTGTTGGCCTGAGCCGTCGCTTCAGTCGCAATATTGGTGGCAGAAATGAATGCAGAGCCACGAACACGCCTCTGGAAAACTTCCTCTTCTATAATTGGCCCTACTTAAGTGGCCAAATATCATATTCCAGTATTTGACTTGACCGTCTTATCGGCTTCTTACCGGCATTGTTGATTTGAAGAGCCAAAGATCGCGTGGTCAAGATGGGGATGCAGTACAATATCTCTATATTATCATTTATTATTTTATTTATTATTATTCAGAAGGAATCCTAATTGATGCAGTCTAAGAAGCTGTGGTTTTCGTTCTGCGCTGACACTCACAATATATTGTGAATCCATCTAATGAGTATTTGTTTTCATACATATATGTATTAAAACAAAAACTCATTGATTATACAGTGGGGATAGTTACAATCCGTATGATCTTTGTTTCATGCATATTTATGAGGACTAATCATATTATGAGGAGGGATGATAATTGTTAGATGAAGGCACCTGTCTATAGTTTATCTCTAATCGAATACAAGTGAGAATAAAAAGACCATCAAATCACATTCGCAGGATTTCTGCCATTACGCAGCATAGGATATAGTGTTCCAACCGGCATAATATGTGGTGACAAGTTAGTAGTATGTAGAAATAGGGATTTTATGCCGGATTTCCCGCTGAAAGGATATAAAGCACGTATTTTTAATCATCGAGGTTATTATGTAAGTCAAATATATATCCTTTTATATTTTATTAGAGCTCTTTACTGTTTGAAAAGCAATGTCAGAGTGAGCGGAGCTGTGTGTATAGCTAACCGGTCGGCAGAGTTATGTAATATGTCGATCGGTTGTATTCGACTACCCATTTCTGTTTTGCTTGAAGTAAATTACCTGTAATTTTACAATTACCTCCAATGTTAATACATCATTGAGTTTAAATTGAGAGAGTGGCATCTGGACAAAAGGCAAAGCGTGTGTCTAAAGAAATAAATCATATTTCCCCATAAAACCCTTTAAAGTAATATCTACTTCGGGCTTCCTGTTTTGCATCATTCCTTCTATCCTCAATAATGGTCGAATTCACGTTCATGGGAAGGCCTATAAATTACATTCACCCACGTCCTGTTTAGGAACAATTAGACATGCAATAGTTACCAAATTGTTATAATTTTATTCCATCTACCCCTTTAACTACACCCTGCATGCACGGTCTCATATTCGATGGGAAAAGATTACTTTAAACTTGCCATAAAACGCAAGCGATAGCTTAGAAAGGGATCGGATCGGCTATCAAAATATCATATTACACAGGGAATTAAAGTTGTGTGTAGATCTGCTCTCATGGTCTCCTAGGAGGTGCATACTGTGGTGATATTGATGGCGATAATCATAGCTCCTCCCAAGCTAAGATCAGAATCTATTACATTCTTACAGAGAGCTAAACATTTATTCCTCAACGTTTTATTCCTCAATTTCACGGAACGCAATCATATTAATGATATATAGCCAATTCGCTATTACCAACTGGTCTAAATGTGTTATTTTTTTCAGAAGATAGACATATTGAACAAGATCACGCTTAGTTTCGTAGGAATTGCAAAGAAAAACAGAAAATAACGACCTTATCTCATCGCGGGACTTATTACAAATGACACATAAAAATGGAGGAATATGAGACCTCCGTGACAACATAGAAACAAAATTACTCGCTGTGGTAGTTTCTGTACAATTGAGTAAAAAAAGATTCCATCTAGTCTTAAAGGCATATATTGTGCAACCCGATAATCTCCCGAGAATTAGCGATGTCGACGCATGCTCTATGGTCATGAGATGTGACGTGGGTACCTTGCCTTGCAATGCCCAACACAGTACTCGTACAATGTACCACAAAAAATCTTAAGAAAGAAACACACCTCTGAGTGGATAATCACATGACCCCAGGCTATCCAGTATTGTCTGATGTCCCTTTTGTGGACGAGGCAAGGGCAGAGAGAGCGTGGTTCATGTCTGTATAGATCCCAGTCTCAGATGTGTCCAAGGGCACTGGAAACCATATATTAATCCTTAACGATCTCCGAAGAGAAATTGTATGGAGAACCCATTACGACTCCAATCCCCTGCAATCAATTACTACGTAGCATATGCTCCGATGTTGGCAAAGATCAGCCATGGTAATCTTCTCTGCTCTTAAAGCCCCGTGTCCAGCGAGCAGAATGGTCCTGGGTATGACCATAAAGTGCCTTTCTGTCTGTTTTTCTCTGTCTCTCTCTCCCTTCTTCTCTATCTCTATTTCCTGGATATGATCATAAACTGCCTCCCTCTCAGCTCTCCCGCCCTTGATATAACCATATTAAATGTGTTGATAAGGGCGTAAAACAACCAAACTCACTCACTCCAGCGAGCAGATTTTGTCTGACAGATGGATACTGTAAACGTATTTATTTTCGCTATAGATTTCCGTGCACTAAGTACTTTGACAGCTTTTCCCGCGCATTTGAATTCGCGCGGCATGGAAGCCTCACAATGCAATGACTATACCTTTTGCGCAGGATTTATTTTCACGCACAAAGGTTTGTGTGCTAAAATAGCAGAAATAAATACTGTGCAAACATTTTTTGTTAATTACTGCACAAACATTAATACGTTTACAGTAAACTGCCTGATGATTGGATTCGTTCAACCTTGACGAGAGGCAGTCAGTTATGTTCTTCTTCAGTGGAGCTCTGATCACTCCTTTTATTAAACGTACTTAACAATTACAGTATGATCTTCAGATCCTGGAAGCATGAGGACCTAGAAGTCCAGCATTCGCATATTATAGGAATAGATTGCAGATGCAAGATATATTTTTATGATTAATTTGAATCATTGAATCGCATGTGGCGAACACATGGACCTTCAAAGATAATGTACTTCCCCATTTTCCTTAATCACCATGAGGAGAGCAATATAGAGATGAAACAGGTAAAAGATGTCGAGCTCAGCCATGTGGTTTGGTCTCTCACAAAAGAAAAGAAAAACGTTTCTCTCCCTTCCTACCACTACCCCTACATTAACTGAAAAGCTGTTTTAACTATACCTAATAGAAATGTATGTATGCACCATTGATTAGATAGATGGGAAGCCTGTTTGGGAGGCTACATCTAAATTACTTAGGATCTGAACAGGGAAGAGTCTTGATAGGTTGTGCAATATGTGTTCTTTATAATAATTAATAAATAACAAATATAAAACAGCATATTATCCACAATAAACATGCAATCTGGTGGAGCACTGCCTTTTCCGACTGTCCCTTGTTGAGATAAACGGCTCAGTGGGTATGGGGCTTTAACTATAAACCGTTAACTATGAATCTCCACTTTCAGAATACGTCACGTGAATGTCGTCTTCTCGGAGCATACCAATCCCTCAAACTCAAATTCCACTTATACAGAAATTGACATTCCCCATTCTTCCAAGTGTATATGTATATATTTCCAATTTATTTTTTATAATTGGAAAAGAAACATGAGGTTCGGGTAATTGTGCAGGCAGTAGCAGAGCTTAATTGGTTTTTGGCGTATACATTGCGACGTGAAAAGGAGAATTCAAGTCCACTCACTGTAAATTACTTCTGTCAATTTAGTCTGGTTGCAATATCTCACTCTCAAAGAGACAGACAGACTGCACTTTCACGTATTTCATCATTCAACTTACTCCATGAATGGTGGTTATCAAACTCCAAATGATCCTCTCGACAGGTGAACCTTTAAGTAAGACTCGTTCCTGACTTCTAATACTCATGTCGGATAGCTTGCCAGGGTATTTGATAAAAAAAACTCCTTGATTTAAACAACAACAAAAACTCCTTGGTATACCATAGTGCTTATACATTGAAGTGGGTGGTCTGTGATATTGTAGCTTTTTATCATGCATCGACATGAAACGTTGGAGGATTTGCTGACAAAGGGGAGTTTATAAACTTCTAAAGGCTATATTTGTGAGCGAAGTCGCCTGAAAATGTACAACATGCCTTCACTAATCTTCTCAAATAACCCAAATTTAAAAAAGAAGTGAGGTTCAAAATACAGTTCAACATAGCCAAAACAGATTTGGTCAGTCAGCTCAATTCTAACCATTCAGATATAATTAGTAGTGACAATGTTTCATCCTAATCTAGTAGAATTTACAGAAATTGTTCAGCTGTCGATTGCACACTCTGACGACCTCACCCATCATATAGGTTTTCATAAGGATTTGATCTCAGATGCAAGGAAAGACAGCAGAGCTAACATACATGCATGCATATCCCCTTCAATACATACATACTCCATTAGAAGAACTTGAGAGCTCCTGCATGCCTTGAAAATGCATCATGATGCATGCAGACTTCAAGCATATATGAGTCAGATCTTCAGAAAATGTACAATCGGCAGATCAACATATTTAGTAAATATTGCTAAATTAGACTGAGAAATGGTCAATACTATGTATATATCTGAGTATATTTGGTATTGCCTTAGTTCAAACAATCTGTTTGGTTATGTTGGGCTGAATTTTGAACCTTATTTTTGTCTGAAATTTCGATTATTTGAGAGGATTGGTGAAGGTGGATTGTACGTTTTCTGGCGTTTTTACCCATATCGAGGATAATGGCATGGTAGCATGCATCTCCTGAATAAGACATGAGTATTCGACTCGTGTATACAGTTACAGTCGCCTGTATATTTCACTGTCTACCTATAGCATGTGCTATAAATTCGATCACACACGCTCAGAACCATTAAGATGTTATATTGTAATTGAGATGGTTTGACACCTTTTAGCTCATTCTGAAAATACATTATAAAGTTTTGTTATTGTGCCTCGCGATGCTGCTTAGGTCCACAAGGCGAACTTCTTCCATTATGTCCACCTGTGTTTTGTATACATGAATCCCGCCGAGGAAAGTGATATCACGTACCTATCCCCAGCAGGCTTGATATTTTAGTCATTGATAATTCCCTCGTCATTATTCCTCTACACGTTCCACTGTGAAGCAATTTTCTCTCTATTAATACTTGTCTAAGCGTTCAATATAGTATATACAGAGGGTGGAGTGTATATGATATGGTGGTTTATATTCTATTCATTAGTCTATCGTGCATACAATGTGCTAGCTATAATACAGAGCCCTTCACTTCGAACAGGGCTATGCCATAGAAGCGCTTGAAACGGTGCAGCTGGATTTGCTGTAGTTTGTGTAGAGTTACAGAAGTTTGTAACCCCTCACTATGACCATAAAATCAATGTTTAATGTCTTATCTCCCTACTTGGTACCTTTCGATGCTTGATGTGAAGAATTGATAAACTGCGGGCAGAGTTTTCATCTGCTCCACCCAAAAAACCCAGCGAGGTAGCCATTTTGTAAATGGGGTTACAAGGTGGTTCATAGTCTAGTACAGTCCAGTTGTAGCGGTGTTGTGTTGCACCATTTTTTCGGCTCATTTACATACCTATGGTCATGCGCAATGAGACATAAACAAGTCTCGGCGCCATGTTTCAATATCGAAAAGATTCTGGAACAGATTTGCCGATAATAAACCTAGCAGTTCTCTGTGTATTTTGCACATCCTCTCCCAGGAATGTACTGTAAGCACCACAAAATGTTACTGATTAAGGACACATATATATGACAGGTGTTGCTTAAGTATTTTGTCTGGACAAACTAGAGAACTTTGAGCTGCCCCGTTTTTACCAAGACTTACTGTCGACCCTATATTTAATAGTAAATGTAGGGTTGATGAGTTGGCTAACAATGTGCGTGTTTGTACACTTGCATGACAAAACAAGAGCCATATCTGGCTTTTCGACGGTAAAAGGCAACCCACATGGAATAGAAAGAATTATATATTTTCTAGCTTTGACCATTGAAATTGAAACAAACTAAAGATAAAATAAACGAGGAAATCGGTAATTATTTCAATTGATCAATTTCAATCCAAAAATAAAGCGTTTGATCCTAGCCACAAATTGCTGCTCCACTGTGAACAAAGCCAAGACAATTTGAGCACTATATTTGATAGCCATCGACATTAGCTTATTTATCTGGGTAACCTTTGGCTGAGCGGATATGGGTAAATAAATCACCCCCATCCATAATACCTAAAATTGTCGCAGCGATTGTCATGGTCCATCTCAGAAATGTCTACCCTACTACGTATCTAAGGCTAATTAAATTAGGGCTGCAGCCTCCCAACCGATCTAACAAGGATTCCATAGTAGATCTATGGATATGAGATGGGCAAATCCCATCATAGAAGGTCATTGTATATTTAGACATCAATTTATATCACTCATGTCGATTAACCGATGATCTCGTGGATTGTGTCTTGGGATGGCATATATATGTGGCACCTCTTGGTCCAACATTTCCTATGCTTTCCACGATATCTGGGGCCACAATATTACCTTAATAAAGTCTAAATATAATACATATTTATAAATCGGCTTAGCTGCTAAACTGACTAATTTATGACGATTCACTTTCACATACAAATATAACAGGACATCCATTTGACAAGAAAACTATTAACCACTGGTTTTAATGAATATTAATATAATTTAATACTGGAATATGCTGCAATTAATTTCGACTCAGTTCAGCTCGTGAAACATTTCGAGGGAGTTTCCTGGAACCTAGAATATAATTATATGTATATGACTTTTTACAGAGAACTTACGGAAATTGGCCCGGAAAATCGACCATCCGGCTAGGTAGGGACTAATGAGTAGTGCATAGAAATGGCAAATCGCTCCTGGCGATTAAAATAATTTGGAATGGAAAAAGTAGCTCTGGCGTTAATCTGGTTTCATTTCCTAAAGTTCCTATTCAATGGTTGAATAATAAATAAAATATTTGATAGTGAAATACTACATCACAGCCATACTCCCATTGATTTCAATTATAATGGTATATTTTGATGAAATATGCACATTTGAAGATTGGTAGTTTCAGACTGAATCGTCCTTCTTCAGGGAATGAATATAAGTGGCAATCTCTGTCGATGTATTGTATATGTAACCATGGAAACAATAACAAAATATTTATGTTGTCATAATAAAATGTATTCAACTAAGCTAATATCAAGATATGCCTTTAATTTTGATAACCTTTGTCGTTAATCTCGAAACATCATTTAGTAAATTAATCATCATTTTAAATATGACTGTTTTCAATTTATTGAGATTTGTCTTTAATATAAAACTCCCCCGGACGATTCTTGATCAAGTCCAAAATGTCATCATCCACTAATGGAATGATGTCAAATAAAGCGGCAAGCAATCTGTCAAAAGTTTGATACAATATTTAGTCTCCACTTTCTTTTGTTGCAGAAGTGCGTTCTGGAAGGACATGTCCACTTCTCCCCGACACTGAATGGCAACATCAAAATCTCATTCCTGATCTTCAATAAACTTGTGGGAATACAGAATCACAATGGTCACCACAGTTGTACCTTTAGGTCCCTTCCTAGGGCAGACAGTGATGGACAGCATATCCATCGACACTATCCTGTCCCCCAACGGAACTATAGACGGTAGCAATGACACGTCAGCATTGTATTCTACCAACACGACAGAACTGGAGGGCTTCGACCAATACAGAGAAACCCCTGTGCTGGTGCACATCATTGTGGCCATTTACATCTTATTCGGACTACTGATAGCCATCTTTAATTCGTTTACCATTGCCGCAATAATCAAATGCCCGGAACTGAAGACAGTAACCAACATGTTCGTTTTGAGTCTCGCTTGTGCGGACCTCTCGTTATCTCCTACACTTCTCTTCATCCACTTTCTCTCGGAGACTTTACAGCTAGTTGGAGAGTCACTAACAAGGATATTGGCTACTGTGTTGCTATCCCTTATGTTCACGTCGTCCGGGACGTCTTTGCTGAGCATTTTAGCTATCGCTGTGGACCGTTACTTCGCCGTCATACATCCGTACAATTATAAACAGATCATGACGCCTCGGAGAGCCACCTTCGTCATTACACTGATCTGGCTCTACGTCACGGTATTCATGACGTCGCTAATTGCGTACTACATTTCAAAAACGCATATATTTGTCCTGGTGGGACTGTCCATGATTTCTGTAATCATTCCATTTCCGGTCTATCTCGGAGCAATTATTTCCCAAATATTAGTGTGTATTGTGGCCAGTGTGGCGCTCTATATCAAGATCTACGTCGCTATACGTAAACGACACGAGGCTTCGCTATGTCTTCGTGGAAGGAATCCACAAACAGAAACAGTTGAGAGTCGTAGAATCACACATACCATGGCCCTAGTTCTTGGTGCGTTAATTATATCCTGGGCGCCCTACGCCATAATTTCCATCGCGTCGACCCATGAATTTATGACACGCCACCATTGGATGGCATACCTGTGGACGTTTTTCACACTCCTTCTCTATTCGAATTCTTTCATGAATCCCGTCATTTATGCTGCCAGGAGTATGGCATTCAGACGCGCTTATTGGCGAATGATGTGCTGCACATGCGCGCCCATCACCGGAAGTCCCATTTACAGGAACGTGGATACGCCAACATCGGTGAGCATTAAGTCGACCAAGGAGTCGATAGCAACAGAAATCAACTTAGCTAACGGAGCATCGAGCACGACAGAAATGTAATATTTTACAGCTGGAATGAATCTGTATTTTATTTATTTGTCATCTATATGGGCATGAAGCTGTAGGCTACGTGTTATAGTCCATGGAGGAAATGTATTGAGACATTGAATGACACCAAGTGGGCATATTTTAGGCCTATAGAGAGAATTGTCACATTTAGGCCTATGTGAGTGGAATAGAATATGAAGCGACTTGTGTCCCTTTTGTATTCTTCTATATATTCCATTGCCTGTTGACCAGTAACAGGTATTCATCATGCAGTTTCTGATAAAGAAATGTTCGGGAAGTGGGATGCATCCACGAATGAAGGATTAGCCATTATCTCACGTTCAATGAACAAGAGGAAGATATCCACCAAGAATCAGGAATCACCAGTTATATCGACAATAGGCTATTTGATAGTCGTTGGTTAGGCCTATATCAAAACTTTCTTTTATGCATGGTGATCCCCATTCAAAGTTTGGAGAACACCTGAATATAAGATCACATGCCGTCTACAAGAAGCTCATATTCTGTAATTTTCTTTAGGATAAATATATGACACCAACTCAAACTTTTATGTCAGTTATAACACAGTTGAGGACATTGAGATATGTAACATTTATCTCCGAACACGCCCTTCTGTAGATCTTATATTACTAGAAACTTGGCAGGTGTGTCTTAAGGCCCATTCTCGTTACAACGGCCGATTGGTGTACGGCCGCCGCACGGCAAAAAACACTGTGTTAAAGTAATTCAGCCGGCAAGTATCGGCCGGCTGGTCGTGGTAATGTGAATAGACCTTTAGGTCTCTGTCTGTGGAGATCGATTACTTAAGATTTCTCTATAGCGACAGGTACACCGACTCTCCTATAGCCGTATAGAAACACTCAGTACTCATCGACCTTATGGGTAATCTCCCGATAATCCCGAAGCAATCCTTTCTTTGGATTAGTAGTCCGCACAAGATGTACATATCCCCATGTGATCATTTTGTATGAATGTAAGATGTATTCACTACTGAATGTACACCAGGCTCAGGCGTCACGCTGTGAACATTTTAATAGCATAATCATAGAAGATTGTCAAACAAGTCCAATTATATCATTTTTAAAGATGGTGGAATCTTTCTAAAGTGAATCTTTATATTATATATATATGTATTTAAGTACCTTTTCTGTTCAGACATGTGTGATGAAAGTGTTCCTAATTTATTGTATGAATGTGGTGCGTCATCATTACCTGGTTGGTGTTTGATATATTTTAATAAGATAATAAATAAAATGTTAATTATATTTGGGCCATTGCCTGTTTGAAGCCCTCTGAACTCTCACTTATAGGTGATGAAAACGCTCCTGAAGAGATTGTAAGCTTGGCTGCAGTTTTGGGGACTTTTATACGAGATATGTGAATAAGAGTTTAGAATTATTCATGACTGGCTGTATTCTGGGTCCATATATATGTCTAGAAATAATATTAGAGTGCCTTATCAAGAAAGCTATACCTTGTTTTTGTCCCTTATTATAGTGCCCTACACTGTGACATGATCTGAAATTTGCTATTGTATGTTGTATAATTTTCCAATACTGATTTGATAAAGAGAACATCATTCCATGCAAAGAACATACCGGTAACAAAAGATATACAAGCAGACAATCCACTTGTGAATACGATTTAAAAAGGCTGAGTAGAAATAAATATTTGTCACGTTATCTCTCGTTGTCATCATAATTATATGATATTCATGTATTAGTGATTCAAGGGAAACAGAGTAGTATACTGATGTTAGACCACAGTTTGATACATTGTGCCCAAACAAAGACCTCTATAGCATCTTATCCTGTTCAATAGAGATATATGTTGTTTATTAGTAACTCAAACAGTACTTTGGCCTAAGGCAGTGTCTCTGTTTGGGGTTAATGAGTGGGGATATGTAAGTCAACAATGGGAGAGATCCAGGCTGGCCTTCCGATGTAAGGCGATTGTGATTAAAGGGCCTAGTCCACTAAGCCGATTTTCATGCGTTTCTCACAGAATTTAGGGCAAAAGAGTCCTCTGCTGCGCAAAATCGCAGGAGAATCAGCTTAGTGGACTAGGCCCTTAATACAATATTAGGATCACAATCTTCTTATATCTATCCTCTCAGCATCAACAGCAGTGCTGCATCTGATCTAGTTAATAATCATTTTTGCTCATATATCATGGACCCACATGTAAGACGGCGGTCAATCTTTATGTTTCAACCTATCCGGTTCTACGCGATATTATGTGAAAGCAAGTAATTGAGGCATTGAAGATCAAAGATTTATTGAAGCAATGAGTTTATTTTTCCTTGGACCGGTATATTAAGTTTCATTTGTGCTACCTTGTCCAATTGGGTATGATTAACGTGTTATATTAATGACGATATTATATGAAGTGTCGCATGATTATATGGGTTATGGATTTCTCAGTACTTAATTGAAGTAAAAGGAGATCATGGTCCTAGGTATGGTACTCATGTAGTGATAATTTTGTACCTATTTTGTTTTGATAGATATTTAGCATTCTATATATCAAATATCACATAGCCAAAGGAAATGAAAATTGTAGTCTCCACATGATGGCTATTGCGAAAAGTGTTTCGGTATTTATGTGCCAACTACGTCATATGAACATGGCGAATGGTGGATAGGAGAAACAAGTACGAATCTGTTGAGTGAAATCTATGTTAGTTAAACCCCAAGATCGCTGTGACCTAGGTCGGAGGATTTCCCTGAAGACATATGTGACAGCAAAATCAACCCTGATATATTCTCGGCTATACCCAGGTGCATGCATGCAGATAGCCTTGAGGTATTTTGGTTTCTTATATTTTGGTTTTAAAAAATATTGGTATCAACTTACATAATGGAAAATAGGGACGGGATAGTAAAATACAACAAAGATATATAAAAAGATAACCTAGTTTCTTCACTGTTTTGGCCCAGGTGAACACAAAAATGATTTCATGCTATGAGTGTCAGATTTAGTTTAGTTTAATATATATTTATTCAGCAGACAGCATTACAAATTTTCATTGTAAAGGGTGGTCTCCACTGGCTACGGTAAGCTCTGTGGTAAGCCTTGCGATGGTGCTGTGATGGTGAGAAGTGGCGAGGTCCTCTCCACCTACAGAACCAGCAATATAGACATGAACAATACTTTACAATCTCTGTAGCATATAACAATCAAAAAGAGTCGCACGTGCTCATACAATATAATCCTTCTATTGAGAACTCTAAATAGAAAATGATTTTATTCTTTGAGTGACAAATTGACTGTTAGCAACATTTGCACAACTGATGAGGCATCGAGTAATCCTCACATGCTACCAAACAAACATTCACGAGACCAGGGCACTACCAGGTAATCCATGTCCGATACTGATCTAATAAAAATAAATTATTTACCACTCCATCATATAGTTGTCCTGAAGCCAATCATATGACAATTAATTCTCAGTTAACCATCGCAGTTAATGTGCTGGTTTTGGGGTTTTTTTTTAAAATCACGATTCTCTGCTCTCAACAAACGTCTGAATAACCAACTGTTGAAAGCACCAGTATACACATTAGTGCTACCTCGTATACGTACATAATTCAGTAACTGTTTATAATGAAATGGTTTCAACAATGATAAAACCGATGATATCACAATCCCTGAGAACAAAAGAACGTTGACGTATATATTAGGATGCCGATGTTCTCTGTAAAATATGTATAACCATATCATAATTTATTTCCTTTCAACAAATTTTAGTATATGAATATTATAAATATTGTCAGATAACTATCATTTTCAGTGAAAGGCAACTGAGCGTCGGAGATCACAAAAGGGTAACGTTTTCATGAAATACCTGAATTCATGGCGAAAACTTCACAAAAGTTAGCAAAAGAGAAACACTTTATTTTACCCATTGCTAATCTCTCATATCCTTATAAGTTGTGTTGATGGACTTTATGGTTGTGATTGTTGGGGTCAAGAAATGCTAAGATTATCTTTGCATAGGGTTGTACTTAGTGATATATATATAATATATATTATATATATATATATATATATATATATATATATATATGCTTACATGGAAGACTGGTGAATAGATGGAAGATGTATTATCACTGAGCTGGACAATAGACAATGTAAATTTGTAAAATTGAAAACAACCGTTGTCTATACTGCACCTTGAAATTGCCACAGGTTAAATATAAGGGAGGTATATACAGCAGGAGTGGTCTTGGGGATGATGATTGTCCATCAAATAGTTGGGAGTAATGCCACTTCTACTACTAGCGCCAACTATTCATAAGTGTGTCACTAGTATGCTGTTGCTGGAAAAAGGTAATCAAAGCTACCTGGGCTAGCTGGGCTAGTGGGTAGACTTACTAGTACCAACAACAGCACTGCAGCATCACCTGGCATGCAGTGGCTAGACCATATATAGTGGACACTCATCTCCTGCTTGAATCAGTGTGCCGTAACTACTTCCTCTGTATAATTATATACCTCCCTGGTTAAATCTCCATGCATGTGTACAGGATTTATATATATATTCAGTCATTATACCTCCTTTGGAAACTTTCATGTTCATTTGTTTGAAGAAACGGGTAAATTATGCCAAGCGCATGGCTAATGTACATTGTAAAATATATGTAATTGTTGAGTTGCCTATAGTTCAATAAAGCGACGTCCAAAGAATCTGATTCAATTCGAGTCTTTTTCTTCCATTATGTTTTCGTTTTTCAATTGGAAATCACATCGAATTGGAAAACATAAATGTGGAGGCATGCCGACAGACATGTATACATTTGAATGATCCAAAATATGTCTATACAAAAAAGAAACACATCTGCCTTTCTACCGGGAAATGTCTAATATTCTAATTAAAGTGGCCTTTCTCATTAAAGTGACTCTTCTCATTAAAATCAGTAGTCATGATATCGCTAGAAACTTGTTTAGCTTAGTCATATACAGTAGTTATGGCAATATCTAAAGTACAGAGCATCACTATTTTGTTGTCATCCAATTATACTTGAATAAGTGTAATGAAAGGGTCAGAAGCCTCTCAGTAATCTCACTATGCTATATACCTCCTTTATAGGCCACTTTGATATATGATGATATTTATGATTTTCGATGAAAAAAATATTGCTAAATATTTGTATGTCAGATTTCAACTGAATCCATCTCTGTAATAGATATGCACAGAGAGACATGCAAACCCCACTATTACTAAGAGAAATAAAAATAGTGAGAATAGGGGATTTGCGCATTTGCGCATGTCTGTTACAGTGCATGCTGGGATATTTTCAGTTCAGATCTTTTCCTTTTTCCACTTAAAGTAAAACACTGGGTTGGAATAATTGCTGGTCATACAGCTCAAGTATCATTAATAACTGGTATCTTTCATTATATTTCTCATTTCTGTGCAATGATATTGCCAGACTCAATGGAGTAAATGCTGTCCCTCTCTCCCCAAAGCTAGCTCTGAGTGCTTCCATATTGCTAGATGTATGACACTAAAACGGGCAGGCTAACTACCGATCTGCTGGTCAGTCTGTGGTCACGGTCTACTTACTGTTACAGTAAACAGTGCCCACTTTAGTGTATGTATGAAAAGCCATTTATAAACAAATGACTGATCTTCCCAAATAAACAAACACACTCCCAGGTCTACCTGTGAGGTAATATTACATAAATAATGATAGGACCTTATGGCATAATATAGGGGTAGCTCAGCTCTAAAGGTAGTAAAGATCTTTCAATATAGGATATGTTAATTGAACCCAACTTATATATTATGTATATAGATAGCTTTCCATAGTAATGCATGCAAGCTGTCAACCTGACTAGTCAACAACAAGTGGGTAGTGATCAGGAATGAGGAGGAGGAAGTTTATTCTTTGCACCTTCATTTACCTTCCATTGAAAATGTAATAGAAGAGATCCATAGGGTCTTTTCATTCCTCATTAGTTCTAGGGTAATATCCATGGGCCTCACAGGCAGGTATTGTTGAAAAGAAGTGATTTGAGTGCACCAAACTAGTAGCCTACAGTACAGCAGCCTGTATACAATAACACTACCTACAGAGTGACGGAAGTTAGCTGCGCTTCACTGACGTCACTCTCACATAGGATTCTGGGAATATAGTAGCTGCCAGCATTCCGGATAATAGCCAGTTATAACACAGACAATTACTCCCCAGTGACTTATAAATGGGTGAATTGCATAATACAGTTTACAGAACATCATATTATAGTTTTTCCCTACGTCTGAAAACGCATTATACCCAGTCCAGTGTTCCCCTTTAATTGTAGTTAAAAATGTGTGTAAAAATGTGGAAATAATGTTTATACCATACCATAGCAAATTGCAAAAATTATTTTCAGCAATATCATAGCTTGTATAAATGATCTATTAAAAGAACAAATGCATGGTGGAAAAGGCTTGTGTTATGGAAACATAAGACTGACATACAACAAGATGGCGGACTTGCCTATATTAAAGCTGTAGGACTACTTTCAGTTTACATCGGTCATTAAAGCTGCACTCTCAAAATATTGGAACTTTTACTGATAACATCAGACAGGAAATGACATGGGAAAACCAAAATGTTGCAACTTTATATTAAGAAAATCGTTTTCCCATGAGGCAACGACTCGTCCAGTTGAAGCACAAAGGCTAGACCAATATTGATATTGGGCAAAGTATGTCTGAAGAAGTCCTAAGTCTCTTTTAATAAAACAGCTTCCTGAATAAGCACACTTTCCACAATAAAATGTATTACTATTTTATTGCTAAATACAAAGTTGTAACCTACTGTACATCTTTTGATAATGCATATGCCAAGCTCACCACAACTCACCTGTCAGAGCTAATGAATTTCCTAATGAAAATAGGGAAATTGCAATAGTATTAGTGTGTTTTAGTTCCAGTCTTCTAAAATAGAAAAACCTTTCTCTCCTGCTCTGTGTTAAAAGAAACACTGCACAGGTTGAAACCTTGTAGTTAAACTTTACTGGCATTTTATATTACTGCATGAGTGAGGGCATTCAACATCGAGTGGAATATTTGGTTCATTTTTCAGCATTTGAAAATTGATATAAAGCAAAATGGTGCTGGGGGGGGGGGGGGGGGGGCGGTGGGCAAACAATTAATACTCTGGCCCCCACATTTTGATTGGTGGGGGCATGGCCCCACCCACCCCCACCCAACACACACTTCCTACATCACTGAACTTGAAGGGTTTGGGGCTGTCCATATATTATGTAACGCTTTTTTGCCTCAGAATTTAGACCCCCAACCCTCTGGACTTTGTTATACCATATGCAATGTTATACCTATGGGACCGTAATGCATGATCTGACACCCACCCCACCCCAACCCCTCAAGCGTTACGTAATTTATGGACGGCCCCTTTGGGTAAACGTACTGCTCCGGGTAAACGCAACTTTCACAATGCACCTTCCACGTGAGCACCTTTTGTGCAGGTATCGATATTTTTTTAATTCGTTTTTATTCAGGTTGAGCTTATATAAGCATCAACTTTAACATTAACATCACAGGATATAAGTGAACGTCAGCTCCTCGGGTCACCATGACAGTGGTCTTCCCCCGAGCCCTGAGCCGGCAGATAAGATTTAGTCTATTAAGGGCCTAGTCCACTAAGCCGATTCTCATGCGATCTTGCGCCGCAGAGGACTCTTTTACACTAAATTCTGTGACAATCGCATGGGAATCGGCTTAGTGGACCAGGCCCTTTTATATCATAATTAGGAAGAAATGAACACTTGGTCCAGCAAAAATAGGACAGAAAACAAACATAAAGACACAATTATAGGCGATTTCAGTGATAACAGTATAAACATACACACACAGCAGTGTAGTAGGCCCTACATGCATGTATGTATGAGGCTTTCATTATAGCCAGTGTTTACAGTCACTATAAACATTAACATGAATATATGAAAATGAATATTTTAATGTTATATTCATCTAACCACCGACAACACTCTTGATTATGAATGTTGCTTTACAATCCTACATCAGCATTAGTCCTTCCTGGATAATACTAGTATCAGAGTTACATACAATGTATTAATAGCTCTGATGATAGCGCTCAGGGGTGTTAATTCAAATATCGATATAAAATCAAATCAATCAAGTTTCATGAAAGGTTAACATCTTTCAGAAACATATAAAACATCTACCATATTCATGGGGGGGGGGGGGGGGGAATGGGAAGTTGTGTATGATTAATTACTAGTCATTGTTCAGATTTTGTCCTCTATAGTATTTAGATTTCTGACTCATTCAGATAAATTCCTCAATTTAGGTTACGTTACACTGAATGAACGGAACTCGACCCTGCATGGTGTTTCTGGTATGGTCAACCCATGATTAAACAACAGTATGAAATCGGTCCCGTGCCGAGTGCCCAAGTCCTTGACGAAAATGGCAGCACGGGGTACCAGCATAAGACAGGCCCTTCCTGGTACCCCGTTTTCCTTCCCTGTTAGAGAACATACAGTAAATCTCGAGCACGAGAGTTCATGCGAGATTTTCTACACAGGCACAGCACACACACTACACACACACTACCAAGCCCCAGTGTACTCCTCTGCATTCCCCTGCTCCCGAGGAGCAGAGGGTACAGTCACCACTCAGGGAGGGCTGGCCATCATGTATAGAGAGGGGAGGGCTAATATTATGTTTCACAGTTTGGACTAAGTTTATGTAGTAGGAAGTCCTTACTTAATTTGCCTTAGCCCTTACATCAGGTGGTCTTGAAATCTATTATAGACAAAGATAGGCTTGCTCTCAGACTATATGAGTGATACACCAAACTCTTAAGCGAGTTTGCATCTCCCCCATAAACACAGTAATGAATGGTCCTCCCTGCGCTCAGTCACGCTCGCAGTACTATGTACTATGTATGAATGTAACCCTCAGTAGCTTTTACACCTTCTACACTCCCCTCTCCTTCTGTGAACTTCTCTCTCTCTCTCTCTCTATCCATCTAAACTCATATCCTCCTCCTTTCTCCCCACGCTTATCACTCAGTCAGTGTACTGTGGATTTTAAAGTTCTTCTTATGTAAGTTATTAAAACTGCAATGCTTATCTGTAGGGATGTACGGAGAAGGAAAATTGACAAATGTATGGGTGTGTGTGGGGGATATATCTCATAATCTGTCATTCTCATCTCTCCTCTCCCTCTCTTCTCCCCGCCCCGCCCCCCCCCCCCCTCTCTCTCTCTCTCTGTCTCTGTCTGTCCCTTCCTCTCTCTCTCGGTCCCTCCCTCCCCCTCTCTCTCGGTCCCTCCTTCCCCCTCTCTGTCCCCCATCCCCCCTCTCTCTCTCGGTCCCTCCCTCCCCTCCCCTCTCTGTCCCTCCCTCCCCTCCCATCTCTGTCCCTCCCTCTCTCTCTCTCTCTGTCCATCCCTCCCTCTCTCTCTGTCCCTCCCTCCCTCTCTCTCTGTCTATCCCTCCCTCTCTCTCTGTCCATCCCTCCCTCTCTCTCTCTGTCCTTCCCTCTCTCTCTCTCTGTCCACCCCTCCCTCCCTCTCTCTCTGTCCATCCCTCTCTCTCTCTCTGTCCATCCCTCCCTCTCTCTCTGTCCATCCCTCCCTCTCTCTCTGTCCATCCCTCCCTCTCTCTCTCTGTCCATCCCTCCCTCTCTCTCTGTCCATCCCTCCCTCTCTCTCTGTCCATCCCTCCTTCTCTCTCTGTCCATCCCTCCCTCTCTCTCTGTCCATCCCTCCCTCTCTCTCTCTGTCCTTCCCTCTCTCTCTCTCTGTCCACCCCTCCCTCTCTCTCTCTCTCTGTCCATCCCTCCCTCTCTCTCTGTGTCCTTCCCTCTCTCTCTCTCTGTCCATCCCTCCCTCTCTCTCTCTCCATCCCTCCCTCTCTCTCTCTCTCTGTCCATCCCTCCCTCTCTCTCTCTGTCCTTCCCTCTCTCTCTCTCTGTCCATCCCTCCCTCTCTCTCTCTGTCCATCCCTCCCTCTCTCTCTCTGTCCTTCCCTCTCTCTCTCTCTGTCCTTCCCTCTCTCTCTCTCTGTCCATCCCTCCCTCTCTCTCTCTCTCTGTCCATCCCTCCCTCTCTCTCTGTCTCTCTCAGAGAAAGAATGTACACATTACTCCTCAATGAATTCATGAATCCTTTTTAAAACTAATATTAAATCCTCATTTCTCTGTAATGCTGACATGTATGTGATTCATTTGGTATCAAAGACAAGTTTATAGGGTGAATTATCTGTCCTGCATTGATGTTATGGTACATGCCATTTAAATGTATTAAACATTTAAAAGGCTAGAATATGATCGAAGCAGAGAGGAGAGGTGAAGGAGGGGGGGGGGGGAGGAAGAGCAAGGGAGGTAGTCCGGGACGGGGAGGAAAAGGGGAGAAGGAAAATTGATAGATATATAGGTGTGTGTGGGGGGGGGGGGGGCAGGGAGTGGCATTTTTTTTTCCCATGAAACCCTCTTATATGTCATAATCTGTCATTCTCATCTCTCCTCTCCCTCTCTTCTCTCTTCCCCCTCCCTCTCTCCCCCCCCCCCCCCCCCCTCTCTCTCTCCTACCCCAACGTAGGTACCCTGTGATTTTGGCCATTTTTGGCAATCAAATTAATATCTTCAAATTAACAAAAAATCCAGTAAATTGTCGGATTCCTATAAGAAGTTGAAACACAACTCCCTCTACAATCCAAGTGCCGAAGGCACTTGTCTAGAATAAAAACAGCAAAAGTAATTAATTCAAAGTAGCTTATGGTCTCCAAGACCACGTGACTGGTTTTATTCGAGGCTAGTCTTAGCGTCTTAGCCTCGCTTTAATTAATTTCCTAAAATTCCTTTGCTTTAATTATTCCATATTAACTTTCTTTTACAATCGTATTAGTTTTTAGGATTAATGAAAGCATCAATTCACTCAATCATTCCCTTCAATTTTGTTCGGGTGGTTGGATGACCCTTTTGATCTTTTACTATGGTAACTAAAGATGCCACATGTGTTTAAAATTAATTGCAGACAGCCAATAGAGTGCTTTAGGCTGGTGTGGCGCCATCTGACTTTTTGGGCAGGAATTAAACCTGTGACAAGCTGCCACGTTTTTTTTTGGCTGCTTGTCAACCTAAAATGCTGCCAGCACTTTAGGTTGACGGAAATGGAGCAACTTTTTTTCAGATTAATTTCCAATGAGCGATATTAAGCAATATTCTCCAGCTAATAGCCAAGTGTTTTATATAAAGGCAGCACAAATCTTCCTCTTTTTGTTTGGGTTTTTGTTTGGATTTCAGGTAGCGAGATTATAGGCTAGTCAATTATGGCAACAATCATAGCCTACAATCACTCATTCAATCACTGGCATAGAAGAAATGATGCACATAATTAGTGCGTACTTCTCGTTCGTTCATTGTTACCCATTCACCTTTCTAATAACATTTGAGATTCGCTTTTAACTATTCATTTCAAAGTTGCTTTTCTCATTTAAATTCAATAGTTGGGAAATCTCTTGAAACTTGTTCAGCTTAATAATATAGGATAGGTATAGCAATGTTTGAAGTACGGAGAGCACCGGCATGGTTTCGTTCACCAATTCCTGAATGTCTGAAGAATGGGCCAGAAGTCTACAGCTTAACCATCGACCACGTACGGCGGTTTTACTTTGTATGTAGACATCATCATATCATTATTTTACTCTCACTGATAAATTATATTTTACAGGTTAATATTATCTTAGTTGTCAATTTGATGTAAAACTAGTCTATAAACACTGATGATCAGATCGAATTTGATTTGATTTGTTAATTTGATTTTATATAACTTTTCAAATACAGTTCATCATAACCAGACAGATTATTGAATGAATACAATACAGAATACACTCAGATATACTCAGCATTTCTCATTGTTCACTCTATTAGTCTAATTTATCAGAATTTGAGAGATGTGTAGAACTGTAGATTGTGCATTTTCTGAAAATCTGACCCATATATAGAGGTAGACGATAAGGGCAGACAATACCACCTCTTGCGACGTATCACTTAAACTCTGTGATTAATTTAAAAATTTAAGAACAGCTGCTTGCAAGCGAACACGTAGTAGAGATGAACCCAATCTTTAAGTTTACTTTTTATTTACACAAAAGTTCCATGATATTTACAGAATGAGATGTTACAGAGAAAACAGACCAATCTCTTTAGAGTTGGGATGATTATAACCAGATTCAATGCAAGGCAACAAGCTGGAGAAATACACGGATGTAAATCATTCATAAGACTATACACAAAATAATGATCCATATTCTCAAAAATATTATCAAAACAAAAATAGATTGTTTATTAAACCCTTCGTTCCGAAGGACACGTCATTTAGCATAATTAAATTGATAATTGTTATAATTAACAATATTAACAAGACATGTTATTGCAGATTCCTTTTTCGTACAATTACACGATCTGTCATGTATTCGGGACAAGATAATGACGGAGGTGAGTCATTGACAACAATTAAGGTATCATAAAGAAGCACATTTTAATGAGTAATTTCATCTTGGTGGTTTAGGTCAATCAACTCTCGGGACTCGAGAGGGAAAACACGCGAGCAGTCTTGTCCTCAGAAGCGGTCACTATCATGCTACCGTTCCTGTAAAATACAAAAAGAATGTGATGTAACAAATACAGTGAATAGAGGATTTGCATAGCCGCCATTTTGAATCTAGATCAGCATGGAATTATGGGAGTAATGGTACAGCGTAAAATCCATGAAAAACATGCCAGGTTCACCATGGATTATTTATCAATGTTCTAATGGCAATATCCATGTGTTATACATAACACGAGTCCCCATCTTTCCCATCATGCATTTGGTTTTCATAGATCATTTATATACAAGCTCTGATATTGGTGAAAACATTCTTGCAATTTTCGTTAAAAGTATTTGTGTCAGATTTCAACAGAATCCATCCCATGGTGCATTGTAACAGACATATGCAGTGGCACATGCAAATCCCCTATTGATCCAAACCTATTTCAACTCGTTCACTTGCATCAGTAAAATGTAAACAGGTTTTAACACACTGCAATTTACGCGACCTATAGGCATGCGATTTGATAAACGTGCATCTTTTCTTATTAACTTCACGTTGACCTCTGCAATCTTAAAGGCTTTCGTGCATACCTCGTTACAAGTTGTGTTTTTAAACAGGGTGATTCCATGGCATGTGCCTTGAATGAGGGGTGCCTTCTGCCCTATGTATTGAAAGTTGGGAGAATTTTCGAAAATGAAAAGCCTAAGATGTTTAATGTCAATTGTATCAATCTCATAATTCTTAAGGCCATTCCAGGCCTCGTATTTATTTATTTTTTTAAATTCCAGACTTTTCAAGTCCTCCAAGGCCCTGCCGAGACCCTGCCAAACCTTAAGTCCAAATGAATACACTGGGAGGGAAACTTAAGAGTTAAATGGCCTTGCGAGGTTGTCTATCACTGGAGAGCAGCCTCAGTAGTTATACAGGTAAATAACTCACGAATATGTCCTCACGCATAGGTGTACGCTGCCTATATGTTATTGAACTATAAAGGTCTCTTTATGTTATACATTACTGATGCCAACTGCCACCGTAACGAAAAATTGTAAATTGTATATATATACTTGGAAAATACCACTTGTCTTAGACGAAAAGATCATAACCATCTCACACACTATGGCAATAGCACGTAAATTCAACCAGACAGTACCTATTATCACCCTCATTTATCTCCATCCCATCCCATTATTTTCATATCACCTATGAGTTATTGAAATAACTCGACTGTACTATACACAGACTATGTATAGAGTAGAATACTAGGAAACATATTTTTTAATTATGTAAATAACGAATTGGAATGTTGTATGCACCCAACGAATTGTAAAGACGGACGGTCCTGATCCCAACGAAAATCACTTCTGAGTGAGGGTTCTGGCCACTCATGAATAAAATCGTTCCCCAAAAAACTCACCTGCATATGTCGAGGTCGAGCACAGAGCCGGAATGGCCGAACCATTGTTTCTCTCTCTTGCCGCTGCGTCCGTCCCACAGGTGCACAGCGCCGTCTAGCGTGCAGGTGTAGAGAACTGGTGAGGTGGCGTCCCATCGTAACCGCACTATGCCCGCCTACATACAAAAATACATTTGTTTAAAAGTTGATTTTTTTTTATATTGGGCACAAGTAGGCATTACATTAGGTGTGTTTCCGATTTATTTGGCTGAAAACTAGGTAGGGGGCGGTAACTTTAGTTTTTTATATTTAGAAAACTACCTTCCAGGAACTGGAAAAAAATGTCTATTTTATGACAATAGTTGTTTCAGAGCTATATATACAGAGGTATATATAGCTCTGGTTGTTTTAAAGAAGGGAAATGTGCTTTTAGACAGTTCCTGTTTTCATGCTTTCTTAGCTTTTTTTGTAAAAAAAAAAATTTATTTTAGGTTATGAAGACTTTGTCTATTCATATCCATCAAACAATATGGGTAGGACTGGAGCTATCAATACATTTGTATTGGGCTATGTAGCGATAGCTCAGATATGCGGGTCAGATCGTCAGAAAATGTACAATTGGCAGCTCTACACATTTAGTAAATGTTGCTACATTAGGCTGAAACATGTTGAATACCGGGTATCTCTTGAGTATATTTGGTAGGTTATTGATTTAAAGTATCTGTCTTGCTATGTTAAACTGCATTTTAAAGCTCATTTTTGTCTTAAATGCGTGTTATTTTAGAGGATTGGTGAAGGTGAATTGTACATGTTCTGAAGATCTGACCCATGGGTGAGTGAGTGGCTATACCGTCGGTTTTAAAAATGGATGTACACATAAAAATAATAAATATCTTGGAAGAGAAAAACAATCCAGAACATATTAATGAAAGGTGATGGTTTGCGGACATATTAGCCCTTTATCAATAATAACTGTTTTAGAGGCTTTAATTTGCCCACGTCTCTATATAAATGTCCCTTCATAAATACCAGCCTTAGTATAATATTAAAAAGGTGGGCACTCACCTCGTGTTTACAGCGGTGGCGTGCGGTCTGAGTATTGACGTCCCACACAGTCATCATGCCGTTGAGTGTTCCGGTGGCCACCAGAGACAACCTGGGGAGCAAGTTACGAGTCATGTAAAATAGTAAATTGTGTGTTGCATCCTAAAACAAACCTTTTAGGGCTGTAAACTTATACAAATGCGTACACGATTTGAAGGGAGGTTGGGTTGGTTACTTTACGCCCGTTTTAACAGTTGCTTTCGTATATGTTTGGTTATATTGTGGCGTGAGAGGAAACACGCTAACGGGATGCGATACCCTACTCTTTTCAATTATTAGCAATGGTTCTTGTACATGCATATAACCATAGACAGCTATACATGTGGCCGGCCTTTCTTAACCCAGTCGGCGTGCACCCCGTCCCCACCCTTACAAGATTAGAAATTTGTAACAATGTTTATAGTGCTTATTTGTAATATTTATACTATAAATATTACAAATAAGGATGGACAGTTGTCGGGAATTCTGCTATAAATTATAGATGAATTCGCGACAATTGTCTATGACAGAAACAAACAACCCATTTCCACATAGTTAGAGTTTATTGTTGTTGATATTAGGGAGGTTTCGCAAGCAAACCTATCTCAATTACGTAACCGTATCCGTATCTTTTTTGTGAATTACGTTGCATTTTATAAAAAGTAAATTGTGAGAAGAAACCTTTTGCTTGATATGTTACGTTACGTTTTTTTCCCGCCATGTTTTGCTGAACATCTTTCTTCCTTTTAACGTATGTAACAATGTTTGTACATCAGAGATACGGATAGGTTTACGTATAGGTTAGACTTGCTGAACCTGCCTATTAATATGTATGTACGACAAGTGGGAATAAAGATTCAGATATATATACTTACGCCGGAGAGAACCCAACGTCTTCCACAGAGTCGTCTTCTTCTCCTTCTTGCATCTGAGACTCGCAGTTAAACGTACACAGCAACTGTCGAGTGGGGAAAACAGAGTTTGTAAGTCCTTCAACAGGGCATAATACACATCACAATCAGATACGGTAGAGTCCCACTTAGGCGGACTGTTGGGACTGAGCAATGCTTGATAGCATAGCAGGATGGTCACTTTAATTCTCTTATCTTAATACTAGACCCAAAAATGTTTAAAACCAATGCAAAATGTACCTATTTCTGGAATGACGACGATTTTATTGATTGAATCAGGCTAAAAGATTCTACCTGTTAACCATCCATTAACAAAATAATCTTGAGAGTGTAACCAGAAATCCAATGTTGTACTGTATGCCGATACCGAAGTGACTATTATAGTAAATGAATATTATTAAATTGCTCATTAGCAGTAAGGCACTTCCAGTCATTGACGGAAGTGGTATTGTCTACTGCTTTAATAAGTACTGTAAGTTGCATTCAGATTCCACGAGTTCTCCAGATATCACTGAAGAATTTAATGACCCTCAATTTTATCAGTCAAGCTATCTGACCCACCCACTTCTTTTGCAATTTGCTACTTACACATGTATAACTACATGCAACAAATTTCAGTCATAGCAGGACATGAATTAAATAAAATTATTATTGGAAATAATAATAACCCAGTGAGTACGAATGTAGCACTTGTTGGCGGTATTGTAGACAAATTTAATTCTAAAATTCAGAATTTCAATGACCTCTCCAGAAATCCATGCCTTTCCATGCCTGGAAAATCAAATTGCTAATTTCATGACTTTTCATGACCGTGGGATCCCTGTTATTGGATCGGAAGAAACCAAAATCAGCGGTTGGGTGGGGAGCGACTTCTAATAGAGTTGAAATACTATTAGAAGCTGCACCCACAAATAAACTAGCTTTACACCAGTCAGAGTTAAATGTAATCTGGTCCCTACCTTGCCACTGGATGTATTAAAGAGTTTGGCGGTGATATCAGTAGAACCGGTGAGCACTATATTGTTATCAGGGTGGCAGGCGAGTGATGTGATAGAGGACGAGTGGCTATCATTACCTGAAATTTACATCAAAATATACATTTTATTCAAGGGGGGAGGGACGGGGAAGGAGCTTAAGGGCGACCTCCCTGCACCAAATGTATATCTTTACCGAATATAAATTCGGGTCTATCACCATTTGAAATTAATATAAGTCCGGACTTTAATATAAACGGGGAAACACGGTAAACGTTCTTTTGAAGCTAATATTGTATGAGAATGGAGCTAGATGTATACTGCTCTATACAATTCTTCCAACTCTGAACAAACGTCATGGGACAAGTTACCTGAATACGTCTGGAGGGTGTTGCCTGTTTTCAAATCCCAAACTCGCACACTACCGTCTTCATAACCAGCGCACAAACGTTTACCTGATGAAGAAACGAAATACATGAATTAGCAATCTATGAGTGAGTGAGTGAGTGAGTGAGTGAGTGAGTGAGTGAGTGAGTGAGTGAGTGAGTGAGTGAGTGAGTGAGTGAGTGAGAGAGATTGGTTGCTTTACGCCCCTATCAACACTTTTAATATGGTTGAGAAATCTATGAATTCATTAGAAGAGAACAAGGATGAATCTTAGTTTAAAAGACTTCAATATTTGGTGAACATGCTTCGGGCTGGGCAAAGACACTCAGGACAAAACAAAACAAAAATAGGTGTTTCAGAAAACTCTTAAAATGTACATTTCTCAAATAGACGTAAAATAAGATTTGTTTTCATGATAACTTCCTGGATGGTGGTTCCCTAAAAAAGAAATTTAGAAAAAAAAAGAAATGACTACCCCCTACACTGAGTCCTGCAGGCAGCGGCACCCCATAGGGTTAACCGTTGCCCGCTTTGATGCAAGCTTTGATGTTTACTGCCTACAGCACCTAGTTTTCTGCTAGATAAATCGGAAACACCTATTTCTTTCCAATAATATTTGAATAAGTGTAAAAGGGTTAATTTAATATATATGTTTTGTATGGATAAGATGCTGACCGTCGGGCATGACTCTGCCGATGTTACACGTGCATCCTGGACTGGTGAATGTCTTGGTGTCTCCCGAAGGGATTTTCCACATCCACATTTCTCCTTCCGATGTACCCGCTACCAGCACCGGAGCAGCGTGGTGCCATTGGAGCCACTGAAATGTTTATAAAAGATATATTAAAATTCCATTAATTCTTCCATTATTTAGATTCGGTACATTAGGTAAATTCGTCTGGTCACAGAGATGACCCACTTTAGATTTCCCTCGATGCTGTGATACGAATTATATATGACATACCCACTGGGAAATAACTTATATTTAGTTGTTTTTTTAAAAAAAACATGAATAAACAAATCTTGTTGACCATTTTCCCAAGGCTTGGGCAACATCCTTGCATGTAGGCCTAGTACGTATATCATGTCGGATTGCCATGCTTATAATAATACGTGTTTGTGACATCTATACATAAATATACCAATCAATATTGAATATTCTTACCTCGAGATCGCCGACATCAAAGCTCCACGCCTCCTGTTGCGTGGCCACTTTCCATGCCTTGATAACACCAGCCATGTCGCCAGTAGCAACATACGCTGCATCATGACTGATTCCAACACATGTGACCGAGTCTTGGTGCCCTGTTAAAGGTAGAATATATACGTATCTATTATGACAAAATACTATAACATTACATTGATAATAGATAATGAAGAAGGCAAGAATTCCTACCTGTACATTCAATTAGAGGGAAGAATTCCTACCTGTACATTCAATTAGAGGGAAGGATTCCTACCTGTACATTCAATTAGAGACAAGAATTCCTACCTGTACATTCAATTAGACAAGAATTCCTACCTGTACATTCAATTAGAGGGAAGGATTCCTACCTGTACATTCAATTAGAGACAAGAATTCCTACCTGTACATTCAATTAGACAAGAATTCCTACCTGTACATTCAATTAGAGGGAAGGATTCCTACCAGTACATTCAATTAGACAAGAATTCCTACCTGTACATTCAATTAGAGGGAAGGATTCCTACCTGTACATTCAATTAGACAAGAATTCCTACCTGTACATTCAATTAGAGTGTTGCCATTGTGGGTCTGCCACACATAGCCTTTGTCGTCCTCTCCACCAGACACTGCCAGTTTACCGTCCTTTGGATCCAGGGCCACGCAAAACACTGAACCTGGAGCAAAAAATAATACGATCAGTTTGTAATTAGTGGAATGAAACATCCTTTTCTTTGGGACTCTTGACAGCTTTCTTTACTCGATATTTATGGTTTCTAAGACTTTATATCATGTTTTTTTAATCGATTTTTCTATTCTTGTCAAATCTAGCTAAATCTGAGACAGTACCTTGGGTAAATTTGAATAATTTAATACTACCTTTCCATAAATACCTCGACTATTCTATAATAATACGAATTTTATAAAAATTTCACGATAAAACATGAATGATATAGCATGATTATATATACATATAGGAATACATAGAACATAGGGGACGGTACTGGATTATCTGGTATTTACCTGTATGCTCTTTGAAAACTATTTCGGCATCTTCTCGCAATGGACCTCCACCTTCAGCCCCATCAACCATTCCTTCATCCTCATCACTCTCCAGATCCATGTCTCCAAGATCGTCGGCCAGCTCGGCTAATTTCAGAGAAGAGAAAAATACGACAGAATTACTTGAATAGGCTATCACTCTTCCAAACTTTAAAATTTAAAGTATCTTTTATGACAGGAGTGACATTTATTAGTTTTACTAATAAAAATATGGCCTTATTTTGTCAGCCTTCACCAGAATTAACATATTTTCTATTAGTTATGCCTGTTAATGTTATAGATAATACCTATCAAGTAGGGCCTAATAATAATAGTAATATAATAAATGCAATGAATACACACCTTCATCGGGAGGGTTATTGTCAATATCTATTACTTCAACAACATCTTCAGGATTCAGAACAAGACCTTCGTCCAAGTCCCCATTCTCTGGGTTACCTTGGTTTCCAGGGCCTTCCCCTGGCTGGTGGTTGTTGGCGTCCATGTGATCGTTAAAACGCATCAATTCGCAGGTGAAACCTGGGAGTGACATAGACAAACGATGTAAGTGATTGACTAAGTGTTGTTACACTGGTTATGAGTGAGAAGGGTGAACACATGCATGTATATGGTGGAATCAGAGACCGTGGCCGGTCTTTTAATACTAACCGTGATTCAGCAATTTTCTCAGCTTCAATATTACGCAATACACTCAAAGGACCATCACAATCTTAAATATGACTCAGAATAAGGAAACTGTCACACCAACTACACCAGACTGGCCTGATGTCGAGTTGTTAGTAGTTGGGGGATGCAACGGTTTAAAGGAGTCCTTCTGAGAAAAGGTTCGCGTCAAACGGAAGGGAAATGATTTAATACCTTAAATTCAATATTGCCAAGCTATTTCCACGCTCTTTAATAAAGTGACAAGGATGTAAACTCACTTAGACAGAGCTTGTTTTCCAACTTTCACGTGTCTCGCAGGTTGCCATAAACCGGAACCGGAAACTCCCGGAACCAGCTTTGCAAGTGCTCGGGTGCTCTGAAATCGCAGTGGCTTCGCTTTGTATTTTCTATTTTTCCACTTCGTAAATCTAATTGATTTGGGAAATTTATTGAACATGAGTTTCTTACCAAAAGGAAAGCTCATGAAAGTGAACTTAGCATGGTAAGTGTGCTGTGTGTCTAGATATTATCATAAAACTTTCATTATCGCTCACCTTCTTGACCTTCAGTTCACAACATTAAAGTTGTACCGGTACGGTACGGTAGGCCTAGGCCTAGGCTACGGTAGGCTACTTCATTGTTTGCCTGTCAATCATACAACGGAGTATAACGGTATTGCATTTTTTTTCTCCAACAAACATCACAAAATGGTCGTTTTTAGTAAACGCACACATCCAGTAATAGTATACAAGTCATTTATGATTCAAGTCAACAAGTTGTGTATTGTAATTGTGTACGGTAGGATTTAAGAGGATGATAAAATAAAGATGTGTGTATTGTATATTATTATTTATTAACCATAACATAGACATAGGCCTATTAATTATTACGCAGATGTCTTGTATCTAAATCCCAGCTAATTTTATTATTACGGTATTTAAAGTAATGTGGGTGATATCCTGGAAATTCATTTTGTGAATTCATGGAACAGATAGGTAGGCTACGGTAATATATTTATTATCAGGGGATAGCCTACAGGCTACACTGGATAATATGTGTATGTATGTATGTATGTATGGTAGAGTTATCCCTATGTCGTCGAGGTAAAAAAAATACATATGAGTAAATGCATATTTAATATATAGTTGTATGATAATATGAATGCCATGTATTGTGATGACACGGCGCAGGTGGAGGTGTTTCTATCAAATTTTAATACTTTCAAATATTGTTTGAAAATCTACTCTTGTATAATAGATTAGAATTATCTCATATGTTAGAACATTAATCGTAACTCATCATCGTACTGAGAATCAGTGTAAACTTGTACATAAAGTCGTGATGAAATAAAACACTTTAAAACAAACAAAAACAAGAACTATCTGAACAGTGAAACATCTTGTTCCGATTTGGGTGCAATTCTAGCACATGATCATATTACGCTACCTCCGATATCTTGTAAATTTGATCTCCATTTCTAGAAGGTTCTGGATGTAGGTCTAAGTAAGCTATCTTGTGATTAATCATTAATGACTCCATATAATTTAATGTTTAATTAATTGACGATAGGTTATCATGGACTTATGTTGTGCCTAAACAAATTAACAACCACTTACTATACTATGAGACCTGCAACCGCGACTGATGCTGATTAAATAATTGCATGTTATTAACTAAATTAAAAATAAAACGAGGGAAGGATCCTTGTTACATGGAGTAGTTCAATTCTGAATCTCGATTTTCCTACTGTATTGGTCTGTTATATTGGTCTGAATCCTTTATGGTATATATACTGAAACACAGGAGTATGAATGATCTCATGGTATCGACTGATCAGAGAGGATTATAATAAGCTGTAACGTTTTCCTTTTTTTTCCACAGGGCAGGCATCATATCTTGCGGGATAGTTTGTTTCGTAGCCGCCAAGATCTCCGTAGATAACAACAGATCCGAGATGATGCGCATGAAACAGCGAATCAAGAATCAAGTCCGAGAGGAAGCTGCTTTTGAAAAACAAGCTGCAATGGAAAACCGAATTACCGCCAAGTCGGAGTCGTGATGATTTGTGATAAATGTAGAAGACATTGTATAATATTTTATAGAGACATTAGCAGTCAGGAACTGTTACGATCTGCTTAACTGTTTTTTTTTCGTCTGGGATGTTTGCCATGGATGTGGATCTATTTAGATCATGAACATCATTCCGGGATTTCTTTGCAAATAAACAAGTGTGATGAAGATAAATTTCAAATTGGGGATTTCATTGATACTACTGATAATGGCTTTTACTTTATGGATGCCTGTAGGCCTTTTAAAGCCAATCTCAAATCTATTACTTACCACTATAATTTGTACACGATTGTTCCTCTGAGTTACGTCCAGGGGGGTGTGTGGCACCAGATCGGAACTATCGTCACAGTTTGATGGGAATGAAGGGATGTCTTGGGCTATTTACTTTCATAAGTATGGAATGTTTTTGTACGTTGACATTGCCCACCATCCCACCCACCAACAATCGCATTAAAATAGTTTGGTTTTTGTGTTATCAACTGTGCAAAACGATCGCCGATGACGGGCGATGTTTTGCACATCATACGGTGGCTGCTACCTGGTGGGATGGTCTGAAACCGTTTTCCGAGCTGTCACGTGTCACGCCAAGCCTACAAGCATGGTTATGGCATTGAGTTTTCATCCACAGATAGCGTGAACGCGAGAGGTCTGTTATGCAGTAATTATACCATTAAGAGCTAAAAATTCTTGGTCCAATCTCTCCCTAAGGCTCTAACTTAGGCACTCATGTAACTTTTGGGTGTTGGACAATGAGAAATAGAGGGGGTTTCCCGATCATGGAGGAAGTTGTATAGTGTATTTGGCATCTCCGAAGGAGTGATGGCGAATGTTCTTGCTTTGGTTATGCAGTGCATGCATGTTATGCAGTGCCATTTCGCCGGTCGGTCTAGTGTTACACACGAGGAAAATAGATTTAACAGTTCGTGATAAAATAGGATTTCCATTATAACTATTAAACTAAGATCCTAAACCGAGTATATTTTATAGTAGATATGTAGGAATCTTATCAAAATATTCATGAGTCCAGATGATTACAGGAAGATATCAAAATAACGGTTTGAGTGATCTGCTTATTTCAACACAAGCTAAAACTATTCAACAATAGCATATGAATGAAAAACGAAGACCAGTTTTAAAATTTAAATTACTTTAATGACACGAATAATTCTCATAACTAGACGATTATTATTTCACACAGCATCTTCAGAAAAAAATATTACATCTGCTCTCTCTTGGAATTGGAATTTTCCACACACGGAACTGTTGGTACGTGTAAGTGGGAGAACACACAGTCACACAGTACAGAGTATCACTTCAACTATGCGTTATCAACAGAAGGAATAGGAAATCGA
Organism: Sthenelais limicola; assembly: GCA_942159475.1. Classification (NCBI taxonomy): domain Eukaryota; kingdom Metazoa; phylum Annelida; class Polychaeta; order Phyllodocida; family Sigalionidae; genus Sthenelais; species Sthenelais limicola. The sequence goes on from OW804100.1 coordinate 94,314,498, forward strand.
GGATCAAAAGAAGATATATATGTTACAAGAACCTCCTTAAACCTTGTGATGCACTCCTATGTCCAACTGAGAACTGTCAATGTTTTGAGTTTTGATCTTGTTAATGATAAAAGCTTGATACACACTAATTGTCCTAGCATTCTAATGTGACGACATTTCAGGAAAAAAAATATATCTGCCCTATCAGTGAAAGTCATATATATTCGATATCATTTTGTTTTGAAGCCTGCTTACTTTTAGGCATAATAGAGGGCGATTGACATCACGATTTTGAGATAGAAATGGTCAGTGGATATTCTTCCTTTCAAAATAGTAGCAACAGAAATTTTCCAGAATAAGCCTCTGTATTTATGATCCGACGCGCGGATCATGATAGAAGTTACCAATTTTTTGGTCATAATTTGTTTCTACTAATTATAAAAACATTTTACATGAATCCTCTTTTGGCAAAGGATATGAAGCGGTCTTTAACTTTATTTAGTAATTGGGATGTATCAAGCAGGCTTTACATAATTCATTTAATTGGGATGAATGAAATTGGTTATCTAATTGAGGACTAGGGTTTGGGGTGGAAAAGAGAAGGCCAAACCTCATTATACCCTGCCGAAGAGCTTGTAACTCCCGTTGCACACCAAGTGCACTAAATACTCAAACTTGTATCAATAACCGCATTCATAACCATGGAAACAAGTTCATTCACCGAGTCTAACATGGCACATCTACAAATCAACATCCACAGACATCAGAGGGAACATCAGCGAAGGCCCCTGAGCCGATTACCTCGACGAGCGGCAGTCGGGGGAGAAACGGAGGGCAGTCAGGACAGAGGAGATGCATGAACAATGAAAGCGGCTGACTGTCAGACGTCAGCCAAATGCCTCCGGTTAAGAGTGGATGACCGTTTTTCCCTGTCAACCGACTGTCCCCCATGAGAAAAACAGCTCAGTGCATACAGGGCTTAATTCCGTCTGGGATATTTATACAGTAATCTTTCTATTCACAGTGATGTTTCTCATACATTGAAACTAAGTATATCTCCCTTGAGATGCCAGTTTTCACTCAGAGAATGAAAAAGGACAACTGTAGGTGCTTGGTCTGTTACCGGACACCATTGGCCTACTCAACATAGGATATTCAGCCAAGTCACAAACGGTTCCTTATCACAAATATATTTTTCACCATAATAGTTTACCTCCACTACGTCAATTATTTACATCGAGTGGATAGGTGACATCAAAAAGAAATCATAGAAGACATAACCGGTAAATGCTTTTGACAAAATACCATTCTGTGCACCAGTAATTATTTAAATTGTTCCCTTCTTGATAAAATTCTTCAATTGCTTATTTAATTTTAAAGTAAATAAATATTGAAACTACAATGAATTTACGGTGTTTATATTATTGCAGTCACTAACAGGGTCAGCTCAAATATACACATATTTTGCGCCAGAAACATGTTAAATTATAGTGGTCTCAACTATTTATTCCCATGGTCTGGTAAGAAACATTTCCCAACTAACTACCAAGTACCTCTATAAATGACTGATGAAAATGGGAGGTGTCATATGAATTAGATGAATTCTTGATATATACGTAATGAAATAGGCGAATACCATTTGATCAGGAAGAAACAAATATAAGCCTTTCTGCAAATCCTTTTCCAACCATAACAAGAGTGAGTAAAATATTGTTTACATAAATACTCGTTCAACCGTGTCGGAATTTTCTCTAACAATCTAATGAAAAATCACAACTTGTATTTTACTGATGATGTGAATTCGAAATAACAACCAACACAACGCACCACGTGATAAGTTAAAAATAATGGTTTGGGGCATTTGCTCTAAATAAAGAAAAACACCACAAAGATTTAGGAATCTGTAGGGGATAATTTAAAGTGTTCACAGCGTTTTGTCAGAAAACATGTATGTGTACTTATGAACAAGTGTTAAACGAAAATAGTTAAAAGAGTAGTTAAATCTCGTGGTAGCTGTTACACCATGTGCAACCTTAACGGAGATGGTTTAACATAAAGGAATTAATTAACAAATGTAAGGTTTGTCTGCCCGAGTAGTATAAAGTATAGCAGTCACACTGTGGCTCAAAGATTGGTGCCTGGTTGAGATTGGTGACTGGAGGTTTTCGCGAAGAGATGAATTCACATTAACTTTTATAGCTCATCTCGTAGTATCGTGTATCTGTTTCGGGATGGGGCGAGCTTTTTAAATGTTGACTCTGGAGGTGTGGTGGGCTGGGGAGGTGCATCCTTCTTTTCATCCTGAAGAAAGTATAAGAAAGGAAAAGGTTGATTAGAACAAAAACTTCAAACATCATCACACACAAATCACAAACCGTTGTTCTGAGGCATGTTACAACAATAGGAAACAACCAGAGAAAGCAACAGAAATATTGTGACTTACACTTACATGTGGAATGTGGTTGGAATCTCCTATGGATTTTTCATCAGACTGTTAAATATAAAGAAAATATTGTCTGAGCCAAGTTTTTAGATTGTTAAATTGTTAGAGCAAATATACCAATACAATTATTAATGTTTTTTAAGTTAATTAAAAAAAAATCTTTCTTGGTGGAGAAATAACGCCGGCTACATATTATGATAAGTATATACATAGACAATAGAATTAAACTAATTCATTAAACCAGGGCAAGAATTTGTCAATGAGTGAGATTAAAACTATGACATCACAGATAAAGTGGACGAACATTTTGGTTCCATTATATTGTACAGAGATGTATATATCAAATATGCACCAATCCCAGGCGGTCATATTTGATGTAAATCAGCATGCACAGAGGAATGTGACATAAGTGGACTGTTGAGATTAAAGATGGTGCATTAGGTGACATTGGTGGGTATAAACTTTTTTTCTTTTTTTACCAAGTGCTGAGTTTAAGGCAGCTTAAACCCTATGTCCACTGGACAGATTATCTGACAGGGGGCAGTCAGCTGAAAAACGGCCTGATTCATCCAATCTTGGCTGACGGCCAATGTGATGTCAGCTGCCTTCATATTTCATACATCAGCACTGAGATGACTGCCCTCTATTTTCCTAACTGCCCCCGTCGAGATATATATGGACATTGGCCTTAGCTGTATACGGTAAATTATCCTTGTATTTTCACAGGAACAAACCTCAACAATTCTCTTTGCCCTCTCTAATCCGCCATAATAGAAAAGGCACAGCGCTAAACAGCTGGGGTATTACTCAAACTCAAACAGAATTTCTACCTTAAGACCCAAGGAAATACAGGCAATAGAGATACGGGAGTACGACGAACTCGAAAAAGTTGCTTGTGGATAAGAAGGGATTATGAGAGGTGGGATGAAAAGAGGGAAAATGAAATGAATTGGAGCGACGAAGCTGGCTTCAGTCATGACATATTTGTTTCCAATCAAAATGCTTTTCAGGCTTGGCGGAACAGGTGATTCAGAAATTTGAAAGTTGCCAGAAATGTTCAGGACAAGCGACTTAAACTGGGTAGGAATATGGTTCATCTACAGAACTGCACGGAAACAAATCACATTACAGACAATGATCATGATTGATCAAAATATAGCGTTAGTAAAACGTCCTGAAGTTAACATGACGTAAAACAGTAAAAGTGCAAGAGCAATGGAATTTCCACAAAGGTACTTGTCCCATTCATTAAGAGTTTGGAAAGGTTAACATTCTGTAGGAGATTAAAGACCCGCATCCACTGAGCTCATTTTCTGACAGGGGGCAGTCGGCGGACAGATTGAAAAATAGCCAGAATTCATTCATTCTTGTCGGGAGGCAATCAGCTGAAGGCTGTCAGTCAGCTGCCTTCATTTTTCATATAATATCTCCTGACTGCACACTGTTTCTCCCAACTGCCCCCCGTCAACAATTGAACATAATCGGCTCAGTGGACACGCAGCTTCAGATAGCATTGACAGGGACTATGGGGACTACTACTGGGTTTTACATGCACGTTCACAGACATGACTACGGGTATATTTGGCCAACAATAAAGGCTGACTGAAAGAGAGCAGGAGGAGAGACAAGCTAGCACTCACTTCCTCAAACCAACTCATAATCCATTTCCAGACTTTGCCCTTAGGTAGAGGAACAAAACAAACAGAATCATTTAACTTAAAATAGAACTTCGGGGTGTTCAAAGGCATTAATAATGGCACATCTCTTCCAAGGGTCAATTGGAAATATTTTAATGGATTTTAGGAAGTATTTCGCACACATGGGACTTTGTCTAAGTTAGGACAGGGGTGATTTACAGATAGATATATTCGCTGTCCTTATGAACCGTCATAGGAGCAAATAAATTAGCAACTTGCTGACGACATGCTAACCGTTCGGCTTAACAAATTGATATCACATGGTTCGCGAGTTTTCGATTGACAATATAAAATCGAAGCTGTTGTCTACCACAGCCAAAGAATCACCCAAAAGAAGCTTTCGCCATGCGCGTCAAGATTTATTCACTGGCGAATTAAAAAATTAAAGCTCGGGTAAATCGTCACTGATGATCAAAGCTGAGTTCGAAGGTGAGTGTTGTGGAGTATTAGTTAGTAAAACAGAGAGGTGTGGGGGAAGCAGTAAGGGGGTCATTCTAGAAAAGCGACCGCGGCCAGTCGTGGGCAGTTTGTTACCCAGACAAATACCTGGCAAGAAGAATAGTTATCCCATGTGAATGTTTTACTGTCTCTTTTGAATTCCCTTTAAACCACCACCTCTATTTTGAAACGCTCTATTCTGCGGAGAGACAAATCTACAACTCAAAACATTCACATCTAAAATAGATATACCCATACAAGGTAGACACAGTGATGTAGGAACACATGCATAAAGACAATGAAGAACAATATCCACAGAGTACCAGACATTGCAAATAAAACCACAAAGCATAACAGAAGAGGGAGAAGAAATCCATCACAAAAGCTTAAAAGAATAGAGACGTAATTATATATACAGCTGTTACCATGGAATTCTAAAATTCATCATGAAGAACTGTATATCGGTCACGCGAAGGTGTAAGATGGCGGAATATGGATGAGGGTGGGCTCCGCTTCTTTCGCTTGGGATTTTGCGGCCTCCGAGCCTGCCTAGGATCAGTGTTAGGATCCTGTCTATTGGTGGGGACATGATGCCCTTGTCTTGGGTCCATCTGTCGGTTGTGTGGTGAAGGGATTTCTTGGCCTTGGTCAGGCACTTGTACATCGTTTTCCCGTGTTTCTCGCTCGGATGATAATGTAATAGGTATAACTTTTTCTTGCACTATTTTGTGATCACCTCCTTCCTCACTGTCCAGTGAAACAACAATTTTCTCCATATCATCAACGAGGTCGTTTTTAGCAGAAGGCCAGCCTAGTTCTTCAGCCATCTTATTTTGCACATTTTCCTCTTCTTGTTTCTGTTTGGTGAGCAGTTCTCCGGCTGCTATTTTCTCAGGATCTTTCTCCTCACCATCCTCTTCTTGATCCTCCTCGTTTTTACTATCATGCTCCTCCGCGCCCCCGGCGTCGCCATCGTTGTCATGCCCACCCCCAAATAGTTGGTGGTGGAGCTGATGAAGCTGATCCTGGAGATTCAACTCGCGCGGGTTGCCAATCTCGACCACGCGCACCACCTGAACTGTCATACCATTAGACGACAGAATGATCTGCTGTTGGACATGGGCCTCCTTCTTCTCCTCCTCAGGGAGAGCCAAGGCTGTATCAGAATTGCCGTCCCCTTCACCCTAGAAACACCAGCATGGCTCGGTTATTAGGCTCCCAGCTAACTAAGGGTCTATCGAAGTGTTTACCTTATCTGGACAAAGGGAGTGATATTACCAAGCACACCTTGGCAACAAGGGCACCTGTGTATGTGGTGACAGAATGGAAAGTGAGGATGTGGGGACCATCACGATGGGGATGTTCTAGTCCTTATTACATGGCAGCAGTTTAAGAAAGCAGGAGGTGTTTGCCTTGTAAGAATAAGAATAAGTTTCTATAAACATCCTTTACTGCCTGTTAGTAACAAGTCCAGCCGCATGCTTCACTCTCGTAACAACTGTTTCTCTTAAAACTTAATCCCTAAAACAGGGGCCTCAGATGGGTCAACACCAGTGAATTATCAAATGTATAGAGAAGCAATGCTTCTACACGTGAACTAGTTATGTACGCTGCTATCAATTTTATTTTCCCCGTATCTGCATAAGGAGAAAGCCTTCAGACATGCTAAAGCTCCTAGCAAGACATTTTGTTTTACTTTCTTGGACAGAATTCAAATAGGAAAACTAACTGGTTTAGTTGAATTGTTTTCTCATTTATCGGAGCTACAGTTCGAAAAATAACTTATTTAAAAGATATACGAGACCCTTGTAAATATATCAAATCAGTGGTAGATACATAGCAAACAGTTCATATTCTAGCTTAGGTTGTTTTCAACCTGAGTCGACGAACATGTTTTTCCCTTAATATTAAAGTTTGTCTCATGTAAGGACAGGTAGCTAGAACATTCTCACGGGATCGGGGAGGAATCGATGCAATATTTATCAGAGGTAGTAACTATCTCGATGTCCATGCTCCAAACTGTATGAACGATAGCCATGATAAGAATATCGCGGCTAAATCGAGTCAAAAATGAAAACATATCAATGAAAATGGTATAAATTAATTTATATAAATGATATCATAGCACATTTGAACTAACTCTATCGATTCAATAAAAATTAACACTCCTAAGTCAACGAAATAGCCAACATAGAGAATTAAAACTAGGTTAATGAAAATGAGATTGAGAAACAAATAGAATATAAATAGTAGAGCTTTCATAAGCGAAAAACGAATGACTTCTGTACATTTACATAATGCTACAAGTGTCGGGTCTTCTAGTAACTAATATAAAACTACGTCCCCCATTCTCTATTCAGGATCCATTTCTTCTCGTTAAAAGTTTCCATTATTTTATGTCGCTGAGAGCCAGCAAAATGAAGTCTCGATGAGGAGGAATGGCGGCGGTGATATGCTAGGAAAGGATCACCTTGGACACCATAGATTCTGGAAAACCGGGTTTTGCGTTTCTGTATCCACTCTCTCTTTCTCTCTTCCTTGGGTTTCATTAACTGCATCCATAGCCGGCCAAGTCCCTCTCTAGCCATGCATTACGGCGGGTGAAGTGTGTGCAAAAGACCTCAGACATACACATGTGCATGTTGTATACAAGCTACCATAACCAAGCGTTCGTGCATGCATGCATTTCACTATGACCAGGCAAAACGACCATCCCAGGCAAAGCCCAATAATGCGGGGGGTACATCGGACAATATCTCCATAGGCCTTGGTACAAAAGGAGTATAGACGAGTTTATTTTAGTTTCCTGTGGGCAAAGAAGCGCCACATTAAAAAAAATACAGATTACCTCATTCAGAAAAAAATCTTCCTTTTTTCAATTTTATTTTCAATTATTATGCGCTTATATTCGGAATACAAATACTTTACACATCCTGTTCCGCTGCCGTACCAAGCTAAATGGTAGATATGCTATCGTTCAATTTCCTTTACAAAGACAGGAGATTAACAGAAATGAGAAAAACTATACCAGAACCAAGAGGGGTAAACAACGAAGGCCAAAAGGTGGTTCGGCAACTGCCTTGATACCAAAAAGGCCAGGGAATCAGGGAGAGCAAGGGCAACAAAGGAGGGTTTGCAAATGCAGGGAACAATAGATAAAACCAGCAGACACAAAATAAGGCAAACTAAACAAACAAATGAATGCCAGGGCTACTTTCCCCCTTCAGAGGACTGACTAAACATAGCGAAGCTCGGTTTGAGCTTGATATTAGCACCATGATATCACTTGTTATTCAGCGCAACTTTGAATTCAGAGACTGTGAGAATCAAATTGTTCACAAACCGGCTGGGGTGTGGTAGGGTCCGGCCCGTGATGGAATTCTCTGTGTAATTTACCACTATGTAGATCAGATATAAATTCTTTTAACGCAGCTCCACTCCTGAAAATATAACGACATTTATATAACCAATGAGACATATAATTAAGATTAAAATAATTGTTTGAATGGGGGGGGGGTAAATAATTTTATAATATTTTTGTTTCTGTTTCATTAAGAGATTTACTATGTTTTTTATACATATATAGCGCAGGTAGAACAAAATGTGGGTCGAGACTTCAAGATTATATTTTTAGTTTAATATTCTGTTCCATGTGATTCCAAGATTTACAAATGGACCAACAACATCAATATCACATGAGTCTACCCTAACTGCACACAAAATAGAAATAACAATTTCGATTTGATAAGCGATGCATACAAAAATTAAGCTATTTTTTTTAGAATGGAAATATATAATAGCAAAATGGCACTTACTCTAAATTTTCTTTTGGATCCTTTTTCCATAAATACATGTGCCTGAAACTATCAATGGCGAGCACCGGCAAATCACTGGTAGATTTTCCGAGATGATAGAGAGGATGAGAGAATTTCTGTCCATCAGCAGTCAAGAAGTTAACTCCATCTACAAAGAAATCCATAAAAGACATTAGCGAATAATCACCTTTAGATACCCCCATGATTTTTTTAAAAATTTGTATTGGCAGTCAAAATACAACCCACAGCCTCGCCAGGGGCGGTTTTCCACCCATGCTGCCATAATGTTCTTACTTAATGGGTAGACATGCAGATTATTAGTCACATTGCTTAAGGGTTAGTGGCAATTAGAGGGGTGTGGGATAGCAGGAGGCGTAACGCCACCAGGGGGGCTACTTATTTAGTGTATCTTTTGATTAGTGTATTGATTGATTCTTTACTAGATTGAACGATTGATAGACAGAGAGAGAGATAGACAGACATATAGGTGGATACAGGTTCATGACTGAATATGTTAAAATTAAAATAACGTCGGACAGAGACCAACCAAAAATAAAAACAAAAAATTAAATTCTCCACTCATCGTCCTCTATTATGGGAATTTAAATCAACCACGACATGACTTTTTAACCGCTTGACAGTAACCCCTCTTCATTACATGTTAAAAGTTACATCTCCATCTCTGGCTCATTGACAGTGCTTTTTCAAGTATCCTGAATATTTACAAACACAGCATAACTGCCATCTGCCCCAAATCAAACATTTCTACATCAAATATATGGAAACCTTATGAGGTCGAAACCACACTAAGCACCACCGAAGGACTGTGAGTAATTTTGTTTATAATTACCATCAATTAATTCAATTCATCATTACTGAACACTGAACTTCGTACAAGAGAAGCCCTAGAGGCTAGAAGCCCTATAGGCTTCAAACTGACCAAATCAGAATTGCAACAACAACTGAGATGAGGTGAGTTCAGGTATTTTTCGGGGTTTTTCTGATGTTTTTTTTTTAAATATTTGGAATTTTTATACTGCTAATCTTTCGTAAACTTTTAATTGAATAGTAGACAGGCATGCACAGTGTACAATGAATGTTACAATGAATGGAGTTCAATTACATATCAAAATAATGGGCTCACGGGCAATAATTCAATACAGAATAACCATGGTCTTCCACCCACTGCTGTGTCTAGCTACATTAAGTTTTAGGAATCCAAGCTACTTGAGAAGAAAGAAACAAAATAGTATAATAAAAGCTACACGCAACTGTGTCATCAGAGCGAAAATGCTGCTGAATCTGTTCTATTCTGGGGATTCAGGCCTCAGTTGTGGAAGAGCTTCACGGGCACACACGTCCAACATAAATCTTTTTTTTTTAGTGTTAGATTCTTTTTTTTTGGGGGGGGGAACTTTTTTTTATTCAATAGGGTGTCTGGTCGCTTCTCACTCCAAGGGTGATGATATATAGATAGATATATTGATGTGAACAAAAGGACGTCGTCTCGGCCCTTTTTCGATTTAGAGATGACACTTCAATAATCAATTTAAGGTAAATATAGAATGTTACAGAGACACTTACTCTTTTCTGGTAAAAGTTCGGAAGCAACAACTTTCCTGAATTTGTCTGGGGTATCGGAATCGTCAGGATGATGGAAGAGAATTAGGAAAGGCAGGCCTTCCTCGGTCAATTCCTGTTACAAAATGAAAATACAAAATAAACACTTCGTAAATAATTGCAATTTCTGATGAAAATTATTGTTTTTGCAGAGTGGAGGACCGACGCACTCACGTCAGAATAATTTTGGTGAAAATTATGCAATTTATTAATATTGATATTAATATCAGCTTTAGTTCAGTCTACAGTTCGTCTACTAGTGCCTGGGGGAGGAGGTGAAACTGGCCCGTGCATTAGACCACTCAGCCACCACAAAACCCATGCTACGGCTCTAAGATGGCGAGAGAAGACAACAAATGAATGTGCACGCTTTGTCTTAAATGTCTTAAAGAATTCACAATTCTGGAAAGGTATTATTACAAGTACTGTACTTTAAATTACTGTACTTTTGGAGATGTACATAAAACAACTAAGTTAAGGTCCAATAAAAAAGTGTAACATCCAATCCACAGCCCTCTCTTTTCAACAGAAGTATCCTACTCAACAATTGGAATTTCAAACGGTTGGCAGCCTCGCTCCCAACATAAGTTAAAATATGTTTTACTATGTAGATAGTACATGGGGCGTATCTATTTGAATGAGTTGATTTATATAAAAAAAATACTTCACAATCGAATCTCTAATCTGAGAACTAATTTCTGTATTAAACTTAATAATGACATTTAGACGATTGGTGTAATGAAGAATTCTTTCAACCCGAATGTTATAAAGATTGGTATTGGTGATTATCATGCCACAAGGCGACGCATGAGAGTTTTGGTGTTTTTCCAATGTACTTATTTTCTATTTTGAATATATGGTAATTGTAATTGTTTAATTATAAACCCTGAATAAAACTATTTTTAAATCAAGATACTTATGCTGTACAAGTGAAGTAAAATATTATCTAGATGTTATACTTTTTTATCATTGGATACAGTGGTGCTGAGAATAATGTATTTTGCATAATGCATTTGCTTAATAACAAAAATATTAAAACAAACGTTCAGGGCTTGACTTACCTCTGCATTCTCAAATGTGATTTCTCTGACGAGCGGGACACACTTGTCCATGGCCCAGGTGTGGAGGAGGTCAAATTGGTGCAAGTCTCCTGTGAAGGGGATGTCCGTCTCATCAGGCTAAAGACCAAGAACACAAATGTTTTCATATTTTACAGGTTTATATAATTATTGTTATGTCAGGCGTGAGGTCGGAGGGCTAGGCGATTACGTAACAATATTCAATATATCTCCCGACTTATCACTAGTGGAAAACTGCCGGTCTTAGTCAGTACCTCACGGGAAAAATCTAGTGGGGTAATATGGAATGCCATAGGCTACAGCATTGACACTCATACTACATACAGCGTGTGGTATGGCCTGTGTATCACATGGTAACCGTTAAGTACCTGTAACCATACAGTTTAGTCTCACTGTAACATTCTATTTTTATTTTACATTCATTATCTAAGTGTCATCTGCGAATTGAAAAAGGGCAGAGACGACGTCGAAATTGCACTATTTTTTTTCACCCTAAATATCGGCGAAAGTACTGTAAACGTATTTATTTTCGCGCAGATAAATTTCCGCGCACTAAGTCCTTTGACACCTTTTCGCGGGGATTTAAATTCGCGCAGCAAGGAAGTCTCACACGTTGTTAACGCAATAATAATACCTTTCGCGCAGGATTTATTTTCGCGCAAAAGTGCGCGAAAATAGCGAAAATAAATCATGCGCGAACATTGATACGTTTACAGTATACCAAAACCTTGCTGTTTAAAAACGTGGTCTGCTATAGAAAGTGTACTACTGCGGTGCCATAAAAAGGTGCTATAAAAATATTCATATTGCAAGCGTACCACACAAGTTCTATATTTGTTTCTAACTTTTAGAAATGTTGGCAGTATATACTACCAACCGGTTGATGCTTCGTTGATTTTCAATTCAGGTGAAGAAAAGACCTGATGCTAAGGACATATAATAAACGTTTACTTACGTTGGGAGGCCTGTAGACAATTTTATTCCCTGTGGCTCGTTCATTGGCTGATACGTGGCTGTTAAAAGAATGGGAAAAATGAGTATGCTATTGTAAACGTCGCTAAGAAACTTCTTTATAAATATTGTATTTTATCATAAAGAACATCCCATAGCTTCTCTAGAAGAACTGAGAAAGCAGTAGGAGGAAAGTAGGCCATCATATAAATTGAATATTTTCTCTTCTTATAATATAATATCAATAGAGTTTTCATTTCATGTTTAATCAGTTAAACCCATACCCTCCTTAATAATATAGGATCCCCTTAATTAGGTACAATGACAACTTACCCCACTGCTGCATGGAATTCGCACTCATCCCTAAGCATACTGGACAACTTTCTATAGTTGATGAAATGTTGTGAGTCTTCCGTGTCAAAATAGCCAATAATGTGTCGCTTCTTCCTCTGGAAATGGAAAACATATTTGCAAATATTGTCTAACCATATATGATTCTTGAAATGGCCCTTTTCCAAAAATGATGAGCAAGGAATATAAAGGTTCTGTATTTGAAAACAACGAGGGTAGAAGTCTAACGGAAAATAATCAACATGAATTTGTAAAAGCAAAAAGTACAACGGAGCAATACATAGACCAGCATGTAACCTGGTACATTCCCACAAATACAAAGGGGTAAATCATAAATGAAAACAAAATCAACCGAACCGCTAACCTCCATCAACCAAATAAAATAGATTAAAAAAACACCCTGGGATGAAATATCTTCTCAAATGTCACAAGGGGGGTCCCAGACCTGTCTTATCTTATTACTTACTTCCTCAGAGAACTCTTCGTGAAGGTCCTAAACGCAGTGATACAACATTGTCGGGTTAATATCAATAAGATGTGATAACAGTTTTCAGTAAGGAATTGAGGAAACCTATATCATAGCGGAACTCCACCAGAGGAAAAATGGTGGCAACAAATTATTTTGTTGCCCACTAACAACAGTTCATTTTATGTTTGCAATGAAAACACAAATGGAGGAGCGTCAGAGCCGTTGCCACATTGATGTCATTCTCTGGGAACTGTTGTTTCTGTGTCCGGAGTTGTTGCAACAAATTAGTGGGAAACAACAAAATTTGTTGCCGCGGTTTTCCCCTCTAGTAGACAGAATGTATGCAGACAATAATTGATTTAATTTACATGAAGGAAACTGTATGCATATTGTATATATAACGGGCTGTCTGTACTCTTATTCACTCACTCACCCACTCTAATTGCCGTTGCGATACTACAAGTCTAGTATTATGTTTTTCCGATCACATCTCATCTCATAATTTGTAACATTATTCGCCATTTCTCATGATCACAATGTATCACTTATGTAACAAATAGCTTTTCTAAACACCGAATCTAGATTAAATCACCCATGAATAGTTTAAAATGTAAGACAGTTAAGATCGGAACACAACGAAAACAATTCCTCGGAATGAGCGTGTTTATGTATCAAAATATCCTCAATAAAGAATTTGTGAGAAAAGAAATGCTCACAGAGAGCAGCAGAGCTGTGAAGCAATTCCCCTGAATAAAAATTAGATTAAAAGAAGAATTGTATGGGAATTTACAACCCCTATATAATCAGTTGACATTCGATGTACCCAACAACAAGTGATACCCATAGTGTTAAATGCAGATTTAAAACGAAGTAGAAAAAAATTGCAATAAAAAAGGGCCATGTATGTTAGAAACTAGTTAGGTTAGAGGGCGAATTATGATCAAAATTACGAAATTTTACATCAAAATTTAAATTAACGATAGATAAAACTGTACAAACATATTAAATACCTCTTTCGCATACCAATTTGTGTAATTACATATAATTATTTATTTCATCTATTGATATTCGTCATCTTTCGTAGCAAAAGCTTTTGCCTATATATAGGACGACAGAATGAAAGTTTAATCAATATGATTAGACAAGCAATTAACGCTTCAGTGCATGGCTTCAGTGAATCGGTGAGCGCCCCAGTTATAAGGCCCATGGGGAGAGACCTGCCTCGATGCCTTACTCTGGCACGCTTGTGGGCATGACCCCAGGACAGGCAGGGCATGGGCAGGTTTCTCCCCATCGGGTGGTTAGATAAGCATATTTTTTTCGTGTGACATTTTAATCAGTGCCAATTCCATTACACCATCGACATCAGACATATGATCATTGTGTTCCCAGCTTTTTTGATTTTTGTTATATTTGTTACGACGAGATGTACAGGTAATATTTTCACTTGGTCTTAAATATATTACAGACGTTATATTACGTACAGAACAAAACAAATGGGAAAGGGCGCCAGAAAATTCAAATCCGCAGCTCTACACATTTAGTTAATCTGATAAATTACGCTGTGAAAAAATAATATATCAAAACTACGAAATTCTGAGTGTAAAACTATTAAAACTGGGTATGTTTGGTGTTGCATTGATTAAACTAATCTGTTCGGTTATGTTGAGCTGTTTTTGAACCTGATTTGTGTCTTAGCTTAGGGTTATTTGAGAGGATTGGTGAAAGCACAAAGTCTGACACCCTATCCCTAATACCACACACATGTATACATACTCTTGGTACCTGAACTTTAATATTCGTCCATAGATTCTTTCTTATATCTGAACCAAGTGAAAACAAGACCCATACTCTGTCTTTAGCATTACTGGGTGCTGCCACCTCGTTTATCTTATATGACTCACAGCTTTTCTGACATGGGCATGACCTTGGTGCCTTACAATTGTCTGCCCTGCTGACTCTTTCTGAAATATGCATATTACACAACTTACTCCATCTTTTCATTGACTTGTTGCCCCTGGTATACTCTGTACAATAAGTAGTTGACACAGGCTAAACGGGCTTCTTAAAGAAGAGGGAAAAGTGGGGGATTATTTACTTCTATTTGTGACAAGTTCCTGTCAACCCTTTGCCCAGCGAGCCGCTCTTTGCAATCCACCATGGTAAAACAAGGCCAGTATAACCAGTCCAGCCCTGCCCAGGTCCTGCACATGGAACAGAGACAGCGCAATACAATACAGTTGTATATTTGGCCATGGTCGATCGCAAACGGCGATTCAGGGGGCAAAGGTTTCAAGTCAAAAGTCACCCACTTTTCGCTCTTAAAGAAGTTTAGCCCGTGTTAATTACTTATTGGACAGACTTATACTAGGCACCTAATTTCAGGGCACACATTGATTTTCCTTTGGTTTAATACCCACGTTACCTTCACACTTCAATTAAATACAATGTATATGAGACGTGTGATGGTGGTCGGTGGAATGTAGGTGAAGTGTAATTTCGATGGGAGGATGTGGAATGGAGAGAAACAGAGTCAAAATTCTATACACTTTATCCACCATCAAACTATGTCAAGTCTACCAAAGAATGGTCAAAATATATCACTGAAGTACATCCAGTCTTGTAAAAAAAAATCGGACAAATATAGAATAGCAATTATAATGATAAATGATAAAATATCATCTACACGGTCGATGACATTAGTAATAATGCTCGGGGGAGGGGGGGATGTAAAATTTGCATGTTCGTTTTTTTTTATATTTATAAGTTAAATCATAGTCAGGAGTTCCAAGATACCAGGTTTGAGATGCAGGGCACATTACTCAGCGATGACAGACAACTCCTTCATCTTGTATACCAGAATTAATTTTGTTTATACCAGAATTGATTTTTTTTTATACCAGAATTGATTTTTTTATACCAGAATTGACCTTCAAAACTTACATCAAGGTTCTCTAGTTCCTCCAGTGTGTTGACACGCTTGATTGGATCTTTCAGCGCGTCCCGAATGAAGGTGGCGAGGGAGTCGGCTGACCTTTGACCTCTGTATTCACGCTTGACTAGCGTCCCGTAGCGGAAAATCTTGAGGGTTGGGTATTTGGAAACATGATACTGGGCGGCGATACCACCTGCAAAATAAATAAAGTATATAATTTGCGGCTTTGGGTTTTGGGTTTTTTTCTGTTCGGGGAAATTTGGGGGGTTTTTTGGTTGGGTTTTTTTGGGGGGTGCAACTATTGTTGGGGTTGGGGGTTGCAACTATTGTTGAGGGGGGTGCAACTATTTTATTAATATAGCCCATTCTCCACTAGTACCTGGGAGGGAGGGGATGACAGTTCTTGGCCTCCTAATGCCAATTCATGTATAAAATGGTGAGTTAAAATTAAGACACACTGAAACGCTATCACTGACTCCCTATACATTTTTTCATGCGGGTAACTATAACAAGTTTTAATTTTTAATACAATTCTTACGCATTTCCTTTCCAGCACACATAACCCTTAAACTGCTGACTTTTTCTCCAAGTAAGGCTAAAACAGGGTTCTCTTCCCCAATATATTACAAACAAAATGAGTAACTAATATACCGGTTAACACTCATAACTTTTTTCTGCTCATTCAAGTGGTAGCATCGACGAGGCATAGTATCCGTTTAATAGCGGATTCTTATACATGTACATATATTTCAAAAGTGGAATAAAACATAAAATATCGTATTCATAACTTCGCTTTTCTTCGCTGTTTAGTGCAGCATCAAAATGGTTGATACTGAAGAAAATAAGATATGGATAAGACTGACAAAAGATATATTTACCTTCCTTATCACAATCTACTTTGCCAAGAACAACTCGCCCTGACTCCTAGAAAGAGAAAGTGAGGTTTCCTTGTTTATGTTGGCCCTACTTAGATCAGAGCTGTGAACACTGTGACGCAGATTGCATCTGAGATATATATCGTGGGTAAAAACTGTTTTGATCAATCAACGACCTACAGCTATTGTCAATGAATTTTAATATTCAAACGAAAATATTAACTTAATATCTAGAAGTGTATTTTTTAGACAGGATCACTTAGATAAGCCCTACATTTGTAAAAAATTGATTACACTAATTATATATGTACTAGTTATTACGATTTTTCACAATACAAACACCCTGTAAGGGATGAGATTGAGAAGCCTATTTTTAAAGGAGTCTATTCCAAAATGATCTGGTGATTTCCTATAATTATTAAGAATTTTCTGAACGTATGAAATCATTCAATCAAATCGGAAAAACCCAACATACGATGATAACTCAGGTTACAGGGGAAAACCTGTGGTTGTAGAAATGAATATCAATATCAGTATAGATCTGTAGGCCTAATATCACCAAACATGTATAAATATTTGTGATAAAAAAAAATAAGTATAATACTCACGGGAAATTCTGCCTGGACCTTTTTAGCTGTTTCATCGAATATAGGCTGTAACATTTGACTGAAGCGACACCTGAGACATGGAAGGCAATCAACAAATGGTTAGCATCTATCAAAATAATAGTGATTAATTATAGCAAAATGAGAAAACTGAGGCAGAATGGTGAATCTTTTAAGGAACTTGTGTTGAAGTTAATTATTGTTGGAGCTATGAAACAAGATTAATATTGCACTAGGTTTAATTTTAAGGCACAAAATCAATTTTCAGTTTCAATATTGACAGTAATATAGCCACAAACGATAATACAATACTTACCAGTCAGCGTAGAAATTTACAAACACTAATTCATTGCTTCCTGAAATTTAAAAATAAAGACGATGATACTAATTCCACAATATAAAGGCAGTTAAGATGACTTCAAAATAATTGATAAGCCTCTAGATTTAAAATGTCACATATTGAACCTTTTTGCAGCAAGACTTTGACTTTTATTGTTAAAAATGAAACCTTTAAATGAAATTAATTCTATCATATTAGAGTCACTATTGCCTACATAATGTCATTGGAAGCCAGACAGGCTTATGATGTATTCATTGAGATAGAACGTAATTTGATTTAGTTCGTTTAAGGTAGTCCCAATGTTTTATTGTTACATTGAAATGCCCTTATCATGGCTAAGGCGGTTATAGATGGAAACAATGTATTTGAATACGATCGTGAATTATATGTTATTCATATAATATAGAGCGGTGATTAATTAATCGGTTATAAATAATGATTCTTTTATTAATTGATATATATCTCATATTTTCACATTAATGTTGTAAATTGTAAATTCTAGTTATAACATCATATTGAGCAAGGTGGATACATGCGTCTTTGTTATTTTCTATTATTAAATGCATGGCTGATTAAGTAATACAAAAAATAGGCTGGGGGACTTGGTGCAAGTCTACTCAACTCTAAATGGTAAGAGAACAACAGACCACTAATAAGTGTTGCGCCTCAACTTGACATTTACACCCCTAATAAATATTGATTAGTTGCCATAGACTTGGTTGTTCCCTTTTGTACGTAAAACAATACCAAGTATACATTAATTACTAGTTTGAATGGATATTAACGAAATTGTCACGCTCTCTTCATCAACATTAAATTTGCCCTATAAATCAATTAACATCTGACCTTCAGTGTAGCATTGAAACCGCGTTTTAATCAATATTGTTCATTTTTACAGCAAATTAAACAGACTGAAATAACACAAGCAGTGCGCTGTTTGATCGCGATTGATAGATCAGACTGGATACTTACGTAAAATTGAATCTATATTGTGAGCTTGGAGTTGCACTGCGCTGCTGTTTATTTCCGTGCAGAAGAAAGTGAACTGAAACGTACAAAATCAATCAATGCATTAGTGATAAAGCGATCAATGCAATAAGGAGGCACAACAAGTGGCTATTCTATAGCCTGAGTCTTCTTGAAAGATGTGTTATCAAGAACATATAATTCTGGCACACAAAAACTAAACCAATACCCATACATCTACATTTTAGAAGAATTTCAATTGCTACAAATATGAAGGGCACGGTAAGAAGGCGCTAAAGAAATTAGACAAATACACTTACTATGCACATTAATTATTATATTTATTTCATTATGATGACACACAATATGTAAGTACAATCATTCATGATATACTTCTAAACATTACAGATATATATGTATTCGATTCATTTCAATCATTACTCTTCCAAACGAAGACAGTTCCTGGTGCTTAAGATGCGTGACCAGCAATCAATACATGTACAAGTCAAGCATGAAGATGTTGGTGTCTGGCCAAGGTTTTATATCATATATATCAATGTTAATCATCGATGAAGGTGGTTTCACCGGTTGTTCATTCCATATTATAGCTCTTGCTATAGCACCACATCCCATAATCATACATGGCACTGGCAGATGATGTTTTAAATAGAGATCTAATAATTATAGGCTCATAAATTGGATAAAATTTGATACCATCCCACACCTCATAAGTTAAACTTTAACTTATGAGGTGTGGGATGGTATCAAAAAGGGTCTTGTCATAATGTGATCCTTTAACTTACTCTCATTCCCACTCTCTGTATCTCTCTTTGAAGACCCTTTTCTAGTTTCTGTCTGTCTGTCTTAAAGGATCACATTATGACAAGACCCTTTTTTTAAAATAAGAAATAGTAAATAATTTTAACGCATTATAACTACAATGTTAAATACTATTATACCATTTTAAAGGGATATCAACCAGTAAATACGAGTACAAACACGATAGGAAGGTGGGTGGGATTAATAATCAATCCATAAAAGCTTCACAAATGGTGCATCAAATTCAGTGTACCCAGGAATAGGAACTCTCTGAAAGAGCTATTGTTACATTAGAATAGAGCCACCCATTTCCAGAGCAGATTATAATTATTACTTATTATTTGTTAAACAATGCAATAGTTTGACTATATACATGTTCAAAATGACAAATGAATAACTAAATCAGGGGGCACGTGTACCCTTGCTCGAGCCCTAAATTGCAAGTGATAGCCGACCGAGCTCAGTCCCGATACACGAAACCAATAGCGATAGCAAGACTTTTAAAACTGAAAACAAATCTTCCCTTGGGTCAGTCCGACTCACACCGGGGAGAAGGAATGGTGAGGTAATATCTACAACTCGGGATCACTGGCTGGATGCAATGTCACAGCAGCTGTGTCAGTAGTAACCCATGAATGGTTTGGCTGCATGCTAACTCTATTATATAGGCTCGAGGCAACACATCAAGACATCAGCTGTTACACGATGAGCCACTTAATGTAATTACACTAGGATTACTGCTAAGGCTTGCTATTTTACTATAAAACCAATTTGTGTGTCAATCCTCTGTCTGTCTATGCGCATACTATCAGTAGTGTTTAGGTAAAGCGGTATAACCGACAGGTTAATGTAGCAGATGCAGGTTGGTAATGAATTTCACATACAAGGAAAAGCTAAGTAACACGAACGAATAGGCAATGATGCTAAGTATATGCGTTGGTGACACTTTTCAATTATTTAATAACTGTAAGTCCTTCCGGTTCAATCCCCAGACTGGGACCTAAAAACTACTGTGCAAAACAGTCAATGTCGATTATATGGAGGTGCTATTTTCAAATATTCCAATTTAGGGAACACTTGCACCGATCATATTAAACCAAATAGATTAAAGGAAAACTGGATTAAACAATTTCGTCCCTTTATTCATTATAGCCAATAAGGTTTTGGCCGAGTATCTGAGAATACACTAATAATATTGGTTTAGCTATCTGACCATTAAGTAATCAATAACAAATAAATTAATCAGAAGTTCGTGTTGACGATTGTAATGGTATAATTGCCATGCACGTGGTGGTAACTTCAGCAAACATCACACAACAACTGAACATATATATAATATGCATTGGCCCTACAATAAATATGAGCGGCACCGGCATAGAAAAAACTACCGGGTGGGAGGGGAGGTTCTGGCTGGGGACTAATATCTGAATAGAATAGAATAAACCTTCCTGGCTCGCCCCAGCAATCTCCATGCATACATGTGTGTACATGCTTTGCCAAACTCTACCATGGACAATATAGAAGGAATGGTTCCTTACACATTCAACCTTGAAGCATAATTGTGGCTCCGTAGTTAAATTTGTATGGACAGAAAGTTCAAACTGAAACCTTCATCACATTTTACCTATCCTAAAGGGGTAATAATTTGTATTAATAGTAATGAAAAATAAGTGTGGACAGATGTTGATTGTAGAACCATTCATTCTTTATTGACATCATCCACGATGTGTCAGCAGAGGATCACAAACATCTGCAGAAGCAGGTCTTTTAGTTTGCACCCATGTTTGCAGTTTAGGGAAACGTGTAAACCTGCATGCATTTATATGACATGCAACATGTCTGGTGAATGGCAGCATTATAATGTATACTACAGGATGTCAGATGCAACTGTACTGTAGTTAGATATTATAAAATCTCTTGTGGGTTTAAACCTAAGGCAAGAGCTCGTGCTTTAATCTTGAATCAAAGCAATGTTCTTCCATATCCACAGGTATGCCTATATAGTCTATATACTAGCCTGCTTACCTGGCCTTGATTCCCCGCTCTCAGGGCAGGGGAGGGGGGGGGGGTGAATATTGTGTCTAGGACTATACTATAGACTGTACAAGCAGGCCTACACTACAGGTACTAAAGTAAAGGATCATCGGGGTTGGTACTATCAAGTGTCAAGGTAGCAAATGATCATAGGACTTGACATGAGAGTTAGAGAAGTCTGGGGTGAATGAACGAATCTAGTTATGATACCTAACTATAAAATAAGTCTTATAAAAAGATATAAGGCTATACGAGGCATATGCCATAGTCCCATACAATGATACGGAATAGAAGCATAGCCATAGAATGATAAAGTCTATAGAATGATAAGACTATGGTGTCTATGTCTATGATTTCATATTGATACATTTGTGCATGTGTGTATAACTGAACTGGCAACTTCTACTCGAGGAAGTACCGTGTTTACACAAGCATCCGATAACATACATAGTGGTCACATCTTCCAAATACAGAAGCAAAAATATAACAGCATGTGCCACGATTCACTCTCATTCTGTCACAGCCACTTGGTCATAATATTAATAACGGACTACCGTGATCATTTGGAAATAACACTGACAACACTGACACTGTCGGTAGTCATGGATAGTGAAATCATGTTTTCTCCACATCATGATAAACAGTTAGATATTATGTTGTCCTAAGGAGTCATGCTATGAATGAAATCAGTCGGGTAATTCCTATGATAGCTAGCCTAAATCATGATCAGATAGACGACCCAAGCCCAACCCACGTCCCATGTCATGGACCAACCCACCCACCTGGCTGAGTTGAAGCCCAGATCTGGGCAGTGTCTCTCCCTCCCAGCCCTCCACCATTGGTTTATATCATCCTGACTCGATTTATCTAACAATAAATATTTTCAGTTTAATGTGGGCTACTTGATCGATGCGACAACCTTAATTTAGGAGAGTGAAGACAAAATTTTGGATCCTCCTTCTATCCAATTCCAACCAATCAAAATGGGGCACCTGTCAATGGGATACCCAGCAAGACTAAACAGAACCGGCTTGGGTGAAGATCTGTGTAATTTAAAATCGAATGAGAAACTTACCATTGCTATTGTCAAATAGACAAGGTCCTGAAGAGACCACCTCACAGGGGACTTCATCTTGAGCGTATATCCCTTAAATACGCAGAAGTATCTGTCCCGATTCGTCTCGAGTTGCTGTAAACACGACCTAAACAAAAATGGCGGTCGCTGATGTGGCTCTCGCTCCGATGAGATGTGTATTTGGTGTGAGCAAATATTTACAATAATGTTACATTTACAATTATTTCATCAATATATGTTAAAAGAAGTGATCTAATGCCTTGGAATTAGAGTAATATATTACTTATGCAGATGTCGCGTCCCTTTTCTTGGCCTTTAAATGTCGCAGAAGCTGTAAGTGCTCCAAATCTTAGTTCCTAGGTCAAGTGGCTGTATAAGTCGCTTTCTGATTGGTTCATAGCTTGACGGTCATTAATAACAAGGGGGCACGTGGGAGACCGCTTGACTCTCCTTACAAAATGACGTCTCTTTAGAAATCTTATGAAATAATTGCTCTGACGTCTGTACATCTGGCTATTTTGGTTAAACAACAAATATTCCTGAAAGAAATTAGGCTACCGTACACATGTGTTTCAGAATAGGCTATTTTTAGACATATTTATAATATATCTATAGTAGGCCTAGGCCTAGGCTTTAGTAGGCCTATAATAGGGCCTAGTAGGCTAGTGGTGGGGCCTATAAAATAAAGATAAATACTAAAATAGCCTAACGTTACTGACTGAGAACTTCAACTCCAAATATCTACAACCTTATACATGTTAAAGGCTAACATCCAAGTGTTGCTATAATAAATAACATTTAAGCCTGCCTAATTTAAAGAACACATACTTCCCATTCTCCCCTATAAGAAAATTTGGTCTGATCCTGAGCAAAAAAGTATGAAAGTTTTCCAAGAAGTTAACTGACGTTTTAAAACTTGAGTTTCCCAGGGGCATATTGACTTGACATTTAAATAGGAAGAAACTGGGTATGAGCAACTTCTTTTCTCGGTGTTGAAGGTTGTTGTAAAAACCGAGAGGTGGCAGCTGTGACTCTTATAATGGGCAAGCTTTCATGTTAGTTCTTGGTTTTGCACTAGGTAACGCCACTGGGATCCCATCCGTAAAGCAACAAGGAGGGATGCACACTAAATTTCAAAACTTTGTTATACGTTCGTCATTAAGCGAAATTCCACGATGTGATCGACTCAGGGTGAGTGTTCTTTGCTTTCTCCACCACCAACTTACGTCCTATGACTGTCGAAACTGGTTACAGGGCTCTATACAAACATTGAAAACATCAAGAATACTTGGCGAACTTGAGGAAGTTGGGGCCGGGACGACCACCTCCGGGTTCTGACCGGGGCTGAGTGGGTCAGACGCCGCCTGCGGGACCCCGCTGGTAGACCTGGGGTTGAGAAGTGCATTCCCAGCTTCTATCTGCCCTCCTCGACTGGTTTAGGCGTCAAATGTCAAGCCTATATATAGTCACTGATATATGCCAACAGATTTGCCTACGCTTGATGATCAATTTGGAGGATCGATATATTTATGTAAGTCTCCAGACCCAGGTCTTGCCCGACTTCGATCATTTTACAAACATAGCCTATAGGGCTAGGGACCTACTGCTACTGGTGTTGAAGTGTATTGAGCCGGTATTGAGTGTTTGGGAACCTAGCTACCTATATAAAGGCTTTATTATTAAATGTAGGATAGAGAGCTATAGCGTGAGCAGTTCGCAATGCCGTGGAGAATGTTACTGGTCATTTGGCTTTGTTACCCAGGCGTTTTGGTAGGCCTCTCAGTCTCACTCAGTCTCTAAATGCTGAGCTCAACTTATAATTATATAAAAACTTACATAAATTTAGCCAACGCAAACAAACCCCGTATGGGACTGTGTCCATATATAGCTAACATAAATTGTGTATTGATTAATTCATTGACTACTGTTATCAGGACCGTACACAAAGGAGAAATTCAATTTGCAAGTCACATCTGTTTTGGGTGAAATTATAGAAACCTCCTCCTTACACTTTGTAAATAACAAAACAAACCAGGAACGGGATGCTGTCATACATAGAATTGGTTTCGATTCAAGTTTCGGTTGGGCAGCATTAAACTAAACTTAATTTTCTGGAAGCTTAAAAAACGTGATTGACATTCCTTACTCCATGTTTTGATTTGCAGGGTAAGATGCTTATTGCTATTATTTATTTACGACATGATATACAGTATGTGCCAAGTAGGCTACCGTATATATTATATTTTGCTTGAATCTTTAAGTAAAATCCAATGATTCGAGTGTACCGTATCAATCAGAGTGAAGACCTAAGTAAATAAATAAATAATGTAAGTAAAGAGATTAATGTGTAGCACACATGTCCAAAGATGATAAGCTTGAAAACAAGCTACACACTTAACTCACCTTATCAAGGTTATATTATCTTCCTAGTTTGATATCGCAATTAAGTACCTGTAATATAAGTGGAGGATACAACTATATCTTCAGCTTCATAAATACTGACAAAAAATAATGGTACAATCACGATCAAAAAGCATGTCAGAGAGTGACGGGAGAAAAAATTATGTCAGCTTCTTGGTAAATATGAGTGTACAACATTGTCATTGCTGACAAGGACTCATAGGCTTACTCAGTTACAAACATGTTTACAGGGAAAGTCTTCAGCATTTCTACTGGAATCAGTATTTTGAAAACTTATAAAAATCGTGATTACTCGACATAATTACAGATTAAACTTCAACTTACCAGTAAGTCTCAGATAACTGTAAAATTTCCCCCAGAGTACATCATTTTAACCTGAAGATTTGCACGAAGCTCAAATTTCCAAAGACATTTCATGAAGTTTGATTTTT
Source organism: Sthenelais limicola (assembly GCA_942159475.1). Taxonomy (NCBI): domain Eukaryota; kingdom Metazoa; phylum Annelida; class Polychaeta; order Phyllodocida; family Sigalionidae; genus Sthenelais; species Sthenelais limicola. The sequence continues at coordinate 94,339,841 of OW804100.1, forward strand.
CCAAATTTCGTTGAAATGTGTGTTTTCACAAATTTCCGGTCCCCTCGATTCTTTTCCCTTTCCCAGAAATAAATTTCCGTATTTTTTCCATGGCCCCACTTGGATCCCTTTGTTTATTAAGACCAGCTCATGGGCTATATATGGCTACTTAATTTATCCACCCGGTCACGACCATCCATATTAGCTCTGTACTAATCCCAGTCAACCAATGACAGATAATAAGTGTCAATATGGCTGTCATAAAGGGATCTTGTATTTACAGATACTGGCGGTAGTCGTGAAGGGCTTGTAAACCAGGCAGAGCAACTCTCATAAACCTCATTCAGGGAACTCGATAGACTTGTGCACATCTTTTATCTATTTTTTTTCATTTAAAAAACGAAATCTCGGGAAAAAGAACAACTATCATGTTATGGTCACTACCATGTTGTGGTCACGACCACATCGACTGACGAATCAAACTATGAATGGATGGAGCACTAGACCTGTGCTAGGGCCCTACAATTTACAAACAACACTGTCTTGGGGGACGAGGGCTAGTCATACTAGGAGACTCTACTTAACGAGGTGCTCGAAAAGGCACTTGTTAGTAATAATACCCATAGTGGATTGTCAGAGCAGAACAAATCTTAAGTTCTTTTTTTAAAGATACCTCCAGTGTACTTCCCAGATTTTAAAATATATACTATTGGACCTCAAGGAGTATATATACATGTTGTTATACTACACATGCATGTACTTGTTATGATAGAACATATACATAGTATCCTTCTTTACTATCACGGGTAGAAGGAAGGGCTCATGGTATGCTCACTAGCTAGATCAATTCTTAAGATATATGTAGAGCCTGTTTTGAATTAAGTGTGCTCAACTATTTCTCCTGTACTTTGTCCCCGGTTCAAATATCATGCTAAATGCTTGTAACATATATCTAGGTAGAATCGCTGATTCCGATAGCCAATGGAAGAAAGGGGTCGCACTTTTAATTCATTTAATAGTCTAAAAGTGGCCTATGACCCATTTACTAACACTTAAGGCTTTACCGAAAAGCTCCTTAAAGACCGGATTGACTTCTGCTAATCGGGAAGCATATTTGTGTATTGGGTGGAATACACTAGAGTAACCTGGGAGTAGACTGTTCTATGTTTAAAAGCGCGACGTTTGCGGTGACGTAAACATGACCCAACTTGATTGTTTGTCTTAACTTGCCTTCCGAATGACTTATCGTTCACTTCGTTTCCAATTAATTAATTGGACGAATGTACATATATTTCACTTTATATAGTGTGTGTTGTTTTTAGACTTTTCGGTAAGTTTACTTTCAGATGCGTGTCTCCTTTTTGTACACCTTTCACGTATGAATAAAAAATCTTTTGATTGAATTGAAGTTCCTAAGTTTTTCCAGCAAAGTTTCATTTGTCTATTTTTTTATTTTTAAATTTTATAAAACTGAAAAATTTGCCAATAGTCATTTCAGTTTGTGTCATCTATGGAGAGAACAGGGGAGCAAAGTTTCATTTGTTTGTTTTTTATTTTGAAATTTCATCAAATTAAAAAAAAAATGGCCATTCTGCATTTCAGTTTGTGTAATCTATGGAGAGAACGGAGTGGTGGTCATCGGTTGCCATGGCTCCCCCTGTGACGACCTTCACCCTGGGGTTCTTGACCTACGCCGGCCTCCTTGTGTCAATCTGTGTCTCGGCTCCTCCCCCTGCGTTCCTGCAGGATGGTCCAGCATCCCTGGAGAAAATGACTCTAGATATCACCTCCGGGGATATCATTGTGGGCGCTACCAACATCATCTATCGCCTCTCTCCAGATCTAGAGAAGTTGGACCAAGTCAGCATAGGCCCAGTCCTAGACCACCCTATGTGTTGGGTGGAGAGAGATTGTAAATTTGAAAGAACCTCTAAGCAAGTGTATATAAAGGTGTTGCTTTTAAATAACCAAGACCAATCAGTTTTGGTGTGTGGGACTGCGTTCCAAGGCTCCTGCCTAAGACTCTCCAGCAGAAATCTGACAAATGTTAACTGGATATATCAACCCATTGTGCGATCCAATCCAGACCCACAGTTTAGACCCACGGTTGCTTTATTAGATAGGAATAATAGGTTGTTTATTGGCACTTCTGTAAACACAGATAGCCAAGATTATAAAAACAGTCAAAGGATTCCTCTATTATCGACTAGAGACTATTTATCTCCTTCTCTAGCTTTGGTAGGGAATGCAACATCCTTCACATTGGACAGGGGTGGAACGCAACCTTTTCTTCAACCCTCTGTAGCTCTCCAATCTATATATCGCTATGGGTTTGAACACAATGGCCATTTCTATTCCATCAGTAACCAGCTTTCTCAGAGCCACGCCACAAAGTACACCTCCTACATCGGTCGTGTATGTAAGAGTGATACGACCTACCGATCCTATGTTGAAGCCCAGCTTTATTGTGATTCTAAAGGCGACCAATATAATTTCCTCACGGCTGCCCATTTTGGCCCTGTTGGAAGATCTCTAGCACAGGTTCTGGGTCTGAATGAAAATGAACATTTACTTTACGCTGTCTTCACTAAGGATGTCTATAAATCAGCTGACTCGGCGATATGCTTGTTCCGAATCACCGACATAGATGATATCCTGATAAAGGCTATTCGTAGGTGCTTTGGGGGAATTGGTTCCATAGGACCGAACCACCTTGTCGATCCGGCCCATTGCACAGCTTATGTGAGTATATTTGTTCTGTTTGCTCATTGCAAAATATCTAATTCCTGTTCGCTTTCACTTGCCAAGTGTTTTGTTCCTTGATGGTTATTATGTGATTTAATTATAATATTTGTTCATTTAATAAGTGAAAAATAATTGCATTTTTATTCTTCGCCTCTAGTTTTCTGTTATTAAACAAGCATAAAGACCGCTTTTTTTTGTCTTTTCAAGAAAACAATGGAGCTTTTTTATTTGATTGTTTCTGTTACTAATTGTTATTCAATTCATATCGGTGCCATCGTATCTGAATTTATCTACAGAAATCCAAGAACTCGACCCAGGTTTGATATGCCTGTCATTTTTACTAATAACTTTTATTATTCAGTATAATGGTAAAGTTGTGTGTTAAGCTGTACCCTTCCTGTCCCTTGGATATGTATGGAAATACATCTCTGACCCTGATCCACCTAACCACTAGTAAAACCATTGAAGCCAACTTTTACATAACCAGTCTAGGCCCAAAGATGAGAGAGTACCTTCAAACGGAGGGCAAGCCTCTCGCCTCAAACCACAAAGTGTCATTATAATTCCATAAAGACCGCAAAATGACATTATAATCCCATTAGAACGCCTAGTCCTAGGCCAGGAAACTGATAAGCGAAGTAGGCGTCCACTCACTGACATACCATTCTTATCTGATCTGAGGGTTTGGACCTAGAATGTAACATGTAATTTAAGGAGGGAGGACCTGAACATAAATTACTCATAATTGTCGATAAGTCCCTGGAATTTATTTTTTTCTAAATAGTCCCTGGAAATTATGTCCATAACTCATATTTGCGGATGATAAGTGCCTGGAGTTTATGCCCATATAGGAAATCCTTGAGCTATATTGGTGTTTATGGTTAAAATAACCTGTTACCATTATGCGTAAGTATCCCGTATTCCTAATGTCCTCGTCTACAACAATGGTAGACCATAAACTATCCCACATATATATACATATAATGAATAACGTTCTTGTAATGAATATATCCTTGCCAACCTGGGGTACCTTGGGAGTAATGCCAAGGCGCTGTGACACATCGTCATCACAATGCTTTGTCTTCAAAGACAAACCACAGAACTACACCCAGTAGTCGACTATGACTTATGTACACTGTGCGGATTCGTGCAATAGTAAAAAGCATCTGTTGAACTCACAAATGAGTAATATTTCTGGTGTCACTTTGCACGGTTATTTTCCTCAAGACCAATATATATATTTTATATACAAAGCACTCGCCATCATTCATAATTGCCATTCCGAATTGATTTTATAATAGCTTTTATAGCACCCCTGTTGATTATAATATAAGCTTTTTTGTACATATCGAGAGCGAAGATTCACAAGGAGCGATCAGCTATGTACACATGCTTTGGGATAATACAACTGCAGCTCCCCTTTGGATTTGGATCCAAATTGACCCAATGTTTGGATCCAAAAGGGTCTTAATAAATGAGTTTTACACCACGATGAAGTTAGTACCACACGCTTACAAGCATCGTGTGGTACAAGCCATGTGCTAATGACAACATTACTGCATGGTTTTTCTCCCTTCATTTTCGCCTGTAATAATATCATATTAGCATCGTGGTGTAAGAATAGAACTACAACTCGTGGCTGGTAATAATAAATGCTTACGTTATCAGACACTCGTGTAGTTCTATCACTATGTGTATAACAATACAACTGAAAGCATGTATATGGCTTTTCTGGTAATAAAATCCCCTAAACATAATATATTCTAATCGCCACCAGTGGGTACGGTGCATGAAAACGAGTAAAACCCTGGATTTTCAATTGTGAAATGTCATAGATGAAAAACGATAGTAAAATAAAAAGTAGCATGTTCATCCATCGAATGTTTATAAACTAGGACACTCGGCATACCACTTCCTTCGTAGGAATTTTAATTTGCATCCTGAAAAACTGAGTGATCTTTTACTGAAGTAAATGTTAATCTACCATATAAAAGTAACATTATCACCCACGCATGAGTCTTTACTATGTTTGGTCTGTAGGACTCTATGATAACTTATAGTAAAGTATACCTTGAGTCATGTTTACCTACGTCCAAGGTAGCTAAAATATGTACGGCCTCATTAGATAACACTTGGTATGTCTTTTTCAATGAGTTTCTCTAAATACATCATGTTTTCTAGACTAGAGGGTGTCGAATACCTTTGCTTGATAACATTTAAGATTTAATGTGATGCGTTTGAAATAGCTTCACTGAAATACTAAGACAATATCTAATTCCAATCCAACGCTTAGTGACAGATGGAAACATTAAAAAAGTGTATTAAATATTAAAGCAGTAATTTTTTGCTTTGAATTTTAAATAACAGTTTCGAAAGTTGCGATTTTATCATTTTAAATCACATCTGATCATTGCCTTCCTTTTATTTATTCCAGAACATGAAAATTCCCGAAGATTATTGTGGCGAAAATGATTTCAATTTTCCTATCCGGGCCAACGAGGGTGTAAGCCCAACTGTAAGAGGTCCTGTTGAAAATGCGTCTGCTACTGCCCTAATATCCACCACCATTGGCACCTTCACACTTCTCTATATAGGCACTAAGAATGGACAACTCCTGAAGGTAAGATCGAGTAATGTATCTGTACCATTCCCCTTTCAATAATTCTGTGAATCGTTTTCATTTTTACTAACAACGAGCGACCTGTCTAACAGCGAACGAATTGTCATTGTCACAATGTCAGTATGTCCGTCTCGCTATCTTTCTCGCACCTGTATTTTTAATGGAAAAAAATGTTAAAATTAATTCAGAACCAACCAAACCAGCCTGGAGGTTTAAACTGTAACATACAAACAGGTACTAGAGAAAGACCACGATTGCTGTGATCTAGTCCTGGTAAAAAATGTAAAAAAAAAAAACTGATCACTGATGCTAAATAGCAGAAACACTTCATGAATAACCAAATTGTATCATTGACTCAGGAAAACATTTTTTTTTTAAAGCTTTTATTTATACTGGGTAGCTCAAGTCCCAGCAATAGGGCTTTTCACTTGCCCCAGGTGACAATGTCAAGTATATACATATGATACATAATGATGTAAATTGAACATCCCCTGATGTCAACCTTATCTCAACTCCCTCTGACTATGTTTGACATCAACTCACTACTCCACTATGCATATATGGGTCAGATTTTCAGAAAATGTACAATTGGCAGATTTACATCCAGTAAATTCTTCTGAATTAGGCTGAAAATGAAGAATACTGGTTATATCTGAGTATATTCAGTGTCACATTGATTTAAAGTATCTGTTTTGTTATGTTAAACTGGATTTTGAAGCTCATTTTTGTCTTAAATGGGGGTTATTTGAAAGGATTGGTGAAGGCCAATTGTACCTTTTCTGAAAATCTGACCCGTATACCGAAACTACCTTGTCAATCTCTTGACCTAAAAAGAGGAACACTTTTTCACTAGTGTCGGCAGAGCTTAAATAAAAAACAAACCCATAGCATTGAATGAAGAAGTGTCATTAACCAAAAAAAACATACTGAGAATAATCATGATGGGTTTGATGGACGATACTTAGTGGATGATAAATAAGTTAGTGTAGTGAACAAGTTCCGGAGTTTGATTGAGATAGTATGAAGGATCTGACGATATTTGTATGTGATGAGGTTGTATACTCTGTAATTTGACTGCATAAAGCAGGATATGTTATATCAGTATCACTAGATGATTTATCTTTTATTATAGGCGACGCTTGAAAAAATCCATGATGGATATAGTGGTGTTTTCCAATGAATTATTGTTAAATGTATTGGCCTTTAAAGAAATAAAAAAAAGTGTCAAAGCGATTGTGTGCGTACAACATTGATTACTGAGATATAGCTTATTGGATGTAATGTAGGAATATGACGAAGGTAGTGTAAATATATTGAAATTGTACTGAAACGTGTTGATAACAAAATCGTATTTTTGAGGAGTTATGTTGAATATATGTAAAGGCCGTGACTTATCGATAAGAATTAATAATGTACTGTAAATCAATTGAAATTCTCAATATTGGTGTTGAGAGTAGTTTAATAATCGAGTAAATGAAAAATAGAGGCCACGCAAGAAAACATCCACATGGTGGACAGGCGTTTTTTGTAACCATATGTGGGTCAGATTTTCAGAAAATGTACAATTCAACTTCGCCAATCTTCTCAAATAACCCAAATTTCAGACGAAAAATAAACTTCAAAATACAGTTCAACTTAACCAACCAGATTGCTAGCGTCAATGCAATGCCAAATATACATGAATTTACCTACTATTGGCCAAATTTGCAGTCTATTTTAGCATAATTTACTAAATGTGTACAGCTGCCAATTGTACATTTTCTGAAAATCTGACCCATATAATTGTACGGCCAAATTTGTAATTAAAAAAAAGCGGAAAAGCAGTATGTAATATTCTCCATCTTTCACAGGCCAGCGTTGAAAGTCACAGCAATGTACTGATCTATGACAAGTTGGACGTGCAGCTGGGATCTCCTGTTTCTCCCGATATTCTTATTTCCACGGATGGAGGTAGAATCTATGCAATGACTCGGAAGAAGGTAAGTGTTGATCAATTTAGATTATATCCATCGTATCGTATTAAATTTGGTAGAATTTGATTAGGTGGTAAAATATGACTAACTTGGCAACGCATGAAAATAATCACCATTGTGGTAATGCGTATTTTGTGAAGAATTTAAATGTACAAGGCCGATAAAAAAAAAATAAGAAATTCAATACATGGTACAGTGGCACAATTAGATTATATCCATCGTATCATATCAAATTTGGTAGAATTTGATTAAGTTGTAAAATATGACTAACTTGGCAACGCATGAAAATAATCACCATTGTGGTAATGCGAATTTTGTAAATAATTAATATGTACAAGGCCGATGAAAAAAGATTAAAAAATTCAATACATGGATCAGTGGCACATTGGCTCATGGTATGTTTGTGTTTTCAGTTGGTTACATATGCAGTATCATGCGAGCAACATACAACGTGTGGTGAATGTATGGCACATGCAGACCCCATCTGTGGATGGTGCTTCTGGAATCAAAGGTGAGTTTGTATGAAGAGGAGAGGTGGGTGGTGTTATGCTTAAATCGTTCGCACTAAATCGAAATGTTCTTAGAGGACCGGATTCGAATCCCATAGCGCCTTACCAGACCACTCTAGGCCCAAACCCTCAGATCAGATAAGAATGGTTTGTGATTGGACGCCTACTTCGCTAATCAGTTTCCTTGCCTAAAACTCGGCGTTTTAATGGGAATATAATAACATTTTGCGACTTATAATGGCATTTTGCGGTTTGAGGCGAAGCTTTCCCTACGTTTGAAGAGACTTTTTCAAGTTTGGGCCTAGACTGAGAGCATCATTTTACCTCCCACCCAGTGCACGCTGACTGGATTACTAAAGGCTGGCCATGTGTATAGCTGTCTATGGTTATATGCATATAAAACAACCATTGCTGATAATCAAATAGAGTAGGGTATCACATCCACTTTGTTTCCTATCTAGCTATAATATGACAAAATATAATAGAGAAATGATATCTCATCTCATCTCATTTCACCAAAAACCTTCCTTCTACATAATCCTAAAACATCAAATGAAAGTAATCGCAACAAGGCAGGGTCGAGGTGAAAACCAGGCATTTTGCCTGATCCTCGATGAAGCAGGGGTGGCAAAGGCCAAACCCTTATGTAACATCTGGATAGATAAAGAATAGGAAAAGAAATAGTTGTAAAAAGATTATGGTACCAGATACACTCTAAACATCCCTTTCTCTTAGTTTGTCTAGATTGACATGCTTTACCAAAAAAAAGCAAAACATGAGTAATAATAAATATATCATGAACTTCTTTGACTTGTGTTTTTGTATGTTTCAGATGCATGGCTGACTCACTCTGTAAGGGTGAACCAGAGAGTTGGGGATGGGCACAAACTCGTGTCGGCAAATGTCCAGCAATCGAAAAAACAAGGCCCGTACAGATTCCCACTGGTTCCAATGTGGAGGTAAACAATGAGGCCACTTTTTTTTATATATATATTATAGATTTATAAGATTATTTGAGCAATATTGTGATTGATGTTTGAGTTACAATTTTCATCACTTTTGAGACTATTTCAAACCATCTTGATTTAACTTAATTTTTCCAATTGGATTCCGAATGAATTATTTTCGTCGTTTGAAGTTAATTAATTCATTGAAATTATTATCCTCTTGTCACCAGATTTGTTATTATTTAATAATAAGTAATTGTTCCCGTTGGTATGGGAATACATTTCGGTTTATTCCTTTTTCTTAATGGAAGTTTGAGCATGTTCTATTTTGGTTTTTAAGTTGGAGCTGTGGCTTACAGAACTACCCGAGTTCCCTGCGGATATACAATGTGTCATCGGTAAATGAATTGCACATGTCTTTTCCTTCATTTGGTCACATGTGATGTGTTACAAGAAAATGAGTCACAAGTCGCAAAATTGATATTTTTCGATGTATTTTATCCACAAGATCTCTTTGTTGGAATGTTCTGATTTTTTCAGGGTTGAGCATGTTAAGTCATATGAATACTTTTACCAAATTTCAAGATAGTGTATTTAATATATCCTTTGTTCCGAATTGTTCACCCATTAATACCGGTATTGCAAACTTTTTTTCAAACATAGATATATCCAACTTAAAATATAGAAACGCTTCTTAGATGTCCTTAATGTTTACCATCATTGGAATCGTCTTGATCTCATCTTTTCAAATCTAATAATATCTCAAAATTATTTTTTTGCGACTTGTGACTCATTTTCCGGTTACACACCACATATTTATTAGCATCGAGTCATCGTTCTGTCCATCACTTTATTATAATTTATTTACTATAATCACAATAAAATAATCTGTATTCTCAGTTAGTTGATTCAAAATGACACTCTCTTTGCCAATGTGGAGACCACAAGTTCCATGTATTTTTTAAAGGTTTTTTAAATGTTATTTCTTATCTATTCTTATCTTTTGCAGGTTCTGGTGATTTGGAGCAGCGAGTTGCCGCCAATCTTATCCCTAGTACATATCGCTTCTCGTGCACCGGTGGGAGGATCTGGCCACCTTTGGACGCAGAACAACGTAAGCACCGTTTTACAGACTTAATTCCTAAATCTTAAATCTTGGAGACTTAAAAATATAGATCTGCTTTTATTCACATATTTTGTATGGACTTTATTTATATATCAAATCCTTTCCATCCACCTGGTCATACTTGCTCGGGCTTCTGATAAACAATGTTTTAGTTTCATGGTGACATTTTCGATTTTATGAACTTTGAACAAGGTATATTCACTATAATGTCTCAATGTATTTAGTTATCATAGCTTTTGTTTGTGAACAATCTTACATTTTCGGTTAACCTGAACCTTTTCCAACTTAGTTATCATAGATTAATGTCCATTCAATAGGTTTGATTGAAGTCATTCTTAGTGATATGATTGATACCAGATAATTATATTTACACTTCCCTTACACACTATTAGATCGGGACTTTCGTGTAATCAGGGATAATTAAGGGTAGTCTCCACTGGCTGCGGTAAGCCTTGCGATGGTGCTGTGATGGTGAGCACAAACCATCACAAGGCTTACCACAGAGCTTACCGCAGCCAGTGGAGACTACCCTTTGCTTGGCATTTGCAGTTGTAACGGGGTCTCAGTCTGGTATTGTTCCTGATCTACACCTTTCCCTGAGTCAAATTGCATGGTACTTGTGTCAAAGACTTATGATATGTCACATTCCCTATTTCCAGATTCTCTAATCGTTCCCGTACATCTGGAAATAAACCGCGTCAAATGGCTGTCGACCACTGTTGTCCTCTTTGATTGTCAACGCCATTCTTCGTAAGTTTTTGGTCTCTTGGCCTTTGTTCTACTGGTTAAATGAATAAACAATTCCATGTATCATTTACAAACAAACTATGAAACATTTTCATCGTCCACCCTATCTGCTTACAAACGCAGTTATTCCTGAGATGAAATAAAACGAATTCTGTTTTATCATAATTCCCATTCGTTACTGTGTTATACCATGGGGTCTAGTTCTATGGTTATATGTACACGCAGATAAGTTTTCAAAATATTTTAAAATGTTATCAGGGTGGCTCTCAGTGTGTGGGGGGGAGATAGAGAGGGGAGAGGGGGTATAGAGGAGGAGGAAATACGAGAGGGATGGGGAGATACAGGAGGAGAAAGAGGGGGGAGAGAGAGAGAGAATGGGGAAGATAGAGTGTGGCATTCAGCGTGTGGGGAGGGACAGAAGAGTGAAGGAGAAGGGACAGAGGGGGGGAAGAGGAACAAAGATTGAAGGAGAAGGGAGAGAGAGAGGGAGGGAGGGGAGAGAGAGAGAGAGAGAGAGGCAAAGAGAGAAGGAGGAGGGAGAGAGAATATTAGCAAAGAACGCAGCTTTAAAACTTAACTATGTACGTTGCAGGTGCGTAGCATGTACGACGAGCGTGGAGACGTGCGCCTGGTGTGTGAACACTCAGCGCTGTACAGATGCAACCACTGTCAGCCGGTTGGAGAAGTGTGGAAACGAGCGCTTCATATACAGCAATAATGTAAGTACCTATATCTACCTATATATTCCAAGTAATTATTTTTTTGTCTTAAATTTTGGTTATTTGAGAGTTTGGGTGAAGGCGAATTGCACATCTTCAGGAAACTTCGCCCATATATTTTAACCAATATTATTTTATTATTATTAGGAGGGTAGCCTCTGAGTGTTTTTCTGTTTTAAGTTGTATTTCGATTGAATGGGCGCAGCCTCCTTTTAGTATCACTATAGGAAAGGTATACTCTATACTGTAGGCTTTGTCACACCCCTTGGGCAGTCTAAATTGGAGGGGTGGCCTAACAGTGGCCACATGGGTTTGTTTTGACTGTGTGGGCTGGTGCTGTTAAGTGGAGGAGTGTATTGGCTTGGCCTGTTTGCTGTGAGTGACAGGGAGGGAGGTATACAGACTGAGTGAGTGCTGTGAGTGACAGGGAGGGAGGTATACAGACTGAGTGAGTGAAGCCTGTTTGCTGTCCTGTTGGCTGTGATTGACAGGGGGTTGGGTACTAGGCAGGGGGTTGGCTACTAGGCATTCCTACTAGGCCAGTGAGAGGAAATATCTGAGGAGATCATCAGATAAGTTATGTAACTGAAGTGTAACATCACTGTGAAATGCCTCCTGCTGATTGTGGCCCAGAGTGGAGGAGGCCAGGTTTGGAAGTGAGTGATGGTTGCCATGACAACATCCATGTGGAGTCATATTCATGGCAATGAGGGTTAGTGAGATGAGATGAGCAAAGTGATTTAGTTTTGTGATTTAGTTTACAATCTAGCTGTAAATGTTACATACTTCTTATACTTTCATATTGTAGGGTATTGATGGGATAGAGGTAGGAGCACAGGTGGTATTTAGGTTTAAATGAGGTTAACAAGTTTGGAACTGAAAGAGGCCTGATCTTAGATACTTATGAGCTAGGGGGAGAGTAACCCTGGAGAGGGGGACCTATGGCCTGCATGTTTGCACAGGTCTGCATGTATACATGGCTGGTGCACCCTTAGACCACCCCTCCCGCTCTACTTTTTTCTCCAACTATCTCGACTTTACGATGGGCTATCTCGACTTTACGATGGGCTATCTCGACTTTACGATGGGCTATCTCGACTGTTTCAACTATGCAATCAAATGTAACACTCAGCAATCGACTGTTCAACTAATTAATCAATAAAAAACTGAATTACACGGAATGAACTCTATACTAAATAATGAAAGCAGAAAGTAAATAACAGTTACGCTAATCAGCTGGGCTAGCCTCCTAGTATCGAAAGATACTGTAGCAATTGGCAGTAGTATGTTGTCTTGTTGTTTCATTTAAAGGCCAATCGAATCCATTCAAATGGAAAAACGTAATGTCCTTCAAGGACGTTTTCATATGTTGCCTATACTAAATGACACAGATTTATAGCGAAAGTACAGCAATTCTAAGTAAGAACAAGAACAATTTCGCCATACAAATACACTATGTTCCGCTTAACCTGAACTCAGTTTACCTGAATTTTCGGTTAACCTGAACCTTTTCCAATTTCCCTCCCTGCAGACTTCCAACTTAATGTATATATATATATATATATATATATATATATATATATATATATATATATATGTTCTCTTTAGCTGAATTTTTTTCGGTTAACCTGAACTTTTTCTGATTTCCCCTCGAGTTCAGGTTCAGTGGAACATAGTGTATTGGGGTCAGATCGTCTGAAAATGTACAATTGGCAGCTGTACACATTTAGGAAAGTTTGCTTAATTAGGCGGAAAAATTATGAATTCCGGGTATAGCTGAGCACATCTGGTGTCGCGTTGATTTATAGTATCTGTGTTGCTATGTTTAACTGCATTTTGAAGCTTATTTCTGTCTTAAAAGTGGGTTATTTGAGAGGATTAGTGAAAGCGAATTGTACATTTTCTGAAGATCTGACCTATTGATATTCGCCATAATTTTCAAGTGTTAAATTGGTAGTTATCTTATGTTTGTTGCAGGCGACCGCCAGTGTTGAGTTCCCCAGTCAGGGCCCTGGCTTCTGTCCCCGGATAGAGGTCATCCCTTCCCGTGAGCCTCTTCTACACTCCGATGTTTCAGGCAATATAGAACTGGCAGTACATAACATACCACAGGTAGGCCCCATTGCATCTCTTTCTCTTTCTCTATTTCAAATTAAATTATAATAATGGTGGGATTTTACACTACTAACTGAACTTGAAAACCTAGTTGACTTGTTGATCGCTTTTTTCGTGGAAGAACGATGGATTAGTGGATTTCGGAATTGTTGTTTTATTTATGCCCAACGTTTCGGATATCTTAGTATCCTTCCTCAGGGGTGCCGTGTACAATTATGGCCAATTAAATTATAATAAAGTGTTTTAAATAACAATTAAAAAGATCCCGCTGAAAGGTTTAGGTCTCACTCTGACTGACTGAGAACAAGGAGCATTTCGGCTGTCCACGCACATGGCAGTGTTGTTGTTATATTATTTTTTCTACTTTTAGATTTTGTAAAAGATCGTATTTTGTCCGGGAATATTCACATATAAAATAACAACGAACAGAATAGAAACTGAGGTACTGGGATGTAAATCAAGATTCCTGAAAGCTTCTAGAGAGGATCGACTGGATTCCATCCATGTTTCGCCAGTCAAAATTAAGAAGTTTAACAAAATAAATATCAAATAAAGCGGGCGGACGCCTTGGGACTGAAACGTGTATAATCAGTTTATTCCACTCCACTACTGACCGATTTCTCGTGTTTTGCAGGAGGTATTAACAACAACTGTCCGCTGTGAGATTGGCAGTGAACAATTCCCCGCTGTCTTTGCCGTCGATGGTGACCAAAACGTAATAAGATGCTCCAATGTAAAGGTAGGTGACCTTTTCTTAGAAATTATCTTTAAGGATTAATCAATATCTAGAGTCTCAGCTTCTATGCAATTGTTTCTCTTACCTTCAAAATACTAATATGATTATAGAGAAACGGAAAAAGGAATTAAGATTTTCACTACTAACTGGTGGAGTAGCCGATTGAATGTTTTGAAATCTTCAGAGAGACGACGATTTGAATAGTTGAATGTTCCTTTTATTGTTCCAAACGTTTCGGGAAAGCTCCCTTCTTCAGGAGTAGTAGATGATACTGAATAAAGAAATGTATGACAATTAGTCGATAACCATCATCCATTAATTCTATAATGTTCTATTCACTATGTTGGTTCTATGGAAACACAATGTATTCTATGTAAGATTTTATTCTGTTCCTCAGCTGGACTATTCAGGAGATCAGCCGTTCCATTACGAGCCGATTCGGGTTACAATGGGAGATAAGGAGGCCTACATTGATAACCCAGACAACACCACATGTAAGCACCCTGTCACTCTCTTATCTCTGCCAAGACAACCCCGCCCCCCCCCCCCCCCCCCACGCCACGCCCTCCCCCACGCCTTCCTCCTGCAGTCGTACACTCGGTGTCTTTGCACATTGGCATAGTTTTATTTAATTAACAGTTTTTTATACGGTTTTATTGACAAATTTCACATTCGTAATACGTTTCATCGTCATGAAGTTTGTCAATGTCATGAGATTTACATGCGTATCTTTATCAATTCAATTCAAAATATGTTTTTGACATGGTAGCATCGCCAGGAGAAAGATCGTAGTCATCGTTAACATCAATTTAAAATTTGTATTCATACCTAGGGGTGACGTACAAATAAGAGCCATACATCTGAAAATAATTACTGGTTTTCCAGTTTGTTCCTTGACTACAAGGAGTGGGAGAGATCTTTAATTTTAACTAATTATAGAGTCCGATAAACAACCGTTTGGAGGTCATTGTTCTACTAAAGGACTTTTTATACTTTGAGGGGTTGGCAGTATCAGTTCATAAAACAAAATAAAATAAGACAATCTTCTTTTTCTCGTTAGCTTCTCCCTAGCTAATATGTACATGACGAGGTTTATTTAATGTATTACTGTTATCTAAAAGTATCAAACCTCCGTGATTAAGGGCACATGTAGCCCGAAACGTCGGACCCCAATATATAACAAAAACCCAGAGAAAAACTCCAAGCTCATGATCTTGTTTTGTGTCAACTAACTCCAAACCGATATTTAAGTCTTGTTCATTTATTCACTTGACGTTTCTTTTTCTGTATTAATTAATGAATTATGATTCACACTCCCTGAAGAAGCCCACCCGAAGCCGCAAAATATTGGAGAATAGATAACACTTATGAAAACCGAAAGGACTGGCCAAGTTTTCCCCCAATTAATGACTGTTTCTGTTTTGAATTGAATTGAATTGAAAAATCTTTTATTTGTCAATATCAAAATAGCAGTTACATAGAAAAAATGACAAGCAGGTCGACAGAGTTCTGGGATAATCCCAGTTCTTCCAGACGTTCCCTAATAAGTTAATAATAAGTTTTGATAAGTTGGATGCTGTTGTTTTTCTTGCAGTGACGCTTTATAACTGCTTACACATGGCGGTGAGTTGTGGACAGTGCCTGACCCTAGACCCCAAGTACAACTGTGGCTTCTGTGAAGTGTACTGCTACAGGAGAGAACTGTGCCCTACTGACTGGCGCGACAAGAATGACGTCTGCCCCAACCCACAGATCACACGGGTAAATATCGTCTTTTTCTTTTTTAAAAGAAGTTTTTAGGCTGTTCATAATAGGGGACTTGCATGTGCCACTGCGCATGTCTGGTACAGGTCATCATGGGATGGATTTTGATGAAATCTGACATGCGAATATTTGGGAACATTTTTATAAAAAAATTGCAAGAATATTTTAACGAATATCACAGTTTTTATAAATGTTCTATCAAAACCAAGTGCATGATGGGAATGGTGGAGCTTTGTGTTATGGAAACGTGTATAACACATATAGATATTGACATTAGAGCATTGATAAATACCTCATGCTGAACATGGCATGATTTATATAATTTGTTTACTGTACCATTAGTCCCATAATGCCATGCGAATCAGGATTCAAAATGGTGGCTATGCAACTCCCCTATTAACTACTGGGGGGGGGGGGGACAATTTGCCCCCCACCCCCACCAGTTTTGTGACATGTATCAATCTTTGGGTTTGTAATGCATCAGTTATATTGAAATTCACTCATACTCGCCCCTAAACATTGGGATACATAATATGGATCGTCAGGAAATCTGCTTGATTAGGCTGAACAGTTATACATATCAGGTACTTCTCTGTATATTTGGTGTTGCGTTGTGTTAAAGAGATAAACCACTGTCATATGCACTGCTGCAGGCGGGAGTTCAAGGAACTAATGCATGAAAAATAAGGAATGACAATAATTTTTTCAAACTTTGTCTTAAGAAAGAACATGGTTGGGGGATAACAAAAAGCAAAAAAAATGGATCTCAGCATATATTTTTTTCATTCTAGAGACCATCAAAGTTTAGTACTTAAGTATGTGGGGAAAATGGATATTTTCTCAGTTTTTCCAAGATTTCAGACAGACAAATAACATTTTTCAGTTGAAATGACTTCTAAACATAGCCACTCTACAGGTTTACCCTCATGCATGAAAGAACAGGGTATCAACATATTTTGAAAGATATTATTCAGCATTGAAAATCTTCAATATTCCTGTTTTTAACTCATCTGGATGCAGATTCAGTTGAATAACTTTTTTAAAAAGTCGGTGACCCCCATTTTTTATTGCTTGAGAGGTTAAAGCAATATGTTAGCTATGCCTATAGAGAATTTTATGAAAAAGTTATTTTCAACTATTTTTTTATACTGAAAAAACGAAAAAAATTGTCATTTTCTCATAGACTTCTATAGTGAACAACCATAAATTTCAGGGCTCCCTGAAATGAAAACTAATCCGGTGACATATTGTTTTTATTGGCTTTATGAACTCACCTAACCTTGTTCTTTCACAAGGCAAAGTTTAAACAAAATGCTATTTTCAGTTTTTTTCCCAGTTGAACTGTGGTTTATCTCTTTAAAAAAAATCTGTTCAGCTATGTTGAACTGTATTTGGACCTCTTTTTTTGTCTTAAATTTGGGTTATTTTTAAGAGGATTAGTGAATGCGAATTGTACATTTTCTGCCGACTAACCCTCAACAAGATTGATATATAACTGCAGGCCATATAACAAAAAGTGTAACATCTAAATTAGAACTGAAAAAAACTAGTAGTAAACCACTATGAGTCAATGACGAAAATAATATTGTCTACTACTGAAAGAAGCTGTAAAATCTCTTAAGAGGGCTTGAAGACCTCCCACCTACTGGAGAAAGGCCCTGTTGTAGGAATTGATAACATTTTTATTCAATTGAATAAAAATGTTATCAATATCAATATACTATACTATATACTGACCGAAAACATTGAATGAGCTTCTTTGATTAATATTATGTCTAATGGTCGATAATTTGTGTCCTATTTCTTAACAACAATATTTTAATTAGATCTTTGTAACAGGCAACACTCTAAGGTATCCATGGTGGACAAAGTGTATTTATATTTGAACGTTATTTAAATGTCTTGGCCGTAAAAGAAATTAAAAAAATATATATCATATCAATATTCTTCTTTCTCTCGCTAGGTTCAGCCATCAGCCGGGCCACTAGGTGGCGGCACTGTACTCACCATTCATGGGGTAGATCTAGGGCAGGAAAGGGCCCAGATCCAGGACGGGGTGACGGTGGCCCATGTGCCTTGCCGCGTCACTAGTTATTCTCCTCCCACAATGTAAGTATTAAAACATGACACACTAAACCGACCGACCAACGCAGTGTCGTTCACCGATGGGGATCTCCGCGGGGCCTGGAATTTTCAAAGATACTTTGTTTCTCGCTGTAGGCCTACACTTCCCCTGACTGGCCCCTCTAACACCTTACAGTAAAGTAAAAGTTGAAAAACGGTTATTTATATAAGATCTTAATCTAAAAACTGTTAGATACATCATTGGCATATGAAAACAATAACTACAACCCCCAGGTCCCATCATTAAGTTTCTAAAAAAAAATCACCGACTAAATTCATCTATGTTGTGATTACAATCGATAGGCCAAGCGGTCAAAATCGGTTTAGTGTGTCTCATGGAAGGTAAAAGACTTGCAACATTGCACTCAAAATGAAATAGAGCGTCACTTTCCCTCCAACAGAGCTGTTTTTCATGACGTTTTGTGGCAGAAAATTCGTGTTCGATTCGATATATTATTTATTTGTACGTAAAAGCATAGTATAAAAAGGAGGTAAACTGTTGAAAAGGTCATCCAGTATGCTCCTAGTGTACCGAAAAACTGAAATAAAAGTAAAGTAAAAGTAAAAAGACTAAACCATCTACATTCTTAACAGCGATGTAGAATTGTGATTAAATTGCTGATAGTATAACCATACAGATACCTTTGTACATTGTATATGGCACCTCTTTTTCAATTGCTATTTTTCAATTTATTTGTGTGATGTATGTGTATATGTTTATGCATGTAATGTATGTATGTGTATTTTTGAGACCTTTTTGAAATTTGATTTGACAAATGTGTATTAGGCTGAAGAGATTTAACATTGATAGTTAAATAAATATTACCTGATGAAGAGCATATAACGCTCGAAAGCTAGTGATAATAAATATTACCCAAAAAACCAACACCTTTGGGTTTTTTCTTCACTATTAGAACCACTTCAACTATAACTATCGGGATCCCCACTATACAAGCGATATTTCTTCCAACTACGCTAAATAAATATTATACAAATAACGCATTTCTGACAAAACAGAAATTTTTTTCATGCGTTTTGATTGATAAAAATGAGTTTTTAAACGTTTTTTCATCACACCCTGATCAATTGTATGATTTCAGTATTGAGTGTGTGACCGCTGCTGTTAACACGAGTACATATGGCAATGTTAGAGTGACAGTGAGTAGTAACGGCTCCCAGACACACACCGCCTCCTCAGGCAACTTCTACACTTATGTGGTGAGTACAACTACATCATCAGGTTCTCCACCGCGGGGCCTGGAACAGTCTTGAGTTTGGAAAAATGAATTCAAGGTCTTGAAAAGCCTGGAAAATTGGCATTTGGGCCGTAGGGCTTGGAAAATTATTTTATGGCCCTTGAATTCTGTTGGAATGTATTAAATGGTCTTGAAATTTTTGGAGATTCTCTTTCTTACTGTACCACTGGCCCCTCTTACACCTTATGTAAAAGTTGAAAAACGGTTATTTATATAAAATCTGACTATAAACTAGTTAAATAAACCATTGGCCTATGAAAGCAATAACTACAACCCCCAGGTCCCACCCCTAAGGTCCTTATTCTGATCGTGCGTTAGAATGAATACAGCTGAAAGCGTAATATTCGCCAACTGACCATTGTCATGGTTACATTTCTAGGACCCCACTATACAGTCCATCAGGCCAGCAATGGGCCCCAGGTCAGGAGGGACCACGGTGACGTTATCAGGGCTGAACCTGGATGTGGGCTCACAAGTAGAGGTACATATTGGCACAAAGGAGGCTGGTCCTCGCCGCAGGAAGAGAGCTGTGTCTGCTTCCCAAACCTCTGCTCCCATACTCAGGTGGGTTTCTACTACTACTAGTGCTTCTATGTATGTATGAATGTAGGTATACATGTGAATTAAAATTCTAGAGGATAAACCACTCGTTTTTGCACATTATTTCTTCATGATTTTATGTATACATGTATACATACATACATGTATGCATGTATATGCATTTTATGTATACATACATGTATGTATACATGTACATGCATGTTTGTATGTATTTTATGTATGTATACATACATCATCATACATACATGGTAAATTATGTATACATGTATTTTAAAATTTTCCCAAATTTACAGAAGTGAATAAATTATTATCGGGAATATACAATTGAATAATATACAAAGTGAGACCGTGTTCCAATACACAAAGAAATGTTACAAACCTCTGCTTCTTCTATAACGTTTGCAAATAACGTTTTTAATTTCATTTCTATACAGGAGGGACAGTGAGAAAATCATCTTCAAAACTCCGGACGCAGAAGCTGAAGGAAACGAGACATTCCTAATTACTATTGATGGAAATAGTTTCCAAAACGACTCGGTAGTGTACGGTTATGTTAAGGATCCCACAGTCACCAACGTCACTGGCCTCAATGTATTACCCAGGTATAAATTCTTTCTCTGTCCACCCCCCCTCTCCCCCCTCTCTCTCTCTCCCTCTCTCTCTCTCTCTCTCTCTCTCTCTCTCTCTCTCTCTCTCTCCTCCCTCTCTCTCTCTCTCTCTCTCCTGTTTCTTCCCCTCTGTCTCTCGCCCTCTCTGTCTCTGTATGTGTTCGTGTCTTTCTCTCCCCTCTCTGTCTCTTTGTTCTCTCTCTCTCTCTTGGAATTGGAAATGCAAATTCATGAAAAAATATTAAATCATTTCAGTATATTTGATAAATCTGGGCTTTGATATTTATCTCAATGTCAAGTTGCTGACGATATGGACAAAAAATGTTTACCGGTATGTTAATCCTTACTGTCATTTCTAACTGCTATTGCAGCGGAGGATCTGAGATAAAGGTATTGGGAGAGAGGTTTGAGCTCATACAGAATCCGGCACTTATAGTGTACACCAAGACTCGCAACTACACAGAAGTAAGTGCTAATATCAGGCTTCACATTCATTCATTCATGTTAAAGCTGCAGTCTCAGCTAACGTCGGTCGAAATATCAAAATAATATTTTCTACTTTTCGTTCCATTCATTTCCAACCCATCTAAAGGTTATTGGACCAACATTTTGGTGGAATTTGTCTGGTTCTTTTTGCTATAGGGTTTGTTGTATTTTGAAGACCCAGCAGAATCCTTTCTTACGATGAATTCACTTATTATCGCTCGTTTTCTCTCGGTGTTATGTCTTCAAATGCTTGTATAAACATATAACAGCAGCAGAATATTGATGGTTTCAGTCCTATAAGTCACAATATGAGTAAATTTGGTAAAACTTTGTTAGTCATAATAGCTGAGAATGCAGCTTTAATAGCATCAGAGATATTGCCTCAAATATTGATTGAAATGATGCAGGTCAACAGAAGATATTAAGACACATTTCAATATCAGTTATCATGTCACGATCAAATTTGACTAAAGTACCGATAATAAAATCTTGAGCTGATATGTTTTTATAAAGTAAACTACTTATTTTCATAATCAGTCAGCACTTCTAGTCGTAATTATCGCATCGTCTAGCGGTTTATTTTATTATCCAGAACTGCCTTTTAAAACAGGTACAGGAGTTTATAACTAATACAATTTTAACCCAATATTTCTATTGTATCCACACTAGCCCTGCTACAGCAAAGTCAATGAAAGTGAAAGCCTATACTGCTTGTTTCCTGACCTTGGTACCACCTTTGAACTGGAGCCAGAAATGAGCCTAAATTATGGATTTGTTATGGATGATGTTAAACCCCTCCTGAGAGCCTCCGAGGTGGACCCCCTTCTGGAACCCCTTCGTGTCCATCACCATCCGTCCCTGGACGTACTCCCTCAAAACTTCCGCTACACTGAGGGAGAACCAATAGAATTCTTTGTAAGTTTTTGAATATATTAAACTGATTATATAACCTGTCAGGGCCTGGAAAAGCATTGAATTTGGAAAAATAAACTAAAGGCCTGGAAAAATAAACTCAAGGCCATGAGCATTTTGGTCGAAGGGCCTGGAAAATTATTTTATGGGCCTTGAATCCTGTTGTGGTCTATTAAATTGCCTTGCACATTTTGAAGATCCTGTTTCTTACAGTAAGTACACTTTTCCCTGATTCGCATAACCCAAATTAAAGACAAAATTTAATTTCCAAATGCAGTTCAAGATAACCGATTATTTATCATTTCTGAGCCTAATTTAGTGGAATTTACTTAGTATGTAAAACAGCCGATTGTACATTTTCTGACGATCTGACCCACATATTTCCAAATTATTTCTTTGCATGAACCATATTGCTTCTAGATTCCATAACTGTCAGGCGTTTTCTACCCTCAGTCTTAATTCACATTTTTTTCCCCATTTAATCATTTAGTTACGTTCTGCCCTATTGAACCTGTTGTTGAACAAACCTCTGGTGTTTCAGGGGAGTCACTTGGACGTCTTGCCTCTGTTCCCTGGGTCTGCGGTGAGTGTGGGAGGCATTGAGTGCAACATCACGCTTCTACTCACCGATCAGATCATGTGTTACCTGCCACAGACCCCCACTCAGCTCAACGATGGCAGCGCACAAGTTATTGTAAGTCACATTAATTTATTACCCTTTTTTTCTTTTCTTTTTTTGTCTTTTTGATCATACCCCTTATCTCCATTATCGGAAATAGGTTTTTTTCCTAATCAGTCAGGTCCAGACGGCCGCATTCCTCGATTCCACATCCAGCGACAAGCTTAACCACAAGGCTAAGACTAAGGCTAAAAGTGTTAATGACCCCTAAAACTTAGGGGTCCAAAACTGCCTTCTGAACCTGACTGTAATCATAATAACAGAACGAGCCCCTATCTTTATAGATAAGACATCGGATTAAAACTTAAGATAGTTTTATTGATAATCTGTCTTCATACAAGATTAAATATCAATATCATTACGGTCAATAGCTTGCCATAAGAATAGTTAGACTTACCAATGTAACTAAGCTACACTGTAACTTAGTAACTCACTCTTACTCATTAATCAATAAGATTGAGTTACTCAGTATTTACCTACATCAGAGTACTTGACGTCACGGCGTTTGACTCACTCATTGGTAGCCCAGCAAGCAATCAGGACGTATTAAAAAAAATGTATTACCCATGTAGTTGTTGTTGAAGTGGTTTCATTCAGGCTTTGACATGTTTAACTTTACAATTATATAAATTTAATGTTTAATAGAGCACATTCCTGCAATAATTAGATATTTTCATGTGACACTGGAATATTCACTTTGATTACTTAATGGTTCGATATAGTCTATTCACAATACAAACAATTACCTGACAAAACTCAAGCAATCAATCCAATTTTTAAGACATGACCAGGGAAGTTGATATATAATATAACATACAATTCGATTTACTGTTTCTTTTGTATTGGTATTTCTTGAAAACAGTGAGAAAATATCTTGTAAAAAACTTCTATTAATGGGCAATGATCAATTAATTAGTCACCAATGCTTGAATCATCAGATGAAAATATGAACTTGATATACGGTCAAATGTAAACTTGATATATGGTCAAATGTAAACTTGATATATGGTCAAATGTAAACTTGTTATATGGACAAATGTTATCCTGATATTTGGGCCAATGTAAACTTGATAGGTATCCTCAATAAAAACCAAAACTAAAACTAAATATTGTTGGGAGGGGTGCTGCCAACCGTCTGAATTTCAGCTTGTTACTGGTTGAAAAAGGGGGGTGTGGAATTGATTGTTACACTCTTTTATTTGGAATAAAAAATAAACTAAATGTGTTGTTGCAGTTGACGGTGGTCAATCACCAGATGTCGCCGGGCTCTATATTCGTCCACCCTGTCGGTCTCCCGCTCTACATGCTCATCATCATCATCGTGGCCGTTGTCCTCCCCATCCTCGTCATCATAGTCATACTCGCTGTCTGCCTCCGCAGGCAGAACAAGAAGGAGAAGCTCAAACAGAGGGACGCTGGCCCACCTGGCATAGAGGACCCTGCAGCCGTGCCGCTAAATGTTATACATACTGGTGATAGGGTGCGAGCCCCTCCCCAGCCTCCCAGGGTCCCAGAGGCGGCGGAGAAGAAGGAAGGTGTTAATGAAACAACTCCTCTGACCCACGGGGAAGGGGAAGAAGGTCCTAATGAAGCCAATGGTACAGATATTGAGGATGAAGGTTAGTACGTGCTTGATAGTTGGGCAATGCTGATGTGGACAAAACAGGAAAAAAATCGTAAAGAATTAAATGTACAGAAGTCACTGAATCTTTAGCTTTTGGTAGGTATCACTCACAACAGGGTACACATATTTAGGAGTCAAAATTAATAATGAATTAAATTCACATTGAAGCAACCAATCCCCACGCCCCCCGCCGCTGCACTATATATTTATACTAGTGTCTGTAGCTTACTATAAACTGTAAAAAAAAATCTGATATATCTACCGTTTTAAGATATTTGTTCACATTAGTTTTATTTGTTTATTTGATAATAATCGCAATCAAACTGCTCCACTTTTAATTCTACATTTCACATGTTTCACATTTCTCTTTTATAGGTTTTGAAAATGGATTCGACAAGGACGACAAGGAGAATGAGATTTTACAACAAATTACTGATCCTAGACTGAGACGAACAATACAAGAGACCCTTATTCCTGGTCATCTCATCACACTCGGGGAGGTACTGGGAAAAGGTAGGCAGTTCTAAACAGCTCATTCAAATACATTGTATTATGTGATGTATTTCAGGAGAATGAGTCACAAGTCGCAAAATTGATATTTTTTAAAGTATTTTTATCCACAAGATCTCCTTGTACGAATGTTTTCATCTAATGCTCCGAGTTGTATGAATACATGTACCAAATGTCAAGACCATGTATTAGATACATATACAGAACTACCCGGGATTCGAGGCGGGAGTGAATATTCACCGATGACGGTCAAGGGACGGTAGTCCCGCGACCGTCATGGGTGAATATTCACGATGCCGAGAATCCAAGGGTTGTTCTGTGTTTATTTCACTCGCACACTAAACTAATGTTAAATTAACATGATCTACAGCGATTTTGAGAAATAAATCGTTAAATAATTTGTTCTTTAGCTCGATTCACTTCGAAAACATGTCTCCGATAAAGGACCGGAACTGGCGAAGATCAGAAAGTACGCATGCGCACAGTGTACAAAAAACTAGGTCGGCCGTGTATTGCCCGCGTGCAATGTGGCATCAGTTACTGACCAGCTAAACAATATACACAGCCTATGTTATTTCTATGGACTGAGCATATCAAGGGTGAAATAAATGTATACACTTCTAAAGTCATCCTAAAGTTATTCCTCTACTTTACTAGTAATTGTCCACCCAGAGATATTGCCAACATTTTTTTATTTTATTTTTTCGAAAATAGAAATATCAAACTTAAAGTATAGAAATACTTATTAGGTGTTGTATTGTTTACTATCATTGGAATCGCATTGATTTCATCTTTTCAAATATGACGATATCTCAAAATTTGTTTTTTGCGACTAATACTTTTGTGCCACTGCACATGTCTGTCTGTTACAGTGCATCCTGGGATGGATAAAATCTGACATACAAATATTTGGCAATATTTTCACCCAGATATTCTCTCTCTGTGTTTGCAGGTCACTTTGGCTGTGTGTACGCAGGGACCTACTCGTCACCCTCAGACCCGAGGGAGAAAAAGAAAGTAGCTGTGAAAACGTTACAAGGTGAGCTGAAATTCCTGGGTTCTATTAATTAATGTATTATAAGAGGGAATAACATCGCAGCCGGAATAAGAACCAATGTGTGAATATTATAAGGTCGCTGTAAGGGTTTATTTAAAATAAAAAAGAATCAACGTTTCAGTGTGTCTTACACCTTCATCGGAGTCTATTGGATTATTTTATCTTTATTTTTATTCAGTTTAAGGCCAATACAATATTTAATTTTCATTTCATATTTATACGAGGTGATACACGTCCCTTGCTAGTTTACCTTTGAGTATATTGGTTGTGGATGTTCTATTGATAGGAATAGAAGTGCCAATTACCCTAAACATGAAGATTTATTCTCACATCGAGCGTCTACACCTGGCATAGACGGCGCTGGTGCAGCTTGTTTTCTGTTAATCTTTTAATATTAATAATTATTTTCTATCTTTTTAAAAAAAGGTTTTATTCAAAATATCCTGCCCTTGATGCTTCTTCACTTCTAAGGTTCAATATTGGTCTCCTTTGTGTTTTGTAAATTGTTTTTGGTATTTCTTAATTTTCATTTAAACCAGATCTTGTGGAACACGCATCATAATCTTTGATGACAAAACAACATTTCTTTATTTCACATCGTACAATTTTTCATTTATGTTTATCAAAACTTTGAACAATAATTGTAATTAAAGTATTCTTCTCATAATACCACAGACTTCTGCGTGTTTCCATTTCATTATCGACTTTACATAACATAAGTTATAAGATTCTTTTTTTTTAAATGATAGAGTATCAGAATCACTTTTGAGAAAGACACCAACGTCCCCCCTATAGGTACTATTGGGGATTTCAGGTAAAATCTCCTAGCTCCTTGCACATAACTTTTCCATCTTTCCCTACGACCATTGATTTTGTTCATGACCTTTTCTCCGTACTGGATTGCTGGTTTATCCTTTTGTCCCTTATTCATGTATGTCATCCTGTTATCTGTCTTTTATGCCTTTTATCACTATTGACCTTTTATTGGAATGTGTATTTATCTATCTTATATCAACTCCTTTTTCTGTATTGGTGCTTATTGTCTTGTCACACCTGTTTTATGATTGTTATGGAACCCTTTTACTTGTTATGTGGCTGGTCCACAAGGGTTGGTACAAAGTGAGTTGTGTGCAATAAATCCGTTGCAATAAGAGTCATCTCTTGCTCCGTTTTTATTCCGCTAAGACTCCGAACCGAGTTCACTACAATTGCTCGTACAAAGCTCTTTATTATTATTATTTCTTAATGCTACATTGTCTGATAGGTCGTCACTTTGAGGAGGGCATGATAGAGTCGTTCCTGAAGGAGGGGGTGATGATGAAGAACTTTGACCACCCACACGTGCTGGAGCTGGTGGGGGTGAGTCTGGGGGAACAGCCCCTCGTCATCCTGCCCTACATGGCACAGGGTGACCTCAGAACATTCATCAAGAACAAACAGAAGGTAAATTAGTTCTCACTAGAAATAGTTTAGTATAGTATAGTCTAGGCTCAAAGTTGAGAGAGGCCCTTCAAACGGAGGGAAAGCCTCTTGCCTCAAACCGCAAAGTGCCACTATAATTCCATTAAGACCGCAAAATGTTGTTATATTCAAATATATATTCAAATAATTCCACCTAATGGGACTCATGACAACGACACAACTCTGGGTTTTTATTAAAAATGTCTGTAATATCGAATTTTCCTGAGCTTTAAAAATCTATATTTACCTGAAATATTAAGAGTATTTTTTCTTGGTGTAGTTTTCGTAAATCTATATATGTATAGCGTCTACTGACAATATTGTATAATTACATAGTGTTTGTGGTTGAATAAAAGCATTTAAATACAAATACAAAACCTCGAATACATAGACTTTTCAAATTCAAAAAAAATGTACTTATGTCCTCGTGAATTTAATTATTAGTGACAAATTTATTGTTTCTTCAATGACAGAACTTCACTGCGCGGCAGTTGCTGCACCTGGCTCAGCAAGTGGCGCAGGGCATGGCCTACCTCGCCAGTAGATATTTTGTACATCGCGACCTGGCAGCCAGAAACTGCATGTGAGTAGATTCAACATTACCTCTCTCGGCAGGGAGGCAGGAATAACCACTTATGGAACCGAGTTTGGAGCGGGTGGGAAATGTAGGACTAGTTTGGAGGCGGAGTGATACAACACAAAGCCGAAGGCTGAGTGTTGTATCACTCCGCCAGAAAACGAGTTCTACATTTCCCTTGCCCATGTAGAACAAGTACCATAAGTTTATTAGTATATGTGCCCTCTTCTTCCTTTAGACGTGACGTCATAAAACAAGTCCCGTTGATAAAGCACTAGTTCTATATCAGTTCACAGATATGGAACTCCTGGTTATAGAATGCGCATATACTAATAAATGGTATACATGCATAATACATTCTTTATTGCAAGTAAAATGTACAATGGGCTATACACATTCTGTCTTCAGGTCATACATACTAGAACATGGTTTAAACATTTAGGGGTATATGGAATATTGGAGGGTAGATTATACTACCCATAAAGTATAACGGTGAAAATAGTATGCATGTAAACTGTAGATAAAAATATAAATCATAACATTTACAGTACATTACAGAAGAACAGAATAGAACAGGATTTACTACGATAGTAAGTACATAATAGACTGGAGATATAAACTTTCATTCACAAAAAGACTTTATTGTGTAATACTTGCAATATAGACAGAATAAAACGTGCTGTGTACATCTGTTCTCAACTGTTGATGAATAAAATGTATTTAAACTTATGTATATATAGCTGGGTGTGTTTGGGTGTTGCAGGATCGACGAGGACGAACAAGTCAAAGTGGCAGATTTTGGTTTATCACGTGACCTGTATGAGAAGGATTATTACTCCAGTAAAGACCGGAAGTGGAAGTTACCCATCAAATGGATGGCGCTAGAGAGTCTGGAAGACTATAGTTTTACCACAAAATCAGATGTGGTAGGTTAACTTTTTTTAAATTCATTGGGACACTGCCAACCAGTTAAAAAGTCATGTCGTGGTTGATTTCAATTCCCATAGAGAACGATGAGTGGAATACTCGGTTTGTTTTTTTAGTTATTGGTTGGTCTCTGTCCGTCCTTTCGGACCCAAAGGGTCCTTCTTCAGGAAAAAACCAATTCAATTCAATGTATTTTTTATTTATACAAAAGAGTTGTACAAAAAAGAGACCCACATCCAAAAATTAATTTCATGTCTTCTGGCGGGTTCCTTACCAAGATTTTTGTTAAATTGTTCCGGGAGACCTTCTCAAATGACTTTTCAGACCCATTTCTGAATGATTATAATTTATTAATGCAAATGATAGAGTAAATACCAATTTAAAGGCTTGTATTCCATGGCATCGGTATCCGATCTCAAAGTATCTGTTAATTTGACTCTCATTTACATCAAGAAAATTTCCTCTTTTTGACTTTTTGAAAATAGACATTTAATTCTTTCGTTATTTTATTATTGACAAATAAAAGATTTTTCAATTCAATTTATGAGAACACAAATCTAACAAAACATGGCGAAATCTGTTTAATTTTAGAAAGTTGATTTTCCGAGCTGTAGGAAAAGAATGAGCCAACAAGTAGAAATTTTTTTATGGGAATGGGCACCTTTTTGATGGGAATGGGCAAAAGTTGAGAATACAGCTTTACTCATGTTTCACTTTCCTGTTTCAGTGGTCGTTTGGTGTGTTAATGTGGGAGTTACTCACCAGGGGCGTGACACCATACCCGGATGTAGACGCCTTTGAGATGAGGAATTACCTGGCTTCCGGTCGCAGACTGAGACAGCCCAAATTCTGTCCTGACAATGCGTAAGTATTAATTTATTGTCTTATGGCCTATTATCTTGTAACTCATTGTTATGAATGAAAGCCTTAGCATTTATATTTAACTTCCAACCGTTGTCAAATCTCCCCTAATTTCCACAAATTATTATCCTAAATTTTCAAAAGTTCTCAAAATCTTAATGGCCAAATATTTCAGTATTTTTTCCTTACCCCACTTTCATCCCTGCATTGTATATACAGGACAGGGTTTAAGGAAATAAAGTAAAAACAAATGCAACCAGTTGTCTTTCGAACAATTAACCCTCCAGAGTATCTGCTAGTTCTACCCATAACCCACCACTTTATCATACATTGACATTTGTATGTAGTGTGTTAAGAGGAAAATCAATCATGAATCGCAAAATTGATATTTTTCAATGTATTTTATTCGCAAGATCTCTTTCTTGGAGAGTTCTGGAGGGTTTTGCACGTTAAGTCATATCAATACATGTACCAAATTTCAAGACTGTATTAAATATATCCTTGCGTATCGAAGGCCATCCTCTGGAGTACATTTTATTACTTTACTAGTAATTGTCCACCCAGAAATATTCCAAACTTTTTTTCAAGCATAAATATATCACACATAAAATATAGAAACACTTCTTAGATGTCCTTAATGTTTACCATCGGCTTGACCATTTTTTTTATTTTTTTTTCATATATAATTGATATGTCAAACTTCATTGTTTGCGACTTGTGACTCATTTTCCTGCAACAAATCACCTTTTATAAGGACAGGGCTAAGTTTCAAGAACAAATAATAAAACACAACATTTTGTTAATCAGGTATATTCTCATGGCCGAGTGTTGGAGGACGCGACCCGAGGACCGACCGACATTTGCCGACCTCGTCAACAGATTAGAACTTATAGTCAACCCTCCCCGGCGCCTCAACAGCACAAGCTCGGACGAACCACTTTATATGAATATTCAAAGGCAACCGTCCCTTCCTAACGAGCTAGAAGAGGAAAGATGAGACCTCGGGCTTTCCTTTTGACTTATATAGTGTTATCCACTGTCTCATTCATTCATCCATTCATTCATAGCGTTCAGGAGGAGATTGTGGGTTAATATTTACCTCATGACATCAACCTCTGAATGTTTTTTGTTGTGTTTTTATCTCTTTACCGCCGCCAAAATTGATAAGTTTTGAGTGGTGTTGATAGCTTTTACATACATGTATAAAATATGCAAGACAGATAACTTGAATCTGGAATGTGGTATCTTAGTATGCTGGAATATACTAATCAGTATTTTTGTCTCGTAAATGAGTTCAAGGATGGACGCCGGGGCGTTTGGACTGTACTTCACAAGTATTATTATGAGATTGTTTTCTATTTTAGTTAGAAAAAGGGACCATGAAAGCATTAGAAAGTGACCTTAGGGATGTTGTGTAAGATATACACTGAGAATAAATAGATCGGAAGCGTGAAATGCTTCATATTACCTTTGAAGGGCGCATGCATATATAAATACTTATGTAAACTTCACAACCTGGTCTGTGTGATCGATTTTAAATAGCATCATGATAATTGTAATTTTCAGTTTAATTTATCATTTCTGCAGTTCTTTTTTGTCTGAAAATGTCGTTTTCTTTCTGCAAATCTTAATGAATCGATGACTGTTTCGAAGTATAAAAGTATCATTTCTGAATGAAACATTTGTATGGGAATACACTATGTGTAGTATGCCCAACTTAGATAAGTTCCATTCTAAAATACTTCCATTTCTTACTGTGGGTGCGAAGTACCTAGTAGAGAGTTCTAATAGGGAGGTTCAGCAATTCTAACATATACGTAAACGTAAACGCATCTTTGATATACTAACATACATTAAAAGGAAAAAGAGGTTCAGCAGAGCATGGTGGGGAAAACGTAACGTAACATATCAAGCAAAATGTTTCATCTTATAATTTATATTTTATACATAAAAATGCGACGTAATTCACACAAAAAACGGATACGGTTACGGTTACGCAATTGAGAATTTGCTTGCGAAACCTCCCCAATATGATTCAAATTCACATACCGTATATACTATACCCCCTGCTACAGACAGCATAATGTTCTTGTGAAACTTCATAATATGCAGAAATTGATAATATAACTATAGGGTCTGGTACACTACGCCGATTCTCATGCGTTTCTCACTTAATCTAGTGCAGAAGAGTGCTCTGCGGCGCAAAATCGCATGAGAATCGGCTTGGTGGACTAGGCCCTTATATCAAATTGAAACATAATTATGTCACCGGCCTTTATCTGATCTCTCATTGGTTAGCAATGCCTGAAAATTATAATTTTGTCCATAGGTACTTATTGTCACATATTATGTTCCATGTTGGTAAACACCCCTGTAACGAAGAATATAATGATCTTGTAAGTTATTGCTATGAAATTATACATTGTACGTTGCCCCTGTCACATGATGTTATACTCCTGCCCTCTGCTGGGAGCAGGCTGAACTGCTTTGTATCCACTATTTACAATTTGATATTTGCAACTAATGTGTTGTTAATGTTATTCATAAAGGGTGGTCTCCACTGGCTGCGGTAAGCCTTGCGATGGTGCTGTGTTGGTGAGCAGTGACGAGGTCCTGCCTACATGGCCAGTGAACCATGTAGGCAAGGACCTCATCATCCCTCTCCACCTACAGAAACAGCACAAACCATCGCAAGGCTTACCGCAGCCAGTGGAGACCACCCTTAACCTTGCTGATAACCTGGCAATTGTTGGTGATACTGTTGTGCACTTTATTCATCAGGTGCCTCATTCCCTCTGCCAAAATACGCTTTGTATTTTATCATTCCTTACCCTGGTGCTTGGAGAAGAAGTGTTAAGATTTGGTAATATAAACAAGCTTTATTTAATCAGTGAGGCCAGCTTGGAGAGTGGGACTAAATGCCTCTTCCATACGTTTACATCGGTTCATATTTGGGTGGGATATATTGGAATTGAAAGGCTTGGTTCTAGATGCATGTTTATGTATGGGATATGATGTTAAGATATAAGAAATATATTGTTACATTACTGCGTTGTAACTATCTGTAAGGCATTCGCAAAATGACTTTTAACTACGTATTTTGAACCAGGCATTTGGTGGGTTGTACCACCCCGTAAGTGCATGGGAAAATCAATTTTGTTTTAGATATATTTTGGTATAGAAATATTACACTATGTTACACAACAGATACGTACTAATGAAAATCTACCCTGAGAGAAACCTGACGTTAATGAGTCGGGATGTATATATATGTGGTCACTAAATCAATTATTTAAATAATTTACCAAGACTTTGTTGCCATTTCCTTCCCTAGCATAACCAACACTTCCAGTTAGGCTTACAGTTAGGTTCTTTATATGCTGTGTGAATACAGGATTTCAGACTGACTGCAGAATTCCTCTTCCTACCCTATGTCCAAAGTAGCAGAACCCTTTTTATGAATGAAGGGGAATGATTACATGATAATATAATGTTATGTGTTACTTTTCTTGTCCTTGAGGTTCATGGCTTTAGAAATGATATAGCTCTGACAAGCATAATACTTAGTGAATCTAGTTCCTTCAGGGTAAACACTCAACGTCCTTCTTTGCTCAGCTTGCCTTAAAATTATTTATGGCTCGCAGATACATGTTTGGTGTCATAGAGTATCAATTCGGCAGCAGATAATTAAAAGTGATTTGATATTGATCATCATTTGTAGAAAGCGCTATTCGGGAAACCTCATGCTTGAGCAGAAATTTTTCATCTTTCATCTTTGTTCATAGAGAGCCCTCTTGTGTTAAAAAGGGGAAAACGTCCTATGATTTTATTCAACTGTAAATATTACAAGCTGTGCTTTTTAGAATATTGTTTACATTAGCCTATATAGTAGGTATAGAAAAATATGTTTCAATTTTATGTACCTCTGATATTTTTTATTTTCAAAGAATAAATGTGATAGCATTATTCATGACATTTCTTGGAGGGATAGGAAATAATATTTGGTCAGCAGACATCACCCTATTAAGTGTTAAAATAATAATTTACAAGCAGTTTTAAATATACCTGCCCGATCCTAAATAGCATTAGCTATATAGAGGCAGTTGTTCCATAGAAAATGTTTAACGGTCGACTGGGCCCAATTTGAATCCGGGTCAAAATCCCCGCAGGCATTATCCCACATGACATAATCCCCCAAAGTGGGGAAGAGGAAATCTCACAATAATAAAATTAAAGTATTATATATCCTCGTAATGAGCAATGCCTGTGAATTATGGTAGATACATTATTATATGGTATTATCTCCACATGTATGTCTTTTTTAGCATTTATTTCTAACATAGATAAGCATGTTATTAGCTTTTTGTTTCAAAAGTCAAAAGAAAATGATACCCATTTTTTCCTATGCCTCAGTCAGTTTGCTGGGGCACATTTGAGTCACTGTCACATGTCATTTCACTGTCACATGGAAGAAGGTCACAGTCACAGAGTGGCATCAGGCATGCACCGCTCACCACACAGGGAGTGGCTTCTCTGCTACCCTCAACAGCTTGTTGAACAAACAATTAAGAAAATTGGTTGTTTTTTGTGTTGGAAAAGTGTAGAAATCCTTCTATAGGGATTATGTTGCTGTGGGATATTAACTGGATACTGTCACATTTGTTTGCCTTGAAATTAGTCCCACTGCCATGTGTTTGCTTCCTTCTTATGTGTATTATTCCCATATACATTGATATAATAAAGAGGGGAAATAATATAGTATGTAATAAAGAGGGGCATTGGGCTTGCAAATGAAAGAAAGCATTATATGATATTATCACAGAGTTATTGCAGCGCCTTTACTGTTGATAACAATTTACCTGGCTCAAATACAGATAATAATTCATGAAAAATTATGTCATACTACCTTTGCCAAACTATAGGAATATAACATACGTTCAAGTGGAATAAATTTTAACGATGACTTTGAGTGCTCTTGTGTTTTAATTGTCCGCTTATAACCGCTGGTGGAAGCCTAAATAAATAATAAATAATATCAAAGGTTGAAAAGTCAGGATTCTTTAACAGAATTTCCGCGGGGCCTGGATAGCCTTGACTCCTGAGAAATAAATTAAAGGTCTGGAAAATGGGCATTTTGTTCGAAAGGCCTGGAAAATCATTATATGGGCCTTTTAAACCTGTTGGAATCTATTAAATGCCCGGGAAATGTTCGAAGATTCTAACTTCTTTCCCCTGATTGGCCCCTCCCACACCATCCACAGAGTGACTCATGAAGTAAAAGTTGTAAAAATGCTAATTGATATAAAACTGGTTAAACACATCATTGGCCTATGAAAACTACCATAACTACAGCCCCCAGATCCCGTCAAAAAGTTGCTGAAAAACCATGGATCCGGGTCTTGAAAATCACTAAAATGGGCCTGGAATTTCTTCTGGCTAAAAGCGCGGAGACCCTGCTTTAACCAAGCCGCCTCGTCGTCGGGGCGATGTAGCCTTTCTGTCCTTGTTGATTAAAGCAACCCCACCTGCGGAATCTTAAACAACGTAATGGGAAGTTACCAACCATTATCGATCCTCCCCAGTGTGCGAAAACGAACAATATTGGTTAATTATTTTGAGTGCTAATTATGAGAACTACCCTGTCATCAACTCCCGCCCTCCCCCAACCTCTAAAACAATCGATAATGCATGGGACAAAGTAGCTGTACATACAACCCATTCAAGTGACTATTCACGCGTACACAGTAGCCAGGTATAGGGGTTGATGGTTCGGCTAGGGAGAAAGCTCAATTTGTGTTAACTTTAAGCACGTTAAATGTTTCTATTCTAAAAGGCCTAGTTAGCTGTCAAGCTAATTATAAAATACATGCCATCACACACACACACACACACAGTTGTGTTCCCAGCTAAATGAAAGAGTCATATTATAAATAGCGACATGAATCATTTGGAAGATGATTCGGTTTTACACAAAGAAGAATATGCCAAAAGTATTCCAAGTTATTCTATCTTGATAGAGCAAAAGGAGACACGGTGTGTTTTCGATTTACATTGCTGAAAACTAGTTAGTGGGAGATGGTAACTTTTTTATTTACTTTTTTTAGAAACCACCTTCTAGGAACTGGGAAATAATGTCTATTTTGTAAGAATAGATGTTTTAACTAGAGAAATTTAAGTTTTGTTTGGTTAGGAAGTGTTTCCCTGCTTTAATTATCTTTTGGCGACAAGAAAAACACACAAAAATTAGACAATTAAGGTCAGAAAAAAACCAGGCGGAGTAAGTTTTCTAGGTATGTGACGGGGGGTAAATCGGAACCCTCTTATTGGTATTTATTGGTCTAACTTTCTAATTAGCTGGTAATGAATAGACCAGAAAATAGATTTAATTAAAGGTAAATTAGCTGGTAATGTAGTTTTAATATGTGGCCCCCGCATGTGTGTGTGAGTCGGGGGGGAGGGGGTGGGGGCAGTCCCCCACCTTGTATGATAATCAATTGACACATCTATTGTAGCCATGCCATGAGCTGGTGTCCGCACCAACAAGGGTCTGGCAGGTGAAGTCTGGAGGTGTGACAGCGTTCGTTGCCACACCTGGCTACCAAAACAATCAAACGCTGCTAATACCTGACTGCTCCACACTGCATGTCTCAATCGCGTGAGGATCAGAGGAAACACGTAAATGATCTGATTAAAGAACCCTGAGAAGTCCCTTAAAATAGTCACTATATCACCTGCGTAAATCCTTGTAAATCCCCAACATCACCCCACAAATGCATCCACACAGCGGTCTTGATACTGGCCAGGCCTTGAATACTAGTAGTAGTCTTGAATTAGGAAACTCGGATACATTGGAAAGAGCAGTCAGAAAAACGTAATCAACTGGCTTATAATGGCAGCGAAGTGTTATATATAGGAAACGAATATTTCAGAAAAATTATGTTTTCCGCGCCTTTATTAACGAAACTGAATATGAGAATAATAAAATATAATAATGTGATCCAAGGAAATGGGATGCAAACAACAGATTTTCTGGCCTAGATTGTTGAAAGAAATTGATTCTGATGTCTAATATTGTATTTTTCATGTTTTTCATAATTATTTTTTAGAAACCCCTTAGAAAAAACGAAAACGAAAAACAAAATCTAAGTCCTGGTGAGGTACATGTTTATTCCAATATAGCTTAATGTTCGGTGATATATATAATATCTGTATTTACAAACAACATAATATCTGCATTTAGTAATTGTGCTTGGTACTTATGTATGAAATACTTGATAGCTCGAAGAGCTTGTGTAAGAAGAGTTAATGAAGAATACAAGGGACCCGATTCAACAGTCATTAGATTTGTAAGAGCCTCGATGGCAGGTTAAGTCGAATAAAACCTTTACAACCAAAAACAGAAAAAAATAAATGCGAGGCAACAGATTTCTTATTATTTCGGAACAATTTTACAATGAAACATTGCTATTTTTAATTTTAAAATAGAATACACGTGTGTTAAATAGACATTCGAGAAAAGAAGGAAACACAAACGACCATTTTAAACGGGGACAAAAAGTGTTAATCTAAGATAGATCTATATAAGCTCTTTGACGTGGGTCGGGGTCAGATTTTTTTTGAGGCCCTTGACGCATCTGAAATCGGCCTCGAAAATTTAACATTGGTTTTGCGCTTTCAAGAACTGACCTTATTTGGCACTTAATTTTCTCCTTTGGGGCCTATGCGAGAAATCCTTCCAGAAGGTTTAAATGTCTGGAGAAATAAAAGGAGAGCGAGGGACGGGACACATTTCTCCTTGGACTGTGTCATGTTTGCTAAAGTTTTTTGAACTCGTACCGAAAATCATTCTGACCACTTAAGCTCCTTATTACACGAATGAATCATATATGGGTCAAGTCTTCAGAAAATGTACAATTGGCCTTCACCAATCCCCTCAAATAACCCACATTTAAAACGAAAATAAGGTTCAATGTACAGTTCAACATAAACAGACAGATTTATTGAATGAATACCATACAGAATAAACTCAGATATACTCAGTATTTATCATTATTCACTCTAATTTAGCACAATTTGAGAGATGTGTAGAACTGGAGATTGTGCATTCTCTGGAAATCTGACCCATTATATAATGCTCCTGTGTATGGATTACAAACGAAATAATCTAACGAATGTTTCCTATATATTAAATATGATGCCATAAACCTAAGTGCTACACAGAATTCAATGTGAGGTCTTGATTTGACATCTTCAATTAAATAGTATTATGAATAGAGAAACTATGCTGAAATGCTTCTTGAAAATGGTCCCAGGTGTGAG
Source organism: Sthenelais limicola (assembly GCA_942159475.1). NCBI lineage: Eukaryota > Metazoa > Annelida > Polychaeta > Phyllodocida > Sigalionidae > Sthenelais > Sthenelais limicola. The sequence goes on from OW804100.1 coordinate 94,377,783, forward strand.
GTTTTATTTATCTGATTTAATTTAGTTAATATGCATTCTACTATTTTGTATTTGATGTATACGTCCTTGAATGACGGTGAATAAGTTGTTTATATGTGTCTATGATCTTTTTTATTTTTAACTAAATATAATACTTTTTGTTAAAGTAAAGTAACACCATCTAGATGTTATCCTTTTCTAAAAAATACTATTTAAGTCAGTTGTGCTGAGAATAATGTATTTTGCATAATGCATTTGCTGAATAATAACATAAAAACAAATCAAAACGCTTGAATCTGTTCCAACAGAACTCTTTGAGCATTCCCATGTCCATAATCTGGAATATTGCCATCATAAACTATACGTAGATTAATGAGATAATACGCCATATCCCGGTGTTCAGACCCTCACAACCCGCTTTGTTCTATTATCAGTACTCCTGCTGCATCTGCAATCACTGGTGTAATACCTCAACATTTCAATAACCAATAATACCACTCTCTGGTGCAGTCAGGGATTACGGATTGATAGGACCAGTGTGGCTACTACTTGTGTAGGGGAGATAAGGCGTAATCACCTATAGTTGTTCCAGACATCACAATGTTTGATGTGTACCAATAGTTATATAAGAGAGTGAGTTCCCGTGTCTAGCATTGTTAATAACTCGATAAACAGCCATTATTAACTGACATCGTGCACTGCGCTTTATTGGTGGAAGACAAATGTTGGGTGAAGTCGCCAAAAGATGTACAATTCACCTTCACCAATTCTCTCAAATAACCCAAATTTCAGACAAAAATAAAGTTTAAAATACAGTTCAACCTAACCAAACAGATTGATAGAATCGATGCAATGGCAAATATACTTGAATTTACCTAGTGTTGACCAACTTGCAGCCTAATTTGGCAGAATTTACTAGATGTGTAGAGCTGGCAATTGTACGTTTTGTAAAAATTTTACCCAAATACCCATCAAGGGTGTGGTTTCATGTATAGGCTTAATGTGCGCTTTCCACGGAATACTTAATTGTGTATTGTTTGGTCTGAATTCACATTTGTGGGCGTAGGCCCTACTGATGTATTATTTTGTCAAAATTATTTCCCAGGGGTTTTCCCACGCTTGGAAACATGCTTCTTCTCATCCCAGGATGCGCTCCCATATTCACACGGGCCTGGCATTTCATTCAATTGTTATTGCATAAATATTTGAACGACATCAAGTCAATATAGCATAACGATGTTTAATTTCATTCACGAGTTAAACTATCGCCACTTGATTATAAAGAACCTCCGTAACATGTTGGTTTTTACCTAAACTTGGTCATCAATGTCATTGAGAGTTAATTGCGCCAGTTAATTACTTACCACCATAACACTGAAACAAATGTTTCTTTTGTCCGAGTTTAACCGAGAAAGTGGTCCATTACCCCTATATGCTGCCAGCTGTTTCAGCTGTTTCCGGCTAATAAAGTGGTCTACAAGAGGTAAACTGTGTATAGTCCCCCGCTTGGTAATCGCTGAATCTATTGTTTTGTCGTTGACGCTAAGTGAAGACAATTATTGTTTGAATGGCACTCCACACATGCTAAGGAGACCTTGTGTGCTGAGGAAGAGGGCGGGGTTGGGTGTGGTGGGAGGAATTAACGTTACATAGCATGGGAAAGTGTGTGTACGTGTCTGTGCTTCATGGATGTAATGTTAGCAGTTAGCACAATATAAATATCATTAGCCCTCCACCCCACCCCAACCCCCAAAAAATAAAAAATGAATAGTTGTTTCCGATTTATCTATTTCTAATTTCCGTTTTGGGGTTAGGGCTTTTTTCGGGGAACCACCGCTATTTCATAACAGTAGTTGTTTTAAACATAACAAATGTAGCCAACAGTTTAACCCATATAGACCCACCGTCCTACATGTAGGACGGCAGAACATGCTTTTTAAATATTGAAAGAAATCAAGAAATCGTTTTCAAAACAGAATAATATTTCTACCAGTTATGCACATAGATGGATTTTAGTATCTATAAACTTTTGAGAAATAAATAAAGATGTGTTGCCATGGTAACATCACTGCATCTGAAGGGCCCAAAGGCGATTTGTGGAAAGTGTCATTTTTGAAAGTTCACCCCAGGAATTAACAAATTCATACCATTCTTATTGTGATGAAACCTTTATCGGACCATAGTTTAGGGTATGATCAATGTCCCTGCCAAAAATTGAGTTCCTAAGTATTATATTCTTGGAGAAAATGGAAGAAATGTGTGGCCGTCCTACATGTAGGACGCTGGGTCTATATGGGTATAAAACATAATAGCATTGGGTCTGCTCATTAGCCTAAAAACTTAGACCAGCAGCCATAAGCTGGATTTGAATGGGAACCCATTCCCACCATATAACAAGCCACATCTGATGTGTCTTATGTAAAATTACATGCATTTTCTGAATCTGAAGAGAAACTTTGCTGATAAACCCACAATCATTGTCAAAAGGGGCCGTTTCTATGGTGACTGGTGATTTATTTTATTATAATTATTTCAGCAGAAAACAGGTTTTTAGTGTCCCATTGCTAGACTAGTATAAGGAATGTGACCAAACTTGGGGTCATAGATGGTAACTATGAGGGCTATCTGCAGACTTCGATCCAGTGAGCTTGGCCAAGGTCAAAGTCACTGGATATGACCTTCAAATACCAAAAATAGCAAAATTCTGGAATGTGACATTACTTTTCCTCTTATGAAACTAGGGTAAAAGGGGAAAATGATAATCTTATGTATAGAAAAAACAACCAACATTAGGGGAAAGTAAGTCTAGATTACCATGGCAACACACTGTCCAATGGAACTGGGCATGTCCAATTCTTCTTTGCCTTAATGTTGGTTCATATTTCAATACATTAGATTATCATTTTTCCCTATTGCCCTATTTTCATAAGAGAAAGTCAGGAGAAATTAGCATGTCACATTCCAGAATTTTGCTATTTTTGTATCTCAAGGTCATATCTAATGACTTTGACCTTGGTCAAGGTCACTGACTCAGGGTCCTCAAACAGCCCTTACATCTACCATCAATATCCCCAAGTTTGGTCACATTCTTGATAACGGTGTAGAAATGGGGCACTAAAAACCTATTTTTTGCTAAAATACCCCCAAAATCACTAGTTACCATAGAAACGGCCCATTTTGACAATGTGATCAGGCTTTTCAGCAATTTTGCTCTTCAGATTAAGAAAATTCATGAAATTCTACATGAAATACTTCAAATTTAGCTTGTTATACAATAGGTAGGGGTAATTCATAAATAATGGCTTTCTGAGACTTTGGTCTGTATGCATCCTATTGGTTCCCTATGTAAAATACATGATTTAATATAAAAAAAGTTCTCAAAAATGTATAGTGGATTGACCCACCGTCCTACATGTAGGACGGCTGGTATCTTTGGTCCTATGATAGGAAGAGGTCTGAAATTTTTTGTGTGATGTTAGGACTATGAGCCTACATCAGATATTTAATATGAAATTTCCAGCAGCAAAACTCCAATTTTGGGTCTAAGTGGGTTAAGAGTTTGTGGTTAGAAAGACTTGTTTTCCTACTTTAATTAGCGTTTTTGTCAAGAAATCATTTTAAAAAATGTAGGGTAGGCCAAACAAACTTTTAGGTGGGGTAAGTTTTTCTAGGTAGGGGAGGCGGGTAAATCGGAAACACACCTATTTTTGTGTGCTGGCCTTACAAGCCTTATGAAGCTAGAGGAAAGCAGCTTTTTCAACTGACCTTATTTGGCACTTAATTTTCTCCTTTTGGGCCTATTCGAGAAATCCTTCGTGCAGGTTTAAATGTCTGGAGAAATAAAAGGAGAATGATTTTCATGTAATTATTCGTAATTCATGATAGTGGTTGTCCCTACCTATATTTGTTTACAATTAGTCATTCTCTGCTTGTTCTAGTACGGTGGGTCTTAGTGCATGGTTATCCACACCTATTCAACACAAGACGTCAAGAGCCTTCGGTCGAGCCCCTCCATCCGAAAAACAGATAATATGAAATATTGATCAGAAAAACAGATATCAATAAGAAAAAAATGGATCAGAAAAGCAGATATAGGCCTAAATAAAATCGAATGAAATATCTTTATTTCTCTGAAGATGATCCCTTGTCGAGTGAAAAAATATGCAGGAGTTCGGACTGGTTCAGCTGATCGAGCCCCTCCATCCGAAAAACAAATCAAATTTAAAAAAAGATCCGAGATCAAAGGGCACTTTTGCTTTTAAATCCAATAAAAGCACCGAGACACTGCTATCGTCCTTAAGACAGCGTCATCGGGACTGCCATAGACGTTTTTAGTCCAAGTGAGCGCGGGAAAAGTTGTGAAGGACTCAGTACAGTTACGTTGTTCAGCCTGCTAACGTCATTTAGACAACGTCATAGCTACGTCATCGGGACCGTGAGCCATGAAATGTCGCCGCGAAACATCGAAAATTTCGTAGGAGATCGGAAGGAGCAGATTGCGACTATAGCCTTACAAACATATCCATAAATCCTTTCTATGACTTTGCCAAAATTATAGATGGTTGTTTACAAGTGTCCGTACAGGATTTTGTTGAACCAAACAAGCATCTCGAACGGCGTGCGCATAAAAACGAGCTAAAACGGCTTGAAACGGAAAGACATAGGAGCGAGTCGAGCCTCCTTTAAAGAGTAATGTAATAACTATTCACAACCTCTCTGCCTACTGCTAAAATCTCTTAGCCTATAATCAATTAATGAAATATACACTTTATTACCTAAATACCTGCTGGGGGCACTTGAAAATCCCCCACCCCCACAAATCGATTTATTAATAATTAGGCCTATAATAAATAATTATAAATAATGTCTGAAAGAAAGATCCCTGGTCGGTGGGGCCGGTGGAACACCGATGCCTGGTGACAACTGGTGCGGTAGATAGATGTGTGCCAAAATGGGGTCACAGTGCCAAAATGGGGTCACAGTTTAGAAAGTGTCTTATAAGGTCCATGTGTGAAAGGCCCTTTATCGAGGTTACGGTGTGGCAGAGTGGTCTAACGCGCTGGGTCGGCTCGTGGCATGCGAGTGTCGTGGGTTCGAACCCTGGTGCGGCCGCGCTATCGCTCTCGTCCTCCCAGGCACTAGTGGAAGAACAGCTAACGCTGAACTAGCCCTGGTAAAAAAGTTTTATGAAAACAAAGTTGGAATAAAATGTCCACACATTTAGTTGGAATTATGGATAATATATGTGTGGGTCAAAATGTAGCCTACAATTCGTAGTTGTAGGCCTACACTTTAAGTAAATTCTGCTAAATTTAAGCTGCAATTTGTTCAATAGTGACACAATAGGCCTACTAAATAAATTCGAGTATATTTGGCATTGCATTGATTCTAGCAATCTGTTTGGTCATGTAGAACTGTTTTTTTAACTTTATTTTCGTCTGAAATTCGGGTTATTTGAGAAGATTGGTGAAGGTGAATTGTACATTTTCTGAAATTCTGACCCATATGTGCTACCGGTGTAACAGTTCTAAATTACCCCCCTCATCTAATATACCCCCCGGTAATTTAGACCTTAGGTTTAAATTACCCCCTCTAGGTTTAAATTACCCCCCTTTGTTTCATTGATAATCTTACACCAACACTTATAAAAGAACATAATTATTGGGAGAGAAGGTCATATCTAATGCTTATGGGAAAAAAATTAAAGATCAATGTGAGGGTCTAATAATAAAATTTATTGTAATTCTGTATAATAATCCTTTTTTTCTTTTTATTTATTTAAACTGAAAATATCATTGTAACTGAATGACCATGGGAGCTTATTGCAAATAAAAAAGCAAAACAACTAAAATCTATTCAGTTCTGTCTATCAGGCCTGTACTCTATTCATTTTTTACTTTATTCATTATTACTTTTCTTCTCATAATTAAAAGAATTCATGTTTCAATGGGGGTTCATCAGTACCGTACTAGATTTGTAACACATACTGGGGGTATATTAGACCTAGGTTTAGTTTCCCCTTTAGGGGTACTTTGAACGTAGTGGGGGTACATTTAACCTAGGTCTAATATACCCCCGGGGGTGCATTGAAACTGGAGGGGGTATATCCAACCTAGGTCTAAAGTACCCCCGGGGGTATATTGGACCTAGGTCAAATGTACCCCCGGTACATTAGACCTAGGTTAGTTATACCGGGGGGTACACCTGATGGGGGGTACATTAGACCTGCTACACCTGTACTGGTGTAGGCAGGGCATTGCTGTGTTGAACTCCGTCACTTGAATAGGCCTACCATCGGGATTCTATTCTTGCTTAGGCCCTACATTCTTTTACACTCTAGGCCCAAACCCTCAGATTATTGAGATCAGATAAGAATGGTAGGCCTATGTCAGCCCATTTTTCGCTAATCGGTTTCCTAGCCTAGAACTCGACATTTCAATGGAATATAATGACATTTTGCGGTCTTAAAAGTTAGAGGAATTATAATTGGCACTTTGCGGTTTGAGGCGAGAAGATTTCTCTTCATTTGAAGGGACTCTCTCAACTTTGGGCCTAGACTGTTTAGGTCATTGATCCTTCTAGCCAATCGGAGAGTCAGTGTATTCCACTATTTTGCTTGCCTAGATAGGAAACAAATGGAAGTGGAAGAGTGCGCACATGGGGTTCCATTGTGACACTCAGAACATCATTATAGCCTATATCACCCTTTCTTTGAGAAATAAATGTCATTTCACCTCAATCCCACTTGCCCCTTGTCTGACACCTCCCACTGGTTAGTCCTAAATGAATCGAGGTAAGTTCAAACATGTGTTATATGGACAGCAATTGGGATATGACCCTCGCCGGATAATTCACCAAGAATAATGATTGACCCTTGAAACATGACATGAAGAGGTGACCGTTTATATGCCATGCAGGTATCTAATGATACCAGTATCATTTTTACACAAAGCGTTAATGCTAGAAAATTGCCCGTTGATCTTTTATGGCTAGCACTTCAAAGTTTTAATTGCTGTCGCATTCTGCTAATGACAGACGAGGCATTAGGCCTATCTAATTGTGGTTTATGACAACATGGCAACAGTTTTTCTCCATGCGGTGGTAGGGCATGTGCTTGCTATTTCTACAGTCCTGCATCGATAGAAATTGAATTCGCCCTTACAGTCTATAGGCCCGAAGATGAGAGAGTCCCTTTAAACGAAGGGAAATCCTCTCGCCTCAAACCGAGAAGTCATTATAATTCCATTAAGACCGCCAAATGTCATTAGAACGCCGGCCAGGAAACCGATTAGCGAAGTAGGCGTCTAATCACTGACATACCATTCTTATCTGAGCTAAGGGTTTGGGCCTAGACTGCTTAGTTGGCCTACTTTATGCATTTCGTCACATATAGGCCTATAGGGCCTATAGCCAAATTGTGTAAGATAAAAAGTGTATATCAAAAAGGAAATTGAATTAAGATATCCATTTGAACCGAAATATATTGGAATGCATATCAAGCAGATAGGCCTAGGGGCCTATCCCATGATAGCATTTGTTTGCACATTGTTAATAAATGTATATGGCATTGATAATGGATCTAATCAATTTGTAATTGTATGTGAGTAGCTATTTCTCGTGAATGATTTTTTTTTTTAAATTGTAATTGTATGTGAGTACCTATTTCTAGGCCTAAGGAAATCGGAAAGAAAAGAGGCATGGTCTGGAAAATCTTCCTCTATTTGAGAAGCCCACAACCTTTTCTTGTAAAAAATATCATCACAAAGGCAGATAAAGAATTATCTTATCTAATCTAAAATCATTAGATATTCCGAATTCCATTGGGATTCTATTCGTACCCATTCTCTTTCATTCCTGAATATCATTTCTCTTATGTATTAAGATACTAGATTATGATAATCTATTTTAATCATAGTAATGTTAGGACAATGACAGATTTCTTGCCATCTTTAAAATAGCTTAAAATACCCCAAAGATATAATTATTCCTTCCTTTGACATCCTTGAAGACCTGATGACCGGCATGTTTGGCATGACTCAAGGTAAGCTAAACCAGTCCCAGTTTCCCACCAGAGGGAACCTCTCTCACAGTTTTCTCCCACTCGCCCCTGTGTCAACAACAAACTGCGTCTACCAAGTTTGCCCAGTGGTGTCGGGAGGGAGTGAGCAACAACAGCCGATACCAATCACAGCTCAGCCAATCATCACACGCTTTACAAGCCATGTGACCTCATTGTGTTATGTGCGACCAGACTGACAGTTTCTCGGACGCCACCAGCGTCTCCGCTATAGGAGTCAGTGCTATAAGCTGTGGGGGGACTAGAAACAGTTTGACAGGCCAAGCGCAGTCATAGCTATTCGCACAAAGAGAGCCGCCATGTTGCCTCGACTGGTTTAGTAATAACGCAAGTTGACTGTTGACATTTCGCCAGTTTCTTACCTTCCTGTGGCCGCCACTGGACTTTGAGGATTACGAGGGACTAGCAGAGAGTTTATGGAGTCTTATTGAGACCAGATCGCGAGACGAGAAGATGGCGAAAAGCGGTATTTTGTCGAACATTTGGCTCGTCAAGTTGAGTCTAATAGTGGTGTGTGTATTTCTCCAACATGGAGGCTTGGCAGCCAGCAAAGGATACCAAACCAGAGTGACAGATCACGGCTACCAAACGGGAGAGAAATGTGAGCTCATCACCATACCTTTGTGTAAAGATATCCAATATAACCAGACTATTATGCCTAACTTGTTAAACCACCAAAAGCAAGACGATGCAGGACTCGAAGTGCATCAGTTTTTTCCCCTCGTCAAGGTACAGTGTAGTCCGTATCTGAAATTTTTTCTCTGTACCATGTATGCCCCTGTGTGTACCATGTTGGATGAGGCCATCCCTCCTTGCCGATCGCTCTGCGTCCAAGCAAGAACCGGTTGTGAAACTCTAATGAACAGATTCGGATTCCAATGGCCTGAATCTTTAGATTGCCAAAAGTTCCCTGAGTCTGGGTTGTGTGTGGGAGAGAACAGAACGGCTGGGCAAGTGGATTCAGCTCAGACTACCCTCTCCCCTCACCTAGGCTACCAACCGAGCAGACCTCCCCTCCATGGCCCAGGCATTCCAAGGAGATTCGAATGCCCCAAAGCCTTCCAAGTTCCTCAGAATTTCAACTATAAGCTCAAAATTGGAGTACCCCCAACGCCTGAGAACAAGAAAAATAACATAAAGGACGTGGTTGCTGAGAATTGTGGACTCCCTTGTGGGAAAGAGAATGACATATTCTTCGGGCCCCAACAGCGCTTGTTTGCCTGGTACTGGATTGGTGTTTGGTCATCTGTATGTATTCTCTCCACTCTCTTTACTGTAATCACTTTCCTCATTGATATGCAGAGGTTTAGGTACCCAGAGAGACCGATTATTTTCCTCAGTGGCTGCTACTGTGTCGTGGCTATCACATACTTGGTCGGTTTCGTCATCAAGAATAAAGTGGCCTGCACTGGCCCTTTCGCCTCCGACGAGGATGGCGTATTGACTGTGAAAGTTGTCACCCAAGGCACTAAAATAGAAGGATGTACCATATTATTCATGATGCTGTATTTCTTCAGTATGGCCAGTTCCATTTGGTGGGTCATTTTAACCTTGACCTGGTTCTTGGCAGCTGGCATGAAATGGGGCCACGAAGCTATCGAGGCTAATTCGCAATATTTCCACCTGGCCGCTTGGGCAGTGCCAGCCATTCTAACCATTGCTATTTTGGCCATGGGTCAGGTGGATGGAGACACACTCAGTGGTGTGTGTTACACAGGCATCTCGGACATCGACACCCTCCGAGGATTCGTCCTCGCCCCCCTCTTCATCTTCCTCATCATTGGAACGTCATTTCTCCTCGCTGGCTTCGTCTCGCTCTTCAGAATCCGTACCATCATGAAGAGCGATGGCACCAAGACAGATAAACTCGAGAAATTGATGGTGAGGATTGGTATTTTCTCTGTTCTCTACACGGTCCCAGCGACCATCGTCATCGGGTGCTATTTCTACGAACAGTCCTTCAGAGAGCAATGGATGCTCACGTGGCATTCGGAAATCTGTAAGAAATTCCCCATCCCCTGCCCGCCCGGCCAAAAGACTTATCTCAGACCTGAGTTTACTGTATTTATGATCAAATATTTAATGACTCTTATCGTCGGAATCACCTCCGGCTTTTGGATCTGGTCGCGGAAAACGCTCGGGTCCTGGGTGAACTTTTATGTGAGGGTATTTACAGGGAGAAAGGAGGAGGCGGTCGTCTGACATAATAGGGACTCTAGCATTGGTTTTTGAAGCCATTATTATCAATTTGTACTCTGATTATTATTATCACTAGTAATATACACGACAGATGCGATTCTTTGAATAACGAGGGATAACAAAAATGATAGTATGAACTCTGCCACTTCAGAGCAAGCATTTTTTTCTTCGTGAAAAAGTCCCGGAACTATAAAGAAAGAAACGCAGCAGTCAAAAGACACAACTCAAGCAGCTGAGTGAGAACCCAGAGAGACAGAGCTGCATGGCTATGTGAATCATATCTGTATTTACGTTTTGTTGTGATACATACGCCTTCCCTCTCTTGTCAGTGACAGCTATGAATTAGGTATGTAATACCTGACTGAGTTTGGCCCTATAACGTGTTACAAGGCTCGGTACCAACCAACCCCATCTTCTGAATCTATACTACCCACCAACCAGCCTTCGAGCTGAAGGAAGGTCTAGATTGATTGGTGATGTGTGTGATATACATAGTATATATTGACATAATACAAGCTGAACTACCGGCTAGACCATATACACCAATCCCACTGGAGTTTCGATCATGGCTTAATGATCCCTTAGGGGCATGGGTCGGCGGTCGGCATAATGAAGCACTGGTAGTAAAGGAATTGTATGTAATACAGCAGCCAACCCCAGGAGGAGAATGGGGAGAGGAGAAAGACAGACAGTCATGTCCCCTATATACCTGAGTTCCCACACCACCTCCATTTTACCTGCCCTCCTGGGAGGGAAATGGTAAGCCTCCTCTCCACTCCACCTCCTGGAGAAAGTGGTATCTAGGTCAAACATACACTGGAGCAGCGTGGAGGAGGAGCAGGAGGAGGGGAAGTAGACCAGGTGTGATGATCCAAAATACCGGGGAGAAGGAGAAGAAGGATCGAGTTATTCTACAGTGCACATCTCAGGTTATTCTGTCAAGTAAAGCATCACGCATCTGATATAAAGCGAAAGGCCCTGTCAGCTAGTTGTTATTGTATCAGATGGAATCATGAATATTGCTATCATTGCTCGTACTACTTGTCATAGATGTAATGATATGACTCGCAGCAGCGCCAAGGATGTCTAGCAGAATTTTTTTAAAGAAAATACATTGTAATAACGATAATAATAATATCTTTATGTGATCATCTTTGATTGGTTTGAATATAATAATTATTGAGGTCGTTCAGCGGTGCTGAAAGTGTGACCCAGATTTCTATACGACATCGGTTCCTCTCCTAATGGTTATTAGTGTGTGTTGGAATGCCAGTCATCGTGAGGACGGAGCCAGAATGAAGTGATTTTACCAAAGGAAACAATTCCAGTGGCACAGCAGAGTCTTTTCTCTTGCCAAAATCTGGCAATTAATTCAAACTCTCAGCTTTTTTCATCCACCATCTCTCCCAGATTTCAGTCGACTTTGTTTGTTATGAAATGATGAACTTCCTTCAGATATGTAAAAAGAGGACAAAATGTAGCAGGGAAACTACACTTACTGACGTACGTTGGAGGTCACTTTTGTATGCTTCGACTGAACCTAATTTGGGTGAAATTAAAAAGAAATGTGATTAATTAATAATGGATCGAATGGATAGAAGATAATTTTTATTCAATAGTTCTAGCGTACATTTTAAATTATTAGTTTTATTCCAAGCTGCACGCATAATCAATATTAAGCATTAGGTGTCATTTTTAGATAATGAACGTCGCGGCATGCAATTCAAGTAAATTAGAATGATATATCCTTTCTACTGTATAAGGTTCACGAATGATTAAATGCATATTGTATTAGATTGTATGGGCTTCATTTGATATGTCAATCAGGATGGAATTATACCGAGGAAACATGACAATCGTGTTTGTTTAAATCAAATTAGGAATTTTTTTCCGATTTTTCTACTAAATATGGTCTGGTATGGATGGAATGTGTCTGGTATTTTACAACTCTTGATATGTTTATGTTACTATTAGAATATTGGATGAGTAACGTCCTTTTTGTATTGAAATTGACAAACCTGGATGGTTCTGGTGCCAAATTTGCATGCGAATGAAAGAATTAATAGCCTCCAGGAATTGTCCTGTAAGCAATGAAGACACATCCCTTTTTTACACTGTTTCTCATGCAGCTGGTTTTAAAGAGAATATACCTTTGGGGTTTGTGAATATCCAAGTGCAATTTTAAAGAAATTTTGAGCTCTAGATTCGAGATATACTTCAGATGCACTGCTGTAATGCGTACTGCCAATACCCACCTTGTTGTATGTGCGGAAGGAAGTCTGAGTGAAAAGTGAAGGTTTTAATAGTATTGTGAGTGAGTCATAGAATGCATTGAACATCTGCTAATGTCAATATGCAGACGCTGGTGAATGAGTAACCAACACCACCACCACACCACCACTAACTAGACCGGTCTCTAGCACCACCACCACCACCACTATCCCCTCTTGTCTCTGACCTCTCTACCCCTCTCTCTCTTTCTCATTCCCAAGGGAAGTCCGTCCTTCCATTCGCAGAAACAAAGGTTCATTGGAGGGACAAAAAGACAAATTCGAAACATCTCTTGTTTTGACATTTTGATTGCACAGAATAGGACTTTTCCCAAGGCTAGACACAGTTGTTGTATTGTGCCCAGGCTTCATGTCGTCCCCGTGCTGCATTCATCCGGCTGTCAGAGCTCTAGGCTCCCTCCCTAGCACCAGTCTCAATAGCTTATGTGGGTCTATACCACCAGACTATCGCTTTATTCACACCATAGCCCCTGTCTTTGGCTGCGGGCGTGATTTGTAATTGCTGTTTTATTGTATCACATTTTCTTTTTAAATTAGCAACGTTTTAATGCATATTCATAGAGAGAATACATCTGCGAGTGGACTTGGTGAATGAGGAATCTGGTCTAGACTGAGAGTACACTCTGTTTGAGACCTACTTAGAGTAGCGACCCAATGGTAGCCCTACGGTGAACCGCTCCAAGTAGATCTCGAACAGAGTGTAGAAGGGGTGGGATTCTGCTTATAGGTCAATCATACTGAGTTAGTGAAGCCGAAGGATTGTAGGGACCTGGAAGTCGTTCTGCACCTCTGTCTGACGTCTCACGCTCTATTTGTGTTGTTGTAACGAGATGTGTGTATGTGTCTGTCTGTTCTGCCTCGTTCATGGAACAACTTATGGATGAGAAGAGAGCATATTGACAGGCAGCTGCTGCTGCCTCCCAACAACACAACTATCCAGGTCAAGGTATGATTACCGGGGTTTTAAATTTCCCTCTGAGCCAAGTTTCCATGGCAACGTAACAACCATCTGTCCTTGGTGAAAAGAACATAGTCATAATTTTGTTCAATCACCAGGGTTTTCCTCCAACTGAGCTCTCCTGTCTCTGAGTGGCATTCCCCTTCTCTCTCTCTTTCTGGATCTATTCCCTGAATGAATCAGCAATGCAAATCAATTCCAATCGACCTCCTGGCTCTTGTCAAACCATAACTCCGCAGACCCTTCTGCAGAAAAATGTTAATCGCTCGTTGCTATTTCAAGTTCGAGTCATATGTGGGCTGGCCTTTAGATTTAGAGTTTCTTACATGATTCTAGGGTTGGCTCTATCTATAATCGCATTATGGTGGCCTATGTTCCCCTTTCCCTGCTATTTCCACCACTTGAAGGGGAGTATAACCCTGGGAAACACGGACCCTAAGTGAGTTTAATATCAAGTGTATTTGTTTGATAGCATGTGGTATGGGGCCTGCTCTTAAGGTTGGTTGTCCCGAACACATAACTAAGGGTCCCTGTCTGAGTGTTGATTTTTTCTGGTTTTATTTATGTTAACAGGTCACCTTGGCACAGTCTTGAGAGGGGGTATAGAAGCGGTATGAAAGGAGAACATGATCGGGTATTAGAAGCAACGATTAACTTAGCAGGTCCACGAGAGGGACAGCTCCCCTTCGCGGCAGAGACTGTGTACACTGTGTGCAATGGGACCAGTTTATTTAGTATAGAATATCCGTGTCCCGGGCTTCTCTATGCTAAAACAACACAGCCTGAGGGAGGGAGCCATGGCAGGCGCGCACACAGAGGGCTTTTGTCCCAGCCAGACCCACACATTCTGACATACGAAGGGTCTGAAACGCTAGCTAGGTCTCTGGCCCTTAGGCGACCCTTGCGTTGGCCCCTCGCGATGGGGGACATGGCAAAGCTGACGCCGGGCCTTTTGAGTTGAGAAAAGGGGCAGCCCTATGGAGGCGGTTAGGATATAAAATATACACAATGCATTGGCAGTTAGCTGCCGTCTTTATCATTGATAGAGGCAACCTACCTACGAGTCTCCAACTTAGCTATATATGAGAAGGAAGGAGGGAGGGGAAAGACTCAGAGGTCGTTGGTTGGAGGGGGCAGGGCATTTGAATGGGGCTAAATAGATAAAGGCTACGCCATTGACTCGAATCCCACTTCGAAACTCTGAGAGATTTACGTTTTAAACATGTGAAAGATTCAATTTAATAGTGACTCCGGGTTGAGTGGTGGTGTTAGGCGGTGGGCGGAACGGTGGCTGTTTGGTAGAACGCTGCTATTTAGAGATTTAAGGTGTTCAGTGGTGTGTGCCTATTGACAGCGCTAAATGTGGATGAAATACGAGTTCTTGTTGACATTCTCTCGCTACCAATCGTGTAAACTATGAAATGAAACTACTCACTACTGCAGCGTATCTGTTATAATAACAGGGTATGCTATAATAATTCTACCATGCTATTCTTTCCTTTACTCAGAAATGATTGCTGCGCGAAGGGATATATTTCTTTTTTGATTGATTATCGCAAATTAACGAACTCTAGGGTTTATTCTGTATTGAATCTACAAAAAAAAAAGAGAATCATTTCAATTGTCATGCCTATATATGAATCTGATTTTTTTCTGAATCTGAATCTGAGTTCTACATTGTGGATATCGTGATCTTTATATTAGAGTGCCCTGAGACCACCTCATTCAATGATTGATTTATCGGATTCTGGATTGTAAAAGTGGTTACAGTTTGACTCGTTTCAGTCGTATGTGATGTTATAGTGACCATGGTGACAAATATGTATTTGTGTGTCTTTTTTCCATCCAGTGTTCCTATGCATTTTTTATGTATGATAGCAAATTTGTTTGATCTCCTGTGAGTTAATGACACATCACAGAGATCGGGGGCGAAAGACATCTAATGTGCTATTTAATGACAGCCAAAGTATTCTTCCTTTGATGGTATGGCAGTTGCATTTGGCATGTCGCCTCTTTTGACATGTCCCTTTTGTAAAAGGCAAGTCGCTACCGGCATGCCTCAAACTACTCGTGTTGTTCATACGGGCGCTTTGCCAAATGTTTTCCCTTTTGTAGGCGATATTCATCTACTACCTACCGGTCACCCTACAAGCTTCATAGACACACGTATATATAGTTTCTATAGTCGTGGGGGTGTCACAAACTTCATTAATCATACTATGTCATCGCGAGCGAATTACATGTATAATTGTCATCCATTTTCTGTATGTAGATCACCAACAAACATTCGCTAAACGCTGGCTTTCATCGCAACAAAGTATAGTCATTTCTCATTCTCATCCCTCATCGTGTAACATGTAAATATCCCCGCCTACTATTATCCGTTCTCCCCCTGTCAGTGTCTGTCAAGCGAAGTCTGACTGTATCCATGTACATTGTTTAGATAATTCTGTCAGTAATTGGAGAAACAGAACCTTTTCCCGATCATATCTATTATCATGCATGTAAACAATTGTGAATGCTTGGTGCAACAACACGAGAGTGAGTTAATTAATTAATTAATGTCATCTTTTTGCACAAATTGTAATCATTTCTGTGAGGATCATTGTATGATAAACAAACCACCACCAAGTCATTGTAATGAATGGGTAAAAAAAATATTCTTGTGCAATTATGGCGCGTTAATTACATACAAAAGTTTTTTGTGCGGATTGTATCTTTATAACCCACTGCAATTTAAAAGAGTTCGGATGAAAATGTACAATATGACTTTCTACAGTTGACCTTTGGGGTCAATTCCTGAACGCATTGCTATTTTTAAAAACAAATACCGTAAATTGTGCTATATACGATTATTCAATGCTTAAAAAGTACTTTCGTTTACTGAGGGACATTAAATAGTGACATTCTTTTAAATTTCATTTTGGGAGCATATCCTAAGTAATTGTGTTGTGCTAAAATTTCTGAACAGAAGTTATTATTATTATTATTATCTTGACTGAACTCTGGTATACCATTGGAGATTATTGTGAAACAAAGTGGTACAAAGTAGATTTCTCATTGACATGCCCCTCGTCATGATGATAAATATGTGCATTTTCCTTGTATTAAAGGGCTATAACGTTATTATATGGGTCACAAGATGGTGCATTGAGGGCCCATGCGAGCCGAAGCAGAAAGGCGCTTCTGAATATCATATGGTTACTATTAGTAACTTGTATAGAGAAATGCTCCACTGAGACTGGGGAACAAACAGTATTTGTCATATGTCGCTCTGTAAATAAAAGGCTCTATGTTCCTAATGTATGAATATTTCTTTCTCTTATTTTTTCCACAAGAGATTTTCTCTCGTATACATAAATAGATCTACCATTCATTTTGCTGCCATTATTTTGATCTATTTAAAGACGTGAGGTTTTTGTGATCTTGATATTAAATAATTCTATGGAGCGTCGTGTATATATAGGCCTATAACGTCATTCAACTGCACAATATCCTGTATTTAGGTCGATCGCGATTGTTGAAAAAATACCCACGCGTACCTCTTCCTTCAGTTCGAATGAATGATTAAATGTGTATGAAATGAACGCAGTAACACCTCCCCTGGCCCTGCTTCAGAAGAATGCTTCCTTCAGTAATCAATATTACTTTTTATGAAACACCACTCGAGTCTTGTCTAGTTTTAACTCGTTTATATTGAAAATCCCCCCCTTCTTATTTCCTTACCGATTGTTCCTTTTGGTGTAGAGAATATGCCAGGTGTTTGGTCAACATATTATTACATGGGTTCTATTAATATCGGCGATGATACAAGCCTGATGATCATATTGTCCCTCGAGCCAACGCATACATAAATCGAACGTCTCGCCCAGTCGATATGCTACAGAACGCAGGAAGATTAATTATTCAAACTCACGGCTTTCTACATACGGTAGTTATACCAACCTTTGAATGAGAGACAGAACATACATGTACTGCATAGGTATTTCACCAAGCACTAAACCGGCTGATTTTACTCGATTCGTCCCTCACCCGAAAACAGTGTCAGTAGATAGTTTCTCTCATTATCAATGGAGAAAAGATATTTAACACCTCGAACCTAGTATACAGGTACATGCCAAGTACAAAGAATATTCATGTAACTATGGTAGTAACCATAATCGATCCATAATGAACAAAGGGGTGTTATTTGGTTATGGCTTAGGGTAGTATTAAGGCTATGGGGATATATAGTGGCTCCGTTTCCTATGAATGTTTCGGACAACATATAGACCTATCATGTACATAGATCTTTAGAAAAAGCTGCAAACTTAAGAGTATTTATAGTAGGTTAATCATCGATGTTTGATTAATAGAGCCCTTGGGATTATTGCAATGATAAATGAATTTAGTTTATTTAGCACACAAACTTGAGAAAGGGGATTCCAACACTGAATGCCCTTGTTAGTATACATCTAGACGGTTGGCCCGGGGATTTGTTCATCAGCCTGCAAATGCAATAGTACGCAAGGTTAAACTCGGGATTATCTGAACTGCAAAGTTTATTTTGCCAGGCGCCTTGAAGCCTCGATGGCTCAGTATATACTATATATGGGGGATTAGGACCGTAAGTAAGCTGTTCCACTACTATAACCTCCACCCACCGATGCATGACATATCAACTATCATATTAGTATTGGGTGGAAACCAGAGATTTATATTTCATACTGTGTTCCTCTTTCTCTAAGCTGTGTCAGGACAAGATTCCTTTATTTACTCTTGAGGTCAGGGGAAGAAGTTCTTGCTAAGTCTAGGCTCAGAGTAGGAGAGAATCCCTCCAAACTGAGGGGAAAGTTCTCGCTCCAAACCGCAAAATGCCATTAGGACACCTACTCCAGGGCCAGGAAAACCAATAGCGCAGTAGGCGTCCAATCACTGACATACAATTTGTATCTGACCTGAGAGGCTGTGAGCCTAGACTGTTGCGAGAAATGTCTTATAATTGAAGATCCACTTCAGGCATTTATAAATTGCATGTCAAGTATGAAACATTTCTTTTTCTTTTTTTCTTTTAGGTTTTTTCGCCAGGCATGGATGGGGGATAATTTTACATAGCATTCTTTATGAAGCGTAAAATATGTGCCACTGCATCGTGTGTCGTTATGTTTAGGCACCCTGCGAATCTCTCCCATGCAACATCCATGTTTGAATCCTGGCTCTATTATTGTGTTTAGAATATATTGCTTTCCATTTTTAACCTCCCCGAGCAAGGTTGTCTCTTTTTATGAATACACATACAAAGGAGCCAATGCCTTGAATGGAAAGGTAACGTTACCTGTGTGGTACCTACAATGTTACCATAATTCTGTCAAAAGTTATTTAATTAAAAAGAAGACTGAATCACTCGTGGTGATATGAATTTACTGGAAAATACTTCCCCAGGCCCCGCAATATAATGAATGTATTTATTATACGCGCATTCTATATGAGACGTGCTATAAGTGGGGTGCTATAAAAATATTCATATAGGACGTGTCCTATATGAAATGTAGTTGTCTAAAAATAGCTCTGTTGTTATGCTTCGCGGAGCTTTGGCTCTCCGCGGAGCATGTAAACAAATCCCCGCGTTCGGTAATCCACCCGTGATTCTGGTACTATGATTATAGAAATACATAATAAAAACCATATCATTAAATAGAGCATTAAATACTCTATCCAATGATATAAGTTTTATTAATGTAGCTCAAGAAATGGCCACAATATGAACGTTTTAAGTTAACAATATAAATAGGCCTATACTAACGAAGCTGTCAGTGGGGCGGGCAGCGGGGCTCTCTGTGCTTCTTTAATATTTTTTCAGTGATATTTGATGACATATGATCAAATTTTATGCACATATAATAAATATAGAATGGAACTCGCTGGTAATAATCGAAAATGTATAGGACTTGATTCGTCCACATAAGCACTCTGCCTACGGCATCGTGCTTATGTGGACGAATCTCGTCCTATAAATTTTCGATTATTGCCGGCTCGTCCCATTCTCTCTATTTAGGGAATCATGCAGTATGCTAATGAAAAAGATAAGTTAGTTGATAAATTCACATGTTGTACATTCAGACACTGCAGACAAGTGGGCCCATAAACCACAGCTGCTCAACTAGAACAAAAAATGGATATTTTGCGGGCAAAATGAGAATTTGTTGAACCATTAAAATTCTTTCCATGTGTACCTGTAACCGGATTATGGTGTGACGTCACATCCTTGCCAGATAGTGTTTCTATGGCAACACTGGCCAGGGTTGCCTCCATGCATGCCCTTGGGCTAGTATTCCCCCTTCTGTTTGTTGGCGCTTGATACGGGGGTCACGAGAAATGGGGTGATGAGGACAGAAGGGTAGAGAGAAGAGGGGTAGGGTGTATGCAATGGATGCAAGGGTAGGGGCCCTGCCTGTACCCTCAGCCCCCGCCCCCCCCCCCTAAACACACCACATCCCACGCTCTATGAAAACAAGGTTATCATCATAATTCGAGCTTTTAATGGAGGGAGGACCTACCGTGACGTGACTACATGAAACGTGCTGCTAATTAGGATCATTTGGAAGCTGGACCATTTTATCTTATTTATTTTATCTTAGATCTCCTCTGTTTATGCAGCTGGGTAAATAAATAAAAACCTGCGGCCACGACTCACTCCCGTCGTGAATCGTGGCAGTGATTTGTTCTTCAGGTTAGAAACCTATGAAACCTGTCTATATTTTCGCTCGGGTACATGGGTCAGATTTTCAGGAAATGTACAATTTTTCTTCACCAATCCTATCAAATAACGCAAATTTAAGACAGAAAAGGGTTTCAAAATACAGTTCAACCCAACGAAACAGATTGCTAGAATCAATGCAATGCAGAATATACTCGAATTTACCTAGTATTGACCAAAGTGCAGCCTAATTTAGCAGAATTTACTAAATGTGTACAGCTGACAATTGTACATTTTCTGACGATCTGACCCACATGCATTAAAGTCACCTTACCAGATAATATAATATACCTAAACACATCTATTTTCTATTTTGTGGTCTGTTCATTCCCAAAGCGTTTGAAAGTTACCAAGATAAAATAGCGAAGGACGAGAGCCCATTATTCTTGGTTCAAACCTCATTTCCTACCAAATTATTAATTTCGGTGACCCTCCGAATTCCCACTTGTTTCAGTATAAATCTCGACATCTTCGTAAAGTTTGGGAGTCCTAAATACAAATGGAAATGTTAGGATAGACTGGCTAGATTCAATTCCATTCAAAGCATTTTGTATTCATACGTGAAGGAGGTCTACAAAGAGGAGACACGCACATGATAGTAAACGTCAGGTCTTCCAGCGATCATAAGGTTGAACTACAATTAATTAGTTGCACGATTAATCTTATTTACCTGCCACTGTACAGATAAGCAACCAAAATTATAAAAAGTTTCAGGAAAATGCAATAAATTCATGGAGAGAAACAAGGAATTCAGGGAAATACCAATCAATTTTTATTTTCAGTATTCAGTCCAGGTCCAAACCCTCAGATCAGATAAGAATGGTATGTCAGTGATTGGACGCCTACTGCGCTAATCGGTCTCCTGTATCCAAATATTCCGTTCGTTTATCTACAGCTGCACAAAGAAGGAGTTGATTCTGATTTGAAAGAAATTATTATTGGGCAATGTATAGCTAAAAATCCAGCTGTAACCAAATAAGTCTAGGCCCAAAGTTGAGAGAGTCCCTTCAAACGGAGGGAAAGCAATTAGCGAAATCGGCATCTAATCACTGACATACCATTCTTATCTGATCTGAGGGTTTGGACCTAGACTGAAATGTAAATATCATTATTTTATCACCCTTACAATTCCACGGAATATTCAACAGTGATCACAGATTTAATTGTATAAACTGCTAATTTACATGCGATGTACATGTCTTGATTTTAATTAGAACTGTATTATACACGAAAGTACTCATTCCCAGGTTACGTCTTTGCCATCGAACATGCAACCCAACAATGAAGACCGTCAAAGACAAATCGATACTGTTCATGTACATATCGTGGTTTCACGTAAATTCTCATACAGGACGTGAGCAGTGAAACCCTGGAGTGAAGGTGGGCTAATAGAAGTGTGTTGATCCAACAACGATAATTATTATACACGCATTCAATACTAAGGCCCCGACAGCCGCACATTACTTGTAACGTGGTATTGGACTAGTACATTACCAGCTCGTTGTCATGGCGACGCAAGTTTGGTGGCGCAAGATTGCCGACGCAAGGTTGCCGACGCAATCAACTTACTATAAGGCATGTATAATAATCAACTTATAGGACTCGTTGCCGCACGACGCGTAAATAAAGGACTCGACCTGCGGTCTCGTCCTTTATTTACGCGCCGTGCGGCAACTCGTCCTATAAGTGCTAAGTGTATTACGTATATACACTAATATTGTCTTTCCTGTGGTTCGTGGGTTCGATACTTCAAAGCACCCCTGCTTGCCACACATCAACTGTATCATCGCAGCTCTGGGCTATATCGCTGGCGTCATAAACACTTCGATAATTAGAAACATCCCGATAGAATCCCCAGCAAGTCAAATCTACTGATGAAGTGATATTAAACCATCTATTCTACAAACGCATCATTATTTCGATCATTAGAAATGGTCAGTTTGTATGCATATAATTATATTAAAAAGTAAACCATTTGAAGTGAACAATGGTCATTTACTTTTTCGTTTAAAATGACTTGTTATTCATTTTCATTTTCTTCAGAGAAACATTCTTTACTCTGAGGTCGGTATGTCAGGGGAACAAGTTATTGCGAGTCTAGGCTCAGAGTTGGAGAGAGTCCCTCCGAACTGAGGGAAAGCCTCTCGCTCCAAACCGCAAAATACGCCTACTCCAGGACCATGAAAGCCATTAGCGCAGTAGTAGGCTGTGAGAATGCAATGGCAATTTGCCCAGAGATTCGGTATGTAAAATGATGAAGTCAGAGAAGTCGGATGATAGTAGTCTTCGGCCAGGCAGCAAGGTGTCTAAAGCATGCCATGGCTTTGGCTTGGCCTTTATTTATAGTCAAACATTAATTATTCATTAGCATCAAATGGGTATAGCAAAGTGCGCTCCCGGCGATCCACCCTTATGATTGGCTGAGGGGGATCCTCCTGCCACATGACCATGACCCCCAGCGCTCTCCCACGCCAAGGCCATGCACTGTTCACATGATAGTTGGTCCCCTTGCTCTCAGCCCCCCCTCCCCTCCCACTACCCTTGACCCAAGCATGAAGCGTCCCCTCCCTCCCCCAGTCCCTTCCCCCCACCCCGTAATGAGAGTCACGCCGGAGAACAATTGGCGATGCTATTTCGGTTGCTAAGACAATCAAACAGGTAGACACACAACAACAGGTGTCCAGCATTACCTCCCTCCCCCCTCTCCACCCAGGTCATGCATGGCGGCCAAGGCCCAGGCAGAGGGGAGGGGGGGAGAGGGAGGGGGCAGGGACGGCCATTCAGCTGGTAAAACTAACCCAAAAGAATTCCAATTCTTTACATTCGTCCATATTTTTTCTTTTGATTGAAATATATAAATTTTCAAACAAGACACTACAAATTATTATTATACACGCATTCAATACTGAGGCCCCGACAGCCGCACATTACTTGTAACGTGGTATTGGACTAGTACATTACCAGCTCGTTGTCATGGCGACGCAAGTTTGGTGGCGCAAGATTGCCGACGCAAGGTTGCCGACGCAATCAACTTACTATAAGGCATGTATAATAATCAACTTATAGGACTCGTTGCCGCACGACGCGTAAATAAAGGACTCGACCTGCGGTCTCGTCCTTTATTTACGCGCCGTGCGGCAACTCGTCTTATAAGTGCTAATTAGTTGACTGACCGACCCTGCCAACAAATCATAAGAAATAGTAAAATTATTACACAAGGTTACACAATTACAGAAATCAATGGTAAGAGGTAGCCTATCAAACTAAAAGGCTCCGTGGACCAACTGGCCTGGAGAACCATAAACATGGCTCAATTTAAAAGAATGTTCATTAACGTGAGTCCATCATTCGGCTACTAAAAGGTCTTTTAGTGAAGCAAGTTGAAAAAGTCTTTGTGTGGAGGTGTGCCTCTGAACACCCACTGAATGTCTTATCCTCTCGTAGGAAATTTAATACACAAAGGTCCTTTTGTACGGTCGTCACCGTTTCCTCCTCTGTCTGCCCGGCCAGCCGAGGCCCCCGCTGGACCTCGTCGCTGACCGACAAGACACCTGTCTCACCCCGTTTTCCTAGGTGTTGGAGCAAGCACAGGTTGGTAGTCAACACTACCGTATTTCCATAATAATGTGAACAATAACAGACCACAAGTCGACATTTCTGCATTGTTTCACCACCTCCTTCCTGTATGGACAATACTTCGGTCAAAGCAGCAGTGGAGAGTAGACAAGAAGCACTGGTCCTGTGGTGCTTTTTGCAGGCCTCTCTATCTCGAACTAACTGTTTGATAAAACAACGTCTCATAAAGAGAGTTGGATAAGATAACCATTGGGCTGGATCCTTGTCCACGGATTCCACCATTGTCTCCAAAACGGGGAAATGGATTTTACCCAAGGTATGGATATTTGTTTGTTCATACACGTACATCTCTTCTCGCACCCGAGGAGATTACAGAACAAATACTTACAAAACAATATCTAAAAGTGTATAGGAAAAATACAACATACGAGTTTATAAAGTGATTGCGTCAAACATAGAGAAACCAATAAATCTTAAAACTTATTACGTCATCCTGGTCAGTCTGGATCTGGCAGTGCGGTAGGGTGAGGAAAAAGGGGTGGCAGGGGACGGGAATTCAAGAGAGCGGGGAGTGGCCACTCCGACACTCTCTCTTTCCCAAAATTGGAGGGGTGGGTTTTCAGGGGCAGAGTGGGGGGGGGTCTCCAAGGGAGAGATCTTTCCTTTATAGGCCTTTAAACAACACTGACAAGGGTAGCTAATCCCCAGATAAAGTCTTTAGGCCTTGGAATAAAGGAAATAACTGCAGGGAAAATTTTACCATAAGTTAAGTTGAACCGTCAGGGGCATAACCTCAGGGGTGGGGATGGTTATATGGAACTTATGGCCTGGTATGCTTCTCGCACGCCAATCCTTTCAGACCAGGGGACAACTGCCTTCTATTATTATTCTAGCAGATTTTAAAATAAAGGCATACATAAGGACAAACGTCCATGCGGTTCCCATCATATAAAGTCTCGTTTTGATCTTATAGTAAATGTAAAATACTCTCTCTAAGTTACTGAACTAACAGGGGACCACCTCTAACTGCCAAGGGCACTTACTACAGATACTGTGAGTGTTAACCCTCTTCCCTGGCTCGTCTCTAAGAGAACATATACAATAATAAGAAAGTCATAAAATCCTAATACACCCAAACATCGTTCGTTTCAAAGTTAAAAATACACCAATGAACAGGGAGCTGGCTTCTTCCCTTGTTGGCAAGTTCATGGCGATGAATGGAAGCCGTTCCGATTGAAGATAGGTTCCCCTCTGTGTCCTATGTGTTCGTTCCCATTGCTACCTCGTCCAGGCCCATGCTGGAGAGTACCTCGTCAATGGGTAGAATAGTCAGGCTTCCAATCATCCTTCGGCTGTAAGGGAGTTAGGGGGACCAGATGGCGGTTGTATCCCTCTCGAGTTGTGTGGGATCCCACAGCCGACCTAACTGCACGTTTACCTGGTTTTGCTGCAACAGATGGTGCAGCAGCAGATGGGATGAGCTGCAACTGATCGTCTAGCAGCACATGTGGAAGCAGCTGGCAAGAGCAGCAACTAGAGCGGTAACGGGGCTTGCAGTAGCAGATGTCACAGCAGATGTCACAGCAGATGTCACAGCTGATGTCACAGCAGATGCCACAGCAGATGTCAGCAGTGACCGGTCGTCCAGCTGCAGATGTCACCGCAGATGGCATGAGTAGCAACCAGAGTGGTAACTGGGGTTGTAGTAGTAGATGTCACAGCAGATGTTGCAGCAGATGTTGGAGCAACTGGCAAGAGTACCAACCACAGTGGCAACTGGTGTTGTAATACAGATGGGCACCAGCCACACAGCAGATGGTACAACATGCCCCTCTGCTCCTGCTGTGGAAGAATTACATGCACACACAATCCATCTGCTTTGCAGGACAAAAATAGAATAGGGGTTGTCCATTATATATAGAGTTATAGTGTAAGGGGAGTGGGAGTGCTAGTAGGACGTGGAAATGGCTTGTAGAACTAGGTATCAGATTACCCAACTTACCCACTAGTAGAATACAAATTGATACTGGGGAAAATAAGTGTAGGATAATCCCTGATTTAGCCAGGCTCCTGGGGCCTTCCCTCCATCTGTCTATGCCCATCCCACCCACCCACACCACACCCTCCCCTCCTAGGATAACTAATACTCAGGTTTGAAAAAGAACAGAAAAATAAGTAAACCAACAGATGTTAATGGTTGAAAATGTTACATAAAGACGCATCCCACAATCTTGACCTTTTTCCCCAGACCAGATCCCAGATCTGAAGTTAATTTACTGAGGCCAATAATATATTGATGCTGGCTCGGGTGGGAATGTGTTCGTATACAGTCATATAGTCGTGTTCCAAAAGTATAAAACTAGCGTTCCAATCAAAACTATATGACCCCATTGCATCATCCCCATCCCACCATTTTGCAGGTCAATTCATTGGAGGTACTGAAAGTGGTGGTCAGTAACTATTTTCCATTACTGCCAGAATACAAATTAATCAAGATCCCTCCCAACACTAGAAGCAATTCCCAGGTAATTTACCAAAATATATACCCCTGCAATCAACTAAACCCATTCCACAGTAGAGGCTGTGCCTCCCACAAAACCAATAAAGAAAAAAAAAGAATAGGGGTTGTTTATCATAGTCATATAGTCGTGTTCCAAAAGTATAAAACTAGCGTTCCAATCAAAACTATATGACCCCGTTGCATCATCTCCCAACACTAGAAGCAAATCCCAGGTAATTTACCAAAAATATACCCCTTCAATCAATTAAACCCATTCCACAGTAGACAAAGAAAAGGGGTTGTTTATCATAGGGTTATAGGGTAAGGGGAATGGGAGTGCCCGGAGGATGGGGAAATGCCTTGCAGCACTAGGTATCAGATCTCCTAACTTACCCACAAGTAGAATACCAATCAATACCGGGGAAAATAAGTGTAGGATAATGCCTAAGTTAGCTAGGCTCTTGTGGCCTTCCCTCCATCCATCCATGCCTATCCCAGCCCCTCACAACGTACCCTCCCCTCCCAGGATAATACTCCATTTTGAAAAATAAGCAACCAACAGTAGAGTCTGTGCTTCCCACCAAAACCAATAAAAACCCATTCTGCCATTCTACTAAAACTTGCAGAATTTCAAGCACTAACCCTTCTCTTCAAATCCATCCAAATATAAAGTGTTTACTATTAAAACGGAGCTTAGCTCATGGCAAAGCGGCCTATGTAATCCATGTTTGTATAGCGTTAACCATAAGAGTGGCATCGACGACGGCGCGTGATCGCCACAATCATAACCACATGCACAAACGCAAAAATATTGCTTCCCACTAGATCGCTCATATCTCCCTTAGAAAACCATCCGATTTGAATATAAAAAATATCCCACAACTCCCTAGACTGTCAGGAAGACAGTCCCGCTTTTAGATTTAGAATCGGATCGTTAGTTCTCCCGTAAATAATTATTTTCGTCGGCCGCATCCAGTCGGCCGACTCGATTTAAATCACCCGACTTTGTGCCCCACATTACAAACCAACCCAACCTCCCCCAAGTAACTGGAGATATTCCTCCCTCCATGTATATTAGGAGGAATACCCAGATCCGCATTAATCAGTGGGGGTTTGAGGGAAGGAAAATGGGAACATTAGGGTGATAAGCAGATGAAAAGTATGCACACATAACCTCCCACCTACCTTAGCATTAGGGCAGCTCCAAGTCCAGCTGAAGTTAGCCCCATCCTTCTCTTGCTATTCTTCAACCTAAACGATCTAGGTTTTAGCTATAGCATTTCTGTGCCTGCCTAGGCTATCTCTGACTTCTAAAGTTGAGGAATTGCTAGTTAGCAAATTCGTTCCTTCAGTGGTCAGCCAATGTGAGAATGCAATGGCAATTTGCCCAGAGATTCGGTATGTAAAATGATGAAGTCAGAGAAGTCGGATGATAGTAGTCTTCGGCCAGGCAGCAAGGTGTCTAAAGCATGCCATGGCTTTGGCTTGGCCTTTATTTATAGTCAAACATTAATTATTCATTAGCATCAAATGGGTATAGCAAAGTGCGCTCCCGGCGATCCACCCTTATGATTGGCTGAGGGGGATCCTCCTGCCACATGACCATGACCCCCAGCGCTCTCCCACGCCAAGGCCATGCACTGTTCACATGATAGTTGGTCCCCTTGCTCTCAGCCCCCCCTCCCCTCCCACTACCCTTGACCCAAGCATGAAGCGTCCCCTCCCTCCCCCAGTCCCTTCCCCCCACCCCGTAATGAGAGTCACGCCGGAGAACAATTGGCGATGCTATTTCGGTTGCTAAGACAATCAAACAGGTAGACACACAACAACAGGTGTCCAGCATTACCTCCCTCCCCCCTCTCCACCCAGGTCATGCATGGCGGCCAAGGCCCAGGCAGAGGGGAGGGGGGGAGAGGGAGGGGGCAGGGACGGCCATTCAGCTGGTAAAACTAACCCAAAAGAATTCCAATTCTTTACAAGGCGTCCAATCACTGACATTCTAACATTCTTATCTGACCTGAGAGGCTCTGAGCCTAGACTGTTGCAAGTCCACTTCGGACATTGATAAATAATTGCATTTATCAATCAAATGTTTGCGCCCGACTACATTTGATTGATTATTGTTTGTTTCCAGTCAAGTACATGCTAGAAACAATATTAATAATAATGCCTAAATGGGTTGCCATCATCTATGAGAAACATTCCGGGGGATCCCATTCCGGGGGATCCCTAACAAAATACATAATAAATAAAGTCCAGCTTAGACCAATTGTAAAAGGTACATCAGACACAAACAATGCCATACAGTGTATAACATTGGGCTGCAGATCCGCAACAAGAAACAGAATGAGGCACTGTCTCCCCAGAGTTTGGCCTGTCAGATAGCATTGATAACATTGGTGCTGTACGTGGGAGAGCAGCAACTGGTTATAGTAAGCTACTTTCTGTGTGGATGTCAGACATTATGAAGGGGATATGTGTAGAATCCACTTTAAGTAAGAATGAAAAATATATCACAAGATATCTCCATCACTACGGGCTAAATATTCCAAATACCACCCGTCCTATACCCTTATCCTAAAGGACTAGGACATTACTTTGAAGTTATCGGTTATAGTTATACCCTGAATTTGGGTCAGTGCATCATCACGAAACCTATAATTAATTCGCCGTTAGTGCTTTACCAATCCTTTTCAATAATCCAAAATTAGACAAATGAGGTTCAAAATCTGGTATACTGCCAGAATAACCGAAGCCGATGAAATTAAAGCATGACGTAAAATTAATCACCGACCACCGATTCCATGTTAATTATATCCCCATCTCCAACCCCTTATCATTAGACCCCTAACCTCTTTCACTATTTGGCTTAAAATACTATAGGGTGAGGACATCAGCTAATATACAATCGGCAGCTGTACACAACTATCAAATTGTGCTTCGATAGGATGAACAATGATAAATACTAGGTATATCTGAGTATATTTAGTGTTGCATTGATTCAATAAATCTGTCTGGTTATGTTGAACTGTATTTTGAACCTCACTTCTCTCTTTAATTTGGGTTGATTGAAATAATTGGTGAAGGTGAATTGTACATTTTCTCATGATTTCACCCTGTGCCCAGCCTGGGGTGAGTAAGAGATGGTCAGTGGCCATAAGTCAATACATGGCCATTGTGAAAGGTCAAGCGGTCGGGGTCTTTCGGTCAAGTCAGCATGTACTGTGATTGGTTTGGGTTAACAAGCCTGGTACTATCTGGTCAATCAAATATAGATGTCACTTCTCCGCAGTGTCAGTGAAGGGCTGTGCTATTGTACATGCTACTTAGGTCTGTAATCGGATAAATATGCCACATATAATGTGTATACGAATAACGTATCATATTAACAGTTCACAGTAGTCAATCGGTAGGGGTAAAGATCTCCAACTCCAAATCGTAACTTTGAATAAAAACAGTTGCATCTATTTACACTAAGTTTTTTGTGTGTAGGGGCAATAGAATTTCTACATTTATAATCCAAGCTCCCCAGTCGTTATTATTGCTATTGTAACATAACATAGTTATAGAATATAACATTAACCTATAGGCATCAGAGTCATGTCATAGACTAATTATAAGAATGTAATTAAAATATCAAATTAAACCATTACGTGGTCGTGGTTTATATAACTGATTTACAGAGCTCGTAGTTCCTATTCACTCATCATTTATTCACATTTTAAACATCTTCAACAAGTCTACATCAAGACTTGATCAAAATATATTTGTTTCTTGGTTGGGATTCTGTTTTTGTTCATTGACAAATAAAACAGGCCTTTAGTATACATATATTCCAATACATACAAATAATCAAAGGAAACCTCGACAAACCTTGGAATAAACATAGTTTTACAATAGTGTAAATATACGACCTACACATTGCTTTACAAATACTCAGGTAGTATTAGTTTTAGTAACATTGTTTTACCAATAACCAGGTAGCATTAGTTGTGTACACACTCAGTCCTTGACTAGGCTACTACTACATCTTGCTAAGAAATGCATGTACAATGTATAATATATGGGACTCCCGGGGGATATAGTGAGCGGAGTGGATGTCAGGTCGAACACTGAGTTCTCTAGATGAGTGGTTTTCTAAGGTGGGGGTGCCTCTTACAACCACCTAAAGTTCACCTGTAACTCAGAGAGGTCACTGACTTCTTGTGCGAATCATCGACATGACAGTCTCGAGCCATGGGTCAGAAATCAGACAAGGGCAGGATGGGGGGAGCTTTGAAGATGAGAGATGTGCGGCAGGATTAGAGGCTTAGGGGTCGTAAGGGAGATAAAGGGGAAAAGGCAATCATCAGGTTCCCTTCCCACCGAGGAGACAGTGTTTCAATAAATCCAAGAGGAAATGTGTTTCGATTCTTATTTGGATTTGGATTTTGAAAAATATTGTATTCAGGAGACAAATACGTGGAGACAAAAACGTCACGTCACAAACGGTATTCTCAGCATAGCCTGACTTGAAACAATTTATACTATCATTCTTATATTTACAAAAATGAAAATAAAGAGACACTAAGCAGTCAGATAACTATCGTACAACGACATGGTCCAACTACATAGTGTTATTTCTTTTTAGCAAGAGTAAGTACATAGATAATTATATCCGAATATACAGACAGAAACAAATGAAAGCATATAGGTATACAATTCAGATACAGGTACAAGTACAAGTAAGGAAGCATGAGCAAAAATTAAAAACAAAGTTATCGCGCCGTGCTCTTACATGCAAACCGTTGTGTATTCAATTGTCATTAGAGAGAAGAAATAGTCACAGTATATTGGGAATATATTTTTAACCGATGAAATCAATTTTAGCATAGCAAATGCCGCATGTACTGGCCATTATACCGGCCATTATAATACTTGCAAGTGTTAGTACGAGAGACGACCACCGAACAAGGGGAAAACATTATAAGACAACATCCTCCCAGTAATTAAGGGACAAAGCAAATCATATCAAAACATTATCTTATCAAGAATATATTTTTAATTGGGTTGTACAATATATCAATGTAATTAAGTAATTAATTGCATGGCACCCTGACGGTGGTCTTCCGCAGGTTCCTGAATATGTGTAATTGAGTTTGAATTCAATACATACAAAAGCAAAAATCCAATTTATATCGGTAGCGAAGTGTCTGGTGTCCCTCATCAAAGCATCTAGTCTAGACTCAGGGGAAGCCTCTCGCTCCAAACTGCAAAATACCATTATGACCCCATTAGGACGCCTATACTCCAGGGCCGGAAAAGCCAGAGATCCTGAGGACATACCGGCGTCATCAATGGGTTGAATAGATACAGAAAATGACGTCATCACCTCTTGATTTTAGACCTGCCGATGACCCCAGCAAATGACCCCCCACCCCCCCTGCCACACACACATTTGGCTTACCCCTGCCCCCTCCCACCTGACCCAATCCCTAGGGGCGTGTCATCTACCACGCGTCCAACACATGGGATTAAGCGCTTTGCTTGTTTAGGCCAACAACAAAATAGGTGTTTCTGATTACCCCACCCCCACCTAGAAAAACCTTCCCCCACCTTTAAAGAAAATTGACCATGCCTGATTTGAGAGGATTTCTTTTTTACAAAAAAAAACTAATTAAAGCTGGAAAACAGGTTTATCTAACCAGGTACTGTCAAAAAGCACATTTTCCTTGTTTAAAACAACTATTGTTATGAAATAGACATTTTTTTCAGTTCCTTGAAAGTGGTTTTCTAAATAAAAAAAAAGAAAAAAGTTACCAACCCCCTACCTAGTTTTCAGGCAGATAGATCGGAAACAAACCTATTTTTTTGTTTGGCCTTAGTACATCTGTGGTGGCACTCAGAAACATACTGCAAGCTTACAAGTTTGTAATCGTTGGAACAAAGCACATCCAATATCATTTGATTTATGAAACGCTTTCAAGAGCGATATTGAAAGGGTATGCAGCGTGCCATAAATCGCTTTCCAAAACAGCTAGTTTATTATGACAACTATGAATGAAATTTAAAAAGGACCCTAATAGGAACGCAGACATGCCAGCTCCGGAGGGCTAGTGTTGCGTGTTGAAGGAAATTGTCCTACTTATATCAGCAAGAATCAGGGAATGATCTAAGTCCCTTCAGATTGCTCATCCGTCCATGGGTGCTCAACGATTAAATTTCGTTTCTTTTCCAATATCTTTAGTATCTGTCACCACCAACAAACACGAGTACAATTACATCCACAGGCCTCGGTCGTTCTTCCTACAATGCCCGCATTTGTCAACGAGTATAAAATACAACTTTTGTTGCGTCTGTCAAGAGCAGTGAATGCAATGCAATAAAATGGAACGTCTTAAGAAGATTCAATAAGGTGACATTTATTACAATATTTTGAGTGCCATCGGGGAAAAAGGTATCACCGGTAGCGGAACCAAATTGAAATGAATCGATGGAGATTTTGAGGAGCAGTGAGTGAGTCACCGTGGAAATGGAAGGAAGGCTGTGAGAACGCACCTCCACCCCCTCCCCCAGTTTCCCTAACACCCCAAACACACACACTCTCACACACAGACTCGCACACACCCTACCTTCCCATTCCCCTTCCCATTCCTCCATCACATTATCGTGTTGGTTACAGTGCTTCCAACGCGACATGATTTGCAATCGATGTTTTCCCTAACATGCTAATGATGGCATCAGGTCCTATAGAGCTACGAATTATCAGTGATTAGACGCCTACTTCGCTAATCGGTTCCTGGACTAGGACTAGGTGCTCTAATGCAATTATAATGTCAATTTGCGGTTTGAGGCGAGAGGCTTTCCCTCCGTTTGAAGGGATTCTCTCATCTTTGGACCTAGACTGATTAGATTATTTCGAAGAGGTTGTAGGACTAAGTCTCAATGATCAATGCTTGGTCAAATTGTTTGGTGAATTTATCGGTTTCAATGGGGGATTTGCATGTGCACCTGCGAGTCATGTCCATTACAGTACATCATGGGATAGATTCTGTTGAATTCTGACATACAAATATTTGGCGAGATTTTTATCGAAAATTGCAAGAATTTTTTCACCAATACCAATAGAAATGACCTATGAAAACTGAATGCACGATGGAAAGTTGGAGACGTGTGACATGGCAACATGTATAATACATAGATATTGACATTAGAGCATTGAAATAGTCGATGCTGAACATTTCTATAGATTTTGGACTGTACCATTAGTCCCATAATTCCATGCGAATCAAGATTCAAAATTGCGGTTATGCAAATCCCTATTCTATAAATATACCTTCATCAGAAGGTAATTTCAAGATAATCCACTCTAGGTCCAAACCCTCAGATCAGATAAGAATGGTATGTCAGCCTACTTCGCTAATCGGTTTCCTGGCCTAGGACTCGGTGTTTTAATGGGAATATAATGACATTTTGCGATCTTAATGGAATTGTAATGGCATTTTGCGGTTTGAGGCGAGAGGCTTTCCTTCGTTTGAAGGGACTCTCTCAACTTTGGGCCTATAGACTGAATCAGTGCTACCCATGTATAAATTAAACTAAAGTAAGGGTTATTATTAGATTAAATGGAAGTATTTTGTTCTTATGTTTTGGATAACGAATGGGAATACATATATGCGGAGGGCGGGGGGGGGGGGGGGCGGGGGGTGTACATGAATCGGAGGAAGAGATAGACATGATGCAGATCAAAGCAATCTGGTACAACTATTGCCGCCCCTGCTTTCCCAGCCTCAAGAGGATGCAGTAGGTTTGAAACGAGGCCATTCCCATAGCAACCCGGCACTGGAGGATATTTCCCCCTCCAGCAACTCCCTGCGTTGCTATGGATATGCACAGGGGTCAACTGTTGTATATTGGTATGCGATTATTGAAGATGATTGGTCTTTTATGGTTTCCCATGGTAATGGGTGGTGTGAGAGGGTTTCGACCGTCCCTCGGCCCACACACACCGCGAGAGGTATGATAACATGTCAAGCAAATCTACATACATCATATCAGACAGAAGAAAGGATTCATATCTATTCCAGGCCCACCAAGTTATGTCGCTATTTTGTCACTTGTGACAGCCGTTATTGTCATGTGCCTCTATGCAGTACGTATTGCATTTGGATTCCCAAGGATTTGATTTGATTTACACCTGGCATCTATATGGGTCAGATTTTCAGAAGATTTACAATTCAACTTCGACAATCTTGTCAAATAACCCAAATTTCAGACAAAAATAAAGTTCAAAACACAGTTCAACCAAACCAAACAGATTGCTAGAATCAATGTAATGCCAAATATACTCGAATGTACCTAGTATTGACCAAATTGCAGCCTAATTTAGCAGAAATTACTAAATGTGTACAGCTGACAATTGTACATTTTCTTAAAATCTGACCCATATAGATGCGTTTTCAGTCTAGGTCTATAGGCCATACGGTCATTTACCTGATCCCTTCGTCCTCCAATGCATCGTACCAAACTTACTCACATTGAATTTTTCCTCGAATTTGGTCCGTCTGTGGTTTGTGCGAGGTCGTTCCAGACATCGCAAATCAATTTCTGGACGTTTACGGGTGGGGTCACCCCAATCATATCAGGCGACGCACCCGGATGTCTTTGGTGGGGCTTTATGTTTCTCAGTGGCTATATTTGCACCACTCATGACGTCCTTATATTGCAGGTTTTACTTCAAATAGAAACAATCGGTGGCTGACCTTCCTAATAAGACCAATGCTCCCGGATGCTTAGCCTTTATTTATAGCAGACGTGATTGGAAAATAAGATTTGATCGAATATGAAGTTTGCACTAAACCAATAATGTGGATATAAATGTTTTATGATTTAGTGATAATCAATAGATCCTGATATATTGCATTATTGCTCGCATGACCTGTTTATTTCTTTCGGGGAAGTCCAGGGTCAGGAAAGCGATTAGCGCAGTAGGCGTCCAATCACTGTCCAATTCAAGGCATAACTACAACAGACTTCATATAGTTCCATTTTCCAGTGATAATGAGTTTCTAATCATGAAATATATTTAAGTTTTCTTTTTAGGCTGAAGGCAATAATATATTCAGTTTTTCAAATGTATTTCATCCTATTTTCTAGCCTGGGTGCCTATCTCCGCGAAGCGGAGCTAGGTGGCCTTCTATAAGAGCTTCCCATAGGCGACCGTTATCAACCAATAGCATGCATGTTATGCACAAACAAACTTCCGAATTTATGTCCTAGCTTTCAGTAATGATAAAACTTACTTTATTGACACTCCATGTTGCTCATACTCCAATAGTAAATAAACTAGGGATGTAAATGCTAATGAAGCGATGGGATCGCCGCCATCTATATTTGAATGGATGGCGCTACATTGCAAAAGCCAGAATGTTATTCCAGTCATAGAGGCTGGCAGAATGAAGCCACGCCTATATAAGCTGGCTCAGCCAATCCGCTTAACAGACAGCGAAAATGGTAAAACATGTTTGCCGCGTTGTAACTGGTTACTCTCCAATATTGAGGGTAAGTTGCAGCCCCTTGCAGTCATGTGACTCCAGTGTAAGATGGCGGATGGAGAATCGGAGGAAGTTTTTCCCATTCAACTTATTGAACAGGCCCAAAACAACACTTAAACTCACCGGCGCATTACGAAAATTGCGGCGAGATTTTGCTAGATACAACATGTAAGTGGTGAACAACAGTGCATGTGCTGATTGATCTTTGCCTTTTCAGTTGACCCACGCCCTCTTTATTAGTATGAACTTCCACCCAACCCTGTCTGCGACAGGCGTATGCCTAGGCAATGTACAGGTGGTGGGCCTCCAAACTACCTATTTTCATGACATTTGATAAAAAAAATTCCACGTGAAATTGGCATCATTTAAAAAATTGCTTCATATCATTCATAATGCATTTTCTAAACATTCCCAAAATTCTACAGCCGCCAGCATTTTAGCGTATAATCATGCACAAACTATATATAAACGGTGTGTCGTGGTGATCAGGGTAACCGGTTGTTTGAAAGAATAGTTTATACTAATCAACTGATCTGATTTACATATCGGGCAATGTTATGAATATGCAACAGATAACCTCTACAGACGGGTGATATGGTACCACGATATGGGGGCATCCCGCTTAAATACCCGCGTCCGCTTACAAAAATAACGCTTTGATGAGAGACAGTTATATTGGTGCGATCTGTCGCGCGATGCCCTTGAAGTTAACCACATCAAAGATGCCATACATAAACATACAGAGTGAGTACTCATTAAAACCTTATCAGCCGATGTATAGGTCAATAAAACAACCCAACATTTTCCTCAACGGAAAAGGATTTCAGTCGATTCCTTACTTGACTTAAGTGTGTGGATGAATTGATCAGAAAATGCTCTATTCGCCTTCACCAATCCTCTCAAATAACCCAAAATTTAAACAGGAATGAACTAATCCTATATATTAAACATAACCGAAAAATGTTCTTAATCGGCGCAATTTAACAAACATACTCAGATATAACTACTATTAATTGATCATCTAGCAGCCTAATTTAGCAGATTTTAAAAATTGCGTAGAGCTGCCAATTGTGTATTTTCTGACGATCTGACCCGTATATATATAGAACGCCTCTTGGACCTTAGAGTAATATTTCCTTCTATACTCTGAGCTTGGACATAATTTAAGATTTGCATGAAAAACGAGCTTTTTCAGTTTTTAAAGGTTTTGATTAGTTCCCAACTGAGCGGGGGCGGAACCTTCATTTTGTTCTTACAATTTCAATCTTCATTTTTTCCCGTAGTACCACCTCATGAGTAAATAAATTAACTCTTCATCGTCAATTTATTTATGCTTGCCCCTATGGCCACCATGCAGCTTTTGGGGGTGAAGACACGATTCTATTAGTATAATAGCAGCAGACGGTGCATAGATCTTGACTGGGTGAGTGGAATGCTTCCTTCTTTCTTTTTAAAAAAAAAATACAATACAATAGTTGGGAACTCAGTTCGCATAACCTGTTTATTTTTTTCAGGGAAGTCCAGGGCCAGGAAAGCGATTAGCGCAGTAGGCGTCCAATCACTGACATTCCCTTCTTATCTGATCTGAGAGGTTGTGAGTCTAGGCCCTGTGAAATTTCGCTTCTTGATATATCCTTCGAGAAAGCACAGAACTCTAACATATATCTACCTAGGCAGAGCTATCCTAACATTTTCAATTTCATCCAGGTTATAAGTTTGAAATGATGACAGAGGGCCATGTAGGACATAGTGGGAATGTTCACCGAACTTAATGATAATATAAGGGAGATGATTCAGTGTTGCACCTAAAGAACAGACCCGTCTAGGCCCAAACCCTCAGATCAGACAACTCTCGTTGGATCAGATAAGAATGGTATGTCAGTGATTGGACGCCCACTTCGCTAATCGGTTTCCTGGCCTAGGACTTGGCGTTCTAATGGGATTGTCATCCATTAATTATGTTCCATCTTGGCTGTTGGTGACTTTCATCTTGGTTGGAAATAAATCAACCACAACTTTCCGGATATTACCTGGTAATGCAATTCTAAGGCAAAACCTCTCTCAAGGAGAGCAATATGAAAAAGCAGATAATAAAAAGTCCACATTGACCTTCGCAATGCAACTGAAAATGCATGTTACGTTAGTATGAGAGAGCCATGTACTGTGCAGGCCTGGGGGAAGCAAAGACGGTCTGTTGGGGAAGTAAGTGAGTGGTGTGGGGGCGAGATACAAGCACGTCTTCCTTCCTTCTTTTCTTTCATCAGAAGCCTCGATTTTTACTAAAAATAAAAACTATTGTACACTTGTTTACATCTCGAGTCATCAAATCACTGTTAAAAATATAAAAGGGACAAGCAACAGCAGAGGTGTCGTCATTTCTTTTGTTTTGAAAAACCCCCACATTCAGGACTTACTAAGAATATTGCTATTGTAAAATGTCAAGCCTGACTAAAATGTTTAAACAACAACATTCAGGATGATATCAGGCAAGATGGAACTGCAGTTTTTCCTGGAGGTTACGAATAGCCAAAAAGTGTTAAACATTTGGTTAAACATATTCACTTCAGTTATATATTCTGTCTGTTACGACATCTCTGTACATGAAGCTTGTCTCTCCATTAGTCCACTTGTTATAACCAGATTTCAATAAATTTACATACCCGAACTATATATACACCGTTCCCTTAAGTGAGACTGTGAAACTAAAAATTCGCATAAAATACAGTTTGTACAGGGTGTAATATTCAACATGTCTATATATATGTATACCTATTAGATCGCATTAAATAGTTAATTCATATTCATAGATTCATATGTATAATAGTTATTCCATATTCTATATGCCTGAACTATCCACAATAATTAAAAAATGAAAGTTTTGTTGAAAGCTTGAATAAATACCCGGTGTAGGGAAAAAGAAATAATTAAAATATGATCGAAACATTAGATGTAGCAAGGCAGGCAATCCGTTCCCCTCGCGGTAGGTATATGCAGGCGCAAAGTGCATTTTTGTGGTCCTCATTCTGTGATGTACCTAGATGACCTTTGGCGAATGTGACACCTGAATATGCAAGATTTTGTTGTCTCTCAGAGTGTGTATATACATATTATAGACGGGTCTCTTTGATATAGGAGTCGAGTGGGGAAGTAAAGCACTCAGGAGGTTAGGCAGATATACATTTAGGGGACAAATGAATGGGATATGAGGGAAAGAGGGAAAGGGGATGTCTCGTGGGAGAGAGTGTGACTCAATAGAGCATTTCTCCAAACACATTTCTCCATAGAGCAGAGGGCTCGCTAATAGTGATAGCACATTAGGTAGGGGAAATATTTACAGAGACTTTAAATGCTGAATGTGTACGTCAGATATCGAGACGTGTGCATGTGCGTCACGTCTTTGTCAATTGATGTATTCCTGTAGATTCATATGCATGTCTGTG
The DNA here is from genome assembly GCA_942159475.1 of Sthenelais limicola. Lineage (NCBI taxonomy): Eukaryota > Metazoa > Annelida > Polychaeta > Phyllodocida > Sigalionidae > Sthenelais > Sthenelais limicola. The sequence continues at coordinate 94,417,072 of OW804100.1, forward strand.
TGCATGTTTTTCTGTTGTCCAAATGTCCGCAAACCTGTATGTCTGTATAAATGTAGATATATGCCTTCATTGTGTATGTTTTATGCTTGTATGTATTGTATTTACGCATGTTTTGTTTGTACTAGGTACTGTGTATAATGCACATGTATAATATACATGTATGGTACTTCAATTCATTTGCATCATCAAACGAATTATGCCATAATTATTTGATAGTGATAAATCCATGGAATTTCATCAGTCTTGTTCTGTCAGCCATTGCTAAAAAAAATCCACTTTCGTTGTCGGAATCGGAGCTCGTAGTCCGGCTCACTCTGGGGCACGCTCAGAAAGCAATTCATTGTCCCTAATTAGATTTGATAAAATAACGTTGCCCTGGTTACATTGATAAAAGCCCCTTTGTTAGATCAAAGGGTTTAAGATGAAATGAGCTGGCACCCCATCCGTCAGACACATGTATGGGAATCTTCACTAGTATTTTAACACCGCAACTCCTCCCGTAGGGGGGACGCTAGACAGAGAGGAGGAGGTAAAGATAGGATGATCATACCGTTATGTAGAACTTTATTGGTTTTGCCAAGTCTAGGCTTTGATCTCAGTGCCTGCCTTTCGGCTTTATGTATGACGAAGTAGGCACTCGCAAGGCATGGCGTGTAAGATTCCCAGGGGCAACATACATGGTCGAATACAGACAAACATTTGGGTCAGGTCGTTTGAAAATGTACAATTCGCCTTCACTAATCATCTCAAATAACCCTAATTTAAGACGAAAATGTGGTTAAAAATGCAGTTCAAGATAACCAAACAGATTTTTTTTAAAAAATCAAGGCAATACTTAATATTCAGATACACATAGTATTTATAATTCTTTAGATTAATTTAGTGGAATTTACTTAATGTGTAGAAGTGTCGATTGTACATTTTGCGACCACCTGAACCATGCACGGTCCAAGCAATATGCCTTGATCCTTTATGCGCTCTTCCCCCGCATTCATCAAGCTAATATTTGACTTGCAGTGCACCCTCAGAATTATTCGCTTCACAAGAAACACGATCTTAATCCAAGTTTAGTGACTGATTGTAGCTTAATGAATCTCTCATAGAATGGAAGGCCTATGTGATAAGTATTTCTGTACGGAGTTATACCGATACAAAACTCGTGTGATCCACGTTCAATATAATGCTTTAAGGCTTGTTTTTTAAAGAAAATATTATTGGCCAAACCATTTCAAAATTCAAATGTAAATTTACGTATAGATTTATGTAGGCTGTTTTCATGCCTTTTTGATATGATTCAATTCTTCTAACCAAATATTTTTTAAAAAGTGGAATACACTAAATTGTTCTACTACCGTTGAGGTAGACTGATTGACTATAAAACAAATTCACGATAGAACATTCAATAACGCTGACAAGGAAGGAATAATGTCTATTTGTTTCTGGACTGGTACACATATGATTATGTAATCGATAGGGATTCTACCCACGTCTTTAATGATAATGCTATCTAAAGTGGTTTGATTAACCAGAAATTTATCAATCACTCTAAGGCCAAACCCTCAGATCAGATAAGAATGGTAATGGTATGCCTACTTCGCTTATGGTTTCCTGGCTTAGGACTCGGCGTTTTAAGGGGAATATAATGACACTTTGCGCTCTTAAAGGAATTATAATGGCACTTTGCGGTTTGAGGCGAGAGGCTTTCCCTTCATTTGGAGGGACTCTCCCAACTTTCGGCCTAGACTGCAATCCCCCCCCCCCCCCCCCACACACACACAAACACACACACCCGTTGACCAATCTCTCCTTCGCCTAGGCATATCGCAATATATTGTCCATTACGTTTTTTAAAGACGGAAAACTTCACTTGGGTTAAAATGGTGCACGAACAATATTTCGTCATCATCCAGTCGCCAGTATAAACACAAACCTTCCACTGTTTTGCAATAGACATCTAAATGTAAATACACGGGGATGGGTGAGTAATATAGACTGAGTTTACTGTGATTAACGATAACAGACCTGTTGCTTAGACGATTAGATGCGCATGCCAGAGGCAATTATGCTACTTATGCACCCATTCCATGCGTTTAGACGGGCCTGCTGGGCTCTTGCACGGGGAAACGTGGTTACAAGGCAATATCCATGTATGCCAATAACAGGGATTATTACTCAATTCTATCCCCGCCACACAAAAACCCACAATTTAGACAATCAAATGGCACATTTTGCCTCCCCTGTTACCGTGAGATTTATAGCCATACGGATCTTGGTGTTTTTATGTTCGAGGAAATATCTTTATCATTTATCCACACGACTATCGTGGTTAGATAGGTATGGTGGACATCCATATAATATAAAGCTAGAGCGATTTCTAGGAAAGGAGGTAGAAAAGAAATGGTAGAAAGAAGGTTTTCTTTGTCCAGAATGTTCTCGGAATTTGTTGTTTTACAAACCACTTTACTCATCTTTAGAGGTCTCTCCCCCCTCTCTGGATGTCGTCGTATGTGGTTTGTGAAGGTATTTGGGGTGGAAATGTGATTTTGAAGCCTTTTTTAAATCGGAATACCCACACTCTATTTATAGCCTGGGAAAGCCCTTGACGTCATTACCCACAAGCAGGAATGCCAGCTGGGTTGAGGAAAATTTATGGAACCCTTTGAAGACACTGTCCAAAGAGGTTTGGATTCTCCCTCCCTTCTAAGATAGCCAGGTTGAGGAGGAGTGGCCACATATGCTGCCAATCCCTGGCCCTACAAAGCCTGATATAATTATATTGTCACATTATGGTAATAATATGGGGTTGAATGGAGAAGAAAATCTAAACATGTCATGGACATTCTAGACATTTTTGGAAGCATGGAAATTATGGATATTCATTAATTAATGGCAGACTGGCATCCCTGCCACAAGCTACTGCGTCAATTCAAGGGGGGAATCGGAGATGGGGTTGGGAGAGAAAAACAGGTATGAGAGACAGAGGTTGGGAGAAAAAAACAGGTATGAGAGACAGAGAAGAGGGGGAGGGAAAATAGGGAGAGGGGGAAGTGTGGAGAGAGAGGGGGACCGTCCGGAGGACGGGTACTTTGCTAGTAATATATAAATGAACCAGATGCAATCACGGTATGGTGGATGAGGTCCACGAATAGGGATCAATGGTATTGTTAATTGCGACCATTGTCAAATTGACCCAATTAGAGAAAGGCCTATTGTGTTCGTGCATTATATGTGAAATGACAAAAGTGAACCATGTGGACCCACGTTGGCGACGGTTTATGATGCATGTAGACTTCAATTAACGATGTGAAATTATACATATAGTTACCTGTATGGTTAGGTAATTACAGTGAATAAAGCTTGAATTCGATGCTTGGGTTGTTTCTAAATATACCGTATGTATACATTGGTGCCTCAGTCGTCCTTTCCTTTATATTAGTGCTCAATCGGTTTTTAATAATAATAATAAAAATAATAATAATACTCTTTAATTTCCCCATTAATACGGTTACATTTTTCATTTTTATATTGGAAAGGGGATCGACCTTGTGCAGGTCTTCCAGGAGGTCCTCAAGTTGTACACTTGGAGTGTAAGTTTCATCTGTTGGACATGTTCTTTAATTAATATTTGATGTACAGGTTTTGGTCAATGTCTTATGTCTAAATTGTGGTATTTTGTCTGTAGGGATCTGTAGGTGTATTGTCCGGATACCGTATTTTGATATACAATTTTAATTCTTTCTGCGTTTCGTATTTCCTTACTTCTTTAGGTAAATTATACCATAGAACAGGTGACTGATATATTAATGACTTTTTAGTTCATTCTTGAGTTGGGTTTGGATAGTCGATTTAGATCCCACTTTCATTTGTATAAAATTATTTTAATGTCATACAACCATACGTAATAAAACAGCATCCAATGTTTACATAGCCGAACTCCAATTCCTAGTAACTATATTTGTAGACTTCCAGCCTTCTATAGGACACAGTGCATCAATTAATTGGGGATATATCATATCCAAGCATAATCTACTTATCCAGCTCAGGACTCTGAAAAAAGACAATACCCAGATTAATAACAAAAATAACAAAAAAGGTCCAGCCTAGCAGATTATAAAAGCAGTCCAGGTTCAAACCCTCAGATCCGATAAGAATGGTGTGTCAGTGATTGGACGCCTACTTCACTAACCGGTTTCGGGACTAGGCCTAGGCATTCTAATGGGATTATAATGTCATTTTGCGGTCTTAACGGAATTATGATGGCAGTTTGCGGTTTGAGGCGAGAGGCTTTCCCTCCGTTTGAAGGCACTCTCCCATTTTGGGGCCTAGACTGTTACCACCTCTTAGATTGTAAAGACTATTCATGGTATCGGTCAGTTACAGGTCACATCACGTGTGAACACAGTGAAAGCGTATTTCATGGGACCCACCACGTATACTTATATGGGTGAAGTAACCAGAACATGTACAATTCGCCTTCACCAATCCTCCCAAACAATCCAAATAACTTTAAAACTGCATTCCCAGCTAAAGTGACCAAAAAATACTTTTCTCGTTTTTGCTTTCCTTTATACTGAGCAATTCATGGCGTTTTCTAGAATATTTTTATGATTTTGTTTTTTGCTGAGTGGCAATCTGGATAAAATGGGATTAAAAGTGCAATTAGTTGGCTTCTTTATATATATCTATCTAGCCAGTGTTATGTATTATTCTCACATCTTCGATACCAAAGGATTCCCAAAGTCTAGGAAGGCCAAAGTTTAGAAAGGATTTCCAAAGTCAGACTGAAAAAAGTGTGATTTCTGCGGGTCCTCTAAATAATTATTTTGGGAGATAATTAAATTGTACACCAAGAAGAACAGGTCAAACTCCTTTAATACTCTATTTGGGTCATGGTATAAGCTATGCGCCTCTTAATTATAGGCAGGTTTGTTTTTCCATAAAAAAGAGTGTTGTATTAATGTATACACTCTGAACTGCTGACTCTGTCTACTTCTTGAATAAAGACCCGGTGTTGGGGAAAAAAATAAATAAAAAAAAATAATACTCTATTTGGGTGACCTTTGGATTGGTCTGGAATGAAGAGACCATTTCATTTTTTGACGGAAATTAGCTGCGAGTGTAGGAATGAAGCTCAAAATCCTACTCAACATATAAAGTTTTCTTAATCATCGCAATACCGAATAACAATATATATGTGATATTTATTGTCAAACAAAAGTAATTTTTGCATGTATTTATTTATTTAGTTTGTAGAGCTTCATGATATGTATAAGCTAGAGAGGTCATATGAAATAGAATCATGTCTAGAATTTATGGCAACGCGACAAAACATTCACCATGTGAACATGCGTATTTTTCTATAATCAGTTTAAACCATGTACGGCCTTCAGTAATAAAAAAAAATACTCTGATATAATTACTATTTATCAGTTTTCAGCCTAATTTAGCAGAACTTATTAACTGTCGATTGTGCATTTTCTGCCGATCTGACCCTTAGAACAGACTGCAGTTTTGAAGGATACTTGCTGCGGCCACCCACACCTCAGTAGTCAAAGTTACAAAGTGTTCCTAAACCCTTAAGTCAACTTCAATAATCACCGTATTTAGACTAATCCCTCCTTGAACGCAATTAAAGTGTCGTGACGTCAGAATAATTATGATGTTACAGCGAGGGGCGATTACAATCTTAACATGGCTTTTGTGGGGCTACAAAGCCGCTGTTCAAATGCTTAATTATCCGTTCCGCGACAAGAAAGCCAAGGCACAATTTAGAAGGAAATGGTCCATTGATACTAGTCTGTTCCTTTCAGAAATAACACTGGGGCATTCAAGGCTAAACTCTCTATTTCATTGGGGTGTGGGGGTGGGGGTGGGGAGAGGGGGGCGGGGGGGGATCTTGCTTCTTGTATCAGGGATCAGGCTGGCCCAAATTAATGTTTTGGCAAGGTAGAACAAATGATTAGGTGCTGCTGAGTAAAAAATATGACATATTGAACAACTTAATTTCAGTTTTTAAGACGATCTGATGCTACAGAAGGAGAAAATGACTGACAAATATAGATGAGACCGACTGCAGTTAGTGTCATTTCATTGAATTTGAAATACCCTACACGTTTCGGACATTTGATATGTTCTTCTTCAGGGGAATCACTCAAATAACCAAATTCTAGCTCGATAATGAATGATTAATAATACGAGGGATATTATATGTTATGTGATTGGGAATGAGGCGATTCCATTTCCACCAGAAATTTATTTCAAATAACCAAACATGTTGAGGCCATTATCAAAACAATATGTGTTATTTTGAATTCAATGCTTCAATGAATAGAGGTAAGGAAGGAGTCCCACAAAATGATTTATATTGTTGGAGCTAGTGTCAGTGGTGTAATTAATACTTTAAAGGGCTGTTTTGTTATTTAACCAGATGATAGGCATCAAGATGTGTCATACTGATATGCAGCGATACATTTTGCTTATATTTCCCATACATTGTATGTAGTTTCTGGCTTTAGCTTCATGGGGGGCAAGAGGCGGTAGTGTCAGTCCGTGTCAAACAATAGAACAGTCTGGTGATTGCTATCAGTAATTAGGCATTATTCAGATGATGCCCTGATTGTCATCTTAAAATGAAACGACTCAAATTAAACATACCATTCTGTATAAATGGTACTACCACGGTTTGATTGCGGTCTTAATGATTCACATGTATGTAACCCGAACGTTGTTTTCTGAATACATGCATGGTTAAATTCATGTACATACCAAATGAATTAAAAAGGTTAAAGCTTTAAAGTTAAATTGTAGATGATATTGTTTGATATATTTCAACATCATGATACAGAGACAGATTGATAATCTATCCAACGAGGCCCTAGAACATAGATATAAGAATAACAATTTAACAAGCAAACTAAAGCAAACTAGTAATTATGACACCAGGGCATCCAAATTCCGAAGACTGAAGAAAAGATTTGTGATAAAAACGGCAATAAACTATGATATCTACTAAGATACCCGTGAACCTGTTCACCACAGAAACAATACATTGTATTTTTATTCCGAATCAAACAGTTACATCAATTTTCAGAAAAGGATGCCAACCTCTCCCTGAGGAGGTCTTCCTGGGAATGACATGAGGGAATATCTGCATGTATCTGGCTTCATCTAGTTGATCTGTAGCTAGCTTTTATTCTATTTCATTTCCACTCCATTTTACTGGGGACCCTCTGAAAGAGCTGTGGCTTTCGTATACTATAGAAGAGAGGCATCTTTTTCCGGTGTAAAATTACTGTATACTGTATTATTACTATATGCACGCATTTCGGGAAATAAAAGCATTATGCACATACATTTCAATATTAGAGTACATTCAGTCAAATCTATCTCAAGAAAATATTGTGTATGATCACATAGGCACAATGTTTTTATTACATAGGCACAATGTTTTTATTACATAGGCACAATGTTAATGGTCTTCTAATTATAGATGTCTAGAAATGTGTAACCGGTTGTTAAGAATGTTGATACTCAATATGTGGTTATAAATCATTGAGACTTAAATTATAGATATAGTTTGATGGCTTTGATGTATTTGTTTGAACTTGAATATCTGACGATTTCGCGTCAATATGAAAGTACAGTCAGTAAAATTACTTTGAAACTAAATATTATGGAAGATGACATAGGCGACATTCTAAGACCTTTTAATTATAGACATGTCTAGAAGGTTATTACCCATCCTTATAGTCTACTTTGTATACAATGTAGTTTAGTACACCCCACCTTCCACAACCCCAACCCCATCTTATTATGCGGATGATTAAATGACGTCTTTGTGAATTATGTATCACCTATCTTACTTTCTAGTATGAGCCTCTACTACCTCTTGATATGAATACTATTCTCCGTGAGGTATACTTATGATAACGTCATGGTAGAGGAGAGATGTCGGAGATGTCAAACTTCAGTAGTGGTATACCAAAGATTATAATACTATAATCTTTGAGTATACTACATAATGACATAGGCTAGCAGTATAGCCTATGTCAAATACAAGGGAGAACGAGTTCAGGTCTGTTTACATGGATGTTGTTTATCATGTTATACATGAATAATTAATCAAATATCTTTATTAGATCATGAATCCAATAAATCATAGTGTGGATGCATATTAATAATCAGGATAACCTATGAACGTAGTTATGGGTATATAACTGGTAGAGACTCCGCCCATTTTTACGACCATCACGTGACTTGCCGGGTGGTCACATGATTTTATTAGATCATAAATCCAATAGATCATAATGTGGATGCATATTAATAATTATACAATATCATTACGTAATGTAAGTTAATGATAAAATAGCCGTGACACTCTAATGCTGGTAATGTATATGTAGGAGGATTTTATTTTATTTGAAAAATATTTTACTCAGGAAGACATATATACATATATGTGATACGATGTTCTCAGTATAGCCTGATTTTATATTCAATTTAAACTATTATATTATCAATACAACATGAAGAAACAGTAAATCGATCAAATATACATCCAAGAATGACATAGTTTACAAACAAGTTCTTTTTGACCAGGATAAATACATAAAGAATAAACAATACTAGTGACTTATGGAGAAAGGAAATAAGGAAAAAAGATAAAAATACAAATAAAGAAGCATGAGCAAGTGTTAAAAGCAAATTACCGCACCGTGCTCTTACATGTATACCGCTGTTTTTTGGAATACACCATGCACACACAAATGATATCCAGCCAAACATCCCACAGAACAAATCCCAGGGGTCCTACTCCATATACAGTCATAATACCACAGGACATAATTCAAATAAAACAATAAAAAATGGGCAACACCCCGCGTACTTGTGCAAATATACCTTTCTGATGGAAAAAAAGCTAACACCATTCATAATAATATAATTATGAAGCTAAATGCCAAAAGGATGCGTGCATATATGACGATATATCGCGTATCTACCATATTTCACATGCATTGGCAATCAATCATTACAGAGGTATCCTATTCTTTAATTATTATCATTGTATTGAGGATAAGCAAATCTGACTGATTATAATATGAATATGGTAAATGGGTGAGACAACTCGTTAAATATTATTCACTGCTCTTTTCCTTTTCAAAAGATAAACAGGATTAGCTGAGAAAAGTGTCCTAAGAGATACAATGCTTTTGCTGAATAAACAAATCGTAAACTATACCGAGAGTTAATGTCCCTTTCTTTAAAAAAAAGAAGAAATAATGTCCCTTTCTTACTTTGTGGGTTTATATCTTGTTTGTCCCGGATTTACACAAAACCTGCAGGTCGAGGCGTCAGTAATTGTAAATTTGGAATTTAAAAAACCCAATAATCGACTTATTGCTAAAAAAAACGAATCTCAAAAATTCAAATCTATCATTTTAGAGACAATATTGCCCAGACCGGAAAATCAACAAAGTGTAATTTGTCCTTTGATTGAGGTTCAGTAACTAGTCTACCCAAATAATATTATTTTTTTTTGAAGGTCAAAACTTATTCAATTTAATTCTTTTTGGTCCTAAAATAAATACAAGTCTATTTATCATTATTATTATCAGTGAAGACCATAGCATAACTGACCTAAATAAGTATAAAATGAGGCGGTTTCAATGAATTATATCAAAAAGTATTAAACGCGTAGGTATACAGAACTGAATAATCGCAGTGTTTAAGTTAATTTTGGAAATGTTTAAGTTTTGACAAATGAATAAAATAATTTATTGCACATATTTAAGCATCCTGGACCATACACACCATTAATTAGTGTCCTAAACTGTCGCCATGACGACGGTCATGCATTAGATTATAAATGTATAAGCCACGAAATGCCAGTTAGTGGCCCCTGTTTGTGAAACCTATAATTTGGGTCCTCGATCGTGTCTCCAATTTTGCGACCCTGAATAGATTGATTCCGACACGAACTCTGCAAAGCGGTAAACATGAAAGTGTTTACAAGATTTCGTTTCGTCGTTTTGCTGAGTAACTTTAAAACTATAATTTGTTTCTGAAAAAAAACAAATTCGCGAGGGAACCTATAAGCAAAAATAATACATATTTAAGATTTACAGTGCCACTATTTAACACAGGACGAATAGTATACCCACGTAGCATTCATCGACAGAGAGAGTCGAGAGTTATGTTTCATTTTAGATTGTAGTGAGGTCAGGAGCCTGTTGCATGAGAAATACCCACTATAAATATTGCTCGCTGAGTTATTTTCCTTGCTTAGGTAGGAACTTCCTACAGTAGGAATATACATTAGCATTTTGTGTATAGCAAATTCCTTTATTCCTTCCTAAAAATTCCTTACAAGCTGTTTAGCAAGGAAAAATAGCTAAGGAAGGAACGTTTAGGTCCAAACCCTCAGATCACATAAGAATGGTATATGTCAGTGATTGGATGCCTACTTCGCTAATCGGTTTCCTGGACTAGGACTCGGCGTTCTACTGGGATTGTAATGACATTTTGCGGTCTTAATGGAATCATAATTTCACTTTGCGGTTTGAGGCGAGATGTTTTCCCTCCGTTTGAAGGGACTCTCTCATCTTTTGGCCCAGACTTTTAAGGATCCGTTTATGCAACGGGCCCCAGGTCATGTAGAGGAAACAATAGTTAACAGGTAGATCCATGCACGGACGTGTCCCCGCAGACAAACAGGTGTACTACCTTATTGCTTAAGTGACTTATTTAAAGGCAAGGTATAATGCATTTAAATGGCGCGTCATTTGCAGTGAAAACACCCCAATACCATGCAAACAACCGCAGATTACATGATAAGTTACATCGATTAGCATAGTATACATAGATGCATGCAGGCTAACACAAAAAACCATCTGACTAAACTGCGAAATGGGCCTATTTTTGTGAGGGGAAAAAAAGAAAGATGCGTTGATAGTTCCCGACCAAGCCGGAAGGTATAATACAATGGCATGTGGGTCGCTGTGAAAGAACTACATTTTGTTCAAAGAGCGAAATAAATGGAAACAAGGATCGGGGAGATATGAGTACATCAGATGTCAGGAGAATAAAGACAGGACATGTCAGAGAGTTATATTTATCGTGGCTTAGTCTTTGGTCGTGTCAGAACCCTTTCAGATTTAGGAGTTTATTATACTTTTTGATAAGATGAGAGCACAAGTGATTACTAGATCTGTGACACTTTCCACGAAAAAAGAACCTTTTTCGGTGACACAGCTATAAAGGATTAATAACAAAATGGAACTGTTATGGTAATAGAAACTAAAATGACTGCTCGGCAGAATAAAAACAACCTCAATGAGGGACCTAATCTGTGTATAAACTATAGCATAATAAATTATGATGTCATTAATAACATATATGAGCTCCATAAGTGGCATAGCCCATGCTTATCACGTACATATTTTTAATAAAACATGAATTTCAGGGTAAATAAATCTCCAGTCATACATTTCCCTAGACTTAATTACAGTCCTGATGGTATATATATATATACGACACAACGCTGGGACTGGATTTAAGAATATCTTCATTATTCTTTTAAGTGCCAGGCTCTTAGAACCAATATTATTATTCTATTATCTGTATTCATTTTTTGAGCTTATGTAAAAGTTTGTTATCAGATTAAACTTAGTGAACTCCTTTTTTTGTAATCATATCAGCATGTTCTGAGAAAATTCTAATTGTTACATAATGTTCCATTGCTGAATAACATTTTTTAAATACAAATACTGCGTCTATTCTCAGTCTGACTTTTATTCCATGTCTAACCCCGCTTATATGCACAAGCGTAGAACAATATGATATGACTGATAGCTACCAACCATGGAAGCTAGTGTGTCTGACTCATATCTGCTTTTAAAAAGTCAATTAAAATATAGAGATGCGGCAGATGATAAGCCAAGTGATCAGCCACCTGTTCAGTTGCCGATAGCAACCAATCAGGATTTTCAGCCAATCTCCTAATTAGTTAGATTGGTGAGGTGAACTCCTTTGAACCAATTATCTGTTGTCTAAATTATTTGTGATCTAAATTTATAAAGGCCATGCAGTTCATTCACAAAATCTGTAACCTTTGTAAATAAAATCACAAATTCTTGAATACTGATGCGAACAGGTTATCTCTAATACATTATATAGACTTGGGATATGCAGGAGTAATTTTACGATCAACTTTTTATTGTTCTGACCTAGCAGATGATAATTTTTTTTATTGTTTTATTCAACATTTGTATACAGCAAGACGTGATTATTTGTCAAGACCAAAGCTCATGGGATAAATACCATGCTATTCTGCTTGGCGCTGTGTCTAGGGTGGGTTTAACTATCTAGGTGCATGACTATATAATGTAAATAATATACAGATGGTTGAAATATATGGAATGTTTTAGCACTAGACTTGGTTAAATTATTGTGAGGTGGTTCGGCGAAACCACTAAACTCAGATAAATGTCCCAAGTGGCCCAAAATGACCCATAAACCTCGGGTAAAAACCCTTTATGAACGGCGCCAGGAGAGAATACTAGTCTGTCTGTCTCTTATAAGGGTCAGATTTTCAGAAAATGTACAATTTGGCAGCTCTACACATTTTGGAAATTCTGCTAAATTAGGTTGAGAGATGAAGAATACCGGGTATATCTGAGTGTATTTGGTATCGCATTGATTTAAAGTATCAGTTCTGTTATGTTAAACTGCATTTTGAAGCTCATTTTTGTCTTAAATGTGGGTTATTTGAGAGGATTGGTGAAGGTGAATTGTACATTTTCTGATAACTTCACCCATAACCTGCCACTTCCACACAACAACAATAGGCTTTCACCAAGGCTAGAACAGGCCTTGGGGCACTGAACATCCCAGCAGGCCAGCCACAATGATTGCTTAGGTGAAGGCTATTTTGGGACAACTGTCCCTTTTACATAGATAAGGACCAGGCGTAATCCTCAGGTCATGTTCAATGTACTCTTCCATTTCTTTTCAAAACCCTAAATCTCCACCGCTTGTAGTGGTTTTTCAGTGGTTTCTTTTTCAGAAGTGTTTCGTTCTGGGATTTAGTTTTTTTTGGAGGAGGGAGAATGGATGTTCGTTTTATATCAGTTTGCCCAAGTTGTAGAATTATTCTAATCTCATGGAGGTTGTGATAAATGTGTTTATTGTTAATTCTTTTATTATTCACAAGCTTTCCTCCATGCGACTCTCCCTTCGTCGGGTGATATTCAGTTCTATCAGTCAACCAACGACTTGTATAATTGCGTAATTACACTAGCAATTGTCTGCATGTTTTAGGCAACATTTGGTCAATTGTTGGTGTTTGGCTCGCATTCATGTATGGGTCAGATTTTCAGAAAATGTACAATTGGAAGCTCTACATATTTAGGAAATTTTGCTAAATTAGGCTGAAAAATGATGAGTACTGGGTATATCTAGGTATATTTGGCATCGTGTTGATTTAAAGTATCTGTTTTGCTGTGTTAAACTATGTTTTGAAGCTCATTTAAGTCTTAAATGTGGGTTATTTGAGAGGATTGGTATAGGTGAATTGTACATTTTCTAAAAATCTGACCCATATATAATCTAACTATAAAGTGACTTCCAGGTCAGGTTAAAGTACTGAATATCGTCCTTTCCACAATTGTTAGTTCGCCAGTCAGGACCACGCATTCATTATACTGTCGCCGTCTATTTGGTGATCCCCTCCGGTCTTAGGTTCCTTAACTTTCTCTCTTTTGTTATATATGTAATAAAGTTTTGTCACGCAATAAACAATAGCTAAAGTCTTGAGTTGGAACCAACACCAGAAAATTATGTCTCCAGTTTTGGCACAGACCCTCTGAGATCAGATAAGAACGGTATGTCAGTGATTGGACGCCTACTTCTCTAATGACTTTCCTGACCTTCGAATATAGGCATCCTAATGAGATTCTAATGGTATTTTGAGGTTTGGAGCGATAGGCTTACCCTCAGTTTGAAGGGACTTTCTCAGAATCTGAGCCTAGATTATCTCCATAAAACCATGTACAGGGTACTTTTATGTTCTCATGATCCTGTAAGTGACAAACACAATAACCGGATTTAAAACAATCATTTATTTATGATCCTAACGAGTTTACAGTGGGATCCGGGCGGTATGTCCCAGCATCGTGCTTGTTTTCTGGGAATGGAAATTACTTCCCCATTTCATGCCGTTCTGGCTAATCCAATCAATGTACGTACCCGTATATTATATCTTTATGAGTAGGCCCACAATATAAATGCATGACTAATATGCAGCGGCTATTGCAGAAGTAACTACATTAATACAGGACTGACTGAAAACAATTATTACCAACTAGACTTAGAAATAGATGGCTTTCGGATGGAATTTTGGATCATAATTGTATTTGTAGATATGACACAACGTGTAATGTAACTGAGACTATCACGAAATATAATGATGTGAAATTCTGTTCAATAAAATTTATTTCTAAATAATGAAGTGCAGAACTGCCCTTTAGAACAAGACTATATTTAACATTGTTCACAACAATGAAGCAGCGTATATGGAAGGTGTGTGTGTGTAGGGGGGGGGGGGGGGTAATGGCATTTAACCAAATGCATGCCCATTAGCAATAAAGAAGCCTAAAGACCATAAGACACTGGTTAACTTACTCAATGACATTATTTAATGTACCTCACGAAAAATATGTGAAAGTGTTTAATAAAATGTATTTAAGAAATGGAATTGTATGACTGCCCTTCATATTATAGGGGTAAGTAAAAGGGATTTGACCAATGGCCACAACAACGAAAATGCCTAAATTAATACATGTACCCCAGGACTATAAACCATTGGCTGACTGACCCAATCTACCTGGGAGTAACTTTATGTAGCATGGCGAACAGTACACCAGAATAGCAGTCGTCATCTGAGCGATCGTAATCACCCTCATTTCAGGAATTTTATCTCCTGACAAGAATTCAGAGGCAATTAATGGCTTACCAGGCCCTCAGGTAAATGTTTTTTATAGCACACATCATGTCACGATCTCTCCTCCCTATAGTACACAGGGTGGGAAAAGCAGATATAGATAAACTAAATAAATTGCATGGATTGTATGATGAAATATATTTCACAATCCATGCTCGGACAGGATGATGTTACATGCTGTCCTTTCCCATGTAATAATGGCAGCTGCTGCTAGTACCAACAGTGCAGAGAAGTTAAAGCCTAATATGACTAAATTATAGTGTTCCTCTGACATCAACATGTCAGTGTGTTTTTATGATTGAACATTGCAATGTGTCATTCTCGTCTACTCGGGGGTTGCCCCTCGGTGCTAAACTACTTACATGAGTTACTGAGTGGGAACCGCATGCAAGATGGTTAGTGGGGCAAATGTCATGCACATGTGTGTCACTCACTAGCATATATGAACATAATTACTTTCCCCCTTTTTCTTCGTCTTCAGCAATCTTTCTTTTTTTGTATTTATTTTGTGTTAAATTGTTTGTTAATCTGCGTTCCAAATATGTGACGGAGAGTGAATACAAATTTTCATATAAGTGTTGGAAATATGAATTTATAAAAAAAAATCAAGGGTGGAATTAACATAACACATAATGATTAACGGTTAGCTGTTATATCATTGAGTAGTTTCTTTCTAACAGACAGGAAAGCAAGTTCATCTTTATAGACCCTTGAGAAATTGGTTACCCCATTAAAGACACAACAGTTCATAACATGTCGTGTCATGTCAAAGCTAAATTACATGCTATTGTCATTATTTCTGTCAGTTTGAGTAGCGTCCTTCCCATAAATGTCTACAAAAGGTTAACATGGAAAGACTTGCAGATTCCTTAATGAGAAAAACGTCCTTGACAGATAATCAAGGAAAATGCCTATCCATCATGGACATTCTAAAATAGTTGTTGAAAATTTCGACATTTCCAGCATAATACAACCGCGGTAAACTGCATGATATTCGCTCATGCAGTCAGACAAAATGTTAAACATATTCACGAGTGGGCCAGCTGTAGGGTAGGGAAAGAGGGATATATATCTGCAGTGGGAATTAAAGAACCATCTGCGCTCAAAACAAACAACATTCCCTGAGCGCTTATTGTAGCAACTTAATGATGAATTGTCACCCTGGGCTGGGACTGGGGCATGGCTATAGGGTCCGAACAGTACTTCTACCCCAGAGTATGGGCTGAAACTTTGTTTGAGCATCGATTCCGAATTTTCTCCTTCAACGTAGCCCAAGGGATATCCATGCATGTTCAACAGGGATTCACGGCAAATGGAGGGCCTACTCGGAAATGAAATATTTTATTTTTCTCTGTAGGTATGACATCTAGAATTTCTTTTAAATTCAATTCACACCGCGCCAGGTGGAGGTTTGTTACCTTCCCAGACCCCCAAAATAATGATAATTTGGTTTTTGTAATTAGTATAATCTCTTCAGGCTTTTGTCAATATTTTGTCACAGTAATCACTCTTTGTAATTATAATTTAATATCTTATAAAAGGCCTAAGGTAACTGGTTGTGACGAGAACAACACTGTTTAATTCATATCCAGAATAAAATATATAATATTATAATATAAAATATAATGATAATGATATATAAATATAAATAAAGAATATAGCCATGGAAGATCTCCTCTCTCATCTAGAGGTTATACATTCGGACCTGCCCCTACGGTAGTTCAGCAGTTCGATGTTTAGATGAAGATTTCCCCTTTGCACGCACGGTGGCGCCCGTGCCAGAAGGAAACGACCAACGTGCGTGACGACTACACATAAGACGCGCATGTTCTGTCCAGTCGTTCTTCTCAAAGCATTTTTCTTGTACGTTCACAGCTCTACGCGGTTTTTTTTTCAGAGACACGCCGTATCTTCTGGTTGATTCATACAATACTCACACTAGTTTTATACTATCACATCCGAATAAAAGCGGTAGTTATAGCCTTGACAACTTTCTGATCAAGATTTAATGGATGGATCTCCCCGATGGATTTTCCTTACATCATGCCCACCCCAACAAGCCCGAAACCGGTGAAATTCTACAGCTCTCACAATCAAACAAAACAAAGCCTAACCGTTTTTATACAAAGATAATAAAGATATTTCTAATTTTACGAGCGAAGCTTCCAAAACTAGCATGGAAATATGACCTTGACCTTGTGTTACAAGCAGCCTCGGGTGTGGCCCTGAGACCCATAATGTCCCTCTATCATGCGATGATGAATTGTTTTCCTTACTCTACATACTCGTGTGTGTGTGTCCCAATAATTAACCCATTGTGTCACTCATATCAAGCAAATCCTATCAACACCGATTTCAGTTTGCAATAATCCTATCATTTCAGCCTACGTCGAAACCCTCAGATCAGATCAGAATGGTATGTCGGTGATTAGACGCCTACTTTGCTAATCAGTTTCTTGGCCGAGGACTAGGCGTTCTAATGAGAATATAATGACATTTTGCGGTCTTAATGGAATTATGATGGCACCTTGCACTTTGAGGTGAGAGGCTTTTCCTCTGTTTGAAGGGACTCTCTCATATTTGGGCCTAGACTGAATTCAGCTGGGATGTCCCTTAGAATACGCCCATGCTGTATGAGCACTAAAACATATCCATATTAAATTGGACACGCACCATATAGGTTCCAATTTGTCTCACTCTGAGCTGGCAATCTATTTTTCTTCATTTTTTTATAAGTTTTTCCTGCCGACAGCGCTTGTACTGGGAAAGCTTATAAATATAGTTTTTTACTTATTTCATGGGCGCTGCCATCTTACCATTCATGGAGGGTGTTTTCACTGAGGTGAAGACAGCTTCCACGATCTCCGTATGTAAAACTGATTAACATATAACTCATCTTAGGAATCCGACAGTAGGGAAGTCCATGATAAAGAAACTTTCGAATATTCCTAATAACTTTAACACTTCCTGGCCTTCAACCCAACGCTGATATTTCTTCAACTTATTACTTCTTTTGCTTGTTGTTAACCTATTCCTAACCATGAGATCCAAAGGTGAAAGGAATATCGTGGGAAGGATCTACGGACGTTAGGGCCCAACGACGCTAGGGCCCAACGACGCTAGGGCCCAACGACGCTAGGGCCCACCTTTGTTTATTTTCAGACTGTTAGGGACCACCATGCACCTTCAGACGCTAGGGCCCAAACATCGGACGCTATAGGGCCCACTTTCGCATATTTTCGGTAATATTTTCAGACGTAAGGGCCCACCCATATCCTCAGACGTTAGGGCCCAGCCACAATAAGTTGAATGAAACTATCAAATAAGTACTCTATCAGACGCTAGGGCCCATCCCAGTTTCAGCCAAATAATCATGTAATAATGGTAATAAAATGTTAGAATAAATATTAAATCAATAGAATACATTCTGGGAATTTCTTTTAAGAGATGATTTAAACTGGGTTTACATAGTCCTCTGTTGAGGTTTATTGCATGGACCAGTACAGGGAATAGCACGTAGGAAAGAGCTTGTTTCCTTCATACAGGTGAAGGAATCCTGGAAAAACATAAAATGTCATCTTAAATCAACTAATGATTGGTTAGGTTAGTCAAGTATATGTCCTCCAGTACTTTGGTTAAGAGTAGAAAATCAAACGTATATAATGAATTGTGTACGATGTGTATTTTACCTGTCGAGTGGTGGACCTGTTCCTTGTATTGAGGAGAAAAAGTAAAATCATTCATTTCATGTTAACATGTACCCTATCATATATTATAATTATTTCATAGTCGATGTTAAAAAAGGTAATCAAAATTGACACTCATTGTCTAATAATCTAGTTCTCTTGATGTGACTTTTCCAGGGATTCCACGAAACTATCATTGTATGAAAATGGACCCAATAAAATTTATTAAAAAAAAAGGAATTCCCACAAAACAATTCCTTTCCTTATCTAATACAGCATAGCCCAGGTTCTCAATATTCAAATGTACTGAAACAAATAAAAAGGTGGCGAGAGTGACTGACATACCCGACCGACAGGTAGGAGGTGTAAGCCTAATGATGTGAGTAATTCCAGCCCCTCAGGCTCCCCTGCCCCAGGGCCAGAGAGGGAACACCTTACATAAACAGATTTTTACTCCTGTGCTTCATTTCACTCTGTAATTGTCTCATGTCTCATCATCAGACGCCCAGGCAAGCAGTTGCACTTCTCACAAGGGTTACCCAGTCCACAACTACCATTAGGGAGGTTCTGCATCTCCATTACGTAATCGTAACCATATATTCCTTTGTGAATTACGTCCCATTTTTATGTGTAAACATAAATAATTATTGTGAGATGAAACATTGTGCTTCATATGTTACGTTACGTTTTCCTCGCTTTGCTGAACCTCTTTATTCCTTTTAACGTATGTTTGTTTGTATGTCATAGATGCGGATACGTATAGGTTAGAATTGCTGGACCTCCCTATTGCGTCTGTATTACGATCGGTTAGAAGAAGTTCTCACGCAATTCCTGCCACCTGATTACCCATTGTCAGTGAGTAATTCTCTGGCACGCCTGGGGAACCAAGTTAAAAAGACGTCAGATACTTCTATTTACTCTCCATTCAAACAAGGGCCAATGAAGTTCAGCAGGTTCAATTTCAATGGGCGAACAAAAAGGTCCTTATTCAATATGCGAGCGTGCATTGTCTTGTAAAAAAACTCTGACATTTTATTTTGAAATCGTTTCCATGAACTCGTACTGAAAATAAAGAATTCAATATTTCGTAATTACATGGCACTTTGAATTCATAACGTAATTAATTTGCCAATTTCCTCATTTCTATTGATACAAAAATATAATCAATATCGAAGAGTTTAAAGTGCTAGCGTGGCACAATAAACATAACGACATGACCAATGTTTGTGCAGTGTTCGTGCCTTTTCCCA
Organism: Sthenelais limicola; assembly: GCA_942159475.1. Classification (NCBI taxonomy): domain Eukaryota; kingdom Metazoa; phylum Annelida; class Polychaeta; order Phyllodocida; family Sigalionidae; genus Sthenelais; species Sthenelais limicola. Next base: position 94,437,006 of record OW804100.1, read on the forward strand.
ATATATTAGGAGTTAAGTAACTCCATTCAGCCTTTTCCCTCTTCAATGTAGCACATTTGTGAAAAGAAATTCCTTCCACCATTCCAAGCTGGTAGGAAAAGCTTATACACACAATGCATTTGTATTCCTACCCACCAATTATATGACTTATATGACTGTCATGATGTTGAACAACGCGCTGGGTGTTGGCTTTTATACATCTATGTATTAGTATTTTATTTTTATTTTCTATTTGCTTACAGATAAATAATCTCTTTTGTGATCAACATCTACACTAAAATATTTTGCATAAATACTTGTTAAAATTAGAGTCAGCAAAGTCTGAGAATAATGTCCCTGTTACACAATGCTTTTGTCTGAATAAAAATCTTTAAATACAAATACCAAAGTAAGGGAAAAAGTAGGCATTCACACACACACTTGTCCTTTCCTTAGCTTACGCAACAGGCCCCTGTATGCTCTTGAGCAGGACATAGGCCGGAGGAGATGTATATATAATTTATGAGATAGATCGGGGTAATCGGAGTTGTAGGAAGCTGATTGATAGAGTATTCATTCACTGCCCCTCAAGGAGGGCCCCTGAGTAACAGATCCGGGGCCCCGTTGCACAACAATTAACTCCTCACATACGATTTTCCTTCCCTAACTCCCTTTCCTTGCTAAGCAGCTGGTAAGTGGTATTTAGGGTAGGAATTTGCTATACAGACAATGCTAATTTATCTATATTCCTACAGTAGACATTTTCCACCTAAAGCAAGGACACATATCTTCGTAAGGATTTCTTATGCAACCGACCCCAGTTCTACTATTCCATACCATGTTGTACGCATCCAAATGTGTGCTTGTGGGAAAATATGCATTATATTATCGGTACGTCTAAATTATGCATGTTATGTGAGATGGGTTGAAGAACAGTATACATAATATTACCTATCATAAGTAATGGAAACTGTTATATGCATTTCCGATCTAAGATCTGTCTTAGGTAATGTATGCACATGATATTATATCGCTTGTTTACACATTTGATATATTCTACAGTTTTTGAATAACAACATAATATGTTGTTATTCAAAAACTAATATTAATATTATTAACCATCTCCCCATAATTGGAATCTCATGAAATCTTTAAAAGACTTCACCACTACACATAGTATCGAGACTCAATTTATATAAAGAATGGACAAGATCAATACGTTTATTAATAATATCTAGGCAATAGTTGTCAACTTTTATCAATAATATCTATGCAACAGTTGTGAGAAACCCATCGTGGCAAGCCATCAGTTTGTTCTGGTTAGACTGTAGGTCCACGTCGAGGCCACCATTGCTCTGCTTGTTTTGAAATGCTTTTCTCTGTAAACAAGGCCATATCAATTTCATATAAATACGACTAAGGAGTAGACATGGCTGACCCTCTGCCGGAAGAGACATGCCCCAGACATCGCCGCCAAGAACCAACTCATAGATTAGACAAAGAACGCGTCACAGTATGTCCGTGGGATCCGGAAAGACCAACATGGTGTGTGTGCGTGTTAGGGATGAGTGGATGTGGATTTTCGAAATACAAATGCATAGCATTAGCTTAATTAAAGCTTCGTACTCAGCTACTAAGTGAAGTCAACTCTTACCAAATATATTCATCGTTTGACCTACAGGACTGAATTATTTATATGTTGCTGTTGTTATATGTTTATATAAAAAACTCAAGTCGAATCGACTGAGGGAAAAAGGATTTCGGCGGGTCACTGAAATGTAAGTGAGAACTTTTATGAAGCCATGCAAAATCTTCTACGATTCTGATCAAATGACCTTGAGATGAGCGATTAAAATCGGACCAAAAATCTTACTGAAAAGGCAGCTTTAATAGTGTTATTCTTCATGAAAATCCTCTCGAATACTGTGAAATAGATAGATATCAAGTTCGCAATTCTTTGGAGCGGTTTGCCTTTTTTCATGTTATGATTTGCTAGGGGCAAAGATCAGGCAGTGATACATATGTAACTAAATGTGTTTTCACGATAAATCGCAAACGTTTCACTCCTAGCGGGAGCGAACCACATGCCACTTATATTACAGACTAAAAACAATTGTTACTGACATCTATGTTGAAATTCCTTAAAAACAAACAGTTTAACTCTGTTTCTTTTCTCCTTAGGGATTATTAATGGCCCGAGCTTGACAGCGACTCACAACACGACCACATGTGCTCGGCTTACGATTGTGAAGTGTGATTTCAAAATCAGGAGTCTGCTTGTCGGAAGATAGAAGACATATGCCAAGTGGCTACATTGGGGAGTTTGTGTACATACAGCAAAGTACCCGAGATTTAAATGAATTTCTTTAATTTCAGTCAATTACACAGGGACAATACGGGAGTTGCATAACCGCCATTTTGAATCTTGATTCGCATGGAATTTTGGGACTAATGGTACAGTCTAAAATCTATGGAAAACATGTTCAGCATATGGAATATTTATCAGTGCTCTAATGCCAATATCAATCTGTCATACATGTTTCCATGACACAAGTCTCCATCTTTCCCATCATGCATTTGGTGTTCTTAGCTCATTTATATAAACTCTGATATTTGCGAAAATATTATTCCATAAAAATGTTGCCAAATATTTGTATGTCAGATTTGTACAGAATCCAACAAATCATGTACTGTAACAGACATGCGCAGTGGCACATGCAAATCGCCTATTGCTATAGTGTATCCATAGAATTGGAGATAAGGAAATGGCTACCCGTTGAGACTTCAATGGCAAAAAATTCCAAATTTAAATTAATTTCTTAAATGTCAGGGAGAACAGCTAAAAAAAAATGTATCCATGATTTGAGATAAGAAAATGACTACATTTTAAGAGGCAAAATATCACATAATTGGCGATCAGTTGAGATATCTATGAAAGTAATGTGGAAGAAAGGTTTAACACTGATCAAAATATAAAATGGATGAGGGATTTCCTTAGCTATGATGAAAATTTGTCAATAAAAGTATTAAAAAAAAGTAATCTGAAGAAAATAATCATAGACTGCCAAGCAGTTGAATGAGAAGTACCTAAAATTAGCTCTCTTGTAAAGAATTGCAATTCTTGCGAGCGGAATTTACCCATAGAGTGGCCGTCCCCCCCTCCCCCTCTTCCCCCCCTCCCCTCCGCCTGGGCCTCGACCGCCACGCGGGACCTGGGTGGAGCGGGGGAGAGCGGGGCACTGGACATCTGTTGTTATGTGTCTACCTGTTTGATTGTCTTAGCAACCGAAATAGCATCGCCAATTGTTCTCCGGCGTGACTCTCATTACGGGGTGGGGGGAAGGGACTGGGGGAGGGAGGGGACGCTACATGCTTGGGTCAGGGATAATGGGAGGGGAGGGGGGGTTGAGGGTAAGGGATCCTCCGCGCAGGCGCACAGCGCATGACCTTGGCGTGGGAGAGCGCTGGGGGTCATGATCATGTGACAGGAGGATCCCCCTCAGCCAATCATAAGGATGGATCGCCGGGAGCGCACTTTGCTATACCCATTTTGATGCTAATGAATAATTAACGTGTGACTATAAATAAAGAGGACAGAGTAAGCTTGGATACACCTTGCCGCCTGGCCGAAGACTACTATCATCCGACTTCTCTGACTTCATCATTTTACATACCGAATCTCTGGGCAAATTGCCATTGCATTCTCACACTCTCCTCTCCCCTCCCCGTTACCTTCATCCCCTTCCCTCCCCTTCCCCCTCTCCCCCTTTCCCCCTCCCCCTCGCCCTCCCCCTTTCCCCCTCGCCCTCGCCCTCGCCCTCGCCCTCGCCCTCTCTGCTGCGCCTTGACAACGGTAAATAAACTGGTTACGTAGCTCAAGTAATATGAATAAATTAAACCGGTATTGTTAAGTAAATAAATTAAAAGGGGATGTGTATATATGCACTCAAACCAAATCTTGTCTTCAGCTGGATAATTACTACTTATGAATATTACATTAAAGTTATTCCATTTACAAAGTGCAGAATAAGAAAGAATCTCATTATAGCTGGAGCATCAGCGAGTTCAATATTACTTCAAAATCCTTTTAGCTCTTTTCGTCATTTCCCCATCGCCGAGAGAACTTAATTATAAATTCCCACAAACTCATGATTTTCTGTTTGAACAGACAGCAGTCGATCTTTATTCAAACATTTGTTTAGCACTCTCAAGATTTAATGACACTCTGGGTTGAGTAATCAAGTCCCTTTCGATCGATATCAATCAAATATTGCCTCGATTCGGAGTTCTTTACACCTCGGTCGGGCTTGCAGTAATAAGCAACGCTTTCAAATGTAGCTTGGGGCGGTTGGGACTTTCAGAAGGGATATTGAGTTGATTCCATGCTGGCGAGATGGCGGTTTCTATCTACCTATAGGCAGCGACTTCTTACCCATTTAATCAATGCTGGAGTCTTGGTGGATGGAAGGAAGGAAGGATCGGGTGAGGACATCAGACAATGTACAATCGGCAGCTGTACACAACTATCAAATTTGTGCTACAATAGGATGAAAAATGATAAATACTAGGTATATGTGAGTATATTCAGTGTTGCGTAGATTCAACAAATCTGTCTGGTTATGTTGAACTGGATTTTGAACCTCATTTCTTTCTTTATTTTGGGTTGTTTTAAAGGAATTAGTGACGGCGAATTGTACATTTTCTCATGATTTCACCCCATCACAGTCTATTTCCAGCTTCTTCAAGCCTGCTTTCGATTTGGTTCGGTTTGAAACAGTTAAAGGAAAAGTACCGAGGAAGCTTCAATAGTAGCATGTTGGCTAGATTTCTAAAAAAGAATATTGAAAAAAATGAAATTCTATGGGAGAAACTGAAGAACGCATAGTAAAAGTTGTATAAGATGTGTTAAATTGTACATTTTCTGGCGACTTCGCCCATATGGGTGAAGTTATCATAAAATGTACAATTCGCCTTCACCAATCCTCTCAAATCACCCACATTTAAGACAAAAATGAGCTTCAAAATGCAGTTAAACATAACAGAACGGATACTTTAAATCAATGGGATACCAAATATACTCAGATATACCCGATATATCTCTCAGCCCAATTTAGCAGAATTTCCAAAATGTGTAAAGCTGCCAATTGTACATTTTCTGAAAATCTGATCCATATCCACATGGAACTGCTTGTATTTGAGAGGTTTCTGCAGACTGTATGGTCATCACTACCAGACGCCTGATAATGACGTCCTACTGACAGCCAAATGGGAAGAGCCCGGGAGGCCCGCAGAAAGAAAGTTGGCACGAAGAGCCAGCCTGGAGAGGAAGGATGTCATTAAAGTGGATGATTGCCCATAGTTGTGGACAGGTGGTCTGAATAGACAGGTTCATCATGATACCCTCCAGTGTGTGGTATAGGCCTTCGTCTTGTCATGTTTTATATTCGGGGTAGTTAGGTGGAAACAATCTATATATATAGGCCCAAAGATGACTGAGTCTCTTCAAACGAAGGGAAAGCCTCTCGATCGATCGCCTCAAACCGCAAAGTGTCATTGTAATTCCATTAAGACCGCAAAATGTCATTATAATCCCATTAGAACTCCTAGTCCTAGGTAAGGAAACCGATCAGCGAAGTAGGCGTCCAATCACTGACATACCATTCTTATCTGACCTGAGGGTTTGGGCCTAGACTGGAAATTCGTGTTTGGGGCGATTAATGTGATTCCATCCATCGAGGTTGAAAAAAGTTTTCGTGTTTCTATTTTTGGAAAGTCTCTTAAATTTATATTTGATTTGATTTGACTTTCCGTGAGCTTACATTACATGTATGCCGTTCTCAGCTTAAGGTAGAAAATAGAAAATAATTCATTAGCACAATACATTACACTATAATTAAACTAGGAGGATAGGAAAAATCCTCTTTCTCTAAGATATTACATGGTCTTGGCATGAAAGAGGCTTGAATCAAAGTATGAAACTTCCACCTCTAAAGGGGCTAGTCCACTAAGCCGATTCTCACAGAGTTTAGTGCAAAAGTGTCCTCTGCGGCTCAAAATCGCATGCGAGCTATTAATATGATAATGATATAACAATTTCAATGTAGGAATTAAAAGGGATTTCCTTTTGTTTTCGCACTTCTGTTGAAACATTGTATTGTTTAAATTAATTGTAACTGTATGTATGTACTACTTGATTGATATAGTTGAATATCTTACCCATTTCATTCACCTCTTTTCGAAGTAGATCTATACATGTATACCGTATTTCCCCGTTTATATTATAAGCCGGGCCCAATTTATAAGCCTGCCCCGTTTATAAGCCTGTCCCGTTTTAAGCTGGGCGGTAAGCACATTCTTATTATATGGTAAAATAAGCACTATAACCCTTACGTCGAATAAAAGCCTGGTCTATCACCATTTGAAATCAAAACAAGCCCGGGCTTATAAACGGGGAAATACGGTATTCAATAAAAGATATGTTATTATTTTATTTATTTACGTATACATGTGTATCACCATTAACATCAATTAACACTATGCAACATAAAATAAACTGAGGAATGCATGCATTTGAAAAGTATAATACAATTCCAATACAAGAGAAATACCACCACCAGCAAATTTACACAACCTCATAATCTCAAATTAAAATTCTTATGCATTTGGAGCATTCGCCCCTTCAGGGGAAAAAACAGTGTTTGTCTAGTTATACAATCCGAGACTGAATGCTCCCTGTAATAAACACAAACAATGAGTGTTCCCCTGACGTAAACGAGACCCTTAACCTAGTATAAGATGTGGCCATGGCATGGGTCTGTCAGTCCTGGAACAACATTCTCCGACGCTCTTGGCATTTTGTTGGACTAAAACTTTGAAAGATGGCGCGCAAGCAAAAGGTCGAGAAGACTGAAGAACGCGGCAACGACAGGGTGTTTCCATGCATGTTTTATCCCCAAACTTCACTTTGAATCTTGCGAAGGCCTCAATTAACCGTAAACATTTCTATTTCCTATAAGAAAGGCCTGGTTGCAATTTGAACTCTGGAACTCATCAGCCTTTCCTGAGATCGGGAGATGTGTTTCGTTTCAGTATATATTCTTATCCATACATCTTTGCTGAATTCTGTTGATAATAAGACTGAAGGAATTCTCGAGGATCTTTTACGACTATTGTTTTTAGAATGAAGACATGCAATATAAGGGTCAGATCGTGAGAAGATGTACGATTGCCAGGTGTACACATTAAGGAAACTCTGCTAAAATTAGGCTGAAAAATGATGAATACTGGGAATATCTGAGTATAATTTTGTTATCGCATTGATTTAAAGTATCAGTTCTGTTATGTTAAACTGCATTTTGAAGCTTATTTTTGTCTTAAATGTAGGTTGTTTGAGAGGATTGGTGAAGGCGAATTGTACATTTTCTAGAGGTCTGACCCATAAGTATCATATGAACACATATATATGCTCATAATTCAGCATAGGATTTCAGCGGGCCACAGAAATATAAATGTCGACTTTTATGAAACAAAGACAGCTGGGTTAAATCCTCAAAGATTCTAGTCAAATGCTTTCAGATGGGTTGGTTAGAAAAGAACGGAAGAAAGAGTAGTCTCAAAAGCAATGATATTTCAATTTAAGTTTGAATCAGGAATTCATTTTGATTTTAATCCGTCCATCAAAGATATCCCCTATGATCATTTATTTTCTGTATAGCAACCATACAGCACTAAACAGATTAATACCCTCCATTTCGGGCCTGCTGGTGCACTGTTTGTGTATAATATCCTTTGGTTTCGCCTCGGCATTGTACACTACATTGTATAAATCAGCTCTTCAATGTCGGTCATTAATCCTTTAACATAATTCCCCTGGTAACATATTTCTTATAAGAATTTAGATTTGCCACTTGAAAACCTCAACATTTCATATACAATGTGAAAGTACGTCCAACCACTCTAGGTGCAAACCTTCAGATCAGATAAGAATGGTATATGTCAGCCTACTTCGCTAGTCGATTTCCTGGCCTAGAACTCGGCGTTTTAATGGGAATATAATGACATTTTGCGGTATTAATGGACATACATTGGCACATTGCGGTAAGAGGCAAGAGGCTTTCCCTTCGTTTGAAGGGACTGTCTCAACTTTGGGCCTAGACTGCAACGTCAGTTCCAAAGATTAGATTCCAGCTTTGACATTGTATGTGATATTGGCCGTGGTATAGAATTGAAGTAATTTGCTGCCACCGCTACACCCACCAAGCTTCAGTCGCGCAAACGGAGGAGGAAACCCTCTAATATAGAAAATACCAGGATTTACATCTGATTTCAGCCGCAATGAATTCTGAAACGTCTGTCAGAGCTCATGGGGTAGATCGATACATCTTGCCAGCATCAAAGGAAGGAGTGAATAATAACTGACGATTGAATATCATTCCCTTCATTCATTTCAGTTCATATTACTGGGGGTGAATTTTATCCGAATATTTTAAGCTTTGCCCACAGGTTTGGAATTCGCTCAGTAATGGTCTTCATCAGATGGGGGAAGTTTACTATCATGAAAAACATCTCCTTGGTTATAACAGTGAATCCATCATCGCGGGGGAGTACGAGTCCAGTTATTACTCAGCAGCAATTGCTCTCACATAAAATCAAACTTTCATCGCGAGTTGCTCCCGAGCAGGAGACTATTTCATTTCAGCTTTCTCCCCTTCACTACAGCCTTGTCTGAATTTGATCAAAGGCTGTGCCACGAAGCACATTTTGCAAACAGACAACGGTAGAATGTTATTATGATGAAATAGGACCAGCTCAGGTTGTATTCTGTATTCGTATAATTTTGTATTCGTATTTTGTATTCGTATTCGAAATTATGTGGTATACAGGATACGTTCAGGATACTGATAAAAATATGGAGAAACCCAGTAGATGTTTATACCTGATTATAAGAAATAAAAACGTTATCAAACCAAATCAAAGAGTACTTTAAGCTAAATGTAATACCTCTGTTGCAGAGTTCAGGTCAGACCTCTCAGAGCATTGCAGTTTTTTTTTAAATCAAAAAGTGAACACAAAAACACAAAAATAAATCGTCGGTTCAATTTTAAAAATCCAAACTTACATTAACATTGAGATATGGGCTCATTGATGATAATTCCATTCAGAATAACCATGGTCTTCCGCCCACCGCTGTGTCTATCTAGAGCTAACTATACTTAACAAAGTCCAAAGTAAGACCAAAGGTCTAGATCAGAAAATAAATGAAATGAAATAAATTTAGAAATTATTAGTAATAAAAATGATTTCACGAATTACGAAAACTTAATGAAATCTATCACCAAATTCGCGAAATTCATTCATTCACGTGCATTATGGACAACCAGTTGTCCAGAATTCAAACCATGCAAAAGCCATACACGATTATTGAAGGACGACTGTCTGTGTTATTAGTGAGGCAACATTCGCAGGTTTTTCTCAAGTGCAAGTGTAATGTACAAATATTTCTGGCTGAATATCTCCCCATGCTTTGATAGTTCGCCATGGCAACCAAAACAAATAGTAATGTATAGGGGAGGATAGGGTAGCCGGGAGCTCAGTGGGATTCAGACCGCACCAGATGCAGAATCTTCTCTCTTTCTCTCCCTCCCTCCAATCCTCTTCTCAAATATTAAATTTATACTCGCGTCTCTACCCGCAAAGTAGCTATGAGTCAATCAGATGGATCATATGACTCAAGGACAGACACCATCTCCAAGTCCAAGTTATGCTCTAAAATTCGTTATTTTGTTTTAATTTTTTGTTGGCTACAATTTTAAACAAATTTCTTACAAAATACGCATATAACGTTGTTATTTTCTTAATGTTAAACTCTGACTAACACATTGTTTTGTTTCATTTTCATACATTCTTGTAACTGCTTCCTCAAATGATGTGAGATATATGATGCATTTTGTGATTGAAGATCTGAGACAGGAAGAATAGAGAGTGAAAGCTCTATCCTGATTTGTAAGGAGGGATGGTAAAGGCCTACACCAAAACAAGTTGCCAGAATAAAATAATTTGATAGTAACAACCTTATATATCTGGTTGTTTTTCATGCATTGCCATTTCAAATTTAAAAAAATAGGGCAATACAGGTATATAAAGTTACAAGGAGATGATTTAAGGTGGCAGGATAATGTTAAAAACAAATGATTTGTTCCTGCTGGCCTCATCAAGGTTAAAAATTCATTAAAAGATAAACAGTTTGAAAAATTGAATAAGACAGGCAACCATCGGGATTGGCGTCATGCGGGTGTTTCTCCAAAGACATGTTAGCTGTTTTGGATGAATACTTCATATAGATATTACATTGAATTGTTGATTGTTTTACACAATAACAACAGTAACAATATTAATAATTGATTCACCTCTGATTAAGATCTCGACCGAGATCGAAACATGCCAGGTCCGATTAATAAAGCAACAACATAATACAATCTGATCGCCTATAGTATCTCATTGCGTATTGTGTCACTATCTCTAACAATTCGAATCAATACTGATAACAACAGAATCCATTGGAGTATCAGAATAGTAGAATATCTTTCTCATAATATTATGAGATATTGGTCATCCAGGATGAAAAAACATATATATAATATTTCATTATTAACTTGAATCTATTGGCAAGTACCTTCAACATAGGCAATATCGTGACATACAACTCAACTCACTTCAATTCTTCGTCACAGCTCTTGGTTATGACAAAAAGGTAGAACACATTTGTATCTATCACAGGTCTTTCTGTTCAGGCCCTAGATTTGAATTCACTTAAGTGTTGCTGGTTACAGAAAAGAGATTATGGCTACCAAGTCTATACCTATGTATGGAAGAGATATAATATGCGGAAAGAGTATAGTAACATATATTTGGATGAGTATTATCTCCTTCCATGATATTGAACGTAATAATAGACAAAATGTGATCGACTTCTTATATAACATTGGCAAACAGTTGTCACTTTCTGTAAAAATTGCGATGAAATTTCTTTTCTTCAAATATCTCTCGCATGGAATGTTGTTCCTGTGGCAGTTTCAGTGGTGCTTCCTTTTAGCTAAATACGGACTGAATGTTATGATAAACAGCCTGCTTCACACTTTCCTTGGTATGATGGTTAGTAGGTGGGGGTCAGCCACCACAGTACTAGAGCCAGACACACATATGGACCGGGCGCTGTGTATAAACACTCCAGGGTGTGAGGGTGAAATACAGAAACCCCAAGAGCTGCTCGACTTTCATAACTCGACCACCTCTTCTTTCCAGCTGCCCTGTCGTAATGTCACTGTAAATATGCATCTCGCCATTGTTAGGGGTGGCTTTACCCATTGGGAACTGTTCAAGTATTATATCTCATAGCGAAAAGTGGAGAAGATAATATCTTCAGGGCACAGCCGTTGTGTTATACGAGCTGCATGGATTGAATTGGGAAGTTTAAAGCTGTATTCTCAGTTAACATTGATAACAAACTTAGGACTTCTAACCTAATCAATAGGCCAGTGAAGGAGGGAGGAGCTCGCCATTCCTCTCCAAATACAGAACCAGCTCAGAAACTTAAGATTTTCTACTTTTTCCCCAATTGTTTCCTACCAATCTGAAAGTCATGTAGAGGATTTCAGCCTGTTGTTTTGCTGCAGGGTGTCATATCATATAAGTCCCCATTTATATTTTGGTGGCCCGCCGAAATACTTTGCTGTAGTAGTTTCACTTATTATCGCTCAGAGGTGCTCGGTTTCGTTCGACCAATTGGTGAACTTCAAATTCTTATTTACATTGTATAACTTCCGTCCTAAAGGTCAAACAATGAGTAAATCTGGAACGTTCTCGTAATAGCTGAGAAGGCAGTTTTAAAGATGAACCGAAATTGAAAATACTGCTGCACAGCATGTGGATTTTAATTGTTGCTTGCGGTTTCTCATGATACTGCCCCTAAAGCACGGGAGTTCTTACAAGCAGTTAAGATGTGATGAATCAGATTGCGGCGAAAATAAAACCAAAAACTGAAGTATCGTGTTCGTTGGAAGGGAATTTGATTATCTGACTTTAATAATTTCAGTCTCAGGTTTAATGAGACCGAACTGAAAACATGTAACATCATCCTGCCTTCGCTTAAACTCAAACAAAACTTTGATACATCACATTTCACTCCAAATAAAAGGGCTTGACTCCACTGAGGTTATTTCCCCGGTTGTATCCCAGTTTAGGCCCAAAGATGAGAGAGTCCCTTCGAACGAAGGGAAAGCCTCTCGCCTCAAACCAAGTGCTATTATAATTCCATTGAGGCCGCAAAATATCATTATAAACCGATTAGAACGCCTGGTCCTAGGCAAGGAAACCGATTGCGAAGTAGGCGTCCAATCACTGACATACCATTCTTATCTGATCTGAGGGTTTGGGCCTGGACTGTTCCGCTGTTCATTCTCATTTCAAATATAATAACACATTGAGCTGGTCAGAGGAAAGTCTTGCAACATAGGTTCTTTATAATAATTATAATAATTGATAAAATTGATAAAATAATTGATAAATAACTATAAAACCACATATTAGCCGCAATAAGCAGGCGGTCTGGTGGAGCCATGCCTATAATAGAGACTGCCCCAAGGCAGACTTGTTTTGTAGGCTAGGAAGTCAGAAATGTATGGAATCCGTTTGTGCTCTGAAATAATGGGATGGGATACGGCAGTGGAATGAATGAAATACATGTAGAGGGAGAACCGCCTCCCTGGGATGTCCATTGTATGTAATGAGGTACATGTATAAGGGTCAGATTTTCAGAAAATGCACAATCGTCAGCTCTTCAAATTTGGTTATTTTTGCTAAATTAGACTGGAATATTTTAAATGCTATGCATATCCAGGTATCTTTGGCATTGTGTTGATGACAAATATATCTTTCTCTGAGTTAAACTGCATTTTGAACGTAATTTTTCTCTTAGATTTGGATTATTTGAGAGGATTGGCGAAGGTGAATTGTACATTTTCTGAAAATCTGACCCATATATCGCGGGAGAACACAAGGAGCTACATTAAGGGGTCACTGTCAACAGATCATCTCCAAACAAAACATCTGGCAAACATCAAACTACCAATAACAGACCATAACTATTATTGCCATCAAGAACCCAGCTTTTATAATTAGGCGACAGCGATCTGCAACCGCTATAAATAGGATAGTTAAGTAGCCGTAGTTAACTCGCCCGGGAAAACACTGCACAAAACTAGACCCTAACTTCCCCCCTGATTGTGCACCAAGCGAACAGCTTGACCGAGGCCCCCAGAGATCAAGGTAAATGATATGTAAATGGTGGGGGGTGTTGGCAGTAGAGTGTCTACACCTATTGGTTGATAAAAGAGGGCCCATAAGTCAGTAGTAATAGGCGATTATTCAGGATTAATGGAGAGAGAGGGCTGCACTTTCCACCGCTTATCTCGTCCCTGCTTCTCTTCATCCATGTAGGTGGCACGGCGTAGGTGGGCCGAGATAGAGAGAAGAAATTTACACAAACTGTTTGGATGTCTCAGTGAAAGCTGTTGTTCTTTTTTTATCGTGATATAGGGCCTTGGTTGATGTACTTTCATAAAGAATGAAGGCCACTGGTAACGATATTCTCTCAAATGAGTGGGTGGAAAGCAATGTGTACCAGCGATTTTTAAAAAATAAGATTGTGACATCGACTGACATACCCGATGTAGAAATAACTTTTTGTAATGGATAAGCGGTTCACCAAGGAAAGTTTGACGCAGACTGTTTATCATAACCTCCAGTCCGTATTTAATGGCATAATATATGTAAATACACATGAAATTGCATAAATACCATAGTAGCAGCTCGCCACGCTAGAATGGTATACTATCTCAAGGCCCTGACTGGTTGCACCCAAGTGAGCTTCCAAAATACATGACGAAACATTCCCGAATCCCTCGATGAACATCTCTTATAGTCCATGTGCATGGTGACTATAACAGAACTTTAAGCCTGGGTTCCACTGCCACGCTACTTCTCCCGCTACTCCTCCCGCTACTCCTCCCGTTTCTCTGCTCCCGCTACTCTAGAAGTAACGGGAAGTAGCCGTTTCAAATCAAACATATTTGAATTGAAGCGGCGACTTCCCGCTCCTAAAAGTAGCACGACCAACGGAACGGGAGGAGTAGCGGGAGAAGTAGCGTGGCAGTGGAACCTAGGATTTACACTGACTGTATTGTCTAGCAGAACATTATTCTTATATAGTAAATGTTGTTAAATCGAATATCACCGTCTATGTATATGTAATATAATATATATGATATCAATTTTCAATTATATAACTTTTCCGCTGGAAAACAAAAATATCACGAAGAATATGGAACGTTTGTTCAATAAAATTCAGTTGAGAAAATATGTTCCCATTAGACTGAGCATCAATCCCTACTGGTGGTTCTGATGTGATGAACGACTATTTCCATTCATTTGCCTTTTGTTTTGGTGCTCAGAACTCGAACGTTGATATTATGCCATGGGGTCCAGTCTGGGCTCAAAGAGAGAGTCCCTTCAAACTGAGGGAAAGCCTCTCGATCCAAACTGCAGAATCCCATTATAATCCCATTAGGACCGCAAAATGTCATTATATAATCTCATTAAAACGCCTAGTTCTAGGACAGGAAACCCATTAGAGAAGTAGGCGTCCAATCACTGACATACCATTCTTATCTTATCAGAGGGTTTGGGCCTAGACTGGTCATGAGTGGTCGAGTCTGCCGGCAGTTCTTAAAACCCTCCTCCCCCTCTGGATCTCAACCTGGTATTCCATCTTGCCTTTTTTTTACATTTCCACGCTCTTGAAAACCTTTAGGAACTTGTGATGTGTTGGGTTAGATTCCTGATCTCTGGCGAGTTAGAGTCTACTCACGATGGATTGTATCCGCCGCACTCTATCACAATGATTCAGCGTTTGATTACGTTGTTTAGACACATCGTCTTGGAACTGTGCAGACCCAAGAAAATTTTTCTAGGGACTATGTTGAGAAGAAGTCCAAGCAATTTATACTCAGCGATTTTAAGCCTGGGTTTTGCAGACTAAACTCCTTCTTGAAGTTCTCCTGGGGGTAGGTTGACAAGGGAACATACATGTCCAACGATTTTTACCTGAATGTTAAATTTCTTTTGTGTAACAGACATAAAACTGGTATAGTGTACGTATATGGGTCAGATTTTTCAGAAAATGCACAATTGGCAACTGTATACATTTAGTAAATCCTGCTAATATAAATTAGACTTAAATTGTGTCAATCCTAGGTAAATTCGAGTATATTCGTCATTGTAGTGATTCTAGCAATCTGTTTGGTTACGTTGCAGTTTATTTTCAACTTTATTTTCGTCTGAAATTGGGTTATTTGAAAGAATTGGTGAAGCTGAATTGTACATATTCTGAAAATCTGACACATATAGGAGGGATAAATTGTACTGTGCTAACCTGTGACTCGGGGAGAGAAATGTGGTTAGGGAAAACGAGCAGAATACAGTAAGCCACCATTGACTTCGTTCTAATTAAAGCTCCATTCACAGCTATTGTGACTAACATAATCGTACCAATTTTACTCATAATTATTATGACTTATAGGACTGTACGAGACCTTCAACATTTTGGCCAAATGGCATTTAGATGGGTTGGAAAAGAATGGAACAAAAAACAGAAGATTTTCAGACAGACGTGAGCTGAGAGTGCAGCTTCAAATGTCTAACGATTTTTACCTCAATTTTCGATTTCTTTCGTGTAACAGAAGGGAGAGATACATGTCTAAGGAAAACGAGCAAAATACAGTAAAAAAACAATACCAAACATTGGCTTCGTTCTTATTAAGTTCCCAACATCTATATGGGCCAGACTTTCAGAAAATGTACAATTGGCAGCTGTACACATTTAGTAAACTCTGCTAAAGTGGGCTGCAATTTGGCCAATACTAGGTAAATGCGAGTACCGTATATTTGGCATTGCATTGATTCTCGCAATCTGTTTGGTTAGGTTGAACTGTATTTTGAACTTTATTTTAGAGGATTGATGAAGGTGAATTGTACATTTTCTGGCTTCTTCACCCATATGTATACATATGAAATGAAGTCAGGCAAATGCTTTGTTATATATAACGAGCCTTCATTCTTCGACGCCTGGTCTTCAAGAGATTTTTAACGAGTCTGACAGCGGGTAGGTTTGCTAAATGGTCCCCGCTCTATCACGCAGATTTAACACACGTTTAGGCGGAGAGAAATATCTGCGAAGGAAGGAATGCCATGTTTATTTACTCCCACCCATCAATCTCCTTCTGGGGAGATCGACTTCAAGGCAGGATCATGTTGCCTTCTACAGTAAATCGCCGATAGCAGCTCACAGTATGGAAACATAATGTGCACTATTGATGCTCTATACATGCTTTATGACGTTTTCTTTGTGCAATAAATAAGGGATCATTCCACGAGGGGCCCAGCTACAAGGACAGAATAGTGCAGCCCAGTATCTCAGTGTAGATATAAATAAGCCATACTGTTTTATTACTGGGCGATAATAAATACAATAAGTGGGTACCTTTGTGGACGTAGGTGCATGCCCTATAAACTCTTTATATCCTTGCCCTTCCTCGCCCCTGACCCATAGATAGCCTGGCTTTGTGATATACTGCAAATGTGATCTTACGGAAATCCTGCTTTATTATATTTAAAACCTTCTTTATTGTTTATATCCATCATATCCCTACTTTCTTCTATGGTTAATTGTTGGAAAATCATACCTACTGATATGTTGAATGGCATCATTTTCGAAGGAACAAAGGGCGCATTAAATTGCGTTATCGGAGGGATTCCGTTTAACTTGTTTAGATACTACTTTTATGAAGATTTTCCCTTACAGATAGATACATCTATATGTTGACCTTTCTCCCATCACCTGTTTCTATCCCGTAGTGCCCTAGCAAAGAGATGAGATTCGATTATCATATTTTTCATTGGCATTTGCAACCAGTGACATTACAAATTAACTACGGCCATTTTACAGGCTTTATTTACGCCCGGCCCACGACCATATGGCGGCGGACCATAGGTCAGAGTGAGCCCTTCCACCCACACTGCTGTATATCACTTACTTCTATCGCTATCTCTTTAACTCTTTATCCATTGAATATTTGGCTAAAGGGCCTAGTCCACTAAGCCGATTCTCATGCGATTCTCACAGGATTTAGTGCAAAAGAGTCCTCCGCGGCGCAAAATCGCATGAGAATCGGCTTGGTGGACAAGACCCTTTATGTTTTAAAGCTGCATTATTTCCTGCTAAATCGACAACGTTTTCTTCTTGATTCATTCATTACTCGATCTTTTGTACTGAAATTATAATCATATTGTTGCCATTTCTTCTTTTTATTTGATCAAATATGTTAGTCCCTTCAAACTGAGGGAAAGCCTCTCGCTCCTAACGCAAAGTGCCATTATAATCGCATTAGTACCGCGCAAAATAACATTATAATCTCATTAAGACGCCTACTCCTGGACCCGAAAAGCGCAGTAGACGTACAATCACTTACATGCCCTTCTTATCTAATCTGACAGGCTTTTTATGCTATGCTTTATAGTGGCATTTTCTGTTTTCAACCGCCAAGGACAAATAATCTAATACATTGGTATAAAGAATATTCTTTTTTAAAAAAAAAGGTCCAAGGCATTTAAACAGATATTATTGTTAGAGCAGAAGATATATCGATGGCTTGCTGCTATTATAAGCTTTTAAAATAGTCCATTATACGCTTTTAAAATAGTTTGAAGTCGATATTGTTGTCAAGGTGTTAAACATTGGTGTCTGGTTTAGCTTCCCCGGATGACGCCTGCTGGATTATGGGATGGGTATGCTGGTTCGCCCCCTGGCGGTCACCTATTTAATCACAGGGTCACGTGAGTCACGTGGCCTTGCCGCCGGAGCACATGGCATCCTGGGATCGAGTCGACTGGCATTTCCATATCAGTGCGCCATAGATCACCCAAGCTCTTAATGCCAGTTTATTTTAGACAATTTGTTACAGCTTTTACCCTATCCGGCTAAGACCCTGCCCACACACAGCCGATTTGCCTCCCGATTGCCTCCCGATTTGGGTCTCCTGATGAATCCTATGGTCTCATTTCAAACCCTGGTTTATGTTCTTGAAATAACATAAACCAGGATTGGAAATGAAATCCTAGGATTCATCGGAAGACCCAAATCGGGGAGAAATCGGGGGGCAAATCGGCTGTGTGTGGGCAGGGTATTGTATTATGATGCTATGGTCGGCAGTAAGGAATGGGTTACCAGACGTGTTGCACGGAAATTGATTTGAGTTTTTCTAAGTCCTACCTGCCCATAAAGTAAATCACGTGCACTAGAAAAAACATCTGTTTCAGATATTATTAGAGGGCCTCGTCTATTCACACTTCCCCCAAAGGAAACGAGGGTGGTCTCGCGAGGCGGTAAAACACGAGGTTTTCAGCTTTAATGAAAGGTAATAATTGTTACCAAAATGTTACGAGGCTGGCACGAGGGACGGGGTCAAGGTCACGCTGTGCCCTCCAACTATCTTTCTCTGCTCGTAGCATCAGTCGGATTTTTGTAAATATTGAGCCCTCATATAGTTGATCACATTACAACAGTGAGGGCTTATTGTAGTCCAGAAATGATTACAACTGCATTTATGCATCAGATGTGATTATGAATATCTCCTCTGGGCACTTGATAATATTAGGATAATATTTTTGATATTTCACAATTCTATTGTAGATGTCCTGCCACCGGGGTATCTACGCAGCTAATATCCGAGTTAACTGAGAATTTGCTATTTTTCTCTCTTTTACATTACCTTACTCGTTCACTATATCAAACGATATCGCTCTTATATAATAAGTATCCGAACACTGTGCTTTTAAAACTCACACCCTTAAAAGGTGGGATAAATGAGAAACTTTTATATATTAGGCCAGACATATTAGTTGTGTTTCCGATTAACCAACCACCCCCACCCCTACCCAGAATCACTTACCACATCTAAAAGTTTGTTTGACCTTCCCTATTTTTCTATGTTTTTGTTAAACAAAAAAGCTAAAATGAAGCAGGAAAAAAAGTCTTCCTAACAAGAAAGCTCTTGAAATGTACAATAATTATGTTTAAAACAATACTGTGTTGTGAAAAAGACAGAAAATAGATTTTTTTCAGTTTCTGGATGGTGGTTCCCTAAAAGAAATACCATGTCTCCAGCTAAATAAAACGGAAACACACCTATTTTGTTTGGCCTTTAGAAATATAGGATTCACATGCCTTGCACCCATCCATCATCAGAACGTTTAATCGATGTTATCGATATCAAAATAATTAAATGCACACTATAAATTCAAGTAATTTAATTCTGTTAAAGGTATATCTACATAGACTACTTCTCATTTTCTGTCCCCAAGTCTCTCACCAACTTGTCTAAATCCGTTAACTCCACTTCCTCAACAGAATGTGAGACTACAGTCCCAACAGTCTCCGATAACACAGATGTTTGTCTGAATTCTAAATGCTGGTACACCAAGAGGTGTAACGCAGACTCCCGTCCCTGAACCTCGAGGTTCCTTTGTATATGTACATACAAACACTATAGCAAGCCCTTGTTTGGCCTTTTAACATTTCAGTTAAGTCGATGTAAAGCCGGTACTAGATGTTCACAATAGTCGTACAGAATAGACTGTCCGGGGAAAGCTTATTTGAGGTGAAGGCTAATTTCACCCCTCATTGCTCCTTTGTAAAAGGTGGAGTTATATGTGATGGGGAAAAAACTAATATAGTCGACAAGAAGCGAAATATTGGGTTTTTTTGTTTGGGGGAGAAAGCACAACATCTTCGCCCAGTGTTTTTAAAAGATCCAGATAACTAGAACTTTCGTTAATAAAGAATTGAATATTGTAAGAGCCCAGAAGGCAGGATACTCTGAATAAAACCTTTTAAAAACAAAAAAAAAGAATTGAATATTATGTAGATTTAGCAGGGACACATGAAAAATGCTTTGAATTTCTGGACAAATGAAAAATATCAAAAACAAATTTTTTTAAAATCATAGCAACAGATGTCATCAGCCGACGTAGGGACGAATATCATCAACATATTCTGGTATAATCCCAAAATTAATTGCACTTTTCCCTTCCTCTTAGATAAAATAATAATAAACATAGTAAATTTGATTGATATAATGATTCATTCGTTTCTAGTTTCAGTTTGTGCAGCTTTTCTCATTCCTGATACACATTATAGATGGTTTGTGTGAATCAATTGATACAATAATATTATAGAGATCGAATATTGAAACAATCTATACAAGATCCTGATCGAAATGAACAAATCCTCTTGGGCCTAATTGACCACAGTGACATAAATACTGAGCCTTCCTGGGAGCATTATTTTATAGGTGCTGTTCAAACGGCCTGTGGATTCCCATGTCTACATGTCAAGTACCGAATGATCCCTAGCGAAAGCCACTGCTTGAAACTAAACCTCCCTCTTCAAATACACTCAGGTTATGTACACACGACGTACATATGGAGTGCGTAGGCTACTACAGCCGGGTGAAACCTGGCTTAGGCGTGGGAGAGAGGATCAGACATCAGAGGATAGGAGCAGAGAAAGTAATTTCAACAGTCAATTGTTGTACACTCCTTGTGTACAGTCTAGGCCCAAACCCTCAGTTCAGATAAGAATGGTATGTCAGTGATTGGATGGCTACTTCGCTAATCGGTTTCCTGGCCTAGGATTAGGCGTTCTAATGGGAATATGATGACATTTTGTGGTCGTAATGGAATTATGATGGCACTTTGCGGTTTTAGGTGAGAGGCTTTCCCTCCGTTTGAAGGGACTCTCTCATATTTGGGCCTAGACTGTATAGTCTCTCTTTCTTTTGCCTCGGATTATATGCTCTCCAAGTACAGTCTAGGCTCAGAGTTGAGAGAGTCGCTTCAGACTGAGGGAAAACCTCTCACTCTAAACCGCAAAATTCCAATATAATCTCATTAAGAAGCCTACTCCAAGTCCAGGAAAGCCATTAGCGCAATCCAATCTTTAACATACCATTCTTATCTGATCTAAGAGAGGCTCTGAGCCTAGACTGTTTATACGCTAGGGCCGTTTCATGTGGTTGAAAGGAAATAGACAAGTTTGTATATCCTTAACTATATAGCCATTTTGATCTATGCTTATCTATGCTCTTGGAGAATAGGGGAAACCTTTCGCAATAAAGTATGTCTAACCTCGGAAATTGGGATTGTAAAAATTGATAATATAAGCTAGTATTATTCATGGTGATTACCTGTATAATTCATTGCTTTATTAATTATTTGTTGTTGAGCAGGTTATGTAAGTGTAGAGGGGTGGTCATGAGCTCCTCCCTACACGGTTGCTGTCCAAGTACTTCTATTTATTTTATGTTTGAAAAAGATAATTATATCTGGTTGGACCAGTAGTTAATTATACTCCATGGCTAGAATGCCCTTAGAAACGCAAAGATATATTCAATACACAGTCTTGAAATTTGGTCCATGTATTTATACGACTGAGAGCTTTAGGCACCCCCAAAATGGACATCATTCCGCAAAAGAGTTATTGTGAGGGAGAAAACAAGCTGAAAAATACCATTTTTGCAACTTCAGGCTCATTTTCCAGTGATACATCACATATATGTTTTTGTTTTTAAGGTTGTTTATTCAGCAGAGTCAAATTATGTAATTGTACACTATTCTCATTCGTGGCTGATATGAGTAAACATTTTTACAAATACACATTCATTACAACAAAACGAAAATTTATAATATGTCATTCATAGCCAAAAAAAAAGGCATTAATCAGAAAAAATAGAGACACACATAAAAACCATCACCTGGGCAGCATCCTATTAATACAATCCGAGGAGATTCACAAGTGTTTATCGTAGACAATATAAAACAATTAAAGAGAAATGCTAATAAATCCAGGCATGTATATGTTTGGAATATCACGTTTTAGAGATCTAAACGCCAGTTTTGTACTATAAGCCAGTTGGTAACGTTTTTCTGGCTGCTCTCTTCACAGTATCCGAGTAAAATGTTACTGTTATTTAAATCATTTTCATTAAATTTGGACAACATTAAGGTGCTGTTCCTGACCCGTATTCCCAACCTGTCTCAGGACCCCACACTTGTATTAGGCCTTCAAGCTTAAGTACACAAGCCAGTCCATCTCACACGCCCTTACCTCGCCTCAACATCACCTTCGCGTTTTCATAAGGGCCTAATAGGTATCGGGCCATGGTCTGCTTCGTATCAGAGCTTGGAGTGGGAGGCCGATTTAGCGCATAACCTTACAGGAAGGGAAAGCTCTTAACTAGAAACCTGATGGTTATAAATGGCCGACCTTTCCACTGCTTTATCTTTAACTAGCATCAAGAAAGATGCTGCTGAAAAATGCTTTTTTCCCCGAAGGATATGTATACATCTGTACGGCACATACCGTATTTTCCCGTTTATAAGCCCAGCCCCGTTTATAAGCCTGTTATGGGACAAAGAAACATGGCTGGGTATGTTTAAACTACAGGCCTTTGTTCTAAAATGGTGGACATATGGCTGCTTCATTGAAACATTGCAAATATTAGGAAAACTCTATAACCAATAATAAAAAATATTGTGAACGTTAACGATAGCCCTGGCGGTGAGAAGTCATGAGAAAGTGTCATATAAATCAGGTATTTTTATTGTATTACTTTAACACCTGCCCCGTTTATAAGCCCATTCTTATGGTAAAATAAGCACTATAATTCTTACCCCGAATATTAGCCGGCCCCGAATATATAAGCCTGGGGTGGCTTACATAATCAAAGAGACGCAATATTGCGTCTCCAAAATCGGGTCAAAATATTTTTTTCTTGGGTTGAGTATTTGTAAAATGTTTTGCGTACTAAGTTTGAATATTGCGTCTCCACTAATTATTGCGTCCTCACTCCAATATTGCGTACCCACTCCAATATTGCGTACCCGATCAAATATTGCGTACCCACTCAAATATTGCGTACCCACTCAAATATTGCGTCCCCACTCAAATATTGCGTCCCCACTCATATATCATAATGAAATTACCCCCCTCCCAATAGGGGTAACTAATAATTATCATATTGAAATTACCACTCCCCTCCCAAAAGGGGTAACTATGATATAGGCACTTCTCATGAAACGTCGACAAGGGCCCTATTTACATGTGGAAGTGGGCGGGAATACAAATGTCGGCATAACGGGGTCTAGTTTTCATTGATAAATAAATTAATATTAGCATAAAGCACTTTTTGTATGTGTTAAAATATGTAAAAAAAACCACCAGTACACAAAAATACATACAAAAAAGTTTTAAAATTAATTTGGATAGAAGCCACAAGCATAAAACTGTATGTCACCGTAACGGGTATCTGGAGGGGGCGGGGGTCTGGAGGGGTGGGGTACGTGGGGGTGGAAACTATTTTGTCTAACTTTTTCCCTATTAATTTTGCCTCTAAATACTCTAAACATGACTTATATTTACCTCCATAAAAAACCGAAACAAGTATTCAAGTCAATTCAACAGGAGAACGATGGGGAACCAATGCTATTAATATTTTGTATCATTCTAAATATAATGGGTTATATGAGTATAAGCCTGGAACTACCTGCGGGGACTCATCAAGACATATCTTGATATATTTGACAGTTGTCATACTATTTTAAGCAAGATCATACGTTATAATAATTTTAAGAACATAAAAGACATGACAGATATTAGCATTGAATAAATAAACCCCTCTCTCTCTGCCGCCCTCTCCCCGCCTATCTATCTCTCTCTTGCCTCTCGTCCCCACTGCCCCCCTCTCTGTGCCTCTCCCTCACACATTCTCTCTCTCTCTCCCAGTCTCACTTTCCTTCACCAGCCAAAGGTGGATGACCCTAATTGAAAACACAGAGAAAAGATATAGACTTCCCATTATCAATGTTATTACATAACAGGCGCCTGTCTAAGTCATGCCTGGATGCGCACAAACTGGCCCCAGTAGAAACATCTCTTATCAGTTGTTACGTAACTTGCAAAGCAAACATGTACCTCTCTCAGGTGCGCATCAAACACAACTGAGGGTAACCTAGTAGGCCTATAGTATAGGGGTGTGACTTGGGAGGATGCATGCACATACATTATAGGTGTTGTGTTATTATGTTTTCATTGGGGTTCAGTGACCTGTGACATGACTAAGGCTAAAGGTTTAGCTATACAGGCCCGGGGACGGCAGTGGTAAGTAATTGGGCCAAACTCTATACCTGAATAAACAAAAACTGGCAATCAAATTCAGAGTGTCATTGAACGTCAGGTAGCATCGGAAGATCACCGTTCATACACAGCAATCTCATTATCAAGTATAAATTAGATTAGTGTATTAGCAACGATTATGAATTTACTTAATCTTTAAATCATGTCATCTAAAATGTTACTAATATTTACTTTAGTAATTTATCTCAGTACAGTACAAGGAAGAAAAATATCCATTTATCCGCTAATTTACTACCTTTTTTATCAGAAATAAATCTCATTAACGTGAATTCCAGTCCCATACTACAAGATACGGTATAGGCCTGCATGGCTCTATATCATATAGATCGCTGTTTCTGCTTATATATGATGTATGGGTGCAAGGGGGGGGGGGGGTTCACATACTAACAATAAACAACAAGACTGTATAGCTTATAGGCTGAACTGCTGCATTATTTCCATTATTACCCCCACCCCACCTGCCAACACACACAAAAGAAGCAATTCATATGCATAATGATATTAGAACGAGTCATTACAGTTGACCAGCAGTATGTTATATTTTTTTCCAAAAGAATTCATATAAATTCCATTTTCTAGAATATCTTAAAACAATCAAGTCGTCGATGTAGGAGACATTAGAAGCTTACTTATTGAACACAACACTTTATGAGTTAGGCCCTGATTAGATTATGAAAAAATAGCAAATAAATAATCATATATTTAAGCAATTGCGAACCGTGTACATTGGTCTAAAAACCTATCACCCATGTGTTGCCCCTGATTACCACCCTTATGGTGGGGCAGTATGCCATCATACATAGACATGGCAAGGAGGTTCTGCTTTTTTATTAAAATCTAGATTTATTCAGATTTAAAGCTTTCTTTCCATTTAAAATTCTCTTTTCGGTATTATCAAGTATATAAAGAGCTATTGTTTCTACCTCTTCTCACTATTGTAGCTAGTAAGGTTTATTTCGATAGGTCTGAAAGAACCCATTTGTCCCCGAAATAATGTCTGAAATAATCTCCAAATACTTATGTGAATTTATGGAAAAAATATTGGTTCAATGTGAGTTCAGAGAGTTCCCCAGTGTTACTTTAATCATTCAAAGTAAAATCTCAAATTGAAAATAAAATATATGAAATGAAGCTGCGGTAAGATCCTCGCATCCTTAGTCGGGTATTGTTGTATGTATTTTTAAACCTAATTTATATCTAAGGTATCCAGCATGTAATTAGACCTCTTAACCTAATACAAATTCTTATTAAACTAACACGTCAATGGAAAGGCAGCTTTTTTGTCGCATATAATTTACAAAAATTCCGTTGCATTACACCTAACGTGTATATAACACATTCATGGTTTGTAAGCGCAGTCTGTAGTACCATAATTGCACGCGAAATTCCCCCCAAATCTGACACAAAATGGACTACTAGTAATTCTTTGGGGCGATCTACGTTTCGGTCCGCATTTGACCTTCGTCAGGAAAGTTATAAATGTCTAACCTGAGAGTATCGGGATACTTCTTTATAGCAGAATTAACTAGACTATGATTGTCATAGATCTATTCTTATTAATATAAATCTACGCGACAATTTTGAGTAAGGCCCTGATTAATTTATGAAAAAACATCAAATAAATAATCACGTATTTAAGCGATTACAAATGGGTATTGCTAAAAAACTTTATCACCCTTATTTAAGATGGGGTAATGTGCAAGCATGTAGATAGACATATCAAGGAGGTTTTAATGCTTTAATAATCACCTAAATTAAAATTAAAATGGACATGCATGCTTGGCGACACGTTGGCGGCAGCAGAGCGGCCGTCAAACCGCTTGTGTTACGTAATCCCCCAAACCTTGCCTTCACTGGGGGACCAAGGTAAAGCATTGGGTGAAGACTCAATGCGCTCGCATTTCACTGCCTCTCCCTTACACAAACAAAACAATTACACGCTTCATTGCACACACTCAGTCATTCCCCGCACCCACTACCGCTTACACATGCACACACGCACATACCCGTGCTCTCACTTCAAACCACTCTCATCATCCACTTCTGCTTCGACCTCCTACACCTCCACACTTCTCAAAATTCCCACCCACCCACAAACCTACAAATTATACTAACAACCATTATATAAATATCATTCTCACATTTATTACCATTTTTCATAATCAAATCACAATTTTATTATTTAATTCTTATAAAATCTACAATTTTACACTCATCACCCTCCTTTTATACTTCTACATTTTATATAAGATAAAACATTTATTATTATTATTATAATAAATCTTAATTCCCCAGACCTGCTTTGACCGCCATTACTTATAGAGGTAAGGTGTTATGTAAAGCTTTCTCCCTGACATCTAATAGGCCAGATTGTGCTGGTGATAGTGCATGTCCAGAATTCGCTGTTGTGCATTGAGATTTCTTACTTAGATTGGTAAATAATCAGAACAGGACTCCACTGCCATCCTACGCTCCCGCCCTGCCGCTGTCTGTCATTTCACTTTCTCTAGCCCTCTCTCTCTGTCTGACCTCTATCTCCCGCCCTGTCTCACTTTAAAACATTCATGCACTGCACTTGAATACATTTATAAGTAACTGACCGTATCAGCAGGGGCCTGCATGTGTCTCAGAATTAATTCTATAAGAAATATTGCATTAGGATAACATGGATACATTGATTTGCATGGATTAAAAAACGTTGACTCTTAACTTGCATGAAAAAGGAACTGGGGAATAATGTTATCGTATTTAAATATTTTCATATTTATTCCCTATGCGTTAACTTTGGTGGGTTTGGACACAGAGCCAAGTCTCGCATTCAGAGGCTTGGGGATTCTCGTGCTCTGAGGCTTGGGGATTTGTCAACAATATTTCCGCAAAACTCTCTATGAACATTATAATCATGATTTTTTTCCCCCTAGCATATAATTATTAATACTAGCGTACTTAGGCCTTTGGGTTAGTTGTTTTGCTTTTGTAAAATTCCTCAGCCGATTTTAGCGGCCAGTTTATAGAAGACAACAGAATCTCCCAGTCTTACCTGTTTTGCTCAGTCACTGTCTCTTTTCTCTGCCATCACTCTCTCTTCTCTTCTTCCCTCTCCCTTTATGCTAGCTCACTCTCTCCCCCCACCCTCTTCACTCTGCCCTTCTTCTCTCCCCTCATTTCTCTTCTTCACCCTCTCTCCCTTCTCTCTCCCCTCACTCTTCTCTCCCTCCCTCATACATTTGCATGTACATGTATGTATACACATGTACATTGATACATATATAATATATGTATTCATGTATACCATATATCAACACATATGCACATATATGCATATAAACATATACATGTATATGTATGAATATGCACACATATACACATGCATATATATATACATGTACACATATATGTATGCATTTATCTTTATATATGCATACATCATATATTTATATACAACTGTATGTATACATTTATGTATGTATACATAGGTATACATGTATATATTTGTATATGTATGGACACATGTATGTACGTATTTGTATATGTATCTATGTATACATGAATGTATGGACATAATATATGTATTTATGCATGTGTATATAAGTATACATGTATATGTATACATATAATGTATTTTGTTTTAACAATATTTTTATCGGCCTTGTGCATCTAAATCTGCAGAGCATTGTAATTTTCCAATATGATGCCCCAGAATTTAATAGAGATATTTGCTGAATCAATTTTAATGTTAATTTCTCATCGATGACTAAACCAAAGTATTGATACTGATCGGTTTGAGTTAAGATTTGAGTTCATTATTTAAGATATTTTTCAAAGGTAAAAATGTATTTACTACTATCGTGACATGTCTATCCTACTGTGCATAAATTGTATGATTATAAAACTATTATTTCTAAAATCGTAGAGATATTTTGGAAGATTGTGTGCCCTTCAAAATTGGCTGCCCTCCTCAG
Organism: Sthenelais limicola; assembly: GCA_942159475.1. Classification (NCBI taxonomy): domain Eukaryota; kingdom Metazoa; phylum Annelida; class Polychaeta; order Phyllodocida; family Sigalionidae; genus Sthenelais; species Sthenelais limicola. The sequence goes on from OW804100.1 coordinate 94,465,311, forward strand.
GACCTGCCCGTCCTCTGCGGGACCTATGCGCCATTGTCAGCGCCGACGGCGCCAATAGCGGGAGTCTCCCGCCAGAGTGGGGTCTGAAACCGCCATTGGCGGCTTGCCTACTTTAGGCGGCCGCATTTTAATTGGTGGCGTCCGCAATTAGCGGCCGACTAATAATAAATCCTATAGTAAGTCTATGACGATAATATTTTAAAATTTCCTTGAGCTTGTTTGTAGCACACAGACTACTATCACTAGGCAGATGACTTTCATAGTGAGAAGTGGTATGATTAGGTTTTGCAGCTAGTTAAAGAGAAAGTGGTACATTGATCCAAAGATAAGTACAATAATCAGAGAAATGATGCTTAGACATTCATGAGTGAAACACAATAATAATAGGTGTATTTCATATGTCAGCTTGTATTGGTTACTCTTGTGAAAGAGCAAGAAAGACAGGGAGGGAGGGACAGAGAGAGAGAAAACACAGAGAGAGTGAGAGGGCTGAGCAAATGCATTGAAGATAGAGTTGAGACTGGCAGAGGCAGTCAGAGAGAGAGACATGTGGAGATTGTTGTTCTTTTTTTAATTCTTTTCAAACATCCAGATTATGTAGACTTATTTAGTTCATTCCATGCTTTTCTTGCTCTGTAAAGGAAGCTGTTATGGTAATTGACGGCTTACATAAAATGTAACTGCAAGGGCAGAATCCAATGCCTGGTCCCCCAGTGAAGGCCTGACGAAGCTGGTTTGTATCTATGACTAGGTGTGTTAAAGGGACGCAATATTTGTGTGGAGACGCAATACTTTGGTGGGGACGCAATATTTTGGTGGGACGCAATATTTTGGTCGGGACGCAATATTTTGGTCGGGACGCAATATTTTGGTGGGGACGCAATATTTTGGTGGGGACGCAATATTTTGGTGGGGACGCAGGTGGAGACCCAATACCACCCGATATTACCTTGGACAGTTTGGCACGCAATATTTTTGTTGCATACCCATTTAGACTATTGGAGACGCAATATTGCGTGAACTTGATTATGTAACCCACCCCTGGTCTATCACCATTTGAAATTGATATAAGCCCTGGCTTATAAACGGGGAAATACGGTATATCCATCCTTCTCCCCATAGACAGGGGGAGTAACTATCCTATACGGTAGTTAGATAGACCTTGGGAGGATGGGTAAATGTGATGTGTTACAGGAAAATGAGTCACAAGTCGCAAAATTGATATTTTTCAAAGTGGTCTGTCTATTCACAGGATCTCTTTGTTGGAATATTCTCAATTCCAAGACAGTGTATTGAATATATACATGCATTTCTAAGGTCACCAACAAGATTATATATAGCTACGGTACTTTACGTATGCACCAAGAAATATTGCAAACGGTCTTTTTTTCAAAAATAGAAATATCATACTTAAAATATAGAAATACTTATTTATTGTCTAATGTTTACCATCATTAGAATCTGCTTAATCTCATCTGTTCAAATATAATAATACACGTGGGTTCATATCAAACTTAAGCATCCAAATTTAAAGAGATCTGCCTTCTGGTAGAACACAGTTCTCATGTAGCTTTTCAATACTTCCCCTACAAATCCCCTTCCCTTATCAATGTTTTTATCGTATAGTACAAATAGTTTTATTCAGGTTATAACATATTAATAGTGCACTCTCACTCATAAAGAGCATAGTTTTTATTGTCAGATCTAAGTATACATATATATAGTGGATATTACATAATAATTTTAATGTTTTAACATTTTATAACGAACAATTTTTATTTATTAAATATTGATATTATAAACTGATTGTTCATGTGTTTTTGCCATTTTATCGGCTGGTAAACTTGGGATACCTTCGTGTTTGTTGTTTTCTGAAATATTCTTGGGTGGGATTGGCCAGTGTGAGGTGAATCGACCGAATCCTCCAATTGTCATATATACGGCCTTGTTTGATAACGTAACAAGTTACATGAACGTTGCTTGCATGCAACACTATATGGGTCAGATTTTCAGGAATTGCACAATTCAACTTAGCCAATCTTCTCAAATGACACAAATTTCAGACGAAAATAAAGTTTAAAATGCACTTTAACCTAACCAATCAGATTGCCAGAATCAATACAATGCAGAATATACTCGCATTTACCTAGTATTGACCAAATTGCAGCCTAATTTTGCAGAATTTACTAAATGTGCAAAGCTGCTAATTGTACGTTTTCTGAAAATCTGACAGTTCACATGTACCCATGTTCATTACTCAGTCATCTATACAATAAGCCACAGAAACATCATCTAGGACTTCTCAGTTCTTCATAGCTATCAAGATCTCCTAAGTGCACAGCCGGGTGTACTCCTGCAGTCTCCTGCCCATGCAAGGCCTAATCTCTGGTCCGTGTAGGGTTTTATTGAGGGATTTGAGTAGATTATCACCCATGTGTTATATAGGATTGCATGTGCTGCTATTGGGGCACCTCTCCAAATTGGATGCGAATACAACATTATATGTGATATGTGTATTTTGAGATACCATCATATTTGAAAAGATGGGATCAGACGGATTAGGTAATCTAATAAGTACTTCTATATTCTTTTTTTTATTTGAAGAAATAGATACTTCTGGATGGGCAATATCTATAGTAAAAACTAAAGTTTTAAAATCTTCCCTATGGATGACCATAGAAAGGCATAGATATTTTAAATATACAGACTTAAAAATTGGTATGCATATTTAAAGCCCTGAACACCTTAAAATGAACACATTCCCACACAGAGTTCTCGGGGTAAAGACAGTTGAGAAATGGGATTTTTGTGACGTTATATACTCCTTTTAAGGGCCCAATCCACCAAGCCAATTCTCATGCGATTTATTAAATTCTGTGAGAATCGCATGAGAATCGGCTTAGTGGACTAGGCCCTTTACTGTGACACATCACATACGTGTGGCAGAGGAGAATTGTGTTAACTATGGATGCAAATGAACATATATTATATCGCAAATATATATCTTTGCTGAAAGCGATTAACATTGGCACATACATATCACGTCCCACACATATATACTTGTAATTCCCGAGATGACTCAATGCAGAATTGAGGAGAAAATATCACAACGCTTTGGGATAAGATAAAAGTCCCATGCAAAGCTATATAGTTGTGTCTGGTACGTCAAAGAACCTCCAGCCTGACCGAGGATGACAGAATAATGGGTGTTTTGATGGGGCATTCCATGGCTACTATACAGCATTCATTATGATCAACCCTAAGGCCATGGCCAGGTTTATAGTGCATGTATCCAGGTTGTTTCTTCCCTGATGCCTGCAAGAGATTATCAGGGGCACTGCTGGTTGCGGCGTGGGTGTGTTATGAGGGAGATAAGCCATGGCTCCCTCTTACTGCATTTACTCGAGAAAAAGCTCCGATTCGTGATACTGTATTTACTCGAGAGAAAGCCCCGATGCGAGAAATACAAGATTTGTGAAAGACTTGTTGAAGCATTAGGGCAATCTCTTCCTTCCACTCAAGATTGTTATTGATTGTTATATTTTTAACCTCATTTCTGTACACAGTTTTTGTTCCATTATATTATACAAATCAATAAGTTTGTGAAGTTTGAGATGTGTACATTTATTGTTGGGTAATTGTAACTAATCTTACAGTTGATGTAATATGGAGAAAATAATTAATAATTAATTAGAAAAATTAATCATTAACATACAAAAAAAGAAGCTAAGAGTCATCGGGTCTACTTCCAGACCCAGTTTCTTTTTTTAATGGGCATCCCTGTATCTCTAGGTGGAAGGCCTGATATTTTCTTTCTTAAATTTATATCACACTTATAGGCCCCGCCTACTATTTCCTGCTTCTAAAATTGCCATATATCCCCTGGGGCCCGTTGGATAACAAGTTTAATGTTCCTTTCCTCTCCTTGCTACGCAACTGGTAAGAGGAGTTACCATAGAGACAATGCTAGAGACAATCCTAAGCAAGGAAAAATAGCTTACATTTTAAGTAAGGACTTCTTCTGCAACAGGCCCTTGCCTTCTACTCAGATCAGGCTTCTATTCAGACCCAAGCTTCCACTCGGGAAATACGGTATCTATTATATAGGTGAGTATAGATGTAGTAGTACTCAGTAGTAGTAGTAGTAGTAGTAGTAGAAGTATATTTGTATAGGTATTCAGCCTTGCAGGAATGGACATAGCTCTACAGCATGTATAAACAGAGCAGTAATTTACTGAGCTGCACAGATAAAATAAGATTTGTTTACCGTCTTATGTAATTTGTCTGTATACACTGGCTTCAAATGGGTCAATGAAGAGCTGCCAGTGTACTAAATGTTAATTATAGAGCGGGGCATTTTTGGCAACCATCGCCCATTTGTTTGTATCTCTGAGAAACAGAGGTGTAGGGCTAGCAGGGACGGTCTCACTTAAGAAAGCTGGACTTCCTTATATCCTTCAAGAGTACCATGTTGGTTAGATTTCTAAAGAAGAAAATAGGAAAAAATGAAATTCTATGGAAGAGACTGAAGAACTCATTGTAAAGTTGTACAAGATGTACCTGGCACTAGGTTTATGAGAAGTATGAGAAAATGCCTGTAGTAAAACAGAAATATTTTTAATGTTGAGAAAATTCCTGGAGTAAAAAATAGAAATATTTGTTGTGTTGACTTAAATCCCACTTGAATTTACTTGTGTTTTTCTAGTGTTAGAAGGTAAATGTAGACATTATAAAGGACAAAACAAAACAAATATTTAGGGACAAGCTCACTAGAACAAAGTATCTAGTAGAGGTTGTTTAAAGGCTGTTGATACTGTCTGATGAAATTACTTCTATGATGTTCTTATGATTTGGAAATAAACGGGCAAGGCAAAACCTTTTTTATATATTATTATATTCGAAACATTTCTAAATGCTGGTGTCTCCCTAGTATATTTGCAAATTAGATTGTTATGATTTTACGAATTAATTGATTATCATATATACGAAACCAATGGAAAATTGTACAAATACGAAACTAATCAAGCTGATGAAACAATTAGATGGAACTCTGTATATTAATATGAGTACTGAGTTTACTCTAAAATGTACCTGAGATGTAGATTTCAATGGATAACCTTTCTTTCATAAAGGCGCAACTGCATGGGAAGGCTGAACAATGTCAGGACATGATTATGCAACAATCAAATCTGCAAATTGACCATGGCGGTATAGTTTATTGACGGATACCCTCCTTCAATCATATTAAATTTATTAATAAAGGAAAATGTCTGAAATCCGAAGATGATGTAGTAACACATTGACACGTTATATTAAAAATACTGGTAGCTGCAAATTGTCTTTGGATGGTTATAAAAAAGGACAACAGAGAGAGAGAGAGAGAGAGAGAGAGAGAGAGAGAGCAGGAAGCTATAGGGATAAACTATAAGTGAAGCGGCAAAATTTTCCAAAGGGATTCATTCACAAATTCTCTTTATTGAAATGTTTTCATTTATGTTAATGCTTAACGCCTTCTGTAGCATGAATAGATGTACCAAATTTCAAGGCAGTGTATTAAATATATCCATGCATTTCTAAGGTCATCTTATAGAGTATATTTAGCTACTTTACTAGTAAATGTCTACCCAAGAAATATTGCAAACTATGTTTTCAAAAATAGAATATAAAACTTAAAATATATAGAAGTACTCAATATATTCCCTACTGTTTACTATCATTAGAATCAGCTTGATCTAATCTTTTCAAATATCATGATATCTCAAAATCCAATTTTTGCGACTTGTGACTCATTTTCCTGTAACATATCACAAAAAGGAGAGGATAAACATGTTACACGAATGCTTAGGGGAATAAGGCAACATGTCTTTTACCAGTTCGCCATCATCCTGCATTCATGTCCATACGAGCGCCATTTGAAGGACAATGTTTGTTAAATAATGACCAGATGAAATAGTAGCCAGATGTGCTTGTTTGAGCCAGACGGATGGGTCCTAGCCAAATCATTTCCAGAGAAGAGTCTTATTTGTGTACTCGAGGCCAATTAATCACTCGGGCACTGGCTGTCACTGGACTGTGTGCATTATTAGACCTTAAAGGTATAGGTCAGTCTATAGAAGTGTATAGTAGATAGAATAGCTGCCTCCATGACGACCAAGTAACAAGTTGGTTATTAGGGAGGTTCAGCAAGTATGACGTATACGTAAACGTAAACGTATATAGATCTGCATCTCTGATATACAAACATACGTTAAAATGAAGAAATAAGTTTAGCAAAGCATGGCGAGAAAAAAGTAAAGTGACATTTCAGGCAAGATGTTTGATCTCACAATTTATTTTTTATACATAAAAATGCGACGTAATTCACAAAAAAGATACGGATACGGTTACGCAATTGAGATAGGTTTGCTTGCGGAACCTCCCTATTACCAAGGTGGAATGCCTATCTATACATATGTTGGTTAAACAGTCTAGGCTCAGAGTTGGGAGAGTCCCTCCATACTGAGGGAAAGCCTCTCGCTCCAAACCGCAAAATGCCAGTATTATCCAATTAGGACGGCTATACTCCAGGACCAGGAAAACAACTAGCGCAGTAGGTGTCCAATCACTGGTAGGCGTCCAATCACTGACATACTATTCTTATCTGGTCTGAGAGGTTTGGAGCCTAGGCTCTAAAATAGAATTACACATTTTAAATTATCGAATTTTAATTATCATTAAAAATTACAAGATACAAGATAAACCACACTGGAAATGGGTCGGTCCTCTTCTGTGGCAGCCATAGCTCTTCCAGATTGAAATAAAATAATCATTATTCAATGTCTTTATTTAATGATAAACCGATTTTTGCGAATTTTCTGCCCAAAATATCAGAACCCACAATAAAGGTGCATTATTTATTCCAAATACAAATATAAATTTGTGCAGCTTCACCTGATTTGTTGGTGGCAGGAGTAACCTAGGTAACGACCACCACTTATACCTGCTTACCTACATAACCGTTTGTAATAGGCAGTCACTACCTTTACTCCACATTGATGTATGTGCCACATGCTATTTGTATGGGCGGGAGTAGTGTGGTAATTTGCACCAGTTCAATGCGTGTGGTATGACTTCCTGTCCCCAGTTTATAACCCTAACATAGCCATATAAGGTAAGCATAGCAACGTGGGAGTAAATATAGAACATAAATTCGAATGTGGAACTCGGGACAATATTGCACTGTCCTCGATGTTTTGTTTTTTTCATAACCCATTTGCCTATCGGCTCATGGGCCACGAAAAAACAAACATCTTGGTCAGTGCAATAGTGGCCCTTGTACCACATTCTCATCAGGTTCTATCCATCTCCACCGAGCAGGCAACATGTCTTTTGCTTAGACCTGCTTGGAGAGAATCTTTAGTAAAAGGCGGACTTCATGGTCGCTATAGGACTTCCATAGATATAATAATAAAGAACTCAATTTCATTATCAATCAGCACCTGTCTTCTTTTTTTGTTTTGGATAGCTGGTTTATTTCTTACGCTGCGTTGCCTTTCTCCTTTTCTTCGTCCATCTTTTAGTTTTTACTCTAAGATCCTATGTTAAATAACGAGCCATTGTTGTGTGTCTTTCTACAGAAGTCATTTCATTTTGATTCATCATCTGAGCACATGGTTATTGCGTTTTTAACACGCCCGTGCTGTATAACCAGTGCAATAAAGGGGTACAATAAAAACATTTGTTATTGTGAACGTGCAATAAAAATAGAATTGGTATTTCTTTTATCTTTTTGTTATGGTGCTTTATGGTAATTCAGACTCAAAAACAAAAGTTTATATCACTGAAGGCGTATATCAAATGTGAATGGAACTTGGTACTTGAAATATCTCGTTCAATAAATATTGAGTTATTAGAATTAAAAAACTTTTTATTCAATCATAGATTGCAATTGAGGAAGACTCTCTTGTAAGAGGGAGGTTTTCAGTTTCTTTTTGTTTTGTTTTTGCGAACCGTTTTATTAAAAAATCCTGCCATCTGGGCTCCTACAATAGTAAACATTTAATGCAATATGGCTTTGTTTTTCTTGAATTATATGGCTACAAACTCTAAGAGGCATGTTTCTCCCTTTTCATTATACAGGTTTTCAGCTTGTTATTTTTGTCAATTATAAGAGTTTGGTAGGCCACCGTTGGTAATTGTTTAGTCGCTCGTTCCATTCTTTCAATTTAATCTATTCGAAACGAGCAATAAGTATCTATATATGTGTAAGATCGTAATTAATTAGTTGATTTACTAGGATCCGATTTGGTAGAAATAGGAAAGCAAGAAAAGGATGAAGAAAACAAGATCATTGATCAATTTCAAATTTCACCAAACGCATCCAATAAATTCTCACAAAGAAAACAAAAGAGGGAAACAATGGAGCACATGTGCAACAAATCATCCCATCTTCCGATATCATAAAACCATTTACATTTCAACTCTGCCCAGACGAACCGAGACAAGAGCCGGATTACGAAGACCCTAATAAATCCGGCGTCCGGATATTCTCTTGTTAAAATTTGTTTCATCTTATTTTATGGGGATCACTACCCATAATTCCTTGGTGACGAGAAAGCGTGTGTTTTCCGGTTCACTAACTTCTGTATTTGGACGCGTTGGGATGGCTAATTCTCCCGACAGATAATCTGGATCGGCTTGGACACGCTAGCTCTCTCTTCTTTGCTAAATTAAATCTCGTCGAATCACAGGTTCCCTCTTGTATCGCAAGCACGGCCTAATCTCGTGTTTTCTCGGCATATAATCTCGCGTGATTTAGAGGTAATCCGGTCGTCTGAGTGAAGTTGCGCGTGCCCTCTAGCGAGTGGCACTGACATTGACATGCTAATTATTCATAGAAATGTGGCAGGACACAGAATGTAGGACTGCTTAGGGCTTTGTCGGGGGTAGGAGGGCGTGCAGGGGGGCTTTGTGCGTGGCCACCAAACAGCTATACATGAAAGGAAACCTTTATCCGTCGCCACACCCATCCCACAAGACAATGTTTCAGGGGGATCCTGTCTATGGTCTCCCAGAAGGAAAGGTTGGATATGATACCACATAAAATACACCTTTATCTCCGGATGATGTGTTTCTCATACATACTCTGGGGCTTGATTGCATGAACTTCTCCAAAAAGAAATCCTAAAGGAAAATGTCTATGCATTATTCATCCATCACCAACCCCATCCCACCAGACAATAGTCGATTGTGAATCCTCTCTTTAGAAAGTTCCCCAGAAGGAGAGGTTGCATATGATACCCAATGAAATACACCTTCATCTCTATATGATGTACTTCTTATAAGTATGGGTGATGGCACCTGAAAATGTACAATGCCTTCACCAATCCAAGGTTCAAAATACAGTTTAATATGACCGAACAGATTCCTTGAATCAACGCAATACCAATCGTTATATACTCAGATAGACCTAGTGTTATAATGCCATTTCTAAGCCTAATTTAGCAGAATTCACTAAATGTGTAGAGCTGCCGATTGTACATTTTCTGACGTTCTGACCCATATATATATACTGTCGGGCTTAATTCTATGAACTTCTCAAAATGTCCAGGCATTCATTATTTCTCTGCAAATTAAGTTATTTTAATACTATTAAATGAGGTTGTAATTTTAAAAATTGATGGCCCCTCTTCGAAAAAGAGATTGAAGATAATATTTATGACAGGTGCTTCCAATTTCATTGTAAATCTGTGTCCATTTGGTAAATATTCCAATCAAACGATGAAAGCTAGGGTGATGAAAACTTGGGTGAATATGAATGAGATTTGGAGAGCTTTTATCTCTTTTGAATGTCGTGTGCCGTGCTTCATGTTTGCATAATCTATGCCAAGCAAATTGTTTTCATCACAAAGCACCATTGGCACCTGATTGAAAACTCAATGAGACAGATCAGGCGTGTGTCATCTAGCCACAGCTGACAAATACATTTTCTGCTGAAAAAAAAATCATTTTCTGCTGAGGGACGGTGGAGAAAATATCAAGTGTATTTCATTTTTTAAACTTCATTGATGATTTTTACTTTTAATGCTTGATTTTTTTGTTTGGTTGGAATACAAATGTTTGTATTACCACGCTGTATTACTCCCACAAGCGGATCCATCCTTCTTATGGTTTTATTTTAGGCTTAAAAATCCTTTGGCCATCGATGAATAAACTCCGAATGGACTGTTCTTATGTCAAATGCACACTAAATCATCATTATATAATGTTTATTATATTTAAATTTGGATACGAGCCCAAAGATACTATAGGGTTGATTGATGCTGTAAATTGTCAACTCATAAATGTTAAAACAGTTTTTCTTTTTAAATGGCGGTGTAGTTATTCTTTTTTCTTTATTTTTTTAATACATAAATACCAGTCCTAAATGTAAATATTCTGTTTACGTGATATTATGCCAGATAAACCGCCGATTCCGTATTTATAATCATTTTTCTAGAGCATTGAATAAACACCGCTATAAGACCTCATAACGTCAATTGATGTAAAATTGGTCTGGCCTAATCAGACGAATATTAATGATATGCGACCGCTGTATGGGTGGCCTCGTTTTTGTCACCTGACCTTGACATCTCAAGGTCATTCAGTATTGGAGGAGGGCCAGTTGTAAGTGTCAGGCATCGCCGCTTCGCCAGCGAATTTATTGTGCATATTAAACGAAGGCAATCCAAACTTTCCCTTGTAATTAAAACTCCCTGTCAACACAAGGGGGCTTACTCGTAATAACTCATCAGGGTTATTGAAAAGCGAGGCGTCCCTTCTGAAACAAGACTAAATTGAAAGAAATTAATATTGAATTGATAAGAAAATTAATTTAGAAGTGTCTCCGGTCTGTCCAATTACATGGCCATTTACCAGGGCCCTCAAGTAAATTGTGGAGATTCATTTAGTGTGGCTATTTCCACAATCAATTCACGGTGGTCGCCAGTGATACGCCGTGGCACAGTACAACACAGAAATACGGATACCGTAGCATAGACAGAGCATGTTCGCTTGGATACATCATGTTATTATTAGATATTGGGGAAGAAGTGAGAAGTTTGTATATATGGCTTGGTTTCGGGTTTCTACAAATGGAAATAAATACCAGGGAGATTAGAGTTTAGGCCCAACGTTGAGAGAGTCCCTTCAAACCAAGGGAAGGCCTCTCGCCTCAAACCGCCAAGTGCCATTATAATTTCATTAAGACCGAAAAATGCCATTATATTCCCATTAAAACGCCGAGTCCTAAGCCAGGAAACCAATGAGCGAAGAAGGCTGACATACCGTACTTATCTGATCTGAGTGTTTGGGCCTAGAGTGATTAAATGCTAATTAATGTTTATGGTTAACATCATTTTTAAGCGGATGCAATGTAAACGTATTCGTTCTCGCTGTCCATATGATACATTGGACCAATATAAATACCGAATTACAATTTTTCTTTCTTTTTATATATAACTTTGGACATATTTATTCGTATTCCTTTTACCATGCTTCCAATATTTGTGATCTATGCATTGATAGTAGGAGAAAAGAGTAACTTATATTATATATATATAAATGGTTAAGCCCTTTATCCGCGTCAGTGTTTATTATTATAATTTTTCTTATTTTACAATCATGTTTATTTTATCACTTTTAAACATTCGGAGAGACACTGACCGGATGGTACATCCTGATCTAGAAACAGAATCTTTGATTTGACACATTTTGGATGTCAATTTAACCTTGGCGTGTGTGCTTATATCATAATAGGGAGGTTCCGCAAGCAAACCTATCTCAATTACGTAACCGTATCCATATTTTTTTTTGTGAATTACGTGCATCTTTATGCATAAAAAATAAATTGTGAGATGAAACATTTTGCTTGATATGTTACGTTACGTTTTTCTCGCCATGTTTTGCTGAAACTCTTTCTTTCTTTAACGTACGTTTGCATATTTATACAGATACGTTAGACTTGCTGAACCTCCCTAATATACCAAGTTTAGCGAGACGCAGTAGAAATATGTATAAACTAGAGTATATGAAACCATAAAAACAATGAACACTGTCCCTCCAGCGTTGTGACATCATGATATACTCAGTCATCTTTTCCACTACCACAATTCAGCGGCATTTATGCATAATATTTATTAGTAGGACGGATCCCTTTGTGACAGAAGGTCCAAGTACAGAATGGGTTCTCAGAATGACGAACAATGAATTGTGTATCTCATTATAGGAAAGCCCCTCTTTTTACAGATCCAAACCACGTATGTTATATAATTTGGGGACAATGCTTTATCAAGCTCGAAACAGATTTTTGTGGGCGAAATCGCCAGAAAATGTACAATTCATCTTCACCAATCCTCTCAAATAACCCAAATTTAAGACAAAAATGAGGTTCAGTTTTAATTTCAATTTTTAGCCTGATTTAGCAGAATTCGAGAAATATGTAGACCTGCTGATTGTACATTTTCTGACAATCTGACCCTTGTGGTTTTTTTGTCGTTGTTTATTTTACAAATTGGTAATTTAGAATTGTACAAGAAGCCCAAAACCCATTACTGTCAAATGAATCCTACGAACTGCATGGGAACACATTCCAAGCATCAGAAGCCAATATCAAAACGAAAGAAATTGTTCGGCCAGAAAAACAACTGTCTTATATGTTCTAGGGGACGAGGATAGGTATTATATTTCCCTGGCCTTATTGATATGAGACTATTGGGTTTGTTGAGGTTCATCCAAGCATGAAATAAGCAAACAATGGTGTCCTGCTCGACCTGCCCTCCAGGCCTATAGCTGAAGGAAGGACAAGGAGGCGGGGGGTGTAGTCGATAATAGGCAGAGACAGCCAATAGTGGGGAGGAGGTGTTAGAGAGGAGGAGGAGGAGGTGTGAGAAAGGAAGCAGGGCATATCTACTATTTAGCCGAGAATCATCTCAAGGTCTTCTATCCTAGGTTGTTGAGTATTTATAACACCCGCCTTACAAAGGATGCGTTATTTGCGGATTATTATAAATATGTGGGGTACTAGCAGCCTGTGTATCTGGAAAGGGAAAATATATAGTGAATATGCAGGCGTTATATGAGGCTGCATGTGACTATTCATTCATTTGTTCTGCATTTTGCAGAAATGTGTTTTTTAGTTGTTATTTTGTATTTTCGACTAAGACTTTTGTACTTGATAGAGAGAAATAAAAATATATGAATTATCCATATCATTAGTATTGGATTATTTTATTGTTATCAGAATGGTCAAATACAGGTTTGTACATATCTGGACTGCTGCAGTTAAGTTGTCCCTAGACAATTCAATTAGATTAGATTAGAGAACTTTTTATTGGGCATCCGAAGATGCTGTTGAGGGAAGGGGAGATCTCTCCAGCGAATAAAATAAATAAAGTGAAAATTAACATTATTATAGATTGGGGGAAAACATTATTCAGTCAAGGCCCAAAGATGAGAGTCCCTTCAAACGGAGGGAAAGCCTCTCGCCTCAAACCGCAAAGTTCCAATATTTAGTAAGACCGAAAAATGTCATTATAATCCCATTAGGACGCCTAATCCTGGGACAGGAAACCGATTAGCGAAGTAGGCGTCCAATCACTGGCATACCATTCTTATCTGATCTGAGGGTTTGGGCCTAGACTGATCATGTTAGTTCTTGTCATGAATGTTGAATCAGAAATATATCCTTAATCCATGCACGATTACCAAGTAATGCTACTGTACACTCAAATTGTCTCAATGTATCATGTTACACTTCATCATACACTTCATCTTAGATTAACACTTAGGGCTGGCGCACACATGGCCGATGTGGCTCCCTATAGCCCCACGATTTGGGTCTCCTCATGAATCCTAAGATTTTATTTCAAACCATGGTTCATGTTCTTTCAAAAAACATAGACCAGGATTTGAAATGAAATCTTAAGATTCATCAGTCGGGGCAGTAATATGGAGTGATTCTAATATGACAGATTTCAATTTTTGTTATGGTCGTTTAAAAGAAAAATAAATCAAAGTTTACGATTTGTTCTACACATACCGGAATAAAAGTCGATTTCGATTTCTTAAATACCAAGCTGTCCATAGGAAGACTGAATTATTCCTCTAAGATTATTTCAATGATTCGATTTTCCTGACACTGTCTGTAAGGAACTTGTATATAATTCTTCGTCAGCTTAATACGTAGTAATAACTGAAGTTAGGTTCACGAACTTGGCGTTGATAAAAACTCAACATAACCCAGACAAACCGCTCCTTATCCACGCACACCTTACACAATGCAACGTGTTAGGATACCAAACTGTGCACTTCCTTGCCCTGATTTCCCTCCTCCACCCCCTGCCATACCCTCGGCCCAGACAATAGGCAACAATAATGCAGGCTATAACTGCCAATAGAGGAAAAACTGGAGAAAAAGTGAGCAAGTTTTTATTAAGCCTTATTGTGTGCAGGGTTTTATGGTGTTTATACGTCTAACAGAGCCCGTGGGGTGCACGCACCTGCCTCTCTCCGTCCCCCAGGCGCATGCAGTGTGTGCAAAAAACATGTACAAAGAAAGACAATTATGTTGAATGAGTCTACAAATTGGCGTCAGCGGTTAGCATAGATCTATATGCTCGTCTTTGGGGTGTGTTCCACCAAGCCGTTTGACATTTGCGATTTTTTTCCTTTTCCCCTCTTTTTTTAAAAAAAACCCATGTCCCTTCAGTATCAATCGTCTGTTTTTCCTTCAAGTTATAAACCAACCAATCCAGTCCAGGCCCAAACCCTCAGGTCAGATAAGAATGGTATGTCAGTGATTGGACACCTACACTAATCGGTCTCCTGGCATATAGTTTATGGCAGGGTAATTATAGAGCGGGGATATCTCTCTGATGTCGAGGTGTGGAAGAAGGCATATTCCATTAGTTCCTCTTAATCAGTTCACATCCCCATAAAAAACAGCTGGGCTCACCCCCCTCGACCCAATTAGGGGGGAAGTTCCTCCTGTGTTAGATTTAATCCTCTCTCCTCTAAGCCAGGTCATGATAGCACATATCAAGTAGGCGACCTTTAATGGCACTTAAAATAATAAAATGACGCCTAAATGACCAATGGATATATGGCCCTCCCTCCCCTTCCATCTACCCCTTCCCACTTCCCTCTAAAGGAAAGGAGCGCTAAACTATAGAAGTAGTCTTGCTAATCTGCTTATTATGATATTTCCTGGCCTAGGCCTAGGAGTTTCAATGGGATTATAATGACATTTTGCGGTCTTGATGGAATTATGAAGGCACTTTGCGGTTTGAAGCGAGAGGCTTTCCCTCCATTTGAAGGGACTCTCTCATCTTTGGGCCTAGACTGAATCCTCAGAGTGTAAGGTAATGAAAACCGATTGGTGAATCATACCCTTAAGCGCGTCTGATCGATATAGTCTCACACCAATTGTGACACGAGTCTATTTAACTGTCATGCATCGTTGTTAGGCACGATTCAATAAATAGATTTTCTTCAGCAACGGAGTAAGAATGTTTAGTTTTAACTCAGCATTTGTCCCCCTGTTCTTCAGGTATAGATTTCCTGTACAAAACTTAAAGTGGAAGGAATCTGTTGTTATAGCTTCATACTATTCAACAGGAGAAACCACCGTAGCTAAGATTTATCTGGCTCTACACACTACCAGAAATATATATATACGGAGGGGTTCTAATATTACAGATTTCAAGTTTTTGAAAGATAGTTTAAAATAAAAATAAATCAAGGATTGCGATTTCATCTACACATACCGGAATAAAAGTCGATTTTGCTTACCCCAACCATCTTAAATATTAAGCTGTCTATAGGAAGACTGAATTATTCCTTTACTCTAACCGTCTGATTGAATTGATTAAAACAATTTATTTGGTTTTGTTGAACTATATTTTGAACCTTATTTTTCTTTTTTTAATGAGTTATTTTAGGGGATTGGTGAAGGCGAATTGTACATTTCCAGGCGACTTTACCCGTATAGGGAAGAGGCATATATATTCGTTGATATGATTTTCGAGTACTGTGGGCCCATATTACTCTAAGATCTGGTGACATATCGAAGCTTAGAGAGAGAGTAGTGATGGTATACATATGGATCAGATCACCTAGAAATGTACAATCGGCAGCTCTACACAGTCAGTCAAATACTGCTAAATTATAGGTTACAAATGATAGATACTTGGTATATTGAGTATTGCGTTCTTGAGAATAATCTGTTTGGTTTTGTTGAATTGTATTCTTAGCCCCACTTTTGTCTAAATTAAATTCGGGTTATTTAAGAAGATTGGTATATAATTATATAACATAGCAGGCAGTGTGAAGAACAAAGTGAGAAACATAAAATATATAGTACATTCTCTCTTAGAGTAAAAGGGATTCTCTTTTACATTTTACTCTAATTATTAGTTACTATTTTTGTATAAAAGAATATATATTTGTTGTGATGGGCTGAACCATCATAATGGTTAAGGCGAACTGTGAGGAAATCTATTTGGTGGTATTTTGAGCCCCAGTTTTGCCTTAAATTCGGGTCATTTGGGAGGATTGGTGAAGGCGAATTGTACATTTTCAGGCGACTTCCCCCATAGATGAGCATACACATAGACGAGTACCTAACCAGGATGCACAGGAGCTTTGTTATCGGTGAGTCAGCGACATCTAGCGGTCTATGAGAAACCTCAGTTCTCACGAGGAGCTCAGCTCCAAGTCGTAAAAGCGGCTGAGATGGGTGGCGATAAACATGCACGCCCTGGAGTTGTTTGGACAGGAGCTTTTAGGGCAGTCTGTGGTCCAGAGAAATTAACCATTGTCATAAATCCATACTTTCCTTCAGCGAGAGGGAGGGAGGGAGGAAGCTCCCATCATGTTAGGAACCAAACCGCAAGTCTGCGGAATAAATATCTTTGCTTTAAAGTGTATGATGAAAATACATGCTTGTGTTTAACCAGTGTTAACTTCTTCGAGGTTAAAATATTAGAACATATTATTATGTGTGAAACTTGATAGTAAAAATATTTTTGTTAAAAAATAAGGGGGAAAAGAGTGATTTCTGACTATTTTATGCGTCTAATAAATTCATAATATGTGCTTAGAATTGTAGAAGCCAAGATGGCAGGATATGATTAATAAAGATGTTGCAAAAAAAACAAAAAAACAATAAATATAAAAAAAAAAGTGTATGATGAAGTGTATGATGTGTAAGGGTGAGTGCGTATCTGTATGTGTGTGATGTATGAGTGTATTTGTATGATGTGTGGGTGTACATGTAATGTGTGTATGACAAGAACTAACCTGATCAGTTTAGGCCCAAACCCTCAGATCAGATAAGAATGGTATGCCAGTGATTGGACGCCTACTTCGCTAATCGGTTTCCTGGCCTAGTTCTAATGGGATTATAATGTCATTTTGCGGTCTTAATAATACAAAAATAAAATAACGGCACTTTGCGGTTTGAGGCGAGAGGCTTTCTCATCTTTGGGCAATGTGATTTCAATATTTATGATTCACATGTGACAAATCCTGTATAATGGTCAAGTCGTCAATGTACAATTCACCTTCACCAATCCTTTCAAATAACCCAACTTTGAGACAAAGAAGTTAAAAATGCAGTTCAACCGAATAGATTTATTTGCTTAAGGTGACTCAGTAGTGATTTTGATTATTGATGAATTTTTCTAAAATTTTTACCAATGATAGTTGACATGAAATAATCATTATTGAGTGAAAAAAAAACATAGGTCACCAGGCTAGTTTTCATGCTATGGCAGTATGGAGATAGAAATAATGAATCATATTTGAGTAATTTTACTGCATTTGAGTGATTTATTAACATAATTCGTTTAAAATGGTTCTGACATGAATTCAGACATCAAATTTCACCCAGACATTCAACATATATATACTTATCATCAGATAATGTTTTTTTTCCTCAGATCCTGAGTTAGCCCCCTGGAAGCCCCCTAGTGGCAGTATGGGGCAATAGCAAAATTGACTTTGGCTGATGACAATCAGCGTTTAAAAAAAAAACTGTTTGATGAATATTTTTTAAATTTAATATGAATGTAGATACAGTATTTACCAACTCATACACAAAAAATCAGGATGGCTTTCCAGGCTAAATTTTTCTATATTACGACTTATTTATGAGAAAAATTGGGAAAAAAATTAAATTCCTGATTAATATTTGATTTGAACAACAATGGCTTCATAAATCTTGATGAAATTCTATATGGATACAGCTATCATAGTTACTAACTCGCACACCAAAAATCAGCATGAATTTCCAGGCCGATTTTTTTGTGTTACAACTTAATTATGAGAAAATTGGCTAAAAATGAGAAAATTCTTAATAAATATTTGATTTATACACATATGGCTCCATAAATTTTAATGAAATTTAATATGGATGTATAGGGATCGTAGATACTAACTCCCACACCAAAAATCAGCATAAATTTTCTATCTGAAATGTTTATATCAAGACTTAACATACATACTTCGTCTGCATAATGCTGATATTCCCTGCTACATGTATTGAATACACATATATCAGTACTGAGCTATATGTATTGAATACACAAGATCAGTACTGAGTCACCTTAATCAAGGCAATACCGAATTTAGTATTGTCAACTCAGATAGACCTAGTATTTATCGTTTCTGAGCGGATTTACCTAGTGTGTAGAATTGCCGATTGTACAGTCATTTTTTTTATATATAATACTTTTATTCAGAAAACCATTTACATTTTACATTACAAAACACTCCAGTGTTACATCATAAATCAAGGAATAGGGTTATAGGACATATATACATAAATGCAGTTTTTCCAACGACCTCCCATTAAACAATATTATAATAAGTGTTATTTTTTATATGTTTTGTGAGAATCGCATGAGAATCGGCTTAGTGGACTAGGCACTGTAGAAATGATTCCCATATATATAAATTGACCCAGATTTACGCATTGCTTGGACCAGCTAGGCAGCTACCAAAACTAGGGTCCATCTCGCACAGTTGAGATCTCGCGTAGGCTTATGTAATCCCAGGTGGGCGGTCATTCCTCCCTCCCTCCCTCCGCGCTCTCTCTCTCTCTCTCCCTCCCTCCCTCCAATGGACAAAGCGTGACATAGCGTTAATAACTGCGGTGCGTTCGTGCATTGTTCTGTGCTGCAGGTTGGTTTGAGTGGTTGCATTCGGAAAGCAAATGCTTGGTCCCTCTACAGTTAAATCTTTACAATGCCGCGGGAATGCCGTTAGACTTCAGTGCCTTTAGGTTTCAAGAAACCTGTACTAACCTGTTCATTTTCCCCGATTGCACCAATAATAAAATTACAAACACTCCACAACCAAGTTTCAGTGAGCAGTTTTTTGCGTGCACTTTCGTACATTTCCGTCGACGCATGCTTTGTTTACCCAAGTCCACTAGCCCTGGGAAACCCCCTAAATGGTCCATGACGTCACGTCATGCCTCGCTGATCATGCTTCGCTACCCGCGGCCTCCTCCTCCTCCATTTCGATTCCTACTCCTGCCCCACCTTAACCTCCTTTAAGATTGGGGGAGGGCGAAGTGAGGGGAGGAGTGAGTGAGTAAGATTGCCTCCCGGTCCCCGCACTCATATACAAAAAGTAGGACATATGTTGCGTCCCAAAGTAGACATATGTACAAATGATGAAATCGGTACACCAATGCTCGTTCCATTTATCAGAAAACATACCCTTTTCCGCGGATTTTGAGCTTGAAAAGTACCCTTTTTTTCCACCAAAAAGCTGACTTTTCAGCCCTAAAAAACACCCCTTTTTTCTTAAAAACGCTGACATTTTTTAAATTAACCCCCTTTTCATTAGAACGCTGACGTTTTAAAAGACATAAAATTAACCCCTTTAGTACTCAACAATTCATTCATTTTCATAATGTAAATACTCCGTAAATTGAATTGAATTGAGAAATACTTTTATTCATCATTAGGCCTAAACAGTTACATGAATATGTAGAGATGAATAAATTGAGTACGGTATAATATGTATGTCCCAGTTCTTCCTAGAGTAACTGAAGTCCTCCAGAAAAAAAGGCCCCTTTTTTAAGGTTTTCAAGGACATGCAAACTTTCTCCAAAAGACCCCCTATCTCCGCAGAAGGGGGGGGGGAAAGAGGATGAGGACAGGAAGGTAGGAATGGGAGGAGGAAGAAGGAAGGGATCAAAGTGGTGGAGGAAGAAGAGGAGAGGGGAAGGAGGGGGGGGGGATAAAAGGGGAAGGAGACGACCAACTTTTTTTTTACGACCAACTTTTTTTTACGACCAACTTTTTTTTCAACCAACTTTTTTACGACCAACTTTTTTTTACGACCAGCATTTTTTTTTATGGCCAAAGAGGATGAGGACAGGAAGGTAGGAATGGGAGGAGGAAGAAGGAAGGGATCAAAGTGGTGGAGGAAGAAGAGGAGAGGTGAAGGAGCGGGGGATAAGAGGGGAGGGAGACTTTTTTGTGACCTTTTTTTTACGACCAGCATTTTTTTACAGCCAACTATTTTTTTTGACAAACTTTATTTTCGACAAACTTTTTTTTCAACCAATTTTTTATGACCAACTTTTTTTTCAACCAACTTTTTTTTCAACCAGCTTTTTTTCAACCAGCATTTTTTACGGCCAACTATTTTTTTTACAAACTTTATTTTTGACACGTTTTCTGTCTCTCTCAGAGAAAAAAATGTACCTGTCCACACAATACTCATTATTATTAAGGAGGGGGGAATAAAAGGAGAGGGAGAGCAAGGGAGGTAGTCGGGGAGAAGAAAAATTGATAGATGTATAGGTGTGTGTGGGGGGGGGGGGGGGTGCACATTTTTTTCCATGAAACCCTCTTATATCAGTCATTCTCATCTCTCCTCTCCCTCCCTTCTCCTCTCCCTCTCTCTCATTCCCTCTCTCTCTCTCCCTCCCTCTCTCTCTCTACCTCCTACACCTTAGGCCTACTACCCTGACGTAGGCCCTCTGTGATTTTAGCCATTTTTGGCAATCAAATTAAAATCTCCAAATTAAAATAAACGTCCAGTAAATTGTTGGATTCCTATAACTTAAAGAAGTAGAAACACAACTGCCTCTACAATCCAAGTGCCGAAGGCACTTGTGAAAGAGTAATTCGTGATAACGATCATGGATGAACATACTCCCGATGCACGATTCGATGAGGGGTCAGAAAAACCAGGCCTGTATCCGATTCACTCCCTCCATGATAGAAAAACCTTACTTCCCTTCCCATTGTTTAATAGTTTAAATGATTACAAGAGGAAATGATAATAATAATAATAATTAAAATAAGCACTTCGCCAAACCACACTTCATAATTCTTATGAGCCAGCATGACTATGTCCTCGATCAACGACACACCAACACTTCCCTATAACTGGATGCCCAAGAAATTAAACTGATGTTAATCTTGTTGATTAATTGCCGGTAGATCTGCCAGGCTTTCAATTCCACGCCTATAACATGGGGTCACATTCAGGGCTACACCATCAGCCATTAATCATCCCTTAACATGGGAACTGGACAGCGGGCAGTGCCCGGGTGGACAAGGCCACTCCCAGGGAAATGAAGTGTTGGATCATGAAGACCTAGCCTAGGGAGGAACTATAAGAGGTCTGCGTTGAGTCTATTTGATACCCATTCATCATTTATGGGCCATTTGTACAGTTCGTACTACAGGGCATACCGTATTTCCCCGTTTATAAGCCCGAGCTTATATTAATTTCAAATGGTGATAGACCAGGCTTTATATTCGAGGCGGGCTTATATAATATTCGGGGTAAGGAGGATGGCTTATAAACGGGGCAGGTTTATAAACGGGGCAGGCTTATAAACCGTTCCCGGCTTTTAAACGGGGAAATACGGTAGTTGTAATGGTTTGGGAAAACTTTAGGGCACATTATTGAAAGGATGAGCATCTCACACGAACGCCAACATGTGTGGAATAATAAATATACTAATTTATCGGTATTAACATAATATCTGAAGACATCCAAGGGGCTTTGTCATTATTCAAATACGATAAAGAATTCTTTATTCAATCAAAGTTTTTGGCTCTTGTGTCAATGTGGTCACTTGTGTCAATTGGTCACTTCAACGTAAACTCATGTATCAATTTATGTGGATGATTTGTAACCATAGTTATCTCCTAAACACAAGTGAGAATGAACCAATGATTTATGAGTATAATTGACTGAACGAGCACATAATTGCCCTCTTATTTTATTTATTGCAGGGACAAGTTTCTTAGGGCCCAGCTGGATAAAATTTTACAGTTGTGAGGGATACCGGTCACTTGGTCATGACGTGTTGCTATGACTACAATACCAACTGATTCCCTGGACTCAGTGTTGGATGTTAATCTTTGCTTTTCGGACTGTCGGCTCAAGTGCCGATGTGGGCTCAAATGCCGAAGGCGCTTGTGTGCATTAAATACTACACCAATGCATCATGACGAACCTTGCGAGGGAGAGGGGAGGGGGAGGGGGAGGGGGAGGGGGAGGGGGAGGGGAGGGGGAGGGGGAGGAGAGATGAGGAGGGACAGAAGGTGAAGAAAGGGACACGGAGAAGGGGGGTGATGAAATTGGGAAGGGGAAGGCAGAAAGGGAGAAGGGGAGAGGAGAGAGGAGGATGGGAGTGGAAGAAATGGGAAAGGAGAATGAAGGGGAAATAAAGGGAAGGTAGGGGGAGGGGGGAAGGAGGAGATAAGTGAGGGGAGAGATAAGGGGGAGAGCGGGAAGGGATTGGAACTTGAAGGGAGTGGAAGAGAGGGGAGAGCAAGGGGGAAAGGGGAAAGGGAGGGGGGACGGGGCGAGAAGGGAAAGGAGAGGGAGGGAGGGAAGCTATAGGAGGAAAGAGAGAAGGGGGCGGAAAGGAGGGAGAGAAGGGGGGAAGGAGGAGATGGGAAGGGAGGGGAAAGGAGGGAGGAGACCTAGTGGGAAGAGAGGGGGAAGGCAAAGGGAGAGGGAGGATGATGGTGGAAATAGGAAGGGATTGTTCATGGCTGGATTTGGGGCATTTCAAAGATGTGACAACCCGAGCTAATTACTGATTATAGCTATTGTCAACACATCTGAGAAAAGGATGCCGCTCTCCTCCTGTGCACCACTTCTCCTTACATTCCATATCACACATGTCGCTCCAAAAGTCGATTCTCGGACCTCCGACAGTGGGGTTCATAAATGATAAAATATGAATGAACAATATCATTTCTTAAGGAACAATGTGAAGATGACCGCAGGGACCCTTCTTCAAAGAAGCTATTTCTCTGAAGTGGTTAAGGTTGGTCATTCATGGGAGCGTACAGTTAGTGGACACGAGTTAGCTATTAAGGATCTTCTTCCAGGAAACCTTTCATGTCCCCCACAAAGACAACAATACCCGGATGTCCACTCCCGAGCAGGCACCATTGAGGAATTGGAGCAGTTTCCGTGAAGGGGATACACATCGGAAACTACTAGTGATACAATACTATCGTAGCGGCATTCCTAAGTTGGTGGACTCTTTTAACATTGCCCCTCCCATAACATGTTTTAACGACTAAGTTGTAATTCCTTCCACCAAATTCAAAAATTGTTTTATTGCAGATGCTTTTTTACAATCAGGTTGGCCAGTTCTGTCTTTCCCAGACGGGTCTTACTATGACTGCCTTCCTTAAGAGCTTTGAATTGATATTTATAAATAGATTTGCTATAACAAATATTGGGAAAATAAGAGCCTTAAAGCTAACAGTAGTTGGAAATTGTTATGAGATGAATAATTATAATGGACAATAATGAATGTACGTACTAGCTGTTCAGAGAGATCTTAGAGTAATATGCCCCATCCTTTCTCTAAGGAAAGATGAATTAATCTGTCAAACGCTGGTATTCTGCATGCGTCATTTTAACTCAGAGGAATAAGGAACGTGAAATATAAACGGGTTTACGAGTTTCTAAAATATTTTCATCTTAACTTGATTTTTCTGTCCCATCCCTTCAGGAAACCATTTTGTACATGGTGCTCTTGTTTGTCAACAAAGGCTGGGCACACATATACACATTCAAAGGAAAAACCGTTTATTTACAGACAGTCCTTATTGTTCTGACTTGCCCTTGGA
Organism: Sthenelais limicola; assembly: GCA_942159475.1. Classification (NCBI taxonomy): domain Eukaryota; kingdom Metazoa; phylum Annelida; class Polychaeta; order Phyllodocida; family Sigalionidae; genus Sthenelais; species Sthenelais limicola. The sequence continues at coordinate 94,489,460 of OW804100.1, forward strand.
GGTCAAAATCTTCAAAGGTGTCTGTTCATAATACAGGAAAAACACACAACTCAAAGAAGAATTGTGATGGATTGGTTTATAATTGTATTTGTTTTGGGCCCCAATGGCTCGTTATGGTTTCGCTATTGTCATGGGCTAACAAGTAAAAGTCATTTTAAAGGTGAGTTTTTTTGTGTTCGTATAATGTATCATTTCTCCATCGATTTTGACCTACCGTAACTCTATATTTATAGCTTCTTAAAATAGTAGAAGTTTAGAACCTTCCTAACAGAGTAGTAATTTAAGAGATAGACATAACAATAAAGCTACACGATCCTCTTATGTTGGTTGGGCTGTTAACAATATCTTTACCTGGAATATATTTCTGCAACTGCTAGGTAATCAACGAATACTTTCAGGACCGCTTCTTCGAATTCTTTGGAACCCTTTTCATGCTTCATTGTTAGTAACACTACTTAACTAGCGTAAATGATATTTTCACCAGAATGTGATTGTTTTGTTTTAGTATCAAGTCACTTTCCAAAATGACCTTATTTATTTCTACCGGGTTATCTATCAAATTTCTACCGTTATGGTAGAATACATGTTAGCCTACCAGAGTGTCTATAGAGCAGGAATCGTACGTAGTTACAATGCCTTTTAAACCACAATATTATACAGTTGCAGCAAGGTATTGCTCTAAGAAGTACACAAAAATAGAGGCCGAGATGTATAGTAGAGAAAATTAAGAAAGAACAAACAACTTCACAAACTAAATATGTTTTTTTCTAAGATTTCACCCATTCTTTTAAGATTTCACCCATTCTTTTAAGATTTCACGCATTCTTTTAAGATTTCACCCATTCTTTTAAGATTTCACGCATTCTTTTAAGATTTCACCCATTCTTTTAAGATTTCACACATTTTAGACGATTTTACTGTTGTTAGACGATGTTGTTGCTGCTGCAGAGCTTCATAAAGGTTCACATTTATATTTCGGCGGTCCACCGAAATTCTTCGATGCAGTGGCTTGACTTGTTATCATCGTTCAATGGCGCTTGTTTCTTGTCGATCAATTTGAGATCACATTCCTGTAAACATAATGTTGTCCATACATAGGTCATTCAATGAATACGGTAACATCCTCTGGCTACTGTTGTACTAGTTGAGAATGGCTGCTTTGAAATTACGGCAATGGTCTACAATTAATACCTCTGAGATCAGATAAGAATGGTATATCAGTGATTGGACGCCTACTGCGCTAATGGCTTTCCTGGTCCTGGAGTAGGCGTCGTAATGGGATTCTAATGACATTTAACGGTCTTATAGGATTATAGTGACATTTTACGGTTTGAAACGAGAGAGGCTTTCCCTCCATTTGGAGGGACTCTCCCAGCTCTGAGCCTAGACGCGGAGTGAGAGGTAAAGGACGGGGAGGGGGGGGGAGAGGCCATTGTTTATTTATCTATTTTCTTGTACCTTAGTGACTGGATGTGAGCACGTGTAGTCTTATTATTACTAGTGTGGACCTGTTGGTTTATGATAAACATAACCTGTTCACCACGCCCTTAAACTCTATTAATCCCAGACCATCCCCACAGGCACAGACAAATAGAGCAGAGTGCTTTCTTAAGCATAAACACTCCGTCTAGTCCTCAAGCCAGCCGAAAACAAATCAAAATCGTACATGTTGTCAATATAACATGGGGTTAATGGTCTAAAAGCAATACATTTTTTGTATTATTGACCATTTAAAAATAGGAGTTATTTATTCACCTAGTCCGTCTCAGTATTTCTCTCCAAATTTCTGTTTTGTAAATCTCTACTTTCCAAACAATATTTTATGAATCCTTTTCTTTTAAAAGAAAGCCCACCTTGCGCCGAAACATAGCAGTGCATGGAAATTGTTAATTAAAAAACACTACAAACCTGGTGTCTCAGTTTATTGAAGGATTTCATCTTTCGTCAGAATTGTATGAATAAAACTGATGGGAAATTATAAATAGGCCCAGGCTACTCAATTTCCATTCACCCTGAAGGTAGTATATAAGGGCGAGTACATTTTATAATTAATGAGAACCCTATAGTAGCATTCATGAGTGGGGACACCAAGATGGAGTTTAAAAAGATATTTTATCAGCGAGACTGAATTTCACGCCACTTACAGAAGTGTTTTTACCCTCTCGTTGAAATAAACATCCTTGATGGATACCATGTTCCACAAGGACCCTTCCTGGGAGTTAACATTAACAGAGACATACTCAAACCAGCGTAACATGGAGGGAGCAAATGTTTTGTGTGCTTGATATTTACTCATACACAGGCCACCTCGCGGAAGGGCAATCATGGCTAGGTGAGAAATATCCGCGGGAGAACAGTTCTTGCGGGACCCCCCTGGTATTTATGGGATACGCGCTGGCGGGAGGGTAATCGCGGCGCATGCGCGGGACGTCTGGGTTCCGGTCCTACTGGTACTTCCCAGCATGCCAGAGGGACACTCGACGCCGACACTGCAGGTCATCAAGGAGGTAACCTTTTTGTTTTCTTCTGGAAACACTCGCACCGAATGTCACAACTCAGTGAGATTTGTCAGAATGCCTTAAGGTCATTACACGTTTTGAAGTCTTTATTGACCTGATCAAATATCACCAATCTTTCATTTCCCAAATGTTGGATACCATTTTTCTAATGCTAATTAGCCGGCTAATTAGATTGTGAATAAAAAACTTTGAAATACAGATCCATTATATAGAGCTCAACATGTTAAAAAAAAAGATGTCATCTTATGAGCAATCTTTGATTGAAATAAAATATTTCTTGAATCATGTTAACGTGATAAGAATACATGATTGACCCAGACTAAAAGAAAGGTTTATGTAAAGTCATTTTCATTAAACCCTATCAGAAGTAGAATCCTAATTTGATAATCGTGGATGTAATTGTCTCTATATCTGTGTCTCTAAAACTAGCATACACAGTAATCAAAATAAAGGAATTAAGAAAAGTTTGAGACGCCAAAAAGACGACCCCTCTCCAGCCTTGATATGTTTCCAATCATATTTTAATGGAACCTAAAATCACATGCCACAAGGCAATTGCTTTGTATTTATACTGCACTATTTTACTCTGAGGTTAAACATGTTATTTTGAACCTTGAAATAAAACCTTGAAACTGGCCCGCCATCTGGTTTTAGACCTGCTGTAAATGACCGCCCGAGGGGCCTGATGTCCTTTTTACCATGTCACCTCCAGAGATAGTTAGGGGCAGGGCTTTGACCACATCCTCCCTGACACTGCAGTGTCAAGCACCCGTCATACGGCCGGTGTGTCACCGTCCAAGATAAACTGGTCAGCGGGACGTCTGACACGCTTGACACTTGCTTGGCACGAGTGTCACACCGACGCTAGTCAGCTGCGTAATTACTTCTTATCAGGTGCGAGATGTCTTAGATCTTATCTGCGTTTTGGCCGTCATCCATTCCATATACTACATTCCGATCGCGAGTCACTTAATTTTCCAGGCTGAGAAATGATCAAGATTACAGAATGTTACGGATCGCGCCGTCGTTGATAAGATGATATCCGAGAAGAGGAAGTCACGTGATGCGTTCCCATAAAACCTCTGACACGTGACAGAGAAGGCCTAAAAACAATTTTCACATAAGGTCTATAAACTTGTAACCAGTCCCATCGGTTTTTCTCGAGGCCCACCCTATAGTCCGGGCCCAAACCGGGCCCAAACCTTCAGATCAGATAAGACTAGTATGTCAGTGATTGGACGTCTACTTCGCTAATCTCTTTCCTGGCCTAGGACTAGGTGTTCTAGACTAATGGGATTATAATGACATATTGCGGTCTTGATGGAATCATAACGGCACTTTGCGGCTTGAGGCTTGGGGCTTGAGGCTTCCCCTTCGTTTGAATGGACGCTCTCAACTTTGGGCCTCGACTGTAAGTGTAAAGTCCAATTGTATTTGGAAAATGTAATTAGATAATAGCTATCGACAGAACAATAAAAACAGGTCGCTATACGTATAATGGCATGGCATAGAAACATGGGGAAATTCGGGAAATAGTCATGAACATATAGGGCCTACACCTTATTTTAACAATGACCTTTGACCCGTTGCCTGCAGGTGGACTGGAGGAGGTCGAGGAATGTCCAGGTATATTTACCCTGCGGTGGGTGGTCAGGACGTGTTTCTACTCACATAGAAAGCCACACCGACAAATGTGTTGACCGTTCTTGCCTCTATCCGCATTCCCAGTGTGCGGACATACCAATAGCATGCCATGACTCCTATAGAAATATCCAATTGTTGTATTCAATTTTTATTTTTTGCAAAAAATGAACTGAGAAATTTATTTTGTAATATTGTTATCTGAGATACTAAGTATGGATATATTTTGTTTTATCTGCCATTAATATATTATTAAATTTGTGTGTGTTATTCTTTATGCACATATTTAGTCTAGGCTCAGATCGAGCTGAGAGTCCCTCCAAACTAAGGGAACCCTGTCGCTCCAAACCGCAAAATGTCATTACAATCCCATTAGGCCGCCTACTCCAGGGTATTTTGGATTGACTAATTAGTACTTAAACCACGGTCAGTCTAATGACATCGTGTTGCTGCCTGAAATATAGCACGAGGTACGAGTGCTATATTTCAAAGGCAGCAACACGATGTCATTAGACTGACCGTGGTGTAAGTACTTCATAGCACGAAAGGTCGTCTGATTCTGATTGAACCGTCATGAATCGGCAAATTTTAACCTACTGGACTGGAAATTTTACTATATTCTTAAGAGAAATTGGTTAAATAATGACTTTACTTGGAAGTTTTTCATGCAATATACACAGCTCTCTTTGAAAGATAGTGGCCCTGACAGTTTGCAACCTGACACTGAGGGATGGGTTGAATCCCTCACAATGGTCATTTATTGGGAGTCCATAAAACCCTGCTCTCCATGGTCATTTATTGGTAGTCCATAAAAGGAACTGGCCTCACATGTGTTACATTATGACCCACCCATCTTAGGAAAACAAATCTTAATCAATAATTGATATCCAAACATATTTCGGTATTCTAGATTCATATGGCTCATGTTTTATGCATCATTTTGCTAGTTTCAGCATTTTTCTGTGACTATTTTAAGTGGAAATATAACTTTGTTACTGGTGTAACAAGCCCCATCCCCCTGAGAATTAAAGGTTCAAATGATTAGGTAATAGGGGGTCGATATATACAGTGCTCTAATCGTTAAAAAGAAAGTATATTTTAAAGTTTTCATTTTAGTTGGTCGACATATGACTATAAAATAGATTTTTGCATTTTTAACGAGAAATCTTGGTCTGGAGGTATTTCAATCAATTTTGCCGACGGAAAATATATAAAAAAATATCCCACTTTTACATATCCCCCTCCATGGCACCAGTAATGAAGTCAGTTAAAATAGTCAATGAAATGTGATGGAATTAGCAAATGATGCATACAACATTAATGTTTTCTTTTAAACAAAATGTTTTCGAAATTCATTTCCCTGTGACACATCACATATGGTGTTTATTACACGTGTATCTCATTGTCATGGGTAATAACAGTCCAGAAGTATGTTTATAGTCTGTCCCCGTTTTAAGTTATCCCTCTTATTTGCCGATACCATTGCATCATTTACCATTTCGTCTCCCTTTCCCTCCATCTCCCAGACTCTCTTTTGCCCCTCTGTCTCTCTCTCCCTCTCTCTCCTGTGCTCTCCTTTAGTGTCCCATCTCAGGGGTGCTCTATTTTCCCCTGAAACATGCTCTATCATTTCTAGCGTGCAGGTAATAAATGATTGGTGTGGGTTTGTGCCGTCTTAAATGACAGTTGCTTTGATGACAGCAGAGGCACTCCATGGGGTGTCTGAAGTTCCGACTTAACCTACCCAAGAAAGGGTGCATATATCCGATCTAAGACATTGCCGTTTATGACTGTTTAATTAGAATCGGACAACCTGAGTGCTATAAAAACTAAGAAAGAGGTGGTACAGATTATACAGAAACCTAGTTCCTATGGGGAGGACAGGTAAGATGTTTCTTTTTCACGTACAATGAATATAACTGCACAATTTCCACAAACCAATATTGCCCAAAATTCCAGTATAGGAGTACTGTCAATCTGAGCGGTCGGTCGACGACAGGAAGGCACACTTCAATCCCACACCACGATGGACTGTGGCAGCAGGCCTACTGCCAATCAGCTTCATCTCAAGCAGCGGGAAACATAATGATTTCAAGCCATGCCAAACAGTTGTCAAGTTTCTCTTCCGCAGTTAATTTGCATTTAGATGGTTTCCATCTGACCTCCTCCTTGGGCGAGAGGAGGCACCACCAAAGAAATGCTGACCTCATCCAACTTAGAGGTTCCTAAAACAAACTTTGGCAGGGCTTTAACCAGGGTTTAATCCCCCCAAATTCATCTCACCAAACTGTTTGCAGACGTCCTTTCATCAAACGATTATTTGCAGCGGATGGCATTACTCTGTCGGACTTTGCTCATAGATCATGTTTACCTGATACAGGTTTTGTTCTCAGAAGAAGTGTCCGGCACTATTTTTCTGTGATAAGATCATGAGTAGAAGATTGGGAAAAAATAAATTCTAAGGAAGAGACTGAAGAACTCGTTGTAAAGTTGTGCAAGTTAGCACTATAGGTTCACAGTATGACAAAAATAGAATAGAAATATTTGTTATGTTGAGAAAATGCCTGTAGTAGAACAGAAGTATTTGTTATATCTCACTCTAATTGGTTTCCTGGCCTAGGACTATAGGCGTTCGAATGGGATTATAATGACATTTGAATGGGATTATAATGACATTTTGCGGTCTTAATAAAATTATAATGGCACTTTGCGGTTTGAGGCGAAAGGCTTTCCCTCCGTTTAAAGGAACTTTCTCATCTTTGGGCTTAGACTGCAACCCATGTGGTCCATCTATTTTTTCTAAATGCTCTTTCTCCCACCCTCACCCGGGTCTCCATGTCAGACATAATGCAGTGAGTAATGGTGGCTGAGTCGATGATTTACCTCCAGTCTCTATTTACATTGTTGGTTGAGCTTCAGACACATTAATCATTTCACCCCTGCATGTCTTCCCTAATCTATGTCTATTGATGACCTAGTACCATTCTTATTGCGTCGCTTTGTTTTGCCATTCTACAAACTGTGCCATCGAGGATCTAAACAAATAGATTTATGATCCCATGAAAAGAAAGCACCAAATTAAAAATCACATTTATAATTTGCCTTTTTTAAAAAATCACCTTTGAGCTAAGCAAATATGAGCCTTTCTAAAGGGATATTTTCCTGTTTACAGTTCTAATTCCACTTATCTAAGAAATACTGCACCTCTTTTTACTGGGCGGAAGATTTTTTTTCATATTTTTTTACCAGGACTAGATCACCGCAATCGTAGTCTTCCTCTAGTACCTGGGGGGAGGAGGTGAAATTGTAGCCGTACCCGGGTTCAAACCCACAACATGTTGATGCCACTGGGCCGACCCAACACTTTAGACCACTCGGCAATTTATTTTGACTCAAGTATCTTTTGTCATTCATCTTCTACTATTTAATATATCCTTCAATTATTTTTTCTTCATTCTTATTTCGCTTTCATATATATTTATTATCCCCCAAAAGTTTATGTAGATTTGAGATGCTATTAAAACAGAGTAAGGCCCTTGTCCACTATGCCAATCAGTGGCGGTACCAGGGGGGGCCTGGGGGGCACCGGCCCCCCCCCCCCTAGACCCCCTAAAATGGTCCCTGTGCCCCCCCCTAACTCAGAGGAGCAAAGGGCTCCTAAAGGGCCCCTAAAGCACTGCCCGAATTTGCACTTTCCTTCAAACCGGTGATTCAACATGTACAACACTCCCATGCAATAACCCCATATTTTATTTTAGCTTCTTTAATTCTTTTAACATTAAACTAAATTCCTATAATTTAGTTTCAGGGCCTCTATTCAAAAAGCATTTTTGACCCAGAATGTCTCAACAGGGTTTTAAATTTCAAACGGTCTCAAAATTGGTATTCAAACAAGAATCAGTGAGGGTGAACAGTTTACAGTTATGATTTGTTCATCATGTGGACAATTCGGGGTTTTCAGTTATTTCCTTTTCCCAAAGGAAACATGACAGGGTCCAGTAAATCTAAATTCTTAACAAAATAAACATAATTATATGCCTCAAATGTGGGGACTCAAGAGGGTCTCAATAGAGACAATTAATTTTGTTAATTTCATTTTCTCAAATTTCTTTTTGTGATGCAAGAAAATTGGGTTGTCATTTTTGATAGACAAATTAGAGTTGTTGGGGGCTTTATTTCATTGCCATTAGGCAAATTAACTGTTATGCATTGCAATGACATTCCAAACAGGCAAATTCAGAAGATTTTGACCTCAAGTGTGCCCCCCCCCCCTAGACCTGCCTTCTGGTACCGCCCCTGCCAATTCTCATGCGATTCTCACAGAATTTAGTGGAAAAGAGTCCTCTGCGGCGCGAAAACGCATGAGAATTGTGTTAGAGGACTAGGGCCTTCAGTTGTATCTTGGGCATTATTCTGTTAATAAATAAAGGTTCATCGACTCCACGGAAAACGAAAATAACTGTTTAGGAGACACTGGGTAGTTATTATACAGCCCAAGCCCCAAATCCTCAGATCAGATAAGAATGGTATGTCAGTGATTGGACGCCTACTTCGCTAATCGGTTTCCAGGCCTATGACTAGGCGTTCTAATGGGATTATAATGATATTCTGCGGTCTTAATGGAATCATAATGGCACTTTGCTGTTTGAGGCGAGAGGCTTCCCTCCGTTTGAAGGGACTCTCTCATCTTTGGGCCTAGACTGTATAGAAATATGTGATATGCGATCATGATTGGGCCTATGTGGACAAGAGGGCGGGTCGGTTATGTTGGGTATAGCAAAGACAAGAATGTTGAGGATGGTTTGTGGGTGGTGCAGATGAGAAGCTGGGAGACACATATACCACGTGTAAACTATGGGCACCTCCTCGTCCATGGCAGAATAAATGAGGTGTGATTGTGACACGTCATACAGACGCCCACCACTAAATCATCTAGTCGGACACCACTATAGTCTGTCCGAAAGGTAGTTGACACGTGATTCCTTAGCCCTTTAAGGGGAGGGAAAAGTGGGGGATTTTTGACTTCAAACTATTGCCCCCTGAATCGCTGTTTGCGACCGACCATGGCCGTTTGCGACCAACCATGGCCAAATGTACAGCTGTACTGTATTGTGCTGTCTCTGTTCTATGTGCAGCAGCTGTTTTTTTGCTTAAAAGGAAGGAAGAGCTGGTTATACTGGCCCTGTTTCCCCATGGTTGATTGCAATGAGCGACTCGCTGGGCAAAGACTGGACAGGTCCTTGTCATAAATAGAAATCAGAAATCTCCCACTTTTCCCTCCCCTTTAAGGGACTAAGGAATCACGTGTCAACTACCTTTTAGACAGACTATAGTAAATCTAGAAACAAGTGAAAATAAGTAGTTGAGCATTTCTATCTTTTGATTAAATTGTATTTGTTAACTATGACTATCAGCTTGTTCTTAAACAACTTTAATAATCATATAATTCCCTAAATCGAATCATTTTTATTTGCAAATATATAAATATTTAAAACATGATTTATCATATTGGTCAACGTTTCACACAAGTGGTAATTCTCATTTGCCAATTTCAAAACAAATGCTAGCTACGTTATTATTTTATTATATATTGATCAATTTAAATTGTAACCACTTTAACTTTTAATAATGAACATGTCTTTGATAATGCAATATTATATTATACTTCTATATCATTCTTTTTACTTAATTAGTCCCAGCACTATTCAACTGCTAGGTAATGATTTGAATGTGTATTTGTATTGTTTATTTTATGTGGATAATAACGGAGAGGGTTGTCCTTGCTCCTGTTCTTTTACAGCGAGTCTTATATAGATAACTTAATAAATGTAGCGACAAGTCATTCAAGTTGGACCCCTTCCAGAAAGCAAAGAGAAGATAGGTAGTCTGTGAGATTATCCCTTCTACAGTTTTTGGACCGCTAACGTTAGTAGAGCTTACTATAGACCTTCCTGATAGATGGAAGAGTTTCAGATAACACAGCAGGCATAGCAGTCCCCAACTCATTAAGTTAATATTATAGTATATAGGTAGAATGTGTTTATTTAATCGCAAATTAAATATATGTTGGGGAGAATAACTTAATAAAACTCTTTAGTAGAACCTCCCTAAATCAAAGTCTGTGAGAATATCCATGTAAAACATCGAAACCAGCTCAATAAATTTCTTTAAAAAAAAATAAAAAAATAAAAAACAATTATTGAACTTTCTCCTATTCCTTGTAGGCAGTAACATACTGGAAGACCTGGAATATATTTCAAAAGTATGGGACCTATTTACGTCATCCTTGGATATGAACAAATAATATCTTAAATTGAATTGAATTGAATTGAAAATTAGCAAATTCCCTTATCATCGAAGTTATGGCCCCACCTCCACTTCCGCTACGGGCCTGGATTGCATTGGTTTATGACGTCACACCACGTGATCTACATGTTGTAAACAGTAAGGCAAACTGACAGCACCACGTGCTAACAATGACCCTGAAAGGTCACGTTTCAGAGGTCCTGTCACGGAGACATCATTTACGCAATACAAGATATTCTGTAGGGGATTTGTATGGCCATCACAGGAAAGAAGGAATGGATATGTTCTGGCGTCAAGGATAGAAGGGTGTGAATTCCCGTGACAGATGTTTCTCTGCCATAGAGTGACACCTGACCAAACACTCTGTAAGAAACTGAGGACGAGAAGGAAGTTACGTCATAGATTACCTTGACGCGACGTCATCTTCATGGGAAATACGACGTCGCCAAGACCACTGTGGTAGTGTGATAACATAACATTTGTTGATGTCATCATGTTTGGGTAAATATTTGTATACCTTAAAGTATAATTACCCTAAGACTGTTTCTTACAATTGCACATTTCCAATAGGCCTCACATTTATAATTTATAGTATTTTATACAAAGAATTAAATGTTTTCATGTATAAGTAGATCTACATTTATACAACATGTTATACTCAATCTACAGAAGGTTGTACAAATAATAACATATGGGACATAGGCCTAGACATTTCATGAAATACTGACCAGGTTTCTTCACGATACACAGAAAAAGTATATATGCCAATGATGGCCCTTTCGGTTAAGGGAAAATTCAATCAATACTCTAAAAATGAAACGTGATTGTGTTGGATGAATGAAAGAAATAATTCAAAGCCGAAGTAATAAAAACGTGCGGAGAGCCGAAACTATCAAGACTTAGGATAGCGAAGATGGAAAACGAAGATTATGAGGGAGGAAAAAGATGTTGCAGATGATGGAAAACGACGAGGTGCAAAGCAAGAGAAAATAAGTTGAGTTATAAGTAGGCGGACACGTCGGGAAACACCTCCTCTACTAAATGATGACATATTCCCACTACGCTTACATACGACATGTTGAGGATAGAAAGATGAATTGGTTCCTATGACATGTTGTACTTTTCTGTACTTCTCTCGTGTGCAATTGCTAAGTGTGAAGGTTTTCTCACCACTTTCTGTACTCAAGAGTTTCAATCTCATGTATAGTATTTCCAAGGTATTTGTGTGAGAGAAAACGCAATCTCTCCCATTCCTTATGTAATACATATGGCCTTTATTTTTTATTATACTTTTCTTAGTTATTGTATTTATCGAGGAAATATTAAAGCTCATGGCTTTGGTTTTTCATGAGCATTTGTATACGCATCATATACAAGTGATGGAAAGATTCCCACAATAAACAAAACTCCCTTGTCAATTCTTAACTTGATTTTATTTGCAGTTTAACATCATTGTATACAGATAGTGAATTCACATATAAGTGTTCGATATTTGGTAGTTATATGTGAAGGGGCACAAACACCCTGCTTCTAAATCCTTAAGGTATGTATGTCTACATGGTGAACTTTACGAGTACAATCATCTGGTTGGCGCACGTAAAGCTTTATCTTCTTCCAGCCACCACAAGAATAAAAAATCCCACAGCAAAGTGTGTACCTGGACGCAGCTTACTCAGCTATGAACCTGCACATTACCTTGTTCACCAGCAGGGGCCTGTTGTATAAGCTAAGGGCGGACATTTTTGTGGGTATTTCTTAACTTTTCTTCAGGAAATAAATTCCTTCCTAAGAATAAAATCCTTCCTACGGGGCATTCCCAGCCTTTACACATTATGATTGGTAGGAATTTATATTAGGAAAGTGGTGGGGAGTGTATGAATTCACACACACAATTTTCCTTTCCTTAGCTTGTACAACAGGCCCCTGTACATTACTTTGTTCAGCAGGCGAGGCTGCTAGCTGGCCATGCAGGGTGGATACACTATCAGCCCCTCTAGTCAACTAAAGAGGTGCTATGTGGCTTCGGTTTGACCCTGACTCTACCTCTCCTCCGTAACCCGATGATGAAAAGGGGAAGGTCGGCCCGTCAGGTACCCCACCACATTTCTAGCACCCAGGTCATTATGTCTTACACCGGTAAAGACCAGACTAAAGTAAAAATGTTTAATGAGTTACTTACACTGGGGCAAGGTTTAGCTGTGTGTGTTGATCATGGCCACCAATAAACTCCACATACATTCTCTAGTTAGTGTTGGGGGAAAACATTTCACTTTACGACCTGTTTTGTGAACTCGGTGAACGTAAATTGGTACTTTTACTGTCCTCCGAAGTATATGTTTATATGTTTTCTATGCCAATATACTGTATTTATTCGTGTATTTTAAAGAACAGTAAATTGGTACAAGTTTATGTTTACTGTTCTCAGATACACAATTACTTACTACAGTATGCCAAAACTATCTGAAGCAAAAATATTTCTCCGACTTTTTATTATTTATTACTTATCGAATGAAAGATTATCTAATGATTGGAAGCATTATTTATTGGTTACGTTCCTTATTTGCAGTCATAGGTATATATCCCAATCAATATTTCTAAATTGGTAGTTAAACTTCGAAGCTATAAAAACGAAAAAGAAATCGGTTTACTACTGTCTTACTTACTAAGTATTTCATTATTAGATATTTAATGTTTTGTAGTATTAAGTATTGCTTAACTTACCTATTTCTCATATCAATATTTCTAAAGTTGGTATTAAACTTTGAAGCTATCAAATCAAAGGTAGGAACACCAACCAGAAGTATGAAGGCAAAGGTTATGGAAGGAATGACTGCAAGTCTACCAAATGATGGATGGAGCATAAAGCAAAAACTGATGTATACATGTCAGGGGAAGATATGACACATGTTGTAAAACTTCCATTCATCATTCTAGCTTCAACTCAAGCTTGATTAACTGATTCTGAGGTACGTGTTATTTTTCTCCCTCAATCTTTTTTATCATGTAGTTCATTGCACAGAAACAGGGCCAACCTTTAAATCAAACCGAAGGAGTCCAGTCAGTGATATTTCATTTTTTATCGATTCAGAGTGTATGTTGCATTTCATTATTCGAGTTTATGACAGAGTTGACTTTGTATCAGAAGTTGGAAAGTGAAAACATCTTTGACCACCCACATTTATGTTGAAACCTCAGGGGTGCCAGAAAAATTAGAAAGGTGTTTGAGACACCCTGGGAAAATGATATGACAGATATCACTAAAATAGGAATAAATCATAATTTCATGTATCCTGGCTTGCTCACTTAAGTGAACTTCCGGGAGAAGTGTAATCTTCTCGGAAATGAGTATGGAAACTCCTTCTTTCATGTATCTGCTGAATATAATGTAAAGCAGTAGAGGTATGACCAATAATAGGAAATTAATGATTTAGGCAAATTTAGCATGTATATATTACACCCATTATGAATGGGTACAGTCTAGGCCCAAAGTTGAGTAATAGGCCCTTCAAACGGAGGAAAAGCCTCTTGCCTCAAACCGCAAAGAGCCATTATAATTTCATTAAGACAGCATAATGTTGTTATATTCCCATTAGAACGCCGAGTCAAAGGTCAGGAAACCGATTAGCGAAGTAGGAGTCCAATCACTAGACCATCTCCAAACCCTAGACTGTATAATAGTCCTAACTGTCACCAGTGAAGGTGTGAATAATAACCATTTCTGTCCCCAGTTAAGGTGAAAATATGTATTTAATCTCCTCTAGCCAGAAATTGTACATTCTAGATAATAATACTATACCATTTACAGTATTTGAATATTGTACATTTTCCTAATCTATTTATTTTCTTGGTCGGAATGGAAGACCTACCCTGTAGAATGTCCAGTTCCATGTGCCTGTTATTTAATGGAATGCAAATTCAAGATATATACGTTACATAATAGCCGATCAATATATACTGCCACTGTCTTACATCTTTGCACTAGCGATCCTTTATTCGATGTAAGATTTCTTTAATACAGTCCAGACCCAAATCCTCAGTTCAGATAAGTCAGTGATGTGTCAGTGAATAGACACTTACATTTTGCGGTCTTAATGGGAAATACGTTACATAATAGCCGATCAATATATACTGCCACTGTCTTACATCTTTGCACTAGCGATCCTTTATTCGATGTAAGATTTCTTTAATACAGTCCAGACCCAAATCCTCAGTTCAGATAAGTCAGTTATGTGTCACTGTGCGGCATGAGGCAAGAGGCTTTTCCTACGTTTGAAGGGACTCTCTCATCTTTGGGCCTAGACTGAATAGACGATTCAAGAGTCATTCTACAGTCGCTTGCGTTTCCTAAGTTGAGCTAATCCCTGGGATAATCCAAACGATATAATCACACGGTGGTATAACCTGTATACATGCACCACCAACCCGGGCTCTCCGGAGGAGGATTAGCGAATCTTAGGAGTTTTATTTAACCTTAGACACCGGGCTTATTCCTCTAACTCTGTTTAAATAGGTTCCAACACATGGGAACCACTTGTGAAATATGGGTCATTTATATGGGGGAGAGCGTCGGAAAGAACATCACGCTGTTTGATTATTGCAGGGACGCAATATGGAAGCGATTTGTATAGTCCGGGCTCGTGATTCATCTATGATGGGTTTTAAGCTGGGTCGGCTTCCCCTTTCTGAGATTTCATGGTAATAGTTTTTTTTTTCAGTATGGACCTCCATTCAGGGAACTAAGTGCTTACAACTTCCTCAATTATCGAGCTTGTTCGCCATCACAATTCCCGCGCCTCTTGGGTGTAGTTTCGTGCAGGCGGTGCTGTACAGATTCGTCGAATCGGGAGAAAGTGTAGTCTAGGCCCAAAGATGTGAGAGTCCCTTCAAACGGAGGGAAAGCCTCTCGCCTCAAACCGCCAAGTGCCATTATAATTCCATTACGACCGCAAAATGTCATATAATCCCATTGGAACGCCTAGTCCTAGGCTAGGAAACCGATTAGCGAAGTAGGCGTCCATTCCCTGACCTGTCATTCTTATCTGATCTGAGGGTTCGGACCTAGACTGAGTGAAAGCGATTGTTAATTTAAATATGTTATTCTGTCATGCACATGGACATTATTCTTGATTAGTTTCGACCGTAATTTGATTATGACATTTATGATATAAGATGAACCGAAGATTTAACATTCAAATACAAAAAGTTAGTTATCATTAATTTTTTTTTAAACATTTTATTTCGATAAACAATTAATCGGTTAGAATACATTCAACGTTACATATACTATCCACTTTCTCAAGAGGCATCTTTTAACGTATTGAGATTATAGTAAAATAATTAGATAGCCTACATTCAAGAGATATAATAAAAGTACTAATAAAAAAAACTCTAGTATGCCTAGCGGAACAAGCCTATATACAAGTAAATTACATAATGATAAAAGGTCCAGTTGCAAGTCCAGGACTGGTTTTAAGGAGTCCTATAGGGAGTGTACTTAAGAAATATGTTTAAAATACCCATAACATGAGCCCAACGTGCTCGTGCAAGAACTCCTATTCAAAGTATTATCTCATCTGTTGTGGTCAGATTGATTTCTCTATCGATTCTTGAAATGATATGAACATTGCTTACGAAGACATGCACTGGATTGAAATATTCAGTTCGACTGTAATGTCCCAATATAGAAAGGGATTTTTCCACCGGGAATCTATTCACAGACAATGACTTTAAGTCTGAACGATATACATCATGACTTAGTTACACACGCTTATCCCCCTCCTCCATCTTAAAAAGGTATTTTTTTTAGTAGGATAACGGTTTATGCGAGGAGATACTTTGCTTTAATTATATACTTAACATGAAAATGCACAATAAAAACAACTAAAACCTGAATTGGTATCTTGGCCTATCGAGGCACACTATACATACTCTCCGAATTATATACTTTATATATATGTATAATATATTTATCGCGATTTCCCATGCCCTTGGTATAATGGTATAAGTTTACTATAAGGCAACCTTTATATTTAAGACGAGGGGAGTAGCAGGAGTGGAGGTCATGAACGTAACCCCTTCCAGCGAATTAAAGGCCCTTGGGCATTTACAGTCTATAGGTCCAAACCGTCAGATCAGATAAGAATGGTACGTCAGTGCTTAGAAGCCTACTTCGCAAATCGGTTTCCTGGCCTAGAACTAGGCGTTCTAATGGGAATATAATGACATTTTGCAGTCTTGATGAAATTATAATGACACTTTGCGGTTTGAGGCGAGAAGCTTTCCCTCCGTTTGAAGGGACTCTCTCAACTTTGGGCCTAGACTGTTTATGGTATGAGGAAAGTATGAACACTGCGCAAGTCTTGCAGTGCAAACCTCCACATGGTTTATTGGCTGTTTCATGGTGCCCGCGCCGGGACGGAGACCACTCAGATTCCTGTAATAAACAGTTTATGTGTGAATTATTGACAGGGATCGTGGAGGGCATGTGCCCCGGGCAAATGAAATGAACAGTACTACCGCCAGCCTATGGACAGGATTATAATATCATGAGTTGCATCAAAGATAGCATAATTATTCTTTAACTTTGATTTTACTTAATTTTGAGTAGTTTTGATACATAGAGACTAGTGTAGCTAGACACAGCAGTGGGTGGAAGACCATGGTTATTCTGTTATGGATTATTACCCGTGAGCCCATTATCCCCATATATGTGCATGCCATCCATTGATCATAACATTCTTTGTACACTGTGCATGCCTCTACATGTTCAACTGTCATTTTAGGGAAGATTGGCTGTATACAAATTCTAAATAAATACAAATATCCTATATTATCTTTGGTTGCATAAATTTTTGTGTGAGATTCCAAAAAAAGGTTTTCATCTCATCCCAATTTATAAGATTTTCTGAACATTAAATGTGTAGCTTGATTCCTTTTGTGTTCAGTGAAGTCCTTTGACTCACTTTATTGATTTGTCAGTTCGAAGGTTAACAATAATGACTCGGTTAATTGTTCTCTTCTTTTCTCCAATT
Source organism: Sthenelais limicola (assembly GCA_942159475.1). Lineage (NCBI taxonomy): Eukaryota > Metazoa > Annelida > Polychaeta > Phyllodocida > Sigalionidae > Sthenelais > Sthenelais limicola. The sequence goes on from OW804100.1 coordinate 94,506,957, forward strand.
GTCTACTACATGAGCGTCATCTTATATTTGAAACAAGAGTTAAGTATTCCCTGCCTGATTCTCCTCTTATTATTGTTATCCCTAAAGTCTACCTTCAATATCGGTCTACTTCATGGTAATATCTGTTATACGATATATAATATATATCATATAAGGCGAAAGACAAAACAAGCTAAACGAAAGCCAGAGTGAACTTTATCCCCCCCCCCCTGAACTACGTGCAACCAACCAGTTTAAAGAGATAAACCACTGTCATATGCACTGCTGCAGGCGGGAGTTCAAGGAACTAATGCATGAAAAATAAGGAGTGGCAATAATTTTTTCAAACTTCGTCTTGAGAAAGAAGGTGGTTGGGGGATAACAAAAAGCAAAAAAAAATGGATCTCAGCATATTTTTTTTTCATTCTAGAGACCATCAAAGATTAGTATTGAAGTATGTGGGGAAAATGGATATTTTCTCAGTTTTTCCAAGATTTCAGACAGATAAATAACATTTTTCAGTTGAAATGTCTTCTAAACATAGACAGTATACAGGTTTACCCTCATGCATGAAAGAACAGGGTATCAACATATTTTGAAAGATATTATTTAGCATTGAAAATCTTCAATATTCCTGTTTTTAACTCATCAGGATGCAGATTTAGTTGAATAACTTTTTTAAAAAGTCGGGGACCCCCATTTTTTATTGCTTGAAAGGTTAAAGCAATATGTTAGCTATGTCTATAGAGATTTTTAGGAAAAAGTTATTTTCAATTTTTTTTTTATACTGAAAAAACGAAAAAAATTGTCCTTTTCTCATAGACTTCTATAGTGAACAACCCTAACTTTCAGGGCTCTCTGAAATGAAAACTAACCCGGTGACATATTGTTTTTTTTTGCTTTTTGAATTCACATAACCTTGTTCTTTCACAAGGCAAAGTTTAAACAAAATGTTATTTTCAGTTTTTTTCCCAGTTGAACTGTGGTTTATCTCTTTAAAACAGCCTTAATTTACTCTCGTTGGTTGGTGTAACATAATTTTATTATCGCTGTATATTTGTGTCTCATTCCTCGATTCGACCCCAATTTTCCAATCGCATTGCACGTTCAGAGGCCTGTCAATTGACTATTCATGTTTAAGAATTGCTATCGCTTAATTATCAGTGTATAAGAAAGCTCCTGTAGCATTAAGATATGGAGACACTGCACATATTCGACCTTATACCAAAATAACCTTGGCACATATACTTGTCTATAGCCTTGGGAGTCATTCACCTGTGGCTATCATGGTGACCTATCAACTCATTCCAAGTCACTCACAAACATAAATAGACATATCTGAATATCATTAATATAAAGGAATGTATGCAAAGTGAAACATTGATATTTGTTATAAATAGTAAGTTTCCAAATAATATTTTTAATATTTTAAAATAAATACAGGCTTTAAAGCTTATGTATTTCAATTCTTGAAGAAGACCCAATGCGGTCAAAACGTTGAAAATAAAAAGCAAACCTACTTTCCATCTTGGCGTTTGTATTGCAGTACATTCATAATACATTTTTAAAGGTTCTTAAATGATTATAAAAAAAATAATGAATTAGGAACGAGTGAATAGTGGGTGTATCAGGTGCACACCAGGGATGTCGAAATATGCTATGGACAAAATTCCTGGCTCAAGATTTTGAATTGGGTGTATGCCCTCAGGCAACTGACTCATGCCAAGATATTACTTTGTTCGCATGGGGGATTGTCCCTCTCAAGTCTACATCGCTGGTCACCGTGTCAAACAAATAAAAAAACACCTGTCGTGTCTTCACAGTCTAGGCCCAAAAATGAGAGAGTCCCTTCAAATGGAGGGAAAACCTCTCGCCTTTAAAAGTTCAGATTTAGAATTCCCCTTCTTTTCTGTCAAGCATTGTTGCAAGGAGGACGTTAGGAAAATATGACATAATAATATTTGATTTGATCAAAATTGTAAATGAATGGGCAATGAAATATTTTAAAAATGAACTTTTAGCGAATGTAGGGAAATATGGCTTAACCCGGTGTGATTGTGCTGTAGGTTTTGGTGGAGGAAGGAAATCCCATGCAGTTTTTGAATAATTTTTGGTTTTTAGTTTGGGTTTAAGCTAAATAAAAAATATAGTAACATAGCTCTAAGGATTGCTATTCTATTCTTGGCTTGCCCTGGCATGCAGAGAGGCTTAGCGTGTGGTAACAGCTTTGTGGAGTGGAAGTCAGGAAGACAAGTGTGAAATGCAATACATGTGACTGATCCTGCGGTTCTGTGGGGTCCACAGCAGTATAGCACGGCCTGTGGTCTCAGCTTACGTAAGCCAACACACCTTTCAAATTGTTATCGCTTTCTTTCCCGACTTAGAAAAGGATTATTACTTTCTAAATACCTTTACAGTCTAGGCCTAAAGGTGAGAGAGACCCTTCAATCGGAGGGAAAGCCTCTGGCCTCAAACCGCAAAGTGCCATTATAATTCCATTAAGACCGCAAGATGTCATTATATTCGCATTAGAGCGCCTATTGCTAAGCCAGGAAACCGATTAGCGAAGTAGGCGTCCAATCACTGGCATACCGTTCTTATCTGATCTAACGGTTTGTACCTAGACTGTTAATAAGAAATGTGATTTGTTTCAGGAAAATGAGTCACAAGTCGCAAAAAAAAAAAGGATTTTGAGATATCATCATATTTGACAAAATGAGATCAATTCGATTCCAAAGATGATAAACAGTATAGGCATCTAATAACTACTTCTATGTTTGAACTCTGATATTTTTAGTTTTGAAAAAAAAGTTTGCAATATCTCTGGGTGGAGAATTACTAGTAAATGTACTCCATAAGATGACCTTCGAAATGCATGAATATTATATTTAATACACTGCCTTGAAATTTGGTACATGTATTCATATGTCAGAAGGGTCTACACCCTTAAAAACATAGAACATTCCACCAAAGATATCTTGTGAATGAAAGGCTTTGAAAAATATCGATTTTGCGACTTGTGACTCATTCTTCTGAAACACATCACAAATGTGTTCTGGGTGGCTCATACGCCAACGGTTTCATCCTATTTCCATAGAGAGGTTTCCTTGGCGTCTGAAGTATCGCTAGTATTGATGCCAGGCCATGAGAAGGATAATCCCTGTTTATGGATTCTGTGAAGATAAGTTGGGTACCACAAGATTAAGAAGAGGACTAAATATGGGGCTTAGTCCATGCGATGACTGATCAAATAAATATCGCCGCACGAATTATGGGCACCCTCGTAGCGAGCAGGGATATATTTTTCACACTAAGCTCCCGAATCTTCTTATATGTAGTGGAAAGAACCATACCGTAGACCACTGGGTGCTGTTTCATAATAACGGAGAGATGAGGAGATGTATTTGTAAAATTTGCGAATGGTGATCAAATGTTACAAAGAATGTCCCCGCCTGGCATTTCATAATGTGAGACATTCACACATTCACACGTCAATCCTCACAGCATTTCTCAGCACTTTGCAGCAGTAGGCAAGTCACAACAGTGTGCACCCAACCATGACTGGGTGAGGGTGGACCATGGGACTGGCCATGCATGTTTGTCTTATTACGTAATAACTGTAATTGCAGACAGCGTGACAACATGGGCTGTCAGTCTTTGAGAAGTCCCTGCGAATCTTTTGAGAAGTTCTCAACTTTGATTATGCAACGGAATTTATCCTAAATGGGATGTTTTTCTACTTAATTCCTATGTCCCTGATTATGAAACAAGGCCCAGGGTGGGTTATCATGCTTCTTGAAAATAGGGACTATGATTATAGGTAGTTATATTAGTGATGAATAGATTAATGATATCAATGATACCATTAATGTAATCTCTTATTATATTGCATCGGATAAATCGAGTTTTAAATGTGTTATCTCTTAATTTTTAAGATAATAAGATGTATAACTACCAAGATTTTCTCCTGGGGCAATACAAGTTCAGTGATAACTTCTTATGGATGTATCGTAAATATATAGTAAGATAGTGTTAATCTAACGTCGATATAATAATTTCAAAACTATTTATCAAAATATTATGTGCATATTTCTAACTATCTTTTCGTGTGAAAAAAATAATTGGATTAGGCCCCTACCTAACCCACATTGTTAAAACCGCATTATGAGCTATTACAAAAAAACAAATCTTATACCAAATTCCCTCATATTGTGACTTGAGGACAAATGAAGACGTTTTTAAAGCCCTGTAGCAAAACAACTGGGTAGAATCCTCCAAAATCTTGGTGAAATGAAATTTAGATGGGGTTGAAAAGAATGGAACAAACAGTAGAACATATTTAGATTTTGACCGACGTTAACTGCATGAGAGTACAGCTTTAATAGGCAATGGCCCTCATTGGAAGACCTGAATTATCATAAATGAAGGACCAATGAAGGACCAATTTTTCATTTTGAGAAATAAAGAATTCAATCAATCAATAATTATTAATGATATAGAATGATACATAATAATGTCAATATCTCTTAGTATTTATTTATAGCAAGTGCTATATTTGTGTTTGACTGACCACAAGGCCTGCTGGACCATTGGAAAAAACCCACCCTTGGTCAATGTAGTAGACCCAGTTGATATAAAATATCTTTTAAAAGAATTGTTTGTATGGAGTTGGAAACTGACATCAGTTTGGAAGTGTTTTACTCTATTCGCCAGTCACATTCGTCTCACAAATCTAGTTCACACTACTATTTAAAAAAGTTCTCCAAAATTCCCCAGAAAAGTTCGTGTCGAATGTAGATACTGTTGAAACGTTACGTATTAATGAGAACTGTACGAATATTATTCTGTTAATGACGACTTGTCGGCTTCATCGACTCCACTGAAACGACAATCGGTCAAATATCGTATTTGGTGCAACACTGGCGTTAGTGTAGCTGCATGGGGATTCCCCATACTCTATCACCCCTTAGAGAACTGCAGACTAATTATGATCCGTTTCTCCTGGAACTAGCCCTGTGTTAGACATTGCTTGTCTAGTAATAACATTTATATCCATTGTTCCTCTGTCCTCTTTGTCTCTAACGTGAATTAGCATATCAATAGATTAATTGTTTAGGTGTAGTTTGTGAAATATCATACAAATGTGGACTAATTCTTAGAGATTTTGCACATCTCACACATCTGTATCTGTATTTGTCCGGAGGATGATTTCTTTTGCTAACAATAGTCTAGGCTCAGAGTTGAGAATCCCTCCAAACTGAGGGAAAGCCTCTTGCCCCAAACAGCAAAATCCCATTAGGAAGCCTACTCCAGGGCCGGGAAAGCCATTAGCGCAGTAGGCGTCCAATCACTGACATATCATTCTTATCTGATCAGAGAGGCTCTGAGCCTAGATTGAATATCTGTCATGACCTTTCATAAAAAGACCTCAGCAAGTCTACTGCGAGAGGCAAGTGTACTGCAGAAGGGCACTAGTGGATGGGATGGGACTGGAGGGAACGGCTGATGAAGCATTCTTTATTGATTGGCTAATAATAGCCACGTGATTCACGCCAATACAAACATCACTAGCCGGTGAGCGATAATCAAATAATTCGCCTTCATGTGGCTAATCCACTGACCATACTCTACAACACACTCAATAATTCATTTTCCAGGAGACAGGTGTCTTTCTCTGTAGACAAACAGAGATAATTCATGTGAATCATTGGCCATAGCCTCTAGAGTAATAGAAGTAGAAGTACTAACAAATAGCCACTCCTCCAGGCCAGACAGTATAGTATGGGGGGTGTCGAGAGGAGGCATGAACGCAGGGGCATTAGACCAAAGCACTTAAAATGTTTCCAGTTTAAAGTAAACTAGGATGTAACATCTCTTTAGGAAAGTATATAAGTGCATTGGAACCTCTCTATCAAGACCACCCTAGGGACCGAATGATTTTTGGTCTCATGTTATAGAGAGGTGGTCTTTTTAGAGGGCTCTAAATCTAATAAGAGGGAATAATTCGGGACTGGGTAAACTGGTCTTAATAGAGGGGTGGTCTCTATAATGAGTGGTCTTTATGTGAGGTTCCACTATATTCCCTAATAATAGTCGATTTACACAAGGGGAATATTACTGGGTTTTCTGGTTAGAAATGTTTGTGTCCCTTTTTTAATCATGTTTATTTTGTCCCCAAAAGAATTAGGCGCGGTCAAACAATTTTCTAGCTGGGAAAAGGTTTTTCTAGGTAAGGGGGAAGGGGAGGGTGGAAACAGGAGACACAACTATTTCTGTTGGCCTTATTCTAAAATGTGAGACAATTAAGCTTGTGTCCAGAGAAGCCAGGCAAAATGTCAGGCAGCCTTATAATAACTCTTTGATGTTTTCCTTGCATTTTCTTTGAGTTTTTTATAATATTTCTCTGCGCTTTTCATACAGTCTTTCCTAGCATCATCATTAATTACTTGGAAAAAAACCCATCAAAGTCAGAAGTGATGCAAACGAAATGTCAGCCAATATTTTCCAAAAGTGCGTTGAATTTCATCTTTTTTTAAAGTCATTTTTTCAGGTATGAGCTTATACATTAATTATACCTCTGGAGGCCTGGTAAACATCATCAATCAAGCTCACATTTTCTCTGTGTATTTCCAACACCGTCAGTCGTTGGTCATCAAGATTTCAAAGAAAAGAAACTACATGAGACCCCCCCCCCCCCCCACCGTTGAGGAAAGAGAGAAAGACATGAGAGGGGCAGGAGGGAGGGAGAGAGAGAAGAGTGACAGAGGAAAAGAAAGAGGACAGGAGACAGTACCCAACTAAACCCAACTAAAATATATTATCAATAGATGTATGAGATAATTCGTTCTCATTGCGAAATATACAGGAACAATTAAGAATATACCATCTTGGGATCATTTCATTGTTTATGAGTGTAATCTAGTAAATTGACCAAACGCTCGTCACGATATCTAAACTCTAATACTCTGTTATCATACATATCAATATTGCTGATACTGTGAAGACGTTGTGCCTATGGTGAGACCCCTGTGCCATGGGGTATAGTAGGGAATGACGAGTGCTCATGAGAACATCGCACTGCTGCCAGAAACTGCTGATTCAGATATGTGACGACGAAGCGGATATGCCACCTTGAAAGGATATTGGTGCCATTGATGACGCCCTGCTTATTATTTGTGCCAAGGCGTAGAGGGCTTATCTGTCTGTTGGAACATATTATAGCCTGTTTCAATAGAATGGTATCCTGTTTATTAAACTTCGGGTTGAGTTCTTCATGGATCTTCCAGCTAGATAATTGAGGAATTGACTGATACAAAACGTGTTTCCACTCATTCCAAATAAAACTTTTTATCCATGTCTCCATGTTTGTTAAGTTTTAACCATAGCTTACCATATCTATACATCTATATAGAATTCACCCAATTTGAATGTTAGGATATACCACGCGACGCTGGTGTTGGATTTTGTTATTTCCTTCTTACCTGTGTGTAATGTTCTTATTATTATTCTAGTTATTATAATTCAATTCATATAAAAGTATCTTGGATAGATGTATACATTTCCGTCAGATTATAATTTGTAGATTGACAATGGCATAGGCAAAACAACACGATCTGGGAATATTTAATTGTTGCAAACTAATTTGTAACTTAATAAAATATTGAATACAATATGGTTGTTGCTATACGTCATTATTAGAAGATTGTTGATCCACAGTTCCATAATGTGCTCCCATTCTTCCCGGTGGTTCCTCGAGGACACTGGTATCTAGTATTCATCACTTAGGGTATAATAATCGAGATGAATTTCCATATCGAAGCAGTTGTTTCCATAAATAGCCCTTTTCTTCATCCACGATACATCAAGCAGTACTGTAGGCATATTATATATAAATGGATATCTCAATAATGATGGGAATTATTGCAGAGGCAATTGTATGCACCCATCGACGCCGAAGCCTAATTATGTGTCCTTCATTTCATTGCGATAAAATAGAGATGCCAGAGTAGAGTGAATAATGCAATCAATGCATGTTGTATTATATTTTCCAACACTGTTTAGTTCAGCTCATATAGCTGATCGTGCACTAATACAGGAGTCACAAGTCGCAAAAAATTGATTTTGAGATATCATCATATTTGAAAATATGAGATCAAGCCAATTCCAATGATGGTAAACATTAAGGACATCTAAGAAGTGTTTCTATATTTAATGTTTGATACATTTATGTTTGAAAAAAGGTTTACAATATTTCTGGGTGGACACTTACTAGTAAAGTGATTAAATGTACTCCATAGGATGACCTTCGAAATGCAAGGATATGTTTAATACACTGTCTTGAAAATTGATACATGTATTTATACGACGTCAGGCACTAGATTCCCCAAAATTTAGAAGATTCCAACAAAGAGATCTTGTTAATAAAACACTTTAAAAAATGTCAATTTTGTGACTTGTGACTCATTTTCCTGTAACACATGACATATAATGGAGAGAATGCCTACATGAGGGTGTTGAACGAAAGCTTCCTGGACTATATCTCAAATAGTCAATACGATATTACGTGATAGGAATTGTTTGTGTGCGTCGGCTGATGAAGTGGGTAGAAGCCTTTGAGAGTATATATCGTGAGAGATTCCAGTACCCAAAGTCGAGATTAAATTGCCCCCAAAATCAATAATAATCTAATATCTTTTAACCTGGAAAGTAGTCCAGACGAACGATATAGGCACGAGTAGCCTCAATGTCTGAAATGAGAACTATAGGGTCAATAATCAGAATCATGTAAAGGAGGGGATTAATAATTTATGTGGTTGAAGTATTAAGCCATGGACACACACAGCCGATTTGGCTCCCGATTGCCCCCCCCCCCCCCCCCACCCACCCCGATTTTGGTCTCCCGATAAATCCTATGATTTCATTTCTAGTCCTGGTTTATGTTTTTGAAATAACGTCAACCAGGATTGGAAATGAAATCTTAAGATTCATTGGAAGACCAAAATCGGGGGACAATCGGGAGCCAAATCGGCTATGTGTGTCCACGGCTTTAAACGTTCAAAACATTGCACGGACTGGTAGGTGTCCCTAACAATGGGACTCACTGGATAGGAGTGAGTCAATATATATCTGTTAAAATCTGGATCAAAGTCACTAATAACAGGTTTAAAGGAAAATTACGTATCTACAGTACCCTCGCTCAATTGTGGCTTTTTGCGAGATCCCTTGATGCATAGATTTGTATAGGTGTTCAGTCCAGCCCCAAGCCCTTAGATCAGATAAGAATGGTATGTCAGTGATTGGAAGCCTACTTCGCTAATCGGTTTCCTGACTTTAAGACTAGGCGTTCTAATGGGATTATAATGACATTTTGCGGTCTTAATGAAATAATAGTGGCACTTGGCGGTTTGAGGTCGAGGCCTTTCCTCCGTTTGAAGGGACTCTCTCAATTTCCGCTAAATTCTTACAAAGACTTAATACAAAATATCGTTTTTTGGTTTATCTATTCCTAATGCATGGTAGCCTTCACATCAGAATTACAGTCGGTTTCATTCAGAATGATATTTATTATATTATAGGCCTACGTATGATGTTTCAAAATGGTGTTGTCCGATCGTTCAGACCATGCAATGAAGCCTGGAGCTATAAATAAATCGATCATGTACATAAGTATCATGTTAATAAGAAGCAACATGGTTTATGTATAGGTAGCAAACAGACTTGTAACGACCATTTGCCTTCATATGCCACACAGTGGGTAATGCGAGGCGATATTGTTACAAATAATGTTTAGAGACCATACAATATGACGTGCCTCGCATGTGTGTTCAGTTGATCTGTGGTGTGGTGTATTGTGTGGGAACAAGCAGCATTATATTACTTCACATATATATTAGTCAGGTTACCTCAGCTTCATCTATACATGGTCGGGGCCCGCCTCTGTTGTTCCTAATACCTAGATGGGTCAGATTTTCAGAAGATGTACAATTGGCAGCTGCACACATTTAGTAAATTCTGCTAAATTAGGCTGAAATTTGGTCAATACTAGGTAAATTCGAGTATATTCAGCATTGCATTGATTCTAGCAATCTGTTTGGTTAGGTTGAACTCTATTGTGAAATTATTTTTCGTCTGAAATTTGGGTTATTGCAGACAATTTGTGAAAGTGAATTGTACATTTCCTGAAAATCTGACCCAGATACTGATATCAGCCGTTGACATTTAACCTAGGACTGTGTTCTTAGCGTATTGTTACAGTGAGAATGTATTATTAGTAGGCCCTATAGAGATGGATAGATGCAACTGTATGTAGCCTAGTTATTTAGTCTCTATATATATTTGCACGCCATGTTTCATCGGTATTATATTATATTTTGTATGTATTTTGTTGTGGGTGTGAATGTCTTTTGATTGAAAAAGAAATGTTACTTTATAGGCTTGAGTCCACCGACATTTTCCCCCTGTGCGATCGTTGCGGTCGCATCCTGCAGTGCATTTTCAATGTGAATAATAATTGGAGCTGGTCAGAGGAGAGACTTTATAGGTTGTGCAATATACTTGATTTGAAAAATGTTTATTAGGCTGAAGGTTCTTTATAATAATTAATATATGACAATAACTATCAAGACGCATATTAGCTGCAATAAGCACGCGGTCTGCCTTAAACCCTGCCCACACACAGCCGATTTGCCTCCCGATTGTCCCCCGATTTGGGTTTCCTCATGAATCCTAGGATTCAATTTCCAATCCTGGTTGATGTTATTTCAAAAACATAAACCAGGATTTGAAATGAAGTCATAGAATTCATTGGGAGACCAAATTCCGGGGACCATCGGGGGACAAATCGGCTGTGTGTGGGCAGGGTCTTATGTGCAATCCATTCATTCATTCATTCATTACGGTCAGCGATTTTGTATCTTTCATTGTTCTCGACAAATTGATTGACTGAAGATCTGGAAACATCCCCAGATGTTATGAGATCACCGCTGCAGCGCTGCCGCAATTTATTCCGCCATCTCCAGGATCAAGTTGCTCCACCGTTATAGCAGTCGATGGCTACCTTGCCAGCGAGGATACAAAAAAAACTCATTTAAATGAGAGAACAATAGAAAAGGACTCACATGGCGAAATCGAAAAAAACCCACCCACCCACACAAATAATAAGTCCTCAGGCGAGTGAACCGGACCACACACCAACCAGATGAAGAAAAAAAACTCATGAAACCTGCCCAGATGTCAATAATATGTCACTTTTATCTGGATGAGCATGTCAATCATTGTAATATCCCCTGGCGACTCTTTCGTGAACTGGAGACGTGTCACGTGGTTTCCCTTGGCCAAGTCACGCGCGACGTTACCTGGACGTGATCTGCACACGGGCTGACGGGATATCGGTCAGGCCCGCTCAAGCGATTGAGCTAATGTTGATGTCTAACCAGGAAAACGTTCCTGCTCCCCTGTTTATTTTTGCTTTTGTGTCAATACAATTAATGGAGAATAGGTACACTGTGAATACTGATAGTGTATGTAATATAGGATCGATGCTAGCGGCGTACCTACAAACTATGAGGAAGCTGATCCTGGATTATGTCAGAAGCGGTTTGGACTTTAATATTACTGCTCTTACATTCAGTAATAGATTCTCTTCATTTCGATTATTAATATTTAACAGAATTATTCATACTATAAACACTACGCAATAGTTTCTAAGTTATTTCGGGAAAAAATTGTGTAGGCCTAGTCGATATCGAAATGAAAATAGTGACTTATTAAATTCCGGCAGAGTTAATCGTATTGCGCTGTATATGCATGGATGGACTGAACAGTTTTTTAAAAAATCAAATGGTTGTTATTCAGATTAGAATTAGATTCAGACTCGCTTGGCCGAGAGTCAACACAGTGAAGTATTCAATATATATGAGAAGTACACATTCAAAACTTGAAGGATATTGCGTTTTTTCTATAACATTGTACTCTAAATAATGTCTCTTGGTCTGAAATGAAATGCGTTTTTTCTATAACATTGTATTTTAAATATGTCTATTGGCCTGGAATGAAATAATGAAAAAAAAACAACAACAAAAACACACTTAAATAAATTAGACCTTTCACTATTCCTCTTACGACTTCATACAAACTGCTTCTGGTTAACTGCCCCACAGATGGGTACGTGGTGTGTTGGATGAGTAGTATATAGGCAGTAGAGTTTGACACAGGCAATCCATCATGCTGAATATCAACAGGCTATCATTATTCAGTCGAGGCTATAAACACTGAGAGTCCCTACAAACTTAGGGAACGCCTCTTGCTACAAACCGCTTAGTGCCATTATAATTCCTTTAGGTCGCTTACTCCAGGGCGGGAAAGCCATTAGCGCAGTAGGCGTCCAATCACTGAGGCTCTGGATCGACCTAGACTGTATTATGATAATATGCCCGGGTCTGGGGATATGTTCCCACATTCCTTTGTAATCACCAGCAATTGTATTTTACCTATAACATTCTGGCACTTATACAAACTCATGAATGTTTTTTAACGAGTGCTTTTGAACTGTCAAAAACAATCGCAGTTTGGAGTGGGTCGACCTGAATATAAACATGAATATATACCAGCGTGTTTCTAGCGAGTTGTTTCAGAAACAGATAAGCCCTGCCTCATCAGAGTTGCCATATAAAAAAGGTTGAGTGGGCAATCAGGAAAAGATAAATGGTTTCTGGACAGTCGGACGTTCATGTAAGGAGCCCCGAGGGTCCACTTTCCAACGGGGATGGCTAATGGTTCCCTTGGGAAGGGGCAGGAGGGCTGCCTGGAGTCAACGACCAGTGCCAAATGTGCTCTGTATCAGTGGAATACCTTGATGTGTCTCTCTATACTGTGGAAAACAAGTGAAAAACCTTTCTATCGATGGGCTTCAGATGAAAAATATAAGCAGACTTGGAGCAAAGCAGACTCCTGGGGGCTACAAGGGGACTGCATTTCAAATGTTTTGCTAACTTTACAGATGCAATTATCCCCCTCTGGCGCTCAAGTACAAAGGTCCTGTGAGAAGAGTTTGTCCAATGCCTGGAAAGGCTGGTCTGTCAGGTCATTGGTGCAGAGTATTGTGTGGGAATACCACATTTGATCTTAAAGTGGCCGTTCTCGCTATCTTTATCTCTAAAATATCTAAGTCTGAATATAAAAAGACACTCTATTCTAGTTATAATTTAACCAGGTAAAACACTTTCTATTCTTGTTATAATTTAACCAGGTAAAACACTCTCTATTCTTGTTATAATTTAACCAGCTAAAAACATTCTCTATTCTTGTAATAATTTAACCAGGTAAAACACTTTCTATTCTTGTTATAATTTAACCAGGTAAAAACACTCTCTATTCTTGTAATAATTTAACCAGGTAAAAACACTTTCTATTCTTGTTATAATTTAACCAGGTAAAAACACTCTCTATTCTTGTTATAATTTAACCAGGTAAAAACACTCTCTATTCTTGTTATAATTTAACCAGGTAAAAACACTCTCTATTCTTGTTATAATTTAACCAGGTAAAACACTCTCTATTCTTGTTATAATTTAACCAGGCAAAACACTCTCTATTCTTGTTATAATTTAACCAGGTAAAACACTTTCTATTCTTGTTATAATTTAACCAGGTAAAAACACACTCTATTCTTGTTATAATTTAACCAGGTTAAAACACTCTCTATTTTTGTTATAATTTAACCTGGTAAAAACATTCTCTATTATTGTTATAACTTAACCAGGTAAAAACACACTCTATTCTTGTTATAATTTTACCAGGTTAAAACACTCTCTATTTTTGTTATAATTTAACCAGGTAAAAACACTCTCTATTCTTGTTATAACTTAACCAGGTAAAAACACACTCTATTCTTGTTATAATTTTACCAGGTTAAAACACTCTCTATTTTTGTAATAATTTAACCAGGTAAAAACATTCTCTATTCTTGTTATAACTTAACCAGGTAAAAACACACTCTATTCTTGTTATAATTTTACCAGGTTAAAACACTCTCTATTTTTGTTATAATTTAACCAGGTAAATATTTCTCTATTATTGTTATGATTTAACTAGGTAAAATGTTCACTATTCTTGTTATAATTTAAGCAGGTATACATACAGGGCTAAGCCTTCATTGTTTATAGGGCTCTTGTAAGTCTTTGATAGGGTGAGATGAGATGAGATCAAATGAAACCAAGTTTATATGCAAACTAGTTTCCTTCGTGTCCCAACATTTGAGTAAATGATACTATATAAGCAACGATAAGAAAAGGGTACACATGGTGACAGGTCTGTTTATTTGTTAATTTAGGCCAAACGTATGAGAACTATTTGTTATTTCAAGATAAAGCATGTAGTTATGTCCTAAGTTCAAGTATACAGTTTATGTTCTTTTTAAAGAATCAGATTTGTATCTAGATTGGTGGGTTTACGTGACGATTTTTATTTCATACAAGTTAAATAACCCCACAGGTCGATCTTCACCTGATGACATCAGTAATATACATGTGTACAATCGGAGCTCGTTATCTTCATCTAAATTCATCTAAATTCTTTTGTAAATACAACAGACCCGTCGTCCCACAGGCAAATGGCATTTTGTTAAAGATCGACTGAGTATAGCCAGACCTCAATAGTCCAGTATGAGTAAGGGATATGACCTTTCTATAGATCAACCCATGTCTACGTGGCAATAAGAAAGGGATAAAGAAGTAAGAGACGGCTATAACACATAAACACAATCCAAACATCTGTTACTGGGTACTTTCGCAAATTCCAAGGCTATTTAACAGATTTCAACAGAATTCAAGCCCCATGATTTCCAGGCCCTTCGATCAAAATGTCAATTTTTAGGGTTTTCTAGGCCTTGAATTTATATTTCCAATTCCAAGACCCTTCCTGAGACCCTAGAGCATAAATGCAGGAACCAAATTTCAAGAAAGTATTTTAAATATATTCATGCTTTTCTAAGGTCATCCTATATAGAGTATAATATTTAGCTTCTTTACTAGTAGGACTAAAATTACAAACTTTTATTTTCAAAAGTAAAAATATCAAACTTAAAATATAGAAATTATACGTATTAGATGTCCTTATGTTTTCTATCATTGAAATCGGCTTGATCTCATCTTTTCAAATATGATGGTATGTCAAAATCCATTTTTTGTGACTTTGTCTCATTTCACCATAACACATCACATGGTTTTGGTGACTCGGACGCGCCTCTCTCGTCACTATGTCATACTACAGGCAAGTCAACTCAGGTTTATGTCTCCCAAGTCCCCCTCGTGAATGTCTCATAAGTTTCGGCACTGGGAGTGTGTGTGAGAGATTCTGTGGTGCACATAATGCTAAGTATTATTAATGGCACTACTTGAGTTCAAGAGTACCCTTCATCTCCTGTCTCTATAACGCCTCGAGTGTGCATGGCACTGGTGCTGGGGGGAATATTGCTAATTTATTGCCAGAATTAAGCTTGCACCAAGTTGTTCGTTATTCGTCCATTGCTGTGATAAGTCTTGGTACTCCTAACAGCTGCATAGGAACTTATGCACTTGTTAATTGCACCCCCCCCCCCCCCCCTCGGGTAATCCCCCCCCCCCCCCCGGGAAAATTTTAATCCCCGACCCAATGGGGCACAATTTTTGCAATATTATTGCAGATACACATATATCCTGACCCTGGGCCACCTCTTGATACGGTGGTTAACTGAGGGAAATCCCCGCCTGGAGGGGGGGGGGCATATTTTCTCGGACATCCCCCTATAACCATCCCCGATTACCCCCGGGGGTTGGGGTGGGCGGTTGCAATTGACAATTGCATTAATTCGGGTGGGGGTGGGGTTATATACTGGTGATGGCAACGACCATTAAATTGCAGTTCATCTTTTGACCATGTAAAGCAATGTTGTTTTTTTCACTTTTAGATCATTAATTTATAACAAAGCAATGGAGTTGTTTTTATTAACAGACTAAAGGGCCTAGTCCACTAAACCGATTCTCATGCGTTTTTGCGCCGCAGAGGACTCTTTTGCACTACATTCTGTGAACATCGCATGATATTCGGCTAGACTAGACCCTTTAACTAACATTGTAAACACGTCCAGAGACTTTTGTTATCATTATTTAATTAATTAAAGGCCAGATACATATATGGAACGTTGTTTACACACACTAATGGTCAAGCCACACAAACATGCACAAATGAAAGTAAATTTAAATCTCATAGAAAATGATTCATATTAAATCCTTGATTCATGTTATACTTTTATCATAGAACTATACTATTTAGTTATAGATCTATGGTTTAAGCAAGGAAATGGATAAATCCGCCTACGATGACAATGTTTTCCGCTTCATTTTGCTCAGGTATAGACTTATTAAGTATGGTAGCGGCCATGCATCTCCAATCAGGAAGGAAGACAGTGAATCAACTCAGAATAATTCACTGCATGCACCACACTTCACAGCGCCAACATCGCGATCAGATTTTAAAAATCAACTCATTTAACATTAAATTTCCTTCGAACCTTCTCTATATTTCCCCATATGCATGATGCGATTTGTTATTGCAGTTCTATTTCTTTTTGTGTGTGTTTTCCAAGAAAAATGCGTGAAGACCGAAGTGAGAGATAAGGGATTGTTGGGTGTCAGAGGATGCCGCGGATCTCAGCGGGACATGCGGTGTGCTCCGGGTGACATTACCGGCCTGTTGCTCCTGACAACATGACCTTTGCATTCCAAGGTCACGAACCGTTAGTGCAGCTGGGAAGGAACGAGTCCGACTGGCACTCTTTGCACGTTTCGCTAGCAGCTAAGAAACTGGAGAAGCAGAGAAGGAGAGAAGCTGGGCTCTGTTGTGCTCCACGGGGGAACTGAGATATAAGCTTTGTCATGGAGCAAGATGGAGAGGGGCCGGGAGAGGGGGTTCTCTTTATTGGGTCTTTATTAACTTACGCTAGCTTTCTGCTTGCATGGTCTGTCTTGAGACTGGAGTATATGGCGATTTATAATAAATTGTATTGTATTATAAATATCTAATTGTAAATTATAAAAAAATATCAAACATGTATGGTCCATTATAGAAATTCATTTATATATCTTAATTCACATTCATCTTTACACAATTTTAGATTAGATTAGATTAGAAAATTGTTTATTCATCACTGAGGTATACAATTACAGAATAAATCTGACAAAAGGGTCGACAAGCTTATGGAATGAGAATTCCATGTCTTCTCGCTGTTACCTTTTTGGAGAGGAAAATATAAGAAGTTTTTAAAGTGTCAAAAGTGACTAATAGGGAACTACACAAGAGTTAGAATACAGGGTACTGCTAAGATTAATATAAAAATATAAATATAAAATATGAATATAAAATATAATACTAAATCTGTCATAGTACTGTTACAATACGTATAACAATACCAGTTCTTGTTAGACACTACATATGGGTGTCCTAAGGTAAAGTACAGTGCCTTTCTTGTGAGATTTGCTTAGCCTTGTGGCACCTAGGTTTTAGTGACCTCTGTTCTGACAATATGGAATTTCAATGGTTTTCGAATTATCAAAACAAACATTTTATAATTTAAATGAAACGCTAAATCACACACACACAATAAAACAATTTTTGACAAAGATTGAAGTGCTCCGCCCGTCTGTTGCAGGCAATACAAATAAACAATAATAATTATATAATATAGTTTATTTCTCTCTGATGATGACAACAATGTTATGATTTTGGACTTGACTATATAGTGACTTGACTATAGTGTCAACATGTTCCAGGCAAAAAAAGGCTATACGTAGAAAACAGACAATCAACTTGTTCTCCGTTCAATAAATTGAAACCTGGGGCCTGTTTTATAAGAAATCCTTACTTAAGATTGTCCTATATAAAAAAATACCTAACCTTATATATATCTACTTCTCCTTAATTGCTAAGCAGGTGGAAAGGAACCTAGCTTTAGGGAAGTAATTTGCGAGATTTTTATCATGTTTTTTACCTGCAGTAGGAATTTTCCAACCTATTAGCAAGGAAAAATAACGTAGCGAAGAATATTTTAAGTAAGGATTTCTTATGTAATATGGCATTAGTTTTCAGTGGGGTCTAGTTTAAGTCGGGGTTTAAATTTAGACAGTATCATCCCGACTGCTCCCGCGATTACATAGGCTAGGGTTTAAGTATACTTTATCGCCTTGATTTGTAATGCATGCATCTTCACAGACAGCAAATTTACAGACAGCGCATCCGCTGACTCTCCAGTTGCGCTCATGTCGGCTTCAAGATAGTCTGACTCAGACGTGGTCTGGTTTCTATCGCGCTTGGATCCTGACTTACCCTTGGCCCTAATCTTGAAGAAACTTCCAACTCCATTCGTCCAAGGCTTTCCAGGTCGCTGTTCCCGGTATAAACATCACTCCCCCTGATCTGAGGCAAGTGTACAAGACGTGGAAAACGTCGGGGACGATGGCGCCACCTATTGAGAAATTTACCAAACACTGCTCGGTATTCAGACCACCAGTAGACATAATACCACATCCTATATTGGTATAGTCTGTCTAGAAAGTAGTTGACACGTGATTCCTTAGTCCCTTTAAGGGAAGGGAAAAGTGGGAGATTTCTGATTTCTATTTATGACAAGGACCTGTCCACTCTTTGCCCAGCGAGTCGCTCATTGCAATTAACCATGAAGAAACAGGGCCAGTATAACCAGCTCTTCCTTCCTTCTAAGCAAAACAACAGCTGCTTCACATAGAACAGAGACAGCACAATATAGGACAGCTGTACATTTGGTCATGGTTGGTCGCAAATGGCCATGGTTGGTCGCAAACGGCCATGGTCGGTCGCAAACGGCGATTCAGGAGGCAATAGTTTGAAGTCAAAACTCCCCCACCTTTCCCTCCCCTTAAACTTAAAGGAACTAAGGAATCACGTGTCAACTACTTTCTAGACAGACTATAGGCGTTATCTGCTTATCTGGACAGCGTTTCAAGCAGCAAACTCAGTTAAATTCGACCAAAAAATACATGTAATTAACTTCTTTTTATACCGTTCTTTGCCTATCCATCTAAAGTCGCTTTGAAAAGTTCTTTTTCAATTTCTCGTCTCAAACAGAAAACAAGGGGAAATGAATGTTGATGTATCCTAAATTGTTTGTAAACTTATTTGTTCGATGTCATAGGGCCTAGTGGTGGTATAAATATAGCCTGCATGTAGTTCTGAAACCGATTATATTATTGTGGGGTTAATTGTCATGAGGTTAACGAAAGAATACGTGTCGCACGCACAATAAGGGAATGCATTGTTAATTGTAAAGTAATTCTCAGAAATTAAATTGAATTGCAGTGTGATTATTTGTGATGTATTACAGGACAATGAGTCACATGTCGCAAAAAGATTGATTTTGAGATATCATCTCATTTCGTTATAAAGATCCTGCCTTGTTTTTCTTTTTTTTTCTCACTTGTTGGGCCTTTTTATTTTTCTGTACAATTTACCGACCTTGGAGTAATGATATCAAAGAGGTGTTCAGACTGTACTGGGAATGTATTCCTAATTAAGGTATGTTCATTCTAGGTCCACACCCTCAGAACAGATAAGAACGGTATGCATGTCAGCCTACTTCGCTAATCGTCTTCCAGGCCCAGGACTCGACGTTTTAATGGGATTATAATGACATTTTGCGGTCTTAATTGAATTATAATGGCACTTTCCGATTCGAGGCGAGAGGCATTTCCTTCGGTTGAAGGGACTCTCTCAACTTTGGGCCTAGACTGTGTTAAAGATTTACCCAATAGGGAGGTTCTGCAAGCAAACCTATCTCAATTACGTAACAGTATCTGTATCTTTTTTGTGAAGTACGTCGCATTCTTATATACATGTATACAAAATAAATTGTGAGATGAAATATTTTGCTTGATTTGTTGCGTTACACTTTTCCGTGCATGTTTTCGCTTAACCTCTTCCACCTCTTAACGTAGAGACTTGATATATCAGAGATACGGATACGTTTATGTTTACGTATACATGACTTGCTGAACCTCCCTATTGTTTTAGTCCCCGTTGGTTGGTCTGAGCTGGCCCGTTATAGACGCATAGAGGGCCAGTGGTCACTACCGGTCCCGCTGGCCCTCTATGCCTAGAGAACTTCCGGTAAACAGCCCAACCAACGGGGACTAAAGCCTCGACAGGATTCCCGTCAGGCATAGAGGGCCAGCTCGGACAATAAACTCAGGCTCTAATTGCCCAGTGGAGGTGTTTTCTTAGAATAAAACAAATAGAAGACAACATACCTTGAGACAGTTCACGTCAGAGAAACGAAGACAAATTTTCTTTCCCTAAAAATAATGATCTCTCTACCGTGTCATCGCAGGCAAAATCATCATATTTATGACAATAGCCCCGAGTCTGTCTATAGCATACGCGACGATTGTAAATTATATTAGCATAATAAGCAGTTTTTAGTCACCTTTTGCAATGATTAACACTCATTTTATCGTCTTTTTTTAGTAATACAATGTATTTTCTTCACTATGTCGTAAAAAACTGAATTTTGACATCAACCGTCCCTAGGTTATCAAAACTAATATATACAAGTACCATTGGGCGAGCCTTTAGACGGCGTATCAAAATAACTTTGATAAGCAGCTATCTAATGCGGAAGATAAAAAAGTTTAAACTAATAAAAGATAGTTCGATTAAAGCTGACGATCCACATACTTCCTCGAAATAGATAAAGTCATCGAAGATGTGTTTACCTTTCTTTGCATATAGACTATTCGTATGTTATGCACAAAGGAAGCTATAAAGGATGAAACTGGTTTACAATGTCTTATCCCGTTTATTTCCATAGTAAGAGTGTTTTTATGACCAAAGATTGTAAAGGAGTATAATATGTAAGTCCTATATAGTATCCGTGTTCGTATGTCTCCAGTGGAGTCGATGAACTCCCTTTATATTTCTTTTATTAACCGAGTAATATCCAAGATACAATTCTCATTACGTTACATTTCAACAGAAACTCAATTCGACTTTTCATTTTATTTCATACAAAAAGGCAATAGAAATGTTTCTTTTTAAAAATAATTAACCCAGAGGAAGAGTGAGTATCCTTGTTATCACCAGAAAACGTGATAGCTCCTGTACCCTAAAGCTAGATAACGATATGTTACTATTGACGATCTATGGGTGTTTTAACGGCGATAGGGCGTTTAAATCGCCTCGTGTATTCCCGGCTTCAAGCAACTTTCCTTTCCCAAGATTATGCATTTCACCCTGCATTTTTCAACCTCCTGGCTGTAGGATTGGGAATAAAGACAAATATTCACCCGATTTAAAAACAGATCAATCCCTTGTTGTATCTGGAAGTACAACACGTACCTTCTATTTATTTATTATTTATTATTAAGTTCCACTTGAGATAACTGGGGGTGCAATAAAATTAAATTTATGGTACGTGTAAGATAAAAATAAGAATTAGTTTTATCTTTAGATTTGAGATAGTTTATGACGATTCAAAACCAAAACAAAGGTTAATATTTTGGTATTTTTCTATACTGGAGAGGCATATGATAAATACAGAAAGGAACTCTGTACTATTAATAGAATATTTGTGATGTTATAGATTTGAGGTGGTGATATTTTTATTTGTAAAAAAACGTTTTCAATAGTTCTAGGTGGACAATTAATAGTCAAGTAACCAAATATAGTCTATATGATGGCCTTAAATGCAAGGATACACTGGATAATCAGTCTTGAAATTTGGTGCATGTATTCATATGATTTAAGGCACTAAACATGAGAACATTCATACAAAGAGATCCTTAAATAAAACGCTTTGGGAACAATCAAATCGGCGACTTGTGACTCGATTGCTATGCAAGCTCGATCGTCCAGTAAATATTCAATTACTAGCAGAGAGTTCCATTCTCTCTAAATATTGTCCCAATATCTTATCAAATAAAAACCGCAACAAAACTATTTTTTTGCTCGTGTCACACCATCAAATCACCAACACACCAACAGCAATACCGTCACACCGAGAAAGCTTAATCCAACCGGATTATTAGTCGGTGATGTGCACTTTGCCCGTCGTTGAACGAATACCTTATATAACAAGAACTAACCGCGCGATATGCGACCATCTTGCAAGGCATTAGTAGCTCATATAATCTGCGAAGTATCTTCAAAGTAAGAATTTGATTTATAATTTAATTATTCTCAATATTTATGGGCCAAAGATATTGAGAGATTGCCTTTTGTTTTGATCATGTTTTCGGTATCAAGTGGTGTAAATGACGCAGCCAAGGCCACTGGTAGCCCATGTAGATGTTGCAGAGGTTATCAGTAATATAGATAAAGAATTAGGAGGGATCTACAGTCGGACAGAGGCAATATGATTACCCATGCCTGGTAGATAGGCGATTGCCATATGGGTCAGATTTTCAGAAAATGTACAATTCGCCTTCACCAATCCTCTCAAATAACCCCATTTAAGACAGAAATGAGTTTCAAAATGCAGTTTAACATAACAGAACTGATAATTTGAATCAATGCGTTGCCAAATATACTGAGATCTACCCAAAATTTATCCTTTTTTTTTAGCAGAAATTACTAAATATCTAGAGCTGCCAATTGTACATTTTCTAAAAATCTGACCCATATATATTGTCACGAATGACCAGAAACACCCAATGACAAATACAGGCTTGCTCCATAAATTATGCTAAATACCCTTCTTTTTTTAATCAGAAAAACAATTCAATGCACTCAATACTTACTCTCAGCAATAGAATGTGTATCCGTAAACAGAAATATCAATATTATGTGGATATTTTTTATTATCGATTGAATGCAGATTACCACGGACGGAGAGTTCCTGGAGGTATAAAAGGTGATAGTGATATTTGATATTTCCCACCCTGTATTGTTCTCCTGTGATAATACAGTGTTGGCGACGGATTCTGAGGTTCTCTCCGTATTCTGCGTCAACGACGGACCACTTACTCTCAATATGGTGAGTCTGATTTTTGTTTCTTAACAGAAATATTTCCTTCAATACAGACCCCTGACTGCAAGATATTATCTTTTCTAAAAAAAAATCTTCTTTAGTGCTATGAAAGTGATATCATTTACTTTCGCAAATTCGGGTGGCGTTTGTTTGAATGATAGAAAAACCAAGACCAGTGACTTAAGGTTTGTGTAATAGAGGAGAACAGTCTACTGACCAGATGACATGTTTCGTACAAGAGTAGCCAAATCGTTACTTGTAATTAAAGTGAAGGAAAACATGTTTGATGGGTGGATATATACCTACATTTAAGGCGAATTATAAAACAGTCTAGACTTAGCTCAAGTTGAGAGATGCCTTCCAAACTGAGGGAAAGCATTTCGCTCCAAAGCGCAAAAATGCCATTATCAATCCCATTAAGATGCTTACTCCAGGGCCGGGGAAGCTATTTGCGCAGTAGGCGTCCAATCACTGACATAACATTTTTATTTGATCTGAGAGGCTCTGGGCCTAGACTGAAAAATATAGAGGCGTTGAACACACTTTTCACACTCCTTCGTATATTCTCGAACTTTGAACCATAGTTACCAGTAGCGATGTACACAGAAACAAATAGTCGGAAAATAATTTGTCATTAATTATCATTTCACCCTGTTTTTTATTCACACGTAGTATAGTGTTTATACGGACCTATAGAATTGACCGATTGACCGAAATATATAAGGGCGATCAACTGCAAATAAAAGCAACTTAAAAAATGACAGGGTTTTTTTATTGAGGGAATCTTTCCATCCCTTATTTCTAGTATATCAGCATTTGAGTATAGTGGCTCCAACGTTTATGAACTCTATAACTCTAGTGCCTAGCCAAAGGGATACGGTATGCTTCTGAGGAATACTATAGACATGTAGACTATATTTATATGATACAATAACATAATACATAATATTATAATTTCAAATAAACTTCGGTCCAGCTCTTACGTTACACTTGTCATGACACAGAGGCTCAAAAGGTTAATCAGCTACATTAATATCCAAGATAAGAGATATAGCTGATACCTTGTCCATCATGTCTGGGCGAATATATGACTTATACATTATTTCTGAAAAACCTTTAACCCTAAAATTGTTAACGTTGAATCTCGAAACATTGTCATAGCGCAGCCAGAGGTATATAATTATAAGTATCTTTATTTCCTTAAGTATACAACAAACATATCAATAAGGTTGGGGGGGGGGGAGGTTAGCTTTGGCAACACAATGTTGGTCTTCCAAGGCTAATTATGGCCTATTTTTACATTAACCTCTAATAGCTTACATTTCAAATTCCATGTTTATCCTTTTCATATAACAATTTATTAACAGAACAATGTAAACAAGTCCTAACCAATACAATTCATTTCAAGTTTTAAGTATATCAAGTTTGGTGATTAGCAATATGGCAAAGTGACATGTCTGTACTCTGTATCAGCAAGGATACTAATCCACACACCATACACTAGGTACGACTGCCATGAGTGCAATAATAGTATGAGATTAAGATAAACTATCAAAATTGTCCGTCATGCTGGACAACTCAGTGCTATTAATGAATGTGATGTGAGAAAGTATTTAGATATGATACTCGATCCAGGACCTTATTCCCACTACTACTATAGCTCTGCTGGTCTGTATCAACCTGTATACTATGTGTGATATGTAACAGGAAAATGAGTCACAAGTCGTAGAATTTATATTTTTCAAAGTGATTTATTCACAAGATCTCTTTGTAGTAATGTTTTCATCTTTAGGGTATCTACCGCTTTACTCAGTATGAATAATGTACCAAATTGCAAGACTCTGTATTAGATATATCTATGCATTTCGAAGGTCAGCCTATGGAGTATATTTAGCTATTTTATAAGTAATGGTCCACCCAGAAATATTGCAAACCTTTTTTTCCAAAATAATAACATCAAATTTAAAATATATACTTATTAGATGTCCTAATGTTTTTTGCGACTTGTGACTTTTTCCTGTAACACATCACATAAGTTTTTTTGTTTGCTTAAAAAACTAATTTTATTCAGGTTAATAGAATGGCTCTTGCCAAGTTTAATGTGGCGCGGGTGAGGCCCGGTCTTCCACCACATCCTGAACTAGTTTGGTAATCCTGAAACGTATTTTGATTTTTTTTGTCTTATGTTGTTGTTATTTGAGAGGAATGATGAAGGCATATTGTAAATTTTCTGAGACTTGGCCCACTTGTCATCTCTGTGAAAATATATTATGATGTCAATACCTTCAAAATACTATACCATCACAGTGAAGACACTATCAGCATCGTATACCTTTTGTTGCATTCTGACGTTCTGTAAAAGTGCCCAAGAGCACACATTTAAATCAATGTAAACACAGTCTAGGCCCAAACCCTCAGATCAGATAAGAATAGTATGTCAGTGATTGGACGCCTACGTTGCTAATCGGTTTCCTTGCCTAGGATTCGGCGTTTTAATGAGAATATAATGACATTTTGCGTTCTTAATGGAATTATAATGGCACTTTGAGGTTTGAGGCGAGAGACTTTCCCTCCGTTTGAAGGGACTCTCTCATCTTTGGGCCTAGACTGAACATTGGTATCAATAATTGTAAGTGCTGATTTATACCTCAGGTGAAGACGCACTCATAGAGTCGTCAAACCTGGTATTTCTTGCTACTTGAAAGAACTCATTAGCATGGATAATCTCGCTTTTATCGACCTTATCTTTAGACTCCATTCCTAACAGTAAATTATGTTTTATCATATTACGCACACTCTATCTAATATCGAGAGAAAAAGGTGCATTCCGGGAAATTGCTGATATTAATGACTGCGCACTAATAACAGATAACAGATGTTAGTCCAGTCATAGAATGGATAAATTACTACTATATGATCAATTCATGAATGATTACATAACAAGGTGAGTGATAGAGGAGGCAGATAACGCTTGATTTTTCGGTGGTTTTGATTTAGTTGTCAGGTGGATGATGTGGGTTTGAGGATGTTTTTGAAGTGTTCGTATGTGGGTCTATTTTTCTCGGTCAGAAGGTGGTAACTTTTTTCAGGAAACCACTTTCCAGGAACTGGAAAAAATGTCTATTTTTTAATAATAGTTATTTTATTTTTTGTTTTTGAAAATCCTTTTTATTCATGATACCTGCCTTCGGAGCTCTTACATTGCTAACCATTTTTAATCAATCATTATTTTGAAAAGAAATGGCATATAACAGAATATGAAGCTTAAATCAAACACTGTTCAGTTCAAGAACATTTCGTATGGTCAATATCGATAGCAATTAAAAGCATAAGCATAGCATAGCACCTACAGGATAACTGCACAACTCGACTTTAGATCCTCTAACTCTATCAAAAACTTTAGAATATACTTTCCTTTTTCAGGATTAGAGCACTGTAGATATCGACCCCCTATTACTAGATCAATTGAACCTTTAGAGCTGAAATTGTACCTTATTAAATTGAGAATTATCAAGGGAACAATAGTTGTTTAAAATAAGAGAAATGTACCTTTTAAGGGTGATCGTGTTAGGAAGACTTGTTTTCCTGCTGTAATTAGCTTTTTGGGGTCAAAAATCACTAATTACATTAAATGTCTTGGCCTTTAAGTGAATAAAAAAAGAAAAAAGGTCAAAATGATTTAGGTGGGGAAGGTTTCTCGGGGGCAGGGGGGGAGGTATACAGTCTAGGCCCAAAGCCTTTCAGATCAGATAAGAATGGTATGTCAGTGATTGGACGCCTACAACGCTAATGGGTTTCCTGGCAATGAGGTAGGCGTCCTAATGGGATCACAATGTCATTTTGTGTTCTTAATGGATTTATAATGGCACTTCGCGGTTTTGAGCGAGTGGCTTTCCCTCAGTTCGAAGGGACTCTCTCATCTTTGAGCCTAGTATAGGCTGTAAATCTGAAACACACCTATTTTTTTGTTGGCCCAAACTCAGTTTCTAGCCAAAGGTAGTCAGGGTTTATAGCGGTGGTAATTGAGATTAGCCTCGAGCCCTGATTATTACCAGGATAACAATGATGACATCAAAACTAGTGTGGTTTTATTATTATGACCAGTGGTAGGAATTTTCCATTAGGGTGTTGCTTATACAAGCAATGGTATGCTGCCATCACAAACCAATGATGCCACTATAACACCTACAGTTTTGTTATAGACAAAGGGATGTGTCGGGTTCGAGACAGGATAGATCCAATAAATATAAATCATGTACTTTTGTGAATCTAGGAAGTGTAGCTCGAGATAAAAGCAGCTACTTAACATTGATCATTGAATTCAGTTAGAGATCCACTGTCAATTCAATACAGCAAAGCGGGCAAGACAATTTCTATGATGCCTTTTGAAAGATTCCACAGAAGATTTTATACCAAGAAAAAAAATCATGTGCAAAGTATCAAATGTTTTATTAACCAGTGCAGCCAAATTACCATCACAAAAGATTCATACATTGTACAGTCTAGGCCCAAAGATGAGAGAGTCCCTTCAAACGGAGGGAAAGCCTCTCGCCTCAAACTGCATAGGGCCATTATAATTCCATTAAGACCACAAAATGTGAAGGCCTAGTCCTAGACCAGGAAACTCATTAGCGAAGTAGGTGTCCAATCACTGACATACCATACTTTTGATTTGAAAAATATTTTATTCAGGAAACCATATACATTTCGTAGTGATACGATATTCTCAGTATAGCCTGGTTTTATACCATTACGTCAAGAGAGTTGGCAATTACCATTTACTTTACATAAACAGGGTAGAAAAGGGTAGCATAGACTAAACGTCTATCAAGGTTATATTTCATAACAAATCCAACAAG
The DNA here is from genome assembly GCA_942159475.1 of Sthenelais limicola. Classification (NCBI taxonomy): domain Eukaryota; kingdom Metazoa; phylum Annelida; class Polychaeta; order Phyllodocida; family Sigalionidae; genus Sthenelais; species Sthenelais limicola. The sequence goes on from OW804100.1 coordinate 94,534,824, forward strand.
GTTTGGGCCTGGACTGTACACGAGTTCGCACTACCAAATATTGACTTTTTACATTCTACGGTATTTTTTTAAAAAAAAATTCGTGAATGTTAGTGAATTGGGTACCATTCTGTCAATCATCCTGAGTAGCAAGTTCATGTGATACATTTTGAGGTGTTGGTTGAGGATTGGTGTGAGGAGTGTGGACACTTATCTGGGAGGATATCTGGATGCCCATCTCTGTGTGATGTAATTCACGCCAACACTACTAACTTTGCACTTATGCAAGGACTGCTTGATTGACAACCTTCTACCATCTCTGCAGTAAATCCCTGAAGGCCAGTGTGACATCCTATTGGTTGACATTTGTTGTATTCTATTGGCTATCTCGGTTTGATTGACAAGTTGCCACTTAAGGCCACTGTATAGGTTTTGAGAGGAACCCATTTAGAGAGGACCACCCATGACTGAATCTGAGTGATCTACACCTACTACACCCTTTGGGATTTCTGGGTTTCAAGTCTTGGAGACAGACAAGCTCAGAATTGCAAAGACTAAAAGACAATTGTGTATTATTAGATTACAATATGTTGTTTGATGTCTTATGTCTAATTCCCTTGCATTGTACTTTCATGTTTATCCAACTGCCTTTGTAAACAGGGAGCGTGCAACTTTCCTAGTTGTTAATAAACTACTGTGTTCTTCTAATACAGACATTCGAAGCATTTCAGATTACAGTACGTATGATATTCATAATATAGCCATTGCGCACAAATAGTTGACCGTAGAATTTGTTTCCTTTGGAAACGCACAATATATACATTAACTTAAACTGATTATAAAGTTAAACAGAAAAATAGTTCATTAAATGATTGATTAACTTAATAAACTTATAACTTGTTCGATATGAACATATATATGTGTGCATAATCTCTTTGCCAAACGGCAACATTTTATCTACACTCAAGGGATTTTGAATGGTCCATGACTTAATAACATCAAGGAATGCATTACAATGGGGTCATAAAAATCAAAATACATCAATTAAGGCATGATAATATAGTTAAACTAAGTAAAGACGAAAAAGGGTGAAAAAGCATTTAATTAGCGGTGGAATATTTAGCTTAGGCAGAGACTAAAAGGATTAATAACCTCTATTAGTTTGCGAATAATCCCTAGGCTTCGCCTCGAGATTACGCATCAGAACAGTGCACCAGCAGCCCGACAATATCACTCATTTATCCTTTGATAATGTTCAGATATAAAAACTTAGAAATGATATTACCAAAATTCACTAAAATCTTGAACTCTTTTACATAGACATCAGTCAAATACTGGATAGAAGTTCATCAAATAGATGACCAGAATACATTTAATAAGTTCATCCCTGTCAGTCTTGACAATATTGAGTTATTTTGATGTTGTATAATATTACATGTATAATAAATGGTCTGCATGGAGTTATAGACCAATTCATCATTACACTGTATACACTGTACACATTACACTTTATGTTTAGTTAGCTGAGAACCTGTAATTCTCTTGACTCTTATCATTTTAAAATTTCTCTTATCTTAGTGTAGGTTCAGTGCTTATTCTCAAGAACATACGGGAAGACCTGGAAGTCCCCTTTCAGACGCTTATTTTTTAATGATTTTATTTATCCAGCTTCTCCAAAAATATATTTAGTCGAGGGCAGGTAACACATTACACTTCTGTGGCGTTCTACCTGCTGCTGCAGTCTACTTGTTTAACAATGTTACTGAAAAATACTACAGTTTGTGATACATTGAGACATTGCATTACATATTAATTGAAAGATATACTCAAAAACAAGAAGAGCAAGAGACAAAGTGAAATACATCTAGAAGGGAGCAATATTTACAGCCAGGCTCCATTATTGTACACTTGTCTCCTTTTTGTACATTTTAGGTGCAAATGAACGATATGTCAAATTCAATTCAATTCAATTTAATTCAGATGCTCTATTTTCTCACAGGCAAGCAAAGTAGGATCCACTTCCCAGCTCACCAAGGCAGGTGAGGGGGAGGCTGTGACGTCAGATGAGGGAGCGCCGGCAGCTCGTGTGGCCTGGGGAGGTCAACTGGAGTTCATCCTCACCCTGGTGGGCTTTGCTGTAGGTCTGGGCAATGTGTGGAGGTTCCCTTACCTATGCTACCAGAATGGAGGAGGTAATAATTCACATTTTGATTTTAAAAAAAATTATTGACAAAATTTCACATTTGTGATACGTAGGAGGTTCAATAATAAATTCTTCTAAATATAATCACATCGGCGACATTTGACTGTTTAAGCCTATTACCTACAAGATTTCTATAAAAGGTTATTATTAGCCAAAGTAGACTCGGTCACGCCAGCTATTGAGAATTATTATACAGCAAATAACTTATTCAATTTTTATATATTTTTTTATGATTTTTTTTATTATAATTAATTTCATTTGATTTGATCAGTCTAGGCTCAGAGTTTAGAGAATGAGTGGCTCCAAACTGAGGGAAACTTCTAGCTCCAATCCGCAAAATCCCATTATAATCCCATTAGGACGCCAGAAAAGCCATTAGTGCAGTAGGCGTCCAATCACTGGCATGTCCTTCTTATCTGATCTGAGGGTTTGGGCCTAGACCGTTCATGAAAAAGGTATAATTCACGTGAAGCGAAAGTCAAGGAGAAAATGTGTTCATTCTCTTCCAGGAGCCTTTTTGATCCCTTACATCATATCTCTGATCATTATCGGGTTGCCTATATTTTACTTGGAATGTGCACTTGGACAGTTCGCTAGCCTTGGACCAACTACAATATGGAGTAAATGTGTTCCAGTTTTCAAAGGTGAATAATGAAATGCTATCATTATGTTTGAATTAGGAGGTTTTGGGGGGTTTAACAGTCACTAAATCAGACATTCTGTAGAGACCTCTTTCCCTATACCAACCATGAGTTATAATTGGCGTTTTGAAAGATCTTTATAACAAGGGAGATGCTAATTAAGTAATTGAATTGAATAAATAATTTTATTTAGAATCAGATTAAGAAAAAGGAGTAAGATAATTATTTTCGCTTGCTCTGAGTGTATTACATTTGTAAATGTTTGCTTTTGTTTAGAGATTGTAATTTTTTCTGCCACTTTTGCTTAGGTTTGGGATTTGGGGCAATAACAGTGAGCACATTCATCGCCATCTACTACCAGATTATCGTGGCGTGGGCTTTGTATTTCTTCTTTGCATCCATGACATCTGAACTACCCTGGACAAAATGTAACCAGACCTGGAACACTGAGTTTTGCGTAGAAAACTGTGAGTAGGACAATTCGAATAATTTTGAACTATCACCTTAACCAGTTTGCTCTGTGAAAACTACAGACAACAGTTGAAAACCTATGTAAAATGTATTGATATTGATATCAAAAACATTTTATTGCAGTAAATCATTGCGAATTAAAAGGGAACTCTCCAGCATTTTGGGAGGTTTTCAGCCCCTTTAGTTTGATTACATACTTCTGGTGTAAACTAACACTATCCTCTCAGTCATAGACTGGCAATGGTTCTCCACAAGTGTTTCAGTTGAAAGATGTTCCATTTACAATATGAAATATGTGACATGGGCCAGTAATTTTAACATGAATGATTCCACAAATGTAACCACGTCTTGAATCTATAATTGAAACGAAAGAATATATATTGCCGATTAGAAATTTTACATTCCGATCTGGTTTTGTATTCATGTAAAAGAATTGTCCTGGGAATCGTCGAAGAATATTGAATACCAAACCCCTTTACTAACAATTTGGGAGGAGAAGAACATGCATGTTTTCTATAAATTTACTTTCTTAAGATTTTGTGTGAATCTATCAGAAGTGCTTTTATTGCAGACCAAAAGGGAATGAATCTGACCATTAACAAAACCGATATGAAAACTCCCAGTGAGGAATATTTCTAGTGAGTATCATTTATAAAACAGAATAAAAGTATTTAAAAAAATAACATTAACAAATTCCCAGACTTATTTTGATTCGGATCTTAACATTTGAATGTTTATCTCCCTTAGTTATTCGCTTTTTATTTTATAAATATACAAAACCCGTTTCTAGATTTAGCTCTTGCTGTTGGACTCTTCCTAAGAATTTTTAAAACTGAATTATACGTGGACTTTCTTTTCAGTAATAATGTTCTTGGGATTTCCAATGGATTGGAAGAGATTGGGGGCGTGCGTTGGCAACTGGCCCTCCTACTTCTGTTCTCTTGGATTATAGTATTCCTTGTCCTCATCAAAGGTATTGCATCTCTTGGAAAGGTATGAATTGAATTGAAAAGTACTTTATTTGTCTGAGGTTATACAAGTGTGAGATCCGACAAATAGGTGACCAGACTTCTGGATAATACCCAGGTCTTCCAGCCCTCACCTCAAATAGAAAAGATGTCTATAACAGAGGGACTGGCTAATGAGGTAGAACAAAATAAACGTTTTTATTCAGCTCTCTATTTTATAAGTCGATCATTCCGTCAGGTGCCTCTGTTATTGTTTATCATCACGCAAAAAAGTATACAACTGATACAACATGAAGTACTACCTGTAATATAGCTTGATGTAGACCAATAATATTATAATAACATGTTTTTAAACATTTTCTTTTGTTTTTACAACCCTTTATTCAAATATAACATGTCGATTACTATGATCTTTTCTATTATCAACATAATTCTCAACAATTCTTTACTTATCTTACATGAGACCAAGTTCATAGATTATGCTTCTTATATTACAACTTAAAGAATCGCCTATAGCCCTTATTAGGGCTGTTATTCATTCACATCATCATTCGACTATGAATCACAGGTCTTAAAAAAGTGGTTACCCTTCAATGTTATTCTTCAATGTTATCTCTTGCAGGCGTCCTACTTCATCTCCCTCTTCCCATATGTGCTGCTCACCATTATGCTGATTCGAGGAGTAACTCTGAACGGAGCTGGTAAAGGCATTGAGTATTACATCAAACCCAGATTCGACAGACTTGCAAACGTTGAGGTAATTAGTTTGTTTGTTTGTCTTATTGTTTGTTTTCATTTATTTGTTTCCATCTCTGTCAAACGTACAGACTTTTCAGGCAGGAGTATGATTCCAGCTGTCAGGATGGCCGAGCGGTCTAAGGCGCTGCGTTCAGGTCGCAGTCCACTTCTGTGGGCGTGGGTTCGAATCCCACTTCTGACAAGACTTTTTCAGGCCTGTGGACAATGTAGGAAGGACCTAGCTGATGTTATTTAGGAATTTCGGAAGTCATTCATTCGATCTTCTTCAGGCAAAACATAAACCCAGTGTCCTCTTTTAAAGCTTAATGTTCAATGCCAACGCAAGACAACATAAACGACTTCTGTTCATTCTCGCCAAGTTGGACAGAGAATAAGAATAATTATTATAAACCTGCAAAAATGTACTTAAATCATTGAACGGTTTTCTGAAGACCAATTAATAGTTAAATATTAGATATATTAGATATATATCAAAGAAAGAGGCCTCGTTGGCAGGGAATTGAATAAAAAATGTGATTTAAAAAAAAAAAAGATATATCAAAGAATGATTTCGTAATTGGACATTTTTCAGACGTGGTCAGCTGCAGCCAATCAAATCTTCTACTCTCTGGGTGTGTCATTGGGCGGTCTGTTAGCCATGTCCAGCTTCAACCCCTTCCACAATAATGTCAAAAGGTGAGACAAATAAACTATTACTCATTCTCAGTCTGGCTCCAAACCCTCACATCAGATAGGTGAGACAAAGAAAGCATTACTCATACTCAGTCTGGCTCCAAACCCTCACATCAGATAAGAATGGTATGTCAGTAATTGGACGCTACTTTCGGTTATTAATCGGTTTCATGGCCCAGAACTCGGCATTCAAATGGGAATATAATGGCATTTTTGCAGGCTTTATGGAATTATAATGGCACTTTGCTGGTTGGGGCGAGAGGCCGTTTGAACGGTCTCTCTCATCTTTGGGCCTAGACTGTATAATGTTTTTACACCTAACATTTAATATTCTTTATTCCTATTTCAGAGATGCCATATTGATTCCTATTATAAATTGCGGGACGTCAATATATGCTGGTTTTGTCATTTTCTCTGTACTTGGTTATATGTCAGTTACAAAAGATGTCAGCATTGAAGAGGTAGCCAAAAGTGGTAAGTTTGTGAGGAAAAACCCCAGTTTATTCAGGCAATAATATATTTTATCTATAATACTTGAAATGTTGTATCTTTATAGAGGAATATTCCATTAACCAAACAATAACATTAAATAATAGCTATGAACAATGAAATGATATATAGAATGAATAGTGTTTATTTAAATGGGTTTTTTTGGTAAAAACTAATGGGGAAATATATCATCACAAAGATACTTAGAATTATTCAGGTTTTTTTTACTGCTCCTGATAATGACGAACACTTCTTTAAAGCCAACAAAATGTGGACCGGAGAGGATTTTTTTTTACCTTTTAAGAAATTAAGAAACCCTGAAACAAAATGATATTTTTTTTCTTTTGTTCTTTTGTAACTTAATTAATTTCCAGGTCCAGGGCTTGTATTTGTTGTTTACCCCGAGGGCCTTGCTACAATGCCTGTAGCTCCTTTATGGAGTGTCATGTTCTTCTTCATGATGACATTATTAGGATTTAGCTCACAGGTAAGTTTATTCTACTCCGGGGTCTTGTTCATCCTTTGTAACTACTGTAAACGTATTAATGTTTGCGCAGTATTTATTTTCGCTATTTTAGCACACCCACCTTTGAGCGTGAAAATAAATCCTGTGCGAAAGGTAAAATTATTGCATAAACAAGGTGTGAGACTTCCATGCTATGCGAATTTAAATCCGCGCAAGAAGGTGTCAAAGTACTTAATACGCGAAAATTGATCTGCGCGAAAATAAATACGTTTAAAGTATAAAGCCAAGTGGGAGCTTCTTTGCTGTAGGAAGCAGTTTTGTTGCTTATCATATATGTGGTGTGTTACAGGAAAATGAGTCATATAAGTCGCAAAAGATGGATTTTGAGATGTTATCTGAAAAGATGAGATCAATGAGAGTTAAATGATATGGTAAACGTTAGGGAATTTTATATGTACTTCTATATTTGTTGATGCACGCACGAAACCAACGTTAACAATATTTCTTGATGGTCAATCAGCAGTAAAATAATTAAATACATTCCTTAGGATAAACTCAGATATTTCTTTTATTACAACCAAAGATAGAAAAAGATGCATGTCGGCTTGATCTCCTCGTTTCAAATATGATGATATCTCAAAATCTATTTTTGTGTGACTTGTGACTTATTTTCCCGAAACACATCACCATTTCTCTCTGATACTAAGCCTTTACATAAACGTTTCTTATTGCAGTTTTCTGCCATAGAATCGGTCATAACCTCCTTGATCGACGAATCACCCAATTTTCTCGGTGTTGGTTATCGGCCTGTGATAGTAAGAGCAGTTTATTGTTCCCTCGGCTTCTTAATCGGTGTACCAATTACAACAAATGTAAGTATAAACATGAGTACAATAATTTAAATCTCTTCCATATCAATAAAACAGTCCAGGTCCAAACCCTCATTTCAGATCAGAATGGTATATCAGTGATTGGACGCCTACTTCGCTAATGGGTTTCACTGCCTAGGACTAGGCGTTCTGTATGATTATAATGACATTTCGCAGCCTTAATGGAACTATAATGGCACTTTGCGGTTTGAGGCGAGAGGCTTTCCCTCCGTTTGAAGGCACTCTCTCATCTTTGGGCCTAGGCTGAAAAAACATTTTTTCATTAAAAAATAGAATTTGGAATTTTTAAAATAAATGTAGATCAAATTCTAATTTCTATATTTATTTTTAAATTTGATTTTTGAATGTTCTTCCTTTACCAAGGTATTGCTGGACATGATTTATATAGTTCATTTCTTTCATAGCTATATAGGAGAGATAGGAGGTGAAGAGTTTCAGGGGATTTTTTATTTGATTTTGTTTTCTTGCGATGGCAATATTTCAGGGAGGGTTTTTCATATTTAAAATCATGGATGACTATGCTGGAGGCTATCCTCTGCTCGTCATCGGTGTAATGGAGGTTCTTGCTGTAACGGCATTTTATGGTGAGGCTACAGCACCTAAATGTTATATGATATGTTTCAGGAAAATTAGTCACAAGTCGAAAAATTGATATATTTCAAAGTGACTTTTTCTAAAGACCTCCCTGTACGAATCTTCTCATTTTTGGAGGGTCTACCGCTTTAAGTCATATAATATGGTAGGATGTAACGAAGTTGGTTTCTGACTTACTGTACACGATGCCCACACGTTTTTTGCGACCAGGGATGTCACTCAAAGCCGTAGGCTAGGAGTGATATCCCTGGTCGAAAAAAACGATTTGTATTTGAATTGAAAAAAAAACCCTTTTGAATGTCATTGCCGGTATATAGAGTACATTTAATTATTTTACTGGTAATTAATTGCCCATCCAGAAATATTGCAAACTTTTTTCAAACATGAAAATATCAAAACATAGAATATAGAAACACTTCTTAGATGCCCTATTATTTACCATTATTGGAATCGGATTGATCTCAACTTTTCAAATATGATGATATCTCAAAATCAATTTTGGGTGACTTGTGACTCATTTTCCTGTGACACGTCACACATGTTCAAAGCCGCAGCTTCTGCTTCTTACAGTTATATACCAACCTAAACATGTTTTGTATCCAGCGCTTTGCTCATGCTCTAAGACGAATAAGTTGATGTAAAAAAATGCCTTTTGGTACAAGGAACTGCATTTTGCAATAAGATGTATTTAAAATGTGTTCGTGTTTAAAATGTACTGGTGACTCTAGATCTAAACTATATAGAGTATTCAGACATTTATTGGCTTTACCTCCAGCTCTTTATTGATGTTCCATACAAAATAACTTAGTCTTAAAAAATGCTTTTCGTTATCAAAAACGGAAATAGTATCCATGAAATGTACTTGTTCTTCTGAAGATGGCTATTCAGAGATTTGTGTTTGTCTTCTATTTGTTTTGCAAATAAATTCATAAAAAATTGAAGAAAAAAAATCTGATCCAGTGAACGGACGAAGGTAGTGGTTGGTCATCAAGAATATGTTGCTTTTTAAAAAAAGAAATAAAAAATAATATGTTGCTCTGGTTTTATTGAGGAATTTAGAATTAAGGGACTGTTCATAATTGACCACTGGAGGGGGGGGGGGAGGGGAGAATTTGCAAAAAATTATTGTGCAGAATTATATGACCCCCTTAAAGTCTTGTGCAAAATTTCGCGCCCTAGGCCTACATCGTGGTAGTTCTGAGTCTGTGCATTTTCCCTAACACTTTCTTCTGTTTACATCGATGTTTTAGGGAGGATTTTATATTTTCAAAATAATGGACGATTATGCCGGTGGCTATCCTTTGCTTATCATTGGCATGTGCCAAATCCTGGTCATCACATATATTTATGGTAAACTACCTCCTGGATAACCAAGGATGCACCATCATATTCCTGCACTCAAAATACCGTATACGTTCTAAAGAATGGCACGAGAGTAATCTCATCTATACAGTATAGGGTTGTATTGGGTTGCACAAATTTGTTTTAGTTGCACAACTTTTAAAATAAAAAGTCTATGCAAGTTTGCGATGCGATTTCCATATACGACATTACATTATGTTTAATCGGGATGTATATATACAGAGGGTGTTTCATAGAAATACGATGAAATTGTACGATATAAGATACATCATACGATAAATTATAAGATTAGCATACGATGTATTTTACAATATAAGATATTGTCTTATATTAAATGTTACTACTCTTTTTCCAAGAAGAATTATATTTAGAAGGCCCTTGAAAATGATATCATTACTTGTTTTGTACACTTTTCTGGTTTGCCTAATTATCTATAATATTTGTTTACTTGATATGCCCCTGTGCCATAAATAAATCACAACTAATAAAAAGTAACCTACTTCTTAAAAACGGTCTTAAATCTTAGATTTCTTGTAAATGTTTACGATATCTTAAACCCATATACAACGCTCTTATATTTACGATTAGGTCGTACGATATTTTTATGAAACATCCCCTAGGTTTATGCGTGCTCATAGAGACCACCTCTCTAGGTATATACACAGGCCATAACACATAGGTGTGTTTCAGGTTTACCCCACTCCCTTTTACCTGCCCCCACCTAATAACTTTTTGACCATGTCTATTTTTTTCTATTTCTGAACCAAAAAAGTTGTTAATACCCCAGAAGGAACACACATCTCCTCACCAGAAATACCCAAATAAATCACATTTCTCTTGTTATCATAAAATAAACAATTATTCATAAAAAGTAACTTCTGCCCCTACCTAGTTTTCAGCTGGTTTTAATCGGAAACATGCGTACTTTTGGCCTAAGTGCTAAGAATAGATTTACTTGTAGAACAATATGGTATATTACATAGGCACTACACCTATAGATAAGAAAAAAACCCATAAAGTTTACCACATTAAAACATACATAGTTTATATGTTGGTTGGACACCCAATGCCGCCCGATAGTGATATGTTCCCTAACCTCAATTATGTAAGATGCAAAGCTTTCCCCTTTTTTAAAGGTATAAGTTCAATAAAGTTAAGAAATGTACCGTATTCCCTTGAATAGACGACATTCATCCAGAGGGGTGTCTTTCAGTCAAACTGTCAAATCAGTTTCATTTAAGAGATACTTTATTCATTTAATTATTGATCATACATTAAAAGAAGTTATTTCCGAAGGTCATACATGTTACTATGTCTTTGTGTTTTAAAACTTGAGAACAGATATAAGTCCAAGAATGTTGCCTTCATTGTCAACATTTAACCACTGGGTCAAATTTGATTTCAGCTTCTAACCGTTATTTTCTAACATTATCCCTTGTTGACTTTTCATGAAAGGATTCAAGCGCTTTGAAGAAGACATTAAAATGATGGTTGGTGGAGGAAGAAATTATTTCTTCCTTGCTTGCTGGGTCTTCGTCACTCCTGCCATGGTTTTGGTGAGATTTTTTGAAACGTTGTTTCCTAATTCAAAGTAGATCGATTTATTTTCCATGCAGAGTAAACGATCGAAAGCAATAAACATTACAATTAAATATTTCTCGTGCTGATACATCACTAGTATCTCAATGGGCACATAATTCCGGGGCCTGTCTAGTGGCCCTAATATGTATGATAGACTTCAATTTCTTTTATTTTTTTATTTCGTTTTTACAAATCAAAGACAGTTCACAAATCTAACATTGCACAATTGACATTTTTATACGTGTTTCCATTAATTCCTTAACGTCATCTAAATACAGTAAATTCAGTTCAGCCCCAAACCCTCAGATCAGATAAGAATGATATGTCAGTGATTGGACGCCTACTTCGCTAATCGGTTCCCTGGCGGTCTTAATGGAATTATAATGGCACTTTGCGGTTTGAGGCGAGAGGCTTCCCTCTGTTTGAAGGTACTCTCTCATCTTTGGGCCTAGACTAAATTGAAAATTGTTTCCTATTCCAGGTTGTATTAATACTCAAATTGATGAAGGAGTCGAGACTAACATTTGAAGGATATCAGTATCCGGACTGGGGTATGGCAATGGCCTGGACGGTGGCCATGATCCCAGTGACCATGATCGTCGTATATTTTCTCTTTGGCATTATTGTCAGAGCTAAGAATGGCGGTTGTGAGGTAAGAGTTGAGTCAAAACTACCATACAATGGATCAGATCATCAGAAAATGTACAATCAGCAGCTCTATATATTTCTCGAATTCTGCTAAATTAGGCTAAAAATGATAAATACCGGGTATATTTGAGTATGTTTATAGTATGGCTTTGTTTCAAAAAGTCTGTTTGCTTTAGTTGAACTTAAAATTGAACCTCATTTTAAATTTGGGTTATTTGAGAGGATTGGTGAAGATGAATTGTACATTTTCTGACGATTTCACCCATTATGCAGTTCGTTGTTTTTCGTGGAGCCTTTTCATAACTATTTAGGAAATGTCATACGATAGGGAGGTTCCGCAAGCAAACCTATCTCACTTACGTAACCGTATCCGTATAGATCTTTTTTGTGAATTACGTCGCATTTTTATGTATAAAAAATAAATTGTGAGATGGACCATTTTGCTTCATATGGTGCGTTAAGTTTTTCCCGCCATGTTTTGCTGAACCTCTTTCTTTCTTTTACCATATATGTTTGTATATCAGAGATACGGATACGTTTACGTTTACGTTTAGGTTAGACCTGTGGAACGGCCCTAATGCTATTTATAAGTTGCGCTATAGTTTATGTCGCAAAAACTTGTTTTCTTCCAAACAAAGAATCTAATTAAACTACGCAAAACTTTTATATAGATAGTTCAGATCACAGTCGTATTGGAAGTATATATATAATATGTGACAGATCTTTGTGTTCAATATTGGGTCGATACAATTCCTCATATATATCATAATTATGTTGTCCTCTTTCGAATAAAAATGTACAAGACAGCCCGCAGCACACCCCCACTTGGCGATGGTGAATTGTGTGTGGTTTAATCTACTTACTTTCACTGTAACAAACAGTTTTTAAATAATATTATTTTGATTAATTCTAGGGAGTAAAGGCAGGCTTTAGACCAACAGAAGATTGGGGACCATTACTACCAGAGAACCGAACAGGTCTATATGCACCAGAAAGCAAGGAGTTGACAGTAGCTACAGTAACACATGACCTCCCTACAGCGTACACAAATACAGGGTTCGAGGCTGAAACTTCATTCCAAAAACCTCCAGCTTACACTGCAACGGCACCCGACAGTTCCGACCAAGTAGTCACGCATAGGTTTTAATGATGATATATGTTAAATAAATGCTATACCCTATACTTGTGATACGATTTCCAATTGATTCATAATAAAGTTGTTAACATATTTTCTAAGTATTTTACGGTAATTTATTTGCCTCAACAGAACATTTAATAATCGTTTTTTTTTTATAGAAAAAATACTTTATTCAAACACCTGCCATCTGGGCATTTAAAATGCTAAATATCATTTTGAGAATATAAAACTACAATTTGTTTTAACACATGATATATCTAAAAAAGTCATTGCTACGCGAGAGGGGTTGGGGGCGGGGGGTGCACATATTAAGACGATACTCAGGTGCCACATACCTCTGGTCATTTAGTTTATTTGAGTCCAGAAATTAGATGATTTTACAACTATTTTTGTGTAGTAAAGTTCCACTACCATGAAAATAACTAGTGGGTTTCAATTTCCTATTTTATTTACCTTTTTTTACCTTATTTATCTTTTTTCTCTCAATTATTTGAGGAATTAAAAGTGGGCCAAAATTACCCAAATAGTAGCCCTGACCTAGCCAGGGTTCCTATCTCCGCGACAGGAATAACAGGGATAGATATTCTAACTACCCTGACCAAGCCTGGGCCAAAGTTGCCCCATTTTACTACCCGATACAGCATGACCAACAGAAAAAAGAAAATATCATAAGATATGTCCATGAATTGTGTTAGATAACATGGTATTAATGGATCTGGTGAAATGGTCCTCCAACACTGCAGTTCATTCATATCCACCTGTTGCTAGGCAACCCTGAGGAAACAAAAGTTGCAGGGGTCCTCTGTCGAAGTGCAAAATTAGGTCAATCAACGAGACTGTTAATATAATCTCGTTGGGTCAATCCAATTAGGCCAATTAGGCAAAAAAAATTGTCGTTAAAAAATAGTTGGTCGGAAAAAAATTGTCGTTAAAAAAAGTTGGTCGGAAAAAGTTGGTCGGAAAAAGTTGGTTGGAAAAAAATTGGTCGAAAAAAAATTGTCATTAAAAAATAGTTGGTCGGAAAAAAATTGTCGTTAAAATAAGTTTGTAAAAAAAAGTTTGTCGTAAAAAAAAGTTTGTCGTAAAAAGTTTGTCGAAAAAAATTGTCGTTAAAAAAAGTTTGTCGTAAAAAAAAGTTTGTCGTAAAAAAAGTTGGTCGGAAAAAAAAGTTGGTCGGAAAAAAATTGTCGTTAAAAAAAGTTGGTCGGAAAAAAGTTAGTCGGAAAAAAAAATGGTCGTAAAAAACAAGTTTGGTCAGAAAAAAAAGAGTTGGTCGTATAAAAAGTAGTAAGCTAGGCTAGGCTAGGCTAAATAGTTGGTAACTTACTTTTAAAATTTAGAAAATGTGTTTGGCAGTGTCCATTTGAGCACCTGAGGCAGGTAAGGGGTTGTGGGGCAGAGGGGTGGTGTGGGAGGTGGGAGGGCCTTCTGCAGACCTATCATGGTTGGAGAAGCATCTAACTAACAGCCAATCAACTCCCTTGGCTAAACCTAGAAAGGCTGTCAATCAGCCTTCAATAACATCTAGGTGTGAAATCTATGACTGATTGAAAGGATTAGATATGGCATCCTCGCCTGATGTCACATCTAAGCTTACACACCTCACAGACAGTTAACCAAGTTATCAAGATTTAGATGCAGTATCAGTGATTGGCGTATTTCATAGTAACACACTTGTTTCTCTGCTATAAATAGCAGAGAAACAAAAACAATAAAGACAAATTGCAGTACATCAATCAGCTCCAGCACCAATAATGTCATTTTTTTTGGGGTGGGCCAAAGTTACCCCGCATGGGCAAAGTAGCCCCGGTTTACGGTTTCAGTTAAGACCCCGAAACCGAGCATATTTCGCATGATATGTGTTTCATACAATTTAGTTAGTTCGTCAAGATTTGGATTTTATCGATGAAATCCTCTCGCACTCGCTTCCAAGGAAGGGAGGCTCTTCTGCCCAGCGAATAGTATGTGCGGTAATTTAGCATTGTCAGTGCGTTCAGCCCAGTGCGTTCAGTAGTTCGTTCGTTTCTCGCACGAGGGAAGCACTAACGCGTACCTACACCTTGAGCCTTGACCTTTGACCCTAAACACAGCAGCAGACATGGCGGCGATACCAGTGAAACTCATCCGGAGGATCGTCATCGATATTCTGTGTCTTATTTTTGGTAAGTTCACCGTGCTTGACAATCAAACCTATACTGACTTATTGTTCAGGTATCAGTGACTAGTATGAACCAGGATTGCATTGTCATTAAAGCCTGACAATTTTAGAATCAGTGATTGAAGAAAAGTCTTCCTCGAGTTTTCTCCTTTGTGAAGTTATATTTATGGCACTGAAGTGTGAATGGCTGAAACGCCTAGATAGGACATGGGAGTCTGTAACCATCGGCGGCTTCCTTGTTAGTAAGCTGTGATGTTGAACTTTGAGGCTTTTCCCTTTGCCTTTCTAGTAGTAATAGTAAAATAGATGTACATTGTCTGTCTGTTGGTCTGTCCCTGTATTGAAGTTTCGTACTACTGTGAACTCTGTGTATAGGCTACTGTATTCTTAGACAGCAAAACCGTCCCCGAGCTCCCCGAGCTGGGATGCGAGGCGATTACATAGGCTACTGTATTCTGTATATGTATCTCATTCTCGCTGTTATTATAGTTTCACCTGAGTTTTACCCCCGAGGCCCTTTCCCAAATACCCATACCTGTTCTCTCTCTTCCTAATCCTATTATATCTCTGTCTATGTCTCTCCCTCCTCTCTCCTCGCCCCCCCCCCCCCCCCCCCCCCCCCCGCCTATCTAGGCCTACACTCACAGTGATGATATATCCAATATTTTACAGCTATGAATCACCTCCTGTCCCTGCCCTCACTATTTGTGTATACCGTACTGGTACTGTTTTATACTATTTCTTTCTACCTATATCAGAGCTATACATATATGTAGCCTATAGTTCTGCCTATATATATATAGATATCTAATTGGTTCCTAAAATGTGAACTATTATGTTTGAAGGACCACGAGCTTTTTCTCCCTGGGTTACCTTTGCTTTTGCCCGTTTTGGGGAAATCTTTCTTGATAACCTCATATTATTGGCGTGCCTTTCATCTGATTCGTCTCATTTCTCGTTAATTTAGAATTTTATTTTGAATACAAATTGTCAAATGTATTGTGAATTGTCCCACTTCATGTATTTGTGACTGCGATGAGGATATTTTTTATCTTTACTCCTTCTGGCTCCTTGGTGATTGATAACTTACTCTTGCAATCTTTTGTCAGAATGTAAAATTGTCAAATTAAATAATTAAAGGAGGTCTATGGTAGGCCTACGTGTTACAAAGGAATCGACATATTTTAGCCTTATATAATTGGCGTATGTAGAGATTTAATAGGCCTGGGATAGACCTAGTTCTCTGGTTTGATATTTAAAAAAACAAGATATAGACTCTACGTGTATGAGAACATTCAGAAGAATAGGATGTAATTTTATCTGACCATGCTATATTTTTCTGTGCGGCGAGGCAAAGCTAAAAGCATTGAGTAAATGGCTTGATGCCACACCCTGTAGTATCTACCTCTACTACCCTGTATAATGAACGTCTCCTTGACCCCGGGAACAATAACCATTTCATATAAATCTCCTCACATGTTTTCCCAATACGTTTAATAGTACCATGGGTCTTATCTCATGAACAAAAATCAATATTCTCGTACTAGAAGTGCCAGTGCCTTTTGGAAAGACGAAGAGCAATTAGATCGAATATTTCAAATTCACTCTGAATCTATAACCCTCTATCCATTCCATTCATAAGACAACTACTCGTTTGGGTTTTGTAATTCTTAATAATAAAGGCCCTAGTCCACTAAGCCGATTCTCATGCAATTTTGCGCCACAGAGGACCCTTTTACACTAAATTCTGTGAGAATCGCATGAGAATTGGCTTAGTGAACCAGACTCTTAAGAACAGACAAATCAGGAGAGAAATGTTAAGATCAGTTAGTACCCTGTCTACTGAGGATCCAAATTAATCCAAAGCGTTTGCATATAAATCTGGAACCGTTCAAATCTCGATGAAATAAGCCTTGGTAGCTGTTTTAATCTGCCACCTTTTAGTTTGAACTGCCTTCTAGCCTTCTAAATGGTGGTCTCCACTGGCTGCGGTAAGCTCTGCGGTAAGCCTTGCGATGGTGTTGTGATAGTGAAGAGTGGCGAGGACCTGCCTACATGGCCAGTGATCCATGTAGGCAGGACCTCGTCATTCCTCACCACCTACAGAACCAGCACAAACCATCGCAAGACTTACCGCAGAGCTTACCGCAGCCAGTGGAGACCACCCTTAACTGTACACGATGTTTCAATTTATGTTTGGGTTCTGGCAATAATGCTACAGCTGCTACCCCCGTCTATTTGTATTATACGCCCGTGCTGTAATAGAGGTGCAATAAACGGGGTGCAGTGGAAATATTCCTATTGGACATGTACGGTACCACATGAGCTTGAATTTGATTTTCCTTTAGTTATATTATGGCGACTCAGATTTTAAAAAACAATACAATAAAAAGTGAATGTATATGATATCTCGTCCAATAATATTTCCATTCTCTCATATTTGTTCGTGTTCTTGTGAAGAGTCAAGACCAAATTATAACACCTAGGTTAAATGACATTTAACCCGGACTGCCTCTCATTTGAGAGTGTATCGTGGATTTATTGTATTGTATTGTAATAGTTTTATTTCCATTTCTTATTCTAATACATAATGGAAAAAGGATCAAAGAGGATAAATTATGTTATCTTACATATCCTTCTGTAAACAGCTCTGCTAGGTCACCCTGATTTAAATGTTTGATTTATAGTAGATACAATCAGTTGATAGTAAACTTAATACAGGCGTATGTATGCACTATTTGCAGTTCTAAAATATATTACATGTTCCAATATTACATGTTCTAAATGAAACATCTTATGCTTCCTAATTAGTCAATCACTGACCGTACTACTTGATGTAGCAATACAGTAGTACAGTTACTTTAATATAGTTTCTCTATCTGGAAACTCCGCTACTAAAATATTTATGTCACTTTCTCGTTAGTAATAATGATAAGAACAATGGTAATGGTAATGGATTTGCAGACCATCTTGTGAATGAGTATAACAAAGATTTTCGTATCATTTTGATAGTTTTGAGGCTTATATTACGTTCCTCTTCGTCTCAACTGCCCTTAAGTGTATGTATAAGGTATAATGTATTGCGATTTATGGTTTGTATATGAACTATCCAGGACATAATAAGAGGAGAGAGTATGATGACAATTGTTACATGTGGCGACCATGCTGATAATAAGATCCAAACTCATGATGTGTAAACATTGGGTTAGGGCTCCCGATACAACACTCGCCATCCTAGTAGAAGGGCTTCTGGTGGTGGGAGGGGGGGGGGGGGTCCTCATTTCTCTTGTCACTACCAGAAACAGCAATTGTTGTTTGTCACTAAAAACAACGAGACTAGAGGGAAGAGAGGAACGGGTCCAAAGCCCTAAACTTCTAAGGCAGAATGTATACCTTATCGGGTATAATTTATCTAACCACAAGGCCCACATCAGAGTCCTCCAGTGCCACACAGCATGAAACCACAGGCCAGGCGGCAATCCTTTAGTCCCGAGCTTGTTTTCAGCCCTAAAGTCTATTTTCTGAAACTCCCATAAAAGCCCCTGACCCACATAAACTTACAAGAAAAGAGGGTTACTTTGGGTCCAGGTTGTGGCCATGTTACTTATGATATCTATATGGTAAGCATTTGGTGTGAATCCCCTAGTCTTTAGCTTTCAGATGGTATGTTCCCCTTCTCAAAGGACTAATATGACTTGGATCTATTGAGCTGAGTATTAAGCTCTCAAATTCTCATAGATATTTGTAATTTATATAATGTTCCGATCTGGTGAAAGAATATTCATTAATTGGGCATGTGTATAATAGTTTGAATTAGCTGTTCAAACTTGTCCCATCATTTTCACCAGATCGGAAGGTAGCAAAATAGCAAAATTATTGGGCCTACATGCAACAGCCATTGTAAAGCAGCTGAAGATGGAGACATGTGGAGTGACCACATCTGCCCACTTCCAAGAAAACCACACACCACTATCTGTCATTAGCCCTTAATGAGTGATAAGAATCGAAAACAAGCTCGTCCTTGGTTCCCCCCATATAGGCCCCTCAGTCGGCCCTCTCTCCCCTCTAGTCTCGTTGCTAAAAACATTTATTTGTCGTGGTTTTTTTAAAAAAAATTGATTTGAGTCCAATAACATCAATGTGATATTCTCAAGGAACCCGTTTGTCACTTAATTTTCGCTATATAGACGGGATTTCTCAGGCTAAGAAAATATTTTTGTCAATTGTCACTGGCTGCCTTTGTCGATTTGTCCATCCGAGAAAAGGCCATGTCGATTTAAGGCCTCAAGAGCCCTAGTAGACCATAACACCCATTATACCTCTATATATATGTTATTCCATGGCCCCCATGATATCCTCTAGAGGGCTCCATAGCCCCAATTATACCCGCTATAGTGCTCCATGACCCCCATTATACCCTCCATTTTACCACATGACCCCCATTCATAACCCCTATGCTGCTCCATGACCCCCATTATACCTTCTATGTTATTCCATGACCCCTATTATACCTTTTATATTGCTCCATGACCCCTATCATGCCCTCTATGATGCTCTCTATGTTACTCCTTGACTCCCATTATATCCCCTACGTTGCTCCATGACCCCCATTATACCCTCTATGTTGCTCCATGACCCCCATTATATCCTCTATGTTGTTCCATGATCATCATTTTACCTTCCATGTTATTCCATGACCCCCATTATACCCTCTATGCTGCCCCATGGCCCCCATTACACCTTCTACACTGCTCCATGACCATCATTTTAACCTCCATGTTACTCTTTGACCCCCATTAGAGCCTCTACGCTGCTCCATGGGCCCCATTATACCTTTTACACTGCTCCATGACCATCAGTTTACCCTCCATCTTACTACATGACCCCCTTAATACCCTCTATGCTGACCCCATTATGTTGCTCCGTGAGTACTATTAGACCCAGTGTCCACTAAGGAGATGCCACTGGCGGCCTCATGGGAAGTGCTATAGTACCACATGAATACCCCCCCCCCTGCACTCCCCCTGATATACTATCTATGTTGCTTTATGGTCCATAAATATACTATGATACCCTCCATATTGTTACCAATACAGAGCTCTTGATTAAGGGAACAATATCGAGTAAGTCACATATTCAATTCATGGCATCTGAAGATACAGTGCCAACTGAAACATGCCTAGTAGTAAAAATTAGATCTAAATTTCAGGTTTGACCTTGGAAATTGTTACCTTGACCTTGACTAAGGTTATTGACAGGATATTTAACGAGAGGCCTTTTAGAGCCCTGTTGTATGATTAAATTGTGTAATCTAGAGACAAATAGTTATGGAGATACTTACTTAATACCACAATTTGGACCCAAATTTCATGTTTGACCTTGAAATTATGACCTTGACCTTGACCAAGGTCATTGACAATATATCTAATGGAAGGCCTCTCAGAGCCCTATCACATGATTAAATTATGCACCCTACAGATAAATAGTTCCAGAGGTAAATACCAAAAACTTCAATTAGTACCAAAATTTTATGTTTGACCTTGAAAATCGTGACCTTAACCTTGACGTAGGACATTGACAAGATGTCTCATGGAAGGGCACTTAGAGCCCTATTACCTGCTTTAAGTATGTAGCCTGGAAATAAATTGTTACAGAGATACACATATCTATTACTGAAACTTAAACCAAAATTTGATGTTTGACCTTGGATTAGGTGACCTTGACCTTGACCAAGGTCATTGACAAGAAGTCCGATGGAAGTGTTGCTAGTGTTCTATCACATGCATAAATTGTATACACAAGAGATTAATAGTTCCAAAGATACATACATAATACTCAAATTTGAACCAAAATTTGATGTTTGACCTTGAAAATGGTGACCTTGACCTTGACAAAGGTCAATTAAAAGATATATTATGAAAGTACTCTCAGATCCCTTTCACATGTATAAATTGTGTAGCTTTGAAATAAATTGTTCAAAAGATATAGACTGCAGTATGTAATTTAGATTTACACAAAATTTAGCATAGAATGAAAAGTGAGGCTTGATTACCATGGCAACAGACATTCCGATGATACCAAAAATGGATTATTTTTCTTTCCCCTAATGTCAGTTATTGCTCCATATGCATTAGGTTACCATTTTCTTCTATTGTTATATTTTCATAAGAGAAAATAGGATGTCACATCCCAGAATTTTGCTATTTTTACATTTCAAGGTCATATTTGGTGACCTTGACCTTGACCAAGGTCATTGATTTGAAAGGAAATGATAACCCTGAGATACAACATTGTTATTCCCAAGTTTGGTCACAATACTGATAAAAGTGTAGAAATGGGACACTAAAAACCTATTTTTTGCTAAAATACAAAAAAATCACAAGTTTCCATGGAAACAGGCCATTTTGATAATGTTCGCCACCTTTTGGGCAATTTTTTTCCTCAGATTCAGAAAATTCATGAAATTCAACACAAAATACCTCAAATTTAGCTTGTTATACAGTGGGTAGGGGTTCCCTCCCAAATTTAGCCTCTGGCCGCTGTACTATAAGGTGTGCGTCTGTTGGGGCGGGTGTAATAGTTAAGGAGTTGGACTCTAAACCGAATGTTTTTTTGAGTCCTGGATTCGAATCCCATGAGCGACTTGTCGGAGCATCATTTTACCCCCACCTAGTGTCTATGTGTATAATATATCATGAATGTAAAAGAGCCTTGCTAATAATAATAACAATAAAAAAGAGTAGGGTATCGCATCTCGTTAGTGTGTCCTATTTTGCCCTGATATTTAAAAGGGCGTAAAGTACCCCCCTCCCCTCTCAATAGGCCTATGTATCATGATAATCACATACAGATCTATATAGAAACAATTGTCATCTCAGAAGTGACAGATAAGAGAACTTGACATTTATTCAAAGAAACCTGTAAAACCCTAGATATACCCTAGTTTTAAAGCTTTACGCTTTTATGCATGTTGTCCATTCATGTAATCAGTTTATTATACTCATGAATGACATGTGATAATTCATTCTATTGACTTGAATGGACAACTTGGTGAATGTGTGTAATGCTTATCGCTGATGTAACCTTTTATCTAAGAATTACGACAACCTGGTGATAACAGTCATGTCGATGAATAATCTTGCCATGGCGCTTTCAATATTTCTGGTATGATAGTTATTTACAGTTTAGAATAGGGGATTTGCATAGCCGCCATTTAGAATCAAGATTCGCATGGAATTATGGGACAAATGGTACAGTATAAAAGCTCTAGAAAACATGCCATGTTCAGTATGGACTATTTAACATTGCTCTAATGTCAATAATAATATCCATGTGCTATACATCTTTTCATAATTAACATGCGTCCCCATCTTTCCCATCGTGCATTTGGTTTTCATAGATTATTGATACAAGCTGTGATATTGGTAAAAACATTCTTGCAATTTCAATAAAAATGTTGCTCAATATTTGTATGTCAGATTTGAGCTGAATCCATCCCAGAATGCTCTGTAACAGACATGCGCAGTTGCACATGCAACTCCCCTATTAGCTTAAATCCATGTGCTAAATGATATATAGACGCATGTATGTTTCATGCTACTACAAGACATTAAAATGATAGTCCCATTTAATTGGTTTGATATTTTGTTTAAAGTTAATTAATTTTCTATGCATTTTGAAATTAGTTGATTTTATTTTATCACTTATTAAATAATGGAGGGGAGTCACACTACTACCTGGGCTGTTGACAACCAAATGTGGTTGATGGTTGTTTTTATCAGAGAGAGACAACTGTAGATGAATTGGATGTGTCTTTTCTATTCTCCCAACGTTTCGGCAAACGTTTTGCCTTATACAACAATCTTATCAAATAATATCGACTTTAATTTTTTATTCAGACAAACACATTATGTAACGAGTACACTAGTGATTGCTGATTCTTATAATTTCAATTTATACATCAAAAAACAAAGAAACATCTATATAATGAAGTAAGAATAATAAATATGACTCATTAAAACCATCACGGACGCATGGTTCAAAATCATGACAATCCAGTTAAAGATTATAATAGGCCATAAACTAATAATATTCCAAATTGTATATGGGTGTATAAATATGCTAAGTAAAAAACAATAGAGCTTAGTATACTATTATGCTGTACTCTGATGCTATTATGAAGGCTGAATAGATCTACTGATGCGAATGACCATGCACTATACTAATGGTCTAAGTCACAGTAGAACTGACTTGCATCAATTTCCCCATAGCTGCAACAGTTGGCATTATTATAGTATTTGCAGAGTGGTCCATCCGTACTACAAGTATGCAAGCCTTGCCAAAAAGTTAGTTCGATGTATGTCGGGCCTTACGATGGCACCAGTTATGATTCGCAGTAATACTTTCCCACCCCATGCTATCCAGGTTGTTTGTTTTTTTTGTTTTTTTTTAAAAGATTTTATTTAGACTTAGTATACAGATCCCTATTTTGGAATTTTTCATTTGCCCCAAGTATTGGTTATGTACAGAAAGAATTGGATTGATACAAAAGTGTCAGATTATATGATACACTATATGATATATTAGTGTAAGGCATGATGTGAGTGAGACTACAGGTTGCTTTGTGCACTCACTGACAGTAATATATAGGAAAAGAGTAAAAGTGTAAAAACAGTTTCAAATATTGAATTAGTTGCTTGATAACCACTTGCCACTCAAATCATTTATGATTGAGTGTTGGTACTATCAGCAGTATGTCTGATAATATAAAACTGATATTGTATTTGTTATGTTCAAAAACAAAAGTTTAACACTTTATGCTTGGATCCAACATTGTTTGCATGCTCGCTCTCCGACGGATCCAGCCTATGATTACTTATAATAAAAAAATGGGTGTATTTCTACACACCCCCCCCCCCTCCGCACCTAGATAATTTGATTTCTTTTACGCCAAATCCTAACCCCTTAAAAGTACATTTCTCTTGTTTAAAACAAAAGTTGTTAAGAAATAGCCATTTTTAAAAACAATCCATTTTCTTGTGTTCCTGAACGGTGGAAAGAGTTACCCCCTCCTTCATAGTTTTCACATTAATCTCAGTAATCACTGATCCTTACTACTCAAATCAATCTCAATCTAGTAGCCTTGTGTCATTATTTCAATATTTACTCGCTTATATGTACATAGACAAGGAAATATATATGATAAATACTTAAGATTAAGAACAGAGTTGGATTTTTTGTTAGGTGGGTGGGTGGGTGAATGGGTGGGTGGGTCGGGGTGTTGTGTATGCATGTGGAAACTGCTGAATACCTGCTTGCTTAAAGGCTAAATAGACTTCCTCTTAAGTTAATTCATTTAATGCTGTGACCATCTAGAGTTGATAAGTAAGTGTGTGTGTCCATATGTTTCCAGTCTTTCTGCCATGGATGGTCCTGCATTGGGGTAAAATTAAACCCTCGGCCCGCGGCTTCTACTGCGATGATGAAAGTCTGCGCCACCCCTTCAAAGAAGGAACCATTTCTGGGGCGGCCAACACCGCCCTCTGTATTGTTGTTCCCATCGTAGTGGTAAGTTAGGCTTTCTTCCCTGCAGAATCCTTTTTATTGTTTCTTATAGGGGGCCTCCGCTATAGGTGGCCAATGGTGTTGCCAATAGATTATCCCTGAGATTATTGCCCAATGAACGGCAAGTAGAGGCGAATAGAAAATCTATTGGTAACGCAATTGGTAATGAGCTGTTCCACTGTGGCAACTAGCGGCCAATAGTGGCGAATGAGCAGTCAATGTCAATCTATTGGCCGAAGAAATCAAGACGTATTGATTCTTCGGCGAATGACAGCAAGTTGCGGCCAATGACTTGCCACTCATTTGCAATGACTTGCCACTCAGTTGCACCACCTCCACTACTATGACAAGTTATTATGAAGTAGCAAGGCCAATAGAGTGGCCAATAATTGGCCACTCTATTGGCAACACAAACTTGCTGCTATTTGCCTATAGTGGAGGCCCCCTATTAAGTTCAGGGAGTAGGTGAAATAGCTAGGAATAGGTCCTTAGTCTGTCCACACCCCTGTTAACACTATGTTGTATCTTTTTCACCACCACTCGGACTTCCATTTATACTTTTTTTGATTAGATGAAGCAAGTGTACACCCAATCTCGTTCTGCTACCACTCACGGAAGAGACATTAAAAATGTCTAATTTAAAAAAAACAAAAACATTTTGGGTACTAGGCTATTAGGGTAAAGAAATTATTGGCCCTTATAGATGGTGTAACGATTGTTTATTTTCTTAGGTCCATGGGGTGCCAGGCATATCCCTCTGTTTCACATTGCACCATTGTAATACTCCGTTCAGAACATACAATGTGTAGCATGCTCAAGTGAGAAGGTGGATGAGAGTGATGGAATATCCTTGTTTCCTCGTGCACTGCCACTCGGACTTTTTTTCCATACTTATTTTTGGTCTGACGAAGCAAGTGCACATCCATCCACCCTTTTCCTGGCTGCCACCACATGGTCGTTAATAAAACAATGGTTCTTTCTTTTGTTTACTCTTCGAGAGCAAAAACTAGTTCCGCCTTATATTAATATAATAGATGGTGTTGTTACTGTTGGAAAAAATATTTTAAAAAATGACTGGCCAGTGGGACTAGAATAATACCTGAGATGAAGGTTTATAAATAAACAAATAGATCATTATTTTATATACAGGTTAACTAACAAGTTGGTTGAAGGAGCGTGAATTGCGTAGCAACGAGTGCAATATTCTAAGCGACTGAAACCAACAAGTTAGTTAACAGATTTATTATACATGCTTTCAATCAGGAAAATAGAAAAATATCAAGTCATAAATTTGAATCTTACCGGTAATCTTAGTAAAAAAAACAAATTGGTTGCCATGACAACCACACGTAAATCACTAGTGAAATATGCACTATGCGTAAATCACTCTAGATACGTTGTTTTCAGAGCAATGCGTGTATAATAATAAAATATATCTTGCCCTTTTATATCAGTTCTGAATATCGTAGTCCCACTGTGGCCTTTATTCCCTTTCTCCCAATGATTACTGGGGTTTGAATGTTTACCAGTATGAGTAAGTGTGTATGTGATCGGGTAGAAGCTATCATTCACCTTTCCTTTACAATGTGTACATAGTTGACTCAGTTGATGCTGTTTATCTTGAGTGTGCCCTAGAACTATTCACCTATGGGGTGTTAACTCCTTAGAAACACCTGATGGTGTAAAATGATGTTGCACCTTCTGCCTGACCTTTCCCCGAGGTTACCCACACTGGAACAATTTACACAATAAGGCAAGGCAAGTTCTGGAAAAAAACAATTTAAATTTTATGATGTTAACGACGACTAAGATCTTTCGCCTGCCGATGCTACCGTGACACTGGGAACGTCATAGGTTCCACAGACGTGTGGGAAAAAAACAATTTAAATTTTATTTTATTACTATTTCCAGAAACCAATTATTTTTAAACTGGTTGAAGAGAAATTCTACATATCGCCAGATGATGTATTTTTAAATTTTGAATCAGATCATTGTAGATTATAGAAATCATCAGGCAAATCTCTGGCAAAGACTGTGTCAAAGAGTTGATAGACGTTAAGTCAGGAGAATGGTGGGATGCGCTAGGAATGTATAAAAATGGTGGAGAAGCCTTATGTCAACAAGGGCAGGATGGAATTCATCTTAGGTTTTCCCCCGGCACAAAGCTGTGATAACAAAGTGAGTTGGAAGCCATGTGGGGCTCCTTCTCATGCCCATGATATAGTCTCCTTACTCTCCCTGGGGCCTGTTTCATAAAGAATCCTTACTTAAAGAGTCACTAAAACCCAAGATAGTATTAAAAAAATCAACTTATTTGCTATTAAATGTAACGGCTCCAGTGGTACTTAACTCAACCTAACATTTAGTGAGTTTTACCCATTTAGATGAGGGGGAAAGTAGCTCCATGGTTTAACACTACATTTAGGGCGCCACTGTTAGCCTACGTCATAAATAATGTGGCCAAATCTTGAAATGAACATGCAATGTACATAATAAACAAGTCTGGAGGGACATTGTATACGTTTGAGGAGTCACCTTCTGACGTCAGACAGAACCCTCAATACCCATTGGAAGACCTTTTTACCTTAGCTTTCTCAGTTGGCACCTGTGGAGATTTGTTATGCAACGGGCCCCTTGTCTGAATGTGGCCTATATAGTCACCCTCCCACTCAATGTTGTGATACATGAGGAGTCTGCACATAAAACCTTATTACACGTCCATGCTGTATGACAGGTGCAATAATGGGGTGCAATACAGATTCTTACATTGGACACGTTCTATATGAGTTAGAATTTGTTCTTCTTTTAACTTGTAGATATATTTAATATGGCAATTTAGAATTTAAAAAAACAGTGGATTTCAATCCCACCCCCAGTCAGTTCCCTTTAGTTTATGTCTACCATGTCTTTCCTGGATGACATGTATTCATAGAAGGTGAAGCGGGAGTCCTTTTTCTGTATGAATTCTGATGTATATGTGCCAAATCAGAAATAAAACTGTTATGTCAATACTCCAACAGAACTAAGACCTATATATGGTTAACTTCGTATCAATATGTACAACCTATTGTTTACCTACGTCACACATCAGATGCTACTACAATGAATGTATACTTTATCTTATCTGAATACCTTTGTTTACCTACGTCACACATCAGATCTTCTTGTAATAAATATACACTATATCTTATCTGGAATCTCAATACCTATACACGTATATGATGATACATTATTATACCTAATGGCATGATGGAGGTTTGTAATCGATCGAGACGTTGGGGCAAATTGCACGACACTCCAAAGGGGAGGAGTGCGATTTGACCCAACGTCGAGATCGATTACAAACCAAACAGAGTGCTATTAGGTATTTATTACATACTAAATCAACAAGAGAACTTGATTTTAATAGTATTTTACCCTAGTTTCCATCAATCTTGTGGATATTTGGCTCAAATAGCACATAGGTGCTATTTGACTTTTCAAATAGCACCCCTGAATAGGACCCCTTAAATCACATATGTATGTTATAACTGGTTGAATAGAATATATGGCATCAGGTTGGTTTGAATTTCCTTGCATGAATGTTAACCAGAGTGTACAGTAATTTATCACAATGGTATTTTCCACCGTTTTCGTTACCTACTCCTTCATACATATCATATTTTTAGATATATACAGTCTATATCTTATGAATCATATGAATACTTTATATAATTTATCACAAACAAACCTACAACTTACAACCCAACCCTGCCCATTTACTTTTGGTTCAATCCATCTTCTTGGGATTTATTTATAGCAATAGTTTTTTTCACATTTTTCATAGCTTATTATTTTCATATGCCAGTCCTGTATGATATCTCAAGTGTTTTGTGAGATGGTCGAGTGATCACAGAGTGTATAATACAATTTAGAGCTTGGGGGGGGGGGGGGGGGGGGGCTGTTTCATAAAAATCGTAAATCGTACGATATAAGATTCATCATACGATAAATGATCATACAATGTATTTTACAATATAAGATATTGTCTTAAACGTTAGCACTTTTATGAATATGACTCCACTTGGATGTGGTCATGGCATTAAGCAACCATCACTCACTCACTCTTTTTCAAAGAGGAATTATGTTTAGAAGGCTCTTGAAAATAATATCATTACTCGTTTTGTACACTCTTATAGTTTGCCTAATTATCAATAATATTCTTTTACTTGATATGTTCCTGTGTCATAAATAAATTATAAGTAATAAATGGTACCCTACTTCTTAAAAACGGTCTTGAATTAAAGATTTCTTGTAAATGTTTACGATATCTTAAACCCATATACGACGCTCTCATATTCGTGTATTTACGATTAGGTCGTACATTATTCCTAATTTTTTTTTTAAATAAATTTTATTAGAGCCATTTTCATAAATGATAATCTCATGGGAGTCCAACAGGAACGCCCCCTGTATTCTACCGACGAGACTATAGGGTGTCTCTAGTCTCGTCGATTCTAACCAAGATGAACTTGGGTGGTTTCCCTCTTGTACTTCCCCTGGCGCAGTCATGCTAACACTTGGCCTGTACTGTTTGGGGTTTTTTTTGGTTTTTTTACCTGTACTGAGTCAGTCATCCAAATGGTAACATTTAAGTCATATTGGTCAGGTTTGGCCGCCAACCGTTCATGAAGTATGACAAGTATAGCATGGGGAAAAGTCTTAATTGGAAGTCATTTAGGCCCTGGCATCAATTGGTTTCTCGATTAACGTGGTTACAGTACATTTGGCTCTGTCGTTCTATGGCGCAGTTCTGTTCAACAGTTTAGGTCCAAACCTTCAGATCAGATAAGAATGGAATGTCAGTGATTGGGTGCCTACTTCGCTAATCAGTTACCAGGCCTAGGACTAGGCATCCAGTTGTGAATATAACGACATTTTGTGGTCGTAATGTAATTATAATGGCACTTTGTGCGGTTTGAAGCGAAAAGGCTGGTGATGGGAGGTGAGTTCATGTATAACTCAGATGAAGTAAGATTGCAGACATGTTAATCATTTGATTTGACATTTAGTATCTACTGATAACTATTCGTTGCCAGTGGAAGTTGGTTTTTCATTCTGGATTTGAAAGTTTAATAATCCTCAATGTTTCCCTCATTTGCTGTGCGGGAGTTCCAGTTACTTTGGGGTGGAAGTCTATATTATATCTGTTCTTATGGTCGGTTAGAATACTTGGGCGCTTTGCCCGATTAGAAGGCTCTCTAAGGGACTGTTCATAATTAACCACGGGGTGGGGGGGTGGGGGTGGGGTGGAGAATGTGCGAAAAATTATTGTAGAGGGAGAGGGGCTTGATAAATTGATGTAGTAATAGAGAGAGAGCATGATAAACTTGATTGTTGTTTTATTTGATCATCTCAAAATTATTGTGCGATATTGTATGACCCCCCCCCCCCCTAAAGTCCTGTGCAAAATTTCTCCCCCCCCCCCCCCACCTTGAAAGTTTGTGCAAAATTTCATTACCCCCACATCATTGTAGTTCTGAGTCTGTGCAAAAAAGATGCCCCCCCCCCCCCCCCCACACACACACTTTTAGAGTGCGCAAAAAATGTACCCCCACCCCCTTCAGAGTCTGCACAAAAAAGGTGCTCCCTGAAAATCCCCCCCCCCCCCCAAATGGTTAAAAATGAACAGTCCCTAAGTTTGCGATCCTTGTCAAACACGTGCGTCCAAGTTAAGTTCTTTCTGCCACAACTTACCCCGAAACTTACTGGATATGTTCCAGATTGCAGCCAGCTATCTTCCCCTTCTGTCTCAATAGCTGTGTATCTTTCACCTTCACACAGAGTTAATTCTATGGTCCATATGGAACCCCGCATAACGACCTCCTCGTTATAGAGACCCAGACAAACCCTTTTAATAAGACCGGTTTTCCTCAGTCCCCAATTGTTTTCCCACTATTAGATTCGCTTCTCCTCTAATGTGACCACCTCGTAATGCGACCACCTCGCTATGCGACCAGGAATCGTTCAGTTCCATGGCTGGTCGCATTAGCAGGGTTCCACTGTACTTTTCTATTTTCACATTTCTATTTTCACACTTTCTATTTTCAGTTTGCATACATTACATAGTCTATTTTCACACTTTCTTTTTCCATATTTTCTGTTTGCATACATTACATAGTCTATTTTCATACTTTCTTTTTTCAATATGATATTTTTTATCTTCATACATAATTATTGCATGTCAGAATTCTCACCATTTCGTTTCTAACTTTGCCGATTTTCAGCCTTTTTGCCCTGGATGTTAACAGAATGGGGGGCTGTGCCTCCGTTTAAACGGGGATTCTTTTGCAATGATGAGAGCATCAGCTACAAATACAGGGAATCGACGATCAGCACTACAGCAGTTATCCTTATCGGACTTATTGTAGATCTCGCTCTGGTTAGTCCAGCTCCTTTCTCTTCAGTCTGCCAATTCCATCATTATTGTGTTTGAAATATTTCCTCAATTTCGTGAGAAATACAGTAGAGTCCCGCTTAACGACCATCTCGGTAATGCGACCAACTCGTTATTAAGACCAGTTTTGGCTCAGTCCCAGTAAGGAGATACAATAAGAAGATACCCAGTAAAGCGACCATCCCGCTATGCGACCAAAAATCGCTTGGTCAGAAAGGTGGTCACCAAGCAAGCCTGACTCTATTGTGCACACTAATTATATGTTCTGGGCTGGACAAGGCAGCCCAGATAGCTCGGGTGGTAGAGCATCAGCTATGTGACCTGCGGGTCGTAGGTTCGAATCCCACCTTGTGCAACCAGACTCTACCACCAGGGTTACAACATACACTCTTCTTCCATCATTGTGTGAAACAGAATTTTAAAAGAATCAATCAAAATCATTGGACTTCATCTACTAAATGCGCCATTAATGTTTCAAACATAAATCTGGAATAATCCATCTTGAACAGATAATCTTTCTTTATTGGTGCTTGTTTATCATTTGTGAATTGGCAGATGTGAAGTATTACTTTTGGTGCTGGGAACAACATGTAAATAAGGAGTAAGAAGCCTCGACCTTAGCCGGTACTAACGGTTCACACATCTATATACCTGGCATTTAACCCTTTAACCATTTAAGCCCAGGTACACTCTGTTCGAGTCCTGTTGGGAGCGCCGCCCCATAGGTTTAACCATTGCCTGCTTTTATGTTTACCCCCAACAGGACTCAAACAGAGTGTAATAGAAAGGCTGGGGTTATGTTCTTTCAAAGAGGTCCTTTGTTTTTGTTTTCTAATTTGGATATCGTTTGGTTTCTATCTCTTATACTTGGGTATCATTACATCTGTACAGCCATGATGACATACACCTAGATTGCTATAAGGGCTTTATTCCGTCATTCCATTCCCTACCGTTTACGTTTTCATCCTAGCCATACTAAAACATATAATTCTCATGAAAATCCATAGAGCTAAACCTAGATGTCATGTAATATATAATATCATCTAACCTATTCATGATATCATTCATTATCATTAAGTAAATATCGATATTATATTTCTATAAATCGCATGGGAATCGGCTTAGTGGATTAGGCCCTTTACATTAATTAATGTTTTGAACCATTAATTAATACCTTGTAAGCCACACACCATAGAGTCTTCTACGATATTCAACCATCCATGTCCGTAGACGTACATAGATAAGTACATTGACCGATCACAGCTGGTCATTGGATAACCCTTTATGTGAGAGAACAAGGCATTGCAATAAACCAGTTTTAGTCTCTACTACCCAGGAGTTAAGGGCCTCGTCCACTATGCCGATTCTCATGCGGACTCTTTGGCACTAAATTCTGTGAGAATCGCATGATAATTGGCTTCATAGTGAACCAGACCCTTTAGACTCATCTTTATCCTTAACATCATTTTCAACATTTCTAGCTAAGCTTTGGCTTTCCTATCTCTAGCCGTTTAATATTTGATATCTGTAAACCCCACTCTTTGTTTATTACCTAATCTCTAGAATGGACACCCAAACACATTGGTCTAACATTTTATACTATACAATATTGCTTCTTAAGTACGTACAGTTAACAAATATTCAATATGGGGTACACAATGGGTGTAAGTTCTAACCATAGTATAATCCGCACACTGTGTACAATGGTGCACGTAGTATACAATGCTAAATAATAGCCCCCGTGAGCCTTGTATAACCTTATCACTTATGGCTGTATAAATATGTTAAATTAAAAAAAAAAAAAAAAAATGATATTAAAATGCGCTGTATTCCCCAAGTTATTCTCTGACATTCTTATAAATATGTTTTGCAGAATCTCCCTTCATTTGAATACCGTCATCGGGTTACATCTATTTAGAAATACCTCCACTCAAATCTCATGTTTTATACAAAGAGAAGTAATAGCCCATTCAATAGAAAACATTGTTTAGACAGTAGTGTATCATATGATATATATATTTCATATCGACCCTTGCTTGATTTTCCCTTATCCTTATTCTACAAACATATTCCACACATCCTACTGTTTATAGAAAGTTTTTTGCGCTAAAACAATGTATTACAACAAAATAAAGTCATCCTCAAAGCATGGTAGGGTATTAAAGTTTCCAGATTAAAAATGGTCTCCCATTACTTCCCTCTTTGTATTTCTCTATACATTTCACCGATTCGTTATGCCCCAAGCCCCCCCCCCCCCCCCACCCGGCCCCTCACCTGGTTGTTAATTTGTAAGGGCATACTGGAAGACCTACTGGGAGCAGACATTATTTTTTTTCCAAATCAAAATTTTATTCAATATATCAACAAAACTACCTTGAACATCGAAAATACAGTCCGTTCACACCTCGCCTCACCATGTATTGATTACTCAATTGGTAGACACATAACGTTACTTTTCACCTGCTCGATTTAGTTCTAATATATCCTTCGTTTCTACCATAAGGGTCTAAACTCTATAGCCATCTCCCTGAGCAGACATTGTCTTTATTTCCATGATTTTATATTTTATTTCATTTGAGCTCAGTTTCGACACATTGCCCCCTCTTTATAACTATTTTCTGTACATTTACCCTTTTTTTTAAAAAAAAAAAAAAATCAATAATAATATTCATAAAACGCTGAGAATCTTTCACTGTCCTCTTCTTCTTGCAGATCATCATAGTAGAATGCATGCACTACTTCGTGCACCGAATGGATAAACGCGCAGCCGAGCCGCGGGAGATAGACGAGGTGGCAGTGCATCCCATCGTCTTCTTCAGCTACAAGGCCATCATGGCGTGTCTACTAGGCATAGCTGTCCAGCAGACCGTCACCAACATCATGAAGTTCAGTGTGGGTCGCCTCAGACCTCACTTCATCGATGTGTGTAAGCCTAATTGGACAGCCATCCAGTGTGTCGACCCTGCCTCGGGCATGCAACAGTACGTCGAGGACTTTGAGTGTCTGGGCACCAATGCCAAGCGCATTAAAGATATGAGGTAATTGGTGGAATGAGCTTGTGCTTGTTGTGTTACAGGAGGAAAATCTTAGTCACACGTTGTTGTTTTTTAATTTCATTTCTGGCCAATAAACAAATTTAAACAATTTTTACAAAAAAAAACACTATCCCTCAGGGAAGTTTTCATGCGGTGCCCATTTTTCAGTCTATTAATTAATGTGA
This sequence comes from Sthenelais limicola, assembly GCA_942159475.1. Classification (NCBI taxonomy): domain Eukaryota; kingdom Metazoa; phylum Annelida; class Polychaeta; order Phyllodocida; family Sigalionidae; genus Sthenelais; species Sthenelais limicola. Next base: position 94,569,063 of record OW804100.1, read on the forward strand.
CTCCGTCTCCATTCTACTTCGATAACAAAAACTACTACTACTCTAAGAAACGGCTACAGACAGAACAAAAATAAAAGTTACTACTAGACTTCAGTCATATTAAGACTACATTCTCACAATGTTCCGATAACATAGGTCATATTTAGACGTCGCAAAATTTATATTTTTCAAAGTGATTTATTCACAGGATCTCTTTGTAGCAGGGATGAAAGTCTTCGGTATTTCTACTGAAATCAGTATTTTTGAAAACTTATTAAAATTATTAACTTTACCCCAAATTCCATCATTTTTAACCTGAAATTGTTTTTTAAAAAACCATCCCCCAAAAACCTTAAATTTTCAGAAACATTTCACAAATAGACGGCCATAAGCATTTCTCAAACGTACTGATCTGAATTACTTCTTCCCTTCCAGATTATCTTTTCCTTCGGGTCATTCGTCCATGATTTTCTTCACTATGGTTTTCCTGGCGGTGAGTTATACTTTCTCATTTAACTTTTGTAAGAATTTCATGGCCATCTCTAGACCAATATCATCCTACCATTGATCATCCTACCATTATCTATCTCTTTTATTTCATATGATTATACGCAACTTACTGTATGTAGATCATTCTACCATTATCTATCTCTTTTATTTCATATGAGTATACGCAACTTACTGTATGTAGTATAATCCCACGAAATAATATATTTGAAAAAGAAATGTTTATCTTGCCCTATAGCTTTATAATGTTTATCTTGCCCTATAGATTTATAATTTCCATCTTGTCCTATAGATGTATAACGACCATCTTGCCTTATAGATTTATAATGTTTATCTTGCCCTAATAGATTTATAATATCCATTTTGCCCCATAGATTATTAACGACCATTTTTCCCTATAGATTTACCTGCAGGCACGGTTCACCTGGAAGGGAAGTCGACTGTTACGTCACTTCCTGCAGGCTCTGTGCATCTACGCGGCGGTCTACATCAGCGTGTCGCGTATCTCTGACTACAAGCACCACTGGAGTGACGTGCTGGGTGGTGCTGTGGTGGGAACCGTCTTTGCCATCTTCGCAGTGAGTATCCTCTCCTTGGGTCACCTTAAAATGCTTGTAATTTGGGGTGGTTTTGTGAGGTTAAAGCTGCACTGTCAGCTGTGACCAAAAACTAAATATTTTCTACTTTTTGTTCAATTCCATATTCCAACCCATCTAAAGGTCTTTTGACCAACTCTTTGGAGGATTTTGTCTGGTTGTTTTTGCTACAGACTATAAAAGTCCACATTTATATTTTGGAGACCTGCTGAAATCCTTCCCTGTGGTGGCTTCACTTATCGCTCACTGGCGGCTGTTTTCTCTCGGCCACAGACCCTGATAAAACCTTCAAATTCGTGTTTAAACATATGACAGCAGCTTTAAAAGCCAAAACCTTACCAGCAGCAAAGTACATAGATTGATGGCAATTCCTGGATCGCCACTCTCTATTAAGGGGAATTATTATTTAGTTATAATTCTTAACTTATGTAATTATTAGGGTGGGTTATTGGTCTAATTAACGAGTTTTCACTGTTTGTACTGGTAAGAAAAGTTAAACCACAATTCCTCTTGTTAAACCTAATAAAACTAGCAGTTTTAGAATGATGTAGATAACTAAGATTTTCCCTTTTCCGATTTGTTAGTAAGAAACTAGTAGCTTAAAATGTTGTATTTACCAGCTTTTATTGTAAGAAACATTAATATTAAAACTGTACTGCTCACCCATAAATAATTCGGCCGTAGTTATAATTAAGACCCTGCCCACACACTGCCGATTTGGCCCCCGATTGCCCCCCGATTTGGGTGTTCCGATGAATCCTAGGATCTCATTTCAAATCCTGGTTTATGTTTTTGAATAACATAAACCAGGATTGGAAATTGGGGGAAAAAAAGGGTTGGAAATGAAATCCTAGGATTCATCGGAAGACCCGAATCGGGGGGCCATCGTGAGGCAAATCGGCTGTGTGTGGGCAGGGTTTAGTGCCAGACTTCCACTGTGGGTGGGATCACCTTAAGTTAACCCTAGCCCTGCTTCAATGCCCAATCCATGCTTTCTAGGGTCGCTATATTTGGGACTACTTCGAGCAGCCCCACTGGCGTCGAGTACAGGTCGAGTTGCAGAAGCTGAGTGGAGAGCAAGCTGTGGGCTCATCTGGAGACGCTGCATTCATCAAAAACGGTCCCAATGAGCAGGAAATAACGAACGCCATGGTGTAATAGCTGTAAGAGTGGTATTGTTAAGCATTCCTGGGTAGACTCTCAATGGGTAATAGGGAGATTCCGCAAGCAAACCTATCTCAATTACGTAACCGTATCATTTTTATGTGTACAAAATAAAATGTAAGAAGAAAGCTTTTGCTTAATATGTTACGTTACGTTTTCCCCGCGATGTTTTGCTGAACCTTTTTGTTTCTTTAACGTTTGTTTATATATCAGAGATACGGATACGTTTACGTTTATGTTAGACTTGCTGAACCTCGCTATTGTTATAGTTCCCGTATCGATCCTTAAGTGTTTATCATATCTATATATATAATCATTAGTACCCGTCACCTGTTCTTAGACTATTTCCTGTAAAATGTATCGAATTAATAGGGTTTGGCTTGGTGTTTTTTTAGTTAAAAGGTAATCTCTTTTAACACTTCATCCATCTACAGATATGTTCAACGATCCTCCAAAATTAGTAGATGTCTTGGTAAAACTAAATTGAAATTTTAAATAATTTCAAACGTGTCAAAAGGTATAAAATACGATCTGGCCAGTTCCTCGGGAACATGCTGCCCGAGGATAAAATGGTTGAATAAAGTTAACAATCTTGTGAACCGATAACAACAATAGTGCCTGGAGTAATTTTGCTAAAATTATATACACTCGGGGAGAAAAGGCTACATAAAATCACTCTCATTTCGTCCATTTGCAGGCATTGTTCGTGTGGGATTTCTACACAGAATGGCTGAAGAAACGGAGCTTCATACCTGCTTTAGCCGGTGCTGAGAGTTCCGCCACACTTGAACGATCTATAGCATAGCAACCAAGAAGATATAGTTCTATTTCTAACACGGAAGGCACCCCACTTCTACACTACACTCAGTTCAGCCGTTCTGTGTCGGCTGAGTCGGAGGAGGCATACAGGTGCATCAGTTTACCTGGCTACTACTGGTCCTTGCGGGGGAGACGGAAACGTGGCACTTATATGGAAGTTTGATACTAGTTGTAGATAGAAGGGATGAGTTACAGACAAGTGAGTCACAAGTCGCAAAATTTGTATTTTTCAAAGTGATTTTATTCACTCGATGTCCTTGTGGGAATGTTATCATATTTGGGGTATCTAGAGTCTTTTGTCGGATGAATACATCTACCAAATTTCAGAACAGTGTATTGAAGACATTCCTTCGTTTCTAAGGTCATCATATAGAGTATATTTAGCTACTTTACTATTACTAGTAATTGTCCGCCCACCGCTGTTGCAAACCTTTTTTTTTTCAAAAATAGAAATATCAAAAATTAATATTGAAATACTTATTAGATGTCCTACTGTTGACTATCATTAGAATCAGTTCGTTCTCATTTTTTCAAATATGATGATATCTCAAGATCCATTTTCTGCGGCTTGTGACTTATTTTCCTAAAATACATCACATATTTGTTCTAGTTTAATATTATGGTTTTGGTGCATAGCTGTCAAGCAGGCTGCTAACGAGGGACTCAAGGGTTTGAGGTTTAACAATGTAATTGAGTTTTTTGTTCATATTTTCATAATTATGTACTAATGATATATTATATTAATTATCAATTAATAAGGCGATTCAGATATTGTGAGACTTGATTTTGTTAATATATCAGTAGTCAGTTCGGTATCTTTGATTCAGCATCAGTGCGTGTTCAAAACAATTTTTATGCTTGTGCTAACCTAATATGATCGAATTTTCGGGTGAAAATTTAGCACTTAATGGGTTTAGAAATAGGTATTCCATTTGCTATCATTCTAGTTGGTATATCTCCCATTAATAATGGCATTATATTTATTGCTTTGCCGATCTATTCCTTATGTGTTCTTGCCTTGGATGCGAGCTAGTTCTCCGATTGATTACTGACATCTCAACTATTTCTGTGGTGATTTCCTAACGACAGAATCAATGTCTGGAACATTCTTGTATTTTCTACTACTGTAGAGTTAGCCTCATCAATACATTCTTGGTCTCCATATTTTCTGATGCGAGCTGCCTTTCTGTCTTTAGCGCAGTTAGAATATATATAAGCCAAATTCTGTGCCTGTGCCTTTAGGGAGCTATATTTGCCAATTAGCTGTCTCTCTTGCTGGATTTTTACTCAGTCAAAAAGGATGTAAGTGTGTTAGTGAGGGAATTATATCTTAATATAACAAGTTTTTACATTACAAGGGTGCAATCCTAGAGTCAACAAAACCCTTCTTGGTCTACATATCATGGCCCTAATAAATATAATAATTGTATAAAGGAAAATACCACAAACTTATCTTTGACATTTGTTGTTGGAATTTGGTGTGTATTATTACATAGTAATTTCGACGTTTCGACCTGGTGGTGGTCTTCTTCATATGAAATATAATATAATAGTTACATCATACGTTCAAATGCCTGATTAGCCAATGTCCTAATGATATATATATTGATGTTTTAATGCTGTTTTATTTCGTTAAAAGATTAATTATGTGGAGAGGGGAGCAACATATTTTTTAGATATGTGTATAGCAATGTATGAAAACCTAAAGATATTCTAAAAAAATTCGTCCATCGGAATGAATTGGAAATTGAGAAAAATGTATGGATATTGTTGAAGAACAGGGGTAGCAATAGGCAGCAAGGCCATTAACTGACGATCATGGGTGAAATATTCACCATTAAATACTGGTTGTCTATAGAAAGTGGGATACTTGTAGTAATACCCGTGGTACTAGTTACAGTGTAAACGGGTCAGATCTTCAGAGAATGTACAATTCGCCCTCACCAATCCTCTCAAATATTCCAAATGTAAGAGAAAAATGAGGTTCCAAATGCAGTTTAACAGAATGAAAGATATATTTTTAATCAGCATAATGCCAAAGAAACTCGGATATCCATAGCATTTATAATTTTTCAGCCTAATTTAGGAGAAGTTACCAAATTTTTAGAGCTGACGATTGTAATTTTTCTGAAGATCTGACCCATACACGGGACAGAGTTGTAGCAATGCGCTCAAACCTCATTGTCAAATGCCAAATTGTCTTCAGTCAGCGTAAGAAATATTTGAAAGTGTGTGTATTCCCGAGCGTTACTCTAATTGACATTTATGTAAAATTTGCATAATATCAAATCGAGAAAAGGGATTCTTTGGAAAGTATCGAACTTAAATTGTGTAATATTTTGAAGGGGGACTACTCTTTTGTGTCAATAGTAAATCGCCCATAGAGCGTAGGTGTGTAAGATTGTAGTTGGATTGTAGTAATTCCCTTAGGTCTCGCGCTGATCATGTGATCTCGTGAAATATCGCGGCGAGTGAATACGCCTGTAATGTTGATGCATTTACCTTAGGTTATAATCAACCCAAAGATGGAAATTGTATGCATTTTGTACGCTGTTAGTTACTTATTATGTTCTGAGGTGCACCGATTTAATTGAGAAAACTTCGTGTATGAGAATTTTCTCTAGACCAGTGGGTGATATGGTTTCTGTACTGCTTGATTTTCTATTTTACAAGCTTGCTTCTCTATATATAAGCTGTAATGTTGCTGCATATACCTTGTGGGTGACATTTTATGCATTTTGTACGCTGTTACATATGTTCTAAGGTGCACAGATTTAATTGAGAAAGCTTTAAACATGAGATATGTTCTCTACATCATCAATTGAGTGATATGGTTTCTGTGCTGCTTATTTTTCTATTTTACAAGCTTGCTTCTTAATATATACGCTTCCTTCTAGATGTAATACTATTCTTCTATATTGGATCCATCTCGGTTCATAGAGATATGTTGGTTGCCGTTTGAACAATTTCCCCTCTTCGTGGTTCTGTACAGTCGTTTTAAGTTACATTTACTTATTCTTCATATTCAAATTCTCTATTTTTGAAAGGGTGTTTCAGGTATCGAAAGTCCATTTCACATGAATTTAGTCAGTACTATGTATACTCGCCTACTGATGTATTTGTATAAATTGGTAATTTTTAATTTAATTTCTAATCAATTTATTTATTTTTATTTTTATCAAGACTACAACACATTGTCTTTCACCGTGCTAGGGATGTTTATGTTTATGTCCCTCTTATGTATATTTCACACACCAGTGACCCTCCATGGAATTTTTATACAGATTCACTTGGTTAACAAGCATATAAAAAAGTAAGCACATTCACTTGGGTATTTTATATATTAATATTTGTTATTCGGAGACAGAATGTATCATCTACTTGTGTAGACAATCATTTCAAATCTATTTGTAATAGTTTATTGAGTACAATTATCGATAATTCGTCTTTAAATGAGATTAAATTAGTCTTTGCATGTACCGTTTCACATAAAAGAATTACCCTTAATTTATTTTAAAAATGGACTGAATATTTTTGTTAATATAGCTGATATAAATAATAAGCCAAATGTATGATGGGACAGATGGAAGACTTACGTTACCATATCATGGATGGAGCATGATAATTTATACTGGAGCACTGATAAATATGTCAACCGGAACGTGGGAAGTTACCGTATTTACTTGAAATACGGCCGGGCCAGAAATAACCGCCGGGCCAGAAATTAGCGCCTGGCCTTAAGTAACCGCCGGGCCTGAAATTAACGCCTGGGTTGAGCATGCTTTTTCAGTGGAAATGCAAGTTCTATTCAAATTAACGCCGGGTCTTGAATTACCGCCGGGTGTAAATGTCTTGAGTTAATAAGCGCCGGAAGGTGGCCATTCAAGGAAATACGGTATCTCTAGTTTTTACTGTGACACACAACTCCTTGCAATTGAAGATCATGCAGTCGCCTGTTGGATACGTTTAACCGCATCTCTTGACGTCCGTCAGTGTGAACGAGTTGATTAGACACCAACGGTAATGGTTGTGTATAACATACAAGGTGTAACTCCCTCAAATACTTGAGTATATCGGGTTTAGTCATGTAGAATTGTCTTCCCCTGAATTACATATCTTTAACATTGATAACGCAATAATTCGAATCCATACATATAACATTGCCGACATTTACATAATCGTATCTAGAACTCTTATACAAAGTAACAGGGTGAAAATGGTATAAAATCACCAAGTGTAACAATGTCTCTTATAGTGCATATTAACAAGAAGTGATATTTGGTATAGGAAGATGTACAATGTGGTTCTCTCAAGAACATCATATACAAGTTTCTCAAATAATGTACTTACTGATATCTCTTGTTTTACAATCTATGTTTACATTCAGCCTAATGATATTGACAATTTATTGCTTTAATTATTTCTGTGCGTCGTAAGCTACAGTTTTTGTAGGCAGACATGGTGCAATTAACTGCTTCTTTTGTTCTCTGACATTTTGAATAATTATCTTAACTCACCAAGGCCAGTATGCTTTATCCACTGTTGTCTCTAGACACTGCATATATATATGGGTGAAGTCGCCAGAAAATGTACAATTCACCTTCACCAATCCTCTCAAATAACCCAAATTTCAGACGAAAATAAAGTTCAAAATATTGTAATATAATTATGTCCCTTTGTAAATCCAAGCTGGGTACATTTGAAAATCCTGGGTTTTTTTCTGGTAAATGACTGCCCAGTGGAAATAAAATCTTTTAAAAAAAAAGAGCTGGGGGTGGGGGGTAGTTCTGTATCTGTTGTGGGCTTGATTTAGAATCGAAGAAATACTTCTGCCTTTACAGTATCGTGTGAGTCAAGTCGTCAGAAACTGTACAATTCGCACTTTCGCCAATCCTATCGAATAAGGATAACCCAAATTTAAGACTAAAATTGGATCCAAAATACAGGTCATCATAACCGAACAGTCTTCTTGATTCCATGCAATATCAAATATCCCCAGACATAAGTAGTACATAAGTATTTATCAATTTTTAGCCTAATTTACTAAAAGTGTAGAACTGCCGATTGTACATTTTCTCCCAACCTGACCCATATGTGACATCTGGTACCCAATCATGGCTTTTCTTGTTTGTTTCTGAAATTTAAATTCATCATGGGGTTCTTTCTGCATGCATGACTGGCTTGTAAATCATCGAATTTTTTTATTCGCTCCTCCTTGCATAGCTTCATTATTAATTCTCCTTATGCCTCTAGATATATATAGTTTTTCTTGTACAGGATAGAGTGAATCAAAACAATACAAATTTCAGGATCAAAACTCAAAAAGGGTTCAGCTTTAGTTCTGCATTTGACATTATGTGGGATCATATTTGGGAAGCGTGTAACTGCCTGATGTTTTGGCTAAACATTTGTGCTTATTACCTCAGATGTCAGGTCGTCAGAAAATGTACAGTTCGTCTTCACCAATCAAATTAAATGACTCCCAATTTAAGACTTAAATGGGTTTAAAAATACAGTTGCTGATAACAGAACAGATTTCTTGATTCAGTGCATTATGAAATATCCCCAGATATACTTATCATTTATGGGTGAAATCATCAGAAAATATGTACAATTCATCTTCACCAATCCTCTCAAATAACCCAAATTTAAGACACAAATGAGGTTCAATTTTAAGTTCAACTAAAGCAAACAGACTTTTTGAATCAAAGCTATACTAAATATTTTCAAATATGCCCGGTATCATTTTTAGCAGAATTTGAGAAATATCTAGAGCTGCCGATTGCAGTTTCTGACCACCTGACCCATATTCATCAGATAATAATTTGATATTATATAATTAGTTACGGTGCAGTGTCAGTCATTTGGAAATATGTTACAAAAGAAAGTTTCTAGAATAAAAGACTATTTAATAACTACTCATCCTTTCAATTTTGTCATTTCTACCCGTTATATGTACGATCTACACTCGTGAATTCACTAGATTTATAACCTGTAGAGTATTCACTATTTACGATTTACGTGCGAAGCTTCATTCATGTCCTGGTAAAATGATACATTCCATGATCTCTAAAAAATTAAGAAATCATAAAGTTATATCACATAAAGGGTACATACCGTATTTCACCGATAAAGTGCCGGGTCCCAAATAAGCGCCGGGTCCTGGGTGTATCCATTCCCACCCCTCCACTCAATGTTACAGCATGGGTGCTTGTTTTCTAAAGGGTTGAATTAATGGCTGGCAGGCAGATCTCTGTTATGCCTTACCTTACATACCTAGAATATACTAATCAATGGGCAGGAGGATACCTTCTGAAACATATCTTTAAGCAGGAGGAGGTTGGCTAGATTGTAAATAATGCTTTAATTCCATCATCTAAGCGTTGGATTAGGTCGGATACCTGAGTAAATGGTCATTATATTTCAATACTAAAGACGATAGCGTGTGTGATAAGTTATGCCATAATGTCTAATGATTAACCATTAAAGTTATACAGTAATTGATTATTAAGATACTCATAATAATTATGAAATGTTGCGTGAATATAGAATACACAAGTGCAGGAGTTAAGTTACAATGTTTAAGAATGTTTCATTAAAGCAGAAGGATCTGAGCGCTCGTCGCAACGCTGCGCGGTTGACGCGCGGTTGACTGACCACGCGGCTCAAGCTGCAGCGCGGCAAAAGTATGATGGCTGCCGTGGTGAGTGCAGTTGGTGCCTCAACCTTGGGGATCTTGACCGCGCGTGAGGCCTTCTAGCTCATAGAGATGAATAGCAATACTGGCTAATGTCCTATATGACCTATTGTTGGTCACATTAATTACATAATAAGGTGTAATATTACGTAATAAAATGGAGATTGTACATTAGACAGACTTAATACATAAGAATAAAAGCAAGTTTAAGCTGTAGAACTGAGGTTCTACTAAAACCACAAATCACGTGAATTTAACTCTGAAACATTTCTACAAATACATTAATATAAAATTTATGTAACATGGTAATTATAATGATTGAGATAATGATAAACAATAAATAGGCAACGCGATAATACATCGACATGGTCGACATGCGTATTTTGTATAATTATAAATGTATTGGCCTTTATTTGCAATAAAAAAAGAACAAAAAAAACATTTTTTGCAAAGCGTAATTCTCTTATTAACAGAGTTTGCTACAGGTGGCAGCACCCGTCATACCAGTGGTGCCAAATGCTCTACATTGTGGGTGCGGCAACACATGAGTAATTGTTTGATCTTGGCCTGTATAGGTGTAGTCTCTCCACAGACCCACTATCCGCTAGGTGGCACACAGCACGTGTGGATCCGGGTATGGACTAGTAATAGGTGGCGGGCAACACGGGTAAATATAGAACATATAAAACCTCCGCCGCTCAACAGAGGTATTAAAGCTGAGTGACCAACTGAAGAGCATCACAACTACTTCTCCATTTCTCCCCTCGCCTCCACAGCGCCCACATCCAGCCATATACAAGACTCAAGTTTTTTAAAAAAAATAACAGTTATTTGTTTAAAACCCGGAACTATAACAAATCGGTGACGTCAGACGCTGGAGTCTGCTGTGGTGCAACGCTTTCTAAATATTTTCGCTGGGTGTAATTACAAAGAAGAAGGACACATATTTCTTTGGATACCCACTGAGCTGGACGCATCTTCAACTATAAATTCTAGTCGAAGAGGAACTGTGACAGTATATTTTGATCTAGGATCGGGGTCTCAAAATATAGGACTAAAACAGCAAAACAAGTATGGGCAATAAAGCATCTCAAAGCCTTTACAAGGATTCAGAAATTAGAATCCTGGTGATCGGTGAGTATATTATACTTGATACATTTAAAGTAAAAAGTTAGATATTGTCGTTAAATATTGAAACAATTCAATTGTCCCTTAATACATTGCACTGTTTAAAGGGGTGCATGGGGTCAATTCCTTAGTCACTAAGAAACAGCATTTTGTCACTAAGAAATTTGTTATTGTCATTTAATTGTCATTGTTTACCTCTGTCGAGTTGTCAACAATAAGAAAATGCAATGTTGATTTATCGATTATCAAAAAGGACAGTGTCGATTGTTGATCCCCCCCCCCCCCTAAAAAAAGGTCATGTCAAATTGTCGATTTAAGCTTAGAATTACTTCTAAGATTTAAGGCATCAGAAGTACTGACAAGCATTTATATACAACACATCTATCAATTATACCGAAGTACAGTATATGTGCTGGCATATGGCAATATGTGTAATACGGATGCATATACCGGCCTATACCGGACATATATAATAACATGGGATAGTGGAGAGAGAGGAGATAGATCTGTTCCGAGTGACTCACTCCGGGGACTAACTCCGGCGATTCACTGAGGGCACTATTGCACAATACCGAATATATATTAGTACACTGGCTGGCCATCGATGGGCAGCACTGAATGGATAGTTATTGGAGGTTTAATTGTGCATATTGATAGGATGTGTAAGTAGGTTTACTTGTTAAACCTATTGAATTAAGTGATTAAGGAAATGATTAATATTTTAATGAGCCTCTCATTTTGGATCCTTATTGAACTTTCATTTCCTGGTAAGCTGAGTATTTTACACCACAATTGAGTCAGAGGCAGTCCCCCCTCCTCATCTCCTCCTTCCTCAGTATACACACCTTGATTCTCCGTAAGGGATCTCATGAGTGCAGCAGTTGTTTTGCTCGTAAATCTTCTGAGTTACTCTGAAGCCATACATGTTCTGTTTGAAATACTTTGGTACATGTAAGCTGGCAATTATTTCGAAATTTGTAATTAAAAGACTTATATGACCTTAGTAATTACAAAACAGGTATAGTTGGTAATGATAAACTTATAGAAACCTATTATGCCAATAGTTAGGGATGTGGTGTACATATAATCCAGGGATCCAGACCTTTCATCTTTAAAGCTTATTTACTGGGAAATTATTGTGATCTTGGCTGTCAATTTTTGTTTATGATTTAT